>OX451739.1:866023117-867292315 GCA_948472305.1 Vicia faba
TTTTGTATTTGTATTTACTTTGAATTTATGTATATTTTTCGCCCATGGAATTGTATAAAACTTTCTTTACAAATCTTTGTCGATTGTTATCCTAGATTTCTGCTCTGTGCTGGGGTTTGAATTGTTATAGACATATAGTGCACGAATTTTTATCTAGGGTGATAATCTAATAATGTCTAGATTCTAGAGATAGATTTAGAGCTACCATTCACTTGGGTGTCTGCGCTTAATGTATTTGTGTTGGTTGTGTTATGCTGAGAGATCGTCAACGCGAGTAGCACAGTTGTCTTCTTTGTTGTTGAGTTTGGTTGAGAGATCGCCTCTGAGATGATACAGTGGATCTTGTGGTTGACACGTGATGACATTGATGAACATTGTAGGTTAAGTATAATTGGTCGATAGGTTTAAGTTTGTGAAGAGTGAATTATAAGCACGCTCGATAAGTCTCTTCTCCAAAAAATGAATTATTTTCATGTTAATAACTTTTAACTCCCGCATTTACTTTAAACCCATTTTAACCCAAACTCATTAAAGAGATATTTACCGAATGACAGTTCAGTAGCACTAATCCCTGTGGAGACGATCGACGTAACATGCACCTACGTATGGTGGGTTGGCTTCCAACCCAAGAAAAGAAATTCATTATTAGAAGCTTAGTAAAATTAGTCTTACAAGCAACAACAAACCATATGTTGTTCAATACCTTTTCCTAACACCACTCAATGAATTTCTATTTAGGATTCCCCATGAATATGAGACACCCTTTCACTTCATGTTCTCAAATACTAACCCATATTGTTTGGATTACAATCACTAAACCCTAGTGATCAATTTCAATCAACAAGATGAGGGATGTTTGAATCTTATAACCTCAACTAGACAAACCAAAAAACTATGCCAAGTTACTGAAACATAGTGTGGTGAACATAAAATAACAAGGACACTTTTAAACCTAGAACTCTAAAATATTCAATGTGAATGCTTGAATTCCAATGTAGGTTTGAGCTCCTTATATAGCATGATTATTATGGGCTTCTCTTAAGATGTAATAATAATATCTAAAAAATTGAGCAAAAACAGATACATGTTTGAATCTCGCTCTTTCATAGTCTTCCGTTGTTTCCCATAAGCCAAAACTGCTAATGATTTTTTTAGTACGCAACAAACTATATTGAAATGAGTACAAGGGGTACTCAACCCAACAAATAGACTACATTCTCAACTTATAACACTTTAAGGGTGAGGCAAACCAATTATAAAAAGTTACAAGAAGGAGAGACTTTACAACATAAATTTAACCATCTCCAAGACATAAACTTAATAGATGCCAAACATTCCTAAAAAATAAACCCCTTATTCTGAAACACAATAGAGTTCCTAACCAACCATATATTCCAAACAGTCGCAAGCCAAATGAGTTGAATACTTTTCCTATTATCCTTATCCCTCACACAATGGCCATGAAATAGAAAATTATCCACACCGTGTGATTGAACCCTATGGAACTCCCCAACCACCTGGTAACAACTTCCCACACCCTTATGATAATAACGCACTGACCAAATAAATATGTCACATCTTTATCTTCTTCCTGACATAAAACACATTTGTTGGCCCTCCCAAATGAGATAATTCCTCGCTTAACTATTTGGCATCAAGTTGGAAAATGATTAATGATTAGCCTCCACCCAAATAAAATAATTTGTGCCGGAGCTTTAATTTCCCAAAGAACAAACAACTCCCTTCAAAGGGGAGCAGCCCAAGAAACCACAACTTTATGATCTGAAACAGTATGGTATTCAGAACTGACCGAGAAGAAATTGTTTTCTTCTATAATCCATTCGTACTCGTCAGCTTCTCCTGGAATTGGTTGATACCCCTCTAAAGCTTCATAAAATTCGTTAACCTACATACAGAAAAAGTGGTCACGAATGTCCTCAACAAACATAATGTCCCAAGTCCAACATTCCCTATCCAAGAGCCAGCTTCTTCTACATAACATGAAGCATTAAAGATGGCATCATAAAGGTCTTCAAATGCATTCTTCAAAGATTGATCACCAAGCCATATACTATGCCAAAAATATGCACTATTTCCATTTCCCAACCTACAAGAAACATTAGTATTAAAAAAGTTGTTAACGGCTCTATTGTACCCCAAAATTTTCCCTCTCACTTATCAAGAATTTTCTCACAAGATCTCCTTTGGATCAAGACTGCATTTGGGTTGATCAACTCAAGACACCTCCTTAAACACTGATGACTGAAAATTAGGGTTTGAGATTGCCCAAGGATTTTTGAACTTCCAATGACCCATATGACTTTCATGGATCGTTATGGACCCCCAAGATTACTCATGTCAAGTTTCAAGCCTTGGATCACACTTTTGATCAGTCAATTGAACAGTTGACCTAAAAATCAGTTGTATCGGGGAAAAAGTCAACCATGGCCAATTTACAGTCAAACTTCATAATTTTTTATCCACACCAACATTTTAAACTCATATGTAGCATTTGATCAAGTTTGGACAACAGCTCCTCAAGAAATTTGATCAAATCATCAAAAGGGCAAAATGGTCAAAATTAGGGTTTTGACTGGGAAAGGGCAATTTCTGGTTTTTGACCTAGAAAATGATCAATTGGGTTAAGGCATGATCTCAACAGTCCAATTTAATCACTTTGACCTAATGACATGGTTCAAAACACTATAGGTCCATTGGATTGACAGATGAATTTTTTAGTCAACTGATCAAAAGTCAACTATATACTGAAAAGTCAAACTTTGACTTTTTGGTCAAAATAAAATGCCAAAGATCATAATTCATCAAAACATGTCAAAATATGAAACTTTTTCATCAAGAAATCAAGAATTCAAGATTTTATTTTGAAAAGATGAAATTCCTTAACTTAGAAAATTTTCTAAGTATAGAAAATTTCTTATTTTTTCACAACTTTGAGCCAAGTTTTCACCATAATGCAAAATGATTCAAGAGAAACTTCCAACATGAAAGTTGTAGATATCCATGAAATATACAACTTTGCTTCATACAACTTCTTCCAAAAGTGCTCAGATATCAAGTTATAATTTTGTGAATACATGCTCATGAACTAAAAAAGACTTAGTGAAATTTTGCCCTAGTTAGGCAGATTTTTGACCTAACTTCATGACACTTTTTCACATAGTTCCAAGGGGAATCTTCAAAAGAAATTCAAATATGAGTTGTAGAGAACATTGCAGGATTTCCAAAATGTCTAAGAACTCCTTGAGATCATTCTTGAGTAGGGAGAATCGAAGAGATGAAGTTGGTGTTTTGTCACTTGGATTGCAAGCCATTTTGTGAAGAACACTTGGTCCAATCTTCAAGCATGTTGTACAAATCTCACTTTGTAGGCTTCTAAATTGACTTTCACTCCATAATTAAATTTTTTAACAGCTGTTGGAAGCTTTAATCCAAGAATTCAATGCATTGTACAAGTATAATTCCATTTTGGGAAGAAAGGCAACATTGCCATTTTAGAAAAGCAAGCTTTATGCAAAGTCAGCTTGCATTGAGCCTTGCATTTGTTCTTTCTGCATAAACACACTCTACACAATCAGAACAAGTGTGATTAAAGGTTTCACCCACCCTATAAGCCTTGTACTTCACATTGAAACCATGCTTGCTAGCTTTGCTTCAAAAACAAGTAACCAAGCCAAAACATGTGATTTTCAAATTCTGAGTTGTGACAAGCCTCAAAACCTTATGCTTATAAGTGTACACACTATTTGCAAGTTAACACACGAATGATATTGCCATGAAACTACCTCAAACATCAAAAAACCAAAAAACCTTCTCAAGAACACCATTAACACATAGTTCTGAACAAAAACTCATGATCTTCATTTCCACTCGTGCGTTTTGAAAACTAATCACTCAGACACTTTCTATACATCATACCAAAGCAATCCATACCTTTGTTTTCTCAGTGTAACTCCTCCATCATTATCCACCATTTTCAAATATCAAGCTTGCAGGTTGACTTGAGTAGAGAGATTCAGGGACTTTCAAGGCAAAGTAAGAGTTGGAATACACTCAAGGAGGTCCAGGCAAACTAAACAGATCCTCAGGCCATCTCAAAAGTTGCTCAAACTCCATTCACGACTCCAGCTGTAAGAGGTAAAAACTCAAACTTCTATCTCTTCCTACAAGCATCATTTGATCCTGATTTGTGAAAATAAAATGTAGATACCCTTGCTCTAAAGCTAACCATGTTCATAGTTTCCATTTATATTGATTGTGTATAGAGAATTTTGGATTTGAAATTTCTGAGAAAATTAGGTTTCAATTTAGGACCAGCAAAATTAATTTTTATCTTTGACATTTAGCTTACATAAGTTATATGGTTGAATTCATGGGGAGAAACACCACAACTTTCATGTTTGAACTTTCCATTTTTGTGGAGAAATGAGGAAGATACAGGTGGTCCGGCTATGGCTCAAGGTTGAAGACGAAGTTGCCTTCAGAAAGTAGTTTCTAATATATATTTATGCTTTAATTATATGACCGGATGAAACAGCCACCTCAATGGCAAGCGCGCGCGTACTAAGGCATATGTTACCTAAAGGGCGAGGGTTCGAACCAATGTGAACCCCCCTTTTGCATTTTTCCATTTTTATGATTTTTTCTAACATCTTTTTTGCAGGCGCTGTACCCTTTGGGCCTGACATTTTTTTTGTTTTTGCTAGCATTGCTGTTTACTTGTGACACCCCTTGGCCCATTTTATTTTTATTTATTTATTTATTTATTTTTTCTTTTAAATATATTTTCTAAAATACCAAAAAAATCATAAAAAGTATAAAAAATATAGATTTATATTTTGACATAATTTAAATATTTTTCCACATAAAAAATTATTTTATTCATCATACTTTATTTACTTTTATTAATTTCCTTGTAAAAATTAAATTAAAAATAGATTATTATTTATTTAAATACACTTATTTTAATCTAAAAAAGACCAAAAATATTTCATAACACCACATACTATTTTCAAGACAAAAAATATATAATATAAAAAATACTTTTTTTATAAACTTCATTCCTTTTAATCAATTAGGAAGAATTAGGGTTTTAGTCAAGAATCTTTTTCTTAATGAATTTAAACTTGACTAATTATTTTCTTTATCTAATTAGGTTAAAATCAAGACCCTTTATCTTAAGAAACCAAACAAAAATATCTTTTTCTTTGCATTTACAATTCTTGCATATTTAATTCATCTTGTATATTATTTATTCCAATTCTTGTAAAAATTCAATTTGGTTGTAATAGATTAATTAGGTTTATATTATTGCAATCCCCATTCACAAATTGTATACCCCTCCCACAAATGTTGTAATAGCGTAGTAACTTAAAATTTCGCAATTTATCGCTTTTACATAATATGCTAGTAATTAGGGTTTGTATGGAAAGATAAAATCAATCAAATAGAAAACCCTAATCCAAGACAAAAACAAGCATGAAAATAACACACTTTCACACAAGCACCCCTAGGGTTATCCCACTTGATTGCTTTACAAAAATGGTCATATTACACATGTAAGGTATCTTAGCAGAAAAAAACAAATACAAGATCATAGTCCCTCGATGATGCTATTCAAAGTTGCCTTACAAAATGATCTTAGTCCCTCAAAAAGAATGCTAAGATACCTTGCAATATTGCTAATCATGGCTATACAATGACCCACGCCTGTCTCATTTACATCCAAAGATAGGGTTGCTTACTAAATCAATGGTAAGACAACAGTGTCAAAGGAAAAGAAAATGAACAAGAAAGACATTTGAGTAGGTAGATTGCTCCCAATTACTTGCTCCATTTCAAAACAAACATCCTTGTTATTTTCAAAACAATCACATACAAAGAAGGTAACCAGAGTCTTAAACATGGGAAGAAGATTTCATGGGCAGACAGGAAGGACCTTAGACTTTGCAACAACATCCAGTGAAAGAGACAACCAAGATGGTAAAGGCAAGGAAACAGTTGTCCCGTTAGAATTAGAGGAGGGAGAAGAAGAAGAAGACTACTCTGAAGGACAATACCCTATAGCTGATGACAAGTATAAACATCTCGAAGAGCGTTTGAGCGCAATGGAAATCCAAAAGGTGCCTGGTTTGGACTTTGAGGAATTGGGTTTGGTATCGAGGATTGTGATTCCTCCAAAATTCAAAGCACCTATATTAGCCAAATATGACAGAGTCTCATGCCCTAAAATGCATCTCCGTTCATATGTAAGGAAAATCTAACCCCATACCACTGATAAAGACTTATGGGTGCACTTCTTCCAAGATAGTCTGTCTGGAACTCAACTTGACTAGTTTTACCAACTGGAAAGAGCCAATGTTCACAATTGGGAAGATCTTGCGGCAGCCTTCTACAAACAATACCAATACAATGCTGATCTTGCGCCTACCCATAGTCAACTCTAGAGTATGGCCATGGTGTCCAATGAAGGTTTCAAGGACTATGCGCAAAAATGGAGAGACTTGGTTGGAAGAGTTCAACCCCCTCTATCTGAGAGAGAATTGGTAGACATGTTCTTGGGCACCTTGTATGGTCCCTTCTTCAATCATTTAATCGGAAGTTCATCTGTAGGCTTTACTGAACTAATATTGACCAGAGAGAGGATATAAGCCGGTATAAAGAATGGAAAGATTCAGAAAGACACATCTTCTTCTACAGATGTAAGGAAGCCTTTCATCAGAAAGAAAGAGGTGGTTGTTGTATATCCACAAAAAAACAAAGATAAGGTCGAATGCCGACCAATGGTGGAGGCTGTTATGATTCCTAAGCATGCGTCTGATCAGCAAAGAAATAATCAACCAAGGATGGAAAGGCTAGTCAGGTAGTTCACCAGAATCAACATGACCCTGTCTCAAGTATTACCACATCTACTAAGGTCCAACTTAGTGACCTTGAAAGAAGCTCCGAAAAACCCCAATACAACATCTCCTCATTATCATCCTAATGCCCGTTGCGCATATCACTCTAAAAGTCTTGGTCACGATACTAATAACTATTGGGCTCTAAAGAACAAAATACAAGACCTCATTGAAGCAAAAGAAATTGAGTTCGATGCGCCTGAAAAGCCAAATGTCATTTCTGCCCCTATGCCCAAACATGGCCACAATACCAATGCCATTGAAGAAGAAATGTTTGTTACTTCAGTTGATGAACTTATGACTCCACTTCTGACTATTAAAATGAACTTGTTGAATTTCGGTGTGTTCCCGGGCTGTGATGAAGTTTTCCATTTCTGTCTATCCTCACCAACCAGCTGTCCTTTGTTGAAAGCAGGCGTTCAGTGCCTAATAGATAACAAAGAAATTTTATTCGAGAAGACTTCTGTTCCACCTGTTCCTTTTGAAGATATTTCTATCATTACCATTTCCGCCAATTCTTCCATGGTCTCCACCAAAAGACCCGTTAGAATTACATCAGTTCCAAAAGCAACTCCTTTAATAATCACAATGCCTGGACCATTCCCATACTCGTCAGACAAAACCATACCATTGAATTATGGAGGGGATGTCTACTATCATGGTATCACGCAGGACTGGCCAGCCGCCAAAGATTCAAGCTCCAAGAAAGTCAACTCCGACATTAGTAACATTATAGGAACTAGCAAAATTACCCGAAGTGGTAGGATCTTTTCTCCATAAATTTCTCCCCCAAAAGCAGTTTCTGGACCCGTAATCATCCCTGTGGCTGCTCTAAAGGTTACTCCCACACCCATAATCATATCTGCAAATACTCCAATCGACAAAGCCGTTACAACCCCTGTAATCATTCTTACTGACACTCCTACTACCGAGTTAACCGAGACTCGAGGAAAAAGTATTATGATTGAGCATGTACGGACGAAGGCTCAGTCATTGAATATCCCTGAGACCTCCAAGAAAGAAATGGAGGAGATCCTAAAAATTATAAAGAGAAGCGACTACGATGTAGTTGAACAACTGGGGCAAACTCCCTCTAAAATCTCCATGCTGGCATTACTACTATGTTTTGAGGCACATGCAAAAGCCTTGGTGAAGTTCTTAAAAACTGCCCATGTACCCCAAGAGACATCTGCCGATCAGTTTCAAGACTGCGTAGCCAGCCTAACTGCGGACAATGGTTTAGGTTTTTCAGATGTTGATCTGAAATCGAGGGGGAGGAAACATAATGAGGCATTGCATGTATCAGTGGAATGTAGGGGCACAACTTTGTCTCATGTTTTGGTGGACACTGGCTCATCTCTGAATGTATTACCTAAAAAAGATCTTGATAGACTTGATTGTGAGAGGTTGACTTTAAAGCCAAGCAACATAATAGTAAGGGCTTTTGACGGCTCGAAAAGGATGGTGCACAGGGAAGTGGTTATCCCCATAAAGGTTGGAACCCAAACCTTCAATTCAACTTTTTATGTAATGGACATCCGCCCTTCATATTCCTGCTTGCTAGGTCGACCATGGATCCACAATGTTGGCGATGTTACTTCTACGTTGCACCAAATGTTGAAGTATCCAGTTCAGGGGAAGATTATCATCGTTCATGGAGAGGAAGAATACATGATCAGCCATCTCAATTCCTTTAGATATGTGGAATTAGATGGTGAATTCATTGAAACTCCATTTCAACACTTTGAAGAGGTCCCACAAGATGTGGCAGTGACCAAGGTTGTGTCTCAGGTTCCCAAGATTACAAGGTCTCCACTCTGGATGTCATCTCTAAAGGATGCCAAAGCAGTGGTAGAAGAAGGAGGGTGCACTATTTGGGGATAGCTTCCAGATATCCGATATAAGTCTGACAAGTTTGGCCTAGGTTTCACTTCAAGTGCTCAAAAGGTTGTACGCCTCAATCGTGCTGGAGGACCACCCCTGAAGATCAGCAACCATGAAGTCAACGCGGTAGAAGATGGTGAAGATGGCTGCAACCTGGAGGATTGGATCTTCCTGACTGTCAATGGAGGGCTCAACAATTAGGAGGCTAGAGACTTTGTCTCGATCACTTTTATCCCACAGTAATTTGTCTTTACATTTTGTTGGATCTGTAATATTCAAAACAATTTGCACTCTTAAAACCTTGTGTCTTACCCGAGGCACAATGGTCCATTTGTAAGGGTTATTATCTCATTTTCATATGACATCAATGAATCATGGACATTTTCGCATACAAATTTTTGTGCTCATTGTTTTTCTTTTACATTTTACTTTCTTTCAAAGATAGCTATACCCTTACACACACCCACACTCACAATGCAGGTATACGTCCATTCGGGATCCCATGGGTAACGATACTGTTATGGCCATTTATGACTCTGAGAATCTAATCTACCAAGCCGAAGACGGAGGTGAGGAAGATTGTGAAGTACCAGGGGAACTTGCCAGACTACTACTGCAAGAAGAGAGAACCATTCAGCCTCACGAGGAACCCGTGGATACAATTAACCTATGTACCGAAGAAGACAAAAAATAGGTCAAGGTGGGAGCCAATCTGGAACCCATTATCAAGAAGCGTATGATTCAGTTGTTACACGATTATGTTAAAGTCTTTGCATGGTCGTATGAAGACATGCTGGGACTTGATGCAGATATTATGGTACATCGTCTGCCTACAAGAGAGGATTGTCCGCCAGTAAAGCAAAAGGTTCGTCGAATGAGGCCGAATATGTCAGAAAAGATTAAAGCAGAAGTCATGAAGCAATTCAACGCTGTATTCTTGGCTGTCAACTCTTATCCCCAATGGGTTACCAATGTTGTTCCAGTGCCTAAAAAGGACGGCAAGGTGCGAATGTGTGTGGACTATAGAGATTTGAATAGGGCAAGCCATAAGGATGATTTTCCACTCCCCCACATTGATATCCTAGTTGACAATACGACACAACACAAAGTGTTTTCTTTCATGGACGGATTCTCAGGTTACAACCAAATCAAAATGGCGCCTGAAGACATGGAGAAAACAACGTTTGTCACGCAGTGGGGCACTTTTTGCTATAAAGTGATGCCATTCGGACTAAAGAACGATGGGGCAACCTATCAGCATGCCATGGTAGCTCTATTTCACGACATGATACATCACGAAATAGAGGTCTACATGGATGATATGATATCCATATCGCAAATAGAAGGAGAGCATCGTGATCACTTACAAAAACTGTTTGAGAGACTGAAGAAATACAAGTTGAGCTTGAATCCTAACAAATGCATATTTGGGGTACGATCTGGTAAACTCCTAGGCTTTGTCGTCAGCAACAAAGGTATCAAGGTCGATCCTGCCAAATTTAAAGCAATACCAGATTCATTTCTCACCTGACAGCTACTTGTGAGCCAATCTTCAAACTATTGAAGAAAGATCAAGTAGTCAAATGGAATGATGAATGCCAAGTTGCTTTTGACAAAATAAAAGAATACTTACAAGAGCCTCCTGTGTTGATGCCACCATTCGAGAGAAGACCATTGATCATGTATCTGACTGTTTTAGAAAACTCAATGGGGTGTGTATTGGGGCAGCATGACAAGTCTGGCCGAAGAGAGCACGCTATTTACTACCTGAGCAAAAATTTTACCGACTGTGAAATAAGATATTCACTGCTCGAGAAAACTTGTTGCGCTCTGGCATGGGCTGCTCGCCGGCTAAGACAGTATATGCTGACTCATACTACCTTGCTGATATCTAAAATGGATCCTATAAAATACATCTTCGAGAAGCCTGCTCTTTCTGGGAGAATAGCGAGATGGCAGATGATCCTAACAGATTACGACATACAGTATACTACCCAGAAAGATATAAAGGGAAGTGTACTAGCTGATCACCTTTCTCACCAAGCTGTGGAAGACTGCCAGTCCATGAAGTTCGAATTCTCGGATGAAGACATCATGACATTAGACAACTATGAAGAATTCAGAACATATGACAGACCTGAACAAGGATCCCGATGGACCCTGTTTTTTGATGGAGCATCCAATGCACTCGGAAATGGTATTGGTGTTGTAATCATATCTTTGGAAGGGTTTCATACTCCCTTTACTTCCAGACTTTGCTTCAATTGTACAAACAACATGGTGGAATACAAAGTGTGCATCTTCGGTCTCAAAGCTGCCATAGACATGGGGATCAAATCCTTGGATGTATTCGGAGACTCGGCTTTGGTTATCAACCAGATAAAAGGGGAGTGGGACACCAAACACCCAAACCTTATTCCTTACAAAGAACATGTTTTGACATTGCTACCACATTTTGAGAACATTACCTTCGATCATTTCCCCCGAGAAGAAAATCAGCTAGTAGACGCTCTAGCCACAATGTCATCTATGTTTAAACTTAATTGGGATAAAGAGGCTCCCTAGATCACCATTGAACGAATGGAGGAACCAGTGCACTGTCACGAGATTAATACTGAAGAAGTAGTGGACCAACCTTGGTTTCACGAAGTCAAGAGGTATCTCGAGACCCAAGAATATCCAGAAGGAGCTTCGGTAAATGATAAGAAGTTCTTAAGGAGATTCTCTACTAAGTTCTTCCTTAGTAACGACATCCTGTATAACGCAATCATGACTCTATGTTACTTCAGTGCGTAGATAAGGTTGAAGCTGAAAGGATCATGACTGAATTACATGAAGGAACTTTTGGCACCCACTACAGTGGGCATACAATGGCAAAGAAAATCCTACGGGCAGACTATTACTGGTCTACTATGGAAGCAAATTGCTATCAACACTCTCGAACTTGCCATAAATGTCAGATTTATGCTGACAATGTGCACGTACCTCCGGTTCCTCTGAATTTCTTGACGGCTCCTTGGCCTTTTGCTATGTGGGGGATTGATATGATTGGGGAAATCAAGCCGACATCCTCCAATGGAAACCGCTTCATCCTAGTGGCCATTGATTACTTTACAAAGTGGGTGGAGGCAGCTACCTTCGCTTCTGTTACTAAGAATGTTGTTTCCCGTTTCATCAAGTAAAATCTCATTTGCGAGTACGACATCCCGGAAAGGATCATCACTGACAATGGTACAAATCTCAACAACACTATGATCACCACATTGTGCGAGCAATTCAAGATTCAGCATCACAATTCTTCTCCCTACCGGCCAAAGATGAATGGTGTTGTCGAAGCTGCAAATAAGAACATTAAAAAGATCATACAGAAAATGATAGTCACATACAAAGACTAGCATGAGATGTTACCATTCGCTCTCCACGGGTATCGTACCACGGCTCACACATCAACCGGGGCAACACCCTATTCTCTGGTTTACAGCATGGAAGTTGTCTTGCCTATCGAGGTCAAGATCCCCTCTATGAGAATTATGAAGGATGCAGGGTTGAAAGAAGACGATTGGATTCAGACTCGACTTGATCAACTAAACTTGATTGATGATAAAAGACTTACTGTTGTCTGTCACGGTCAAATGTATCAAAAATGGATGATCAAGGCTTTCAACAAAAAGGTCAGGCGCCAAGTGTATCAAGTTAGATATCTGGTGATCAAACGCATCATATTGCCACAAGGTGATCCTAGGGGCAAGTGGACTCCTATCTATGAAGGACCATTTGTAATCAAAAGCATTTTCTCTGGTGGGGCAATGATCTTGACCACCATGGATGGTGACCACCTTTCACATCCTGCGAACGCGAACATAGTCAAAAGATACTACGCATAAGAGACCTGCTAGGTTGACATATATAGGAAAAACAAGGGCATCCCGGAGAACCAAAAGGGTTCGGGAAAAAATTAGGGATAAAACAAAAAAATTGTACACCCGGCAAGTTTAAAACCCGAAAGGGCGACTTGGGCAAAAAAAGGGTTTCCCGGTGGACTGAAAACCCGAAAGGGCGGTCCATGCAAAATTTAGGGAATTAAAGCGTATGACTATTTCCTGTTGGATCACTTTACGGACAACCTTTGGCTTCCACTGACAAACTCAGAGTTTCTGATCAATTCAATTATCTTCGGACGAGGCAACAAATAGACAAAATGCTCAGAGATACAAAGGCTATAGCAAAATGGGAACCCCATGGGATTATTGGACATATCTATCTTTTCTTTGTATTAAAATTTTCATTTTTTCTTACGGCGGCGTTCTCCTACTAGAATGTTCGTCTCGTTGTACAAAAATCTTACTCAAAGTCAATACAAAGATATCTCTTTGAAAGTGCAAAAAAACTATCTGTTTTTTCTTTACGCTTGTATTTTGTTTGCAAAAAACGTCCAATGATTCATTGTTGAACATATGCATTTGAACATAATTACAGTTTACAAATAAACAAAATGAAAAAAGACAATTACTGATGGGTTGAATGAATAGGGAAATACCTCTAGGCTATTCCATAAGAAATCCTCGCAGCACGTCGTTTAAATCCCCAGCGGAACAAAGTTTTCAAATTGTCGATCCCCAGTAGAAGTCGTCAGATTTCTCAGGATTCCCCAATAGGATTTTACGAGCAGTATACGGCGTGTCCCTTACAATAGAGTTTATTTCTCTAAAACAGAAATTCATCAACACATAAACTTCACAACATGAAGACTTATACTCCGTATCCTCAGAAGCAGTCAGGGATTTATTTTCCCTAATCCAACATCAGTGCAGCAAACTAGTTCATATACGCATGCATTGCATCCATATATCATAAACATTGATAACACGAATGCATTATACTATGCATTTCATACAACATAAACATTATATTTTAGCTAACGGTTTACCCTTTTCAGGATAAGGTTAACAACTACCATTAACAAATATTCAAAATCTTTTGATATAGTTCAGATACGCTCCAGATACGGATGACATCCTGATACTCATTCAGATTCAACCTTTTGATACAATTTAGATACGCTCCAGATAGGATGCCATCCTGATACTCATTCAGATTCAACCTTTTGATACAGTACAGATACGCTCCAGACACGGATGCCATTCTGATACTCATTCAGATTCAATTTTCAGATACAGTACAGATACGCTCCAGACACGGATGCCATTTTGATACTCATTCAGACTCAACTTTCAGATACAGTTCAGATACACTCCAGACACGGATTCCATTCTGATACTCATTCAGACTCAACTTTCATATACAATTCGGATACGCTCCAGACACGGATGCCATCCTGATACTCATTCAGATTCGACTTTTCAAATACAGTTAAGATACGTTCTAGACACGGATGCCATTCTGATACTCATTCAGATTCAAACTTCAGATATAGTACAGATACGCTCCAGACGAGGATGCCATTCTGACACTCAATCAAAGCCTTTTCCAGATACAGCTCAGATACGCTCTAGACACGGGCGCCATTCTGATACTCATTCTTTCAGCTTACAAATTAGAATTCAAATAATCACTTTTGATGGCATCTTTAATCCCATCTCCTACAGCTTTCTATCACCTCTTTGAATGGCATCTTTAAGCCCATTCCCTCAACCATCACATCACCAAGTGCAAATTTCTGGGCACTCTAGTGTCCAATCATCTTCCACCTTCGAGTCATGATTGAAAAAACATGCCAATCTAACTCTTCAGGCTTAAGAAGATTGAACAGGGGCAGATGTTGTACCCCAAAATTTTCCCTCTCACTTATCAAGAATTTTTTCACAAGATCTCCTTTGGATCAAGATTGCATTTGGGTTGATCAGCTCAAGACACCTCCTTAAACACTGATGATTGAAAATTAGGGTTTGAGATTGCCCAAGGATTTTTGAACTTCCAATGCCCCATATGACTTTCATGGATCATTATGGACCCCCAAGATTACTCATGTCAAGTTTCAAGCCTTGGATCACACTTTTGATCAATCAATTGAATAATTAACCTAAAAATCAACTGCATCAGGGAAAAAGTCAACCATGGCCAATTTACAGTCAAACTTCATAATTTTTTATCCACACCAACATTTTAAACTCATATGTAGAATTTGATCAAGTTTGGACCACAACTCCTCAATAAATTTGATCAAATCATCAAAAGGGCAAAATGCTCAAAATTAGGGTTTTGCCTGGGAAAGGGCAATTTCTGGTTTTTGACCTAGCAAATGATCAATTTGGTTAAGGCATGATCTCAAGAGTCCAATTGCATCACTTTTACCTAATGACATGGTTCAAAACACTATAAGTCCATTGGATTGACAGATGAATTTTTTAGTCAACTGATCAAAAGTCTTTCCTGTGCTTTTTCACCTTTCCTTTTGGATAAAAGAAAAGTCGGCGGCGACTCTTGCTAACCGCAACATTTGCAATCAAATGCAAAACCTTCAATTCAGTTCTCCCACTGTATCACAGGTTCCAAGAATTTTTTCCATAAGAACTAAATCCCTCCACCAAATTGAATCTTATTTATTGATCAAACTCTTATCTCTCCAAAACAACTTTGCCTCTGAATTCTTGTATCTATAACGAAGTAGCCCGTTCCAAACTACTTCTTTATCTATCACTCTCATCCACTTCCACTTTAACAAAAGAGAAATATTGAAATCCTAAATATTTTTTACTCCAAGCCTTGTCCTAGCTGACCCAGTGAATATTTTTAATATTCTCTTTACCACTCCACAAAAAATTACTCTGAAGACTTCGAATATCTCGCAAGATCTTAACCAAAGCTTTGTAGAATGACAAGGTATAAATGGGTAATACATTCAAGAATACATTAAGTAAGACAACTCTTCCTCTCATAGACAATTGTCTCCCTTTCCACACCGAAAGTATTTTCCTCATATTCTGAACCAGTTCGTTCCACAAATGAATCCTCGTTGGGCTATCACCAACCATGACCCCTAAAAATTTGAAAGGAAGATTGTCAATACTATAATACAAGAAATAAGAAGATGCTTCCAAACACCTCTCGCTCATATTGATTCCATAAATATTTCTGTTATGGAATTTAATCGTCAACCCTTTCTTCATCTCAAAACCACGCATAATAGCCTTAAGGAACCATAAGTTATTAATATCTTTATCTCCTAGAATGAAGGTGTCCTCAGCAAACTGTAAAATATCCACCTTGACCTCATCATTAATATTGAAACCTCTATAGTCTCCTAACTCTATTGCTTTTTCCACCATTCTAGTAATCCCCTCCAATGCAATCACAAAAAGGAAAGGTGACAAGGTATCCCCCTGACGGAGACCCCTTTCCATAGAGAAATCCTTTGTCGCACTACCATTGACTAACACTGACATTATACTAGTGAAAACACAAGCTTCCATCCTATTCATCCACTTTTCTCCAAAACCCATTTTGCCCATAATAAATCTCAAATAATTCCAACTAAAACTATTGATCGAATTACACTGAGGTATCTAATGATTCAGACTGCAAGTGCACAGTCTTATTGTGTAGTTTTAAAAGATATCGAACCACAAAGACTGATGAATCGAACTACCGTCTTCTATTGTTACTTTGCAAATCTAAAGCTAATGAACGTTTGATTGGGTTGTAGAGAAACTAAATACTAAATTAAGTTTAATTTTAATTATCAGTAAGCGGAACTACCAGTATGTAATGGTCGGACCTCAGGAACTAGCAACCGGTTGGGTGTCTTTGTATTTTCAAAACAACTTTCAGTAAAATCTATTTATTTTAAAAGCCCTCGTCTCACACTGTCGTTTTATTGATCTAGGCTATGCAGTTAAGTTTTAACGTATGCTTTCGCCATCCCGCAGGAGTTAAAAACACTTTTTGAAAACGAAATATAATCTTAATTATCTTTAAAGTGCTTCCGCTGTATTTTAAGCCAATGCCTAATTACTACTGTCTAGTTGAAAGATCTCAAACTTCTGCTTTTTTGAACCTAACCTCTATCCGTTATTTACTTTCGTAACAAAACAATTTATCGGTTAAAAATAGTAACTTAGACGAGAAAAAGGTTTTGTAGTAAAAATTACTCAACTGAGTCACTCAATCCCTTGGTTATGTGACCTTACATACCGGTATACGAATTCTAGCCTAGTATAATATCAGACCAAATCAAAGAACAATTCCAAAGACAAAACAAAATAAACATGATTATATTAATTAAAAGCAATAACAATTCATAAAAATAAACCTGAGGATAATAATTCTGGATACGGGTACAATTACTTCTAACTCTTGACTAGAAGCACTCCTCCACAAGCTGGTAGGCTTTGCTTCGATCAGGAATAGAGACAACCGCACAGAAAACAAATGCTAGAAGAAATAGAAAATTGCAGGAAAAAAATGCTCAAACAAAAAATGCTTAAGGAAAATGAATTCTCAAAATATCAAAGGTCCCCCCGGTTTGTTGTGTCCAGGGTTCTATTTATAGTACTTTGTGTGATACGTAGGTTTGAGAAAATATAGGAACACTTCGAGTTCGTTTGAGAAAAAAATAGGACCACGGAGTTGGTTACATCCTTCATGTGTTGACTAAGTGGAGCTTAAAAATAGGATGGCCATTGGATTGGTGTTTGAACTTTCCTCTTCCGTTGGATTTGCAGACTATGTTGTCAAAGAAGGAAAATGTGGGCCTGTGACGTTCGTCAAGTCCAAGTGACGTTGGTCACTTGGTCCATTATGGCCGTGACGACCGGAAGCGTGCCTTGACGGTCGTCAAGGTCCTTATGCTAGTGGGCCACGTGCACACGCCTTGTGATGGGCTTATACTTTCTTCTTCTTTTATTCTTTGGCCCTTTTGCTATTTTTGCACCCTTTTTCTTCATTTCTTCCAAATTCTTTAACTTAACATTTATCTGCAAAATAAGTGAATACCCGCGTAATACCTATATAAAATAATACAATTAAAATAAAATAAGGGAAATAATCTATGTAAATCAAGCTAAAAATATCATATATTTGTGTGTTATCAAACTCCCCCATACTTGAACTTTACTTGTCCTTAAGCAAATTCTCAGTATGATGTTTTTCTAAACATGGTCAGATGCACATACATGACTCGAATCAACTCATATACGGTTGCGTTGTGTTTTTGTCAGAAAATTGAAAGCTTGATTCATGCTCCATTACTACGGTAATGACACTAGATAATCCCATTTTACGTAAACTAGTTATAGATGCTATCATAGACTACCTCGAGTATTTGTCTCGTTTCATCCCTTTCATTCTAGCGCAATCACATTAAGCCATTTATCCTTGGACGCACATAGCAGAACAGCCGGTTAGTGGTTATGATCCCTTTTTTAGCACTTAGGTTTCTGGCACAGTAATTTGGCAACCTTTTTCTATCCAATTGCAAGATGTGGGGGATTAGACCGTAATCTGCCCTACCAAGTTCAGTACCAGACACTCCTGAACCATCTAACAAAGGATTTTTGATGTTACTTTGTAAGGCTTACATCCTTTGGATTAAACGATCGGGTAAGGATCACCCAATTTAATTGGTGTATTACTTATCTTCTTAAAGCTTGTAACATTTTTGTGAAATTATTATATCATCCACTTATATTCATCGACTTCCTGCGTAGTTTGTGTTTAAGACGGTGCTGACTGCTAATATAAACTACTCAGGGTTACTACAAAAACTAAAACTCATGGTTTTGGAATAACATGTACTTGAATTAGTCTATCATACTCTGGGGTTGTAGAATGTCTAGATGGTAGTAATTTCGTTTAATCTTGCCACAATTCCTAACTATTAAAGATCTTGTACCCTATGTACTTGTCAAGTGAGTCAAGTTATGCATAACACTCTAAAAAATATTTTGATAGGGTTCAAAAAGATAGGGGAATCGCAAAAACAACACAAATGCTTCAATAGATAACTTGATAACAAAAATTGTATTGAATTAGAAATGACAGAAGGGAAATTACAAAGAAAATAAAAATTACTAGGAAAGGGAAATACTTCCTCCCCTATACTTGAATCATACATTGTCCTCAATGTATTGACAGAAGATGGAAAAGGGAAGTGGAAACTAGACAATTATTCTTCCTCCTCTTGCCTTCGAAATTTTCCACGTGTCCTTGCTCTTCTACGTGCTTGCTCACCGCTTCTGGAAGATTCGACTCCATTACCACGAGAAATAATGTTATGCAAGTCTTCGACACAAAGTGTTAAAGCTCGCATATCTTCCGTCATTCCTGCGGTGAATTCCAGCATACTTTGATCGTGCCTGTGAGCATATTCGCTTTGGTCTCTCTGCATTTGTTGCATGATATTCAACATCTCAATTTGGCGCGTCTCGAGGCTTTGGTAGCGTTGAGTGGACAGCTGGTTCTGCTGCATTATTGCGGCATAAATTGCATCAATGGTGGCAGGATTATTGGCATGTTGTGGTTGGGGCTCTTGCTGCTCTAATTCTTCTTCAATTTCATCAACAACAGCATTGTTGGCCTCACCTTGATTTCCTTTCTCATTTACTCCAGGTTCGGGTGCATTCAGGTTGTAAAGCCAATTACCAGGATTACCCAAATTTGTACGACTGTGATTTGGAAAGATGACACTATGAACTTCTGCATTCTTCACCATCAGATAGTAACCTCCATCTTCTCTTACCTTGATCAGGCGACCATCTCTGTAGTTATCAATGTCCATATAAATTGCTGGCAGCGTAGGTAGAAGTTGAATCCTTTCCCCCCAGTTCAGGTGAACTACGATGGTGGTGACAATGCCTCCAATACAAAAGGGCGTAGTCCCATCTCTGGTTACAAGGTTTTGAATATGGGCCATCATTAATGTAACGGGATTAAGACGGAGATCTTGTGAAAAGGCACAGTGAAGAGCATACAACTCCTTAGTGTTGACTTTGTTGTTGTTTGCCCTTCCAAAAACCGTGTTGGCCATAATGCGGTGTAAGAAGCGAATATTTGGGTTGTGAATGTGAGAGGCGTAGCGTGCTTCAGGAATAACATTGGGCTCACCGGTTATTCTTTCCCATAGTGTGTATGCACTTCCATTCCAATCTATCTCCAGGAGAATACGATATTGCACATCATTTCCACGGGGAAAACGAAACATTTCGCTCAAATTTTCATGGCTAAGCGTGTATTCTCGGTTGAACATCCGAAATTGAGCGGCTCCAGTTAGGTGTTCATCAGCATCGTCGCGAGTGTGGTAGGCGTAGGAACTCGAGAATTCCAACGTCAGAGCCTCGTAGGTTGGTGTGTTCAACGTGCTTATAAAGCTCAGGCCTGCTTTGTCGAGCAAGCCTTGAATATTGTTTCATAACCCCCAATTCTTGCAAGCAGTTGTTGTCGATAAATCTTGTGGATGTCAAACCTCGACGATAAAATTTTATGTATCGTTCTCTTTGAAGTTCTCCTATTTCCCCTTGCCGGAACACGAGATGGCTCATGTCGGGTTCTTCTTGGTTTCGTGGGTTTCTTCCGTGGGGTGGATTCCTTCGGGCGGCCATAATTGTGTTTTTGACAAAGAAGAAAATGTAATGGTGATGAAGGAATGGAAGGAAGGTGGGTGGTAGTGGTGAAAACTAAAGAATGGAAGAAGGGTTTAAATAGATAGATTTTATGAGTGGGAAATGAATGAGGTTTATGAGAAATTTTGAATATGGGAGGTTATAACTGACAGTCGTCACGCGTTTCCTGACGTTCGTCAGGGTCAAAGGGACATGCTTCCTGACGTTCGTCAGGGTCAAAGGCGCGTGCTGTGGTTGTCTGACCGCGTGCATGTTATCTTATTGGACGTGCAAATTAAAGCATTTTTTATTTATTCATATAGTTTAAATATTGTTACATGGTTTATATATTTATATGAATAGTTAGTGGCACACAATTTGTAGGGTATATGATAGGAATTATTATTGATACATTGAAAAATATAGATAGTACGTCTATTTGATAATATTTAGTGCATACAATCGAGTGTTAGTATTGTAATCAATATTTCATGGAATTAGTGTAAGCGTATCAATATGATGCTTCGAGTAGAATCAGAGGAATGATAATCGAATAGAATTAAAAATTAACTAAAAATAGAAATTAACCAAAAACGAAAAATATAGAAATTAACCAAAAACGAAAAATAGGAATATGAAATGCGAAATGAAGTAAATAAATAAATACTATTGAATGAAATAAATATCCGAAAAATTTAGAACCGATTGTAACAAAATATCCGAAAAATATGAGCATCAAAATAATAATGTAAACACCCCCCCCCCCCATACTGAGAACAAACAGTGTTCACTAGGGAGGCACATGAACAAAACTAGCGATCACGTGGGCCTCCTGGAGGTGGAGCAGTAGAGTGCAAATGCTGATAGATATGGTCGAACTGCTCAGTGACGACATCCATACTCTGATAACAATTGAGGATTGGTAACATTTGGAACAAGCGTCAAAAAAGAAACAGTGCAAGCCTTGACAAGTTTATCCCTAGAGTAAAAATCATTGATAAAATCGACCATATCCGGTTTGACAAATGCCCAACCCTTCTTAATGAAATCAAAAGAAAATCCATCTGAACCTGCACTTTTGTTACCATCACAACTCCAAATAGCCTCCTTGATCTCATCCTCGGAAAAAGGCTACTCCAAAGAACTTATATCCTGCTCATTTAGACAGCTAAAAACCAAATCTTTTGGCACTGGTCTATGAAAATTGGATTCTTTGAAGAAAACTTCAAAATGACGATTCACCGCCTCTTTGACTTCCCCCACTCCCTTCATTCTACCATTAGAAGAATCCAGAGTGTTGATAAAGTTTCGCCTATATCTATCCTTTATCGCACAATGAAAGAATATAGTATTAAGATCCCCCTCCAAAAGCCAAACCTGCCGAGATTTATGTCTAAGCATACTTTCCTTCAGATCCATATTCTTCCACAACCTTAGCTCTACTATCTACCAAAGCTGAGACTGTTCCACCAACATTATCAACTAACAGATTGTCCAACATATTTACCATAGAGACAAACTCCTCGATTTTTAAATCAATCCAACCAAAAACAAATTTGTTCCACCATCTAAACCTATTCTTCAAGTTCTTAAGCTTCTCTGTAAGTCTAAAATCTCCTCAACCAACAAAAGAAAAAATCTTTCATTTCTCTTCAGCAAACACAAAAAACTCTATGATTCAACCAACAATTATTAAATCTGAAGGGTTTTGGACCCCAATCAAAGCCACAACACTTCAGCCATATAAGGCAATGATCTGATATATCTCTTTTCCCGAACCATTGCCCAATTATCTTCCAGACATTCACTATCTTTTCAGACAGCAGAAACCTATCAATCTTGCTAATAACGAAACAGTTACCACTAAACCATGTAAATTTCGAACCGACTGAAGACACTTCGATTAACTCCATATCTTTGATGAAATGAATGAATTCCTCCATTTCATTATGTCTATTGTTCTGGTCCACACCAACTATGTTTTCTCGCTGAATAACTGAGTTAAAATCTCCACCTAAACACCATTCCTCATCCAACCCCTAATTCCTTCTTCTAACCAAATGCCTCCATAAAGATTGCCTTCACGCAAAATTACACGATGCCTAAATATTAACGAGGTTATAGATAACACCCTTCCAACCTACATTTATACTTACATAACCATTTAAAACTAAAATTCAAATCAAAGAGACCTTTTTTCTACACAATCACCATACCACCTGAAGCGCCAACCGCCCCACATAAAGTCCATTCAGCAGAAATATTACCCTAAAACTCTACCGCTAATCTACAGTCAAAGGAACTTAATTTAACTTCTTGTAAAAAAACATAAATCTACTTTACCAGATTGGATGATAAAACTGATCCTCTTCCTTTTGATTACACTTCCTCCTTCTCTTATGTTAAGAGCTAACAACTTCATAATACCAAAGATTTTAACCTCTCCCTCTAAGTCTTGTCCTATTTATCTCTCATCTCCATAGCCTCAATAATCATCACAGATTGCTCGTGTTGCTCCTTACTCACTAAACCCAACTTATTGATAATCTCCTATACCATCCTTCCAACATCAGATTCCATAACGATTGTTGCATGTAAAAGATTCATAGCATAGAACCTCACAACCCGAGAATCGAACACTGTCTTCATCACGAAAACTGCTAATGATGGAAGCATCATAATCAACATCGCTTGTGGCATGTTTTGAATTTACATAAAGATGAAAATTTACCATATGCATATTTTCATTAATTAGTGACAGAAAATAAGCGGCACTAGATTATTGTCTTGTAATTTAGTAACAAAAGTAGATTGTCATATATTTGAGACACAATAAATCTCTTGTAATTAAGGAGATATTTATTATTCTCTCACTCATTGTTGACTGAAATATGTGTTGATGGGATTTTTTTCTCAATACTATTTATTGACGGAATGATATCATTTATTCCATGCCCATTTATGACAGAATTATACATCTTTCACTAATATATTGCAATAATAAAATTAGCTACCGATATTGATATGTCACTAAATCTGTTAATTAATTTGATTTTTGACGGAATTTTATTGTATTAGTGATGAAAAGCTACCCCCTTTAAATTTAAATTTTTTAGTAGTGTATCTTATATAATATTTTTTTATGTATTTAAATCCATTATTTTACAACATATTATATTTCAGTGTAACTTTAAATAATTTTTAAGGATGGTGATATCCATTCTATGATTTTAAATTGTGATTGTAGACAGTGGCGGAGCCAGAAAAATTATGAAGTCTGGGTAACTTTTCAGGTCAAAGCGAAAAAGTCTTCCCAGTCCAAGTATCAAAGCAAGATGGACTGTTATATGAACAAAAGAAAATAGAAAAATACTTGGTGCTGTGTTCATCACACTCCTTATGCTCCCACTCGCACCTATCACCCCAAAGAATACCTATTCCTCACATATAACAAATCATTAACCAGTCAGTTTGGGGTGATATTGACAACAAATACGTTATTAGTCTTTTTTTAATGTTGGGATTACCAATAACTTTCTATTACGATTTTAATACATGTACGGATTGACACTGAATTAGGCAAAATCTTGGTAAACTGTCATAATTTTCACAAAAGCTACACATTAGAGCTTTGACAAAATCACGGTCAATGTGGTGTCACCAAACATGCACTTAGTAAGTGAAAAAGCCATATAATAAATAACAACCAACCTGTATGAGAATCACAGCCATAGGTTCACCAGAGGATGCAAGAGAAGCAAATGGTTTGGGAAATACAGTCGCAGATATCACAACAATTGTTGTTACTAATGGCAGAGTACCCCTTTGGATTCCAAAATACCCTGTAAGAATAGTGGCAGCCTTGCAGATGGCAAAAGACACCGTAAGAGAAGTAGCCATTTGTAACACTGGAAGTTTGTCACCAGACCCAGATAAATTCATAGCATCATCTGACAAGAAAAAATAATCAGTTAGGTGAACCCTCTAATGCACAGAAGCACATAGAAATATTATACAGAAACCATTAAAATGAAGATGTAAATTAACTATACCATCTACTGACGCTGAGGGCTCTGGAGGCACTTTAGAGGCCAATGCAAACAATGCTGAAAAATACAGTGCACAAATAACATTATCTACAGCTAAGCCGGCAGCTAAAACTGAGGGTTGAACACCAAGAGCATCAAATATGGCAACATAATTGACAGCTGTAGAATATGGAAAACAATAATATCTAAGTTAAGCCATGTCTAAGTTGAATTTTAAAGATACAAATGTTTCCTTCCAGAGCAATATTTATCAATGAACTCGAGGCAATAAAATAAGAGTTACCCCCACCAATATGTCTACCCATGAGAGCAGCTGCTATCTTCCAACTATCCGGACCAAGTGATCGCATTGGAACAAGTAGATATGCTACTACTGTCCCAATTGTAGTTGCAACTGTTATGATAATAATGAACATTAACAATGAACATTAACATTCAGATATATTGCTTTTCAAAATAGCATTTGTAAACTAGAGAAGTAAGTTAGTTACCTGAACCAAGCAAGAAAGGCAAGAGAAGTACGCCGGTGGAGCTGACTACACGGCGGAGATCCGCCCTAAAGAGAAGCAAAGGAATGGCGAGAGGAAGAAGAAACTTCAAAACCAAATCATAAGCAGGAGCATCAACGGAAAGAATCCCCAAGTTACTAGAAGCAAGACACGCTGTAACAACAACAATTTGATACCGATGCCATGGCCAATCTATGGACAAAAATATCCATTTACAAACATAGTATAATCAAGCAATTCATCAAACACTTGGCGGGCAGAATACAATCAACAAAACTAAGCTATATGTAATGCTTACTATGGGTATAACTTTTGAAGAAGAAGATATGAGGCTAATTATAGAGAAACAATGTCTACGATAAAATTAAATCTATCGGATAAGAATGAAACAAACCTCCTTCAAGTTCATTGGAGGCAGTGAAAAGTGAAAGAGTTGTCGTCTTGTTCATCGTATTGAGGGAGAGAAGAGTTCCATGAAAGTGATTCGAGACGGCCGAGCCTGGGCAGCTGCCCTAGCTGGCCGGACGCTGGCTCCGCCAGTGATTGTAGATATATTTTAGTTGTATTATTCACATGAATGATGATTGGAATAAATAAGAGATACATGATAATTGAGATTAATTTGTTGCCAACAATAGTATATCAGATCAACTAAATCTAAGGCAACAAATCAATACACATAATGGCTAATTTAAATATATAATAACTATACAATATTTTTAAATTGTAACAACTACTGTTATAATTAAGGAGCTGCTAGAGGAAAGGATCAAGTAATTGCTATTGCAGTTACGTGGCTGTGCTAATACGCCCCTGCAAGATGGAGGAGTGGTCAATGATGTCAATCTTGGAGAGAAGAAACTCATGACGAGGTCGAGAGAGTGGTTTCGTTAGTAAATCTGCTAGTTGGTGACTACAAGGTACATGAGACACTTTGAGTTCACCTTTTGCAATGATGTCATGAACGGAGTGATAGTCGATAGCTAAGTGCTTCATTCGTGAATGAAACACTGGATTTGCACAAAGATATGTTGCACCAATATTATCGGAAAATATGTTCAGCGGATGGGTGATTTTGATCCCAAGTTCCAATAGAAGTTGTTCTAACCATAAGAGTTAAGATGTAGTAATTTCGATTGTGCGATATTCAGCCTCTGTGGAGGATCTCGCAATTGTAGGTTGTTTCTTGCAGGACCAAGAAATGACATTGGGTCTGAGATAAACTATGTAGGCACCTGTGGACTTTTGATCAATTGTGTCACCGCCCCAATCTGCATCACAAAAGGCAGTGAGTTCAAGATTCTTTGTTGCTATTAGATGGAGACCATGTGAGATAGTGTGCTTGAGATATCGGAGAATGCGTTTGAGAGCTTGCATGTGAGTTTCCGAGGGTCCTTGAATGAACTCTGACAGCTTATTGACAGCAAATGCCACATCTGGTCTAGTGATAGATGAATAATGCAAAGACCCAATAATGCTGCGAAAAGAAGTAGCGTCACATGGAGGTGTATCATCCTGGATGCCAAGGGAGCAAGTAGTAGACATTGGAGTTCCTACTGGCTTAGCATCAATCATATTTCCTTTGTGCAGTATGTCTCAAATATAATGATGTTGAGACATGAAAATTCTGGTGTTTGTGGGAATGAGTTTGAAATTCCTGGTACGTCACAGACTCAGGATGTCTAATGAAACGTTAAGACATCTGATCTGACATTAAGCGCTGTACAGGTAGAATAGGCTGTACTTTTGATATCTGTTCTACAACAGTCACTGAACTATCATACCAGCACCTGCAACACCTTTTGACAAACTCAGGTTCTGATCAACTGAAGTTCAGAGCAGTTAAGGTTAACCATATACATTGATGTCATGAGGAATGCTGTGACATCAAACAAATAACCAATGCGGAAAGTAAATAACACACAGAATTGTTCACCCAGTTCGGTTCAACCAACCTACATCTGGAGGCTTCCAAGCCAGGGATAAAGTTCACTATTAGTAGTATCAATTCAAAGACCCTACAGCCAACACACCCGTTGACAGCCTTCTCACTTAATTACTACCCAATGACACTTTTACCTAAGATCCAATCCTAGATATGAGACCCCTCTCACTCCCCCTCAATCACCGCAGTGATAACTTTCTACAGTACATAAACTGTTCAGAAGATACACTTCCATTACACATCTTGATCATGCTTAAAAGCTTCAATCAAGTAACACAATGCATACATCCTCTTACCTACAGGTTTCAAGGAGTATGGTGACCATCCCACAGCCCGGGTGGTTCACAACAAAACTAGCCCTAAATAATTACATCTTGTCAATCCACGACCTCACACTTAAATTAGGTTACAATACTTCTATTTATAACCCTTTTTACCCAACTGGATTTGGGCCTTCATATGACAGCAATGCAGCTTTAACGACCTGCATAAAGAAAGCAGAAAACTTCTGCTGTAAGTTAGGTCTTCAATCGAGCTTTTCTCCTTATCTTTAGCTTCTGATTGAATCTTCTAGGGCTCCACATATGCCTTCAATTTTCGCTTCTTGTTATGCATTCTATTTGGCAGAATATTCTGCATAACTTCAGGAACAGAACTGCATCAGACTTGACAGTTCAGTAGCTTGATGTCTGGTATGATGTTATGACATCTCTTGAGACATGTTGTTCCAGATGTTGATTCAACACAACATGTTTAGGCATTTACAATTACATTACATTATTGTTGTTACTATTTGTTTTACAAGTAATGAGCCAATCCTAAACGAAGGCACTTACAATCTCCCCCTTTGGCAAATTTTGGCTAAAACAAATACAACAATAAAAGTGTTCAGGATACACCCAGAAGGATGTCTTGACATTGATCTTGACATCTTGGTTGTAACCACACTAACCATCCAGGACCTCTTGAAGCACAGGAGGAAGAGGATGCACCTCATTCCCTTTTAGACCACGAACCATTTCCTGTCACTGGTGGTGGAAAAAGAGGACCGTGGGAGATAAACTATCCTTTCAGAGGCATCAGAGAACCTTTAAGGAGTGACCAGAATATCTCCCTTGTAACTCAGAACACAGGTCACAACTGTGTTCATAACTCAGATCACAAGTCACAAAGAAATTCACGCCATTTGAATTTCTTCTGAATTTGTGACAAGTCTTTGTGATCAAAATTTGTGACAATGTCAAACAGTAACAGTACTCCTTTCTCCCCCTTTTTGGCCAAAAATTGACAAAGAAAGCCCTCACAAAACCAGATCCAAGAACAGTTTTCCCAGATTCGTACAAACCCCATGATGGTTGTGAGAGAAGAGAATGTGTGACAGGAGGTTATATAAGGAGATAACAGGTTCACGAAGATGGTAATATAAAATCTTGGTCAAGGATACCTGTTAAAGTTGTTGCATATTTCAGACTGACTGTGCATGGATTTGTTTGTTTCTGCCAAAAGAACCAGTCCTAATACATGCATAAGTTTGGGTCAAAGCAATTCCTGACTAAAATCAGCCTTTGACCGACTTTTTAGGAAACAGCATACCAAATATAGCTCCTGAATAGCTACAATTACGTGGTGCATTTGTTATTTTCCACGTATTCTTCTTGACTTCCCCAAGGTTGCAATGTCGTTGGTAATGTCATGACACTTACTTAGACATTACCTTACATTCTTCAACAACAGCAGCCTTCTTTTTACTTCTCTCAGTTAAGCACAGAGAAGGACACTTTAACCAGCTAGTAGCAAGAGACTAGTAGCATTAAGCATGGCCATCAATCATGCTTTCTTAAGTGTTGCTGAGATCCAACACAATTACTTTCTACCTTCTTCCAGACAGCAAAATAAGGAAGGAGGGAATAAACCAGAAGACTCCAAAATGCTTCACAATACATCACAGATTAGTTCTAATACACCAAATTTAGATGCCACTTCAACTTTTAGTAAAAGAACCCCTTGAACATGTGCTGAATATATCCGATTTCTTAATCTGATTTACTTCTTCTGATCTTCCATTTACTAGTAGTTGCTAGAGCTAGTGAAGTCTTTACCACAATACCATTTCTGATTTGCCAGACCAAGTTGCTATTGATAAGATCTGAATCTTCCAAATTGCTCCAAAAGTATCAAAACTGCCACTTATGATACTTTTAAGAATCTCTGAGATTTTCTTCCTAAACCCAGACCAATAACAAGAGCAATTCCTCAATCTCCTGATGTTGAGACATTATCCATGACTTCACTTAGAAGTTCACAATGTCCAACAATACATATACAAAGTCTCCCTTCAATGTATATTGTAATTTGGAAAAGTGCAACACTCAGTGACTCCCCTTGTTAACACCAATCAAAACAGTAGCGTGGAAACCAGTAGCACTAGCTCTGAGGTGGTAACTTCAAGCACCCTGAACTAGTCTTAGAATAGTAAGGACATCTCTGATTCATGCCCCTTGCACTTCCACACTTATCATGACTCTCTGGATGGCTGAGAAATCATGTAGTCATAGTCTGAAACCAAACTCCAACCTTCTTAGTGTGCTTACAAGCTTTACTAAGATTCAGATTTTCTAGAAGAATTAACCTTTAATCAAAAATATATTTACTAGTAGTTGTTGATACTAGCAAATTCTTCAGACCACAGTGGTAGTTATGCATTGTTAGGCATACTACTCTTAAACACAAGTAGAATCTACTTATTCCAACAATAGAATTGCCATTTCTGAATGAGGATTCACAGTCTCAAGTCTCTGCCACAGACTTCTAACAATAATAATGTTACAGCATCATCTGGGACATCAGAACCTATCTGCTTGGGTTCTGAAGTTAACATTCGGGGGATTGACGCCCTCTTATATTCCCCATAGAAAAGTTATGATTTTCATCTTCAGCAATAATTACTCACCAGAATACTCTTAGAGAGAAATAAACTCTCTATCAAGTTCTGAGAAATAGGTTCAGAATACAGTCTTGCATGCATATTATACAAACACTTAGTCTCCCATCAAAGTGCTTATATATATCTTTATGCAAGATCCTAATGAATACTTAGTCTCCCGTCAAAGTATTCATTATTAGTTAGATTATGCCATCTTCTCAAGGTAGGATAATTATTCTAACAATCTTCTGCTCTATGCATGAAGAACCAACTGGTCCTTACAAGCTTCCTTTGCTGAAGAGGCCCTTCGTTTGAGATGATGTTGCAACATCAGATCTGACATTGATCTCAACCATATGAGCCTGGCTTATCAAAGCACACTTTCTTACATCCTTTATGATCAGACCCACAACAACCACATAACCATGCAGCAACTAGCATGTATCACTTTCACCTTGTCTGCTGACCCTTGAACAGTACAAAGAGGTTAATTGTACCATACTCCTGTAGTCAAGAGCAGACCAAGTTGTTCTATTATGTGAGGACACCACATAAATGAACTTCAAGTAAAAAGAGGATCTTCTCAAGAACCCATGATCTCGTGAAGATAACTCCTCCTTGCTACATACAACTAACAAGTTCATCCTAGGTGATGGGGATGACTTGTCAAAGTGCAGATATCCATCATTTGTATGACATGTCTTCCAAGATCTTCAGGTTAAGGATTCCCCCTGAAACTCAGCTCAGATCTTTGTAGAGAATTAAGTGAATTTTTCCTTCACATGCTGCAGTTTATGTGATTGGTAGACATAACCTGTTCTATTCCTATCCTCCTTGGAAATCACTAAGATCATGAGAAATAAACTCAAGCATCTTATAGAACAAGGTAAGATGAACTCCCTTTGAACAAAATGTTATCCAACTTCCCTCTTTATGGATACAGTGTTGAGCTCTTTACTTTAGACACATAGTAAGTACTCTTTATTTGGAATTTGCCACAGGTTTCAAATTAAGAGTCCTTAGTTTGCTTGCTGTACAAGTTTCAGGTTGCCACATTCAGTAACTTGTACTAGAAGAAACTTCATTATCAATCATGAGGATGTTCACTAAATCTGGAACTTATCTGTTTTTCCTCAACAACTGATGTCTTCAACAGTTGTGATGTTGTACATCCTTTATCATCACAAACTTTTAGAACTTTTGATTCTGATTTCCACATATTTATCACATAAAGATTCTGCTTCCATCATTTATTAGAATTATCTAATCACACTATAGCATCCTGACTGATTACTTCTTCATGCTTGCTAAGCATATTTACTTGGCTGAAGATACAGAAATGATGTTCCATCATCCATCACATGAGGGGAAACCTGGAAATCACAGCTTTAAAGTCCTTTTAAGTGCATTTAGCTCAGCTCATATACTCCCTTAAACTCACAGATGTCTCCTCTTCCAGATCAGGAGTAGGTTCCAAACATATGTACTCATATTACATGTGTTTAGCACCCAGAACATCTGTTCTTCAACTGGCAGTTGCATGATGCTCTAACATCCTTAAGAACATTAGTTCCATCTCCTTGGAACACATCATCCTTGATAATCTTCAAGGTCTTCAAGCAGCTAGCAGATGTATATGAGAATCACTCATCAACAAAATTCTGTTGAAAATAATAACCCTAGAGTTCTTCTTTCACTTTAGGGGTTGTATCAGAAGTTGTGCAGCGGAATAGCAGTACTTCAACCGAACCTGCTTAAATCAATCCTTCAAGTTGTTTGCTTCTTCACCAAGCAACTTTCTAGACCCAACTCTACAGCCGTGTTAAAAGGAAGTTTTATAAGCACATATGATGCCTTATCAATATCTTCACTCCCGCATGAAGGTTTTGATAATATTCTTCTTCTGTACTGAATATAGGTTGAACAATGCTCTCCAAAATCTTCACTCCCGCATGAGGTCTTTGAATTTGTTCAAACATTTTCATCTTCCTTCAACATAGCTGATCAGATTGATCTAGTTTCTCCCAAATTGGTCCATCCTCCACTCCTAGGGACCAAACAATATGAACACTACTGGTTCAAACAATATTCTACCTTGTACACAACAGGAAAGTATCCCCCATGGATCTCATCCAGAGACAGACAGGATGCCCGCTCTGATACCAATTGAAATTCCTGGTACGTCACAGACTCAGGATGTCTAATGAAACGTTAAGACATCTGATCTGACATTAAGCGCTGTACAGGTAGAATAGGCTGTACTTTTGATATCTGTTCTACAATAGTCACTGAACTATCATACCAGCACCTGCAACACCTTTTGACAAACTCAGGTTCTGATCAACTGAAGTTCAGAGCAGTTAAGGTTAACCATATACATTGATGTCATGAGGAATGCTGTGACATCAAACAAATAACCAATGCGGAAAGTAAATAACACACAGAATTGTTCACCCAGTTCGGTTCAACCAACCTACATCTGGAGGCTTCCAAGCCAGGGATAAAGTTCACTATTAGTAGTATCAATTCAAAGACCCTACAGCCAACACACCCGTTGACAGCCTTCTCACTTAATTACTACCCAATGACACTTTTACCTAAGATCCAATCCTAGATATGAGACCCCTCTCACTCCCCCTCAATCACCGCAGTGATAACTTTCTACAGTACATAAACTGTTCAGAAGATACACTTCCATTACACATCTTGATCATGCTTAAAAGCTTCAATCAAGTAACACAATGCATACATCCTCTTACCTACAGGTTTCAAGGAGTATGGTGACCATCCCACAGCCCGGGTGGTTCACAACAAAACTAGCCCTAAATAATTACATCTTGTCAATCCACGACCTCACACTTAAATTAGGTTACAATACTTCTATTTATAACCCTTTTTACCCAACTGGATTTGGGCCTTCATATGACAGCAATGCAGCTTTAACGACCTGCATAAAGAAAGCAGAAAACTTCTGCTGTAAGTTAGGTCTTCAATCGAGCTTTTCTCCTTATCTTTAGCTTCTGATTGAATCTTCTAGGGCTCCACATATGCCTTCAATTTTCGCTTCTTGTTATGCATTCTATTTGGCAGAATATTCTGCATAACTTCAGGAACAGAACTGCATCAGACTTGACAGTTCAGTAGCTTGATGTCTGGTATGATGTTATGACATCTCTTGAGACATGTTGTTCCAGATGTTGATTCAACACAACATGTTTAGGCATTTACAATTACATTACATTATTGTTGTTACTATTTGTTTTACAAGTAATGAGCCAATCCTAAACGAAGGCACTTACAGAGTTCGACACTAAGGAAATGACTCGGTCTTCCAAGATCTTTTGGAGAAATCTTTATAGCAAGATCAGCCTTGAATTTATTTAAGAAACTGATATTGTTTCCCGTAAGAAGTAGATCATCAACATATACTAGGAAATAGGCAGTGACATTACCGTGATTGTAGATGAAGAGAGATGAATCTGATTTGCTATTGAGAAATCCATAAGCAACAACAAAGGTTTTTAATTCATTGTACCAGGCTCGGGGAGCTTGTTTTAGACCATATACTGCTTTGTGGAGCTTGCATACATGATCAGATAGTGTAGGATGAACAAAGCCATATGGTTGACACATGTAGACATCTCCAGATATGGTACCGTGCAAAAGGCATTGTTAACATCCATTTGGATTAAAATCCAGCCTTTTGAAAGTGCAATACACAATACCATTTTGATCGTTTGTGGCTTGATAATAGGACTAAAAGTGTCTTTATAATCAATACCTGGTCGTTGATAAAAACCTTTTGCAACAAGTCGCACTTTGTAACGAGCGATGGATCCATCTGGATTTATTTTCAAGCGAGACACCCATTTGTTTACAATGACATTAAAATGAGGTTGTGGAGGAACTAAAGACCATGTACCATTAGTCATGAGAGCTGTAAATTCTTCAGATATTGCTTGTTTCCACCTGTGGCTCTGCATTGCTTTGGATGCACATGTTGGTTCTTTAGCTGGTGGTAGTGGATGTTTAGACACAGAAAAAAGTTTCTTTGGTTTGAATATTCCCTCTTTTCCACGAGTGATCATGGAGTGATTTGGAATTACCGAAGTTGAAGCTTGAGAAGAAGAACCCGCTGCAAGTGATTGAGATAAAGATGAAACATGTACAGGTGGTGATTGAGGTGGAAAATCTATTGTGGTTTGAGGAGGGGGATTGATGGGTTGATTGGGAAGAGGGGTATCACTTTGGGTTAAGGAATTTGTTGGTGATCTGGATGAGGTGGGGGTGGCTGAGCGAGAGATTTGAGTAAGGTTAGTGGGGCTAGATTTTGAGATTGGCATTATAGATGCTAAAGGTTGAACACTATAATCTATATTTGTAGAAGGTTGTTTATAGTCTGGATCAAGGTGAGATATATGTGATGGTTTGTTTTTGTTTGGTGAGTATGGGAAAATGTCTTCTACAAATTGAACATGTCTAGAATGGTGGATTTTGTTGTTTTTGAAATTGAAGCAAATGTATGCACTTTGTGTGAGATTGTATCCAAGGAACAAGCATGGTTCAGATCTTGGTTCTAACTTATTATTTGTGTATGGTTTAAGCCAAGGAAAGCATAGACACCCAAATGTTTTTAGTTTTTTTGTAGTTTGGAGGTGATTTAAATAGTACATGGTGTGGTGTACTCATGTTAAGACCATGAGTGGGTAACCAATTAATTAGATAGGCTGCTGTTTGAAAGGCATATGACCAAGAGTTGGAAGGTAGGGAGGCATGGTTTAGGAAGCAGCGAGCAATTTCAGTGAGGTGATGATGCTTTCATTCAGAGAGGCCATTGTGTTCAGGAGTATGGGGTGGGGTGGTTAAGTGAGAGATACCATTGAATTGTAAGAATGGTCGAATTTTTATAAATTCTCCACCATTGTCAGAGTAAAGGGTATTATTTCTAGAGTTAAATTGTCTTTCTACCAAGTTTTTAAAAATTAAAAATATTATTGAAACATCAGATTTGAGTTTTAGAGGGTAGAGCCAAACATACTTGGAAAAATGGTCCACAAAGATTACATAATAACGAAAACCATCAATTGAATTTACTGGAGCCGGTCCCCATAAGTCTGAGTATAAAATTTCCAAGAGACTAGAATTCGAAATAGAAGACCTTGAAAATGGTAGTTTATGACTCTTATTAGAAAGACAATACAGACATTTATTAAAGGAACCAGAATAGGAAATATTATTTGACTTGAGGGCGTGAAGGAGAGTAGGAGTTGCAGGATGATCGAGTCTGTGGTGTCATAGTTTGAGTGAGGAGTTGGAGAGTGCATAGGAAATTTGTGGGGCTGGTGCATTTGGTTGAAACATGTACACATTATCTTCATTCAATCCTCGCAGAAAAATCTCCTTCGTGTGCAAGTCCTTTACCTCGAAATGCCAAGGGGAAAATTCAATAGAAACTTTGTTAGTTTGGCACAGTTGAGAGACAAATATCAAATTTTGAGTAACATTTGGAACAGAGAGAATATTTGACAACTTTAAGGAAGAATTATTTGTGGAAATATTTGTGGAACCAATATGAGTAATGGGAAGTTGATTACCATTTGTAACTTGGAGATTGTCAGATCCATGATAGTCTTCTTTGATGGATAAATTTCTCATGTCATTGGTAATACGGTGGGATGCGCCGGAATCAAAGAGCCATGAAGGTGGAGACGAGTGAGAGGCCACTGTTTGCGCAACATGCATAGTAGGATGGTGAGGCTTGTTTTGGTAGCCATTAATCTTGTAGCACTGTTTTGCTGTGTGGCCAGATTTTTCACAATACTGACATATGACAACATTGTTGGATGTTGGCTTCTTAGTGTTTGGGAAAGTTTGATCATGACCATTATAGTTGTTGCGACTTTGTAAATCATGGTTATGGTGATGATTATTGCGGCCGGTGTGATGGTGCCCTTGATTGTATTCGTTGTAATGACATTGTGCAATGTTGGCAGTGATGGGAGCCAGTGTCGAGATTTATTCTTCTCGCTGAAAAAACATCTCGAAATCCACAAATTTGTCATAGAGTTTGTTGAAGGCGATTGATGAGTCACGAGTGCGAATAGCAGTAGTAAAGTCCCTGAAGGTCGGTCCGAGACCATTCAAGGCATGGATAACCATTTCAAGGTTTTCAATAGGATGACCAATGAGGGCCTATTCATCAGAAATATTGCGGATTGAATACAAATAGGTTGAGACAGAGGAATTCCCCTTAGTGATTGAACTGAGACGTTCTTGAAGTGACATAATTTTGGACTGTGACCGGTTTGAGAAGGCACAAGCAAGAGCAATCCAAGTGTCTGTTTGCTGGGAATTTCGACCAGGATAATAAAGGAATCATTCATTTAAATTTCCACAAGATGGCTTGAAAGTGCTATAGACGAAGTATGTTGTTACTGGATCTGAGTCGAAGAAGACAGTTTGAAAGGACAAGTGTTTTTGTTTTGTCAAAAATGCGCGTTTCGACGGCCACATGAGAAAGTTGTTGCTGAAGGCTTGAGCGGGAATGTTTGAAATTAGAAATAGTTTCTTTGGATAAGAAAGACACGTGGAAGCCTTAGAGTGTCGAAAGACATGCAAGAAGCGACGTGGATTTTCATTAGAATAATACCGTTATGGTTAGAATATTATAAATAGTTCCTTAGTGTTAGGGAAAAGGATCATAATTCGTACAAAATTACTCATAAAATACTCAAGTACCAAGTTACAGGGAAAGAGTTCATTGAGAATGTACGTATGACATCACACATTTTATCTTTGAAATGCATTTATCAATATAATTTCTTTTGAACCATTCTTTTACGTACTCCTGCAATTGTTCTTAATTTCTTTATGTTCTGTCGAATTGCTTCATTTTCCTGTAAAGCTTTATGTATCAAGTTTCTTTTAAAAGGATATTTCCTTTACAATCAAGTCCTTTAATTCCAGTTTTAAGTCTTCTCATTGTCAAGTATTTACATTCAAATCTTTTTTGATTAAGACGTTTCGTCCAAACCTTTACATTTGAATTTAATTCCAGAAGTCTTTGTATTTTAAGCCTTTACACAAACACATGCACAAGCACTACGTCGTGTTTAACATAAACCGTCAAGTAAATGTTACAATTAAAGTTAAGACACATGTCCTAGGATCAATCTAGTCGATCCTGTGAGTAACCATACATATCAAATTTGTTTGGAAGACTAGCGGTTGTTTCGCCATAAATCACTACGAACAAATTGGCACACCCAGTGGGACTGTGTCATAACGTTTTAAGAAAAAACCAGTTGTAATCATAACAGGCGGTTTAAAAGACTATTTTCTGGTAAAATACGCAAAAGCGTTGTATGAACCTTAGGAGTGGCAGAATTATTAGTGAATCTCAACCAATACCTAAGAAAAAAAACATACTAGGAGAATGGTTAACACAACTAATGATCAAGGAGGACAAAATCCTCCACAAGGATCAGGAACGTTCGGTACAAATTCGATAACTAGTTCCCAGGCCATTCCAATATCAATAAGATTAATGGCCGCAACTAATTCGAATCCACCTTACACAGGAACTGCTTCTGTGGCTAGTTTGACTAACGTGTCCCCCTTTGGGGGTACATCAAAGTCTCTTTCGAATACTCAAAATGGCCTTATTTTGACATATGTAGGAGGCCAAGTACCACTTTCGACACCCCCTAGGCCACCAGGATTCGAAAATTTTAGGCCTTGGAAAGAACAGTCATATGGAGGGTCCTCATCATCATTCATGTGTGGTTTACACAATGGCACTTCCGCATATACGCAACCTAACCTAAGTACTTTTTCGCCGATTCAAAATGTTGGTTCAATTGGTCGAAGCGCCCAAAACCAAGGCCTGTCAGCCCAGATGCCTGCTTTAACAACAAATACCCAGGCAACACTTAGACAACAAATGGACGCTAGTAACCATGATATGGTTGGAATATTGGCGAGGGAAATGAATACTATTTTTCTCCCCTAATCCAGAATATAAACAGAACCAATCAAGAAAACACCCAATCATACCAACAGTTGTCAGCGCATATGGCGCGAATAGCGGATTTCTTTGGGAACCCCCAACCACCTGTTCGACGCAGGCAGAATATCATAGGAGTTCAAGAAGAACCAACCATAAACCAGGTTCAACAACCTAAACAAAATATTATCGAAGAACCAATAGTTGAACCAGTAGGTATTCGACAACCAAATCCCGAGGAACCACCCAGGAGAATAGCCATGGTCAATAGAGGCCAAGATACAGATGAAGTTGTTTATAGAGTGAGACAAGACAACTTGTTGGTCGAAAATAATATAACAAATATAGTCGGAAGAATAATGGCTAATAATGGTTTAAACACATGGTTTCAACGCCCCAACTACACTTCCCCTATAGCGGAATTTATTCTGCAAACAGAATTGCCAAGGGGTCACAAGATCCCGAAATTCATCAATTTTTCAAGGGATACAAATGAATCCACTATTGGGCACTTAGCCAGATATTTGACAGAGTTAGGAAACTTGGCAAACAATGAAGACCTAAGAATAAAATATTTCCCTAGTTCACTAACCAAAAATGATTTTACATGGTTCACCACATTACCTCCTAGTTCCATAGATACGTGGTCTTACTTAGAGAAACTGTTCCATGAACAGTTTTACGTGGGACACACGAAGATAAGTTTGAAGGAACTGGCAAGCGTAAAGAGGAAATTCACAGAACCCATAGATGACTACCTGAATAGGTTCCGTCTTCTGAAATCTAGATGCTTTACTGTGGTGCCTGAGCATGAGTTAGTCGAAATGGCTGCAAGTGGATTAGATTATTCTATTAGAAAGAAGTTAGATACTCAACACTTGAGAGATATAGCCCAGTTGGCAGATAGAGTTCGACAGGTCGAACGACTGAAAGCTGAAAAGGCCAGGGCAAGTAAAAATCATAAAAAAGAAAGGGTAGCCTATGTCGAAGCCGAAAATGAAGAATATAAGCCGCATAACAACCCTTATGGTGTTGAAGAAGTAGAAATAGATTTGGCTGAATTAAAAGAGGTACCCCCTTACTCTTGTAAAATGTTAACACCTTCGAATGGGAAGAACCCCGTCGAAGAGGAAAAGAGTGATAAATATCCTAAAAGAACTTACACTTTTGATGTCACTAAATGTGACGAAATATTTGATTTACTGGTAAAGGATGGACAAATGATAGTGCCTCATAACACTAAAGTTCCTCCGTTAGAACAACGGAAGAAAAAAGGTTATTGCAAATACCATGGTTTTCTTGGCCATAAAACATCAGCTTGTTTTCTTTTCAGGGATTTAATTCAGAATGCTATCAAGGATGGACGTCTGAAATTCGCTGTAAGGAAAAGGTCCTATGAAGGTGGATGATGATCCTTTGAATGTGGCTGCCACCAACTACGCTGAACCTTTGGATGTCAATATGGTGGACATAGTCAACACTGACCAAGCAAAGATCGTGGAAGATGGAAAGTAGGCTACTGATAGCCTAAACACCAGAGGATCCTTCGACACTGACGTTGACGACCCCCAGGCTGGACAAATCAAATTTAAGACTACTGAGGGTTCTTTGACAATTACTAATGAGACTACTGAAGGTCTCAGAGTTAGGTTCGAAGAAATGGAAATCTCTGAACCCTCTTTCTTTGAAAGACTTTCGGCTTATGTAGCCGAGAATAAAAGACAGGCGGCTGTTGAAGCTGCAACAACAAATGTGGCTGGCGAAGCCACTACCAAAGCAACCAAAGTGGCAGAATCTAGAGCAAACCTCAACTCATAATCGACTGATGAACATGTTCAAGGTGAGCAGGTAAGTCAAAGATTATACGCCTTCTATGACGAAGAACCCTTGGGGTTCGAAAAAGATCCGATAGCGTCAAGTCCTAAGATGTTGGCTCAAGACCCCCTTGAGGAGATTGATCTTGGAGATGGGAGTTCAAAAAGAATCACTTACATTAGTGCTAAACTAAAACCCAGTTTGAAGGCAAAAGTCACTTCGCTCCTTAAAGAAAATAAAGACTGTTTTGCTTGGGATTATGACGAAATTCCTGGTTTGGAAAGGGAACTGGTCGAACTAAGACTGCCTATAAAGGATGGCAAAAAGCCCATCAAGCAGACTCCAAGAAGATTCGCCCCAGAAATCCTTTCAAAAATCAAGACAAAGGTCGAAAGACTCCTGCGTTGCAATTTCATCAGGACCACAAGGTATGTCGAATGGATTGCTAACATAGTACCTGTTATTAAGAAAAACGGTTCTTTGAGGGTATGCATAGATTTTCGTGATTTTAATGCTGCTACCCCCAAGGATGAATACCCGATGCCAGTGGCAGAAATGTTGGTTGATTCAGCCGCAGGCTTTGAATACCTTAGTATGTTAGATGGGTATTCAGGTTATAATCAGATCTTTATTGCTGGGAAAGATGTGCCTAAAACAGCCTTTAGATGCCCTGGGGCAATTGGCACTTATGAATCGATTGTTATGCCTTTCGGCCTAAAGAATGTTGGGGCAACGTACCAAAGAGCAATGAACTCTATATTTCATGATTATATTGAAACATTTATGCAGGTGTATATAGATGACATTGTAGTGAAGTCTGGATCAGACGAAAGCCATCTGAATCATCTTCGCCAATCATTCGAAAGAATGAGAAAACATGGTTTAAAGATAAACCCTCTTAAGTGTGCTTTCTTTGTGCAGGCAGGAGACTTTCTGGGATTTGTGGTCCATAAGAAGGGGATAGAAATCAATCAGAATAAAACGAAGGCTATCATGGAAACAAAGGCACCTTCGACAAAAAAATAATTGCAGTCACTATTGGGGAAGATAAATTTCCTAAGAAGATTTATCTCTAATCTTAGTGGTCGAACGCAAGCTTTTCCCCCCCTCCTACGCCTAAAGCAAGGAAATTTTGAATGGAACAAGGAACATCAAGAAGCTTTTGACAAGATCAAGCAATACTTGGTGCAACCGCCCATTTTGTCACCCCCAAATGGGAAGAAGTCTATAAGACTCTACATATCAGCCTCCGGCACTACTTTAGGTAGTATGTTAGCCCAAGAGGACGAAAATGGCGTCGAAAGAGCCATCTATCATCTTAGTAGAGTTTTAAATGATGCAGAAACGAGATATACTGCAATAGAAAAGTTATGTCTGTGTTTATATTTCTCCTGTACAAAACTCAAGCATTATATAAAACCAGTAGATCTTTTCGTTTCGTCTCATTGTGATGTTATAAAACATATGCTGTCAAAGCCAATCTTGCATGGCAGAATTGGCAAATGGGATTTGGCCCTCACAGAATATTCTTTAACTTTCATGCCTTTAAAGGCAATGAAAGGTCAAATAGTATCAGACTTTATAGTAGACCATACAATGGTCGAAATCCAACTTTATGTTGAGCTGAAACCTTGGAGATTATTCTTCGACAGTTCAACACACCGGAATGGTATACAGATTGGAGAAGCCCAATTATTAACTACCTAAAAGACCCTTCGATCAACACGGATAGAAAGGTTAGATACAGAGCTTTATCTTATTTCTTGATGGGAAACGAATTATTCAAAAAATCCCCTGAGGGAATTTAGTTAAAATGCTTGGGAGAAAACAAAGCATATTTGGCATTATCAAGCGTTCACAGTGGAGCCTGTGGGGCCCATCAAGCAGGACATAAGATGAAATGGTTGTTGTTTTGATATGGAATGTATTGGCCAACTATGTTGAAAGACTGTATAGACTTCTCCAAGGGTTGTCAAGAATGTCAGATGCATGCAAGCATTCAACATGCTCCTGCAAGTGAATTACATTCAATCATTAAGCCATGGCCTTTTAGAGGATGGGCATTGGATTTAATAGGAGAAATTCGACCCACTTTGTCCAATGGACAAAGATATATATTGGTAGGTGTTGTACCCCAAAATTTTATCTCTCATTTATCAAGACTTTTCTCACAAGATCTCTTTGACTCAAGACAAGATTAAGGTTTGGTCAGCTCAAGACATCTCATCTTGCACTGATAACCTAAAATTAGGATTTGAGTTTGCACAAGGATTTTTGGATCACCAATGCTTCATGTTACTTTCATACACCATTTTTGACCCCTAAGATTTCTCATGTTAAGTTTCAAGCCTTGAACCACATTTTTGATCAGCCAATTGGACAGTTGACCTAAAAATCAGCTGTATTGGGGAAAAAGTCAACCATGGCCAATTTACAGTCAAACTTCATAATTGTTTATCCACCTAAACATTTTAGACTCATATGTACCATTTGATCAAGTTTAGATCACAACTCCTCAATAAATTTGATCAAATCATCAAAAGGGTAAAATGGTCAAAATTAGGGTTTTGACTGAGAAAGGGAAATTTCTGATTTTTAACCTAGCCAATGACCAATTGAGTTCAAGAATGATTTCAAGGGTTCAATGGCATAATCTTGACCTAATTACATGGTTCAAAAGATCTCAAGTTCATTGGATTGACAGATGAATTTTGCAGTCAACTGATCAAAAGTCAAATGTGCACTGAAAAGTCAAACTTTAACTTTTTGGTCAAAATCAAGTGCCAAGGATCATAATTCATCAAGATATATCAAAAATATGAAACTTGTTCACCAAGAAACTCAAATTTGAAAATTAGGGTTTTAATTTGAAAAAATTCATAACTTAGAATTTTTCTAAGTATAAAAATTTCCTTTTTTTTCCCAACTTTTCACCATTTTTTCACCATGATGCATTTTGATTCAAAGAAAACTTCCAACATGAAAGTTGTGTTCCTCCATGAAATATACAACTTTTCTTCACAAACATTTCCCAAAATATGCTTGGATCTCAAGTTATGAATTTGTGAATATAGGTCCATGAACTTCTTAACTTAGTGAAATTTTACCCTAATTTAGGCAGGTTTTAGACCCAACTTCATGGATATTTTTCACCTAGTTCCAAGAGGTATCTCAAATTTCATTTCAAAGATGTATTATAGAGCACATTGCAAGCTTTCCAAAATGTCTAATAACTCTCAAAGATCATTTTTGAGTAGGGAGAATCGAAGGAGGGAAGTTGGCATTTTCTCACTTTTGTTCAAGCCATTTTCACATAGCATCAAGTTGCAAATCACATCTATACTGGTTGTTTCTTGCTTTACAGGTCTTAAGCTTGCTATACACTCCATAATTAAATGCAAACTCAGAGGCTAAAGGCATTATCTTTGCTTTTGAAGCTTTACACAAGATTCATTTCCATTTTTGGCCAAAAGGTTACAATGCCATTTTCATAAAGGGCAACTTTTGCAACTTTATCAACCTTGAGCATTTAACCCGTCCCTTTGATATAGGCAATCTACACAGATCTCAAGCAATGTGTACCAACTCTTATCAGCTCTCAAGCCAGCTAGTACAAGCATGTGGGATTGGTCACTTCACTTTACTTAAAATGCAAGAAAAGTTGCAAAAAGGTCCAAGGCTGGTACAACTAGTAAGGGATGACTTTGTATCATTTCTCTACATATTTGCAAACTTGTTACGATGCATAACACACTTGGTTTTGACTTGAAACACTCTGAAATTCAAAAACTCCACAAAATTGTCCTAAAACTCAGATTCTGCAAAAGCACAGCCAACTCTCATTTGGCTCGTGCATTTTGTGTTTAAACATTTGAAATATCTCATACACATCATACCAAAGCAATCCAAGCCATTACCCTGGTTCTATAACCCCCGTTTCAGCATCCACCATTTTCACTTTGGAAGCTTGCAGCTTGACTTGTCCAGAGAGTTTCAGCCATCCTCAGAGCAAGCTAAGCATTTGAATAGCTTCAGTGAAGTTCAAGGAAGCTTAAACAATCACCAGGCCTCCATCAAAGTCCCTGCATTACCCTACTCGAATCCAGTTGAAGGAGATATTTTTTTCAAACTCTATCTCTCTAAATAGGCAACCTCAAGCCACGATTTGTGAAGGAAAAATGTAGTCCTTATCATGACAAAGTTGTACATATCATTACTTTTCATTTATGTTACTTATGCTGTGAGAATTTGAAGATTGAAAACTCTGAAAAAATTAGGTCACGAATTAGGGATTCAAAAATTCTCTCTGATATTTAAGAGTTAGGTTACATAATGTATATTGTTGGAATCGTGAGCTCAAATGTCACATGTTTCATGTTATGAGTTTTTGTTTTTGTGCAAGCATAAGAGAGTTATAGACTTGAACTGAAGCGCGCGCAAGGAAGAGGACGAAGGACAGGGATGAAGTGTTCTGGGATTTTTGGCGCCTTGGGCTTTTTGTTTTTGATATTTGCACCCCCTGACTTGTTATTTGCACCCCCTGGCTGAACTTTTATATTTTTTATATTTTCTTCATATTTTTATATTTAATACTTCCATTTATTTTTCTTAATGATAAAAAAAAATACCAAAAAATTATTTCTTTATTTTTGCAATTTTATTTTTTTATTTTTTTATAATTTTTTTACATAAAAATTAGTTTGTTTTGATAAATAGATTTTATTTTCTTAAATGATTTGTAAATATAATAAAAAATACTTAATATTTTTATTATACTATTTATACTCATAAATACTTATTTTTATACATATTTAATTTTTAATATTTATATATAATATTATTTATTATGTTCTTATACAAAAAATGTACAAAATAATAAATATAGAATATTATCTTCTTTAAATAAAAATTAGGGTTTACCCCTTTCAAAAAAAGAATTAATTTATTTTCTCCTTATAATTTAGGTTTGAATCAAATATTTTTCATACAAAAAAACAAGACACAAAACATTTTTTTAACATAAACATTGCATTGCATTTTAAATATTTGTCTTATATTTATTTAATTCGCGCAATATTCGATTTGGTTGTAATAATATATTTAGATTTATATTTGTGCAAAATCCCTATTCAAACTTGTATCCCCCCTCCCATTATAATTATTGTAATAGCTTAGTTTATTTTACGCAATTTATCGCTTTTATACCATGATTAGTAAATTAGGGTTTGCATGACAAGAACAAAAACAAAGCAAAATAGAAAATCCTAAATACAAGACAAAAGCATGAAAATTACACACTTTGAACACAAGAACCCTTAGGGTTTCTCCCACTTGGTTGCCTAAAATAAAATGGCCATGTTACGCATGCGAAGTATCTTGGCAAAACAATACAATTATAAGATCATAGTCCCTCGATGACGCTATACAAAGGTTGCCTAAACAAAATGATCTTGGTCCCTCAAAAATGCTAAGATACTTGGCAACATTGCTATCATGGTTATAGGATGACCCGCGCCCGTCCCGTTTACATCCAAAGATAGGGTTTCTTTCCAAATCAATGGTAAGTCAACAATGTCAAAGGAATAAAAATGCACAAGAGAGACATTTGAGTAGGTAGATATCTTCTAGTTACTTGTTCCATTTCAAAACAATCCTTGCTATTTTCGGAAAAAAACACACACTCATTTCAAAACATCTTACAAAACATTGAAACATTTTCAAAAAGACAAACATCTTTGTATACATTCTTACGAACAAGAATCATTACAAAGATTGCCTAAATGATTGGCCTCTTTTACAAAATACTTTCAAAACCACACCAAACACCATTTCAAACAAAGCAAAGCAAGTGATCTAAGCAAGTGATCTAAGCAAGTAACTAAGAGCCCATGGAAAACCATGGATGAAAAGGGTGCTAGCACCTTTCCTTTTCATAGTCTACCCCCCGAACTCAAGAAAACATCTCAAAGGTCTTTCCTATTCTTTTTTACCTTTTCTTTTGGATAAAAGAAAAGTCGGTGGCGACTCTTGCTAACCACAACATTTGTAAACACAAACGCAAAATCTCAAGTCAGTTCTCCCACCGCATCACAGAACTGGCGACTCTGCTGGGGAAAATTCTAAAAGTGGGGTTAACTTAGGGTTTTAGATCACATTTATTTGCTTACAATTGTTTGATTATTTACTTTACAATTATGGTTCTTTGTTTGGGTTTGAATCCTTCACCCGGACTTGGGAAACATTATAGGTAAATAGCAATACATTATGGAAACTGTGTGGGGTATACCGACATGGTCTAAGAAATAGCTATATTAGTGTGACATATTTATGGGTACCAGTAGCCTTTGAGTCAATCAAAGAGAATACGGGGCCGCTGAGTGATGTCATGGAGCACTAATGAACTTCTAGAACCTTTACTTGACCAACTTGGCCTTTTAGGATGTAGTGAGATGATCAGCTTTGGTGCAGTCTGAAGTTGGTAGATACTCGATACTACACTCATTAAGGGTTGTTTTATTGGGATATTTCGGTCTCCAGTAAAGAGTCTTGAACTAAAACAATGAACAAAGGGAACAATCCAGTGATATTGAGCTCCTTAGAACCCGGTTACTATTGTTAGGACAGGTTGAGCCAACTAAACTTCAAGAGGGTACTTACCTATGAAACCCCATGCAAGCCTAAACTAAGAACTTGTTTGATTTTCTTGTACATATATACTTATTCATAACATCATGGACATCATGAGCATCATATGCATTCACTAACCATTTCAAGGATTTTGGAGATTCATCTTTGTTCTTGTTTTGTAGGTTATAGATTCACTTCGCAGGAAAACTATCCAAATCAACCTTGTGAGAATTCCTCCACAACTCAAGGATCTAGCTTCAAGGATCCCTGAGCACTCTCCATTCACTGAAAGACATGGTCGTCTACTCAACTTGGTCACTTCCAACACAGAGGAGGATATGATGAAAGTTCTCTTCCAGTTCTTTGACCCTTTGCACTATTGCTTCACATTTCCTGACTATCAACTTGTGCCCACTTTGGAAGAATGCTCTCAACTTCTGAGGATTCCTATTCTCAATCAACTACCCTTCAATGGTACGGAAATAGATCCAAAGCTAGAAGAGATTGCTCAATCCCTGCACTTGCACTCATCTGATGTCACGACTCATTGGGAAACTAGAAGTGGTGTCAAAGGCTTCTTGGCAAAGTTTCTATTTGAGAAGGCCCAAAGCGGTTGGAATTACCTAGACTTGAAATCTTTTGAGGAGATTGTAGCTCTTCTCATCTATGGGATGGTCTCATTCCATAATCCTGACCAACTCATAGATGTAAGCGCTATCAAAATCTTCATGTCTCGCAACCCGATGCCTACATTGCTTGGGGATATCCTACACTCTTTTCACACTCGTACAATGAGGAAAAGAGGTGTTTTTATGTGTTGTACTCATCTCCTGGCAAGATGGTTTATTTCTCATCTTCCCCAATCAGTCTTGAAGAATGAGCAAGGTTTGAGGTGGTCACAAAAGTTAATGACACTTAAACATTCAGATATTCATTGGTGTTCTCGATCTAAAGAGAATGTTATCATTGTTAACCATTGTGGGGAATTCCATAATGTCCCTCTACTTGGCATTAGGGGAGGCATCAACTACAACCCATGCTTATCTCTAAGACAGTTTGGTTATGCCCGAAGGGATGGCACACATGATATTCTGATTCAAGGATTGGTTTTCGACTACGACAACAACGATCAAGTACTTCATCAGAGATTCATCCGAACTTGGAGGATGCCAAACAAGGTGGATAGCAAGACTTTGGGACACAAGAATTCCATCCCTCTTGATCCTTACCTCAAGTGGGTACGAACACGCGCTCAAAGTCTTATGATGGCTTATCCCTCCATTCTCCTAGTGATTATAGAGCCTGTTAAGGAAGGAGAAGTTCCATACACTATCTTATATCCTGACATGCCGACATCACTCGAAGATCTACAAAGGGATTGGATACAGCTCAAAGGAGAGCGCGATACTTTCGAAGCCCAATTCTACGCAAGCGAGAAGAAGGTTTTGGAACTCACTCGGCTACTTCACGAAGAGCAGACTCTCAATACCTACATTGCACCAAAGAGGATGCACAATGTCTTTTTACCTTAGAATTTTGTATTATTTTGCCCAAGGGGCATTGATGTACTCAAATTCTATTTTATTAATATGACGTGTGTTTAGTTTTTGTTTAAAACAAATTTGAATTTCTAAATCCTTGAAAGCATTGCATGAATACATATCATTCATCATAAGCATAAAAAAGTCTTTGCAACAAGTTTCCTCATCTCTCTACTGTTTATTTCAGTATGATGGATCTCGAATAAACAGTCAAAGATCTGCAAGCTCAGAATACGCAATTCCAGTAGTTACTCATGACCTTAGCCAAGGGGCAAGAGGAGCTGAAGACTCTGCTAGGAAAAGAAAAAGAGAAAAAGAAGAAAAAGCCAGCTGGTGTGGTAATCATGGGCAGAATATTTCAGGGACAAGCCAGAAGGACCTTAGATTTTCCAACAACATCTGATGAAGGGGAAATAAAAGGAAAAGGAACGGTAGTACCATCAGATTCTGAAGAAGAAGAAGAAGAAGAGGAAGAGGAGGACTACTTTGAACAACAATACCCTCCGGCTGATGACAAGTACAAACACCTTGAAGAGAGATTAAGCGCTATGGAAATCCAGAAAGTACCTGGGCTAGATTTTGAAGAGTTGGGGTTGGTGTCAGGAATTGTAATCCCGCCAAAGTTTAAAGTGCCACTATTTGCCATGTATGATGGGGTGTCTTGCCCTAAAATGCACCTCAGATCATATGTCAGGAAGATTCAACCACATTCTGCCGACAAGGACTTGTGGGTCCACTTTTTCCAAGACAGTTTATCAGGAACGCAACTTGATTGGTTCTACCAGTTGGAGAGGGCTGACGTCCATAATTGGGAAGACCTAGCAGCAGCTTTCTATAAACAATATAAATACAACGCCGACTTGGCGCCTACCCGTACTCAGCTTCAGAGTATGGCTATGGTTTCCAATGAGGGCTTTAAAGATTACGCGCAAAAGTGGAGAGACCTGGCCGGAAGGGTGAAACCCCCTCTATCTGAGAGGGAGTTGGTGGACATGTTCCTGGGTACTCTATCAGGTCCTTTCTTCAATCATCTAATTGGGAGTTCCTTTACAGGGTTTACTGAATTGATATTAACCGGCGAAAGAGTAGAGGCTGGTATAAGAAGTGGGAAGATTCAAAAGGACGTGTCTGCCTCAACAGCTATGAAAAAGCCCTTCATTGGAAGGAAGGAAATATCTGTTGTGTATTCACAGAGGAATCAGGGAAGAACAGAACTCCGACCAACAGTGGGGGCCGTAATGATTCCAAAGCCTACATGAGACCAGCCGAGAAATAATCAGCAAAGGGTAAAAAGGCCAGTTCAGCAATTTACAAAGATTAACATGACTCCAGCTCAAGTTCTACCACATCTTCTAAAGTTGAATCTGGCCACTCTAAAAGAGGCCCCAAAGAATCCCAATATTGCGTCTCCACATTACCATCCCAACACCAAATGCGCGTACCATTCTAAAAGTCCAGGGCACGACACCAACAACTGTTGGGCTCTGTAGAACAAAATTCAGGACTTGATAGATGCAAAGGAAGTTGAGTTTGAAGCGCCTGAGAAACCAAATGTTATTTTCGCTCCAATTCCTAGGCATGGTCACAATGCCAACGCTATTGAAGAAGATTTATTTGTTGCTACCGTGGATGAATTGTTAACTCCGCTCCCGATTATTAAGTTGAATTTTTTGAAAGCTGGTATTTTCCCAGGTTGTGACAAAGACTGCCATGTTTTCCTGTCCTCATCATTTGACTTCCCTCTGTTGAAAAAAGGTATCAAACGACTGATGGATAACCAAGAAATTTTGTTTGAGAATGCTCCTGTTTCACCCATTCCAGTTAAAGAAGTTTCTATTATAACCATCTACGCCAATCCTTCTAGGGCCCCTAAAAGACCCGTTAGGACTACACCTGCTCCGAAGACTAATCCGCTTAAGATTACAATGCCCGGGCCGACCCCTTACAAATCAGATAAAACAGTACCATGGAATTATGATGGAGAAATCTACTACCATGGTATTAAACAGGATGAACTGACTGCCGAAGAAGAAAGCACCGAAGAGGACAATTCCGACATTAGCAATATTGCCGAAACCAGCAAGATTACCCGCAGTGGTAGAGTCTTCTATCCATAGATTTCCCCTCCAAAGGCAGTCTTTGGACTCGTGGCTGTTCCGAAGATTATACCTGCAAGCATACTTACCGATAAAGACAATACAATCCTTATCCCTGTAAATGCTTCCACTGCTGAGAATAAAGGAAAAGACATTCAAGAAGAGCCTGTCCGGACAAAGGCTCAATCACTAGTTATTCCTGAAACATCCAAGAAGGAGATGGAAGAAATCCTGAGGATAATAAAGAAAAGTGATTATGATGTGGTTGAACAGTTGGGGAAAACCCCTTCCAAGATCTCTATGCTAGCCCTGCTGCTATGCTCTGAAGCACATGCCAAAGCTCTGGTAAAATTTCTGAAGACAGCTCATGTGCCACAAGAGACGTTTGCTGACCAGTTCCAGGACTGTGTGGCCAGTTTGACAGCTGATAATGGCCTGAGTTTCTCTGATGCTGACTTGACACCCAGAGGGAGAAAACACAATGAGGCATTACATGTCTCAGTAGAGTGTAGAGGAACAACCCTAGCCCATGTCTTGGTTGATACGGGATCATCTTTGAATGTCTTGCCGAAGAAAGCCCTTGATATATTGGATTGCAAGGGGATGACTTTAAAACCCAGCAACATAGTGGTGAGAGCTTTTGATGGTTCGAAGAGGATGGTCCACGGGGAGGTGGACATCCCAATAAAGGTGGGAACTCAGGTCTTCAACTTAACCTTCTATGTGATGGAAATTCGTCCTTCTTATTCCTGTCTGTTGGGACGCCCCTGGATCCACAATGTCGGTGCTGTCACCTCCACCTTGCATCAGATGCTAAAGTACCCGGTCCAAGGAAAGATCATAACTGTCCATGGGGAGGAGGAGTACATGATTAGTCATCTGAATTCCTTCCGATATGTAGAGTTAGATGGCGAGTTCATTGAAACCCCTTTCCAACATTTTGAGGAAGTCTCTCCAGAAGTAGCGGCAACCAAGGCGGTGTCCTCGATTCCTAAGATCACGAGACCTCCGCCTCGGATGTCATCTCTAAAGGATGCAAAGTCATTAGTGGAAGAAGGGGGATGCACCATCTGGGGGCAGCTCCCAGACATTTCGTACAAATCAGACAAGTTCGACTTGGGGTTTACTTCGACTGGTCAGAAGGTTGTGCATCGTGCCCGTGCTGGGGGGCCACCTATGAAGATTAGCAACCAAAGCGTCAATGCAGTAGAAGACAATGAAGAGGATGGAAGCTTGGAAGATTGGATATTTCCTACTGTCAGCGGAGGACTTTGCAACTGGGAAGCCAAAGACTTTGTCCCAATAACTTTCATATCTCAGTAATCTATCTTTTACATTTCTGTTGGACCTGTAATATTCACGAACAAATTCACACTTTAAAAACCTTGTGTCTTACCCGAGGCACAATGGTCCATTTGTAAGGGTTTTTATTTCATCTACATATAACATTCAATGAATCATGGACGCTTTTTCACATATAAACTTTTTATGCTCATTGTCTTTCTTTTACATTTTATTGTTTTAAGATGGCTATACCCTTACACACACCCACACTCACAAAAGAAGGTACCCTTCCATTTTGGATCCCATGGGTAACGATACTTCTATAGCCTTCAGTGACTCTGAAGATCTGATCTACCAAGCCGAATACGAAGGTGAGGAAGATTATGAGGTGCAAGGGGAATTGGCCAGATTACTACAGCAAGAGGAAAGAGCAACTCAGCCTCATGAAGAGCTGCTGGATACAATCAACTTGGATACCGGGAAAGATAAAAAGGAAATCAAAGTGGGTGCCAATCTAGAGCCGAGTGTCAAGGAGCGCCTAATTCAGCTGTTGCATGATTATGTTGAGATCTTTTCCTGGTCATACGAAGACATGCCAGGACTCGATACAGACATCATGGTACATCGTCTACCCCCAAGAGAAGACTGTCCACCAGTGAAACAAAAAGTCCGCCGCATGAGACCTGACATGTCAGAGAAGATTAAAGCGGAGGTTATGAAACAGTTCAATGCTGGATTTCTGGCTGTTACTTCTTATCCTCAATGGGTGGCCAACATTGTTCCTGTGCCTAAAAAGGACGGAAAAGTACGGATGTGCATGGATTATAGAGATTTAAACAGGGCCAACCATAAAGATGATTTTCCACTTCCACACATCGACATCCTGGTTGATAATACAGCCCAGCACAAAGTATTTTCTTTCATGGACGGATTCTCAGGCTATAACCAGATCAAAATGGCACCTGAGGACATGGAGAAAACTACATTTGTCACACAGTGGGGTATGTTCTGCTACAAAGTGATGCCATTCAGACTGAAGAATGTCGGGGAAACCTATCAATGCGCCATGGTAGATTTGTTTCATGATATGATACATCATGAGATAGAGGTCTACATAGATGACATGATAGCCCGATCACAAACTGAATAAGAACACCTTGATCACTTGCAAAAGCTGTTTGTCAGATTGAAGGAGTACAAACTAAAGTTAAACCCAAACAAGTGCACATTCGGAGTCCGGTCCGATAAACTCTTAGGTTTCATTGTCAGCAACAAAGGCATCGAGGTTGATCCTGCCAAGGTCAAAGCAATACAAGAAATGCCTGCTCCTCGCACTGAGAAGGAGGTCAGAGGATTCTTGGGACGCCTAAACTATATTGCCAGATTCATTTCTCACCTAACGTCTACTTGTGAATCAATCTTCAAGCTGTTGAAGAAAGATCAAGTGGTCAGATGGAATGATGAATGTTAGATTGCTTTCGATAAAATCAAGGAGTATTTACTAGAACCTCCTGTCTTGATGCCACCAGTCGAGGGAAGGCCACTAATCATGTATCTGACCGTCTTAGAGAATTCAATGGGGTGCGTACTGGGGCAGCATGACGAGTCTGGCCGAAAAGAGCACGCTATTTATTACCTGAGCAAAAAGTTTACCAACTGTGAAACCAGATATTCACTGCTTGAGAAAACTTGTTGCGCTCTGGTATGGGCTGCTCGCCGGCTAAGACAGTACATGTTGAATCATACCACTTTGCTGATATCTAAGATGGATCTGATAAAGTACATCTTTGAGAAGCCTGCTCTGTCTGGGAGGATAGCTAGATGGCAGATGATCTTAACAGAATATGACATACAATACATGACCCAAAAATCTATAAAGGTCAGTGTACTAGCTAATCATCTTGCTCATCAAGTTGTAGAAGATTATTAGTCCATGAGGTTTGATTTCCCTGACGAAGACATCATGACACTAGACAAAGGTGAAGAAATCAGGCCATATGACGGACCTGAACAAGGATCCCGATGGACCCTGTACTTTGATGGGGAATCCAATGCACTTGGTAACGATATTGGCGATGTACGCATATCCCCAGAAGGTTGCCATACTCCTTTTACTGCCAGACTTTGCTTCAACTGTACGAACAATAGGGCAGAGTACGAAGCATGCATCTTTGGTCTCAAGGCTGCCATAGACTTGGGAATCAAATCTTTAGATGTGTTTGGGGATTCAGCTTTGGTCATCAGTCAGATCACAGGAGAATGGGACACTAAGCATCCAAACCTTATCCCTTACAAAGAACATGTTTTGACATTGCTACCACATTTTGAGCAGATTACCTTCGAGCATTTCCCGCGAGAAGAAAATCAGCTAGCAGATGCTCTAGCTACAATGTCATCTATGTTTAAACTTAATTGGGATAACGAGGCTCCCTAAATCACCATTGAACGAATGGACGAACTAGCACACTGTCACAAGATTAATACCGAAGAAGTAATGGACCAGTCGTGGTTTCATGAAGTCAAAAGGTATCTTGAGGCTCAAGAATATCCAGAAGGAGCTTCAGTCAATGACCAAAAGTTCCTAAGGAGATTCTCTGCTAAGTTCTTCCTAAGTAATGGCATCCTGTACAAACGTAATCATAATTCTATTCTTCTCCGTTGTGTGGACAAGATTGAAGCTGAAAAGATCATGGATGAATTGCATGAAGGTACCTTTGGCACTCTCTCTAGTGGGCATACAATGGCGAAGAAAATCCTACGGGCAGGCTATTATTGGTCTACCATGGAAGCAGACTGCTATCAACATTCCCGGACCTGTCATAAGTGTCAAATCTATGCAGACAAGGTGCACGTGCCCCTGGTTCCTCTGAATGTCTTAACAGCTCCTTGGCCCTTCGCTATGTGGGGAATCGATATGATTGGGGAGATCAAATCGATGGCCTCTAATAGACACCGCTTCATTCTAGTGGCCATTGACTATTTCACCAAGTGGGTCGAAGCAGCTTCCTTCGCATCTGTTACTAAGAATGTTGTTGCCCGCTTCATCAAGCATAATCTTATTTTCCGGTACGGTATCCCCGAAAGGATCATCACTGATAACGGTACAAACCTTAACAATACTATGATCACCGCCTTGTGCGAGAAGTTCAAGATTCAACATCACAATTCATCCCCCTATCGGCCAAAGATGAATGGTGCAGTCGAAGCTGCTAATAAAAATATTAAAAAGATCATACAGAAAATGAAAGTCACCTACAAGGACTGGCATGAAATGCTACCGTTTTCTCTCCACAGATACCGTACCACGACTCGCACATCAACTGGGGCAACACCATATTCTTTGGTTTATGGCATGGAGGTTGTCTTGCCTATTAAGGTTCAAATTCCCTCTTTGAGAATCATGAAAGATGCAGGTTTGAGTGAGGACGATTGGATCCAGACCCGACTTGATCAACTGAACTTAATTGATGAAAAAAGACTTACTGCTGTTTGCCATGTGTGATACGGTGGGAGAACTGACTTGAGTTTTGCGTTTGTTTTCGCAAATGTTTCGGTTGAGCAAGAGTCGCCATCGACTTTTTATTTTATCCTAAGGAAAGGTTAAAAAGCACAGCAAAAACCTTTGAGATGTTTTCTTGGGTTCGGGGGGTAGATTATAGAAAGGGAAGGTATTAACACCCTTTCTATCCATGGTTATCCATGGGCTCTTAGTTACTTGCTTAGATCACTTGCCTTGCATTTTCAATTGTTTGAAATGTTGCTTTCAATTGTTTGAAATGGTGCTTTGTGTGTGGGTTCGAAAATGTTTTGAAAAGAGGCCATTTGTTGTGGCAACCTTTGTAATGATCCATGTTTGAATGTATACAAAGGTGTACATCTTTTTAAAAAGTTTACAATATTTTTGTAAGTTGTTTTGAAAGTGTATTTGAAAGTGTTGTGGAGTGTGGTTTTGAAAAGTAGGCAAGTGTGTTTTGCAAGTTTATCAAGTAACTAAGAGTTGTCTACCCCTAAATTTACTCAAAGGTTTTTCCTATGTTTTAACCCTTTTAACAATTTTGTTCCACCATTGTATTTGGTGGACAATCTTGTGTTAGGATGTTACCGGGACGGGCGCGGGTCATCGTTTAGACCATGATTGCAATGGTGCCAAGTGTCTTTGGCAATTTTTCCTTTAAGGGACTTGATCATTTTTAGGCAACTTTCGAAAGCGTCATCGAGGGACTATGATCATTTGATATTGTTTTGTTTTACCAAAAACACCCAACATGCAATAATGGCCCATTATTGAAGGCAACAAGTGGAGTAACCCTAGGGGTGCAAGTGTGATTGGTGTTGTCCATTTTCATGCTTCTTTGTCTTTGAATTAGGTCAAGCTATTTGTTATTTGATTTTTTTGCATACAAACCCTAAGTTTATCATGGCATATTTAGAAAGCTTTAAAATGCGGAATTAAAAGTCCTAAATTATTACACAATAATCATGGGGATGGGGGTACAAATGTCCAAATGGGGATGAGACTTAATAGGAGAGTAGTGTCCCAATATTTACAACCAAATCGAATCAATTCGCAAATGTAAAATGTATCAAATGTACAAGAATAAACAAATGTGTATGTGTAAATGTATTTGTGTAAGTGTGTGTGATTTATTTACAAGTGAAATAAAAATAATAAAAAAAGTTAATTTTTTTGGATTTTTCATGTTTAGGGCAAAACCCTAATTTTGCTAAATAAAAGGTATTTATTATTTAATATATACAATATTTATTAATTATATACAAAAAAATAAATAAAAGGAAGTATATTGTAAAAAAGTAATTTTTGAGGTCAAATATTAACAAAAATAAAAATGTATTATTTTTATATTTATCCTAAATATTTAATAAAAGATAGATAAGTATTTATATTATTTACTAAATATATTAAATATGTACAAAAATAAAATGTTAATTATTTACATAAAAAGGTATATTTTAAGAAAATGTTTTCAAAAGATAAAATAAAATAAAAATCATAAAATAAAATGTATTTGTAATATTTTTTAGTATTTTAAATAAAAGTATATATATATTTATTTACATATGGAATTAAATGAAACAAATAAATACCAAATAAAATGCAAAAAATGTGAGAAAAATATTTTTAGTGTTTTTTCATGCTTGAATAAAAATATAAAATCAGAAACAAAAAGAAAAAAAATCAAAAATGATAAATATATCATGCAATGGGCTAGGGGGGTGTATGTGAAATAAAGTGGTGCAAACAGAAAAAATAAGCCAGGCCCAGCCCAAAGGACTTTGTCTTCAACCTTAAGCCATTTTCAAACAAAAACGCGCGCCTTCTTGTTCATCTCCCTAACTTCTGATTCTTTGATCTTTTGACAAATCTTAAAACATGAAACTTGTAGAGCTTGAAGCCACGATTCTAAACATATAAAGAAGTTGATCTAACTATCAGAAATGAGAGAGAATTTCTTCTCCCCCAATTCCTGACCTAGCTTTTTTCAGATATTCAGTTTCAAAATTCTCTCAGTACACACAACATAAATGGAAAGTAATGACATGGGTAGCTTCAGGGCCATGAGTAGGACATAACTTTTTCACAAACCTAAGCCTAGATATGCCTGGATAGAGAGATAGAAGTTCAAAATTTTACCTGTTCAGCTTGATTCGTGTATGACAATGGAGGTACTTTCAATGCAATGTGAGGACTTGTATAACTTGCTTGAGGTCCAAGGATGCTCTTCCAACCTCTAGCTTGCTTTGAAACTAGCTGAATCGAGCTATGGAAGTTCACCTGCAAAGTTGAAAACTGAAAATGGCAAATGATGTTAGGGATGTTACAGTTTGTGTTCAATGCTTGAGATAGCTTCAGTGGGTGATATGGAACATGTTTGAACTCCCTTTGGCCAAAGTGCACGAGTGGAAAGGTTTAGAGAAGTCCAACTGCAGAAGGGACTCTGTTTTTTGCAATAGGATGGTATTTCTGTGAATGAGGAGGTATTGAAGGTGATAGGCTCGTGTTTCAGGTCAGGTTTGATGTTTGGAAAGTGTTCAAGAAGTTTGTTTAGGCTAGTTCTTGCAGTAATGTGAGTTGGGATCAGTTTTGCCAAGTTTCTTCCTTCTTAAGTCAAAAATGCCAAGTTGGGTTACAAGCTTATGCAGGCCCCCTAAACATGCTGCAGAGTTTGTTCTTGATCAGTGGGATATGTCCACACCTTTGTGCCTCAGAGATTGGCTTTGTACTTCTTAGATTGTAAACTTGACATAAAGTGTAACTTTACAAGAATAGATAAAATGCTTTTTCCATTTTAAGACTAATCCTTCATGTAATGACCAAATGCATAAAATAACATCTTGGCACAATGGTTTAGCATTGAATTATTGAGTGTTAATTGGACTAGAGGCCTGTAACCTAGCTTTGCAAGCTGAGTTTGAAAATGCATAGTGTATGAACATGAAATTGGTCAAGAACAAAAGTGACTTTTGCCCAACTTTGCCAATTCGATTCTCCCTAACCACAAGGGTGTCTGAGAAGTTCTTGGACAATTTGGAAAGCTTGGAATGTGTACTACAATCCATCTTTGTAATGCAAGTTGAGATTCCAAGTGGAAGCATGTGAAAAGTGGCCATGAAGTTAGGCAAAAATCCTGCCTAAAATAGGTCAAAAAATTTCTAAGTTAAGAATGTTTTGCACCCTTGTTCCAAAACTTATAACTTGAGCTACAAGCTTCTTTTGAGAAAACTTTGTGAATAAAAGTTGTAGATTTTGCAATGGACTATAACTTTCATGTTTTGAGTTTTGTTTGAATACAAATGTATCTTGATGAAAAAATGGGACAAAGTTAGGAAAAAATTAGGAAATTCCATAACTTAGAAAAATTCTAAGTTATGAAATTTCTTCATTTCAAACCCTAATTTGTAATTTTTGGTTTCTTGATGAACAAGTTTCATAATTTGACATGTATTGATGAAAAATGAATCTTGACACTTGATTTTGACCAAAAAGTCAAAGTTTGACTTTTCAGTATACAGTCAAATTTTGCTCAGTTGACTGGAAAATTCATCTGTCAATCTTGTGCATTTGGGATCTTTTGAACTTGTTGAACATGTCAAGACAATGCCATTGAGTCCTTGAGTCCATATGTGAGCTTGGTTTGCCATTGGCTAGGTCAAACAATCAAAAATTGCCTTTGTGCAGTCAAAACCCTAAAAATGACTATTTTGCCCTTTTGGTGATCTGATCAAATTTCTTGTGGATTTGTGATCCAAACTTGATCAAATGGTCCATATGAGTTCATAATGTTGATGTGGGTCAAAAATCATGAGGTTTGACTGTCAATTAACCACAGTTGACTTTTCCCCCAATACAGCTGATTTCTAGGTCAACTGTCCAATTGACTGGGCAAAGATTGGAATCAAGGCTTGAAACTTGGTATGGATAAACTTGTGAGTCCAACATGAAGCATGAAAGTCACTTTGGGAATTTTAGGTCAAAACATATTTGTGCAAACTCAAACCCTAATTTGGGTCAACAGTGCAAGGAGAAGTCTTGAGCAGAGCAAACCCTAACTTGATCTTGAGCTCCAAGGGTCTTGTGGTGAGAAAATATTGATGAAATGGGAGGGCAAATTTTGGGGTACAACACCATGGTCAGATGTATCAAAAGCGGATGATCAAGGCTTTCAACAAGAAAGTCAGATGCTAGATATATCAAGTTGGAGATCTAGTGATCAAGCGTATCATCTTGCCACAAAGTGATCCCAGGGGAAAGTGGACTCCTACCTATGAAGGACCATTTGTAATCAAGAACATCTTTTCTGGTGGGGAAATTATCTTAACCACCATGGAAGGCAACGACCTGCCACACCCTGCGAACGCAGACATAGTCAAAAGATACTACGCATAAGAAACCCGCTAGGTTGACACACCTAGGCAAAACAAGGGCATCTCGGCGAACCAAAAGGTTCGGGCAAAAGTTAGGGATAAAATTAAGAAAATCTGTACACCCGGCAAGTTGAAAACCCAAAAGGGCGACTTGGGCAAAAAAGGGTTTCCCGGTAGATCGAAAACCCGAAAGGGCGTTCCAGGCAAAAGTTAGGGAATTAAAGCGTATGACTATGTCTCGTCGGATCACTTTAAGGACAATCTCTTCACGGATAAACCCAGAACTTCTGATCAATTCAATCATCTTCGGACGAAGCAACAAATGGACAAGATATTCGGAGATACGAAGGTTATAGCAGAATGGGAACCCCATGGGATTATTACACATATCTATCTTTCTTTGTATAATTTTTTCTTACTTTTATGACACCATCCTCTTACTAGGATGTATGTCTCCTTTATACAAAATACTTATTCAAAGTAAATACAAAGATATCTCTTTCAAAGTACAGAAAACTATTTGCCTTTTTCTTTACATTTGTGTTTTTATTTGCAAAAACGTCCAATGATTCATTAATGAACATATGCATTTGAACATAATTACTGTTTACAAATAAACAAAATGGAAAAGAACAATTACTGACAGGTTGGAAGAATAGGAAAATGTCTTTAGGTTATTCCATGAGCAATCCCTACGGTACATCATTAATATCCCCAGTGGAGCTGAAACTTATAACTATCAATCCCCGACATAAACCACTCAGTTTCTCCAAATTCCCCTGCAGGTCATCTTGAAGCCTGAAAAGCAACCAGATAACAGTTAACTTTTGTCTCTCCCCAACCTAGGATGATTCCCCAGTAGAGTGGCAGACAACCGAAACTCCTGAACTTTTTCCAAACAGGAATAAGCTTTTTCCCCACAGAGTTTTCATTGCTCCCCAACAGAGTGAAGATTCTCCTTATTAACTCCTAGCAGAAATCATCAAAATTCTCTGGATTCCCCAAGCAGATTACTCAAGCAGTATATGGCATCGTTCGCAACAGAACTTTTGTCAATACTCCAACTTCAAGACATGAAGAATCCACATATCCTCAGCAGTCAAGGATTTATTTTCCTCAGCAGTCAAGGATTTATTTTCCTCAGCAAAACAGCAAATTGGCTTACATGCGCATACATTACATCCATATATAAAGCACATTTATTGCATCATACATTTCATTCATCAGAACTTTGTGTTTCAGCTAACATTTTACCCTTTTCAGGATAAGATTAACAGCTACCATTAACAATGTTCAAAGATTCTAGATACAGTACAGATACACTCCAGACACGGAAGTCATTCTGTTACTCATTCAGATTCAAGTTCATGATACAGCTCAGATACGCTCCAGACACAAGCTATTCTATTACTCATTCAGATCTCAACTTCAAGATACAGTCCAGATGCGCTCCAGACACGAATGCCATTCTGTTACTTACTCAGACTTCAACATTCAGATACAATTCAGATGCACTCCAGACACGGATGCCATCCTGATACTCATTCAGATTTCAAGATCAGATACGCTCCAGACACGGATGCCATTCTGACCCTTGTTCATATTTCAAGTTCAAATACAACTCGGATACGCTCCAGACACGGATGCTATTTTGTTGCTCATACAGGTTCAGTCTCCAGATACAGTTCAGATACGTTCTAGATACGGATACCATTCTAATACTTATTCTTCTGACTTACAATTTACAATTCAGCAAACATTATTGGATGGCATCTACAAGCCCATCTCCAACAAGATTCTATCACCTCTCCAAATGGCATCTTTAAGCCCGTTCCCTCAACTACACTTTGATGAGTGCAAATTTATAGGCACTTTAGTGTCCAATCATCTTTTACCTTCGAGTCACGAACGACAAAGCTCGCCAATCTAACTCTTCAGGTTCAAGAAGATTGAACAGGGGCAGCTGTTGTATCCTAAAATTTTCCCTATCATTTATCAAGACTTTTCTCACAAGATCTCTTTGACTCAAGACAAGATTAGGGTTTGGTCAGCTCAAGACATCTCATCTTGCACTGATAACCTAAAATTAGGGTTTGAGTTTGCACAAGGATTTTTGGACCACCAATGCTTCATGTTACTTTCATACACCATTTTTGACCCCTAAGATTGCTCATGTTAAGTTTCAAGCCTTGAACCACATTTTTGATCAATCAATTGGACAGTTGACTTAAAAATCAGCTGTATTGGGGAAAAAGTCAACCATGGCCAATTTACAGTCAAACTTCATAATTTTTTATCCACCTCAACATTTTAGACTCATAAGTACCATTTGATCAAGTTTGGATCACAACTCCTCAAGAAATTTGATCAAATCATCAAAAGGGCAAAATGGTCAAAATTAGGGTTTTGACTGAGAAAGGGCAATTTCTGATTTTTAACCTAGCCAATGACCAATTGAGTTCAAGCATGATTTCAAGGGTTCAATGGCATCATCTTGACCTAATTACATGGTTCAAAAGATCTCAAGTTCATTGGATTGACAAATGAATTTTGCAGTCAACTGATCAAAAGTCAACTGTGCACTAAAAAGTCAAACTTTGACTTTTTGGTCAAAATCAAGTGCCAAGGATCATAATTCATCAAAATCAAGTGCCAAGGATGGGCTTGTAGATTCCATCTGAAGGTGTGACAGAACCTTGTTGGGAATGGGCTTATAGATGCCATTTGGAGGTGTCGATCGCGTAAGAGACTCCTTAGCGAGAACTTGCATAATCTGAGAAAGAAAGATGGTTTACTGGCTTGCTACAGGTGTTGATCTTCAAACTCTTCATGCAGATATGCCCTGGCTAGGTACAGGTATCGAATCTATAATCAATTGCTCACAGATATGCCCTGGCTAGATACAGGAATCGAATCCGGAATTTCAAAAGGTTACTTACAGACGTGCCCTGGCTGGATACAGGTATCGGATCTGGAATTTGCCGCCTACAGATATGCCCTGGCTGGATACAGGTGTCGAATTTGTAATTTGTCGTCTACAGATATGCCCTGGCTGGATACAGGTGTCGAATCTGGAATTTGTCGTCTACAGATATGCCCTGGTTGGATACAGGTGTCGAATCTGGAATTTGTCGTCTACAGATATGCCCTGGCTGGATACAGGTGTCGAATCTCTAAACTCTTCATGCAGATATGCCCCGGCTGGATACAGGTGTCGAATCTACAATCAAATCACTCACAGATATGCCCTGGCTAGATATAGGTATCGAATCTGGAATTGCGATAGTTGATAGTAATCATCTTTGGATTGACTTTTTCCTAAAAAGGCAATACATCAGTTGTATGCAATGTTATGATGTATGAAATGCATGATGTCATGATGCTCAAAATGAGATAGTGTTGTATGCACTTTATCATGTATGCAAACAGGATGTATAAAGTGTGAAATGTTTATGAATGTAATTTCGTCTAGGAAAATAAATCCTTGACGAGTGCCGGGAGTTTGTGGAATCCTGGGCTGATGTTGAAGAGTAGAGTTCTTCGCTTCCGCTGGGGATGATGGTTGCAAGAATAAATCGGTAGGAGAAGATGACTCCGTTGGGGAATAAACTTGTTGGAGCGATTACTCTGTGGGGAATTACTCTGTGGGAAGAGATACTTCACTGAGGTTTTGATGAGAGCTCCGATGGGGATTTTGATGAACTCCGTTGGGGATAGGAAGAACTTCGCCGAGGATGATCTTTCCGTGGTAATTAGCTGAGGATAACCCAGTTATAAGCCCTGGTGGGAAATAACCTTTGAATAAAGTCGGGGAGAGACGTATGCACTCTGCAGGTGATAAGCTTCCAGAATCTACTAGGGATAAGCTTCCAGAATCTACTGGGGATAAGCTTCCAGAATCTACTGGGGATAAGCTTCCAGAATCTACTGGGGATATGGATTCCACTGGGATGTCTGGTATTCCGCCGGGGAACAATCTTATATTAAGACTGTCGGGGATGCTTGCTGAGGAATGTCTATACTCTGCTGGGGAATGTTGAGATCTTCTGGGAATATCCAACTTCCTTAAGGCTGACAGTAGACTAACTCTGCTTGGGAGAGTATCGCTGGCTTGCTGGAGATACTGTGCCTTTTTAGGGCTGATGGGAGACCAATTCTTCCTGGAGAGTATTGCTGAATCTAGTCCTATTCTGTGGGGAGTTGAGGTAACTTGGTTACATTCTTCAGCCGAACCTACCTTGGTACCTTGGTGGACAAAGCAACTAGATCGCTTGGACAATTCTAAATTGCCCCTGTTTCTGATGTCATCTGTAATTAGTCCTTTGTTTCGCATGCAAATATTCATGATTAGCAATTAATGTCAAACGCATATATCAAAAATGAACATTGGACGTTCTTTGCAAAACAAAACAGAAAAAGGAAAAATGATGGGTAATTTGTCTGAAAAGTGAATTTGCATTGATTTTGAAATTTGCCTGTAAATAGGCGTTTTTGTACAAGAGGTTGACGTCCTAGTAAGAGAACGCCACCGAGCAAAATAGAGTTTATACAATTTTGTGAAAGGAAACAAAACTGCTATGTTAAAAATAATCCCACTGGGTTCCAAATCTGCTATCGCCTTTATGTCTTCAAGCGTCTCATCACTCTGCTACTTAGTTGAAGATGAAGCTGATTGATCGATGTCATCTGAACTTGATAGTTGATGCCGAATTCTGGATGCAAGGTGATCCAATGAGACATAGTAGTACGCTTTATCCCTAACTTTTTCCTGGACCGCCCCTTCGGGTTTTCAGTCCACCGGGATACCCATTTTTGCCCAAGCCGCCTTTTCAGGTTTTCGACTTGCCGGGTGTACAGATTTTTTTCATTTCATCCCTTATTTTTGCCCGAACCCTTTTGGTTCGCCGGGAAGCCCTTATTTTTTCCTAGGTGTGTCAACCTAGCGGGTCTTTTATTCATGCGTAGTATCTTTTTACTATGTCTGCGTTGGCGGGGTGAGGAAGGTCGTCACCATCCATGGTGGTTAGAATCATTGCTCCTCCTGAGAAGATATGTTTAACCACAAATGGCCCTTCATACGTAGGGGTCCATTTTCCCCTGGGATCACTTTGAGGAAGAATGATGCGCTTGATTACCAGGTCTCCGACTTGATACTCTTGTCGTCTGACTTTCTTGTTAAATGCCCTGATCATCTGTTTTTGGTACGTCTGACCATGACAAATAGCAGTGAGTCTCTTTTCGTCAATCAGGTTTAATTGATCAAGCCGAGTCTGGATCCAGTCATCTTCGCTCAAACCCGCATCCTTCATTATCCGGAGAGAGGGTATCTGGACTTCAATAGGCAAGACTGCCTCCATGCCATAGACCAAGGAAAAGGGGGTTGCCCCTGTTGACGTCCGTGCTGAGGTACGGTATCCATGAAGAGCAAACGGTAACATTTCGTGCCAATCTTTGTAGGTCACTGTCATCTTCTGCACAATCTTCTTGATGTTCTTATTCGCTGCTTCTACAGCCCCATTCATCTTCAGTCGGTAAGGTGAAGAGTTATGGTGCTATATTTTGAATTGCTCACAGAGCTCAGTGATCATCTTATTGTTAAGATTGGTACCATTGTCCGTAATGATCCTTTCCGGTACACCGTATCGACAGATCAGGTTGTGCCGAATGAACCGTGCCACGACGTTCTTGGTTACGGTAGTGTAGGAAGCTGCTTCAACCCATTTTGTGAAGTAATCAATCGCTACCAGGATGAAGCGGTGCCCGTTGGATTCCGTAGGCCTGATCTCGCCGATCATATCAATGCCCCACATTGCAAAAGGCCAAGGTGCTGTCAAGACGTTCAGAGGAACCGGAGGAATGTGCACCTTATCAGCATAGATCTGGCATTTATGACAGGTTCGCGAATGCTGATAACAGTCGGCTTCCATTGTGGACCAGAAATATCCTGCCCGAAGGATTTTCTTTGCCATGGTATGTCCACTGGAATGTGTTCCGAAGGTACCTTCATGTAGCTCTGCCATGATCCTTTCTGCTTCAGTCTTATCCACACAACGCAGTAAGGTTGAATCATGGTTTCGCTTGTAGAGAATGCCATTGCTGAGGAAGAACTTTGCTGCAAACCTTCTCAGGAACTTCTTGTCATTAACAGATGCGCCTTCGGGGTATTCTTGAGCTTCAAGGTACCTCTTCACTTCATGATACCAGGGTTTTTCTGTTACCTCTTCGGTTTCGAGATCGCAGCAATGTGCAGGTTCATCCAACTTCCAGATAATGATCCGGGGAGCCTCGTTGTCCCATTTGACTTTGAACATAGAAGACATCGTAGCTAACGCGTCTGCCAACTGATTCTCCTCTCTTGGGAAGTGTTCAAAAGTTATCTCTTCGAAGTGGGGAAGCAATGTCAGCACATACTCCTTGTAAGGAATAAGATTTGGGTGTTTCGTATCCCACTCGCCTTTGATCTGATTGATCACGAGAGCAGAATCTCCGAAGACACTCAAAAACTTGATCCTTAAGTCAATTGCAGCTTGAAGACCCATGATAAATGCCTCATACTCTGCCATGTTGTTGGTGCAGTTGAAACATAGTCGGGCGGTGAGTGGAGTATGAGTGCCTTTAGGGGATATGATCACAGCGCTGATACCATTACCCAAAGCGTTCGAGGCTCCGTCAAAGTGCATAGACCATCGGGATCCTTCCTCAGGTCCTTCATCCGGCCCAGGTACTTCACAATCAGTCACTACCATGATATCCTCGTCTGGAAATTCAAAGTTCGTCGACTGGTAATCGTCCACTGCCTGATGTGCCAAATGGTCTGCCAATACACTTCCCTTGATTGCTTTCTGAGTCGTGTACTGGATGTCATATTCTGTCAAGATCATCTGCCATCTTGCTATTCTTCCGGACAAGGCGGGCTTTTCGAATATGTACTTGATTGGATCCATTTTTGAAATCAACAGAGTAGTGTGAGTCAACATATACTGTCTCAGCCGGCGAGCAGCCCATACCAAAGTGCAGCAAGTTTTCTCGAGCACTGAGTACCGGGTCTCACAGTCGGTAAACTTTTTGCTAAGGTAATAAATGGCGTGTTCTTTTCGGCCAGACTCGTCATGCTGCCCCAGCACACACCCGATTGAGTTGTCCAGTACTGTCAAGTGTAGTATTAGAGGTCTCCCTTCAACTGGTGGCATAAGAATGGGTGGTTCTTGGAGATACTCTTTGATTCTTTCGAAAGCGTCCTGACATTCATCATTCCAACGTACTACTTGATCTTTCTTCAGTAGCTTGAAGATTGGTTCACAGGTAGCAGTTAGATGCGAAATGAATCGGGCAATGTAGTTCAACCGTCCTAGAAATCCTCTAACTTCTTTCTCTGTCTTGGGAGTTGGCATCTCTTTTATGGCTTTCACTTTAGTAGGGTCCACTTGAATGCCTTTGTCGCTTACGATGAAGCCTAGCAATTTTCCAGATCTCACCCCAAAGGTGCACTTGTTCGGGTTCAACCTCAGCTTGTACAACTTCAGACGGTCAAACAGCTTCCGTAGATGGTCAAGGTGTTCCACCTCAGTTTGGGACCTTGCAATCATATCGTCGATGTATACTTCTATCTCGTTGAAATTCTGGCTGTAGATACTCAATGTCACAGTCAATGTTGTGACAGTATCTGACTTTCTATAAGACAGTAAATACAAAAACAGTAAATAACACAGTCAATTGTTTACCCAGTTCAGTGTGAAACAACACCTACTCTGGGGGCTACCAAGCCAGGGAGGAAATCCACTATAAGAGATATTAATTCAGGAATAAACCAACCAGTTTATCTCCTTCACTTAAGACCTACCCAATGCAACTTCAATCTAAGTTCTACTTAAACCTGAGTTCCTACTCACTCCCCCTCAATCACAGCAGTGATACTTAAAACAATTGACTAATGAATTAATGAAGACACTCTTCAAAACATACACTTGATTATGCTTCACAGCTTTTTAATCAAGTAACACAAACACTCTTGCTTCACAGCTTTGAGTGATACATAAACCTAACTTGACTTTGCTTTAAAGCTTTAGTCAAGAGACACAAAACACTCTTGCTTCAAAGCTTTGAGTGGTACAAAAAACCCTTACAAACAAAACCTATTCCAAGTCACTTATCACAATGATAATTGCTTGGATTACAGCAGTTAAAACTATACAGTTTCTGATTGATCTTCAGTCCAAAGAGTTGTTTTCCAAACAGCAGACCTGTTGAATATATAGCAGTTGTTTCTTCAGTTAGGGTTTCCACAAAAAGCTAGGGTTAATTAGGTTTAACCATAAGACTTGGTCACAAGACTTTATCAACCAGTTTAGGGTTGAGCTAGGTTAACCCAAAGACAACGGGAGATTCTGTTCTGGAAGGAATGAGCCAACTTCCTGAAAAATCTCAGAAATAACCAAACTGCACTATTGTTAGATCAGTACATGATGTCTTAACATTTGTTATGACATCAGAATTCCTGTTTACTGAGAAGACAATAAATGTGATCTTTTTGCAAAATGCTCAGATACACACTCATAAACAGCAGTACCTGTATGCCACTATTTTTCTGCAAAGTTACCTAATAAACCAGTACCTAATAAATCAGAATGTTATGACATTAGTCATGACATTCACACACCTGGTTTTACCAAAAATGCATGCCAATAACTAAACACCAACAAACTCCCCCTTTGGCAGATTTTTGGCTAAAGCCCCTAAGCAATCAGAGAATAGATAGCAGCAGAATAAATGTGACTGCAGAAAATATAGTGTTTATCACAGAATATCTCCCCCTCTTTAGCCACAAATGGGCCAAAGATACATGTACTTAAAAGTTATACAATCATCCCAAACAAAGACAGCAAAAGAAAAACAAACAAAACACTTGCATCAACTGGGACTAGCAGTCAGTTTGCCATCTCCATTGAACTTTAAGCACTGTCATCAGACTCAGAAGTTCCGAGCTTCTTCCTTTTCTTGTGAGCAATATCAGCATTCTTCTCTTTGTCTGGTGTCTCAACATCCTTAGAGACATCTGGATTTGTTTCAGCATTTGAACTTTCTTGATTTAAAGGAACGGAAATGCCAGGAACTAAGTGGTTCTCATTCAGAATTCTTGTAACAAGTTTAGCTATTGCTTGACGTACATAGGCTGACCCTTCCTTATTTGCAATTTCAGAGGGAACAGAAGAAGAAGGATGAGAGGGATTACCAGAAGTAGTAGCTTGGGACCTTCCTGCATGCCTTGTTCTCAGCTCTTTGACCTTGGTGGGGTTAGTTTCCATTTCTCTAAGAGGAGCAATCTCCAGGACTTCAGAATCCAGGCAAGATGAGATTACCCTAGAATCTTGATCAGAGGAAGAGGATGAAATAGTCGTATTGGATGATGATGATGTTTGAGACATTTTGATAGTCTTAGAAGACCAATAGCAACTAGAGAGAAAATTTTGATTGTGAGACTGGGTTTTTATGCGGAGGCGAGAGGGGAAGGAGGTAAATAAGTGACTATTCAAATTCTTAAATATTTTGAAGGAAATGGGAAAGCATATGTTTAACCCAATCAAAATAGACTTAGCAAAAATAACTCCTTCAACCCTTGTTTTAAGAAAAATTAATTGCTACAATTCCTCATGTTGGCAAATACCCAACTTGCCCCTCAAGTTTTCAAATTGATTTGCATCAAGTGCCTTTGTAAAAATGTCAGCCAGCTGTAGCTCAGTGGCAACATGTTCCAGTTTAATCGTCTTCTCTTCTACAAGGTCTCTGATAAAGTGATGTCTTATGTCAATATGTTTGGTCCTACTATGCTGAATAGGATTTTTGGAAATGTTGATTGTACTCAGATTGTCACAGTACAATGTCATAACATCTTGTGTGACATTATACTCAGTAAGCATCTGTTTCATCCAGATCATTTGAGAACAACTACTAACAGCTGCAATGTATTCAGCTTCAGCAGTAGAGAGAGATACACAGTTCTATTTCTTGCTGAACCAGGAAACCAGATTGTTTCCTAAGAAGAAACATCCACCAGAGGTTCTTTTTCTATCATCAGCACTTCCAACCCAATCAGCATCACAATAACCAGTTAGATTTGGTTCACAGCCATGAGAATATAACAAGCCATAGTTGTAAGTTCCACTCACATACTTCAAAATTCTCTTCACTTGGTTGATATGACTGACTTTAGGATCAGCTTGGTATCTAGCACAAACTCCAACTGCAAAAGCAATGTCAGGTCTGCTGGCAGTTAAGTACAGCAAACTTCCTATCATGCTTCTATACAGACTTTGGTCCACCTTAACCCCACTTGAATCTTTGGATAGCTTTAAGTGAGTAGGTGCAGAAGTCCTTTTGTGACTGGAATTCTCCATACCAAACTTCTTTACAATGTTCTTTGCATACTTGCTTTGAGATAGAAAGATTGAGTCCTCCATCTGTGAGACTTGCATTCCAAGAAAATAAGTCAATTCTCCCATGAGACTCATTTCGAATTCAGCCTGCATCTGGTCAGCAAAATGTTTAACCATTTGTTCTGACATTCCCCCAAACACTATGTCATCAACATATATTTGAGCTACCATTAACTTCCCTCCTTCAGTTTTGACAAAGAGGGTTTTATCCAAGCCTCCTTTTCTGTATCCTTTGTCTGAGAGAAATTTTGTTAACCTGTCATACCATGCTCTAGGAGCTTGTTTCAGGCCATATAGAGCTTTCCTCAATTTGTAGACATGATCAGGGTGGTTTGGATCCACAAAGCCTTTAGGCTGTTCCACATAAGCTTCCTCATTCAAGTACCCATTTAGGAAGGCACTTTTCACATCCATCTGAAATAACTTGAACTTCAGGAGACAAGCAATTACCAATAGGAGTCTGATTGATTCCAGCCTGGCTACAGGAGCAAAGGTTTCATCAAAATCAACCCCTTCAACTTGAGTGTATCCTTGAGCAACAAGTCTTGCCTTATTTCGGGTGACAACTCCTTCAGCATCTGATTTGTTCTTGAAAATCCATTTTGTGCCAATGATGTTTGTTCCTTCAGGTCTAGGAACTAGCTCCCAAACTTCATGTTGCTTGAATTGGTTCAGTTCATCTTGCATTGCTCCAATCCAGTATTCATCAGTTAAAGCTTCCTTGACATTTCTTGGTTCAATTTTAGACACAAAGCAAGAGTTTGAGATGATTTCTCTAGATCTTGTAATGACTCCACTGTTGGTATCTCCTATGATGAGCTCTTTTGGATGATCCTTCTGAATTCTGATGGAAGGGATTTTGCTAGCTTCCTTTGATTCAGATTCTGCTGTGGTGGTGTTGGGTAGATCATTCTGTTGAGTTGGAGTCTCAAAGAATGTCTCATCATTACAAGGGACATCTGTTTCCTCATGATAATCATCAATTATGACATTTATTGATTCCATCATGGCTTTGGTCCTGGAGTTGAATACCCTATAAGCTCTGCTGTTTGAGGAGTATCCTAGAAATATGCCTTCATCACTTTTAGGGTCCAGTTTTCTCCTTTGTTCACGATCTGCCAGAATATAGCATTTGCTACCAAATACATGGAAGTACTTCACAGTTGGTTTTCTTCCTTTCCAGAGTTCATATATGGTGGATGAGGTTCCCTTTCTCAAGGTGACCCTGTTATGGACATAGCAGGCTGTATTCATAGCTTCAGCCCAAAAATACATAGGAAGTCTTTTGGCATGTATCATTGCTCTGGCAGATTCCTGTATGATCCTGTTTTTCCTTTCCACAACTCCATTTTGCTGAGGAGTTATAGGAGAAGAAAATTCATGACTAATTCCTTCTAAGGAACAGAACTCATCAAACTTGTTGTTTTCAAACTCCTTGCCATGATCACTTCTGATTCTGACAATACACCCTTCTTTTTCTCTTTGAATTCTTTTGCACAGTTCTTTAGAAACTTCAAATACATCAGATTTTTCCCTAATGAAGTTAAACCAGGTGAATCTGGAAAAATCATCCACAACAACATAGGCATATCTTTTTCCACTAAGACTTTCCACCTGCATTGGTCCCATCAGATCCATATGAAGAAGTTCTAGAACTTTAGAGGTGGTCAGATTTCTTGACTTTGGATGTGACATCCTAGTCTGCTTACCAACCTGACATTCACCACAAACTCTCCCTTCATCAATTTGCAGTCTTGGAATCCCTCTGACTGCCTCCATGGAGATAATCCTTTTCATTCCTCTTAGATGAAGGTGGCCAAGTTTTTGGTGCCACAGTTTCACCTCTTTTTCTTCTTTGGCAATAGAACACACAGTAGAGGTATTAGTGTTCTCAGGCTCCCACAAGTAACAGTTGTCTTTAGATCTGACTCCTTTCATTACAACTTCTTGTTTTTCATTTATTACAAGACATTCAGATTTTGAGAAATTGACCTTGAATCCATGATCACACAATTGACTGATACTAATGAGATTAGCAGTCAGGCCTTTTACCAATAGTACTTCATTCAGATTTGGAACTCCAGGACAGTCCAAATTACCAACTCCTTTGATTTCACCTCTAGCACCATCTCCAAAGGTCACATAACTAGAGGTGTGAGGTTTAACATTATTGAGAAGGTTCTTGATTCCAGTCATGTGCTTAGAACACCCACTGTCAAAGTACCAGTCTTCCTTTGCAGAGACTCTCAGGGAAGTGTGGGCTATCAGGGCAGTAGCCTTTTTCTTCCATTGAGGAGTATGTGGTACCCTTTTAGGTTTAACACCTGGGTTCTGATTAGGGTATCCATACAATCTGAAGCAGAAAGGCTTAATGTGACCATACCTCCCACAATGATGACATCTCCATCTTTGGTACCTTTTCTTCATATATCTTTGTTCCTGATGTTGAGAGTTGTGTTGAGACATCTGCTTTGACATTTGTTTATCATACATGATCTTCTTGTCTGTACCAGATTTCTTTGCTTCCACAAATCCTAGTCCAGACTTGTTTCCCACATTTTGTCCAACCTGAAGGATTTCTTCCAATTTGTCAGTTCCATTTGTCAGCATCTTGACAGATTTGGTCATCTGGTTCAGTTGTGAGTTCAGCAATTGAACTTCCTCTTCTAGATGACTTATAGTTTCAAGGTCTGCCCTTTTTTCAGCTTCCAACTTTATGATGAGCTTTGTTTGTCTCTCATTTTGCACACAGACTTCAGCACTTCTGATACACAGCTTCTTGTAAGTATCAGCCAGTTCTTCAAATGTCACTTCCTCATCACTGGTGTCACTTTCAGAGGTGTAAACACCAGTTAGAGAAGTAACTAGTTTGGAAGATTCTTCTTCAGAATTACTTTCTGAATCACAGTCAGACCAGGTAACAGTCATTCCTTTCTTTTGTTTCTTAAGAAAGGTAGGGCATTCAGCTCGAATATGCCCATATCCTTCACAACCATGGCATTGAATTCCTCTGCCTTGATTTCCCTTCTCTTCTGACCTTGGTCTTCTGCTGGAACTGTCAATGTCAGAGGGGATGTTATTAAAATTAGACCTTGACTTTGGATCTATTCTTTTAATGAGTTTGTTGAATTGTCTTCCAAGCATGGCTATAGCTTCTGAAATATTTTCATCTTCAGTGTTGGATACAAGTGCTATGCTCTTGTTCTTTTTGTCAACATTTTCAGTGATCCCCATCTCAAAAGTCTGAAGAGACCCAATGAGTTCATCCACTTTCAACTTGCTGATATCCTGGGCTTCCTCTATAGCAGTTACCTTCATTGCAAATCTTTTAGGCAAGGATCTGAGAATCTTTCTCACCAGTTTTTCTTCTGACATATTTTCTCCCAATGCTCCTGAGGTGTTGGCAATCTCCAAGATGTTCATGTGAAACTCATGAATAGTTTCATCTTCCATCATTTTTAGATTCTCAAACTTGGTAGTCAGCATCTGAAGCCTTGACATTTTTACTTTGGAAGTGCCCTCATGGGTAGTTTTGAGAGTGTCCCAAACTTCCTTGGCCAGTTCATATTGATGTACTAGTCTGAATATGTTTCTATCAATTCCATTGAACAAGGCATTTAAAGCTTTGGAATTACCCAGGGCTAACTCATCTTCTTCTTTACTCCATTCTTCCTCAGGCTTCAGACTGATTGTCCCATCTTTCTCAGTTATGGTGGGATGGTTCCATCCTTTGTCAGCAGCTCTCCAGGCCTTTTTGTCCAGAGATTTTAAGAAGGAAATCATACGAGGTTTCCAGTAGTCATAATTTGTTCCATCCAGAATGGGTGGTCTATTTCCAAAAACTCCTTCTTTGTCCATAGTGCCAGAAAGTGATATCCCTAGATCTCACCCAGTAATACAGGCAGGGTGCCTGCTCTGATGCCAATTGAAATGCTGGCTGTAGATACTCAATGTCACAGTCAATGTTGTGACACCGTATCTGACTTTCTATAAGACAGTAAATAACACAGTCAATTGTTTACCCAGTTCAGTGTGAAACAACACCTACTCTGGGGGCTACCAAGCCAGGGAGGAAATCCACTATAAGAGATATTAATTCAGGAATAAACCAACCAGTTTATCACCTTCACTTAAGACCTACCCAATGCAACTTCAATCTAAGTTCTACTTAAACCTGAGTTCCTACTCACTCCCCCTCAATCACAACAGTGATACTTAAAATAATTGACTAATGAATTAATGAAGACACTCTTCAAAACATACCCTTGATTATGCTTCGTAACTTTTTAATCAAGTAACACAAACACTCTTGCTTCACAGCTTTGAGTGATACATAAACCTAACTTGACTTTGCTTCAAAGCTTTAGTCAAGAGACACAAAACACTCTTGCTTCAAAGCTTTGAGTGGTACAAAAAACCATTACAAACAAAACCTATTCCAAGTCACTTATCACAATGATAATTGCTTGGATTACAGCAGTTAAAACTATACAGTTTCTGATTGATCTTCAGTCCAAAGAGTTGTTTTCCAAACAGCATACCTGTTGAATATATAGCAGCTGTTTCTTCAGTTACGGTTTCCACAAAAAGCTAGGGTTAATTAGGTTTAACCATAAGACTTGGTCACAAGACTTTATCAACCAGTTTAGGGTTGAGCTAGGTTAACCCAAAGACAACGGGAGATTCTGTTCTGGAAGGAATGAGCCAACTTCCTGAAAAATCTCAGAAATAACCAAACTGCACTACTGTTAGATCAGTACAGGATGTCTTAACATTTGTTATGACATCAGAATTCCTATTTACTGAGAAGACAATAAATGTGATCTTTTTGCAAAATGCTCAGATACACACTCATAAATAGCAGTACCTGTATGCCACTATTTTTCTGCAAAGGTACCTAATAAACCAGTACCTAATAAATCAGAATGTTATGACATTAGTCATGACATTCACACACCTGGTTTTACCAAAAATGCATGCCAATAACTAAACACCTACACTCGTGATGGATCATATCATGAAATAAAGCAACCATGGCACGTTGGTAGGTTGCCCCAGCATTTTTCAACCCAAAAGGCATGACCTTGTAGCAAAAGGTGCCCCACTGAGTAACAAAAGTGGTCTTCTCCATGTCTTCAGGAGCCATCTTGATCTGATTATAACCGGAGAAGCCGTCCATGAAGGAGAATACTTTATGCTGAGCAGTGTTGTCAACCAGAACGTCGATATGAGGCAGAGGGAAATCATCCTTAGGGCTGGCCCTGTTCAAATCCCTGTAATCAACGCACATTCGGACCTTACCATCTTTCTTCGGCACTGGAACCACGTTGGCAATCCACTGAGGGTAGGAAGTCACTGCTAGAAACCCGGCATCAAATTGTTTCATAACCTCAGCTTTGATTTTCTCGGACATTTCTGGACGCATACAGCGGACCTTCTGTTTTACCGGAGGGCAATCTTCCTTGGTAGGCAGGTGATGAACCACAATGTCGGTATCCAACCCAGGCATGTCTTCGTAAGACCAGGCAAAGATTTCCACATAGTCATGCAGCATCTGAATCAACCGTTGTTTCACACTGAGCTCTAGATTGGCACCAATCTTGACTTCCTTTATGTCTGTCTCAGTACCCAGATTTACCGTTTCCACTGGCTCTTCATGTGGCTGAATGACCCTCTCTTCCTGGAGTAGCAGTCTTGCAAGTTCACCAGGCACTTCGCAATCATCTTCACCTTCGTCTTCGGCTAAGTTGATCGGATTTTCGAAGTCATAACTGGCAGTAGCAGAGCCGTTACCAGTGAGATCCAGAGTGGATTGGAACCTGTATAAGTGAGTGTGTGTAAATATAGCTGTTTTGCAATATATAATAAATAAAGAAAGGGAGTGCAAGATTTTGAAATGCAACAAACGTCCAATGTTTTTATTAATGATATATGAAAATGACACACAAAAGCCCTCACAAATGAAGCCGCGGTGCCCCGGGTAAGACACCGAGCCATAAAAGTTTCAAAACATTATCTGTTACAAATTCAAAACAAAAGAGTTCATTACTGAGTGACAAAAGTAATAGGTGTGAAGTCTTTGGCAGTCCAGTTGCTTGGTCCACCGTCGGTTGTTGGGTAGATCCAGCTGTCGAATTCAGATTCCTCCACGTCGTCTTCAATAGCATTTACTCCCGGGTTGGTGATGAACACAGGAGGTCTTTCAATCCTTTCCTTACGAACAGCCCTCTGAGCTTCTGCAGTGAAGCCCAAACCAAACTTGTCAGTCTTTGGAGTGAAATCAGAAAGTCGGCCCCAGTTTGCGCACTCACCCTTCTCAATAACAGCCCGGGCATCCTTTAAGGAAGCCATCTTCAAAGGAGGGTCTTCAATCACAGTCTCAGCTGATGCAAGTGTTTGAGGAACTTCTTCAAAGTGCTGGAATGGAGTCTCAATGAATTCCCCATCCATTTCTATGTACCGGAACGAGTTGAGGTGGATGACCATGTATTCTTCCTCCCCCTGAACTGTAACAATTTCCCCCCTAACCGGGTACTTAAGCTTCTGATGTAGTGTGGAGGTCACAGCTCTGGCCTTGTGGATCCATGGACGACCCAGCAAACAAGAATAGGATGGTCGGATATCCATCACATAGAACGTTGAGTCAAAGACCTGCGAACTAACCCTAATTGGAATGTCAACTTCACCATGCACCACCCTCTTGGGCCCGTCAAAGGCCCGGACAACAATGTTACTTGGCTTGAGCTCTAAACCCTCACAATCCAGCATGTCTAAAGCTTTCTTGGGTAATACATTCAATGAAGAACCGGTGTCTACCAACACATGGGCAAGAGTAGTGCCCCTGCATTCGATGGAGACATGCAGGGCAGCGTTATGGTTCTTTCCTTTGGCAGTCAGATCGGCGTCAGAGAAGCCCAAACCATTATCGGCAGTCAAGTTGGCCACACAATCGGTAAATTGATCAGCAGACATTTCTTGTGGCACATGGGCCGTCTTCAGGAAGGAAATCAGGGCCTTGGCATGGGCCTCTGAACACAACAACAATGATAACATAGAAATCTTAGAGGGGGTGTGCCCCAGCTGCTCAACTACGTTGAAATCACTTTTCTTAATGATCATGAGAATCTCTTCCATCTCTTACTGGGAAGCTTCAACAGTGGTTGTCTTTGGTGCCTCCGTCAGAGCAGGCAAATCAGTAGCAATCCCTTTGCCCCGAGCGTCAGATGACTCGGCAGCAGGGGTAGAAACGGGAACTTGATCAGGAAGGGAAACAGGCACACTTGCAGGTGTGATGACAAGAGGTCTCTGAATAGCTGGTGGCACAATATCTTGTGAGAACAACCTACCACTGCGAGTAACTTTGGAAGGCCCGGTGATGTTATTGACGCCGGTACCAGTATCAAACTCTTGCTTTACTCCAAGAACATAAACATCTGCCCCATAGTGCCATGGGACAGCTTTGTCGGATGTATAAGGGAGAGGCCCCGGAACCGTGATGATGATAGGAGCAATCTTCTGAGTGGACATGATTTTGACAGGCTTCTTTGAAGGAGCCTTAGGAGGGTTGTTGAAAATAGTAACAATAGACACTTCTTCAGCAGGGACAGCAGGAACAGCAATCTTCTCGAACAAGATCTCTTTGCTATCCATCAGGTTTTGGACGCCTGACTTCAACAAAGGACAACCAGCAGGTGAAACAGCACAAAGAAGGTAACCTTTACCACATCCCGGAAATAAACCGGCCAGCAACAGGTTCCTTTTGACAGTCAGCAACGGAGTAACAATATCTTCCACAGAGGCCACATACAGGTCTTCTTCCACAGCATTCACTCCATGCTGGGGCATGGGAGCAGTCACAACATTGGGCCTTTCGGGCGCCTCAAACTGTATTTCTTTAGCATCAATAAGGTCCTGAACCTTATTCCTCAGAGCCCAACAATCGTCCGTAGTATGCCCCGGGCTATCAGAGTGATAAGCGCAACGGGCGTTGGGGTTGTACTTTGGAGAAGCTGTGTTCACTACCTTCGGAGCTTCTTTGACAGTTACCAGATTGGTTGATAGTAGTTGCGGCAAAATCTGAGACATGGTCATGCTAAGTCGAGTGTACTGCCTTTTGGGTCTCTCACCCCTTGGTTGGTTGTATTGCTGAGGAGCAGCAGCAGGCTTTGAAATTACCAACGCATTGACAGCTTGGCGGCGTTCTGGTTTATTCTGTCTCCTTGGACCATAAACAGCACTAGCTTCCTTCTTGAAGGGCCTCTTTTCAGTACTCGCAGAGGCACCTTTCTGTATCTTCCCCGACTTGATACCAGCTTCTATCCTCTCACCGGTTAAGATCAGGTCTGTAAACCCAGCAGAAGAATTACCAATCAGATGGTTGAAGAACAGACCAGACAGGGTCCCCAGGAACATGTCAACAAGTTCATGGTCAGTCAAAGGTGGCTGCACCCTGCCAGCCAGGTCTCTCCACTTTTGCGCATACTCCTTGAATCCCTCGCCCGTCCCCAGTGACATACCCTGAAGTTGGGTACGCGTGGGAGCAAGGTCAGAATTGTACTGATACTGCCTATAAAATGCAGTAGCCAAGTCCTCCCAGTTTCAAATACTGGCTCCCTCCAGCTGATAGAACCATTCGAGTTGACCCCCTGAAAGGCTATCCTGGAAGAAATGGATCCATAGGTTCTTGTCTGCGGTGTAAGGTTGGATCTTCCTCACATATGATATGAGATGAAGCTTAGGGCAGGAAGCCCCGTCGTACTTCACAAATGCAGGTGCCTTGAACTTGTGTGGGATCACCACCCCAGAAGATAAACCTAGATCTCCAAAATCCAATCCCGGCACATGTTGGATCTCCATGGCGCTTAAACGGTCCTCTAGTTGCTTGTACCTGTCTTCAACAGGAGGGTACTGTTCATCATTGTAATCCGTCTCGTTGTCGGAGACCACAGGACTAGGAGCCCTTCCCCCTTGGGGACTGTCTTTCTCTGCAGAGGAAGTAGCCTGATCAGCCTCATTATGTAGTGTATTCCCAAACCTCCGTCCAGTGTTGAACAGCGCAGTCCTCTTCTTCTTCTTCTTCTTCAAGAGCAGAGTCTTCAACTCCTGTTGACCCTGGGCTAAGCTCATGACCAGCTCCTGAAACTGGGCGTTCTGGGCCTGGAGGGCCTTGATAGCTTGTTCGGTAGTAGGCTCGGAAGACATGATGATTGAGTGCTGAAATAAACAGCGAAGAAGATTAAGCAATCTGTAGAAGAAGAGTACATGTTATGCATATGATGCAATGAGATGCGTATGTTTTATGTTTTCAAAGACAAACGGGATTCGACTTTGTAGACAAAAAGGAAACACACTTCATTAGATTCAAACTTTAAATTGTTCAATTTGCCCTTAGGAATTACAAGAATGAAAATACTGAAAAGGAAATAAAAACTGTAAAAGAAACATCCAAAGCCCATCAGTGCTCCCATGGCCTCCTCTTCTCAGTACGGATATAGTCGTTCAGGATCCGCTCCTCCTCCAATTGCTTAGTCAGCTTCTGGATCTTCTGTTCTTGTTCGTTTAACTTTTCCTGATAAAAATCCCGTTCTTCTTGTAGCTGCGCCCAAGATCTCTTTAGTGTATCAACATCAGTGGGTATCTGAGGAGGGAGGATAGTTGGAGGAACCCCGTCTTCATCCGGAAATTCAAGAATGATAGGCCTGACAGCTTCGTATGGCATACCTAACTTCTGAGCACGGATGCGAACCCATCTGCAGTAGGGTTCCATTGGTAGAGAAGTCTTCGATCCCAACTCGTGTGGGTCAGCTTTGTGAATTCTGTCCCAAGCCCGGATGAATCTACGACGCAGCTCGTCACTGTCTACCTGAAACTCAAAACTGATGTGAGGCCCCAACATCTCATGAGGCCCTGCTCTTCTGGCTCTTCCAAACTGACGGAGAGCTAAACATGGATTGTAAGAGATTCCTCCCTAGGTACCGATCAATGGAACATTAGGATATTCTCCGCAACAATCAATAATGGCTACTTCATCCAAACCTCTGAGAGTCCAAATGATGTCCTTATCAGTGAGAGACATTATCCTATGAGCCCAACCCTTTCCTTCTTCATTCTTCAGCACGAACTTAGGGAGGTGCGAAATAAACCACCTCACTAACAAAGGAGCACAACACCACAGAGTTCCCCGTCTTCGGGCAGTACGAGCATAGAGTTGTTGCAGGATATCACCCAAGAGAGTGGGTACAGGGTTCCGAGACATGAAAATCCTTATGGCATTGATATTGACAAAGTTATCAGGATTTGGAAACAATATTAGACCATAGATTAAGAGAGCCAGAATGTCTTCGTACACCTTGAAGTCTAAGTCATTCCAGAAACTATTAGCTTTGCCAACCAGAAACTTAGCCAAAAAGCCCTTAACTCCACTTCTAGTCTCCCAGTTAGCCATTACCTCTTCTTTGGTCAAGGGAAGGACTGCAGCAATCTCTTCAGGCCTAAGAGTCTTCTCACAACCAGTGAATGGAGTCTGCCCCAAAACAGGGATACCAAGCAAATCAGAGAATTCTTCCAGGGTAGGGACCAGCTGGAAGTCTTGAAAGGTGAAGCAATGATACAGGGGATCAAAAAACTGGGTCAGGACACTCATCAGTTGTTGGTCCCACCTTGAAGTGACTAAACCTAGAAGAGAACCATGCCTCTTGATGAAGGAAGTAGTGTTTGGAATCCTATCAACCAATTCCTTGAGTAAAGTAGGTGTTTGAACAAAGTTGAGCCGGATAGTATTCATACGCACGGGCATCATGATGTCCTACAAAACAGAGCAAAGATTAAACCCTTTGTCTTTGAAATGGGTCAGTCCTTATGCAGGATGCATGCAATGGTATGATGGTATGATGTTATGATAAAGCACACCACAAGTATTCACAAAGGCAAGCATGATAAGGCACACAAGTCACACAAGACAACCTTTAGGGTTTAGGCCAGCATGAAGTTTAGGTATTACCCTCTTTTAGTTTCGTTGGTTAAGACCTGTCCTATCAAAAGTAACCGAGTTCTAGAGGATCTCAATATCATTGACTACCCTCAATCGGTCATAACTCCAGCATCGCAATCTTTTCTTGCGGCCAGAACCATCGCGAGAGTTTATCCTTAATGAGTGTAGCATACTGCTACTGTTCTATGGCCAAGTTTGGTCAATTTAGGGTTCTAAGGTCGGTTGGTGTTTAATGACTCCTTAGAAGACCCATATTACCCTCGTTGTAACACAAGGGATATCGGTACAGACCAAGGTGTCACACCAACGTAGCCACTGCTTCACCCATGTCGGTCTACGCCGGACAGGTCCCTCACAGCTTATGCTACCTATAAGGGTATTCCCCAGATCCGGGTTAGGATCTATGAAACTCCGATGCAAAGCCACAAATATAAAAGCAAACAAAGCAAACAATTGAAAACAAGAGTGGTCTAATCCTAAGGTAACCCCACTTTTAAGTTTTTCCCCAGCAGAGTCGCCAGTTCTGTGATACGGTGGGAGAACTGACTTGAGTTTTGCGTTTGTTTTCGCAAATGTTTCGGTTGAGCAAGAGTCGCCACCGACTTTTTATTTTATCCTAAGGAAAGGTTAAAAAGCACAGCAAAAACCTTTGAGATGTTTTCTTTGGTTCGTGGGGTAGATTATAGAAAGGGAAGGTATTAGCACCCTTTTTATCCATGGTTATCCATGGGCTCTTAGTTACTTGCTTAGATCACTTACCTTGCATTTTCAATTGTTTGAAATGGTGCTTTCAATTGTTTGAAATGGTGCTTTGTGTGTGGGTTTGAAAATGTTTTGAAAAGAGGCCATTTGTTGTGGCAACCTTTGTAATGATCCATGTTAGAATGTATACAAAGGTGTACATCTTTTTGAAAAGTTTTCAATATTTTTGTAAATTGTTTTGAAAGTGTTTTTGAAAGTGTTGTGGAGTGTGGTTTTGAAAAGTAGGCAAGTGTGTTTTGCAAGTTTATCAAGTAACTAAGAGTTGTCTACCCCTAAATTTACTCAAAGGTTTTTCCTATGTTTTAATCCTTTTAACAATTTTGTTCCACCATTGTATTTGGTGGACAATCTTGTGTTAGGATGTTAACGGGACGGGCGCGGGTCATCGTTTAGACCATGATTGCAATGGTGCCAAGTGTCTTTGGCAATTTTTCCTTTAAGGGACTTGATCATTTTTAGGCAACTTTCGAAAGCGTCATCGAGGAACTATGATCATTTGATATTGTTTTGTTTTGCCAAAAACACCCAACATGCAATAATGGCCCATTATTGAAGGCAACAAGTGGAGTAATCCTAGGGGTGCAAGTGTGATTGGTGTTGTCCATTTTCATGCTTCTTTGTCTTTGAATTAGGTCAAGCTATTTGTTATTTGATTTTTTGCATACAAACCCTAAGTCTATCATGGCATATTTAGAAAGCTTTAAAATGCGGAATTAAAAGTCCTAAATTATTACACAATAATCATGGGGATGGGGGTACAAATGTCCAAATGGGGATGAGACTTAATAGGAGAGTAGTGTCCCAATATTTACAACCAAATCGAATCAATTCGCAAATGTAAAATGTATCAAATGTACAAGAATAAACAAATGTGTATGTGTAAATGTATTTGTGTAAGTGTATGTAATTTATTTACAAGTGAAATAAAAATAATAAAAAAAGTTAATTTTTTTGGATTTTTCATGTTTAGGGCAAAACCCTAATTTTGCTAAATAAAAGGTATTTATTATTTAATATATACAATATTTATTAATTATATACAAAAAAATAAATAAAAGGAAGTATATTGTAAAAAAGTAATTTTTGAGGTCAAATATTAACAAAAATAAAAATGTATTATTTTTATATTTATCCTAAATATTTAATAAAAGATAGATAAGTATTTATATTATTTACTAAACATATTAAATATGTACAAAAATAAAATGTTAATTATTTACAAAAAAAGGTATATTTTAAGAAAATGTTTTCAAAAGATAAAATAAAATAAAAATCATAAAATAAAATGTATTTGTAATATTTTTTAGTATTTTAAATAAAAGTATATATATATATTTATTTACATATGGAATTAAATGAAAAAATTAATACCAAATAAAATACAAAAAATGTGAGAAAAATATTTTTAGTGTTTTTTCATGCTTGAATAAAAATATAAAATCAGAAACAAAAAGAAAAATCAAAAATGACAAATATATCATACAATGGGCTAGGGGGTGTATGTGAAATAAAGTGGTGCAAACAGAAAAAATAAGCCAGGCCCAGCCCAAAGGACTTTGTCTTCAACCTCCAGCCATTTTCAAACAAAAACGCGCGCCTTCTTGTTCATCTCCCTAACTTCTGATTCTTTGATCTTTTGACAAATCTTAAAACATGAAACTTGTAGAGCTTGAAGCCACGATTCTAAACATATAAAGAAGTTGATCTAACTCTCAGAAATGAGAGAGAATTTCTTCTCCCCCAATTCCTGACCTAGCTTTTTTCAGATATTCAGTTTCAAAATTCTCTCAGTACACACAACATAAATGAAAAGTAATGACATGGGTAGCTTCAGGGCCATGAGTAGGACATAAATTCTTTACAAACCTAAGCCTATATATGCCTGGATAGAGAGATAGAAGTTCAAACTTTTACCTGTTCAGCTTGATTCGTGTATGACAATGGAGGTACTTTCAATGCAATGTGAGGACTTGTACAACTTACTTGAGGTCCAAGGATGCTCTTCCAACCTCTAGCTTGCTTTGAAACTAGCTGAATCGAGCTATGGAAGTTCACCTGCAAAGTTGAAAACTGAAAATGGCAAATGATGTTAGGGATGTTACAGTTTGTGTTCAATGCTTGGGATAGCTTCAGTGGGCGATATGGAACATGTTTGAACTCCCTTTGGCCAAAGTGCACGGGTGGAAAGGTTTAGAGAAGTCCAACTGCAGAAGGGACTCTGTTTTTTGCAGTAGGATGGTATTTCTGTGAATGAGGAGGTATTGAAGGTGATAGGCTCGTGTTTCAGGTCAGGTTTGATGTTTGTAAAGTGTTCAAGAAGTTTGTTTAGGCTAGTTCTTGCAGTAATGTGAGTTGGGATCAGTTTTGCCAAGTTTCTTCCTTCTTAAGTCAAAAATGCCAAGTTGGGTTACAAGCTTATGTAGGCCCCCTAAACATGTTGCAAAGTTTGTTCTTGATCAGTGGGATATGTCCACACCTTTGTGCCTCAGAGATTTGCTTTGTACTTTTTAGATTGTAAACTTGACATAAAGTGTAACTTTACAAGAATAGATAAAATGCTTTTTCCATTTTAAGACTAATCCTTCATGTAATGACCAAATGCATAAAATAACATCTTGGCACAATGGTTTAGCATTGAATTATTGAGTGTTAATGGGATTAGAGGCCTGTAACCTAGCTTGTGCAAGCTGAGTTTGAAAATGCATAGTGTATGAACATGAAATTTGTCAAGAACAAAAGTGACTTTTGCCCAACTTTGCCAATTCGATTCTCCCTAACCACAAGGGTGTTTGAGAAGTTCTTGGACAATTTGGAAAGCTTGGAATGTGTACTACAATCCATCTTTGTAATTCAAGTTGAGATTCCAAGTGGAAGCATGTGAAAAGTGGCCATGAAGTTAGGCAAAAATCCTTCCTAAAATAGGTCAAAAAATTTCTAAGTTAGGAATGTTTTGCACCCTTGTTCCAAAAATTATAACTTGAGATACAAGCTTCTTTTGAGAAAACTTTGTGAATCAAAGTTGTAGATTTTGAAATGGACTATAACTTTCATGTTTTGAGTTTTGTTTGAATCCAAATGTATCTTGATGAAACAATGGGACAAAGTTAGGAAAAAATTAGGAAATTCCATAACTTAGAAAAATTCTAAGTTATGGAATTTCTTCATTTCAAACCCTAATTTGTAATTTTTGGTTTCTTGATGAACAAGTTTCATAATTTAACATGTCTTGATGAAAAATGAATCTTGACACTTGATTTTGACCAAAAAGTCAAAGTTTGACTTTTCAGTATACAGTCAAATTTTGCTCAGTTGACTGGAAAACTCATCTGTCAATCTTGTGCATTTGGGATCTTTTGAACTTGTTGAACATGTCAAGACAATTCCATTGAGTCCTTGAGTCCATATGTGAGCTTGGTTTGCCATTGACTAGGTCAAACAGTCAAAAATTGCCTTTGTGAAGTCAAAACCCTAAAAATGACCATTTTGCCCTTTTGGTGATCTGATCAAATTTCTTGTGGATTTGTGATCCAAACTTGATCAAATGGTCCATATGAGTTCATAATGTTGATGTGGGTCAAAAATCATGAGGTTTGACTGTCAATTGACCACAATTGACTTTTTCCCCAATACAGCTGATTTCTAGGTCAACTGTCCAATTGACTGGGCAAAGATTGGAATCAAGGCTTGAAACTTGGTATGGATAAACTTGTGAGTCCAACATGAAGCATGAAAGTCACTTTGGGAATTTTAGGTCAAAACATATTTGTGCAAACTCAAACCCTAATTTGGGTCAACAGTGCAAGGAGAAGTCTTGAGCAGAGCAAACCCTAACTTGATCTTGAGCTCCAAGGGTCTTGTGGTGAGAAAATATTGATGAAATGGGAGGGCAAATTTTGGGGTACAACACCATGGTCAGATGTATCAAAAGCGGATGATCAAGGCTTTCAACAAGAAAGTCAGATGCTAGATATATCAAGTTGGAGATCTAGTGATCAAGCGTATCATCTTGCCACAAAGTGATCCCAGGGGAAAGTGGACTCCTACCTATGAAGGACCATTTGTAATCAAGAACATCTTTTCTGGTGGGGAAATTATCTTAACCACCATGGACGGCAACGACCTGCCACACCCTGCGAACGCAGACATAGTCAAAAGATACTACGCATAAGAAACCCGCTAGGTTGACACACCTAGGCAAAACAAGGGCATCTCGGCGAACCAAAAGGTTCGGGAAAAAGTTAGGGATAAAATTAAGAAAATCTGTACACCCGGCAAGTTGAAAACCCAAAAGGGAGACTTGGGCAAAAAAGGGTTTCCCGGTAGATCGAAAACCCGAAAGGGCGTTCCAGGCAAAAGTTAGGGAATTAAAGCGTATGACTATGTCTCGTCGGATCACTTTAAGGACAATCTCTTCACGGACAAACCCAGAACTTCTGATCAATTCAATCATCTTCGGACGAAGCAACAAATGGACAAGATATTCGGAGATACGAAGGTTATAGCAGAATGGGAACCCCATGGGATTATTACACATATCTATCTTTCTTTGTATAAATTTTTCTTACTTTTATGACACCATCCTCTTACTAGGATGTCTGTCTCCTTTGTACAAAATACTTATTCAAAGTAAATACAAAGATATCTCTTTCAAAGTACAGAAAACTATTTGCCTTTTTCTTTACATTTGTGTTTTTATTTGCAAAAACGTCCAATGATTCATTAATGAACATATGCATTTGAACATAATTACTGTTTACAAATAAACAAAATGGAAAAGAACAATTACTGACAGGTTGGAAGAATAGGAAAACGTCTTTAGGCTATTCCATGAGAAATCCCTACGGTACATCATTAAGATCCCCAGTGGAGCTGAAACTTACAACTATCAATCCCCGGCAGAAACCACTCAGTTTCTCCAAATTCCCCAGCAGGTCATCTTGAAGCCTGAAAAGCAACCAGATAACAGTTGACTTTTGTCTCTCCCCAACCTAGGATGATTCCCCAGTAGAGTGGCAGACAACCGAAACTCCTGAACTTTTTCCAAACAGGAATAAGCTTTTTCCCCACAGAGTTTTCATTGCTCCCCAACAGAGTGAAGATTCTCCTTATTAACTCCCAACAGAAATCATCAAAACTCTCTGGATTCCCCAAGCAGATTACTCAAGCAGTATATGGCATCGTTCGCAACAGAACTTTTGTCAATACTCCAACTTCAAGATATGAAGAATCCACATATCCTCAGCAGTCAAGGATTTATTTTCCTCAGCAGTCAAGGATTTATTTTCCTCAGCAAAACAGCAAATTGGCTTACATGCGCATACATTACATCCATATATAAAGCACATTTATTGCATCATACATTTCATTCATCATAACTTTGTGTTTCATCTAACATTTTACCCTTTTCAGGATAAGATTAACAGCTACCATTAACAATGTTCAAAGATTCTAGATACGGTACAGATACACTCCAGACACGGAAGTCATTCTGTTACTCATTCAGATTCAAGTTCATGATACAGCTCACATACGCTCCAGACACGAAAGCTATTCTATTACTCATTCAGATCTCAACTTCAAGATACAGTCCAGATACGCTCCAGACACGGATGCCATTCTGTTACTTACTCAGACTTCAACATTCAGATACAGTTCAGATGCGCTCCAAACACGGATGCCATCCTGATACTCATTCAGATTTCAAGATCATATACGCTCCAGACACGGATGCCATTCTGACCCTTGTTCAGATTTCAAGTTCAGATACAACTCGGATACGCTCCAGACACGGATGCTATTTTGTTGCTCATACAGGTTCAGTCTCCAGATACAGTTCAGATACGTTCTAGATACAGATACCATTCTGATACTTATTCTTCTGACTTACAATTTATAATTCAGCAAACATTATTGGATGGCATCTACAAGCCCATCTCCAACAAGATTCTATCACCTCTCCAAATGGCATCTTTAAGCCCATTCCCTCAACTACACTTTGATGAGTGCAAATTTATAGGCACTTTAGTGTCCAATCATCTTTTACCTTCGAGTCACGAACGGCAAAGCTCGCCAATCTAACTCTTCAGGTTCAAGAAGATTGAACAGGGGCAGCTGTTGTATCCCAAAATTTGCCCTATCATTTATCAAGACTTTTCTCACAAGATCTCTTTGACTCAAGACAAGATTAGGGTTTGGTCAGCTCAAGACATCTCATCTTGCACTGATAACCTAAAATTAGGGTTTGAGTTTGCACAAGGATTTTTGGACCACCAATGCTTCATGTGACTTTCATACACCATTTTGGACCCCTAAGATTGCTCATGTTAAGTTTCAAGCCTTGAACCACATTTTTGATCAGTCAATTGGACAGTTGACCTAAAAATCAGCTGTATTGGGGAAAAAGTCAACCATGGCCAATTTATAGTCAAACTTCATAATTTTTTATCCACCTCAACATTTTAGACTCATAAGTACCATTTGATCAAGTTTGGATCATAACTCCTCAAGAAATTTGATCAAATCATCAAAAGGGCAAAATGGTCAAAATTAGGGTTTTGACTGAGAAAGGGCAATTTCTGATTTTTAACCTAGCCAATGACCAATTGAGTTCAAGCATGATTTCAAGGGTTCAATGGCATCATCTTGACCTAATTACATGGTTCAAAAGATCTCAAGTTCATTGAATTGACAAATGAATTTTGCAGTCAACTGATCAAAAGTCAACTGTGCACTAAAAAGTCAAACTTTGACTTTTTGGTCAAAATCAAGTGCCAAGGATCATAATTCATCAAGATATGTCAAAATATGAAACTTGTTCACCAAGAAACTCAAATTTGAAAATTAGGGTTTTAATTTGAAAAAAATCCATAACTTAGAATTTTTCTAAGTATAAAAATTTCCTTTTTTTTCCCCAACTTTTCACCACTTTTTCACCATGATGCATTTTGATTCAAAGAAAACTTCCAACATTAAAGTTGTGGTCCTCCATGAAATCTATAACTTTTCTTCAGAAACCTTTCCCAAAATATGCTTGGATATCAAGTTATGAATTTGTGAATATAGGTCCATGAACTTCTTAACTTAGTGAAATTTTGCCCTAATTTAGGCAGGTTTTAGACCCAACTTCATGGACATTTTTCACCTAGTTCCAAGAGGTATCTCAAATTTCATTTCAAATATGGATTATAGAGAACATTACAAGATTTCTAAAATGTCCAAGAACTCTCCAAGATCATTTTTGAGTAGGGAGAATCGAAGGAGGGAAGTTGGCATTTTCTCACTTTTGTTCAAGCCATTTTCACATAGCATCAAGTTGCAAATCACATCTATACTGGTTGTATCTTGCTTTATAGGTCCTAACCTTGCTATACACTCCATAATTAAATGAAAACTCATAGGCTAAAGGCATTATCTTTGCTTTTGAAGCTTTACACAAGATGCATTTCCATTTTTGGCCAAAAGGTTACAATGCCATTTTCATAAAGGGCAACTTTTGCAACTTTGTCAATCTTGAGCATTGAACCTGTCCCTTTGATACAGGCAATCTACATAGCTCTCAAGCAATGTGTACCAACTCTTATCAGCTCTCAAGCCAGCTAGTACAAGCATGTGGGATTGGTCACTTCACTTTACTTAAAATACAAGAAAAGTTGCAAAATGGTCCAAGGCTGGTACAACTAGTAAGGGCTGACTTTGTATCACTTCACTACATATTTGCAAACTTGTTACAATGCATAACACACTTGGTTTTGACTTGAAACACTCTGAAATTCAAAAACTCCACAAAACTATCCAAAAACTCAGATTCTGCAAAAGCACAACCAACTCTCATTTGGCTCATGCGTTTTGTGTTTAAACATTTGAAACATCTCATACACATCATATCAAAGCAACCCAAGCCATTACCCTGGTTCTGTAACCCCTGTTTCAGCATCCACCATTTTCACTTTGGAAGCTTGCAGCTTGACTTGTCCAGAGAGTTTCAGCCATCCTCAGAGCAAGCTAAGCATTGAAATAGCTTCAGGGAAGTTCAAGGAAGCTTAAACAATCACCAGGCCTCCATCAAAGCCCCTGCATTGCCCTACTCGAATCCAACAGAAGGAGGTAGTTTTTTCAAATTCTATCTCTCTGAATAGGCAACCTCAAGCCACGATTTGTGAAGGAAAAATATAGTCCTTATCATGACAAAGTTGTACATATCATTACTTTTCATTTATGTTACTTATAATGTGAGAATTTGAAGATTGAAAACTCTGAAAAAATTAGGTCACGAATTAGGGACTCAAAAATTCTCTCTGATCTTTAAGAGTTAGGTTACATAATTTATATTGTTGGAATCGTGAGCTCAAATGCCACATGTTTCATGTTATGAGTTTTTCTTTTTGTGCAAGCATAAGAGAGTTACAGATTTAAACTGAAGTGCGCGCGGGGAAGAGGACGAAGGACAGGGATGAAGTGTTCTGGGCTTTTTGGCGCCTTGGGCTTTTTTTTTTTGATATTTGCACCCCCCCTGACTTGTTATTTGCACCCCCTGGCTGAACTTTTATATTTTTTATATTTTCTTCATATTTTTATATTTAATACTTACATTTATTTTTCTTAATGATAAAAAAAATACCAAAAAATAATTTCTTTATTTTTGCAATTTTATTTATAGATTTTAATAATTTTTTTACATAAAAATTAGTTTGTTTTGATAAATAGATTTTATTTTCTTAAATAATTTGTAAATATAATAAAAAATACTTAATATTTTTATTATATTATTTATACTCATAAATACTTATTTTTATACATATTTAATTTTTAATATTTATATATAATATTATTTATTATGTTCTTATACAAAAAATGTACAAAATAATAAATATAGAATATTATCTTCTTTAAATAAAAATTAGGGTTTACCCCTTTCAAAAAAAGAATTAATTTATTTTCTCCTTATAATTTAGGTTTGAATCAAATATTTTTCATACAAAAAAACAAGACACAAAACATTTTTTTAACATAAACATTGCATTGCATTTTAAATATTTGTCTTATATTTATTTAATTCGCGCAATATTCGATTTGGTTGTAATAATATATTTAGGTTCATATTTGTGCAAAATCCCTATTCAAACTTGTATCCCCCCTCCCATAATAATTGTTGTAATAGCTTAGTTTATTTTACGCAATTTATCGCTTTTATACCATGATTAGTAAATTAGGGTTTGCATGACAAGAACAAAAATAAAGCAAAATAGAAAACCCTAAATACAAGACAAAAGCATGAAAATGACACACTTTGCACACAAGCACCCTTAGGGTTTCTCCCACTTGGTTGCCTAAAATAAAATGGCCAAGTTACCCATGCGAAGTATCTTGGCAAATGTTTACAGGGATTTCTGGTAAACAACCGCTAGTCCTCCAAACTATCAAATAATCTTAATGACTGTTATTTAATCTCTCTGGTAACTTGCAGGATCGACTAGATTGATCCTATGGGGTATTGGTCGTTCAGATAACTCTAATTGTAAAACTGATATTCATAGTTAGGATTTGTATTTGGAATGTTTTATAGACGTTCAACTCACTTTGATTACCATATTAAAAGGATCTAATGACATGATCAAGCAAAGACATGCGAAACTAAATTGCATGAATAAAGATTCGATTGCAAAGAAATATAAAAATGCAAGAAACAAGTAAATAACTTTGAAGTATAAAAGCATGAAACGTAAAAGAGTTTCTGAAATGTAAAGGATTCGAAATAGAAGAAAAGCGTTTAAATGCAAGAAATCAGTAAATGACTTTGAATGCAAAGGTATTTGAATGAAAAAAGCATGAAGATAAAAGCATGAAGATAAAAGCATGAAATGTAAAAGAGTTTCTGAAATGTAAAGGATTCGAAATAGAAGAAAAGCGTTTAAATGCAAGAAATCAGTAAATGACTTTGAATGAAAAGGTATTTAATGTAATCGACATGAAAATGGAAGGTAAACTGAAAAAGATAAAGAGTTTTACTGAATCATAAATGTTTGGTGTTATCATACGTACATTGTTCGAGCATTCGTTTCCCTAGCCATATGGTATTTTGAATGTTTACTGAATTTTGTACAATAGATATGACACACGAAATCCTAACGCTAAGACTTCTATTTATACTACTTCGACCATAACGGTCTTTCCTATAAGATTCTGCCACGTCCAGAACATGCAGAGCACTGCTCCTCTCTAGCTTCCACGCGTCTTCGAACGCTCCAGCGCATATATATTTGAATTCCAACATCCCGCTTGCGTTTGAATTTCAAATGCTTTGGCACTCTTCGCTTCGAACTCATTTCTCAGACACAGTCTTGTTACCATTTCGAGGCTTCTTCTAAATATATCTTCAACTGTCACTCAAAGCTCCATGCCTAGACATGTTCGTTCGAAGAACTGCTTCTACCATTCCGAACCGTAACACCTTGCTCTATTCCTACGAAACATCCCATTTGTTTTATTTCGAACTGTGTCATCAAAATCTTCAGCCAACAAAATGCCCCTTTAAAATATGTATTTCGATCCTTTGAGAAACACTTATTTTAAATATATATGCAAGATTTTGATGTGACTTTTGAGCAATCGTAACATTTATTGTGTATGACTCCAGTCACGTCAATCACGACGCCTCTTGGATTTCTTAACCGTCTTGAATCAGTACTTCACAGCATGGTGCAGTTATAAAACAATGATTATTATTAATCACGCATATTACCAATATCAGCCTTTACGCCACCTCCTTCTCAATCCAACCCACGACTCCCACGTATCCTAGTCTCACTTAGTGGATGTTTAAACTTCCACACTATAAAAACCAATCAACTTAGTCTTTTATTCTTTTCCATATTCTGAAACTTTTCTCCCTTTCTTCTCACCGAAACCCTAAAACTTCCAAAAAGAAAGGCAAGAACACAAGAACAATAATGGAAAGCAAGGTCGGTACTTATCAAGGTCAATTTGTGCTCATCCCCCAAATGATCTCCAAAGAAAAGGAAATGCTCTACGCCTCTCAGGTACTAATTCCAACTAACGCTGCTGGAAAGAGGTTTGCTCTAATGGGTCCTCTTACAGTCTTTGAAATCCTGAAAGACACTAGAAAAATCTTCCCTGTTTGTTACAACTTTAAGCCCTTGTTTAATAAGATGGATATTCCTAAGATAGGCGAGTCTTCTGATTCGACAACCATAGAAACTCCAACCGTTCCCCCAAAGGATCCTTTTGTGTTAGACTACGTGAAAAGCAACTTTAAACCATTCCGATCCTGCCCTACCTCTGACATAGCTTACCAAAACTGGTTTACCAAAGTATAAGCCAAGAAATCCCAGCAATGGGAGGAATTAGGAAACTATAATTTGATTAAGTTATCGAAACCAGGCTTCACCTATAGTCATCCATTGTTATTTGCGTCCTTATATTTCTGGGACAGCACCTACAACACCTTTCATCTCCCTGGGGGAATGATAACACCCACATTTTTCGATATAGCAGTCATCACTGGTTTGTCACCAGTAGGAGAAACCTACATCCCTAACAATGAAGAGCACTCCAGCATTATTGACTTCGAAGTCAAATTATCCAGCTTTTCAAAATTCATTAGCCATTACCACACGGAAGGAGATAATGTGTCAGATGTGGAACATATTGCTTTCCTCACTTTGTGGTTATCAAGATACGTATTCTGCAGTAGGTCCTTACAGGTAGCAAGAAGGTTCATCCCTCTAGCTAGAGACTTACATGAGAATAGGAGGGTATGTTTGAGCGAACTGTTACTTGTTGATCTTTACGAAAGCTTAAGATCAGCCGTTTCGAGTTTGAAATCCCATACTCCCAAAAACATCCTTCTAGCTGGCCCCTTCTGGTTACTCCAATTATGGCTTAATGCCATGTTTGAACCCTCACTATCAACTGCTGACACCGTTGTTGAACAAGATCCGGAGATAGCGGATAGAATTATTGAAGGTACAAGGCTGCGAAAATTGACCCCGAATGATGACAAAGATGACTTCAAGGTCCTTTTCTCAAAATACATCATGATTTTTTCCAAAAGACACAAATTTGAATAGACCATGGCACCCTTTGCTTCAAGGACTCATGGACCATCATGGTTCACCATGGCTCTTTCAGAAGCAGTTAAAAGCAAAGAAATTCAAGATATTTGGAAAGCCTTTTTGCTTCCTAGATTAATTTCCTCACGAATCACTCCTTCCAAGAATCAAATCTTCCTCTTTGCCTATCAACCTAACTTTGTTTCTAGAAAATTTGGCCTGTGCCAACTAATCCCTGAACCTCTGTTCCAAACAGAGATTGCCATCACCTCTGGTCGAACCTTTAAAGCAAGAGAAGCCAAACTGCAACAGGAACAATATCAAGTCTTCGCTCAATTTGAACTACTACCCTTTGAACCCACACACTTCACAGCGAAGGGTTTTCTGGAATGGTGGACTAAGTTCTACCAATCTTATATGTTCGATACCCTCTCCATTCAACAGAAACTAACTGATGCGTTTGATGTGCAGGTACACTCCAAGAAAGGTATGTTCACTCACGCCAAAGAGATTAGGGATTTTCAAAATTATTTCGAAACCACTTATGATCCCACACACTTGGAAACCACTGTGCATCAAGCGGCTGAGACCTTGAAGGAAAAATTTAAAGAAAAAATTTCTAAGCTCAAACTTCCTTCAGGGTTGTCACCTGAGGATAGGTATAGGTTGGCACTCGAAATGCATCCACCTAAATTCCCTAGGTTGCCTACCTCAAAACAGGCTCTGGCTTGGTTTCCTCCATACCCTTGGTGGTTCACTTGCAAAGAAATGTTCAAATACCTTCAAAAGAAACCAAAGCCATCTGAGACTGTGACATGGGCTCGTCATTGGCTCCATGATTTCCCAGGACATCTTCGCTATGACCTTTCTGCCATGTCGATTATATCTAATCAAGGCGCAGGTGTGAATGCTTGGGGAAATCCCAAATGTTTCTTACTTTCTTCATTTTTAACTTTTACCTTAATTGTTTCGATTTTCATCCATCAGGATAAAGTCCTCTGCTTCAAAGTCTAAAGAAGGAAGTGCCTCCCAAAAAACTATCGAAACCACTGATGATGTGACCTTATCCATACCAACAACAACACCAGTAATAACAACTGTTCCAACTCCACAGGTAATCAATTAGCCCTGATGTTTCGAATACACTGAAACTCATGATTTAGATCTAACTCATGTTTAAATCTTTTTAGACTAACAAACTCCCACCAACCACTCCAAAGAAAAGGAAAACAAGCACTTCTGGGAAGAATCCTAATGTTGGAGGGAATTCACCGACCGCTTCGAAGAAGAAGCAGAAGAAAGAAACTTCCAAAGGCGCTGCACCAACTGTCATTTCTGGACTCGATTCCAGAGATGCTGCTCCCTCAACTAAATCCAAAAATCCACCTTCGACCTCCAATGTAATGTTGGAACATATAGATAGCAACCTCTCCTCTAAGAATCCACAGGTAAATTGAACTTGAATTTTTAACAAAAAATAGTTATTCATTACCTTGGTGCATGCTCTTAATATTCTTTGTCTATGTAGGACATTTTGAACCCAACTCTTACCACTTTGACTTCTCCATCAAAGACTACTGCTCCCATCAACTCTTCTCCTCATGGGGACTCCAGTAACCTGGTGCAAAACAAAGGATCCTCCAACATGGCGGTTCCGACTGGGGCTTCAGAGCAGCAAGATGACCAAAGCACTTCTCCTCCTTTGAAAGAAACAAATGAAGCAACGCTTCATGAATCTGCAGAGATTTTACCAGAAACTTCTCTTCAAAAGTCCCCTCTCGAAACCCTTCAAGAGAACCCAAAGGACATTCATGCTGAAGAAGAGAAGGTTGATTCTGATCAAGAGAACGAAGAATCTGCAGAGGAAGGATCCAAGGAAGAAGATGCCCAAAATGGTTTGACTGCTGGAACAGAGTCAGATGCCAATAGCAGTGAGAACAATGATATCGAAGTGGTGGATCTGGTTGATAATAAAGAAGGCGGTGAGCAGGAAACAAGTGAAGGTGATGGTGACCAGACCAATGAGCCTATGGAAGTCGAATTGGATGTAACTCCCTTGCGCATGGAACTTCCTCAATCGTCTCAATCTCGAATGACTGAAGAGGAGCTAGTTGTCCTAAGACGAAATGACCCAATTGGGTATATGAAGGCTAAACTAGCTCAAAGGGACATTCCTCTTGCTAGGGCTGGTACTAGTTCGACTAACAATCCATTGCCCTCAGATGATAGAATTGTACTCCTTAACAGAATTAGGAGAACAATCCTTGATGTGAACTTGTTCGAAGTGCTCAAACAGGATAGTACAGCTTGCTATACCATGAAGGAGCTACTTACGCAAGTTAACCTCGCCACCTGCTCTTTGCCAGCTAGTACCATATTATTCGATCTTCAATCTTTGTTAGATAACGTGACTGGGTGTCTTCTTCAAGACAAATTTGCTACCAGAAAGGTCCAAGAGAAACGAACTGCCATGGACGCTGCTTATGAGCATGCTTTGAAGCTCTCTAAAGAAGCTGAAGACCAAGCCATGCATATAAAGCAAGCCAAAACTGAATATGAAGCTCGAGCTCAGTCTATTCTTCTCTGGGAAAAGAAAATCCAAGAGCTTCAACAAAAGGTTAAGGAGGCTCAACAACAACAATTGGCCTATGAAACCAATACTGTTGGCAATCAGTTCGAAGAGCTCCTCAACAAAGGACTTGCAGAAATGGAAGCAGCAGAGAAACTTAAGGGAGAAGTAACTACACAAGAAGGAGCAAGATGCTTTACTCAACAAAGGCTTGAGTCTTTTCGGAGTACTTTTAATAGATTGAGGAACAATGCCTATTTTTAAACCTCTGTTTATTTAATTAGTTTTGAATCTTTGGCTAAATTTTGGTCTGTAATATCCAAACAACGCCATTTTGGCAATCTATATTACCATTTTGGCATTCCTTTATGATGTTTCGATTACGTTGTTATTATTCGAATCTTCTGCAGGCGTGGCTTATATTTCTTTAAATATTTCCCATTAACCTTTAGGATTCGCTTATCATCAGCCAACTCTTCGATTTCATATGCATTATTTGAAAATGTCTTTACTATTCGAAAAGGTCCTTCTCAATGGGGTGACCATTAACCTAATGTTTTATTTTTCTTGTCCATGGGCAATATGACTTTCCAGACTAAGTCATTAATAGTGAATGCTTTTCCTTTCACCCTTTTATTATATGCCCTGGCTACCCTTTCCTTTTGTCTCACTAAGATTTCCAATGCATGCAATCTAACTTCATCTAACTCAACTAACTCATTCATCATCATCTCCCAATATAATGCAGATGGGATCTCGTTTTGTCTTTGAATTCGAACTGATTGTAGATGAATTTCTACTGGAAGAACTGCATCATGACCAAATGTTAGTTGGAAAGGCGTGGTGTTAGTAGCTTCTTTAGGAGATGTTCTACAGGCCCATAGTATTTGGTCCAAAGTCTTGCGCCAGTTCCTTGGCTTTTTACCAATATGTTTCTTAATTAATCCTATTATCAATTTATTAGCTGCTTCGACCTGACCATTTGCTTGAGCATAATATGGTGTTGATGTTAGTAATCTAAACCCCATCTCTTGAGCAAATTCTTTCATCTTCCTACCAGTAAACACATAACCTTGGTCTGTGGTTATGCTCTCTGGCAATCCGAACCTATAGATAATTTGTTTCTGTATGAACTCAATAATAGCCTCTTGATCAGCAACTATTAATGGTATTGCTTCGATCCACTTGGTAAAATAATCTATTCCTACCAAGATATATTTATGTCCTTTAGACGAAGCAGGATTAATTTCTCATATTAAATCTAATGCCCATCCTCTAAAGGGCCATGGTTTAATGATCGAATGCAACTCACTTGCAGGAGCATGTTGAATTCCTGCATGTTTCTGGCATTCTTCACACCCTTTAGCAAAGTCTATACAATCTTTGAGCATGCTGGGCCAATACATGTCATATCGAAATAACAACCATTTCATTTTATGACCTGCTTGATGTGCCCCACATGCCCCATTGTGGACTTCTGACAATGCTAAGTATGCCTCACTTTCTCCTAGGCATTTCAGTAATACGCCTTCTTGGGTCTTTTTGAACAATTCATTTCCCATGAGGACATATGATAATGCTCTATATTTTATCTTCCTATCAACATTCAATGTTGGATTTGTTAAATAACTCACTAGTGGACTTCGCCAATCTGCATCTGATAAAGTGCCTATGGCTAGTACTTCGAATCCCTGTTTATCAGCACAACCTAATTTTATACTCTCTAGATCTGATGGTATAAGTCTAGTGGCCAAAACCCTACCTCTTAATTCGACCAAATCCTCAAAGTTTTTGGCAGAAACTTTATAACCTGAGGCCAACTGTGCTAAGTCATTTGCTTCTTGGTTTTCTATTCTTGGTATATGTTGAATATCCATGTATTCGAATTTTCTAAGCAGCCTGTTAACTATGACGAAGTATGTCATCAGATTTTTCTTTATGCATTTGTACTCCTTTGTTATTTGCTTGACCACTAACTCTGAGTCTCCTTTAATTTCGACTCTAGTTGCCCCCAATTCCAACAAAGCTTCAAGTCCAACAATAAGCGCTCCGTACTCAGCTTCGTTGTTCGAGCAACGAGGACCATCTAACTTATACTTGAATTTTGTTGGAATTCCTTCAGGAGAAATTATAAGAACTCCAACACCACTACCATCCCTATGGGTTGAACCATCAAAGTATAATTTCCAAGGTTGCATCTCAACGTAACTCATGACAGTCTTTTCGACCAATGAATGGTCCACAATGAAATCAGAAATTACTTGACCTTTCACAGCTCTTAAAGGCATGAAAGTCAAAGAATATTCTGTTAAGGCCAAAGCCCATTTACCAACTCTGCTATGCATTATTGGTTTCGAAAGCATGTGTTTGATAACATCGAAATGAGATGAAACATAAACATCAACAGACTTTATATAATACTTAAGTTTCATACAAGAGAAGTACAAACAGAGACATAGCTTTTCTATATTGCTATATCTAGTCTTTGCATCATTCAACACCCTACTTAAATAGTATATGGCTCTTTCGATGCCATTGTTATCTTCTTGTGCTAACATACTACCTATACTAACTTCAGAGGCGGATATGTACAATCTCATGGGCTTTCCCCATGAAGGTGGAGACAAGATGGGAGGCTGAGAGAGATATCTTTTTATCTTATCAAATGCCTCCTGATGGGCTTCGTTCCACTCGAAGGCTTGGCCTTGCTTCAACTGAAGCAACGGAGAGAAAGCTTGGGTTCTTCCACTTAGATTCGAAATGAACCTTCTGAGAAAGTTAATCTTCCCTAGCAAAGATTGCAGCTCCCTTTTTGATGTAGGTGCTTTCGTCTCCATTATGGCTTTGGTCTTATTTTGATTGATCTCGATTCCTTTTTTATGAACCACAAAGCCAAGGAAATCTCGAGCCTGCACAAAAAATGCACATTTAAGGGGGTTCATTTTTAAGCCATGTTTTCTCATTCGTTCGAATGGTTGGCTCAAATGATGCAAATGTGTTTCTGTAGATATAGATTTGATGACTATATCATCAATATACACCTGCATAAAGGTTTCAATGAAATCATGGAAAATCGAATTCATTGCCCTTTGATAAGTTGCCCTAGCATTTTTTAAACCAAAAGGGATCACTACCCATTCGTAGGTGCCTAAGGCTCCTGGGCAACGAAATGTTGTCTTGGCAACATCTTCTTCAGCAATAAAAATCTGATTGTACCCAGAGTATCCATCTAACATACTTAAATATTCGAATCCTGCAGCAGAGTCTACTAACATTTCTGCCACAGGCATGGAGTACTCATCTTTAGGGGTTGCAGTATTTAAATCCCTAAAATCTATGCAAATTCTCAGAGAGCCATTTTTCTTAATAACATGCACTATATTTGCTAACCATTCGACATACCTTGTGGTTCTGATGAATCTGCAGCGCAGCAACCTTTCGATCTCAGCTTTGATCTTTGTGAGAACCGCTGGTGAGAATCTTCTATGAGTTTGCTTGATGGGCTTCTTGCCATCCTTGATTGGAAGTCTGTGTTCCACTAACTCCCTCTTTAAACCAGGCATTTCATCATAGTCCCACGCGAAGCAATCTTTGTTTCTTTTGAGGACTTCGATCACTCCCTACTTGAGGCTTGGGTTAAGTTTTGTGCTTATGTAGGTTATTCTTTTTGTGTTCTCATCCCCTAAATTTACTTCTTCGAGTGGATCCTGCACCAACATTTTGGCACCTGAGTCTATGGGGTCCCTCTCGAAGCCTAAGGGTTCTTTATCATAGATGGCATCTAGCCTTTGATCTATTTCGCGTTCTTCAAAGGGTGAGCCTTTCGAGCCATCCCCATTTATTTCGTTCACTTCTACAGCCAATTTATCTATTTCAGCCTCTAGGGCCGCTTTCCATTTGTTCTCAACCATATAGGCCGAAATCCTTTCGAAGAAGGAGGACTCAATCATGAGCAAGGTTGTCAAATTCCCAGTATGCTCGCCGTCTTTGCATAGTACCTTCGACTCCTTCATCTTCATTGACTATTCTTCTATACCAATATACGCCATCATGGTGAAGGGTCATATAATAGTGTGCGTTCCTGGTTTCGTTGATTTCATCATTAGGGACACAAGGAGCAATCTTGGCCAAATGTTTGTCATAATTCCTTTTGTCAACTAAGTTGACTGCTGTCATGAAGTAACTCTGGTCCGCTTCAATGTTCTCCACAATCCCATCTTCTCTCCATAAAACCAACCTCTGATGCATTGACGAAGGAACTGCTCCTACGCCATGGATCCACTCTCTTCCCAACAACAAGTTGTAGTTGGCTTTGGCTTCGATCACCATGAACATGGTGGGCCTGTAGCTCGATCCTATCGTCAAGTCCAATTGAACTACCCCCAATGTTTGACCTACTTTCCCTTCATAGTTGGATAGGACCATGTTGTGTGGTTTGATGTCACCCTCGCGTATTTCTAACTTTTTCAGCATGAAATGGGGTATTAAGTTAACTGTAGCGCCCCCATCTACTAAGACCTTATTCACGCCATGGACACCAACCTTTGCCCGAATGAACAATGGCTTCAGATGATTTTTCATAGCTGGCTCTGGGCGCTCGAAGAAAGCATTCTGCTCCTCAACATCTCTGTTATCCATTACGTAGTAACACACATGCCTATGCTTCATCAGATCTATTGTATCATCCTACTCATACTCTTCGATTTCAGTTTCCTGTCCAAACTCACAAGGTAGTACAGATACCATGTTACAATTGATATTGAGTGAAGACTCCCCCTCTGATTCGAAGTTGTCCGTTAGCATATCCTCGTCTTCTTCTGGACCTGGTGTGTATTCCTTCGATTCATTTGGTTGTGTTTCAGAGAAGAGTCTCCTACTAACTGGGGGTTTGTCTTCAGGTTGATTATTTAGTGTGGGTTTGTTGGTGCTTGATTCTCCTTGGTTTTTTATCGAAGTTGCTCCTTTATTTTCCATAGCTTCCCTTTTAGCCTTTCGAATTCTCTGTTGCCTTCGCCATTGAGATCTTGACATGGGGTTTCTTCCTTTGTAGTTTTCTAGCCTCACTTCTTCCCTCTTTGCCATGCTGAACTGCCTCCTATATGTCATGGCGTGGCGTGCGTTTCGTTCGTTGTTTCTCCATTTGTCTTTGCCCTTGTCAGTTCTGACTTGCAGCCATTTGTCTGTTGGTATTTCAGCAGGAATTTTGAACGTTACCCTTCGTGCGCCTTTGGGATGAGGACTATCAGGCCTTCGTTGAGTGTAGTTGCTCCCGAAACGTTGGCTCATCTGCCCAGTCTCTTTGTGATTCTAGCATGGGGCGAAAGGGATTGTTTCGAAGGCTCCGGCCATACTTTGATCGTACACTGCAGAACACCTTGGGCATACTATGCATTTTGTTGCCCCTTTGTAACAGCGAACCAAGAACTCCAACAAACTTTCTCCAGCTTTAGGATAACACCTAAATAACTGGTTATCCTGGCGCCAGTTGATGCCAGTTCGTGCCCTTTGTTTCCTCTCGAAGTTTGCAGTAATTCTCTGGTTGCAGATGATGCTGCATCTAGGGCATAGTATCATTTCGGCATCTCCTTTGTGGCACAACATGAGGTAATCTTTAAGACTGGCATCCCCAGCATAATTATCCTCCATTTTGTATTTTTCTTTTTCTAAGTATCTCTCCATCTCCTCCATTTCAGAACGAGGTCTCTCCATATCCACCATGTTGACATCTATATCCTCCCCCTTTATGCCATCATCTCCCCATCCTGTAGGTTTTATATCTTCGATTTGGATTTTTGAACTTTCTGGGGCAGAATATTTCACCAAGTAGTCAAACTTTCCACTGGGATCTCCTAACGTATCCCATATTTCTTTCTGAGGGGAAGCTGGCTTTGTGATCTGGACTTTCTCCAATTTTAGCCTCAGGCCTTCAGTAACCTGTGTCAACTCTTGCTTTTGGTTTTCCTGGCCCTCAGTAGCCTGGATCTCTTTTGAAACAGCCAAAGGTACTGCTTTGATCGAAGCCTCTGGTTGCTTGTGGACGTCCTCAGTGACCCCCTTGTTGACTTCGACTAACACCCAACTTTCATTCTTAGTGCTTTTTTCTTCTAATGGGGTGTCATCTTGATCTGCTTCCACCATATTGATTTCTCCAACGCATGCAGGCTCGGAGTAATTTGTGTCTGTAACATCCAAAGGGTCTTCATCTACTTTCATTTTTGGTTTGTCAGCGAATTTCAATCTGCCATCCTTAATTGCATTTTGAATCAGATCCCTGAAAAGAAAGCACTGTGATGTTTTGTGGCCTAGGAAGCTATGATACTTACAAAATCCTCTTTTCTTTCTCTGCTCTAAAGGAGGTATTTTGACATTTGATGGCACAATGAGTTGGCCATCTTTGACAAGGAAATCAAAAATCTCGTCACACTTTGTTACATCGAAAGTATAAACCTTCTTTGGGAATTTGTCACTTTTCTCATTTTCAACAATTTATTTCCCTTTTGTGGGAACTAATAATTTACAAGAGTAAGGTGGAGCCTGTTTCAATTCAGCGAGATCAATTTCGACCTCTTCGAATTCAGGATAATCTTCTGCTTTCTCAGCTCCAACATAGGAGACCCTTTCTTTCTTGTTATTTTTAAAAACTCTGGCCTTTTCGGCCTTTAGCCTTTCGACTTGTCGAACCCTATCGGCTAATTGAGCCATGTCCCTCAAGTATTGTGTATCTAATTTCTTTCGAATAGAGTAATCCAGGTCGCCAGCAGCCATTTCGACTAACTCATGTTCAGGAACTACTGTAAAGCATCTAGATTTCAAGAGTCTGAACCTATTCAGATAATCATCTATGGGTTCAGTAAACTTCCTCTTGACACTGGCTAGTTCCTTCAGACTTATTTTAGATTGTCCCATGTAGAACTGTTCATGGAATAATCTCTCCAACAGAGCCCAAGTATCTATGGACCCAGGAGGCAAAGTGGTGAACCATGTGAAAGCGTTCTTAGTTAGGGAACTTGGGAAATATTTGATCCTAAGGTCTTCATTATTTGCTATATCTCCTGCTTCGTTTAGATACCTGGCTATGTGTTCGACTGTTGATTCATTGGTATCTCCAGCAAACTTTGTAAACTTAGGGGCTTTATATCCCCTTGGTAAATCAGTATGCATTATGTAATCTAATATAGGAGAGGAATAATTTGGCCTTCTAATTCCTGTATTGAGGCCATTTTGGGCCATAATCCTCTCTATCATGGTGGTTAAATTATTTTCTGCCAAGATGTTATCGTTTCGAATTCTGTGAACGACTGCATCAGCATCTTGATTTCGACCCACCATGACAACTCCTCTAGGTTGCTCTTCTCGAAACTCTGGGACTTCTCCCCTTTCGATCCTTGCCCCTGGTTCTATAATTTCCCTTTGTGGGTCTTGAATCACTGGGGCTTCTAACCTTTGTGCTCTTGCCCCCAAATTAACCCCCTCTCTGACTGGTCTATAGGGTGGGTCATGAGCAATTTGTTCTATGATAGGCATGTTTGCTCGAACGACTGCCTGGTTCTGTCTGCGCCTTTTTGGCGGAGCGAAGAAATCTGCTATTCGACTCATGTTATCCGCGTTTTCTCTGTTTGTCACAGTTACATTTTGTACTATTGGGGCAAAGATCTCTTGCATAGTTTGCGCTAACACTCCTATCATATTATGGTTACTATCATCCATTAATTGCCTAAAGGCCAACTGATTCTCTGTGGTTAAGATAGGCATTGCAATATAACCTACTGACCCTTGGTTATTTGTCATAAATTGATTTTCCCTAGACCCAGACCCTAATTATGGTGACGTATTCGATGTCGAAGTGTGTAGACCCGCCATAAAAGATGTTGGCATCCCATAAGAGGGATTTTTGTGTCTGTTACCATCGAAACCGGGTGGTCTCGTTAGTGGGGTGGTGCAATGGGTTTGTGTCCCTGATGGTGGGACGAATCCCCCAGGGTAACCAGTGGTACCTGTATTTCCTAGGATCGAACTGTTAGTCGACATGCCACTTGTTCCATTCGTGGCTATACTACTGGTAGAAGATGCAACCGACTGTGCGTTCGATAGGGTTCGTATTAGACGTTCCCGTCGAAGCGGACATATTAGTGCCTGTTCCATGTGGGATATTTTATTCCCCTTGTTGATTGTCTGGATTAGACATCTTGTTTAATCGTTTTCTTCTGGGTAAGGGTTGGTTGCTATTGGTTATTCTACCACTTCTAAGGTTCATATAACAACAAACTTATCACTCAGAAAGCACTTTTACTTTGATTATGTCCCAACAATCTTTACTTTGTTCTAAATTTCGTAACGACCAATGATCGTCCCACCAGGTGTGCCAATTTGTTTACAGTGATTTCTGGTAAACAACCGCTAGTCCTCCAAACTATCAAATAATCTTAATGACTGTTATTTAATCTCTCTGGTAACTTGCAGGATCGACTAGATTGATCCTATGGGGTATTGGTCGTTTGGATAACTCTAATTGTAAAACTGATATTCATAGTTAGGATTTGTATTTGGAATGTTTTATAGACGTTCAACTCACTTCGATTACCATATTAAAAGGATCTAATGACATGATCAAGCAAAGACATGCAAAACTAAATTGCATGAATAAAGATTCGATTGCAAAGAAATATAAAAATGCAAGAAACAAGTAAATAACTTTGAAGTATAAAAGCATGAAATGTAAAAGAGTTTCTGAAATGTAAAGGATTCGAAATAGAAGAAAAACGTTTAAATGCAAGAAATCAGTAAATGACTTTGAATGAAAAGGTATTTGAATGACAAAAGCATGAAGATAAAAGCATGAAATGTAAAAGAGTTTCTGAAATGTAAAGGATTCGAAATAGAAGTAAAGCGTTTAAATGCAAGAAATCAGTAAATGACTTTGAATGAAAAGGTATTTAATGTAATCGACATGAAAATGGAAGGTAAACTGAAAAAGATAAAGAGTTTTACTGAATCATAAATGTTTGGTGTTATCATACGTACATTGTTCGAGCATTCGTTTCCCTAGCCATGTGGTATTTTGAATGTTTACTGAATTTTGTACAATAGATATGACACACGAAATCCTAACGCTAAGACTTCTATTTATACTACTTCGACCATAACGGTCTTGCCTATAAGATTCTGCCACGTCCAGAACATGCAGAGCACTGCTCCTCTCTAGCTTCCACGCATCTTCGAACGCTCCAGCGCATATATATTTGAATTCCAACATCCCGCTTGCGTTTGAATTCAAATGCTTTGGCACTCTTCGCTTCGAACTCATTTCTCAGACACAATCTTGTTACCATTTCGAGGCTTCTTCTAAATATATCTTCAACTGTCACTCGAAGCTCCGTGCCTAGACATGTTCGTTCGAAGAACTGCTTCTACCATTCTGAACCGTAACACCTTGCTCTATTCCAACAAAACATCCCATTTGTTTTATTTCGAACTGTGTCATCGAAATCTTCAGCCAACAGCAAAACAATACAATTATAAGATCATAGTCCCTCGATGACGCTATACAAAGGTTGCCTAAACAAAATGATCTTGGTCCCTCAAAAATGCTAAGATACTTGGCAACATTGCTATCATGGTTATACGATGACCCACGCCCGTCCCGTTTACATCCAAAGATAGGGTTTCTTACCAAATCAATGGCAAGTCAACAATGTCAAAGGAATAAAAATGCACAAGAGAGACGTTTGCATAGGTAGATAGCTTCTAGTTACTTGTTCCATTTCAAAACAATCCTTACTATTTAAAAAAAACAAACACACACTCATTTCAAAACATCTTACAAAACATTGAAAACATTTTCAAAAAGACAAACATCTTTGTATACATTCTTACAAACAAGAATCATTACAAAGATTGCCTAAATGATTGGCCTCTTTTACAAAATACTTTCAAAACCATACCAAACACCATTTCAAACAAAGCAAAGCAAGTGACCTAAGCAAGTAACTAAGAGCCCATGGAAAACCATGGATGAAAAGGGTGCTAGCACCTTCCCTTTTCATAATCTACCCCCCAAACCTAAGAAAACATCTCAAAGGTCTTTCCTGTGCTTTTTTACCTTTCCTTTTGGATAAAAGAAAAGTTTGTGGCGACTCTTGCTAACCGCAACATTTGCGAACACAAACGCAAAACCTCAAGTCAGTTCTCCCACCGCATCACAGTAGGAATATATTATTTCACCAAATGGGTAGAAGCTATTCCTTTGGCGAATGTAGACCAAGAAACAGTCATTGAATTTGTCCAAAAACAGATACTGTATAGGTTTGGAATCTCAGAAAGTATAACTACGGACCAAGGGTCAGTTTTTACTGGTCGAAAGATGCAAGATTTCGCGAAAGAAACGGGGTTCAAATTGTTAACGTCTACACCATATTATGCTCAAGCAAATGGTCAAGTCGAAGCATCCAACAAAGTCATAATAGGCTTAATCAAGAAGCATGTCGAAAAGAAGCCTAAAAACTGGCATAAAACGTTAGATCAAGCACTTTGGGCTTGTCGAACGTCACCTAAAGAAGCAACCAATACTACACCATTCTAACTTACCTTTGGGCATGGTGCAGTATTACCAGTGGAAATATTTTTGCAGTCAGTTTGCATTCAAAAACAGGAAGAAAAAGCTCCAAACATTTATTGGGAAATGATGTTGAATGAATTGATAGATTTAGACGAAGAAAGGTTGCACGCCTTAGAAGTGTTAATAAGGAAGAAGGAAAAAGTAGCTAGAGCCTACAACAAAAGTGTGAAAGGTAAAACTTTTGTTGCCAATGATTTAGTTTGGAAAGTTATTCTACCTATGGATAAAAAGAACCAAGCTTTAGGCAAGTGGTTTCCCCATTGGGAAGGTCCTTTTCGAATCTTAAAAGTATTTTCGAATAATGCGTATGAGGTGGAAGAACTAACAGAGGATCGAAGGATCCTAAGGGTAAATGGGAAATATTTAAAGAAGTACAAACCATTTCTTCAGGAAATTAAAATACGAAAAGATTCTCTTAGCTGGTCGAAATAACGTAAATCACAAGAAATGCCTATTTCTGCACATATTCGAAACAGACATTTATTGGGGGAAATTTGTTTGCTGGGAATTTCGACCAGGATAATAAAGGAATCATTCATTTAAATTTCCACAAGATGGATTGAAAAAGCTATAGACGAAGTATGTTGTTACTGGATCTGAGTCGAAGAAGACAGTTTGAAAGGACAAGTGTTTTTGTTTTGTCAAAAACGCGCGTTTCGACGGCCACGTGAGAAAGTTGTTGCTGAAGGCTTGAGCGGGAATGTTTGAAATTCGAAGTAGTTTCTTTGGATAAGAAAGACGCGTGGAAGCCTTAGAGTGTCGAAAGACATGCAAGAAGCGACGTGGCTTTTCATTAGAATAATACTGTTATGGTTAGAACATTATAAATAGTTTCTTAGTGTTAGAGAAAAGGATCATAATTCGTACAAAATTACTCATAAAATACTCAAGTACCAAGTTACAGGGAAAGAGTTCATTGAGAATGTACGTATGACATCACACATTTTATCTTTGAAATGCATTTATCAATATAATTTCTTTTGAACCATTCTTTTACGTACTCCTGCAATTGTTCTTAATTTCTTTATGTTTTGTCGAATTGCTTCATTTTCCTGCAAAGCTTTATGTATCAAGTTTCTTTTAAAAGGCTCTTTCCTTTACAATCAAGTCCTTTAATTCCAGTTTTAAGTCTTTTCATTGTCAAGTATTTACATTCAAACCTTTTTTGATTAAGACGTTTCGTCCAAACCTTTATATTTGAATTTAATTTCAGAAGTCTTTGTATTTTAAGCCTTTACACAAACACATGCACAAGCACTACGTCGTGTTTAACATAAACCGTCAAGTAAATGTTACAATTAATATTAAGACACATGTCCTAGGATCAATCTAGTCGATCCTGCGAGTAACCATACATATCAAATTTGTTTGGAAGACCAGCGGTTGTTTCGCCAGAAATCACTACGAACAGTGTCATAAGACGTATCTGAAGCCGCCATGACAGATCGTGCTTCAGAATCACCGGAGCCAAGAAGAGCAAGATAAATTACTTTATCTTGTCTGATCCATAAGGAATGATCAGGATTTGGTGATGTAGTTTCACCGGTAACAATAATAGTAGGAGGACACTTCTTTGTGCCTCTAACAAAACCTTCAAGGTCACGAGCAATGAGGAGTGCACTGCACTGTTTGTACCAGACAGGATAATTGGTTCCATTTAACTTAATTGGAATGTGAGAATTTGTGTTGAATTCCATAAGTTCTTTAAGGTTAGAGTTGTTGTTTGGTGCTGCCATGATAATGATCGGTAAAAAAAAAACTGTGAAGCAATGGCTATTCTGATACCATATAAAATATACATAATGTGTATATTTTTGTTGTATTATTCACATGAATGATGATTGGAATAAATAGGAGATACATGATAATGGAGATTAATTTATTGCCCATAATAGTATAACAGATCAGCTAAAACTAAGGCAACAAATCAATACACATAATAGCTAATTTAAATATATAATAATTATACAATATTTTCAAATTGTAACAACTACTGCTATAATTTAGGAGCTTCTAGAGAAAAGGATCAAATAACTGCTGCTAATATATTTCCGTTGCAAATTTAAATTGTGATACAACCAATTATAAAACCTTACTAGCAAGATATAGCATAAGAAAATTGAAAACAAAATTCATTAAATCAAAGCCTAAGTTCTAAGTCAAGCTTTTGGATATGTGATTCTTCCTTTGGTAAGTTCATTCGAAAGCTTCCATGCCATTCAAATCGAGCCGCCATAGCTCTTTCTCTGTTCGGTTTGTGCACAAGTGAGTGAGATTTGATTCCTAGTGACTTTGGTGTCAAAGAATTAGAATAACCAAGTTCCATTGATGAAGATGATGACATCATCCTATGAGATAATTGGTAACTAGCTGCTTCTCTTTCCCTTTTGTGTGCATTCTGGTGACCCCCTAAGGCTTGTGAACTGTAAAACTTTCTCATGCAGAATTTGCATGGGAATACCTTGTTATAAAGAGGCGTGTCTTGTTTGAATCCTAAACTCAACCATTCTCCTATATCATTGTCTTTGCGATGCCTAAGAAAGGTCATAGTAACGACTCAAAGATTAGAATGGTTTTGTGACACTTGTTTTGTGGTAGAGGGTATGGAAATATCAATAGAAATGTTTATTCTTAAATAGGGATTGGTTAAAAAAAAAGGATTACAATGATTGAGTGTGGGGGCAGAATAATATTATTTTGTAATTTTATTTCAGCGCTGCGACATGTAATGTGTTTCCACTAAGTTTTTCACATATACATTTGAGAGGAGAATTGGGACAACGCTATTGTTGTCATATGGTGGTGTTGGCAATTTATGGCTTTAGATTCTTATTTTTCTTGTGGCTAACATTTGTTATCATAACATTTGTTATAATAATAAAATAAAATTAGTTAATGAAATGTAATAAGTTAGTTAATGAAATTATGAAGTTGGTTAAAAAACATTAGATATTAAAAATAATTTAGTAGTAAATAAAATTGGTTAATAAAATATAAAAAATTGATTAATTAAATTAGTTAATAAACGTTTAGATATTAAAAATATTTTTTAGTAGTAAGACAAAGTTGCTTAATGAAATGTAAAATATTAGTTAATAAAATTATAAAATTGATTAATTTCATAATTTTATATTGTTACCCCTTAAAATAAAAATTAAAAAACTAAATAAAATTATTTTTAAAAATTAAAATAAAATTTATTATTATAATATTTCACCGTATTGGTATTATTATAATACCATACAGTGTAGTGTATATGTGGGTGTAAAACTATCATTTCTGTAATAAATAGGTTATTGATGTCGTGAACTCCTGAGGATAGACCCCTTAAGTGTACTATTATACTTTGTTTGAAATCTAGAAGGGGGTGGGAGAAAGGGTTTTGAAAAACAATTTTTTAAATGAAATATAAAGAACTTTTTAGTAATTTTTAGAAATTCTTTTAATATAGAATAATAAAATAGTATTTATCATTAACGTGTTTTAAATTTTTGAAATACTATAATAATAAAAATTATATTCGAACAATTTGTCTAAATTCTCTAAAATTCTTAAGAGTCCTCTAATATAATTTTTTTATCTTTTCCAAATTATGAGGATTTTAGATTTTGAATAAAAATATATCTGTCAAAGCCCCCTCCACCTAAATCTTTCTATTTTTTTCACTCAATCCTTCTATTTTTTAAAGCTCTTATTTCCCTTCTCCTTCAAACTCCCAAATAAAGTCTTAGGTTTTGTTTAAGAGTTTGGAAGGGAAGGGAAGTGAGAGCTTCAAAAAATAATTTTTTTTAAAATATATAAAAAAAAAATTTAATATTTTTTTGAAAAAAGATTTTATATACAATGACAAAATATTGCTTATCATTAACATAATTTTAATTTTTGAAATACTATAACGATAAAAATTATATTTGATCAATTTGTTTAAGTTCTCCAAAATTCTCCTCTAACACAAAATTAATGTTCTCCCAAATAAGGAGTTTTTTAGTGTTATGAATAAAAATAAATTCTCTAAAATCCTCCCAATTAAAATCTTTCTATTCTTTTTACTCAATTCTTTCATTTTTTTCAAATCCATCCCCTTTCTTCTTCTCTAAACTCCCAAACAAAGTCTTAGCGTTTGTTAGATTGTCTTTTATACTTGAAGTATCTATATAAGAAACATGTTCATCTTCCTAAATAAAACTAAAACTTGTACGATTCTATTTTTCTCCAAATGTGATGTGTTTAAGAGGAAATGTGAGGCGTTTGACCAAAACTTTTCTAGATAATTTTAAATTTGTCTCAAACACGAGACATTTGAATGTGGATGCAAGGTATTTTGTATCAAAATATGTGTTATATTTAAGGTTTTTCCTACCATTTTTTAAAGAGAAATTATTGTAGAGAGACATGGAGAGAACGTCTTATGGTTTATGGTTCAAAGAGTCGGATATTCTTTTGAAATCATCTAAGGATTGAGAAACACTTCTAAAAATCATGAGATTGTGTGATTTTTGTATTGAGAGGATGAGATTTTGAGTTACAAATTTGGAAGAAAATAGAAAATGTTCTTCAAAATTTGGAGATATGTTTTTTTATTTAAATTTATTTATAATATCTTGTTTCAGACTCTTAATTTATAGTGAATAAAGTATATGCTCTCTCCTTCAGAGTAAATAATTTTAAATCGAATTGGCTAAATAATTTTTGGTATGGTGATTATTATCTTTAATCTTGTTATTGATAATGTGGTTTTGATTTAGCATTAGTCACAATATTAATTTTGCTTGGAAGATGTCTAATGTGATTTCTTCTGTTCTTTGTCTTGTGTATCATATTTTTTGTTGTGTTTTATATTCAATATTTTACAATAAACGAACATCGTGGATTAATTTTACAAGAGAACATCATAGATTCTAAATGGGCTATGGAGAAGTTTTACGGAGATAACGATTTGTTAAATTGTAATTCAGTGTGTCGAAACTATGTGTCGAAAAGATTTGATTTGTTTAGATTTAAATAGATTTGATTTAAGTTTAGAATAAATTAGATTTGATTTAGTAACAAAAAGATATTTTGGGCTTTGGGCTTAGGGTGTAAGCTCGGTTATAAATAGAGGGAGTAACCCCTATTTTTTGTAAGCAAGTCAAGCAAGTCATTCACAGTATTTTGCAGTTGCAAAGTGAATAACAAAGTTTTCACAGTTTGTGAGCAAAGAGAAACTCTGCAGAAATTATTTGTCTTGTCTTTTTTTCTTTGTTTGTCTCATAATTAAATTGTCATTGTGGTAGAAATTCATTATAGAATTTGGTGGATTTCCAACATCTGGTATCAAGAGCTTTGTTTCGATTTGAGGGAAGTATCAATCAAGAACGATTGAAGAATTCACGATGACAAGTTATGGGAATGCAAACTATCCAGCAATGCTACCAATTTTGAAAGTTGACAACTATGAGAATTGGTGCAAACAGATGAAAGTCTTATTTAGAAGAAGAAAAGAAGAAATACACAGAATCTGAGAAGCTGAGTTATAAAGCATTATTTATAATTCATCAATGTGTCAGTCCAGACAATTTCGAAAAGGTTAGTGATTTAGAATCTGCAAAAGAAGCTTGGGAAATCCTTGAGAAGTCTTTTGGAGGCACTGAGAAAGTGAAAGAAGTGAGGTTACAAACTTACAAAAGGACCTATGAACTGCTTCAGATGGAAGACAGTGAAAGCATATATGATTTCTTCACTAGAGTTACAAAACTAGTAAATCAAATCAAGACATGTGGAGAAACGTTAACAACAAGAGCTGTTGTTTCGAAGATCTTGAGATCTTTAGCTCCTAAGTTCGACCACATAGTGGTGGCGATAGAATAGGGGAAAGAATTGTCGAAATTGACAAAGGAAGAGCTTCAAGGGACGCTTGAATCTCATGAACAAAGAATGAACGAAAGAGTTGCATGCAAATCGAAAAGTGATGTGGCCCTGCAGGCACAGTCAGCAAAAGAGGCCAAAGGCAAAGGAAAGTGTTTCGAAAGAGGTAGAGGTGGCTACAACAAATCGAATGGTAGAGGAAACCAGATCGAAAGAAACGTGTCGAATCAAAGAAAACCATACCAAGGCAACTAAAGAGGTGGTGTTACAAATAGAGAAAGAGGTGGTGGCCAAAAACCTGATAAGAGTCATATTAAATGTTATAATTGTCAGAAGTATGGTCACTATTAGAGTGATTATCCAGAAAAACAAAAGAATTAAGAAAGTGATGCAAAGCTTGCAAAACATGAAGAAGAAGAAGAGATGATGTTGATGGTCACAACAAAAGATGAATATAGATTCAAGGACCAATGGTACTTGGTTTCAGGATGTTCGTCACATATGTCTGGAAGGAAAGACTGGTTTGTCAATATAAATCCCTCAATGAAAAATATGGTAAAATTTGCAAATGACAATACCCTAGCAACTGAAGGTATTTGTGATGTTATGATTAATGAGGAAAGATAGAAAGAGGTCAGTAATTTCAAATGTGTTGTACATACCAGGCATGAAGATCAATTTGCTCAGTATAGGGCAGTTGGTCGAAAAGAATTATAAAGTGTCAATCGAAGATAAGATGATGAGAGTCGTTGATACAAATGGGAGATTAATCTTGAAGGCTCATATGTCTCAGAATCGAACCTTCAAGATTGAACAAAATGTGATGGAGCACAAGTGCCTTTCGACTGCAGTTAGCAGAGATGAATGGATATGGCATTATAGACTAGGCCATATCAACTTCAGAGACATCAGAGATTTGAAGAGAAAAAATATGGTTAAAGGATTGCCAGAAATTGACATTCCAAACGAAGTATGTGAGGAATGTGTGCAGGCGAAGCAACACAAGAATAGCTTCAGTAAGGATGCAGGAAGCAGATCGAAGGCTATTCTTGAAGTCATATACTCTGATGTATGTGGACCAATCCAGGTGGATTCGATGGGAGGTAAAAAATACTTTGTTACATTCATAGATGATTTCAGTCGAAAGATATGGACTTATCTGATCAAGAAGAAAAGTGAAGTGATCGAAGTATTTTCCAAGTTTAAGTCTATGGTCGAAAGACAAATCGATCGGAAGCTCAAAGTAATGAGAACTGATGGTGGTGGAGAATATGTTTCCAAAGACTTCGACAGACTATGTGAAAAGGAAGGGATTGTGCATGAGGTGGTGCCACCCTATACTCCACAACAAAATGGAATTGCAAAAAGGAAGAATCGAATCATCATGAATACGGTGAGAAGTCTGTTGAAAGGCTAGAATTTACCTAAAGAGTTTTGGGGTGAAGTTGTTTCGAATGCAACATACATTTTAAACAGATCTCCTACAAAGAAGCTAGAAGGAATTACTCCAGAAGAATGTTGGTCTGGTGTGAAGCCTAGCTTGAGTCATCTAAAGGTATTTGGATCTATTGCACATAGACATGTGCCAGATCAGTTGAGAAGAAAACTTGATGACAAGTCAAGTCAAATGATTCTAGTTGGATATCATTTGACATGAGGCTATAAGTTGTTCGAGCCAGTGAAAAAGAAGATTGTGATCAGCAGGGACGTGATCATAGATGAGTTTAAAGAATGGGATTGGACTGAAAATATCAAGAAAGATTCAGTGGGAATCCTATTCGAAGAACCAGAAAATCAAGTCAAAAGAGAAGTTCGACAAGAGGAACCAGCAGATATAACAAGTACAAGCAGACCTCAAAGAACAAGACGCATGCCTGCAAGATTTCAAGATTGTGTGATTACATCAGATGATGTGATAGATGATGAAGGTGAGTTGGTACATTATGCTTTCTATGCAGATGTCGAACCTGTTAATGCAGCTGAAGCATTGAAGGATTTGAAGTGGGTGAAAGAAATGAACGAAGAAGTGAAGTCTATCGAAGACAACAACACTTGGTCACTTATCTAATTTCCTCAAGGCAAGAAGGAAATTGATGTCAAGTGGGTATACAAAGTGAAAACAAATTCAAAAGGGGAAGTAACTTGACACAAAGCAAGGCTTGTGGTGAAAGGATTTCTACAGAAAGAAGGAATAGACTTTGATGAAGTTTTTGCACCTGTTGCTAGGATCGAAACAATCAGGTTGGTTGTTGGTCTAGCAGAAATAAACAATTGGCACATATGTCAGATGGACGTAAAGTGTGCACTCCTAAACAGACCCTTAGACGAAGAAGTCTATGTTAAACAACCAGTTGAGTTTGTGAAACATGATGAAGAAAGAAAGGTGTACAGGCTGCATAAAGCCCTGTATGGATTGAAATAAGCTCCAAGGGCTTGGAATAAGAAAATTGATAGTTTCCTAAGGGAGAAGGAAATTGTAAAGTGCACAACTAAACATGGAGTATATGTAAGAAGAAGCAAGAGTAAATTGCTTATATTATGTCTCTATGTAGATGATTTGTTGATAACAGGTAGCTGTAAAAGTGAGATCGAAGACTTCAAAGGTGATCTCAGCAAGGAATTCGAAATGTCTGATTTGGGTGAGATTTCATATTTCCTTGGTATTGAATTCTACAAGAGCAGTGGAGGTTTGACGATACATCAAAGAAGATATGCAGGAGAAATTCTCAAGAGGTTTGAGATGGAAGAATGCAACTCAACTTCGACACCAGCAGAACTAAGACTGCAACTCTCGAAAGATGCAGATGAAGATGATGTTGATCCAACCTGTGATCGGTGGATCTGGAACTGACTGTTTAACGCTGGTTCGCGAAATGTCGCGGTAAGCAAGAGTCGCCACCGTCTTTTATTTTCTCCAAATGGAAAGGACAAAAGCACAGAAAAATTCCTTAAAGAGATTGCTCTCGGTTCGGGAGGTAGGTTATAGAAAGGGAAGGTGTTAGCACCCTTTCTATCCATGGTTATCCATGGGCTCTTAGATACTTGCTCATTGTGTTTTCAAAATTGTTTGCTTTTCAATTGTGAGTGGGTTTGAAAAAGTTTCGTATAAAGTTTTCGGAATAACTCTTGTATCAGTCCTCAAGAGTGTTTGAAAAATTGTTTTTGAAGCTTTTTTGGAAAATGTGTTGGTGTGAAAAGTATTTTTGATTTGTTTTGAAATTAGAGCAAGTATCTACGAGAACCTACCTACCCTAAGGAGTTCGTCTGTGTAAATGTCCTTTAAAGTAGTGCCATCCCACCATTGAGAGGTAGGTAGCACCACCGTTGGAGGTGTTCGGGTCAATTCGAGGTTCGGGACATGGTGATCACCAGAGCAATGGGAAGACACCTTAGAAGCTACCCTCATGCCAGGTTCCCGGATCATGAGGACTTACTAAGACATCCTCTACTCGACGATCACCTTTCGAGGCAAGGCAACAGTGAGGCGTACCCTAGGGGTGGTGTGTGAATTGTGTGTCATTTTCAGTTTATTGTTTGTCTTGTCATGCATTGGTGATCCACGTTTCGATTTTATTTTTGGGCATTCATTCTTTCATGTTATTGTTTAACAGTTAAAGGTGCGGGAATTTAAAATGCGGAAAAGATAAAAGGTCCTACGCTATTACAAAGGCGCGGGTCTACAACGCCAAATTAAATAAAGACCCGATTTGAATAAGTAAAATGCGGAAGGTAAATATCCTAATTATCTATTACAAGGCTTTGGGGCAAATACATTATATCCACAAAAGAAATAAAAATAAATGTGCGAAAAGAAATAAGAATCGAGTGCGAGGGCGTTGGACCCTTTAAGGAATTGAATTGAAATTATTAAATTAATTAATGATTAAAGAAAAGAAGTTATTTTATTTTTTATTTTTTTGATGTTTTTGTTTTTTTATGTTTTTTTATGAAATAAAATAGAAAAAGAAATTAAAATGTCAAAAAAAAAGCCTAAGTCTAAATTTATTTTAATTATTAAAAAGAATGTTAAAATGACCTAATTAAAAACTAATTCAATTATGGTTTATTTACAAAATAAAGATAATAATAATAAAAGTGTTAATTATATTTTTTTTTTGGGTTTTTATGAAAATGTTAGTTAAATTAATTTAATGATAGAGTAATTATTTTTTGGTGTTTTTTTTGGATCAATTTTGATAACTAAAAGCAAATAAAAGTCAAATTAATGATTATTTAACAATTAATTAAATATGCATGCAAAAATATTATTTTTAATGTCAAAAATTAAATAAACATTTTTCTGATTAAAATGCAAAAGGAAAATATTTTTTGTGAGTTTTTAAATGCATGAGAAAATTATTTGAATATAAATTAAATTAGGATTAAAAATATAAAAAAAGGTGAAAAACAAAGGAAACATGTTAATTATGAAAAAGGTGAAAAAAATGCCTGAACCAGGACTCGAACTCGTGCCTTCTGGGAATATCCACTAACGCGTTGCCATCTGAGCCAGCTGTTTCAATTGACATAACAATAAACACTTAATATTATATTGATAAGCAAATAAATTCTGGGAAATAAAAAAACGCGCGCGGAATTTTGAATGGTCTAATGCCCGGTTGCCACGCCATCGTCTTCTACCTTTTCTGCAAAATAACAAACATGTAGCGGGGGTTTTAAACCCCCCCCCCCCAAAATACAAGCCTGCAAATAATAGCGATTAGCTCCTCGTTAGACATAAATTAGGCGCGAGGGGTCCATTGGATTCGTCTCATCTTCCTCAATTCAACCATGGCAGTTTGAGGTTCCAATTTTTGCGTATGTGAGAAACCCCAAATTGAAAGCTTCGGAAAACCTAGATGTCTCCCATGGTGATTTGCATTTTGTGGCCTTACAGTCAAATTAAAGCATACAGGAAGCTTGGTAATAACATCAGCAATGCATAGTAATATTTAAAATGAATTAAAAAGGCATGGAAATGGAGTTTTGATTTTCAAATTTTAGACAAACCGTGGGGTGTCGTGGGGATGCTTCTTTGCGCGTTTGGGCTTGATTTTGATTGCTGGAGATTCCTGGAAATGCAAGGAATGTGTTTTTGATTGGAATAGAGGCTTAAAACGTGCTGCAAGTAGGTTTACAGTTCTGCTTTTTTTCTTGAAAAGTTCAAATGTGTTTTTTCGTTTTTGGGGACTTTTTAGGTTGTGATTTTCTTGTGTTCTGGTGCAGCCTCTTCTCAATTTCGTTTTTGATCCCTTGTATAGGCATTAGGTAATGTGAATCAAAAGGAATTATGGTCTCTTAATGTATAGCATTCAAGTCCAAAATCCTCCATAAAACCTCCATAACAAAACTTCCTTTTTTAACTCATTTTTGAATTCTTGCTTCAATTAGCCTTTTGCACGAATTTGGTAAGTTGCATAATGATAAGTCAAGGTTAGTTAAGGCTAAATATTCCTTTTAATTAAGCTTTTTGATTTTCTTTTGATTTTAAAAGATTTAAAATTAATTAAATCCAATAAAATCAATTAAAAATGAAAAAATTAATTAAAAAATATGAAATAAAAGATGGGACACGTGGGAAGCATGGCCAAGTTAATTCAAGTGGAAAAAGTGGGCCCCTTTTGTCAAAAATGAAATTTCAAGGATAAATGATTTTGGCCATTTCACAAAAATTTCCCAACTTCTCCAATGCATATCTTGCTCAATTTTGAATTTATGAACATGTTCTTGGACATTTTGGAAAGGTCTTGAAGTCCTCTAACCAATGTATTTGGTCCCATGTCATTTTGATTTACCAATCTCATGTTATGGTCTTTGACTTAAAGTCCCTTTTTGTTGACTTTTGAAAATGACCTATAATGTTGAAATTGATAACTTTTTGTGAGAGCATTTCTTGGACTTGGAATGTGAAGATGAGTTGTAGGAAATGTCATCCCCTTCAAAATGAGCTTTGGATGGGATTTTTCTGATAAACCATGAAAAAGTTATGCCTTGGTCAAGTTACAGTTGACTTTTCAACTGTCCAAAAATAGAAATTTTTGCATCTTGAGTCTTTTTGAGCCATACTTTGAGAATCATGATCAAGAATTGATCAAATGATGTTTGTGGCTTCAAAATAAGATGTTGACCAAAAATTTTGACTTTTGACTGCCAAATGACCATTTTGCCCCTACAGTTGACTGTAGTGCAATTAGGGTTTTGACTGTGCAATTTTGTGCTGAAAGTCTTGAAACTTGACATGTAGGTGCTTGACAATGTTTATGTGCATGGGAGACTTGATTGAGCCCTTGAAAACTTCAGCTTCCTTGTGAGAACCAAAACTCTAGTTTGACTGGCTTCAGGAGGGTGGTTGACTGTGTAGCCTTTGAGTAGACTTGAACCAATTGTGGATGATTCTTGTCAAAACTTTGAAGGTTATGGGAGGGCAAATTTTGGGGTACAACAGTTGCCCCTGTTCAATCTTCTTAGACCTGAGGATGTAGATTGGCTGACGTGCCTTTCGTAATCCGAGGGTAGAAGATGATTGAACACTAGAGTGCCCAGAAATTTGCGCTCTCATAGCAGCAGTGGGATGATGGAAATGGGCTTACAGATGCCATTTAGAGGTTGATGAATAGGATGATGGGCTTATAGATGCCATCTGGATGTTGATCGCGTAAGAGATTCTTTAGCGAGAACCTGCATGCCTGCAAAAGAAAAAATGAGTACCTGACACGTTGCAGGAGCTAATTTTCAGATGCTTGGTATAGATGTGTCCTGACTGGTTACAGGAGTTGGATCTTCGAATTCTTCAGACGTGCCCTGGCGAGATACAGGAATCGAGTCTGGTAATGTTAGTCTTCAACGGATACACCCTGGCAAGATTCAGGTATCGGATCCTCGAACTCTTCAGACGTGCCCTGTCTAGATACAGGAATCGAGTCTGGTACTGTAGTCGTCAACAGATACTCCCTGGCAAGATTCAGGAATCGGATCTTCGAACTCTTCAGACGTGCCCTGTCTAGATACAGGAATCGAGTCTGGTACTGTAGTCGTCAACAGATACTCCCTGGCAAGATACAGGAATCAGATCTTCGAACTCTTCAGACGTGCCCTGTCTAGATACAGGAATCGAGTCTGGTACTGTAGTCATCAACAGATACTCCCTGGCAAGATTCAGGTATCGGATCCTCGAACTCTTCAGACGTGCCCTGTCTAGATACAGGAATCGAGTCTGGTACTGTAGTCGTCAACAGATACTCCCTGGCAAGATTCAGGTATCGGATCCTCGAACTCTTCAAACGTGCCCTGTCTAGATACAGGAATCGAGTCTGGTACTGTAGTCGTCAACAGATACTCCCTGGCAAGATACAGGAATCAGATCTTCGAACTCTTCAGACGTGCCCTGTCTAGATACAAGAATCGAGTCTGGTACTGTAGTCGTCAACAGATACTCCCTGGCAAGATACAGGAATCGGATCTGGAATCACGACAGTTGATAGCAATTATCTTTGCATTAACTTTTTTCCTGAAAAGACAAAACGTTAGTTGTATGTGATGTCATGATGTATGACATGCGAGATGCTCTCAGAATGAATGAGATTGTATGTTCATGATGCGTATATGCATGCTATAATGTATGAAGATGTGTTGTTTATGAATGTATGTTTTCGTCTTAGGAAACAAATCCTTGACGGGTGCCGGGAAGTCACATCCTGGGCTGATGTTAGAGAATAGTGTTTCCACTGGGGAGTGATGGTTGCAAGAATAAACCGGTAGGAGAAGATGATTCCGTTGGGGGAATAAACTTGTTGGAGAGATTACTCTGCGGGGAGAAAATTAATCTAGCGATCTGGCTGGGGAACAATACTCTGTGAGGAGAGAGGTACTCTTGTTGAGATGTTGATGGTAATTTCGCTGGGGATGATAAGACTTTGTCGACGACGATCTTTCCGTGGCTTTTGGCTGAGGATAACCCAGTTATATCCTGTTAAGGAAATAACTCTTTGAATAAAGCCGGACGACGCGTTCGTGCTCTGCGAGGGACAAGCTTCCAGAATCTACTGGGGATAAGCTTGCTGCTTGGGGAGATGAGTTCCAACTTTCCTGGGGATGGGGAGACTTCGCCGAGGACAATCTTTCTGTGGCTTTTGGCTGAGGATAACCCAGTTATATCCTGGTAGGGAAATAACCTTCGAAGAAAGCCGGGAACGTGTTCGTGCTCTGCGGGGAAGAAGCTTCCAGAATCTACTGGGGAAATTTTTGAGATGTATTTTTTGTAAGTTGAAAGAGGGAACCTATGTAGGGTTACTTTGAGGTTGGGCTCGCGTGAAGCTGCATTTGGAGTTGAAGGAAACCTGTGTAGGGTTTCTTGATGACGAGTTCGTGTAAAACTTCATCTTTGGAAAGAGAGGACCTGTGTAGGGTTTCTTGATGGCGAGTTCGTGTAAAACTGCATCTTTGGAGGGAGGAAACCTGTGTAGGGTTTACTGACAATGAGTCTGTATAAGACTGTATCTAGAGCTGAGAAGGAAACCTGTGTAGGGTTTACTGATGACGAGTCCGTGTAAAACTGCATCCTTAAAAATAGAGAACCTGTGTAAGGTTTCTGGGTGACGAGTCCGTGTAAAACTACATCTGGAGTTTTGAGAAGGAAACCTGTGTAGGGTTTACTGATGACGAGTCCGTGTAAAACTACGTCTGGAAAGAGATAACCTGTGTAGGGTTATTTCAGGATAAGTCCGTATAAAACTTCTTGATGAACCGGGGCAAGGTTATCTTTGAGGTAAGTCCGTGTAAGACTTACGGATGAACCGGGGTAAGGTTATCTTTGAGGTAAGTCCGTGTAAGACTTCTGGAGGAAACCGGGGTAAGGTTACTTGTGGAGGGTGAGTCCGTGTAAGACTTCGTGATGAACCGGGGTAAGGTTATCTTAAGATGAGTCCGTGTGAGACTTCGTCTGAAAATTGAGAAGGAACCGGTGTAGGGTTACTTTGATGATAAGTCCGTGTAAGACTTTTTTGAAAGAAAAGGAACCGGTATAGGGTTACTTGTGGATGAGTCCGTGTAAGACTTTGTCTGAAAGTTGAGAAGGAACCGGTGTAGGGTTACTTTGATGATAAGTCCGTGTAAGACTTTTTCTGAAAGAAAAGGAACCGGTGTAGGGTTACTTGTGGATGAGTCCGTGTAAGACTTTGTCTGAAAGTTGAGAAGGAACCGGTGTAGGGTTACTTTGATGATAAGTCCGTGTAAGACTTTTTTGAAAGAAAAGGAACCGGTATAGGGTTACTTGTGGATGAGTCCGTGTAAGACTTTGTCTGAAAGTTGAGAAGGAACCGGTGTAGGGTTGCCTGATGATGATCAAGTGGATGATTGTCCTGTTTGGTTTCGGATGTTAACCCTTGATCTGGAATTTGTAAAGGTAGATGGTAATCATCTTTGTATTAACCTTTCCTTGGTACTTTGGTTGACAGAGCAACTGGATCGCCTGGACGACTCATTATTGCCCCTGTTTCTGAGGTGAGGGGAAAAGATATCTTGTGGAGGTGCTGGATGACTGCCGATTGACAAATCTTCCTTTTGGTAGGCAAGTGACGAGATGCCAGGACATAGTCGTACGCTTTGATCCCTAACTTTTGCCTGGACCGCCCTTTCGGGTTTTCAGTCCACCGGGATACCCATTTTTGCCCAAGCCGCCTTTTCAGGTTTTCGACTTGCCGGGTGTACAAATTTTTCTTTTTCATCCCTTATTTTGCCCGAACCCTTTTGGTTCGCCGGGAAGCCCTTATTTTTGCCTAGGTGTGTCAACCTAGCGGGTCTTTGATTACGTGTAGTATTCTTTTTTGATTATGTCCACGCTCTCAGGGTGTAGGGGGTGCCCCTGTTGATAGTGTTGTGTTGCCCTGCTACCAGAAGATGTCCGATCGTGCAAGATTCGTTGCTGGAATGCCACCAGTGACTCGGGCGGAGGTTTGCCCCAAGCTAGTTGGCCTTGAGAGATTCCTCGAATCTTGACTGGACTACCCCAGATGATAGACACTGATCATGCCATGCCCCTTGATTGGAAGTGTTTCTTCCACTTGAGGTGATCTCTTTGTTGAGAGGACTTTTGTTCATTAGATGTTCGTCGTGCGAATTTCTCTGCTGTTCAAACAAATAGTCATATGCAAACAAGGTTATTTTAAGAATGCAAAGGCTTATGTCTGTCTTGAAGTTTTTTTTTGAAAAATGCATTTTTTTCAGTAAAAACAGCAAATTTTGTAAAATGTGATGTCAACTCGTTATTTTACCGCAAGCCTTAAGGAGTCAGGATACTTTTCGTAACAGTATGCTTTCGAACTAACCCATGCTTCAGCTAGGACTTTTAAGGGTTATAACGTGGCCTGGTTCATGGTTCAAGAAACAAAGGATAAAGGCTCAAATTATTTGTACCCACCCGCTCTTCGTGATGTTCTTCAATCCTAAACTCAGTCGATCGTGCGCTAGACTTTGTTTGAGTCTTTGCCTTGATGTTCCAATGATGATTCAGATATTGATGATTCATTCTGAATAGGCAGTCTTTTATTTTGTTTTTGTTGAGGGTTTGTGCGACCTCTTTCTTTTTGATTTTGCTATCCCTAAATTTTGCCTGAACTATTTCTTTTGTGATTACAGTCAGCGGGATGCCCCAGTTTTGTAAGTCTCCTTCATAGGTTTTGACATATTGGTTTTTTATTTTTGAGATATAATGACTTCCTATCTTTATGGTTATTTAGAACCATCACTGTCTTTTGTTTCAGAAGGACTTCTTTTGATGCCATTCGTTGTGCACTTGGATCAGCTGAGAGAACTACCCTGCCCCAGGTTATGATTAAGGGTTTTAAATTTCGAAAAGAAAAACTCCTACTTCTTTGGCTCATAGGGGTTGACGAGGGATTATCTTCCTTATAACTCCAGTGTTTAGGGGTTGAAACAATGCCTGTACCTCATCAGCGGGGTCTTTTCAAAAGCATATTGTAAGGATCGTGGTATCGTTTTCGTCATCCTCCCTCAAGAGGCTTAGAATTAAAGAGAGTTGACATCACAAAATATGAAAGCAGTTTTAAGTACGGTAAACATAATTAATTCAAGACAGGCATGTGTAATGCATTCATGAAATAAAAGAGTTTAACATGATAATTGTTTGTTCGAATAAGAAAAGAAAGATACAACTTGAATTCAAATGAACAAAAATCTCTCAATCCTAGCCATGTTTTGGCAAGGGAGCAGTGATCACGTTGGGAGTCTCAGCAGGCTCGAATTCGATCTCCTTAGCGTCGATCATATTCTGAATCTTATATTCCAGCGCCCAACAATCCTCGGTATCGTGCTCCGGGCTATCAGAATGATAAGCACACCTTGCTTCTGGATTGTAGCTTGGAGAGGAAGTCTTAGGATTTGCAGGAGGGTTGATCACCGCAATCAGGTTCATCTTCAACATGTGCTGCAATGCTTGTGACCATGGCATGTTAATGTTGGTGAATTGTCTTTTAGGCTCGTCCGGCCTTTGCTGGTTTCCCTTTTGTGGTTGGCGGCGTGGTGCAGAACCAGAGATCATGACTGCCCCCTGCATGTTGGTCACGACAACTCTTTTGGCTGTATGCAGCATTAGATTCCTTCTTTCCCGTGTAAGGCTTTTTGTGAGTATTAGGAGGTGTGGCCTCTTGAATTTTCCCACTCTTGATACCAGCTTCAATTCTTTCGCCAGTCAGGATGAGGTCGGTAAATCCTGCAGATGAATTACCAATGAGATGATTGAAGAATGGCCCGGATAGGGTCCCCAAGAACATATCAACGAGTTCCCGGTCAGTTAATGGAGGCTGCACCCTTCCAGCAAGGTCTCTCCATCTCTGCGCGTATTCCTTGAAACCTTCACTTGACCCCAGCGACATACCCTGGAGTTGGGTACGTGTAGGAGCAAGGTCGGCATTATATTGATACTGCTTGTAAAAAGCAGTAGCCAACTCCTCCCAGTTACGAACTTTGGCCCCATCCAGCTGATAGAACCATTCGAGGTGAGTCCCTGAAAGACTTTCCTGGAAGAAATGGATCCACAAGTTCTTATCCACAATGTACGGTTGAATCTTCCGCACGTAAGATCTGAGATGCAGCCTGGGACAGGATGCCCCGTCATACTTAGCAAAAGTGGGTGCTTTGAATTTGCGTGGAATCACCACACCGGAAGTTAGACCCAAATCTCCGAAATCCAAACCAGGTACTTGTTGAATTTCCATTGCATTCAGACGGTCTTCCAACTGCTTGTACTTGTCCTCAGCATGAGGGTATTGTTCGTCGTTGAAATCTGTCTCGTTGTCGGAGACCACTGGACTAGGTACCTCTCTCCCTTGGTGACTGCCTTCCCCCACAGATGGAGTAGTCCTCTCAGCTTCATTCTGCAGTGTGTTCCCAGATCTGCGTCTAGGGTTGAACAAAACAGTCCTCTTCTTCTTCTGAATCAGAGTCTTCAATTCCTTTTGACCCTGGGCTAGGCTCATAATCAACTCCTGGAACTGGGCATTCTGGGCTTGGAGGGCCTTGATAGCTTGTCCATCGGATGATTCAGGATTCATGATGACGGCTGTAATAAATAGCGAAGAAGGTAAGTGACCTGCAACAAGTGTACATGTAATGAAATGATATGTATGATATGCATGCGATGTTTTCAAGGATCTCGCGGGGTAGACAAGAAAAATTGTTATAGTTAAATTTCGTAGCTTGGTTGAAGGAACTGCATGTCGTTGAGAGTCCTTCTTCAAGGGTTAAAGGCTCACCATATCCAGTGGGTCATAGCCTCTGACAACCTTGGCTTAGAGGAAAATAAATCCCCTTTGCCCCTGGCTAGGCAGTTTGGTCCATCGTGACCTGCACCACAGACCATTGAGATCCTTGAAATGGATTAGTCCTTATGTAGGATGCATGCAATGGCATGATGTCATGATGTTATGCTATGCGTGGGGTAATGTAGGTAAACCCTGTTATGAGTCCCATTTAAGGACTGTAAACAAAACTTGTGAGAAACTTAGTAAACCCTGTTATGAGTCCTAATTAAGGACTATAAACAAAACCTGCAAGAAACTCAAATGTCAGATAACAAGCATGCAAGTAGTCAAGTTGGAAGGCACACAAGTCACACAAGGGAAACCCTTAGAGTTCAGGCCAACATGGGGTCTGGGTATTACCCTCTTGAAGTTGGTGGGCTCAACCTGTCCTAATAGAAGTAACCGGGTTCTAAGGATCTCAATATCATTGGATTGCTTTCATTGTTCATCGTTTCGATTTAGCCACTGACTGGCGATCAAAATATCCCAAGAAAACAACCCTCAATTGAGTGTAGTATCGAGTATCAACCGACTTCGGAGTACACCAAAGTAGTTATCTCACTACCATAAAGAGGCCAAGATGGTTCAATTAAGGTTCCTAAGGTCTGTTGATGCTTCACGACACCACACGGAGGCCCCGTACTCTCCTTGATTGACTCAAGGGTTACCGGTACACACCAAAGTGCCACATCAACGTAGCAGACTGCTTCAACCATGTCGGTATACCCCGCACAGTTCCCTCACAGCCTTGTTGCTACTTTCTAAGAAGGTATCCCCAGATCCGGGTTAGGATCTATAGAACTCCCAAGACAGTACCCACAATTTAAAGCAAACAAGTCAAAGCAATTGAAAACACAGTGATCTTAGTCCTAAGGTACACCTCACTTTAAAGTAATATCCCCAGCAGAGTCGCCAGTTCTGTGATCGGTGGATCTGGAACTGACTGTTTAACGCTGGTTCGCGAAATGTCGCGGTAAGCAAGAGTCGCCACCGTCTTTTATTTTCTCCAAATGGAAAGGACAAAAGCACAGAAAAATTCCTTAAAGAGATTGCTCTCGGTTCGGGAGGTAGGTTATAGAAAGGGAAGGTGTTAGCACCCTTTCTATCCATGGTTATCCATGGGCTCTTAGATACTTGCTCATTGTGTTTTCAAAATTGTTTGCTTTTCAATTGTGAGTGGGTTTGAAAAAGTTTCGTATAAAGTTTTCGGAATAACTCTTGTATCAGTCCTCAAGAGTGTTTGAAAAATTGTTTTTGAAGCTTTTTTGGAAAATGTGTTGGTGTGAAAAGTATTTTTGATTTGTTTTGAAATTAGAGCAAGTATCTACGAGAACCTACCTACCCTAAGGAGTTCGTCTGTGTAAATGTCCTTTAAAGTAGTGCCATCCCACCATTGAGAGGTAGGTAGCACCACCGTTGGAGGTGTTCGGGTCAATTCGAGGTTCGGGACATGGTGATCACCAGAGCAATGGGAAGACACCTTAGAAGCTACCCTCATGCCAGGTTCCCGGATCATGAGGACTTACTAAGACATCCTCTACTCGACGATCACCTTTCGAGGCAAGGCAACAGTGAGGCGTACCCTAGGGGTGGTGTGTGAATTGTGTGTCATTTTCAGTTTATTGTTTGTCTTGTCATGCATTGGTGATCCACGTTTCGATTTTATTTTTGGGCATTCATTCTTTCATGTTATTGTTTAACAGTTAAAGGTGCGGGAATTTAAAATGCGGAAAAGATAAAAGGTCCTACGCTATTACAAAGGCGCGGGTCTACAACGCCAAATTAAATAAAGACCCGATTTGAATAAGTAAAATGCGGAAGGTAAATATCCTAATTATCTATTACAAGGCTTTGGGGCAAATACATTATATCCACAAAAGAAATAAAAATAAATGTGCGAAAAGAAATAAGAATCGAGTGCGAGGGCGTTGGACCCTTTAAGGAATTGAATTGAAATTATTAAATTAATTAATGATTAAAGAAAAGAAGTTATTTTATTTTTTATTTTTTTGATGTTTTTGTTTTTTTATGTTTTTTTATGAAATAAAATAGAAAAAGAAATTAAAATGTCAAAAGAAAAGCCTAAGTCTAAATTTATTTTAATTATTAAAAAGAATGTTAAAATGACCTAATTAAAAACTAATTCAATTATGGTTTATTTATAAAATAAAGATAATAATAATAAAAGTGTTAATTATATTTTTTTTTTGGGTTTTTATGAAAATGTTAGTTAAATTAATTTAATGATAGAGTAATTATTTTTTGGTGTTTTTTTTGGATCAATTTTGATAACTAAAAGCAAATAAAAGTCAAATTAATGATTATTTAACAATTAATTAAATATGCATGCAAAAATATTATTTTTAATGTCAAAAATTAAATAAACATTTTTCTGATTAAAATGCAAAAGGAAAATATTTTTTGTGAGTTTTTAAATGCATGAGAAAATTATTTGAATATAAATTAAATTAGGATTAAAAATATAAAAAAAGGTGAAAAACAAAGGAAACATGTTAATTATGAAAAAGGTGAAAAAAATGCCTGAACCAGGACTCGAACTCGTGCCTTCTGGGAATATCCACTAACGCGTTGCCATCTGAGCCAGCTGTTTCAATTGACATAACAATAAACACTTAATATTATATTGATAAGCAAATAAATCCTGGGAATTAAAAAAACGCGCGCGGAATTTTGAATGGTCTAATGCCCGGTTGCCACGCCATCGTCTTCTACCTTTTCTGCAAAATAACAAACATGTAGCGGGGGTTTTAAACCCCCCCCCCCCCCCCAAAATACAAGCCTGCAAATAATAGCGATTAGCTCCTCGTTAGACATAAATTAGGCGCGAGGGGTCCATTGGATTCGTCTCATCTTCCTCAATTCAACCATGGCAGTTTGAGGTTCCAATTTTTGCGTATGTGAGAAACCCCAAATTGAAAGCTTCGGAAAACCTAGATGTCTCCCATGGTGATTTGCATTTTGTGGCCTTACAGTCAAATTAAAGCATACAGGAAGCTTGGTAATAACATCAGCAATGCATAGTAATATTTAAAATGAATTAAAAAGGCATGGAAATGGAGTTTTGATTTTCAAATTTTGGACAAACCGTGGGGTGTCGTGGGGATGCTTCTTTGCGCGTTTGGGCTTGATTTTGATTGTTGGAGATTCCTGGAAATGCAAGGAATGTGTTTTTGATTGGAATAGAGGCTTAAAACGTGCTGCAAGTAGGTTTACAGTTCTGCTTTTTTTCTTGAAAAGTTCAAATGTGTTTTTTCGTTTTTGGGGACTTTTTAGGTTGTGATTTTCTTGTGTTCTGGTGCAGCCTCTTCTCAATTTCGTTTTTGATCCCTTGTATAGGCATTAGGTAATGTGAATCAAAAGGAATTATGGTCTCTTAATGTATAGCATTCAAGTCCAAAATCCTCAATAAAACCTCCATAACAAAACTTCCTTTTTTGACTCATTTTTGAATTCTTGCTTCAATTAGCCTTTTGCACGAATTTGGTAAGTTGCATAATGATAAGTCAAGGTTAGTTAAGGCTAAATATTCCTTTTAATTAAGCTTTTTGATTTTCTTTTGATTTTAAAAGATTTAAAATTAATTAAATCCAATAAAATCAATTAAAAATGAAAAAATTAATTAAAAAATATGAAATAAAAGATGGGACACGTGGGAAGCATGGCCAAGTTAATTCAAGTGGAAAAAGTGGGCCCCTTTTGTCAAAAATGAAATTTCAAGGATAAATGATTTTGGCCATTTCACAAAAATTTCCCAACTTCTCCAATGCATATCTTGCTCAATTTTGAATTTATGAACATGTTCTTGGACATTTTGGAAAGGTCTTGAAGTCCTCTAACCAATGTATTTGGTCCCATGTCATTTTGATTTACCAATCTCATGTTATGGTCTTTGACTTAAAGTCCCTTTTTGTTGACTTTTGAAAATGACCTATAATGTTGAAATTGATAACTTTTTGTGAGAGCATTTCTTGGACTTGGAATGTGAAGATGAGTTGTAGGAAATGTCATCCCCTTCAAAATGAGCTTTGGATGGGATTTTTCTGATGAACCATGAAAAAGTTATGCCTTGGTCAAGTTACAGTTGACTTTTCAACTGTCCTAAAATAGAAATTTTTGCATCTTGAGTCTTTTTGAGCCATACTTTGAGAATCATGATCAAGAATTGATCAAATGATGTTTGTGGCTTCAAAATAAGATGTTGACCAAAAATTTTGACTTTTGACTGCCAAATGACCATTTTGCCCCTACAGTTGACTGTAGTGCAATTAGGGTTTTGACTGTGCAATTTTGTGCTGAAAGTCTTGAAACTTGACATGTAGGTGCTTGACAATGTTTATGTGCATGGGAGACTTGATTGAGCCCTTGAAAACTTCAGCTTCCTTGTGAGAACCAAAACTCTAGTTTGACTGGCTTCAGGAGGGTGGTTGACTGTGTAGCCTTTGAGTAGACTTGAACCAATTGTGGATGATTCTTGTCAAAACTTTGAAGGTTATGGGAGGGCAAATTTTGGGGTACAACACAACCCAATACAGAAGACTTATTGGATCATTAAGATATCTTTGTCATACAAGGCCTGACTTAGCATACAGTGTAGGTATGGTAAGTAGATTTATGCAAAAGCCAAAGGTATCACATCTAGCAGCAGTGAAGAGGATACTAAGGTATCTCAAAGGAACTTTCGATTATGGCATTTTGTTTCCTGCAGCTGATAAAGGAAAAGAATGCAAGTTAGTGGGATACACTGATTCGAGTTGGTGTAGTGATGCTGAAGATCGAAAGTCAACAGCAGGATATGTGTTTATGCTAGGTGGTGCACCAGTTGCTTGGAATTCAAGAAAGGAACTAGTAGTGGCAATCATCCTGCGAAGCAGAATACATAGATGTTTCTCTTTGTGCATGTCAAGCAACTTGGACGGTGAACTTGGTCGAAGAGATAACAGGGAAAGATCAGGAGCAATTACCATGAAGATAGACAACATGTCAGCTATTAATCTGGCAAAGAACCCAATAGCACATGGTCAAAGCAAGCACATCGAAATGAGTTTCCATTATCTTCGAGAGCAGGTAGCAGATGGGAAGATGAATTTGGAACACTGCAGAACTGAGAATCAGATTGCACACATCATGACGAAGGGAGTGCAAGTCGAAGTATTCAGAAGACTAAGAGCCATGATGAACATAGATAGTTTAGACACAATGAATTAGATGGTGTGTTAAATTGTAATTCAGTGTGTCGAAACTATGTGTCGAAAAGATTTAATTTGTTTAGATTTAAATAGATTTGATTTAAGTCTAGAATAAATTAGATTTGATTTAGTAATAAAAATATATTTTGGGCTTTGGGCTTAGGGTGTTAGCTCAGTTATAAATAGAGGGAGTAACCCCGATTTTTTGTAAGCAAGTCAAGCAAGTCATTCACATTATTTTGCAGTTGCGAAGTGAATAACAAAGTTTTCACAGTTTGTGAGCAGAGAGAAACTCTGCAGAAATTATTTGTCTTATCTTCTTTTCTTTGTTTGTCTCATAATTAAATTGTCATTGTGGTAGAAATTCATCATAGAATTTGGTGGATTTCCAACACAATTTTGGGTTATGGAAAGTAAAATTGAAAGTAGTCTTGATTCAACAAAATGAACAGAAACATTGAAAGGTTTGACTTTCATGCTGGTAAGCCTACAACGAGCGAAGAAGGTCGAGATGGTGGATAAGGCCAGAGGTGTCTTTCTCTTGTGCCTTATATAAGAAATGTAAAGGGATGTTTCAAGGGAGAAGTCCATATTAGAAATGTGGGTAAGGATTGAATCATTGTTTGTGATAAAGTTCTTAGTTCATAGGTTATGTTTGAAAAAATAAATCTATTCACTTTAGATGGTAGAAAATACTCATTGTGTAGAAAAAGACGAAATTTCATAACACTATTGGTGACTTGAAAAATATTTATATGAAACTTAATGATGAGGATAAGATATTCTTATTGAACACATCACCTAAATCTTTTGAAAATTTTAAGGTTGGCCTTCTTTATGAAATAGAAGACACAATCACCCTGGAGGAGGCCAAGTCATCTACAAGAACCAAGGAGTTAACTAATATTAAAAAGTTTAAGGTTGAAGATAATGGAGAAGACTTGAATGTTTTAAGAGGGATACATGAGATTATGGGAAAAAATGGGTAGAAATCTAAGTTTAAGTTCAAGCCTAAGGTATTTAACAATCGAAGTTGAAAAGGCTATGGTTGAAACACGCCAAAGACCTCAAAAATCATGATTATGAGATAGTAGGTGATGATGAAGTCACACCAGATGGAGAATTAGTTCTTTTTTTTACTTGCAGGTGCTGAACCAATCAACCATAACGACGCTTTGAAGATTAGACATTGGAAGTTAACTTGGTCGAAGAGTTACAGGAAATCAAATGAAACAATACATGGGAGTTGGTCGAATTCCCAACATATACAAAAGTTATTGAAGTGAAGTGGATGTTCAAATTGAAACACAATGTTGATGGTTCGATAGCAAGACATAAAGTAAGATTAGTAGCTCGAGGGTTTCTTCAATGATAAGGACTCGACTAATCTGAAGTATTTGCTCCAGTAGAAAGATTGGAGACTGTTCAACTAGTGGTAGCATTGGCATACAATCAAGACTGGTTGACATTTCATTTAGATGTGAAATCAGTGTGGAAGCCTCTAAGCAAGAAATGGAGGAAATACTGAAAATCATTAAGAAGAGCGACTACAATATGGTCGAGCAGCTGGGGCAGACCCCATCGAAGATATCCATGTTGTCTTTGTTGTTGTGCTCTGAGGCCCATGTGAAGGCTTTGATCGCATTCCTCAAAACTGCGCATGTGCCACAAGAGACTTCAGTTGATCAGTTCAAAGATTGTGTGGCCAGCCAGACTGCTGATAATGGGCTGGGTTTTTCAGATGCGGATTTGACACCAAAAGGAAGGAAGCATAATGATGCACTGTATGTCTCGATTGAATGCAGGGACACCACTATGGCTCATGTGTTGGTAGATACTGGGTCTTCACTGAATGTTCTGCCGAAGAAGGCATTAGACCGGTTGGATTGCGAGGTTTAACTCTAAAGCCTAGTAACATTATGGTAAGGGCTTTTGACGGATCAAAGAGAATGGTGCACGGGGAGATGGACATCCCTGTCAAAATAGGTTCTCAGACTTTTGGGTCCACCTTCTATGTGATAGATATCAGGCCATCATATTCTTGTTTGTTGGGTCGTCCTTAGATCCACGAGGCTGGGGCAGTCACCTCCACACTCTACCAAATGCTAAAGTATCCGGTGAAAGGAAAGATTGTCACAGTGCGGGGTGAAGAAGAATATATGTTGAGTCACCTCAACTCCTTCCGCTACATAGAGATGGACGGGGAATTCATCGAAACTCCTTGTCAGAATTTTGAAGAAGTCCCTTAGATCTTGGCATCAACTGAAACTACTAGCAACAAACCTCCTTTGAAGATGGCTTCTCTCAAAGACGCCAAGGCCGTGGTTGAAGAAGGTGGGTGTGCCAATTGGGGTCAGCTCCCTGATTTCACTCATAAAACTGATAAATTTGGTTTGGGATTTACTACAGGGGCTCAAAGGGCTGTTAGACGCGCTCGGGCTGGAGGACCTCCCCTACGCATCAGCAATCGTGGGATTAACGCCATTGAAGACAGTGAAGAGGAATCAGACATTGACAACTGGATCTACCCAACTACCAACGGTGGACCGAGTAACTGGACGGCTAGGGACTTCATACCTGTTTCTTTTATTCCGCAGTAATTGACCTATTTGTTTTAAGATTTGTAATAAACAATTTGAAACTTTACGGCCCGGTGCCTTGCCTGAGGCACCTTGGATTTGCTTGTGAGAGCTATTATTTGTCATTTCATAATCATTAATAAAGCATTGGATGTTTCTTGCATACAAATTTTGCACTCTCTATTTTTCTTTCCTGCTTTCACTTTATCAAAACAGCTATTCTCTTACACACACTCACATATCATAATGCAGATCCATATCCACTCTGGATCCCATTGATAACAGCTCTGTTATTGCCAGTTATGACTTCGAAAATCTGATCAACCAAGCCGAAGACCAAGGTGAGGATGATTGTGAGGTGCCTGGAGAACTTGCTAGAGTATTACAGTAGGAAGAAAGGGCCATACAACCCCATGAAGAGCCGCTTGAGATAGTGAACTTGGGTACTGAGGAAGACAGAAAAGAGGTTAAAATAGGTGCAAATCTGGAGCTTACCGTCAAACAGAGGTTGATACAGATGTTGCACGACTATGTTGAAATATTTGTCTGGTCCTATGAAGACATGCCTGGTTTGGACACTGATATTGTGGTACATCACATGCCGACTAAAGAAGACTGTCCTCCGATTAAACAGAAGGTTCTTCATATACGCCCTGAAATGTCAGAGAAAATAAAGGCAGAGGTTATGAAACAGTTCGATGCAGAATTCTTAGCTGTCACTTCATATCCACAGTGGGTTGCTAACATTGTTCTGGTACCTAAGAAGGAGGGTAAGGTACGGATGTGTGTTGATTACAGAGATCTGAACAGGGCAAGCCCCAAGGATGACTTCCCACTTCCTCACATCAATGTTTTGGTCGACTACATCGTGCAACATAAAATCTTCTCCTTCATGGATGGTTTCTCTGGCTACAACCAGATCAAGATGGCTCCTGAAGACATGGAGAAGACAACCTTAATTACACAGTGGGGCACCTTCTGCTACAAGGTGATGCCTTTTGGGTTGAAGAATGCTGGGGAAACTTATCAGCGTGCTATGGTCGCTTTGTTCCACGACATGATTCACCATGAGATCAAAGTTTATGTTTATGATATGATAGCCAGGTCTCAGACTGAGGAAGAGCACCTTGATCATCTCCAAAAATTGTTTGACAGGTTGAAGACATACAAACTGAGGTTGAATCCGAATAAGTGTACCTTCGGGGTAAGATCTGGTAAGCTTCTGGGTTTTATCGTCAGTAACAAGGGTATTCAGGTAGACCCTGCGAAGGTAAAAGCCATACAAGAGATGCCGGTTCCCTGCACAGAGAAAGAGGTTAGAGGTTTCTTGGGACGTCTCAATTATATCGCCAGGTTCATTTCGCATCTGACTGCTACTTGTGAGCCAATCTTCAAGCTTCTGAAGAAAGATCAAGTGGTAAAGTGGAATGATGAATGCCAGACCGCTTTCGAAAGAATCAAAGGATACCTTCAAGAACCGCCAATTCTGATGCCTCCAATTGAAGGAAGACCTTTGATATTATACTCGACAGTGCTAGACAATTTAATGGGGTGTGTGTTGGGGCAGCATGACGAGTCTGGTCCAAAAGAGCATGCCATTTATTACCTTAGCAAAAAGTTTACCGACTGTGATACAAGATACTCATTGCTCGAGAAAACTTGCTGCGCTTTGGCATGGGCTGCTCGCCGACTGAGACAGTATATGCTGACTCACACTACCTTATTGATATCAAAGATGGATCCGATCAAGTATATTTTCGAGAAGCCCGCTCTCTCCGGAAGGATAGCAAGGTGGAAAATGATCTTAACCGAATACAACATACAATATATAACCCAAAAAGCAATAAAGGGAAGTGTATTGGCTGATCATTTGGCTCATCAGGCCGTGGATGATTACCAGTCCATGAATTTCGAGTTCCCGAATGAGAATATTATGTTAATGACTGACTACGCAAAACCTGGACCGGATGAAGGACCCGAGGAGGGATCCCGATGGTCTATGTATTTTGATGAAGCCTCTAACACACTGGGTAACGACATTGGCGCTGTAATCATATCTCTCGAGGGCTATCATACTCCGTTCACCGCCCGATTATGTTTCAATTGCACCAACAACATGGCGGAGTATGAAGCATGTATCATGGGTTTTCGAGCTGCTATTGACCTGAGGATTAAGTTTTTAAGTGTATTCGGGGATTCCGCTCTGGTGATCAGTCAGATCAAAGGCGAGTGGGATAAGAAGCACCTGAATCTCATTCCATACAAAGAGTACGTACTGACATTACTCCCACACTTTGAGGAGGTAACCTTCGAACATTTCCCACGAGAGAAGAACCAGTTAGCGAACGCACTAGCTACCATGTCTTCTATGTTCAAGGTTAGGTGGGACAATGAAGCTCCCCAAATCACCATTGAGAGGTTGGATGAACCAGCACACTGCTGCGAGATCGATACCGAAGAAGTGGCAGACAAACCCTGGTTTCACGAAGTCAAAAGGTATCTCGAGGTTCAGGAGTATCTCGAAGGGGCATCTGTCAATGATAAGAAGTTTCTGAGAAGGTTCGCTGCGAAGTTCTTTCTTAGTAATGGGATCCTCTATAAACTCAACTATGACTCCACACTACTACGGTGTGTAGATAACAACGAAGCAGAGAGGATCATGACAGATCTACATGAAGGCACTTTCGGAACCCATTCTAGTGGACATACCATGGCTAAGAAGATCCTACGGGCAGGATATTATTGGTCCACCATGGAAGCCGATTGTTATCAGCATTCTCGAACTTGTCATAAGTGCCAAATATATGCTGATAAGGTGCATATACTGTCGGTTCCTCTGAATGTCTTGACGGCTCCTTGGCCCTTTGTGATGTGGGGTATCGACATGATTGGCGAGATCAGACCTACTGCGTCTAACGGGCATCGTTTCATCTTAGTAGCCATTGATTACTTTACAAAAGTGGGTTGAGGCAGCCTCTTTTGCTACTGTGACCAAGAACATCGTGGCACGGTTTATCCGACATAATCTGATTTGTTGATATGGTGTACCAGAGAGGATTATTACTGACAATGGTACAAATTTCAACAACACAATGATCACCGAGCTCTGCAAACAGTTCAAGATACAGCACCATAATTCTTCTCCTTACCGGCTGAAGATGAATGGCGTTGTTGAAGCAGCTAACAAGAACATCAAGAAGATTGTGCAGAAGATGACGGTGATATATAAAGACTGGCATGAGATGTTACCATTCGCTCTTCATGGGTACCGTACCTCAGCACGGACGTCGACAGGGGCAACACCCTACTCTCTGGTATATGGCATGGAGGCAGTCTTACCCATAGAAGTCCAGATACCCTCTCTCAGGATTATGAAGGATGCAGGTTTGAACGAAGACGACTGGATCCAAACCCGACTTGATCAGTTAAATCTAATTGATGAAAAGAGACTTACTGCTATCTGCCATGGTCAGACGTATCAAAAGCGAATGATCAAGGCTTTTAACAAGAAAGTTAGGCGTCAAGAACATCAAGTCGGGGATCTAGTGGTCAAACGCATCATACTGCCGCAAGGTGATCCCAGGGGCAAATGGATCCCCACATATGAAGGGTCATTTGTGGTTAAGAACATTTTCTCGGGAGGAGCTATGATTCTAACCACCATGGATGGTGACGACCTTCCTCACCCTGTCAATGCAGACATAGTGAAAAGATACTATGCATAATGAAAGACCCGCTAGGTTGACTGGCCTAGGCAAAAATAAGGGCTTCCCGACGAACCAAAAGGGTTCGGGCAAAAGTAAGGGATGAAAATGAAAAAAAAATTGTACACCCGACAAGTCGAAAACCCGAAAGGGAGGCTTGGGCAAAAAAGGGTATCCCGGTGGATTGAAAACCCGAAAGGGCAATCCAGGAAAAAGTTAGGGATTGAAGCGTATCACTATGTCTCATTGGATCATCTTGCGACCAGACTTCGGTATCGACTATCATGCTCGGACGGCACCCACCAATCTGATCAACCTTCAGCCAAGTAGCAAAGTGATGAGATGCTTGAGGATATAAAGGCAATAGAAGAGTTGGAACCCAATGGGGTTGTTTCACATAGTTGTTTTTCTCTCTTTTACACAAGTTATATAATTTCTATATTTCGGCGGTGTTCTCTTACTAGGACGTCAGCCTCTTTATACAAAACGCCTATTACAGGCCAATTTCAAAATCAATACAAGTCTTTTTTACAAAAAATCAATTTGTTTCTTTTTCTTTTTCTGTTTTGTTTTTGCAAGAACGTCCAATGATTTATTTTTGATATATGCATTTGAAAATGATTGCTGCTCATAAATATTTACATAAGAAACAAAGGCAATTACTCGAAATAGGGAAAATAAGAAGTACCAAACCCGGCGATTCCTCTGCCCAATAGGTATTGGGATAGAGTCATGCTTGGGAACATAATTATTGGTATATGCACTCCCCATGGTGTAAAAGTATCTGAAGGCATTGATGTCAACTTTCCCGAAAAAAGACAATACTCTCCCCAGTCGAGGTTCGTAATCGCGGTCGGGTCGGTAAATCTCATCCCCCAAACGGAGTCTATTTCTACAGATACAGAAGCTCAATCTCCAACAGAGCTCATCACTTCCAGCAACAGAATTTCATCCCCAGCTAAATTTGTTCTTTCAGATCAGCAGGTCTACCAACAGAGTATCTCTTCCCCCAAAGTTTGGTCCTTGCAGAGTTATTCTCCAGCATCTCTTCCCGGGAGAATATTCATAAATCTCCAGTAACCGCCAGGGATTTACTTTCCCAGACGCAAGCATACCCCGACAGCATTTCATGAACATACATCATGACATACGCATACATATCATATACAGCATAATCTCATTTATTTTGAGAATATCATCTCGCCCTGCATTTTATGCATCGCATACTAATATCTTTTGCAGGAAAAGACGATTAGCTTCAATGAATCCAGCAGTTATACAGATCACATCTATAGACAACTAATGGAAACTCAGTTCCCGAAAATCAAACGGGTCAACTAATCTACATTATCATATCAAAGTAACCTTAACTCGGTTCCTCCTAATTTTTTACATAAACTTATCTCAAAGTAACCTTACCCCGGTTACTCCTAAAGGTTTACACAAACTTATAACCTTACCCCGGTTCCTCCTGAAGTTTTACACAAACTTATCTCAAAGTAACCTTACCCTGGTTCCTCCTGAAGTTTTACACAGACTCATCACGAGCAACCTTACCCAGGTTCCTTCAGAAGTTTCACTCAGACTTATCCTGAAGCAACCTTACCTAGGTTCCTTCTTGGTTCAGATGCAGTTTTACCCAAACTCCTCACAAAGCAACCTTACCTAGGTTCCTTCTCGGTTCAGATGCAGTTTTACCCAAACTCTTCACAAAGCAACCTTACCCAGGTTCCTTCTCAGTTCAGATGAAGTTTTACCCAAACTCCTCACAAAGCAACCTTACCCAGGTTCCTTCTCGGTTCAGATGCAGTTTTACCCAAACTCCTCACAAAGCAACCTTACCCAAGTTCTTTCTCGGTTCAGATGCAGTTTTACCCAAACTCCTCACGAAGCAACCTTACCCAGGTTCCTTCCCATAAGCCCTACTATCCAGGTTCCTTCTCATAACCTTACCATCCAGGTTTCTTTTCTCTTATCTCTAGACAGTAGTCCACAACACTGTAAGACCTGGACCTGATCAAACACGATCGGTTTCACCTTTCCCCAGTAGGTCGTGATGCAGCCTATACACTGACCAGATATGCAGTTCACCTCCAGAGTTAATTCCCAGTAGAGTAACGGACAACTGATGCTCCTAAAATTCTATTTCTCCCAATACAGATACCAACATTCCTCAACAGATTCCTCCTCAATGACAGGAGCAGGGACTCTCATCAAAGGAATATCTCAGGAAATCAGCATCCTCTAGATGGCATCTTTAAGCCCATCTCTGACGGTACTCCATCACATCTTGGATGGCATCTTTAAGCCCATCTCCGACAATTCTATAACAACTTCCAAATGGCATCTATAAGCCCATTCCCGATATCACAAATCAAGTATCACTTCATGCGAGTGCAAATTTCTAGACACTCTAGTGTTCAATCATCTTCCACCTTCAGATCACGAAAGGCAGACGAGCCAATATACATCCTCAGGTTTAAGAAGAATTAAACAGGGGCAGCTATTGTACCCCAAAATTTTCCCTCTCATTTTAATCAATACATACTCCTAAAGGTCCTCAATTTGCTCAAGTTTCCCCAAGAGTTGACCAGACAAACTCTCTTCTAAGGCAGTGTGTCTCAAATTAGGGTTTCCACTTTCATCAAGATGTGTGGATCACAAAGGCCCAAAATTCTTTCCAAGGTCTTAATATATTCTCAAGACCCTACATGTCAAGTTTCATGTCTTGCACAAGAAGTTTGCTCAGTCAACTGCTCAAATGTTTGAGAATCGACTGCATTAGGTCAAAAGTCAATTGTGACCCAAATACAGTCAAAATTCAATATTTTTTGTCAACATCAACATTTTAAAGTGAATTTCATCATTTTATCAAGGGTTGACCATGATTCCCCAAGGAATGCTCCAAATTCATCAAAACCCAAAAGTTGCTAAATTAGGGTTTCTTAGTAAAAGTCAACCAAACTTTGACCAAGCATAACTTCCACATGCTTTATCATAAATTTTCCATCCAAGGCTCATTTTTAAGAGGATGAAGTTCCCTAAAATTCATCTTCATCCCACAAGTTCAAAATATGCACTCATCAAAAGATATGATTTTTTATATTATAGGTCCTTTTGAAAAGTCAACAAAAACACCTTTTGGGTCAAAGCTTCATACATGAACATGGAAGATCCAATTGAGATGAAACTAAAAGGGTTGTTTAGGGGACATCATAATATTTCTAAAAAGTACAATAACACCCTCCTAGGGTCAAAATTGAGAGAGTTGTGCATTGTCAAAGTTGGAAATTTTTGGAAAATTGTCAAAAGTCAACAATGATCAAATTTGCATTTTTTCCAAAGGGGCCCATGTTTTCTTGTTTGAAACATGTTTCTAATAGGACCCACGATCCCTGAGCTTTTCCACCTATTATTTTATTATTTTTATCATTTATTTTGATTTTTTATTCATTTAAATCAAAATAAATCAAATTAAATCAAATTAAATGGTAAAATAATAAAAGCAAATCAAATCTTGGGATTTTTGTGCACATTTGGAGTCTATGTACAGCTAGCATGATGATCAATTCGTGCAAGACTCATTAGGGTTGGAAAAGATTGGATTGAAGCTTGTTTTAGAAAGATATCATACAAAAGCAAATCAAATCCAATTTCCATTATTTTTCAAGATTCATGCCAATTTAATTGACCTAATTCAGTCTACTATATGTATATAACAATTGCAGATCAAAAGATGAGTTTTTGCAGCTGTGAAAAACCAGAAAACAAACTCAAAAATCTTGACAAAAGTGAGGTTCAGTTTTCAGTATATAGGACGATTCCAGGCCATTCAAAGACCCTAATCACTTCCTGGCCACATCCTGAAGCCAACAACATTATTTGCAGCCCTCAAAACATCAAGAATCATCGCCTAGACACGTCACGGTTTGCTTCCCAAACTCAAATTCGATTTCTATGTTTTACGCATCATAAATCCATTTTATCCATATATTCTTGTTCATAATCGTGTTTGCAAGCTTTCTGTATCACTTAATTATACTAACAATGCAGGAATCCATATTTACCATTGTTAGGGTTTAAGGTCACCATTTGGGGATTTCTGGTACATGAAAAATTGGACCATGAATTAGGTACCATGATACTCGTGAGACTAAGACAAGTTGATTGGTACCATCACAATTAATTTATCATGCTCGTATGAGATTTTTGAATTTTTGCAGGGCTGTAGTTACAACAAACGTCTGTAGGTATAAGTCTTTAACCTAAGACGACAGTTGTAGTGAAGAAGGTGATGCATGGCAGCCCATGACCGGGTGATTTGAATTTCACGCTGTTGTACCCCAAAATTTGCCCTCCCATATTCTTCAAGATTCCTCAAGGATTGCACAGTCCAATTGCCTCCTAACACAGTCAAAATTAGGGTTTTGGCTCTTGCAAGGAATTTATGGTTTACAGTGGTCCAATCAAGTTCCATAGGCCCATACACATTGTCAAGCATCTACATGCCAAGTTTCAAGACTCACAACATCAAATTGCACAGTCAAAAGCCTTATTTGCTTCACAGTCAACTGTAGGGGTAAAATGGTCATTTTACAGTCAAAAGTCAGAATTTTTGGTCAACATATTATTTTTAAGCCACAATCATCTTTTGATCAAGTCTTGATCATGATTCCCCAAGCATGGCTCAAAAAGCATCAAGGATGCAAAAGTTTCTATTTTTGGACAGCTGAAAAGTCAACTGTAACTTGACCAAGGCATAACTTTTTCATGGTTCATCACAAAAATCCCATCCAATGCTCATTTTGAAGGGGATGACATTTCCTACAACTCATATTCACATTCCAAGTCCAAGAAATGCTCTCACAAAAAGTTATTAATTTCTACATTATAGGTCAATTTCAAAAGTCAACAAAAAGGAATTTTAAGTCAAAGACCATAACTTGAGATTGGTAAATCCAAATGACATGGGACCAAAGGCATTGGTTATAGGACTTCAAGACCTTTCCAAAATGTCCAAGAACATGTTCATAGGATAAAAATTGAGCAAGATATGCATTGGAGAAGTTGGGAAATTTTTGGGAATTTGCAAAAGTTAACTTTGCCTAAAACACCTCATTTTTGCTAATGGGCCTCAAATTTCTTCTTGAAACATTGTCCAAGGCCTATGCACGACCCAATGAGCTTAAATTGATTTATTTTCTTATTTTTAATTAATTAATTGAATTTTTTATTAATATTAATTCATTTAATTGATTTTAAATGTAGGAAATTCAAAGATATGGTTTTCAAATCTTTTTGTGATGCAAAAAAGGTCAACACATGCTGAAGATTTCGTGTACACATCAAGGAGACAAAATCATCCAATTTTGGCAAGTTTTATCAATCAAAAAGGTTGAAAAAGATTTGATTGAAAATCAAGGATGCAAAACATAATGCCATGGATCTTTTGCCCAAAGATTTAACCTAATTCATTCCATTACATATACTGAAGCTAAACCTAAATCCAGATACGTGCAAGCTGCTGCAAAAAGCCATAAACTAATTCCAAAAAATCAAGAACAAAGTCAAAACTGAATTCAACCTTCCAGGCCAATTCAAACCCTTTTCTTGATTCCAACACCTTGCTGGGACACTCAGGAACGTATAGCAATCACAAACAAGCCTTAACACTCAAAGAATCACTCGCTTCAGTCATACGGTTTGCACACTTTTGCCATAATCGAAACTCCCAATTCATGAACATTTGATGTGATTTATGGCCTGTTTTATGTTGCTTGCATCCATACAAAGCTATTGGTATTGATTAATTAGATTATCATGCACTGAATTATGAATTGCCATTAACGATTTTTAGGTTTTTGGAGTTTCCAGATTAGGGCTTTTCAGCATAGGAAAAATCAAGCCTTCTAAGACCCATGGTTGGAACCGCCTGGACAAGACAAATTTAAACCAACCCTCGCGCCCTATTTATATAACCCAGAATCCTAATCGCTAATTTTCCTTTTGTTATTTTATGGGGGTTAAAAACCCCCGCTAATTGCTTTTGTTTTACAGGAAAAAGGTAGGAGACGAAGGACATGTAAGCCCCTGAATGGATGGTTCAAATATCGCGCGCGTAATTATTGTTTTATCCAGCATAATTGTTGTTGTCATATATTAATTCTTTTGATCATTATAATAACAGATACACGTGCGTGGCTCAGTGGAAGGTGAGGTGCACGTTCATCATTGGGACCTGGGTTCGATTCCCAGGTCCACCCAAAATCCTCATATTATTTTTCATAATATATTCATATGCAGCGTTTGCCCAAGATTCCATCATACACCTTCCTTATCCAGATGCCATGTGTCCTTCAAAGCAATCCAATGGCCATGAAGCGCCGAACACCATGTTCTCCAGTCAACCAACAGGCATGTGATACAGAAAGTCAACGTAGGCTTGATGTTATTGGGCCTGAAATCTGCAAACAAAACCTCCATTCTTGGGTCAACACCCCCTGGTTAATTGCTTTTCTTTTTATTTTCTTTTAACTAACTATTTTTTTTATTATTAATATTATTTATTTAACTAACATAATTAATATTAATTTTCATAATAAACTCAGAATTAAATATTTATAATATTTTTATTATGCATTAATTTCATTATTAATTTATTTTGTAAATAAAATACTAACAAATTTTAATCTTTTTTTTACAATAAATAAAATAGGCTAGAATTAGGTTTTTTTCTTGACCTTTAATTTCTTTTCTTTTTATTTTCATAAAAACATAAAAAAACAGTTTTTTTTTCTTTGATCAATTAATTAATTAGTTATTAGGTTCAATATTTTAATTAAATTGCAAAAAAGGACAATTTTCTTTCTTTCTCTCAAAAAGGGTCAAAACCCTAAGACTTTCCGGATTTAATTTTTATTCGTGCGTTATTATTTTTGATCATACTTATGTATCTGTTTCCAAGGATGTAATAGTTAATTAGGCTTTTACCGCTTTCTTTACTTTTCTCGCATTTATTTCAAAACGGGTTTTGTTTTTGGCGATGTATAGACCCGCGCCTTGTAATAACGTAGATTTACCTTTCCGTATTTTATTTTCCGCACTCTTAACTATTAAAATGCATGAAAGATTTGTATGAAAATTAAAAACAACTCGTAGATCATCATGATACATGTACAAGATAAATATAAACTGAAAAACAACACACATGCACATGCCACTCCTAGGGTACGCCTCACTCGGTTGCCTCGAACGTGGTCGTCAAGTATAGGGTGTTTTAGAGGTCGCCCTCCTGTCTAAAGATCCAGTTGCCTCGAAACGGTTGCCTCGGATAAAAAGGATCTAGGACATTAGGGTTACCACTAAGGCGTCCTACTATTGCTTCGGTGACCACATTGTCCCTAATAATTGAATTGACCCGAATACCTCCAACGACGGTGCTACCTACTTCTCAATAGTGGGATAGTACTGTCTAAAGGACCCTTACACAGCCTAATTCCTTAGAGTAGGTAGATTTCTCATAGGTACTTGCTCTTTCAAAAAACAAAAACATCTTTTCGCACCTACACTTTCAAAAGGTTTTCAAACAAATATTTCATACACTCTTGAGGACAGATACAAGAGTTACTTAGAAATTTTTTCAAACGAAACTTTTTCAAAACCCACACACACTTGAAAAGCAAACAATTTTTGAAAACATAGAGTGAGCAAGTACCTAAGAGCCCATGGATAACCATGGATAGAAAGGGTGCTAACACCTTCCCTTTCTATAAATCTACCTCCTGAACCGAGAAACATTCTCAAAGAAGGAATTTTGCTGTGCTTTTGTCCTTTCCATGTTGGAGAACATAAAAGACGGTGGCGACTCTTGCTTACCGCGACATTTTGCGAACCAGCTTAAAAAACAGTCAGTTCTATTTCCACCGATCACAGAACTGGCGACTCTGCTGGGGATACTAATAAGTGAGGTTTACCTTAGGATTAGACCACTCTTATGTTTTCAATTGTATGTCTTGATTGCTTTTATATTGTGGGCTCGCATCGGAGTTTCATAGATCCTAACCCGGATCTGGGGATACCCTTTTAGGTAGCATAAGCTGTGAGGGACCTGTCCGGCGTAGACCGACACGGGTGAAGTAGTGGCTATATTGGTGTGACACCTTGGTCTGTACCGATATCCCTTGTGTTGCAACGAGGAGAATATGGGTCTTCTGAGGAGTCATTAAGCACTAACCGACCTTAGAACCCTAAATTGACCCAACTTGGCCATAGAACAATAGCAGTATGCTACACCCATTGAGGCTAAACTCTCGCGATGGTTCTGGCCGCAAGAAAAGATTGCGACGCTGGAGTTATGACCGATTGAGGGTAGTCAGTGATATTGGGATCCTCTAGAACCCGATTACTTTTGATAGGACAGGTCTTAACCAACGAAACTGAAAGAGGGTAGTACCTGAACTTCATGCTGGCCTAAACTCTAAGGACTGTCTTGTGTGACTTGTGTGCCTTATCATGTTTGCCTTTGTGAATACTTGTGGTGTGCTTTATCATAACATCATACCATCATAACATTGCATGCATCCTGCATAAGGACTGACCTATTTCAAAGACAAGAGGGTTTCACCTTTGCTCTGTTTTGTAGGACATCATGATGCCTGTGCGAAGGAATACTATCCGGCTCAACTTTGTTCACCCACCTGATTTGCTTAAAGAATTGGTTGACAGAATTCCAAATACTACTTCCTTCATCCAGAGGCACAGTTCTCTTCTCGGTTTAGTCACTTCAAAGTGGGACCAACAACTGATGAGTGTCCTGACCCAGTTTTATGATCCACTATATCATTGCTTCACCTTTCAAGACTTCCAGCTGGTCCCTACCCTGGAAGAATTCTCTGATTTGCTTGGTATCCCTATCTTGGATCAGACTCCATTCACTGGTTGGGAAAAGACCCTTAGGCTTGAGGAGATTGTTGCAGCCCTTCCTTTGACCAACAAGGAGGTAATGGATAACTGGGTGACTAGAAGCGGAGTTAAGGGCTTTTTGGCCAAGTTTCTGATTGGTAAAGCTAATAGTTTCTGGAATGACTTAGACTTCAGAGCGTACGAAGACATTCTGGCTCTCTTAATCTATGGTCTGGTATTGTTCCCAAATCCTGATAACTTTATCAATGTCAATGCCATAAGGATCTTCATGTCTCGGAACCCTATGCCCACTCTCTTGGGTGATATCCTGCAACAACTCTATGCTCGTACTGCCCGAAGACGGGGAACTCTGTGGTGTTGTACTCCTTTGTTAGTGAGGTGGTTTATTTCGCACCTCCCTAAGTTCGTGCTGAAGAACAAAGAAGGAAGAGGCTGGGCTCATAGGTTAATATCTCTCACTGATGATGACATCATTTGGACTCTCAGAGGTTTGGATGAAGTAGCTGTTATTGATCGTTGTGGTGAATATCCTAATGTTCCATTGATCGGTACTCAGGGAGGAATCTCTTATAATCCATGTTTAGCTCTCCGTAAGTTTGGAAGAGCTAGAAGAGCAGGGCCTCATGAGATGTTGGTACCTCACATCAGTTTTGAGTTTCAGGTAGATAGTGACGAGTTGCGTCGTAGATTCATCAAGGCTTGGGACAGAATTCACAAAGCTGACCCACATGAGTTGGGACCAAAGACTTCTCTACCTATGGAATCCTACTACAGATGGGTCCTCATTCGTGCTCAGAAGTTAGGTATGCCATACGAAGCTGTCAGGCCTATCATTCTTGAATTTCCTAGAGACGGGGTTCCTCCAACTGTACTCCCTCCTCAGATACCTACTGATGTTGATACACTAAAGAGGTCTTGGGCACAACTACAGGAAGAACGGGATTCTTATCGGGAAAGGTTCAAAGAACAAGAACAGAAAATCCAGAAGCTGACTAAGCAATTGGAGAACGAGCGGACCTTGAATGACTATATTCGTACTGAGAAGAGGAGGCCATGGGAGCACTGATGGGATTTGGACGTTTCTTTTACAGCTTTTATTTCCTTTTCAGTATTTTCATTCTTGTAACGCCTAAGGGCAATTTCTTGAACAATTTAAATTCCAAAGTTAAATCTAATGAAGTGTGTTTCCTTTTTGTTTACAAAGTTGAATCCCGATTGTCTTTGAAAACATACATCATACGCATTCCATTCATCATATGCATAACAGGTACCCTTTTTCTACAGGTTGCTTAATCTTCTTCGCTGTTTATTTCAGCAGTCATCATGAATCCTGAATCATCCAATGAACAAGCTATCAAGGCCCTCCAGCCCCAGAACGCCCAGTTTCAAGAGCTGGTCATGAGCTTAGCCCAGGGTCAACAGGAATTGAAGACTCTGCTTTTGAAGAAGAAGAAGAAGAGGATTGTGCTGTTCAACACTGGACGAAGGTTTGAGAATACACTGCAAAATGAGGCTGATCAAGCTACTTCCTCTGTAGGGAAAGACAGTCCCCAAGGGGGGAGGATTCCTAGTCCTGTGGTCTCCGACAACGAGACGGATTTCAATGATGAACAGTACCCTCCTGCTGAGGACAGGTACAAACAACTGGAGGATCGTCTGAGTGCCATGGAGATTCAACAGGTGCCTGAGTTGGATTTTGGGGATCTAGGTTTATCTTCTGGGGTGGTGATCCCACACAAGTTCAAGGAACCTTCTTTTGCGAAGTATGACGGGGCATCCTGCCCTAAGCTGCATCTCAGATCCTATGTAAGGAAGATCCAACCATATACTGCAGACAAGCACTTATGGATCCATTTCTTTCAGGATAGTCTTTCAGGGACTCAACTCGAATGGTTCTATCAGCTGGATGGAACCAGTATTCGTAACTGGGAGGACTTGGCTACTGCATTTTATAAGCAGTATCAGTACAATGCCGACCTTGCTCCCACGCGTACCCAACTCCAGGGTATGTCACTTGGGACGGGTGAAGGTTTTAAGGAGTACGCGCAAAAGTGGAGAGACCTGGCTGGAAGGGTGCGGCCACCTTTGACTGACCGAGAGCTTGTTGATATGTTCCTAGGGACCCTGTCTGGTCCGTTCTTCAACCATCTGATTGGTAATTCTTCTGCAGGGTTTACAGACCTCATTCTGACTGGTGAGAGGATCGAAGCTGGTATCAAGTCGGGGAAGATACAGAAAGGTGCATCCTCAAGTTCTGAAAAGAAGCCCTTCAAGAAAGAATCTAGTGTTGTGTATGGTTCCAGGAAACAGAATAAACCGGAACGCCGCCAAGCTGTCAACGTGGTGGTTATTTCTAAGCCTGCTGCCGCTCCTCGGCAATATAACCAACCAAGGGGTGAGAGACCCAGAAGGGAGTACACTCGGCTCAGTATGACCTTGTCTCAGATATTTCCGCAACTGCTGTCAACCAATATGGTAACCATCAAAGAAGCTCTGAAGGTAGTGAACACGACCTCTCCAAAGTACAACCCCAACGCCCGTTGCGCTTATCACTCTGATAGCCCGGGGCATTCTACTGATGATTGTTGGGCTCTGAGGAATAAGGTTCAGGACCTTATTGATGCTAAAGAGATACAGTTCAAAGCGCTCGAAAGACCCAATGTTGTGACTGCTCCCATGCCCCAGCATGGAGTGAATGTTGTGGAAGAAGACCTATATGTAGCTTCTGTGGATGAGATTGTTACTCCGTTGTTGACTGTCAAAAGGAACCTGTTGCTAGCCGGTTTATTTCCGGGATGTAGCAAAGGTTGCCTTCTATGTTCTGTTTCACCTGCTGGTTGTCCTTTGTTGAAGTCAGGTATCCAAAGCCTGATGGATAATAAAGAGATCTTGTTCGAGAAGATTGTTGTTCCTGCTGTCCCTGCTGAAGAAGTGTCCATTGTTACTATTTTCAACAACCCTCCTAAGGCTCCCTCAAAGAAGCCTCTCAAAGTCCTGTCTACTCAGAAGATTTCTCCCATCATCATCATTGTTCCGGGGCCCCTCCCCTATACATCTGACAAAGTTGTCCCTTGGCACTATGGGGCAGATGTTTATGTGCTCGGAGTAAAATCGGAGTTTGATACTAGTACCGGCATCAGTAACATCACCGGGCCTACCAAAATCACTCGCAGTGGAAGGCTCTTCTCACCTGATATTGCGCCACCAGTTATTCAAAGACCTCTTGTTATCACACCTGCTAGTGTGCCTGTTTCCCCTCCTGATCAAGTTTCTACCCCTGCTGCTGAGTCATCTGACGCTCGGGGCAAAGGGATTGCTACTGATGTGCCTGCCCAGACGGAGGCACCAAAGACAACCAATGTTGAAGCTTCCAAGCAAGAGATGTAAGAGATTCTCAAGATCATTAAGAAGAGTGATTTCAATGTAGTTGAGCAGCTGGGGCACACCCCCTCTAAAATTTCTATGTTATCACTGTTGTTGTGTTCAGAGGCCCATGCCAAGGCCCTGATTTCCTTCCTGAAGATGGCCCATGTGCCACAAGAAATGTCTGCTGATCAATTTACCGATTGTGTGGCCAACTTGACTGCTGATAATGGGTTGGGTTTCTCTGACGCCGATCTGACTGCCAAGGGAAAGAACCATAACGACGCCTTGCATGTCTCCATTGAATGCAGGGGCACTACTCTTGCCCGTGTGTTGGTAGACACTGGTTCTTCATTAAATGTATTGCCCAAGAAAGCTCTAGACAGGCTGGATTGTGAGGGTTTAGAGCTCAAGCCTAGTAACATTGTTGTCCGGGCCTTTGACGGGTCCAAAAGGATGGTGCATGATGAAGTTAACATTCCAATCAGGGTTGGCTCTCAAGTTTTTGATTCTACTTTCTATGTGATGGACATCCAACCGTCCTATTCTTGTTTGCTGGGTCGCCCTTTGATCCATAAGGTTGGAGCTGTGACCTCCACACTACATCAGAAGCTGAAATACCCAGTCAGAGGGAAGATTGCGACGGTGCAGGGGGAGGAAGAATATATGGTCAGCCACCTCAACTCGTTCCGGTACATAGAAATGGATGGGGAATTCATTGAGACCCCCTTTCAACACTTTGAAGAGGTGCCTCAGACACTGGCATCAGCAGAGACTGTGACTGAAGAAGATTCTCCTTTGAAGATGGCTTCCTTAAAGGATGCCCAGGCTGTGATTGAGAAGGGTGAGTGTGCAAACTGGGGCCGACTTCCTGATTTTACTTCGAAGACGGACAAGTTTGGTTTGGGTTTCACTGCAGAAGCTCAGAGGGCTGTTCGTAAGGCAAGGATTGGAAGACCTTTTGTGCTCATCACCAACCCGGGAGTGAATGCTATTGAAGACGATGTGGAGGAATCTGAATTCGACAGCTGGATCTACCCAACAACCAACGGTGGACCAAGCAACTGGACAACGAAAGATTTCATACCTATTACTTTTGTCACTCAGTAATGAACTCCTTTGTTTTGAATTTGTAACGAACAATAATTTGAAACTTTATGGCCCGGTGTCTTACCCGGGGCACCGTGGCTTCATTTGTGAGGGCTTATTATTTGTCATTTTGATATATCATGAATAAAAGCATTGGACGTTTTTTGCATTTCAAATCTTGCGCTCCTTTCTTTCTTTATATATTGCAAAACAGCTATATTTACACACACTCACCTATACAGGTTCCAATCCACTTTGGATCTCACTGGTAATGACTCTGCTACCGCCAGTTATGACTTCGAAAATCCGATCAACTTAGCCGAAGACGAAGGTGAAGATGATTGCGAAGTGCCTGGTGAGCTTGCAACACTGCTACTCCAGGAAGAGAGGGCCATTCAGCCACATGAAGAGCCAGTGGAAACGGTAAATCTGGGTACTGAGACAAACAGAAAGGAAGTCAAGATTGGTGCCAATATAGAGCTCAGTGTGAAACAGCGGTTGATTCAGATGCTGCATGATTATGTGGAAATCTTTGCCTGGTCCTACGAAGACATGCCTGGGTTAGATACTGACATTGTGGTTCATCACCTGCCTACCAAGGAAGACTGCCCTCCGGTAAAACAGAAGGTCCGCCGTATGCGTCCAGAGATGTCCAAGAAAATCAAGGCTGAGGTTATGAAGCAATTTGATGCCGGGTTTCTAGCAGTGACTTCTTACTCTCAGTGGGTTGCCAACGTGGTTCCAGTGCCGAAGAAAGATGGTAAGGTCAGAATGTGTGTTGATTACAGGGATTTGAACAGGGCGAGCCCTAAGGATGATTTCCCTCTGCCTCATATCGACGTTCTGGTTGACAACACTGCTCAGCATAAAGTATTCTCCTTCATGGACGGCTTCTCCGGTTATAATAAGATCAATATGGCTCCTGAAGACATGGAGAAGACCACTTTTGTTACTCAGTGGGGCACCTTTTGCTACAAGGTCATGCCTTTTGGGTTGAAAAATGCTGGGGCAACCTACCAACGTGCCATGGTTGCTCTGTTCCATGATATGATCCATCATGAGATCGAAGTGTATGTCGATGATATGATTGCAAGGTCCCAAACTGAGGAGGAACACCTTGACCATCTGCAGAAACTATTTGACCGTCTGAAGTTATACAAGCTGAGGTTGAACCCAAACAAGTACACCTTCGGGGTAAGATCTGGAAAGTTGCAAGGTTTCGTCGTAAGCGACAAAGGTATTCAAGTGGACCCTGCCAAAGTGAAAGCCATACAAGAGATGCCAACTCCCAAGACAAAGAAAGAAGTCAGAGGCTTTCTAGGACGTCTGAATTACATTGCCCGATTCATCTCGCACCTAACTGCTACCTGTGAACCAATCTTCAAGCTGCTGAAGAAAGATCAAGTAGTACGTTGGAACGATGAATGTCAGGCCGCTTTCGAAAGAATCAAAGAGTATCTCCAAGAACCACCCATTCTTATGCCACCGGTTGAAGGGAGACCTCTAATCTTATACCCGACAGTACTTGACAGCTCAATGGGGTGTGTGCTGGGGCAGCATGACGAGTCTGGCCGAAAAGAGCATGTTATTTATTATCTTAGCAAAAAGTTTACCGACTGTGAGACCTGTTACTCACTGCTCGAGAAAACTTGTTGCGCTTTGGTATGGGCTGCTCGCCGGCTGAGACAGTATATGTTGACTCACACTACTCTGTTGATTTCAAAAATGGATCCAATCAAGTACATCTTCGAAAAGCCTGCCTTGTCCAGAAGAATAGCGAGATGGCAGAGGATCTTGACAAAATACGACATCCAGTACACGACTCAGAAAGCAATCAAGGGAAGTGTATTGGCAGACCACTTGGCACACCAGGCAGTGGACGATTACCAATCGATGAACTTTGAATTTCCAGACGAGAACATCATGATAGTGACTGATTGTGAAGTACCTGGACCGGATGAAGGACCTGAGGAAGGACCCCGATGGTCTATGCACTTTGACGGAGCCTCGAACGCTTTGGGTAACGGTGTCGGCACTGTGATCATATCCCCCAAAGGCACTCATACTTCACTTACTGCCCGGATATGTTTTAACTGCACCAACAACATGGCAGAGTATGAAGCATGTATCATGGGTCTTCAAGCTGCAATTGACTTAAGGATCAAGTTCCTGAGTGTCTTCGGAGATTCCGCTCTCGTGATCAGTCAGATCAAAGGTGAGTGGGATACGAAACACCCAAATCTTATTCCTTACAAAGAGTATGTGTTGACATTGATCCCCTATTTCACGGAGATAACTTTTGAACACTTCCCAAGAGAGGAGAATTAGTTGGCGGACGCGTTGGCTACGATGTCTTCCATGTTCAAAGTAAAGTGGGATAACGAGGCTCCCCGGATCATTATCTGGAAGTTGGATGAACCTGCATATTGCTGTGATCTTGAGGATGAAGAAGTAACATAAAAACCTTGGTATCATGAAGTGAAGAGGTACTTGGAAGCTCAAGAATACCCCGAGGGTGCATCTGTCAACGACAAGAAGTTTCTGAGAAGGTTTGCAGCAAAGTTCTTCCTCAGCAACGGCATTCTTTACAAGCGAAACCATGATTCAACCTTACTGCATTATGTGGATAAGACTGAAGCAGAAAAGATCATGGCAGAACTACATGAAGGTACCTTCGGAACACATTCCAGTGGACACACTATGGCAAAGAAAATCCTTCGGGCAGGATATTTCTGGTCCACAATGGAAGCCGACTGTTATCAATATTCTCGGACGTGTCACAAATGCCAGATCTATGCTGATAAGGTGCACATTCCTCCAGTCCCTCTGAACGTCTTGACAACACCTTGGCCTTTTGCAATATGGGGCATTGATATGATCGGCGAGATCAGACCTACGACATCTAACGGGCATCGCTTCATCCTGGTAGCAATTGATTACTTCACGAAGTGGGTCGAAGCAGCCTCCTATGCTACCGTAACCAAGAACGTCGTGGCACGGTTCATTCGGCATAACCTGATCTGCCGATACGGTGTACCAGAGAGGATCATTACGGATAATGGTACCAATCTTAATAACAAGATGATCACTGAGCTCTGCGAGCAATTCAAGATACAACACCACAACTCTTCTCCTTACTGGCCGAAGATGAATGGGGCCGTAGAAGCAGCTAATAAGAATATCAAGAAGATTGTGCAGAAGATGACAATGACCTATAAAGATTGGCACGAGATGTTATCGTTCGCTCTTCATGGGTACCGTACCTCAGCACGGACGTCAACAGGGGCAACACCCTTTTCATTGGTCTATGGCATAGAGGCAGTCTTTCCTATTGAGGTCCAGATACCCTCTCTCCGGATAATGAAGGATGCAGGTTTGAGCGAAGATGACTGGATCCAGACTCGACTTGATCAGTTAAATCTAATCGATGAAAAGAGACTCACCGCTATTTGTCATGGTCAAACGTACCAAAAACGGATGATCAGGGCATTTAACAAGAAAGTCAGACGACAAGAGTATCAAGTCGGAGACCTGGTAATCAAGCGCATCATTCTTCCTCAAAGTGATCCCAGGGGAAAATGGACCCCTACGTACGAAGGGCCATTTGTGGTTAAACATATCTTCTCAGGAGGAGCTATGTTCTAACCACCATGGACGGTGACGACCTTCCTCACCCCGCCAATGTAGACATAGTAAAAAGATACTACGCATGACTAAAGACCCGCTAGGTTGACACACCTAGGCAAAAATAAGGGCTTCCCGGTGAACCAAAAGGGTTCGGGCAAAAATAAGGGATGAAATGAAAAAAAATCTGTACACCCGGCAAGTCGAAAACCTGAAAAGGCGGCTTGGGCAAAAATGGGTATCCCGGTGGACTGAAAACCCGAAAGGGCAGTCCAGGAAAAAGTTAGGGATAAGCGTAATACTATGTCTCATTGGATCACCTTGCATCCAGAATTTGGTATCAATTATCAGGCTCAGACGGCACCAATCAATCAGCTTCATCTTCAACTAAGCAGCAAAGTGATGAGACGCTTGAAGACATAAAGGCGATAGCAGAGTTGAAACCCAGTGGATTTTTCACATAGCTGTTTTGCTTTATTTTCACAAAATTGTATAAACTCTATGTTGTTCGGCGGCGTTCTCTTACTAGGACGTCAGCCTCTTGTACACAAACGCCTATTTACAGGCAAATTCAAAAATCAATACAAATTCACTTTTCCAGACAAATTGCCAATTGTTTTTCCTTTATCTGTTTTGTTTTGCAAAGAACGTCCAATGTTCATTTTTGATATATGCATTTGACATTAATTGCTAACTCATAAATATTTGCACGCGAAACAAAGGACTAATTACAGGTGACATCAGAAACAGGGGAAATAATGAGTTGTCTAAGCGATCTAGTTGCTCTATCCACCAAGGTACCAAGGTAGGTTCAGCTGAAGAACGTAACCAAGATACCTTCACTCCCCGCAGAGTAAGACAGGATTCAGCAATACTCTCCCCGAGCAGAGTTGGTCTCCCGTCAGCCCAAAAAAGGCACAGTATCTCCAGCAAGTTAGCGATACTCTCCCCAAGCAGAGTTAGTCTACTGTCAGCCTTAAGGAAGTTGGATATCCCCAGAAAATCTCAATATTCCCCAGCGGAGTATGAAAATGTTCCTAAGAAAGCATCCCCGACAGTCTTAATATAAGATTGTTCCCCGGCGGAATACAGACATCCAGTGGAGCCACTTCCCTATGACAGTTCAAAGAGCTTCCCTAGGAGAGTTGAATCAATCTCCCCAGTAGATTCGGGAAGCTTATCCCCATTAGATTCTGGAAGCTTGTCCCTTGCAAAGTACAAAAGCCTCTCTCCGACTTTATTCAGAAGGTTATTCCCCACCAGAGCTTATAACTGGGTTATCCTCAGCTAATTACCACAGAAAGATCGTCCTCGGCAAAGTTCTTCCTACCCCCCAGCGGAGTTCATCAGATTCCCCAACATAACTTATCAACGGAATCCCCAGCGGAGTTCTCATAAAATCTCAGCGAAGTATCTCTTCCCACAGAGTAATTCCCCGCAGAGTAATCTCTCCAACAAGTTTATTCCCCAACGGAGTCATCTTCTCCTACTGGTTTATTCTTACAAATCATCATCCCCAGCGGAAATGAAGAACTCTACTCTTCAACATCAGCCCAGGATTCAACAAGCTCCCGGCACTCGTCAAGGATTTATTTTCCTAGACGAAAATACATTCATAGACATTTCACATTTCATACATCCTGCTTACATACATGATAAAGTGCATACGACACGATCTCGTTTTGAGAACATCATGACATCATGCATTTTCATACATCATGACATTGCATACAACTGATGTTTTGCCTTTTCAGGAAAAAGGTCAATACAAAGAAGATTACTATCAACTGTCGCAGTTCCGGATTCGATTCCTGTATCTAGCCAGGGCATATATGTGAGTGACTGATTGTAGATTCGATAGCTGTATCCAGCCAGGGCATATATGCATGAAGAGTTTAGAGATTCGATACCTGTATCCAGCCAGGGCATATCTGTAGACGACCAATTCCAGATTCGATACCTGTATCTAGCCAGGGCATATCTGTGAGTGATTGATTGTGGATTCGATACCTGTATCTAGCCAGGGCATGTCTGCATGAAGAGTTTAGAGATACGATTCTTGTATCCAGCCAGGGCATATCTGTAGACGACTAATTCCAGATTCAATTCTTGTATCCATCCAGGGTACATCTGTGAGTGATTGATTGTGGATTCGACACCTGTATCCGGCCAGGGCATCTATACATGAGGAGTTTAGAGATTCGATTCCTGTATCCAGCCAGGGCATATCTGTAGACGACTAATTCCAAATTCGATTCCTGTATCCAGCCAGGGCATATCTGTGAGTATTTGATTGTAGATTCGATACTTGTATCCAGCCAGGGCATGTCTGCATGAAGAGTTTAGAGATTCGACACCTGTATCCAGCCAGGGCATATCTGTAGACGACTAATTCCAGATTCGATTCCTGTATCTAGCCATGGCATATCTGTGAGAGATTGATTGTGGATTCGATACCTGTATCTAGCCAGGGCATGTCTGCATGAGGAGTTTAGAGATTTGATTCCTGTATCCAACCAGGGCATATCTGTAGACGACTAATTCCAGATTCGATTCCTGTATCCAGCCAGGGCATATCTGTGAGTGATTGATTGTAGATTCGATACCTGTATCTATCCAGGGCATATCTGCATGAAGAGTTTAGAGAATAGATACCTGTATCCAGCCAGGGCATATCTATAGACGACTAATTCCAGATTTGATACCTGTATCTAGCCAGGGCATATCTGTGAGTAATTGATTGTGGATTCGATACCTGTATCTAGCCAGGGCATATCTGCATGAAGAGTCTGAAGATCAACACCTGAAACAGGCCAGGAAACCATCTTCCTTTCTCAAAGTACGCAAGTTCTCGCTAAGGAATCTCTTACGCGATCGACACCTTCCGATGGCATCTATAAGCCCATCTCCACAACTATCCATCACATTTCCAAATGGCATCTATAAGCCCATTCCCGACAAGGTTCTGTCACATCTCCATATGGCATCTATAAGCCCATCCTCCCATCCATCATATCTCCAAATGGCATCTGTAAGCCTATTCCCGACATCACGTTGCTGATATTCTACTATGTGAGTGCAAATTTCTGGGCACTCTAGTGTTCAATCATCTTCCACCTTCGGATCACGAAAGGCATGCAAGCCAATCTACATCCTCAGGTTTAAAAGATTGAACAGGGGCAACTGTTGTACCCCAAAATTTTCCCTCCTATATTCTTCAAGATTCCTCAAGGGTTGCACAGTCCAATTGCCTCCTAACACAGTCAAAATTAGGGTTTTGGATCTTGCAAGGAATTTATGGTTTTCAGTGGTCCAATCAAGTCCCATAGGCCCATACACATTGTCAAGCATCTACATGCCAAGTTTCAAGACTCACAGCATCAAATTGCACAGTCAAAAGCCTTATTTGCTTCACATTCAACTGTAGGGGTAAAATGGTCATTTTACAGTCAAAAGTCAGAATTTTTGGTCAACATCTTATTTTGAAGCCACAATCATCATTTGATCAAGTCTTGATCATGATTCCCCAAGCATGGCTCAAAAATCATCAAGGATGCAAAAGTTGCTATTTTTGGACAGCTGAAAAGTCAACTGTAACTTGACCAAGGCATAACCTTTTCATGGTTCATCAGAAAAATCCCATCCAATGCTCATTTTGAAGGTAATGACATTTACTACAACTCATCTTCACATTCCAATTCCAAGAAATGCTCTCACAAAAAGTTATTAATTTCTACATTATAGGTCAATTTCAAAAGTCAACAAAAAGGCATTTTAAGTCAAAGACCATAACTTGAGATTGGTAAATCCAAATGACATGGGACAAAAGGCATTGGTTAGAGGACTTCAAGGCCTTTCCAAAATGTCCAAGAACATGTTCATAGGATCCAAATTGAGCAAGATATGCATTGGAGAAGTTGGGAAATTTTTGGGAATTTGCAAAAGTCAACTTTGCCTAAAACACCTCATTTTTGCTAATGGGCCTCAAATTTCTTCTTGAAACATTGTCCAAGGCCTATGCACGACCCAATGAGCTTAAATTGATTTATTTTCTTATTTTTAATTAATTAATTGAATTTTTTATTAATATTAATTCATTTAATTGATTTTAAATGTAGGAAATTCAAAGATATGGTTTTCAAATCTTTTTGTGATGCAAAAAAGGTCAACACATGCTGAAGATTTTGTGTACACATCAAGGAGACAAAATCATCCAATTTTGGCAAGTTTTATCAATCCAAAAGGTTGAAAAAGATTTGATTGAAAATCAAGGATGCAAAACATAATACCATGGATCTTTTGCCCAAAGATTTAACCTAATTCATTCCATTACATATACTGAAGCTAAACCTAAATCCAGATACGTGCAAGCTGCTGCAAAAAGCCATAAACTAATTCCAAAAAATCAAGAACAAAGTCAAAACTGAATTCAACCTTCCAGGCCAATTCAAACCCTTTTCTTGATTCCAACACCTTGCTGGGACACTCAGGAACGCATAGCAATCACAAACAAGCCTTAGCACTCAAAGAATCACTCACTTCAGTCATACAGTTTGCACACTTTTGCCATAATCGAAACTCCCAATTCATGAACATTTGATGTGATTTATGGCCTGTTTTATGTTGCTTGCATCCATACAAAGCTATTGGTATTGATTAATTAGATTATCATGCACTGAATTATGAATTGCCATTAACGATTTTTAGGTTTTTTGAGTTTCCAGATTAGGGATTTTCAGCATAGGAAAAATCAAGCCTTCTAAGACCCATGGTTGGAACCGCCTGGACAAGACGAATTTAAACCAACCCTCGCGCCCTATTTATATAACCCAGAATCCTAATCGCTATTTTTCCTTTTGTTATTTTGTGGGGGTTAAAAACCCCCGCTAATTGCTTTTGTTTTACAGGAAAAAGGTAGGAGACGAAGGACGTGTAAGCCCCTGAATGGATGGTTCAAATATCGCGCGCGTAATTGTTGTTTTATCCAGCATAATTGTTGTTGTCATATATTAATTCTTTTGATCATTATAATAACAGATACACGCGCGTGGCTCAGTGGAAGGTGAGGTGGACGTTCATCATTGGGACCTGGGTTCGATTCCCAGGTCCACCCAAAATCCTCATATTATTTTTCATAATATATTCATATGCAGCGTTTGCCCAAGATTCCATCATACACCTTCCTCATCCAGATGCCATGTGTCCTTCAAAGCAATCCAATGGCCATGAAGCGCCGAACACCATGTTCTCCAGTCAACCAACAGGCATGTGATACAGAAAGTCAACATAGGCTTGATGTTATTGGGCCTGAAATCTGCAAACAAAACCTCCATTCTTGGGTCAACACCCCCTGGTTAATTGCTTTTCTTTTTATTTTCTTTTAACTAACTATTTTTTTTAATTATTAATATTATTTATTTAACTAACATAATTAATATTAATTTTCATAATAAACTCAGAATTAAATATTTATAATATTTTTATTATGCATTAATTTCATTATTAATTTATTTTGTCAATAAAATACTAACAAATTTTAATCTTTTTTTACAATAAATAAAATAGGCTAGAATTAGGTTTTTTTCTTGACCTTTAATTTCTTTTCTTTTTATTTTCATAAAAACATAAAAAAAACTTTTTTTTTCTTTGATTAATTAATTAATTAGTTATTAGGTTCAATATTTTAATTAAATTGCAAAAAAGGACAATTTTCTTTCTTTCTCTCAAAAAGGGTCAAAACCCTAAGACTTTCCGGATTTAATTTTTATTCGCGCGTTATTATTTTTGATCATACTTATGTATCTGTTTCCAAGGATGTAATAGTTAATTAGGCTTTTACCGCTTTCTTTACTTTTCTCGCATTTATTTCAAAACGGGTTTTGTTTTTGGTGATGTATAGACCCGCGCCTTGTAATAGCGTAGATTTACCTTTCCGTATTTTATTTTCCGCACTCTTAACTATTAAAATGCATGAAAGATTTGTATGAAAATTAAAAACAACTCGTAGATCATCATGATACATGTACAAGATAAATATAAACTGAAAAACAACACACATGCACATGCCACTCCTAGGGTATGCCTCACTCGGTTGCCTCGAACGTGGTCGTCAAGTATAGGGTGTTTTAGAGGTCGCCCTCCTGTCTAAAGATCCAGTTGCCTCGAAACGGTTGCCTCGGATAAAAAGGATCTAGGACATTAGGGTTACCACTAAGGCGTCCTACTATTGCTTCGGTGACCACATTGTCCCTAATAATCGAATTGACCCGAATACCTCCACGACGGTGCTACCTACTTCTCAATAGTGGGATAGTACTGTCTAAAGGACCCTTACACAGCCTAATTCCTTAGAGTAGGTAGATTTCTCATAGGTACTTGCTCTTTCAAAAAATAAAAACATCTTTTCGCACCTACACTTTCAAAAGGTTTTCAAACAAATATTTCATACACTCTTGAGGACAGATACAAGAGTTACTTAAAAAATTTTTCAAACGAAACTTTTTCAAAACCCACACACACTTGAAAAGCAAACAATTTTTGAAAACATAGAGTGAGCAAGTACCTAAGAGCCCATGGATAACCATGGATAGAAAGGGTGCTAACACCTTCCCTTTCTATAAATCTACCTCCCGAACCGAGAAACATTCTCAAAGAAGGAATTTTGCTGTGCTTTTGTCCTTTCCATGTTGGAGAACATAAAAGACGGTGGCGACTCTTGCTTACCGCGACATTTCGCGAACCAGCTTAAAAAACAGTCAGTTCTATTTCCACCGATCACACACGCGTTTTTCTGGGCATTTAGCGCTTTTTGTATTATATTATATTTCATTTATATGTATTAACAAAAGAACCAGCAGCGCATATGGTTGAGAGGCACGCCTTTAATGCACACGTCCTGGGTTCGATCCCAGGCGTGTGCATTTTGTTATTTTCCTATTTATTTCAGGCAGATCTGGTGTTTCTCATCAAACAAGCATACCATGGACCTACGCCTCATCACCATTGGATGGTACCTTGCCTAGATCCAAGGTCTAAAGATTGCGTCCTCATGATGGACCTCGTAAAGGTCAGCTCCATGGGATCTGACGCAAGGAGCATGGGCTCAATGCAATTGGGCCTAACAATCCAGCAATGGCACCTCAAATCTGGGTCTGCACCCCCTTGGTTTTTATTTCTTTCTTCTTATTTTTTACTATTTTTATTTTTCATTCTTGGTTTAAAAATTAATTCTTTTTTTCCTAAAATCACCAAAATCAAGAATTCATAAAATTAGAATTAGGCTTGTTTTTTTATTAAATTTATTTTTATTAATTAATTAGTTTAATTTGATTTAGGGTAACTTAAATGATTTTTTCAATTAAAATTAATTAGAAAATTTAGATTTAAATTCTTAATTTATTTTAATTATTTCCTTTTTTCTCAAAAAATATACAAAAATACAAAACAAGTAAATTAGGTTAATTATCTTTTCTTCATTAATTTAATTATTTTCCATAAATTAATTAGTAACTAGGATATTTTCGCAATTTAATCTTATTCTTTATTTCTTTAAACAAAAATAACAAAAATGGTTTCTTTCTTTAATTAATCCAATTAGGTAGCCAAGGGTCAAAACCCGATTTCTCTCATATTTACGATTGTCGCGCGTATTTATTTTTGATTAATTATGTAACTGCTTACTGGTTTGTAATAGTTAAAACTAGGGTTTTTATTTAATGTTTAAATCCCCCACTTTTGGTTATGTAATTAATCCCCCTCCCCGAAGCCTTGTAATAGCTAGGTTTATTTTTCGCACTTTAAATTCCCGCAATCTTTCACTGGTTAGATGCATGTCTAATAGGATTGTATGAAAAGAATGCTTGAAATTTAAAACGGTAGATCACCTAATGTGCAAAGACTAAATAACTAAAAAAGTGCACATGCACATGTTCACTCCTAGGGTTTGCCTCACTCCGGTTGCCTTCGGTAAACAGTCATTAAGCATAGAAAATTTTAGTGGTCGCCCTCCAGTCTAAAAGATCAAAATGTTACCTCGGAAATGTTGCCTCGGAAAGATCTTAAGACTCTAGGGTTACTACTAAAGTTTTTTAACTATTGCTTTGGTGATTGTACTTGTCCCTTTCGAATGTCCCTTACAACTCCAACGACGGTGCTACCTACTCCTTAATGGTGGGATGGCACTGTCTAAAGGATATAGAACAAACAATATTTTTTCGAGTAGGTAGAATCTTAAGTACTCGCTTAATAAATTTTTTTTCACACAAACACCTTTTCAAACAAATTTTCAAAACAAACTTCGTCACACCCTTGAGGACTGATACAAGGTTTATCACGAAGTAAAACATTTTCAAGACAAAACACACACAAGCAATTTGAAAAAATGAGCAAGTACCTAAGAGCTTGTAGATAACTACAGATAGAAAGGGTGCTAACACCTTTCCTTTCTATAATCTATCCCCGTACTCAAAATATCTCGAAAAAAGGTTTTTTCTGTTCTTTTTCCTTTCCCATGATTGGATGAAATAAAATTCGGTGGCGACTTTTGCTTACCGCGACATTTGCGAACAAAAAATGCAAACCAATATTAAACAGTCAGTTCTGCCACCGTATCACAGGCCTGTATTGCCATAAACTGGACCGAAGTCCATTAGGTTCATGTGTTCTTTTTGGACAACAAAATCTAGTTTGGATGTTGGTTGAAGGTTGGTCCGGACAACATTTTCCCCTTGGGCCCATAGGTTTTTTGGCATAAACTAATTTCCCTTATAAAAAATAACTTGCGAATTCAAGTTGATTGGGCTTTCAGCGCATGCTTCTGTACACCCTTGGGTTTCAACTTTCACCCCTGTGACTCTTTCTAATTGTTTTAGGATTTTCTTTTATTTTTTTCTATATTTTTGTTATGATAAAATTGTAAAAAGTCAATAAAATTTGTTAAAAATTCTTAGTTGATTTGAAGAACTAATTCTCTAGTTATTGATAGTTTTTTTTTATAATAAAAACAATAAAAAATGGTAGAATATATAGAATTTTTCTAGAAATTCTTTAGTTTTTTGGATTAAATTTTCCTCGCATAAAAAACTAATAAAAATACATTTTCTTTTAGTTAATACCTATTTCCCCCCCTGACATATGGGGTGTATTTGAAAAACCCCCTGCCAAAAAATAAGTTCCAATTGTTACCTTGACAAATTTTAAAAGTTCCAGTTTTTACCTTGAGGATGCCACATCACCTAAAAGGCTGATGTGGCTTATATTTTTGTTACAGTTGTAAGTTTTTGTTATGCCATGTCACACAATACCCAATAAAATGTCCAAAATGCCCTTTTCTTAAAATCCCAAATTATTTGGCAAATGTTATGTTTCAATTCAGACCCTCCACCTCCAAATTAGGGCGCAGCCATCCATCTTCATCTGTTTGCAAAATTATTTTACAAAAAAAGCCAGTTTCAATTCAGACCCTGCGATTGGGGTTCTTCATCCTTGCAAATTGATGTGTTTAATTTAGTGTTTCATCATGGGGGAAGTTTCATGCAAGACGGCCATACGTATTATAGAGGAGGTAGTGAGACTACTGTTGAAGGTCAGGACGAAGATAAATGGAGCTTTTTTGAAGCTGTTAGTCTGGTTAAAGATTGGGGTTATGAAGGTTTTAGGCTAAGGAGAAAGATTCCGCAAACGGATGAAGGGTTTACAAATGTTGTTGATGATGCATGAGCTGTAGAAGTTGCTAAGCATTGTATGTCTTGTAGGGTTCACGGCGATCTTTGGGTAGAGCACGGTGTAGAAGACATGATGACCAAGGTTCTGGTACCTAATGTTGATGACTTCAGCACCTCTAGTGGAGATGATAGTACTAGTGACTATGTTGATGCAAGCCAATGTTTCAATGACAGTGAAGAGGAAAGAGTAATTGACGTAGAAGAAGAGCAATTTGAACGAGTGGAGGTAGTTGTTCCAGTTAGTGGGAATAGGGTGGAGATCGAAGGGAAATCATTTAGATTCAAGCGTTGTGCATCCAAGGATCCCAAAAAGATGAAAGAAAAGAGCAAAAGGGACAAGGTCAGTGTTTTGGTGCCCAAAAGTGTCTTAGGATCTTGTTCAAAGAGGGCTACAAGGAAATGTGAAGATGTGGATTATGCTAGTGAGGAACTTGAAAGTTCAGATGCTGATGAAAGTGACATGGATGACAAACCTTCCAAGCCAAAGTATGAGAAGTTCAGATCAGAGCTGCTTAACAAAGACTTTCAATTCAAATTAGGTATGGAGTTCATTTCTCTTTCTGAATTTAGAGATGCTATCAGGGATTGGTCAGTATTAAATGGTAGAGAAATAAGGTTTGTTAAGAATGAGAGCTGTAGGGTTAGGGTTGAGTGTAAGAGTAAATGTGGGTTTTTGGCATTGTGTAGCAAAGTGGGAGGTAGCCTCACTTACCAGATAAAGACTTGGGTGGGGACCCACACATGTGCAAGGGTATTAAATAACAAGTCTGCCAATTCCAAGTGGGTCTCTAAGTTAGTGGTTGAAAAGAGGAAGTCACAAGGGAAAGTTAAACTGTCTGAAATTATGTCTGAGCTTAGACAGAAATATTCAGTGCGCATTACCAAAGGGAAAGCTTGGAGAGCCAAAGATATGGCTGAAGAAATAATTGAAGGTGATGCAAAGGAACAGTATAACATGTTATGGAGATATGCAGCTGAGTTGAGAAAACATTATGCTGGGAACACTGTCAAACTAAATACTGAGAGACCACATCCAACACTACCACTAAGATTTGGTAGATTTTACTTCTGTTTTGATGGATGCAAGAAAGGGTTTACCAAGGGTTGTAGACCATTTATAGGGGTAGATGGGTGTCATCTTAAGACACAATATGGAGGTCAGTTGTTAATTGTTGTAGCAAGGGACCCGAATGACCAATATTATCCTTTGGCATTTGGTGTGGTGGAGACTGAGACAAAAGAAAGCTGGAGATGGTTTATGCAATTGCTAACGGAAGACATTGGAGAAGAGAGAAAGTATCTTTTTATTTCAGACTAACAAAAGGTACAAATATGCACTAATTACCTTTGTTATTCACATTTATGAAACATGCACTAATATGCACTAATTCTGCTACTGTAGTATGTCTTAATTCTGGTACTGAAGTATGTCTAATTCTGCACTAATATGCACTATTACCTTTGTGACATAGTTCTGGTTTATTTGCATAGTTCTGGTTTAGTTGCATATTTCTGGTTTATTTCCCTATATGCACTACTTAATTCTGGTACTGAAGTTCTTCATGAAATATCTTACCTTTATTCTAGTGCTAATGTTCAACATTTATGAGAACCTGCTGCTAATGTTACATGCCTTGTTCTGTTGCTAATGTTCAACATTTATGAGAACCTGCTGCTAATGTTACATGCCTTGTACATGCTTTTTTCTGTTGTCTTGCTGTTTTTAGGGACTTGTTAGTGTCTTTGAGGAAATGCATCAGCAAGTTGAACACAGGGTCTGCCTCAGACACCTGTATGCAAATTTCAAGAAGAAATTTGGAGGGGGAGCTGCCATTAGAAACCTGTTATTGGGGGCTGCAAAGGCTACTTACTTCCAGGCTTGGGAGAAGAAGATGAATCAGCTTAAACAAATTGATAAGAAGGCATGGGAATGGCTGATGGGAGTGCCAACAAAACTATGGTGTAAGCATTCATTTTCATTTTACCCTAAGTGTGATGTTTTGATGAATAACTTGAGTGAATCTTTCAATAGTACAATATTACAAGATAGGGATAAGCCAATACTCACTATGGTAGAATGGATTAGGAACTACGTGATGAATAGGATTGCTAATAGTGTTGTTAAGCTTGATAAGTGGAAGCACAATGTCATGCCTAATCCTAGGAAAAGGCTTGATAAGGAAACATATCTTAGTGGAGAATGGCTTCCTACATGGAGCAGTGGTGATTTGTGGCAAGTCCATCACCCATATAATGGATTGCAGTTTGTTGTTGATATTGAGAAAAAAACCTGTACTTGTTGTTTTTGGGATCTTGTGGGCATACCTTGTAGGCATGTTGTTTCTGCATTACAGTATCAAAACTTAGATCCTGAGAAATATGTTGACCCTTGTTACATGAGAGAAGCTTACAGGGCATGTTATGAAAACAATGTTAGTCCAATAAATGGCATGGACATGTGGCCAACTGTGGATGCTGAAGAATTGTTGCCACCACAATACAAGAAGGGACCTGGAAGGCCTAAGAAACTGAGGTTTAGAGAGTTGGATGAGAATGGTTCAAGGATGAGGAGGGTAGGTGTAGCATATAGATGCACGCATTGTGACAAATTTGGCCATAATTCTAGGAAGTGTCAAGCTAAGGAGCAAGATCCTAATGCACTAAAGAGAAAGGTATTGTGTTCATGAATCTGTTACTGAATAATATTGTGTTCAGCATATTGAAATGTCTTTATTTATATCTGTTTCTGAATAATGCAGAGAAAGACACCCAGGACCAAAGTGTCAAAAAAATCTGATGCAAATGTTGATACAACTGCAACTGGAGGTGGAACTGTGGATGAAGGCCCAGAGATGGATGCAAATGTTGATACAACTGAAACTGGAGGTGGAACTGTGGATGAAGGCCCAGAGATGGATGCATTGCTGAATAATATGATGGATCTTTATGAAGAACAACAATCACAAGTTGACAATCCCACACAACCTACTGCTATGCAACCTCCCCCAACACATGAATCACAACCTGCTGCAATGCAACCTCCCCCAACACATGATTCACAACCTGCTGCAATGCAACCTGACCCTGCTGCTACTAATGTCAAAAAACCTTCAGCTAGGAAAAAGGCCGTGGTCGTGCCTTGGAAGCGATCAAGAAAGAGAGTCAGTGAAAGATTGAAGGGAGTGAGGAATGCCAAAAGACATGGTGGGCCTGGATCAACACATGATGCACCTTTGACCATAGGTGAAGAAACTGGTGGTAGTACCTCAAAGAAGATATCAAGGAAGAAGAGGAAGGGCATTGATCAATAGTTGTGCACATAGTATGCTATTTTGTAAAATTCAATTTGAAAGTTTCCTGTGTCATTTTGTTACTTTGACTTATTATCAGAACAGGCTTGGCTTAAGTTATGTATCATGTTATTGTCATTTTGTATCACAGATGTACTTGACTATGTATCACAATAGATTTGCTTGACAATGTTAAAGTCATTTTGTACAACAGATTTGCTTGACTATGTATCACAACAGATTGGCTTAACTATGTTATTGTCATTTTGTACAACAAATTTGCTTAAGAACAGAATTACTTAACAACAAATTTGCTTAACAACAGATTTTGTACAACAGAATTGCTTAAGAACAGATTTCCAAAATATCAGAACAAATTTCCAAAATATTCCAAAACAGTTTTACTTAACAATATATCAGAACAAACTTAAGCAAATATATTCCATAAGAAACCATAAGAAAGAAATATATTCCATATTCCATAACAAAGAAATATAATACATGAACTAAATTTTACATAGGTTACAACTTCCTAGAACATAAGCCACAACTTCATGAATTTTTACATGAACTAAGTAAGAAATGAACCAAAAGACAAATAAACCCAACTAAAACATAATTCAGCTTCTTTTTTAACTCATCCATTTTTTTCTCCATGGCTTCCATCTTCAGTGCGATATCTCTCTCCAGTTTGCTCATCAGTTCTACTGAAACTACATCCGAATGGCCGTTATCACCGAAATCATCAGAAAATTCATCATCCCAAACAAATGCGTTGCAGTCATCTCCTTTACCCCAGAACTTACACTTCCAGTATTTTCTCCCGGGATTTGCAACCGATTTTGAAACAAATAACTTCATGGAGACATTGTGGCCGCATTTGGGAGTTACTCTACCATTTGAAGATAAGCATGAAGTAGAACAATTTGGTTGACTCATGTTTAGGAAATCAAAGAAAACTTAAAGATGAAGAGGAAAGCAAAAGTTGGGTTGCTGAGATGAAGATGGTTGCGCCCTAATTTGGAGGTGGAGGGTCTGAATTGAAACATAGCATTTGCCAAATAATTTGGGATTTTAAGAAAAATGTAGAAAGGACATTTTGGACATTTTATTGGGTATTGTGTGACATGGCATAACAAAAACTTACAACTGTAACAAAAATATAAGCCACATCAGCCTTTTAGGTGATGTGGCATCCTCATGGTAAAAACTGAAACTTTTAACATTTGTCAAGGTAACAATTGGAACTTTTTTTTTGGCAGGGGGGTTTTTCAAATACACCCCATATGTCAGGGGGGAAAAATAGGTATTAACCCTACTTCTTTTAGTCATATTTTCATACCTTGGTGCCTCACTATTTTTGACATGTTTGTTCATTGTGCAAGGTATATTTTGGTGCTTTCGATCATGTAACATAACAAGTTGTTATGTGATCGAAGCATATGGCTTATACTCGCTTCTGATGTGACACGCCTTATTTATCATCATCCTGAGAAATTAATATTATATTATATGTTGTCCCGATGCATGTGATATTTTGTGACGCTTTGTGCAGGAACTTATGATTACGTGTTGCATTCGCAACATGCTTTTTCTTTTATCTTAGTTGGATATCGCTTATGACTTTGCTTGTTTCTTGGTGAATCTTGCTCAATACATACTCCTTGCTTCTCCATTGCTTTGTCCACTTTCGACGATCTGCTTGCTTTTGGTAGTCGTCGCTAATGCTTTTACATTTCTCCGCACTTTATCGCATTTCTTTACCGCTTTTCTAAGAGATCATGAGAAGTAGGTCTTTACTGATTTCCGATGCCATGATAAGTAGGGTAGAGATGTATGAAGGGGATCTCCATTGCTGATCATGTCAGGAACCCCTTTGGTTTATTTAAAGACTCGTTTAGGGAAATTCCATATTATATGCATTTTGTATGCTATTTGTGTTTGTTTAAAACCCTACCTTTGAAGTAGGTATTCAGCACGTGTGTTTACATTTGTGCCTGCATTATTCCCCCCATCCCTTATTGGAGTCCTCAAAAGGAGGCAAGCGGAAAGGATTCGCAATCAAGCCCCACATTTCGTCTGTGTCATCCTTAGCTCGTGACGCACCACAATGCTTCGGAGTTGTGCCTACTCTTGTTATCGAGTCGTCAAGTGGAAAAGGGTTTTGTAATCAATCCCCCACACTTTTTCAGGAGTTCACATTGGCTGATGCTGACACTCCATGATTTTTCATATTGCCTTCAGTCGCCTGCCTCGATCTTCTATATCTTGGTTAGGTGTTCAGTCGTTTTAGACATCACATTTTTGTTTTACATCATATTCCCGCTTGTTTGCTTCGGGTGATCCGCTCCCCTTAGCTAAAGTATTTCTCTTCTTTTATATTTCACTCCCGCATTTTTGTCTAGGGTGATCCTCTCCCCTTGACTAAAGCATTTCGCTTCTTTTCTTTACCATTTTATGTGTGTGCTCTTTCGAGCTTGTTTTCTCCCTCGCTTTCTATACCACGTTCCCTTAGGATGTGCTTGTTCCTTTTGGATGCAAGTTAGACCTTAGGTTGCGAACCATGCATGCTAACATTAGGTTGATATTTCCCTTTCATCCATGATGTAGGGCTATCATTGTATGATAACATTAGTATTAGAAATAGGCTAGTCTCCCATAGACTCTTTTCTTCCCCTTTTTACATCCTTGCATTTAAAACTAAAAATTTCCTTTTCTTAGTAAATCATAAAACATACTAATCACACTTAAACCCTTTTTCAAGGTAAAAAATACAAACCAATCAAATGTGGCATATTTCCTTGAGGGCGTAACTCAAAAATATTTTCAGGTAAGGACATGTTAACTTACTTCTATGCCAACGCGTGAGTCTCCAAAGGTCGAGCTTCAGCAGAAGGAGGAATTAACATTGTTCATAAAAAACACAAAATAAATAAAACATGTGAGCCGAACTACGGTAACTCTAATTCCTCAAAAAGGATATATAGGCATTGGGGTAGGGCCCAAGCGAGCACAACTTTATTTTCCCTACATTATTTTCTCCTTTATTTTGCATGTATTCTTCCTCAGTAGTACAGTAAGCATAGATTAGACACACCCATACGATAGATAACAAGAGTGGAAACCGTAGAGTACTACGGGTGTGTGGGGTGCTAATATATTCCCCTCGCATAACAGACTCCCTTACCCAATCTCTCGGTTGCAAGACCGTGACTTCTCCATTATTAGGTTTTCTCGATGTTTACCTTTCCCTTCATGTGGGATAGAAGACGTTCGATGGTGACTTCATTGTTTGATGACTTTCAGCCGGTTATTTCAGTTGGCGACTTCCCTGGGGACAGATCGACTAATTGCTGGTCCATCCTGGAGTCACTCCTAACTCATGTTTTCTTTTCTTTTAGTGTTTATTTTTACGCTGTTTACTTTTATGTTTTCACTTTATTCATTTGTACATGATTATCTGAGCATATGTTTGCATTGCATTTTATTTCTTTCCATATTGGTTATCTGATATGCTGGCTTTTGGTTTTTCATGTTGGGTGGGTGTTACTACGAGGTAAAAGGCCCAATACCTAGGCTAGAGTGCACTATCTAGGAAACCTAGGAATATAGTAGAACATGACGGCTATTGGACGAAGGTCCTACCTGCGCGGTCATGTTGTCTACACTAAGATGAGGTTCAAATGGGGTGTTATCGTCATCCACATATGTGGCTTGATGGTAGTGCTTTCAGGAAAAGCCGTGATTTTGAGTTACCATTGGCTTACTCTGACCTATTCTTTACCTGTGAGTGGGGAGGGGATAACCTTTACAGGTATTGTTGGTTACTTGTTCTGTTGGTGACCTGTTTTGTCGGTGACTTGTTTCGTTGATGATTATGTTGTCCTCAGATTTATTTTTTGAGTTCCAAATCTTATGTTCATGGGGGTACTTCCGATTATGTTCGAACATGTGATCCTGGTACTAGAAAAATATGCAAATACAATACAACGGAAGTCAGTATCATGGAAGTAGTAATCCCATGATCACTTGCACTTGCATCATAACATGTTTACTTTTTAAAAGAAATATCAGAAAAATGAAACTATATACTAACCTTGCATTTGCATGTCCATTCCGGGGTATCTCACGAATTTACAGTTTCCGTCAGTAACGTCTAGCAAAAGTGATGTTCTCAAGAGGACCAGAAGAGACAATTTTACTTATCAGCTTCGCTCAAGTTCTTGGCCTTTGAAGAGTTGAAAGACCGTTAGTACATCCTAATGCAGGGGCTTTCAGTGAAAGACATAGTGGCACTTTGACTCTATTAGGTGTTCAGATTGATAATGGAGCTCTCCAAACTCTATTTCAGTTTTACAACTATGAGTTATGTTGTTTCACCTTCCAGGACTATCATATCTCTGACTTTGGAAGAGTACTCTCCTTTTCTCAAGACCACCGAGCACATGTCGTTCCAAATGAGCCCAATCTTGAAGTTGTTGCTAAGGAACTTTATTTGGGCCTTAGTGATGTGAAAGAGAGATGGAGAAAGAATAGTGGTCTACCCTTTGACTTCTTGGTCGTTAAAGTAAAATAAATGGCTAAAGATGGTATTTGGTACACGTTCTATTTGTTATTAGTTGCTGCAGTCTATGACACGGTTCAACAAGAAGATTAAAAATATCAACAAAAAAAAGAGAGGTTGAGAGCAATAATGGGGGAGAAAGCATCACGTTGCAAAAGAAGATTATGTTGATTAGTTGACTCGATTACGTAGTCTGGAGATCAGGATGGTCAAGAAGGATGAGGGGATTCAAATTTTGATTTTGAAGCCCGATGCGAAGGAGACAAAGCAGCTTGTGAAATGGACTATTGCCTAGAGTGTTGAACACTTGGGGCGTAGTCTGTTGCATTCTTTAGAGCTAGGAGATTGATTATTGTATTATTGTTTTGATTACCTTCAGGCTTGTTGGGAGGAATCGTTTATCTTGTACTTTCACAACTTTCTTGTATTAAACTCTGTTGGAATTTCTCCTATTTCCGTTATTATATGAGTAATGTTGGATATTTTCTTTGTATGGTCGTTCTTATTATCAGGTTGCTCGATTGTTACCGATGTTGACTAAGATGTGATAAACCAGAATGGACAATCATTTCATACATCATACATATCATGCATTTCATGAATTACGGGTTTTCTGGCCGAAATTCTTATCTGTTGGTTTTGCTTATTATTATCAGAATCTACAAGACGACTTCCCTACATTCTTATCACACTCAAGCCAATAATCAGAGGATTATGGAGTAGATTGAGCAGAACCAGGCTGCACTCTGCAAAGACATGGACACCATGGGTCATCGAATGAGTCAGCTCACAGAAAATCTTCATGTCGTCATCCAGGGGAAGGAAGAGCTCAGACTGAGCATTACTAAGTTGGTTAACAGTGCCTCTACATCCGAGAACGGTGGACCCAAGACTGGCAATGGGGGAATTCCTAAAGAAAACCCTTATATGATTATGGATGATCACCATGACATCATTGATCTCGACGGCCCTACAAGGGATTCTATAACTGATTTGTCTGAAACTGCCAAAATGTACAAGGCTTTGGAAGAACATTTGAAGGATATGGAGACTTCCAAAAGGTCAGGATTCAATGTTACCGCTATATGTTTGGTTATGGAGGTCATGATTCCACCGAAATTCAAAGTACCTAAATTCGACAAGTATAAAGGGATTACATGTCCAGAGACTCATCTTTGGTCCTACTGCAGAAAGATGGCCGCATATGCTAGAAATAAGCCGTTGCTCGTGAATATCTTTTAAGAAAGCCTGGATGAAGCCCCATTGGAGTGTTACGTGCAGTTAGAACAAATCATGTTAGTACTTGGGGTGAACTTGTTGATGCTTTTATGAAAAATTATCATTACAACACCACCATGGCGCCTAGCCGTGCATAGTTTCAGAGTATGGCTCAGAAGGCTAATGAGTCTTTCAAGGAGTACGCCCAGAGGTGGCGCAGTTTGTCCGGGAGGGTTCAACCTCCTCTCCTGGATCGTGAAATGGTAGATTTGTTTATGAGTACCCTGTGAGTTCCATATTTGCGACACGTGCTTGGAAGTACTTCTAGTTCCTTTTAGGATATGGTTATCATCGGGGAGCGGGTTGAAATGTGTGTTAAGGCAGGGACTATTGCAGGTGCATCTGGCACAAGTGGTAATAACGACTTAGGTAGTGGAAATAAACCGTATTCTAGTGGTTTTATCAAGAAGAAGGAAAGAGAGGTGAACAATGCCTCTAACGATAAAGGGAAAGTTGTTGTACATATTCCATATTATCAAACTCCTGTTGCTGCTCCATAAAAACAGTACACACCACCGTGAAACTATCAACATAATCAAAGGCCCCAAGGAAAAAGAGGTCAACAAAGGCCGCAAAGGTATCCTGAGAAGAATTTGGATCCGGTCCCAATGTCGTATGCCATATTGCTTCCATAATTGCAGTTGACCAATTGGTACAACTCCGAAAGTTAAGTCCTCCACCGGCTGAACTTCCAAGGGGTTATGATGTTAATGCACATTGTGAGTTTCATTCAGATGCTCCAGGCCATTCAATTGAAAATTCTAGAGCTTTTAAGTATAAGGTGCAAGATCTTTTGGATGCTAAGAAGTTAAGCTTTGTTCCTATGGGTCATAATGTTCAGAATAATTTTATGCCTCCCCATCATGGGGCTGCTGCCAATGCAATTGCGCTCGATGATGGTCATGGTTTAGTAACTCAGGTTGATGAGGTTCTGATGCCAATGGCAGTTTTAAGAGAACACCTTTTGCAGCAAGAAGTTCTACAAGAGCTTTATGACTTCTGCTTGAAATTCTCATCCAATCCAGATGAATGTGATGAATTGAAAAATGCCATTCAGAAATTGATGGACGATGGGGTTGTTAGAGTTGAGAAAGTCATCCCGAAGGGTGACGTTGCTATTCTAGATATTTCGTACTATCCGGCTAATGTTCAGAGGAATAATTCAAGAGTTCCATTGGTTATACAATTTCTAGCGCTTCTTGCGTCGGACCAGAGTCTGGTTTCTCTTTTGCTAGCCCAAGCACCGACACCTCCAAATCCAATTCATGTTCTGATGGCTGATAATAGGGCAATGCCATGGGAGTGCAATGTTGTTTACATCCGTGGAAAGAAAGTTATATGTCCTCTGATTCAGCATAAGGATGTAACCAATATTGCTGGAACTAGCAGAATAACCCGAAGCGAAAGAGTCTTTGCTCCTACTCCACCTCCTCCTGAGAAGTTATTGAAGAGATTCCTGTGAAAGATAAGGGGAAGTAAGTAGTCAATGATTCTCCTAGAACGTCTTTCAAACACCAAGTGGAACAATTATTCAGGGTAATCAAGAAGAGTGATTTCAATATGGTTGACCAGCTGAATCAGACGCCCACAAAGATATCAATCTTATCCCTCCTTCTATACTCTGAAGCACATCGAACAACCTTGATGAGAATTCTGCATGGTTCTCATGTGAATCCTTAAATTTCTGTGGCCCAATTTGAAGGGGTTGTTACAAATATTTTTGCGGGGAACTATATAGGTTTCAGTGATGATGAGCTTGCTCTTGAGGGTCGAGCTCATAATAAAGCGTTGCATATCTCTATCATATGTTTAGACACTGTGATGTCTCAAGTCCTGGTAGACACCATAACTTCTTTAAATGTGATGCCTAAACATACTTTGTTCAAGATGAACATGGACGGGGTTATGATGAACCCTAGCACGTTAACAGTCAAATCTTTTATGGGTCAATAAGATATGTGGAGGGAGAAGTTGACCTACCCATCAAAATTGTTCCCCACATGTTCTACTTGTCATTCTATATCATGGATATTCGTGCATCTTATACTTGCCTTCTGGGACACCTGTGGATCCATATGGAATGGGTTGTAACCTTAACTTTGCACCAAAATTTGAAATTCATCATTCAAGATAAGGTAATCTCCATTAGTGGAGAGGAGGACGTCGTCATCAACAATGTTACTTCCTTCCGCTATGTTGAAGTGGACGAAGAAGTACATGAAATCCCTTTTCAAGCCTTGGAAATCACTTATGTTGACAGAGTCCCCGCCGTGCAGGAAACTAAAAAGAAATCTGGAGTTCCAATAGCTTCCTTGAGGCATGCCAAAGCCATTGTGAAGTCAGGAATTCCAAATGAAGATTGGGGTAAAGTGGTCGAAGTGCGTGAAAAGTAGGATAAGTCTGGTCTTGGGTTCGGGCCCTCTTCTTCAGATCGTGTTGGTTATGGTCTAACCATGCTCAAAAGGAAACAAATTCCCCCGCTTTTAGAGGTGTTTGTTAGTGTTGGTCTAAGTTTCCAAGGACAAATCCATGCAGTGGATATTGATGATGAAGACGGTGCAGATATATCTCAGTATCTTTACTAGATTGCGCCTGATCAAGAACTCGACAATTGGACTACTACTGATATTCCTGAAGTGGTTTTCTTTGACATGTAATGTTCTTGTTTTAAATAAGTCACATGCTTTGCCCAAGGCATGTTGATAGCTTGTGAAAAGGGCCCCCTCGTGTTTCCATATTTGTTTAAAATTGAATAAAATCGCATTTTCGCATACAATTTTTTGTTCTCTGTCTTTTATTTTATTTTCGTAAAATAAAAAAATGGCAACCCTCTTCTTTTTAACTTTTTAACCATTTTCAAATTCACATTCATATTCTAAAATAAGGCATGATTTATCAATCATGCAAGTCTGCCTCGATTTCCATTATAAACGATGATGTCACGGTTCTTTGCACTAATATCCTTGGAAATCCGAATGACCAAGTTGATGAAGATAGTGGGGAAGATTATGAAATTCTAGAGGAATTATCAAGACTGTTGAGACAATAAGAGAAAGCGATCTTACCTCATAAAGAATCCATTGAGATCATCAACCTCGGTACCGCTACAGTGAAAAGAGAGATCAAGATAAGGGTCATTTTACAAGATGATGTAAAGAAGGGGTTGGTTGAGCTTCCCAGAGAGTACTCCGACATCTTCGCCTGGTCGTATGAAGACATGTCTAGTTGGATACTGATATAGTTGTGCATCATTTGCCACTCAGGCCAGAATGTCCTCCAGTAAAGCAAAAGCCGCACATAACTCATCCAGATATGTCTCTCAGGATCAAAGAAGAGGTTGAAAAGCAGTTGAACGCATGTTTCTTGTTGGTATGCGAATACTCGGATTATATTGCTAACATCGTACCCGTTCCTAAGAAAGATGGGAAGGTGCACATGTGTGTGGATTATTGGGATCTAAATAAAGCAAACCCGAAGGATGACTTCCCATTACCTCACATTGATGTATTGGTTGATAATACGGCTCAGTCCTCGGTTTTCTCCTTCATGGATGGTTTTTCGGGGTACAATCAGATAAAGATGGCTCTGGAAGACATGACGAAGACGAAATTCACTACTCCTTGGAGTACTTATTATTACAAGGTCATGCCTTTTAGTCTAAAAAATGATGGTGCAACATATCAACGTGCTATGGTGATGCTCTTTCATGATATGATTCATAAGGAGATTGAAGTATATGTTGATGATATGATTGCAAAGTCACAAACTGAGGAGGTACATTTGGTCCATCTGCAAAAGTTGTTTGTGTGTCTTCAAAAGTTCAGGCTAAGGCTTAATCCGAACAAGTGTACCTTCGGGGTGAAATCTGGTAAACTACTTGGTTTTATTGTAAGTTAGCGATGAATTGAAGTAGATCCCGACCAAGTAAAAGCAATACAGAATATGCTGGCGCCAAAAAATGAAAAAGAAGTAAGATGGTTCCTTGGGATATTGAACTACATAGCTAGGTTCATTTCTCATCTCACAGCTACTTGTGAACCCATCTTTAAATTGTTGTGCAAGAATCAAAATGTCCAATGGGATGATAATTGCCAGGAAGCCTTTGAAAAGATCAAACAGTATCTCCAGGAGCCATCAATCCTTATTCCTCTAATGCCCGGAAGACCACTCATTATGTACTTGACGGTGCTGAAAGAATCTATGGGTTGTGTGCTTGGACAACATGATGAAAGAGGGTGTAAAGAGTATGACATTTATCATCTGAGTAAAAAGTTTACCGATTGTGAATCAAGGTATTCTTTGCTTGAAAAAACTCGTTGTGCGCTTGCTTAGACAACTCGACACCTAAGGCAGTACATGTTGACATACACAACGTTTTTAATATCGAAGATGGACCCGATAAAGTATATCTTTGAAAAACTAGCACTCACAGACAGACATGCCCGATAGCAGATGCTTTTATCTGACTATGACATTCAATATGTTATACAAAAGGCTATTAAGGGTAGCATTCTTGCGGATCATCTCACTCACCAGCCGTTAGAAAAGTATCAATCAATGAAATTTGACTTTCATGACAAATATATTTCTAAAGAGTGATGTTATTTATCACGAGAATACTGTTCACAAATCTTGAACAACTAATAAAATCTCTTTCATTAATTTCATCATTAGAGCATCATTTACTTCCTTATTTCAATTTAATTTTAATCCTTTAAATATTTTAATATTTTCAATAACCATCAATATTGTCTCTTTCTAGACAGAGTGCTCTCAACTCACTCAACTTTTACGTGTTACCATAGAAACAACTGAGACTACATCACTTACACTATCACATATTTATCAAATTAATATAATTTAATTATTGTATTTTATTTTTTTATATTTTAATTTTCAAATTATATTCTTAAAATAAATTATTAAACAAATTTTATCATATATATTTTTTATAATAAAAAAAATAGGTCTTAAATATTAATTTGTAAAATTATTTTTAAAAACTAAAAAATAAAGCACAATCAAATAACCTTATTATCGAATAGAGTTTTGAAAATGATGCTCATTATTAATAAGGATATGTTTGACATGTATGTTTTTGAATTTATAATTTATAAGTTCATATGACAATGAAATATTTATTTTATAAATTTCCTACGAGTCAATACTACTTAAAATAGAAATGTCCTACGGTCCGAAATGACTAAAAAAAATTTATATAATTTTTTTGTTGTTGCTAAAATAGATAATACCTACGGGTCGAAACTACTTAATTTGTATAATTTTTCACATATATTTTTTAACAATCACTATATTATATTTATTTACTATTTTAATGACATCGCGCAACCCCTATAAATGCACGGTTAAATGATTACTTAATTATTTCATTTAATTTTTTATTAAAATATATATTTTTAACGGAGCGAGACTACTTAATTTATATATATTTTATATTTTTTTAACCATCATTATACTATATTAATTTACTATTTATAACAATACTTTACAACTATTACGAACCTATGAATAAATAATTATTTTATTTTTTATTTATTAAAATATATATTTTCGACAATCAAAATAATTTAATTTATATATTTTTTATATATATTTTTTAATAATCATTATACTATATTTAAACAGATAAATAACTACTTAATTATTTTATTTATTTTTTATTAATATACATATTTCCGAAGAGTAGAAACCACTTCATTTATATATTTATATAAAACAACATTGTTTTACCGAACTGTAAATTTTTTACACGTGACACTTTTTTATACGTGTCACAAAAATTGATAGATTTAGCAGATTTGCAATGCAACAACATTCTTATCATTATGGGTGCTGTTTGAACTATCAAATAAGTTTATTATCATTTAACAATTTGTTTTTATACAATTTGATAACATAGACCTATTTATTTTTATGAATGTCTATTTTAATAAATTTTAATTAAATAATAGTTAAACGTACGTTGAGGTGCACATTATTAAATCACATTTTAATACAAATAAATCGATTTATTTCACCAAATTACAGTGGAGTTCGTTAAAATAGATCCACAAATATTAATTGAACTTGATGACTTATGAGCCACAAATATTGTATGGAGAAGATCAAGTTTGTGTAGGAACAACTTACATGCATATATATACACACAGATATTGGCACAACAGTGCACTAAATGTTGGATTGGCCACAGTATGATCTATCCAAGACAAAAGATTGGCTTTATTTTGTTGTTTGTAGGCACAATAATGAAACAGGGCACCTTAAAAAGCAAAATATATGCTCAATATTAAAAAATGTCTTTAAATATACTACCTCTGTTCTTGACTGTTCTTAAATATAAAACACTTAAAACTAAATTATAATATATCACCACTGTCTTTAAGACACTTTAAATTAAATTATACTAATTAAGAAAATTATTTAGAATATTAAATTTATTGATTATTTATATAATTTTACAAGTATATTTTTAAAAGAGCAAAATAATTAATATTTATAATATATTTATTATAAATTATTGAAAAAGATATAATATAACTAAAGATATATTTAGAAAAAAATAATTAATATTTTTTAAAAGTTGAATATAAAAATGAAACAGAAAAAATTCTAAGAAGATTTTATAAGTAGAAACCAATACGGTAATAAATAATGCAATCTTTATTTTATTATTTATAATAATAAACTCCTATTTTGGAAGTTAGAGAAGTTCCCAAAAGATGTCGATAATTGTGAGAAAAAGTTATATCGAGTTTTTAAATCAGTTTTTTTCTAGATGTGATGGTTTTAGATCGACTTCTTGTTTTTATAGTTAGAAATTAGGATATTTTCTCTATTTTTTCTTGAGAAACTATATAAATTTTTTATGGGATGAAATGAAGAAGCAATTGCGATCTTTTGAAGATTCGCTGCAATACAATAATTGATATTTGAAGTTTTTTTTTAGCAATAATTAGGTATTGAAAAAGAAAATATAAATAATTATGTTTTGGAGAAAACTACATAAATAATTATGTTTCAGAAAATAAAGGAAAAACCAACTCAATTGACGCATACACTTAAAATTAAAGACGAGGCGTCAAGTGAGATGACGTTTAAGTGCTAAATGGTTGTCTTAAGCCATCTCAGATGGCGCCTAAGTGTAATAGATGTGTAATTTTTTTGCTTTTTATTTTAAATGCGAGACAATAGGTAAACGATATAGCTTAACGAAAATTCGATTTTTCATTAACAAAAAATGATTACATAATGAAAAAAACATACAAAATAATTAGTGGTCCTCCGGAACTCGGTAACAACCCGTAGTTCCGCATCCGGTCCTCGCCTATCTCGTGGTGGGTTTCGTCGAATTTCCTGCTGTCGAAGGGTCTATGACCCAACGAAGTTAATGCGTTCAGGATCCATAAAATCGGCCAGATCACCATATCTGGAAGACCCGCTTTAGTACAGTCGGTTACCTATGCCCTCAAAGTTTGGTCATCTTGGTGGTGGGTGGGGTTCTATGGATGGTCTATAGCACTGATCGTCTGAGTAAGGGGGTAGAAAGGAAATGAATCTTGGGGTGTTTGGTATTGCGACTGTTGGGTGCTATGGTGATGTGGTGGTTGATGGTAAGTTGGGTCGGTTGGATCATATTCTTCGGGAAATCCCAGATCAAGGTTAAGGTTAGATGTTGAGGGGCCCACATTGGGATGTGGAGAAGAGTGGAATTGTGTGTGGGGAATATGGGTATATTGGTATTGTGATTGAGATTGTGGTTGGGTGTGGGGCATATGGGGGTATTGGTATTGAGGTGGTGATTATGGTTGGGTGTGGGGCATATGGGTGTATTCGTATTGTGGTGGTGATTGTGAAACTGTATCGTCGGGGTGGTTGGTGGGAGGTTGATGTGTGTTGGGTTTGTTGTTGGAGATTTGGGTTTGTGCTCATTGTGTTCGTGGGTCAATCAAATACCTCAGATGTGACACATGCATTTTTGGGTTACTAACCGATTTGTACCAAGCAAAGTATTAATTTGTGTGTTGTACATTATTTTGGTTGAGGAAAACAGGGAATTGCAAGACATGTTGGTGACGCCTATGCCATATCTTACATCATTTTGGAACAAAATCTTTCCAATTAGTAAGACCCCATTGGGCGTCGACCCTTTTGAGATGCCAGGGGGACAAACAAGTTGGATCTCATGGTATCTCTTGATGCATTCCGAATTGCATCTTGACACGGTCGCTGTGGTGCATCTCCATAATGTTGAACCGTATGATTGCAGTCTTTGCAGTCCAAACTGCTGCATCCTCGGGGTTTGGTTCATGGTCCAAAGCCGAATATGGTCTCCAGATAAACTGTGGATAAAATTAAATAAGCATAATCAAAGCGTAATAAATAAACAATTTAAAAGTAGAAAAGTTCAAAGATACGATGTACATCATTTAGGCCAAGGTGATCTAATAGATTACGATATAGAGCGACATTAAATCTTGGATTCTTGTTGTAATCCATACCCATCATGCAGTACCTAAAAGAATGGTAAAATAGTTTATTTTAAACATATATTTGGCGAACGGATGAATAATAAATGATTTAAGTTCTTGACTTACTTTGTTGCGTATGGGAAAACGAATGCGTTGTTGTTGACGGGGTTTAGGGACTCCATTCTCCACCAACCTCAGGCTTGGAGTAAGAAAGCGCTTCTATAAAAAATACATTTTTCCTTTGTTGCATTTTTACACAAAGAACTGTATAGATGAGCTAAAACAGTAGAACCCCAACTATACTTTCTAGTTTTTTCAAAGTTCCCAACTATACTTTCTAGTTTTTTCAAAGTTCCTAAGTAAATTTAAATACATAAAATTTACATTATTCCCCATACTTTCGAGAAATAACAAGCTTCCAAATAGTATCATCATATAATTTCTAGCTTTTATTACTCTTGCTAGCTCGGAAGAATTTTCATTCAACTCAAGGGTCACATAATGTTTTTTGAGTTCAGTTAGTAATATACCTTGGCCTCTAGCACCACCATCTTTAACCATATATTTTCCCAACAATTCCTCGCATAGAGAATTGGGCTGTTGAACCAACCCGTTAACTGCCTTACTATCGATAGGGAGACCCAATAACATGTACGCATCCTCTAGTGTGACGGTACATTCACCTATTGATAAATGAAATATGTGTGTCTCGGGTCTCCACCTTTCCAACATTGCAAGTATAAACTTTGAATCAATCGTGCAGTTTAAGATTTTTATAACATTTCCAAAACCCGTATATTCGAGATAGGGCACGATCAATGGGTCGGGAGCAATGTAGTTGTGTGAGTGAATTCTAAATCTTTTAGTATCCTAAATTCAAAATGTAAAAAGTTTAATAATCCATAAGATGACTAAATCAATAATAATATTATAAAAAATATATTAGTACACAAGAATATTTGAGAATTTATAAAAACTTACAAACGCCGCAATATTGTCCCTTGTACCTCTGTGAGAATCGCTCATTGTGAGAAGAGTCATACTTAAAATTGTATAAGACATTGAAAGAGTTTGTATAAAAGAGTGGTATGATTGTTGATGCAAAACAAGTATGTGAGGTGATGTATTTATAGGCGAAATTGTATCATAGAGTGAATAAATGAGGTGGTTGGTGGTTGCATGCAAGCATGATACATGTTATTCATGTACCAAGTCAAATGGCACCTACATGCAATTTAGAGAGCATGCACCATTCAACTTGGCATGGAACATGCCTAGTTGTAGCATAAGTGGCAGGCTAGGTGCAGGCTAGTGGTGGCATAGGTTGCAACGTAGGTGCAGGCTAGGTGCAGGTTAGGGGAAGGATTTTATGCATGCATGTAATATGATTGGACATGTAGGAAGGCGCCATTTGACTTGGAGAATGAGTACAAAATTGAAAGGTTTCACCATCCCAATTGGCGAATTAGTGGTGGCATAGGTTGCAACGTAGGTGCAGACTAGGGGAAGGCTTTTCTGCATGCATGTAATATGATTGGACATGTACGGAGGAACCATTTGACTTGGAGAATGAGTGCAAAATTGAAAGGTTTCGCCATCCCAATTGGCGACTTAGTGGTGGCATAGGTTGTAGCGTAGGTGCAGGCTAGGGGAAGGCTTTTCTGCATGCATGTAATATGATTGGACATGTAGAGAGGCACCATTTGACTTGGAGAATGAGTACAAAATTGAAAGGTGTTGTCATCCCTATTGGCGAATTAGTGGTGGCATAGGTTTCAGCGTAGGTGCAGGTTAGGGGAAGGCTTTTCTGCATACATGTAATATGATTGGACATGTAGGGAGGCGAATTAGTGGTTGCTTACTGTTGTATTATTCAAATTCAATGCAACCTATTTAATCCTACATGTATCAAAACGCTTCTACACTCAATCACTCAAACACTCAAACACTCAAACCTTCAAACATTCAAACACAATGACCTCTACACCATAATACGTTATCAGTGCACATTTCAACGGTGAGACGTACATTTGTCCCACCTCTGGGGTTTTGTTTAGAGACACTGAGAACATCCAATTTTGTTTAAACAGGAAAGCCAATTTCTTGTATTTCAAAAAATGATTGGAGGTCAAACTTGAACGAGGTCCCGTGACACAAATCTTCTATCAAAATCCGTTTTTTTATGAGAACCAGATAATACATTATAAGGTTGAGGTTCAAGATGATGAGGACCTTCAGAATATGTTTTCCAGTCATGAGTATTCTAGGTACGACTCTATTGAGTTGTACATTGTGCTGCGGGAGCCTCAGCTGTCACGACCAACTCAGTCACAAGTGGTTGATCCTCTCGAAGACGAACAAGCAGAAGTAAATGTTGTTGACGAAGAAGAGGAAGATGACAAGTTAGAGTTTGGCGACATGGTCAACGATGATTCTGAAGATGATGGGATACCTGGTATACCTCCGAATGAGATCTACACACCACCTCTACACATGACAAACTTCAACATGGGCGGAGATGAACCATCATCTTATGTTTTTTTCCAATCCATATATGCAGTCGGATGAAAACTTAAAAGAGAAAGACAAATTTCATAATAGAGAAGATTGTATCCGAGCCATAAAAAAGTTTCACATGCTAAACTCAGTCGATTTTAAGGTAGATCATGTAAATCCAGAAAGGTATAAGCTCAGGTGTTTTCACCCAGATTGTATGTTCAGGTTCACTGCATCATACAGGTTAAGAAGTGATTGTTGGGTGATAGGTTCTATGTCCACCCACACGTGCATCAATTCTACTCAATCACAGGATCATCAGAAACTAAATTATGATCTCATATGTCAAGAAATCCCACCTCTCATCAACAATGATCCGTCATTGAAGGTGAAAACCATAATCTCTCACATCATTATGGTATACAACTATACTCCCGTCATATACCGAAAGGCGTGGTTAGCAAATATCAAGGCGACTGAAAAGGTATATAAAAACTTGGAGGAGTCATACAAAGAACTTCCGCGCTACCTGCATGCACTTGAAACATATTCTCTGGGTACTGTTTATATTATGGAAACATTACCGACGTACGCCCCAGATGATACTCATGTCACCGGAAATGGAATATTCAGTCGAGTGTTCTGGGCTTTTCAACCTTACATCACAGGGTTTGTGTCATGCAAACCTATTATTCAAATTGACGGGACTTGGTTGTACGAGAAATACAAAGGCACACTACTGATGGAAGTTGCACAATATGGCAACAACAACATTTTCTCAATTGCCTTTGCTCTAGTTGAGGGAGAGACTGATGGTGCTTGGAGTTTCTTTCTCAGAAATCTTCGAACACACGTGGCTCCTCAACGTGATCTCTGTTTAATCTCCGACAGACATGTATCTATTGAGAGTGCATAAAATAATCCTGTAAACGGTTGGCATGACCCTCCTTCTACACATGTCTACTGCATTAGACATATCGCACAAAATTTCACGAGGGAGATCAAAGACAAGGCTCTTATGAAAACAGTTATGAACGCATGGTATGCATTAACACAACCTACGTTCAAACATTATCATAACGAGATCAGATTGTCAAATTCGGACGTAGGTAGGTGGATCGATAATATTCCGGTGGAGAAATGGACAAGGTCATACGAAAATGGTAAACTATGGGGCCACATGAAAACAAATCTTATCGAATCCATGAACGATGTATTCAAAGGCATACAAAACCTCCCAGTAACCTCTTTGGTTAAATCAATAAATTTTAGGATGGCTTTGTTGTTTGCCAAAAGAGGTGAAATGTGAAATGCAATCTTACAATCGGGACAACTATAGAGTGAAAGCTGCATGAAGTATATTAAGGCAGAAGTGCCAAATCCAAAACCCATCTGGTTATAAGGTTCGAGCGACACATCCACAACTTCATTATCAAAGAGACAATCGACCACAACAAGGGGCTACCAAGACAAGAGTATAGGGTTATACTACCATCTCGTTGGTGCGATTGTGGCAAGTTTCAAGCATTTCGTATGCCTTGCTCTCATGTCATTGCGGCATGTGCGTATACTCATCAAGACGCATTACAACTTCTATCTCCCATTTACAAGTCTGAAACCTTGCTCGACGTATACAACAACGACTTCCCATTGGTATGGAAACCTGATTATTGGCCTGCATGCGACGGGGAAATATTATGGTACAACGATCAAATGCGAAGGAATAAAAAGGGTCGTTCTTAAAGAAAGCATATCACAACTGAAATGGACTCCCTTGACAAGTTAGAAAGAAAGTGTGGTTTATGTCGTTAAGTCGGACACAATCGAAAAAATTGTCCCACTCGGGCTACAAGCTCAACAACATAAAAATTGTATGTAAATCATCTGACCTTTTTTAAGTTCTAAACATTACTGTTTTTCATTAAGAGCATTTGTTACAACAAACTATACGCAAACAACAAATAAAAACATGATAAAACGTCTAAGAAATTACAACCATCAAAACAATTTCATCTGAGCCATGCATCATCACCATTACGTCTCCGTCTGTTTTGACTTCCTCGAACCAAAAATTAGGTCTTCTACGTGAGTAGTGGGGACCAGCACGTGGTCTCCTACCTGGATGGATTCCTCCGCATGACCAGGAGGATATGGATGCAGTCTTTTCGGGGTCAAGTGGACTCCGTGATATTCAAAGGCGTTGATAGTTAGCCCTACGAGGAGGATGTTCGTTGGGTACTTCTGACCATCGTGCAGGATCCTCGTCAGTCATGAGGCCGTCAGGGGAGGAACGTCCTAACACGAGGAGAAGCCTAGAGAATATTCTTGGAGGTCCTTTTGACCGACGATGCTCCTCCTCGCATCTCCCCGGGTTTATCCTCGTGTAGGCTATTGCTCGACACAATTGAGGGTAAATTCAGACAGCTGGTCTTCAACAATATTGTTGGGCTGGTCCTCATATGGAGTTGGGCCAAGAGAAAGCCCAGTTCAGAATAGGAGCCCCCTAAGTCGTTGCTCCTGATGAATGAGTTATGAATTAAGTCCACTTTTGCCTTTACGAGGAGCACATAACTCAACCAGGGATCTTTTATTGTGTCAATGGAAATCGTCGTTGGTACGCGTGATTACTCGAGCAAAAGCCGGAATAGGCTTGATGGGGAACATTTCAGTTGTTCCTCGAGTCGCGCGGGGAGAGAAAAGTTGGCAAGGTGCCGCCACGTGGTGTGACCTTTGGGGTTGTAATGATGGCCTAGGGAGTAGGGACCATTATTACCTGAGCGCGTAGATGTCAAGGAGAAGGGCGGTCAGTTGGCTGCCCGATGCGACGCTTCGCATTCCACATCAGATCTATATATAGCGCCTTAGGCTCATGGCGTGAATTGCCCATCGCGAGCTGGATGTTCTTCCTGTTGGGTACTTCGACAGTAGAGCTCGATTGAGGTGTCCATCTCGGGCTAAGTTTCTAGTCGAGGAATGAACAACAACTCGCCGGCTTTGAAGTTTGGAGGCCATGTTCGTACCTTAACATGCCTACATGGTCGAGCTCGTCCTGTCGTCGATTAGATAGGACCATTCGACTGTTAATGCCCATAGTAGGATAAGGACTTAGCTGTAATATTGTTTCAGTTTCGTAGTGTTCCATGGTCGAGGTAGTGGTTCTCTATTTAAATGTTCGAGGTAGTATTCCCCGGTGCATGTTGTTCCGTGGACACTGTACGGTCCTTCCCAGTTTGCTGCCAACTTCCCTTCGCGGGAATCTTTCTTATTTCTCTATAGGACCAGACTGCTAAGCTGGAATTTGTGCATTATGACTTTGTTGTCATGGCGAAGGGCTATCTGTTGTTTCAATGTGGCCTTGCATCGGGATGCTCCTGAGCGGATTTCCTCGACTAGGTCGAGCTCTTCCCTCAGGGCCTCGTCGTTTAGTTCCTCGTCTATGGGGACCTCAATTTGTCTGGATAGTTCCAAGATTTCTATGGGGATGACCGCCTCGGTACCATAGGTTAGCCAGAATGGGGTCTCGCTCATCATCGAGTGGGGTGTCGTTCGATACGCGCACAGGATGTTGTGGAGTTCCTCGACCCACCCTCTTTTTGCCTTGCCCAGCCTTCGTTTGAGACCTCGTAAGATGACCCTATTTGCGGCTTCGGCTTGCCTGTTGGTTTGGGGGTGTTCAACCGAGGTGAAGTGTTTCTTGGTGCCGAGTTTGGAGATGAATCATTGGAAACCTTGATCGGTGAACTTGGTCCCGTTGTCTGTGACGAGCGCTTGTGGAATTCCAAATCATGCGAGCACATTTCTTTTATAGAAACGGAGGATGTTGTGTGAAGTGATTTTTTCCAGAGCTTCGGCCTCTATCCATTTCGTGAAATAGTCGACGACCATGATTAAGAATTTGTTTTGGTACGTCCCTTGCACGAAAGGTCTGAGGATGTCCATTCCCCATCAGGCAAACAGCCACGGGGAGGATAATGTGTTTAGCTCGTGCGGGGGAGCGAGGTGCATGTTTGCGTGCTTTTGACACTTGTCGCACTACTTGACATGTTCCTTGGAGTCTTTCTACATGGTCGGCCAGTAGTAGTCTGCTCGCAACGCCTTTCATGCTAGGGATCTTATGCCCATGTGTTAGGCGTTGATACCCTCGTGGGTTTCTCGCAGTATCTCGGGGATTGCGGATTCTTTGACATATTTCAGGAGTGGGATGGAGAATCCTCGACGGTACAACTTGTGTTCGATTACCACGTACGAACATGCTCTTCGTTTGGTCGCGGCTGCCTCTCTTTAGTCTAGAGGAAGCCCCACCTTTGTCAGAAAATTGAATATCGAAGTCATCCAACATGAGATGTCCCCGATGTCGTTTACCTCGGGAGGTATCGTGGATCTTTCAATGCTTGGGAGAGAGAGGGATTCTTGGATGATGGATTTGTTCCCGCCTTTATTCTTCGTGCTTGCGAGCTTTGAAAGTGTGTCGGCCCGTATGTTCTGCTCGCGTGGCACGTGCATGATCTTTGCCCGGTCAAACTTCTTCATATGTTCTCTGACCAGGTTTAAATATTCGACGAGGTTGTTGTTCTTAGCCTGGTATCCCCCTTGAACTTGAGATGCGACAAGTTGAGAGTCAGTGAAAATTTTTATCTCTCGGGCGCCTAAATCTTTGGCTAGTCTTAATCCTGCGAGCAGTGCCTCATATTCAACATGATTATTCGAAGTTTGAAAAGAAAGGGTGAGGGAGTGTTGATCACGACGCCCTCCTCGTTCTCGAGGAGGATTCCTGCTCCGCTCCTTGTTGAGCTGGAAGCTCCATCCACAAAGATGGTCCATTTGTGCTTCTTCCCTATGGGGGGATCATGAGCCGTCATCTCTGCGACGAAGTCGGCTAGTGCTTTGGCCTTGAGGGCCTTCCTGCTCTCGTATTGGATGTCGAACTCTGAAAGCTCCAAGGACCATTTTAGCATTCTACTTGCCATGTCTGGTCGACATAGGAGTTGTCTTATGAGTTGGTATGTCCGCATGATGATCGTGTATGCTAGGAAGTAATGCCTAAGTCTCCTCGATGCATTAACGAGGGACAAGGATACTTTCTCAATCTGTCGATACCTGACCTCGGGCCCTTGTTGCGCTTTTCTCATGAAATACACTGGCTTTTGCCCGTCTATAGTCTCCCAAACGAGGGCCACGCTTACGGCCTCAGCGGAGACGGCCAGGTAAAGGAACAGGTTTTCCCCGTTCTCAGGTCGCGACAACATAGGAGGTTGTGAAATGCTTTGCTTGAGATGAAGGAGGGCTTGCTCGCATTCCTTGGTCCATTCGAAGGCTACCTCTTTGCGTAAAAGTTTGAAAAATGGAAGAGCATGTTGCGCAGACTTCACCATGAAGCGGGAGAGCGAGGTGAGCATGCCGTTTAGGACTTGTATGGATTTCTTCGAGCTAGGTGTAGGGAGCTCAGAGAATGCCTGGAATTTGTCGGGTTGGCTTCTATTCCTCGTTCCGTTAGATGAAAACCGAGGAACTTGCCCGCCTTAACCCCGAAGGTGCATTTCTCAGGGCTAAATCTCATTTTGCATTGTCGCGCTTGGGCGAAGACTCTTTTGAGGCGGGCAACATGATCGATATCTGTTCGAGATTTGACGATCATGTCATCCATGTATACCTGGAGCATATCACAGATCTCGTCGCGAAAGACTCTATTCATCATCCGCTGGTATATTGCCCCCATGTTTTTCAGGCCGAAGGGCATTACGTTGTAGTAGTAATTTCCCGAGCTGGTCAAGAAAGCAATACAATGCTTGTCGCTCATCGCCATTGGGATTTGATTATAGCCCGAGTAGACGTCCATAAATGATAAAATTTTATAGCCGCTGAATTTCCGACCAACATGTCAATATTAGGCAAAGGAAAAGCGTCTTTGGGACATGCCTAGTTAAGATCGGTATAGTCAACACACATTCTCCATTTTCCATTATTTTTCTTAACAAGTACAACATTTGAGAGCCAGGTTGAATACCGGGCCTCAGAAATAATATTAGCCTCTAGGAGGTCTTTTACAACATTTTCAACAGCCTCCGCTTTCTCGAAAGACTGCCTACGTCTATGTTGTACTATTGCCCCAGCGGCTGGATCAATGGCCAAGTGGTGACATGCGACCTCGTGGTTGAGTCCGGGCATCTCCACGACACTCCACACGAACAAGTCTTCATTCTCCCTCAAGCAAGCTTTAATATGCTTCCTCGCCAGGTCAGGGAGTCTAGTGCCTATCTTCACGCCTTTGTGAGGGTCTTCACCAAGGGGGACGAACTCGAAGTCTCTATCAGGGATTGGTCAGATAAGTTCCTGTTTGTTGTTGGGTGCTTCATCCTTGTCGAAGCTAGTGTCCAATGAGATGGAGTCGACCTTGGGTGGAGCTCTTTGTTCTTCTGTCTTGAGGGGCAGTGGCTCAGGTTGAGTAGCAGCTCTCTTAGCAGGCCGTGCCCCAATATCGACTGTATTCTGTCCCTTTAAATCTTCCTTGAAACATCTTCGAGAAGCTGCGATGTCGTCGTGGATGGTGGAGATGTAACACCCCAATTCTACCCCTCATAATTAATAATAAAATCAGAGTTTCAAAGTTTCCTCCAAACATAAATTGAGGTATCACATATTCGTGTTTTTCATCACTTTACATTATAATGCACATCACAAAAATCAAAAGTCGGATATACCGATTCATATCACAAATCATCATATAAACATATGAATATTCATAGCACATCGGATGTGTTCACAAAATGTATATATCATCATGTTATCATCAATACATAAAGTCATAATATAGTATACATAAACTATCCTATCAAAATAATAACGTCGCCCAAATCCCGAGTGTTACTACTATCAGAGCAGAGCGACTCAAAATAAAGAGACTCGAGCTAATCCTCATCATCCTCGTGGATCACCTGCACGTTACCAATATAAAGGCAACGACGAAACAAGTAAAGGGTGAGATACTCCAAAATATATAATTAAAGGCATGATAAAATATATAAATAGTTTTGGAATCATAAATGATATAGGTTAATAAGAATATGTCAACAAATATCAAATTTCACATACTTTAAAATCATCATTTAGTGTATAATATCAACACTTTAATATCATCACATAATCACCATAGTCATGTCAAAACAAGACATAAACTCCATTGCCATAAACTCATATCGTCGCTTTACTGTCATGTTAGATCCATCGCATAACTTTCATGAAATTATCACATTATAATCACTTTATGTTCAACACTAAAATCATCACAAAACAAAGTATCATATAACATCGCAATTCATTATAAGCCATAAAATAAAACTCAACGCCAAAAGACTCAAAAATAAACATAACCGACTCCATGAGACACGACTATGTTATGCATGTGGTACCCGTCGCTTTGTCCATAATTAGGGACATTCGACATAAAAGCCCATCGTCGCTTTGGCATAAAAACCCTCGTCGCTTGGCATAAAAGCCCTCGTCGCCAATGCAATGTATGTGACTCGACAATACGACATCACAAACACGACACAACAAAACTTCATCATCGCATATCAAAATTGGTATAAAACCCACGTCTCCATATTTATCCACATCAAGATAAACATATCATCGCATCGCATATCATAAAGTATTCATTATAAATAAACCGTCGCAAACATCATATTTAATCACACCACATCATTATCAAATAATTCACTAAATTCCAAACACGGAAAAATAGTCAAACATCACTAATCGTCGCGAAAGTCATTCATAATAATCGGCATCAAATATAATTGTCAACATCGCAATCGGATTGTCCATATGCGACTTAAACCGACTAAAACGCAACCCGTTTCAAATTAACCGTAAATTGGCCTATTTCGGGTCACTTCGTAAAAACTCGAAATCTCGAAAAACTAACCTCACCACGACGTTCTACACGTCAAAATTAGCTAGCACATCAATTTTTGTTAAATTCGGAACAACTTGCTTCGTCGCCGAAATTGCCGAAATCGGGAAATCGAAACATAATCGAGTTCCAAATTAAATCGGCTAACTTATGTCATATTTGTATTTAATTAATATAATTAATTAAGGATACTAAATTATGAAAATAAATAAAACAGAAACTAATTTTTTTCAAAAAAAACTAGGATAACGTAGTGATACAGAGAAACATGGAAAAGAAAACCGAAATTCCGCAACTCCCTCACTTTAAAACAACAAGTGAGAATGGGGGACGCCCCCCCTCACACCAAGTGCCTGCATGCACTTTTTTTATATTAATTTTCTAATTTTCCAAAAAAAAACTGAACCTGCATAATTTGTTTTCACACATACTGCATAATTCATTTCTTTTTCTTTTCAACCTGACAGTATGTTTCTAAACTTAAATAATTCAAGTTTTTCTTTTCTAATTTTTTTCTTAACAAAACACTAATTCAATAACAACAACAATAACACCTAAATCAACTCCTTAATTTATTCCAATAATCACCCAACAACTCATAAAACCTAAAAAATTAATTTTATCCCAAATCAAAAATATACCAAATCAAACCCTAACTATAAGCATTGGAAAATCAAACCCTTTACCTTAAATGCTTGAATTGATTCTTAATGTTTCAACCCTAGCTTTGGCTTTGTTCTTGCTCTTCTCTTCTCCAAGACTCTCTTCTCTCAAACTCTCTCTATGTGTTTTTGATGTTATGACATAAAACAAGTAGTGTTGTGTTTGGTTTAGGTACAAGACTTAAGCTAGCAAAATACTAAAAAGCCCTTGGTCTTAAAATATCACTACTAAATAACACTAAATAATACTAAATAGTATCATTACCCCAAATAATTAAAATAACTTCAAATAATTAAATATCGATCTGAATAATATTTTACCGAACCGAACAGAATAAAAACCGGACCGAACAAAATAATTACTGGTCCCTCAAAATAAATACCGGACCGAATAAAATAATTACCGGTCCCTCAAAATAAATATCGGACCGAATAAAATAAATACCGGTCCGAATAAAACATCTCCGAATATATTAACAGATATAATGGTTAATTTAAATATTCTCGTCGCAAAAATAAACGTCAAATGGTAACTCGAAAATATTAATATAATATAATATTAAATAAAACGGGCGTTACAACTCTCCCCCACTAAAAAAAAGTTTCGTCCTCGAAATTACCTGACTCGAAAAGCTAGGGATAGGAATCCCGCATCTTGCTTTCTAACTCCCACGTCACACTTTCACCAGCTGCTCCTATCCAAACAACTTTAACCAAGGAGATCCCCTTGACACGAAGAGACTTCATCTCACGGTCTTTGATCCTTAATGGCATCGTCTCTACCGTAAGATTGTATCGCACTTGAATATCATCCATCTCAATCACATGTGAAGGATCCGGAACATACTTCCGAAGTTGCGACACATGGAACACATCATGCAAGTTCGAAAGATTTGGCGGCAACGCCACTCTATAAGCCACTTTTCCCACTTTACTAGTAATTTGGTAAGGACCAATAAAGCGAGGAGTTAGCTTCTTCGACTTCAATGCTCGCCCAACGCCGGTTGTAGGAGTAACTCGCAAAAATACATGATCACCATCTTGAAATTCCAGGTCTTTTCTCCTTTTATCATGATAACTCTTTTTTCGACTTTGAGAAATTCTCATCTTTTCTCTAATCATCTTCACCGTCTCAGTAGTCTCTCTAACCAATTCTGGTCCAAGCACCACACTTTCACCCGACTCATGCCAACGCAAAGGAGTTCTACACCTCCGACCATACAAAGCCTCGAACGGTGCCATTCCAATACTAGCATGAAAACTATTGTTATAAGTAAACTCAATCAAAGGAAGATATGTATCCCATGAACCACCATGTTCAAGAATACAAGCACGTAACAAGTCTTCCAACGATTGAATCGTCCTTTCTGTCTGACCATCAGTTTGAGGATGATAAGCCGAACTCAACCTCAACTTTGAACCCAAAGCTTCTTGCAAGCTCTTCCAAAATTTAGAAGTAAACCTCGGATCTCTATCTGAAACAATACACAAAGGAATACCATGTAATCTCACAATCACATGCGTATAAATTTCCGCCAACTTCGATACGGGATAAGTGATGTTAATAGGAATAAAGTGAGTCGACTTTGTAAGCCTATCAACAATCACCCAAATCGCATCGTGTCCTCTTTGTGTATTCGGTAACCCCGTTAAGAAATCCATAGAAATGCTATCCCATTTCCATTCTGGAATCTCTAACGGTTGCATCAACCCTGCAGGTTTCTGATGCTCCACTTTAGACTTCTGACAAGTCAAACAAGCATAAACAAACTGAGCCACCTCTCTCTTCATGCCCGACCACCAAAATAGTTTCTTTAAATCTTGATACATTTTGGTCGCTCCGGGATGAACACTCAAATTGCTTCTATGACTTTCTTCCAAGTTCATTCTCTTCAAATCCATATCATCGTGAATACAAATCCTATCTCGGAACCTCAATACACCCTGAGCATCCAACTTGAAATCTTCATTTTCAGTTTGTCCAATACCAACAAACAAATCAACAAGTTTCACATCAAGCTTCTGAGCTTCTCTAACACTATCAAGGAAATCATTATTGATCTTTAACATTCCCAAGATAACACTCTTCAGTGTCACTTCTACTACAAGACTCATATCTCTAAATTGCTCAATCAATTCCAACTCTTTCACCATCAAAAGTGACATATGCAAAGTCTTTCGACTTAAAACATCGGCCACCACATTAGCTTTACCAGGATGGTAATTCAATCCAAAATCATAATCTTTCAACAATTCAAGCCACCGTCTTTGCCTCATATTAAGCTCTTTCTGATCGAACAAGTACTTCAAACTTTTATGGTCAATAAATACTTCAAATCTAGAACCATAAAGATAATGCCTCCAAATCTTAAGCACAAAAACAACTGCTGCAAGCTCCAAATCGTGCGTAGGATAATTCTTCTCATGAATCTTCAATTGCCTATAAGCATAAGCAACCACTTTGCCATTTTGCATAAGTACACCACCTAAACCCATCTTAGAAGCATCACAATAAACAACAAACGATTCTTCAGGATTAGGTAGAATCAAGATCGGAGCCGTTGTCAACCTTTTCTTCAATTCAACAAAACTTTCTTCACACTTGACATCCCACACAAACGCAGCTCCTTTACAAGTCAACTTTGTCAAAGGAAGCGCCAACTTAGAAAAACCTTCAATGAACCTTCTATAGTAACCAGCCAATCCTAAGAAACTTCTAATCTTAGAAATAGACTTAGGAGTCTCCCATCTCAACATAGCATCGACTTTAGAAGGATCAACTGCAATGCCATCACCAGAAATGACATGCCCCAAAAAGCTCACTTCACTTAACCAGAACTCGCACTTTGACAACTTAGCATAAAGTTTCTTCTCTTTCAGAACTTCCAACATGATGCGCAAATGTTCTGCGTGATCTTCTTCTGATTTAGAATAAACCAGAATATCATCAATGAAAACAACCACGAAACGATCTAAGTAAGGATGGAAAATACGATTCATGTACTCCATGAATACTCCCGGTGCATTAGTGACACCGAAAGGCATCACCAAATATTCGTAATGTCCATACCTCGTCCTGAAAGCAGTTTTCTGAACATCCTCTTCTTTCACCCTTATTTGATGGTAACCCGATCTCAAATCAATCTTACTAAACATGCGAGCGCCAACCAATCGGTCCATCAAATCGTCAATTCTAGGAAGTGGATACCTATTCTTGATAGTCACTTTATTCAACTGACGATAATCAATACAAAGTCTCATGCTACCGTCTTTCTTCTTCACCAATAACACAGGAGCTCCCCACGGTGACACACTAGGTCTAACAAACTTCTTCTCGAGCAAATCTTCTAATTGGCTCTTCAATTCTGCTAACTCAGATGCGGACATCCTGTATGGTGCCATAGAGATAGGTCTGGTACCAGGGACAAGATCCACATAAAATTCAACTTCTCTTTCTGGAGGTGCACTAGGAATCTCATCAGGGAATACTTCGGGAAAATCGCACACCACCGGAAAGTTTGCTATCACAGCTTGACTCTCCACAGAAAGAGTCGCCATCAACAAGAAAACCAACAACGCCTCATCCTTCATGAACTCATTCAACTGCTTCGTTGACACCAACATAGATTGTTCTTCTTCTACTAAGGAAGAAAACCTCACAGTGTTGTCATAGCAATTGATATGGACATAATTAGCTTTTAACCAGTCCATACCTAAAACCACGTCCAACCCGACAAGCGGTAAACAAACAAGATCCACCACAAAGTCTCTATCAAAGATTGATAAAGGGCAACTTGCACACACAAAAGAAGTAGTAATCGTTCCCTTAGCCGGAACTTCTACCACCATATCTTTATCCAGAGACGACAAAGTGAGACTCAATCTCTTTACACAATCAACAGCAATAAAACAGTGAGTAGCACCAGTATCAATAATAGTAATAAGAGGAAAGCTATTAATGAAACTAGTACCTCGAACAAGACCATCCTCATTTGCCGTCGGAGAACCCAACAAAGCAAACACCTTTCCTGCTCCTTGAGTCCTCTTAGGCTTCTTACATTGAGCACTAATGTGACCTCCCTCGCCATAATTAAAACAAACCACATCCTTATGTCTACAATCGCGAGTCATATGGCCTACTTCTCCACATCGGAAACATCTCACCTCATTCTCCTTAGCTCTAACATCGCTTCGACAAGCATTACTTTTGTGGCCAGGTTTCCCACACTTGTAACAAACAATACTAGCAGGAGCATCTCCCCCACTAGTTCTTCGCCCTTGAAACGCTTTCTGTTTCCCTTTACCAGCTGGAGCATCATACGGTTTTCCACGGCTTTGTTGACCTTTGTTTCTCTTATCAGACATAATCTTATAATGAGAATTACTGTCCTCTTCAAAGATCCTACAACTATCAATCAAATCTGAAAAGACACGGATTTTCTGATAACCAACAGCCTTCTTAATCTCAGGACGCAAACCATTTTCAAACTTGATGCATTTAGAGAACTCTCCATTCCGCCCATCATAATGCGGATAGAACTTGGCCAACATAGTGAACCTTGCAGCATAATCAGTGATAGACATGATTCCTTGCTTTAATTCAAGGAACTCTATCTCCTTCTTTCCCCGAACATCTTCCGGGTAATACTTCCTCATGAATTCCCTTCGGAAAACTTCCCATGTCACTTCCTCACCAGCAATCTCAAGCCTCTGACGGGTTTCAACCCACCAGTCATCCGCTTTAGCACTTAGTTTATGAGTACCATAACAGATCCTTTGCACAGGAGTGCAATCCATCACACGAAAGATTCTTTCAATCTCCTTCAGCCACGCCAGAGCACCTTCAGGATCATACTTTCCTTGGAAAGTAGGAGGATTCTCTCTTTGGAAGGTTGCCAAACTACGAGACTCAGCGTTCTCGTCAGCATTCGGCGGGTTTTGGAAAGCCTGAGCCATTGCCTGCATAGCAGCAGCAAGAGCCTCATCATTCCTACCAGTGTTCCTTCCAGCCATAACAACTTCTGCTCAAAACAAAACAAGGATTAGAATCAACAAATAACAATACTTGATTGTTAGACAACAACAAACTCAACAACTTGTCCGGACAGACCGACCTGCTCTGATACCACTAATGTAACACCCCAATTCTACCCCTCGTAATTAATAATAAAATCAGAGTTTCAAAATTTCCTCCAAACATAAATTGAGGTATCACATATTCGTGTTTTTCATCACTTTGCATTATAATGCACATCACAAAAATCAAAAGTCGGATATATCGATTCATATCACAAATCATCATATAAACATATGAATATTCATAGCACAGCGGATGTGTTCACAAAATGTATATATCATCATGTTATCATCAATACATAAAGTCATAAGATAGTATACATAAACTATCCTATCAAAATAATAACGTCGCCCAAATCCCGAGTGTTACTACTATCAGAGCAGAGCGACTCAAAATAAAGAGACTCGAGCTAATCCTCATCATCCTCGTGGATCACCTGCATGTTACCAATATAAAGGCAACGGCAAAACAAGTAAAGGGTGAGATACTCCAAAATATATAATTAAAGGCATGATAAAATATATAAATAGTTTTGGAATCATAAATGATATAGGTTAATAAGAATATGTCAACAAATATCAAATTTTACATACTTTAAAATCATCATTTAGTGTATAAGATCAACACTTTAATATCATCACATAATCACCATAGTCATGTCAAAACAAGACATAAACTCCATTGTCATAAACTCATATCGTCGCTTTACCGTCATGTTAGATCCATCGCATAATTTTTATGAAATTATCACATTATAATCACTTTATGTTCAACACTAAAATCATCACAAAACAAAGTATCATATAACATCGCAATTCATTATAAGCCATAAAATAAAACTCAACGCCAAAAGACTCAAAAATAAACATAACCGACTCCATGAGACACGACTATGTTATGCATGTGGTACCCGTCGCTTTGTCCATAATTAGGGACATTCGACATAAAAGCCCATCGTCGCTTTGGCATAAAAACCCTCGTCGCTTGGCATAAAAGCCCTCGTCGACAATGCAATGTATGTGACTCGACAACACGACATCACAAACACGACACAACAAAACTTCATCATCGCATATCAAAATTGGTATAAAACCCACGTCTCCATATTTATCCACATCAAGATAAACATATCATCGCATCGCATATCATAAAGTATTCATTATAAATAAACCGTCGCAAACATCATATTTAATCACACCACATCATTATCAAATAATTCACTAAATTCCAAACACGGAAAAATAGTCAAACATCACTAATCGTCGCGAAAGTCATTCATAATAATCGGCATCAAATATAATCGTCAACATCGCAATCGGATTGTCCATACGCGACTTAAACCGACTAAAACGCAACCCGTTTCAAATTAACCGTAAATTGGCCTATTTCGGGTCACTTCGTAAAAACTCGAAATCTCGAAAAACTAACCTCACCACGACGTTCTACACGTCAAAATTAGCTAGCACGTCAATTTTCGTTAAATTCGGAGCAACTTACTCCGTCGCCGAAATTGCCGAAATCGAAAAATCGAAATATAATCGAGTTCCAAATTAAATCGGATAACTTATGTCATATTTATATTTAGTTAATATAATTAATTAAGTATATTAAATTATGAAAATAAATAAAACAGAAACTAATTTTTTTCAAAAAAAACGAGGATGACGAAGTGATACAGAGAAACATGAAAAAGAAAACAGAAATTCCGCAACTCTCTCACTTTAAAACAACAAGGGACGTAAGTCCCATTTTATGAAGTGAGAATGGGGGACGCCCCCCCTCACACCAAGTGCCTGCATGCACTTTTTTATATTAATTTTCTAATTTTCCAAAAAAAAACTGAACCTGCATAATTTGTTTTCACACAAACTGCATAATTCATTTCTTTTTCTTTTCAACCTGACAATATGTTTCTAAACTTAAATAATTCAAGTTTTTCTTTTTTAATTTTTTTCTTAACAAAACACTAATTCAATAACAACAACAATAACACCTAAATCAACTCCTTAATTTATTCCAATAATCACCCAACAACTCATAAATCCTAAAAAATCAATTTTATCCCAAATCAAAAATATACCAAATCAAACCCTAACTATAAGCATTGGAAAATCAAACCCCTTACCTTAAATGCTTGAATTGATTCTTGATGTTTCAACCCTAGCTTTGACTTTGTTCTTACTCTTCTCTTCTCCAAGACTCTCTTCTCTCAAACTCTCTCTATGTGTTTTTGATGTTATGACATAAAACAAGTAGTGTTGTGTTTGGTTTAGGTACAAGACTTAAGCTAGCAAAATACTAAAAAGCTCTTGGTCTTAAAATATCACTAATAAATAACACTAAATAATACCAAATAATATCATTACCCCAAATAATTAAAATAACTTCAAATAATTAAATATCGGTCTGAATAATATTTTACCGAACCGAACAAAATAAAAACCGGACCGAACAAAATAATTATCGGTCCCTCAAAATAAATACCGGACCGAATAAAATAATTACCGGTCCCTCAAAATAAATACCGGACCGAATAAAATAAATATCGGTCCGAATAAAACATCGCCGAATATATTAACAGATATAGCGGTTAATTTAAATATTCTCGTCGCAAAAATAAACATCAAATGGTAACTCGAAAATATTAATATAATATAATATTAAATAAAACGGGCGTTACAGGAGACGCGTCCCCTCCTCGTGTAGAATTTTATCTTTAGATGGACGGTGGAGGGGACAACAGTCAATTTGGCCAGTGTTGGTCTCCCTAGGATGCAGTTGTAGAGAGATGGGAAGTCGATGACCAGAAATCGCACCTTGACCTGCCAGGCGGCGGTTTCCTCCCTGAAGGTGACGAAGAGCTCCACGTACCCCTATAGTTTGGAGCTCGAGCCATTGAAGCCCTGCAGGTCGGACCCCACGTACGATGAAAGGTGGGTGTCGTCGAGCTGCAGGGTTCAGAAGAGATGGCTATACATAACATCGACATAACTTCCTTCGTCGACCAAGACGCGGTGAACGTCAAAATTATCCATCCTTGCCCTAACCAAAAGAGGGATGCTTGAATTAAGGGCCCCTATGGGCAACTCTTTGAGGTAGAACGTGATCGGCTCTAATCTGCCCTTGACCTTCTTGAATGTTACCGCTTGAGTCGGGGCTGCGTCGACCAGCTCGTCAAGATTTCTCTTTACAGAGTTTATAGATAATGTCTTTGAACCATGGCGGAGGGGAATCTTTTCCACCTACTGTGCATGGACAAAGGTTTTTCTTCATGTCTGTCGGGGACGTAGAAGTCCTATGGCCTTGTAATAGAGAAGGATATTTGGATGGGGGCCGTTTCATCCGATGGTCAGGTGTCTTCCTCGACCTCTCTTGTTTCGCAGGCATCCCGGTAAGGGGAATCATTATAGTGATATTGCCCAAGCCTGCCACCCTTGATGAGGGTTTCAATGGCGTCTTTGAGATGGATGCAGTCTTCAGTCAAATGCCCGTGGCTCTGGTGGTACTGACAGTATTTAGTCCTGTCAGCCCCGGGCTTTGTAGAGGCAGAGATAGGACGTTTGATGCCACCATACTTGAAGTAGGTATTAGCACACTCCACCAAGATGCACTCGTAGGAAGCTATTAGTGGAGTGTATTCGGTGAATCATCCTATGGCCCCCCTGTGCTTGCGGGGATCCCGTGGTTCGTCATCCCTCCTCTTCTCGCCCGTTTGTAGAGGAGGGGCTGCGTCCTGGTGTGGCGGGCTTTGTTGGAATCTTCCCTCTCCTCGTAGCCCATGTAGGCTCTAGCCTTCTCGAGGAGAGCATCAAATGTCTGGGGTGGTTCGATGCCAATGACCTTCCTGAACTCCGTGCTCGGGAGAAGTCCCCTCTCGAGCAGGTATCTCTTCATGTGATCGGTTCATGTCACCTGAATGGCCTCACGGTTGAACCGATCAATAAACTCTCTGAGGGTTCATCGCTTCTTTGGACGATAGCCTCAAAGGCAGCCTCAGTCTTCGGGTGTCGACGAGACATTGTAAAGGAGCTGATGAACTGGTTCCTCAGGTTCCTCTAGGAAATGATCGACCTTGGGGGAATATTTTTATACCAATCCATCACGGTTTTCCTCAAGGTCGTGGGGAACAATCGACATTTGATCGGTCCCCCAGCATTATGATAATGTAGCATTTCCTCAAACCGGTTGATGTGGTCGACTGGATCTGCAATGTTGTCGTGCTACTTCAGCTGGGGAGGTTTCTCTATCCCCGGGGTAATGGGTGCCTCCATAATTGCCTGGGATAGAGGACCGCGGGGGTTGTCTTCGTCGCTTCTGTCTAGAGATCGAGAAGGTGACCTGTTGTAATGGCGGTCGTGGTGGCGACCCTGGTCGCAGAGAGGATCCCTCGGTCGGGGTTCTTTATTTCCCCTGTTTCTGTTTCCAGGGGGTCTTCGTTCTTGGCACGGGGGGACGTGATCACGTCTCCCTGTATCAACGGGATGATTCCTCTCCAACGCAGGGCGACACCCAGTTTGTCAGGGAGAGGGGCTTCGTGAGGCATCCCGTCTGCGTCTCCACGGGGGAGATTGGGGATGTTCCTCTATCTGTCAGGGAGGAAGAGAGTTAGGTCTCACGTGTCTTCTGGGGGCTCTTCGAGAATCTTCGAGCACCCTTAATCTCTCACATTGTAATAAGATCAAGTAATTTTCTTGATTAATAGCCGCGAATAGAGCCCAAGTCGTGGCATCAGCATTCACAGGGACGGGGACCTCTTGGAACGTGTTTGGCTGATAGTTCTAGGGAGGACGTTGATCGTCTCCGGGACGTCGAGACAGGGGCGAAGAGGAGGCAGTCATTCCGTCTCTGTAATTATTTAAAGTGTTGGGCATGTTGATATTTTGGCCGGCGTTGTTATTGCCAACGTTATTACCAGTGTTGCCAGTGTTGTTGTTGTTGGTGTTGTCATTGCCAACACTGTTGTTAAGGCCGACGAGATGGACATTTAGGTTATTTTCTGCAGCTGGGTCAACCATGAAAGTCGAGAATTTAGAGTTTATTTTGTCTTAGGTAAGTGAAAGACCTAGAAGCTTGTTTCCCACAAATGACGCCATTGATCGTACCTGACCAGAATGGACCGACACAGCTCACGTCGAGCAGAAGTCAAAAGTGAGATGAGGGGTACGTGCAACACACTCCAATGCCAAAGTGAGATTCGGAATGATGCAAGCAAGTAAGAGTGAGTAAGAAGTGATCAATACCTGACCCTCTCAAGTGAGAGGGTATTTATAGCCCCCAGCACTGGGCCAACGTCCACTCATTGGGTTGGGCAAGCAGGCCCAAAGTGGAGACTGCCAAGTTCTACGTGAGTAGTGGGGACCAACACCCGATCTCCTACCTAGATGGATTCCTCTGCATGACCAGGAGGATATGGATGCAGTCTTTTCGGGGTCAAGTTGACTCCGTGATATTTGGAGGCATTGCTAGTCAGCTCTACAAGGAGGATGTTTATGGGGAACTTTTGACTGTCGTACAGGATCCTCGCCACTCATGAGGCCATTAAGGGAGGACCGGCCTTGCTCGAGGATAATCCTAGAGGATATTCTTCGAGGTCCTTTTGTCCAGAGATGCTTATCCTCACATCTCCATGGGTTTATCCCCGTGTGGGCTATTGCTCGACACAATTGAGGGCAAATTTAGACAGTTGTTCTCCAACAGCATTGTTGGGCTGGTCCTCATATGGAGTTGGGCCAAGAGGAGGCCCAGTCCAGAACATATACCTAATGTCTTAAAGTTTGGGTGGAGATGTGATGTCTCTCTATCTTGTGGTCATGGATCAATGATCTCGTTGTTGCTCTTGCCTACCCCACACTCCCAAACAAGTGGTATCAGAGTCTTGGTTCAGCTTGACGAGAGAGTGGAAATCAAATCATGTTATAGGAAATGAAAACTCACACTTCTGGGGGATATTATTGGGTTCAAGTGTGAGACTTATAACAAAAGTTGGATTTGTAACAGAATAAATCTATACTTCACATGAAGTTAAATCACTCAAAATTTTCGCATGTGAAATATCAGGTTAAAAAATTATGATGCAATTTTTATATTGGCAAGAAGCTCTTCAACAATCGACATAATTTCCCAACACATTTTGCATCAATGTGAACCAATGTCATGTGCTAATCTTCTATCAATAGCTTATCCTTTTCCAAGACAATGAAAATATTTTGATGACACACTTCTCAATATTCAGAAAATATCATCATCTCCCAAAGTGAGAAAGAAATTAAAAGTATTTGACTCAGATACCTTTCTAACGCTACTCAAATAGGACATTTATTCTTTATGTTCTCAATATTTCTACATTTTAAATATCTTTGACCCATTTCATTGTTTTTATTCACATAAGACCTTCCTATGCCAACCAACAATGAGTTTGATGAATTATTATTCTCACTCTTTAATCTTCTTTGTTCAAAAAACATTCTACCACCAACTTCTTCAAATCTCAAAGCTTTATCTTCATATAATTTCTAATTTAGAAACAATACTATTGACGACACATAGATTATCATATAATTTCACATTTTCATCCATACGCGAGCTTTGAAATTTCTCATTCAAGAACACCCTATTTTAAACACCCTTTCCTTGATACTACCATTCAATTTTTTCCAATTCTCTTTGGATGACAATGTTCCAAAAAAAAATCGCAAGAATATTCTTAGACACAGACATGAAGATTGTACTCGAGCATTGATCTCGTTTTTATCCCCGCCTTCTTTGGATTCCCTAATAAGTGGTAGAAGAGTCGAAGTTAGATCCCGTGTTAGATCATGTTAGAGTATATGGGGACTAACACTTATTGGGGAGATTGTTGGATGCAGGTGTGAGTGAATAAGTCACACATCACCTATGAATGATTAGAATATTTCATTCAAAATAGAGGTGACAAATAAGCCTAAGGACTTAAGATTTTGGGTGCAGATGTGACATATCCCTCTCTTGTAGTCCTAGATCAATGGTCTCGTTGGTTCTCATTCCTTCCCCAAATATCTCCAACAATAATCTAGTTTATAATGATCAATTTATTAGAGAATTTCTTGTGAACTTCTATGATATTCTATATTGCATATAGGATCATAGTAATTAGTGTTGGGAGAGCATTCAACAGTCTAAAGGGATGGTGAATATACCTCTCTGTTAAAACTTTCAATTAATATGCTTTGATACACTTTTATCTGAGTTATAAAATGAAAATGATTTTGTGTGGCAGAAACAACTTTTAGCGAATAGAGCAATTATGCTTATAGATTGGAATTGACACGTAGTGATTTATACAGTTCATAATAAAATCAAGATTGAAACACCAATTCAACAAAATATAAAACCTAAAGAGTTGTATTGAATAGTTGCTAAAATTATATGAGACATGTGATTTTACAACATCAACACTATGTGGATCCTACAATCAAAATTTTCACTTTAATCTACAACAAGACAAAATCAAAGCTCCAATTCTAACAAAACCTAATGTTTTGCAATTAAATCGCGACTCAGAAAAATCTTAATGGCGTGCAATTCTAGAAATAAATAAATATCAACCTAACATACAATATCTAGGAAATTAAAAAGGAGATAGAGAGGGGGGGGGGGGGGGGGAGTATACACCAAGATTTATAGTGGTACAAATATCTTCCTAGTTAAGCTCAATTCACTCTCCAATGGTTTCCCAATGAAAATTTTGGTATTCAAATAATATATGTGACAAAATTACACGAGTTTAGTATAATCACGATATCTAAATTAATGCAGAAAATATAAAGATCTTCAATTTGGATCGTTGACTTGTACACAGTCCATGAACTGAACTCTTTGAAAAGTCTTCACGTGAAATCACCTTTAATCTTCAAGACCCAACAACCTGCTCCTAATTCTCCGTTCTACATCAACCTTTACTCGATCCTATTAGTATATTGAGTGTTGGTCTGTCCAAAGATTTAGAAGAATTCCCACCCTGTCTGTAGGCTTCCAGAAAACACTACCAAGATGAACTTGGAGAGAAGAACCTTTTTCTTTTCCATTAGAATTTTCAAAACCAACCACAATACTACACACCTTGTGAAACTCTGAAATCTTATCCAAATCTCCAAAGAAGCATTAAATTCAGAAACAAATCTCCTCAACAATCACAAATCTCCAAAGATAAGATTCAAATCCATGTAACAATGGAAAAGATTAGGTAGATGATGAAAAAACTATTTGCAAGTGTTCAATAAATATTCAAAACTCTTTTAAAAATGAGAGAACGAGTGGTTTGTGAGTTTTCAAATCAATATTGAAAGTGTATGTTTTCTAGCATTATGAAGATTTTGAGAAAAAACTATTTTTATAGGTGTTAGAGACTAGTACAAAAATGAATGAAAAAAGTATGATTTGATTCAAATGGAAAAGTTATTTGAATCAAGATCTAAGACATATGATAAACCCATTTTTGTGATTCAAGTCACAATACGTGTAATTCGAGTCACATGATTCAAGTTATGAAAACATGTGATTCGAATCAAATGAGATAGTGGTAAACCATATAAATGATGCGTTGTATGATTCGAATCAAGTTTAAGTTATGATTAAAATCAAAAGGTGTTATGATTATAACTAAGTACAAGTTGTGATTCAAGTCATGATATCTTCAAACATTTTCTGAATGTTTTCGTTTCATTTAATTTGAGTCATAGGATGTGTGATTCGAATCACACTCCTAGAATCTCAACTTTTTGCAATTCTAAAGAGGTTTTGAGATTATATCAATATCATTACTTGAATCAACCGTAAATATGGTTCTTGAACCAAAAAATCAACAAAGAGACTTAAGGAATAATTCTTATACCATAATCAAACAGATTAATTTATGCATGTTATTCAAACGGATCTAATACTCAATTCAGAAATGCCTAATTGATGAGGAGACTCAATGACATAAAACTAAGACCAAAAGATTAAAAAACAAGAAACTAAACTATAACCCTTAAGTTAGTAGAGACATGAAACTTTAATCTCTTGCTTTTTGATGATTAGAAAGCTTACAATTGAAATTGAGTCGACTTTAAGTAGAAGCACAATGTGATCAATGCTTTCCTTTATTTTCTTATGCCCCCTGAAACATTTCACAAAAACACGAACAACATAAAATGTATACAAATTCTCTTCCTTTTACAATATCAAAAAGAGATATATGTTAATGAACCAAAACACAGAATAACCAATAACACAAGAGACATTACAGAGAAAAAAATGAGCTATACATAGCTAATATACAATATAAAAGGATATAATACATAATACAAAGATAGAAATCTTAAATGCAACAAAATATACAAAATTAGAATTTGGCTTTATTTTCAATCCTAAGAAGTAGGTAAGATATCCCATTATATACATTTCAAACTCACCTCGCATCAAACTAGCAAAATCATTGCAAATGGATTCATCAGTAGATCCAAATAAAATATCATAAATTTAAATTTGACCTAAAAGAACATGATTTGCATTACATCAAATAAACAAAATAGTATCTACTTTACCATGATTAAATCCTTGTTTGATCAAAAATATACTAAGGCGCTCATACCAAGCTCTTGGTGCTCGTTTGAGACCATAGAGGACTCGTTTAAGTATAAAAATGTAATGCAGATTTTTTTATGATCCTCAAAACTAGGAGGTTGAGATACATAGGCATCTTCACTTACAAAGTCACGAAGAAAGGTAGATTTGGCATCCATTTGATACAACTTCAAATCCAGGCAGCATGCCAATGCCAAAAGGAGTCTATACTTGTCAAAAATTACCTAAGATGTGGTATCCATATGCTGGTAGGCATAGCCAAAGGCCTTAGTAGTTATCTGGTTGTTTAAGGCTTACCCGTGATGGCGAGAGGCCATGTTTGGGTGTATTTATGGTGAAGAGAGAGCAAACTTACGTGAGGTGAAAAGCTCTATTGTTTTTTAGGTTATATCATGTATTCTTAATTTCTTTCCTCCTCAAACCTAAGGTTGAGTTATTTATAGAGGCTTATGGGCATAGAATTTAGGGAACCCTCAAGAAGTGGTAACTTCTCCCTCTCGATTGGGGGAAGCTTTTGGCTGCCTATTTCATAGGGAGTCATGGCTATGACTTCACACATGTAGTTAGGGACTGGATAAACGGTATTATCCATGTTTCCACTTAAGGAGATACCCTGTGCCATATAAAGGATACGCCCCATGCATCACCTAATAGGGAGGGCTCCCAACAAAGGATATATGTCGTCCTATTTTGGGGACTTCATAAATAAATCACTACACAACCCCTCAAGCACGAGGGCTTGTGAAGGGAAAAGTGTTTTAAGCTTCTCATTCCCTTAGGTTGAACTTTGTGGCTATGATTGAGTCCTTAGTGGCTCCTTTATTTAGAGACGAGTCCCTCATATGTAGGTATCTCCTTTAATTGGAGGTGTGTCCCTTAGTTGGGGGCGAGTCATCGCCTCCTCTCCAGATTTCTCTTGAGTATCCAGAATGTCAGTTGAGAATGTAAAACGTCATTCAAATGACTCTAGAAATGTCAAAACGCCAGTCAGTTATGAAATCTTGAACATTTAGTGGGAAAGGATTGTGAGTGGTTCTTAATGCAACTCATAATGATTTTCTTGCAGAAAACATGCTTAACCTATTTTTCTTACATGTGTCCTTGTGGTACCCCAAAATTTCCCTACCTCTTACTTTTGACTGGCTTAGACATTGCATCCCATTTGCATCATTTTCACTAAGTCGTTTGCATATCATGCATCCCATGGAATCAGGCACTTTGGTTCAAAGCATTAGGGTTGTGCCATCCTTATGTTTAATTTTGGTTTGAAGTTTCTTTATCAGGTAAAAACACACTCGTTTGGCTCTTGAGCAGTGAATTGTGGAATGCAGTTGTGAGGTATCATGGGTTTCCTTCTTCGTCAAGTCACAAGGATATTCTTCAAAGTCATGGATTAGGGTTTCGATTATCTTCAACACTTCAAGATCTTTCTTCATCAGTGAGCACCATCATATTTGGGCCTGTTAAATAATTCAAAATGGTGGTCAAGGGTTTGTGACTGATATTGCAAGTGTTTGAGCCATGAAACAAGAGATGATGTTGCGAACTCGTATAATAATAAAGGCATGTATTGTTACTTCAGTTACAAGTCACTTGTGGTTTGGATATCAAGGTTAAGGTTCTCATTGAGAGTGCAAGTTTGATTTGGACACGATATGAAGATTGAGGTTGGAAGACAAGGCATAGGGTTTACTTGAAATACAAGTTATAAAGGTCATATGTGATTTCTTGAAGTTCAAGTTACAAAATCAAGATGTATCATTCAAACCATTCAAGTGGGGAATTTTAATTTCAACCAAGATTCAAGAATTGTCTAATTTCTATACAACAAGTTCATCATTCATAAAGTTCAATGAGAAGACATTCAAGTTTGGTATTCATTACATTTTCGGGAAATTTACAAAGCGGGTTACAATTTGAAATACGAGTTACACATATTTTGTTTACAAAAAGAAGATAAGTGTCTTCAAGTTTCTTCGCTTCTTATTCAAGAGAATCCCAAGCTCCTTGCTAGCCACAACCTCTTCATCTTTCAACCTTGCTTTTTCCATCCAATCCTCATTTCTCATGAAACAAGAAAGAGGGAAAGAGTTAGCAAACATCAATATTTGAATAAGATTCCAAACAAGAATAAATTGTTAAAAGAGAATTTTCATTTCATCATTAGGGTTCATATTCAGAATCAGAAATTCAAAGGGTTAATTCAATCATGGGATATCTTCTCATATTTTGCAAATCACAAAGTTTGAGTTTTGGCTCACAAATGGAAAAGAAATTTACAAACAAGTTTGCTGCAAAAACAAAGCCAATCAAAAGCATTGCCAAAAGTCAGGCTTGTTGTCCTGCTTATTGCTGTCAAAGAAACAGTCCCAATTGGCCAAATATGAAACCTAAAAACAGCAGCCATAAACAAGCCTAATGGCTGCAGCCCAAGACAGAAATTAAAAAGCAAAAAATAAAAAGTCAAACGGGCAAGCACAACAGCCATAAACAAACAGAAACAACCAGCAGATGATATTGACAAACAAAAATAGCAAGCGGCTGAAATCATACAGCAAGCAGCCAAATGACTAAAACAGCAGCACAACGCAGCAAGCAATAACACAACAGCCATAACCAAACGAAACGACAGCAAAACTAGAAAAAACAACAACAGTTCATAAAAATATAGCAAGCTAGCAAATAGCCAAAGCCCTAATGTATCATCATTTTCCTAAAGTACAAACCCTTCAGAATTTTGAGAAAAGCAAAATAGCTCTGTATCACAGACAAAAAAAAGGAAAAGAATAGGGTCAGAAAGATGTCACCCGAAACATAACAGCCCAAGTACAAGCTGTTGTCCCAAAACTGCAAACTCTGCTACAACAGTCTAAAGCCCTGCATAAAACCTTAAAAAATCAGTCCAAAAATAATGCCAAAAACATGTTGTTACTGATGTGCTACTACTGTCAAAAAACCAGTACAAACTCTATTGTCCATTGAGACCAAATAGCGGTATAAAATGCAAACAACAACCCTGTCCCAAAACCTGCTATGTAAACTTGCCAATGCATCAGTCCAAACTTGCATAGAAAAGGCACAACAAAATTTGCATAAAAAGGGTACATAAGAGAGTGTCACAAGTTCAAAAATGAGAGAGGAGGATGGAAATCTTTCAAAAGCAAGAAGAAAGGAAAATTCAGAGCATAACTCTTTTAACCTCAACATTGGTTATTTAACAAGGTCTCCACTTCATTTGCAGAGGACATTGGAAACTCTCTAAACCTCTCTTATCTTTTCCTCCATACTCCAACCTTCAAATTCACTAACAACAACCTTACATCAACCTATCTTAACTCAGCCTCCCTACCGCCTCTAATACAACAAAGATTCAGCCACCATCACACTCAAACCAACCCTCCCTAACTCCAATCACCACGTAACTTTAACCACTACTCACCCCAAATCCACCTGCAAAAAAAAGAGGTCTTTCGACCTTACACCCATCCTCAAACCTCTGTCCAACCCTCTTAACACACAAAAACTATCCTAAACTCTAACCCCTACTCACACAACTCAAACCTTCAACAACAAAATCCCAGCAACAATGCCCCTCGCATAACTTAAATCACTGTCTCACTAACCACACACTCACCTCACTAACCTTACCTTCAATAAGTCTTCGTAACTTGCACCTAAACTTCATTAACTTATAACTCCAATAGCACCAACAATACCCGCAGTGAACTCACACGCTCTTGACAGAATCAACCCGCAACCCATTCACATATGTAACAACAACTTAGTCATAAAAGAAAACGAATCAGAGGTAAAAAGATGGATTTTGGAAGAAATGATACCTGAGGTTACACCGATGCCGGAGAAACACCGCTGGATTATCTCCAGTTAGGTTGGTTTTGTCACCTTTTTCTCTTCACTTTTCTTCGTAGTATCGCATCTGTCTTGTTGTATATAAAATTTGTCTTGTTGTATAGAATGTTGCCCCCATAGTATTTTTCTTGATGTTTTGTGTGAATATCTCTTGATTGGAGTTTGTGGCTGTCAGAGGTTTCGTTGATTGTTGTTCGATTCAAACCTATGAGTAAAGGTTGAACATGGAGAGAAATCAATTGAGTTAAGGAAGTGAATAGTTTTTCGTTGTTAAGCGATAAGGAAGATTTATGGAGGCTGAGAGCGAAAAGGAATATGGAGTAGGATGAATGATTGCTTCATGGTGATAATCGACCATCGACCAGAACGACGCCAAACTGAATTAGAGAACTAGAGGAAATGTTGGTAGTGGTTCAGAGGGAGGTTAGAGGATGATGAGAGTGAGAGACGGAGGAAGGTTGAGGGTTTGTGGCATTGTGAGAGAGACAAGAGGGATGAGTGTAAACCTTAGCAAGCCCACTAATTCGTGGCTTTCTTCATTTGTTACTCAAAGTAACAAAAATAAAAAACTGTTTTTTGACCATTATGTTGGGCCTTGAGGCCATATGGCAGACCACCCCACCATTTGTTCAATTCCAAGAAAATAATAAAAATAATAACTCCTCCTTGGATCACAGATTAGGCTTCAGTGCCCCGGCCCATTTCCATTTACTCACCCTCACAACCATTTTTCCAGTAGCACCCCCCAAGCTCAATTTTTGTTTTTTTACTTCCTTTTACTTCTTAATTTTATCTTTTATTTATTTGATACAAAAACAAAAAATGATCATTATTTTTTTTTATATATTAAGTTATAATATAAACCCAAAAAAATAAATTATGTTTAGAATTATTTTAATTTTCTTTTAGTATTTTTCTTTACTTAGAAATCGTAAAAATATAAAAATACGAAGATTTGATTACTTTTTTTATAACTCATTAAACTAAATTTTTATATTATTAGTTATTTAGAATAGATAATTTTGTAGATAATTTAAGTAGTTTATTTGTTAAATTTAGTTTCGGTTGTATTGCTTGTTTAACTAGATTCTTAATCGAACTTTCGGTTCAATTCATCCCCATTCATAAACTTATACCCCCATCCCCATATAGTTTGTAATAATTTAGAATTTTATTTCTTTGTTATTTTCTCTGTATGTTTAAATTGCTAATTATTCATATTTTTTCCAAATTAGAACACTTGGCCTCCTCTTGGGCTCATCATCAATGAGCCGGTATCCACCTATGAATGCACACTCGCACACATTTCATAGTTTGGTCCTGGGCTTTTCTATAGCGACAACTATTCGATCGATTGTTTCAATAGGTTGTTTAGAATACTAAAGCCAAGATAGTCTCACTTTATAGGAGCATGCATATAGCCACCTTGTATGGGATTTTGATTTTCATCTTATCCATCAAAGCAACTTCTCTCCCCTTGGTCCACATACCAAGCATCTTCTTAAAGGGTCTCATAGTTGAGTTTGGGGATGGCCATTCTCCCGAGGTTAATCAATTTTTGCCCTTGGTTAACCATAACCCAAATCAACAACTTTGGTCCATATACCAAGCGTTTCCATTCACAAAGGGTCTCATAGTTGAGGGTAGGAGCACCTACTCTCACGAGATTAATAAAGTACACCCATTGGTTAATCATAACCCGATTCAATTCCTATACACTAAGAATTCCATTTACGCCTTCCATGATATTACTCATTTTGTCGTCACTTTTGCTATGATCACCTTGCACGATCACTCTTCACAAACACTTTCTCCTTTTACTTTATGTTTATAACATGCTCCCCTAGGATGATAGTTTCCTCCTCTTTAGGATGCGAACTAATTAGGCCTTAGGTTGGAACCCATGCATGACAACATTAGGTTTTTTCTAGTCTCCCTCTTAATATTTTTTTATTTTGTAATTAAAACTTATCGTTCACAAATCAAAAATCCAAAAACATTTAATCATTACTCGAATTCATTCTAAAACCCGCAAAACACTCAACCAATCAAAACTCTCCAAAAGGGAATGTTATCTCCATTCTTCCACGATACAGATCGTGCCTATTGCTAGAATGCGTGCGTTAACGTCGCCCAATAAAAAAAACCAAACAAACCAACATTTTCTAGAGGAACTATGATGTTCTGATTCCTTCATTGGATGCGTAGACAAAGGGTCACGAGACCCTCACGAACGCACTAATAAAAAACCATTTTCTTTCCCCTTAGCAAGTATAGTTATAGATAAACACACCCTTAGAAGCAAACAAACAAAATAGATCCCGTTGAGTACAATGGATGTGAGGGGTGCTAATACCTTCCCCTTGCATAATCGACTCCATTACATTTTCTCTTGGTCGCAAGACCATCTTATCCATCCTCTTGTGGTTTTCTCGATATTTCCCCTTCCTTCGGGATAAATAAAGTTCGATGGCGGCTCTATGTTTTTTTCCGGTAACTTCAGTCCTCAATGCGTGGAAACCCTTATATTCCTTAGAAAAATTATCCTATCAAGCTGATATGTTTCTTGTGTTATTAGTCTTTTCAATTCTATAAAAGGCCATGATATATTTTCCAGGAAAATATTTTCCATTTCCTTCCATTTTGGAACCTCCATTTTGTTTCCTTAGGAAAAAATCATAGGTACAAGAAAGCATCAGAGATCAAGAAGGGATTACGATATCCTTCCTTCTCTCCAGTGCACAAATGCTACTATTTTTTCTTAGCCTCTTCCATTTTATGAAAGCTAATTGCTAGGAACAAGGAAAAAAATGTTCATATTCGGGACATTGCTTCTCCATATTCAAGTTCTAACATGATCGAGAGGTCTCATTAGGGAATTAGATTTTCTAGTAAATGGAGCGAAGAGGACGTGATCCCGAGGCCCTGTTTAGAAAAATAAAGAGCCAACATTGTCACTTCAGGTGGTTCATCCACTACTTATTTTTACTTTCATCTTTGTGTAATTTATGAACTGGGGTTCTTATCCCTTTTACACCCTTAGAAGAAGACTTTTTAATAACTATTAACATTTCCCCTTCTCATAACATGCGTAGTGTGTGAAACATCCTTAGGGAGTTTTAGATAATCTGTTGTAATATAAACGTCCCCCTCACCCCGACTGTTTGGGTATTTCTTTCTTTCATTAATGTATAGATCCTCTCCAACAGTGGGTTGGATAACTTTATATGGTTTATCAGGTAGACGTTTGTTGGAACTCTACGCAAAGCCTTACGAGGATTGGAAAGATATGTTCTTGCGGGTCAGAGGGTGAGACGATGTCCATATGGTGACCACACAGGCGACATATGCCATCCTCTTTCCTCTATCATTGAAACCTGATCCTCAAATCATAAAAGGGATAGACTCCAACGTCATTTCTCCTCTTAAGCAAGAAATGATCCAGAGTTTGAGCGGCTTCCAGCTCTCAAATTCTATACTCTAATTATCCAGGACCGAGAAGACAATGACATGGTAGAAAAATTCCTAGGTAAGATTTATGGTATGAAAGGAACCAAGTGAATTGATCCCTTATTTTATTATTTTATACATATTAACATCACCTTTTTTCATAGGGTATGATTGGACTCTCGCTCTGAAAGAGGAGAGAGAGCTTGGTTCAGATGCAAGCCGCACAACAATCAATGGTCATGCTCCCGCCCTTCCTCATGGATTTAACTATGGTTGGAAAGAAATGGTAGAGCGAGAAATATTGTGATGTTAAAGCTCTCCCTCCAAAGATTCATTAGAGGGGGGGGGGGAGGGGGAAGGGGGGAGGATCCTTTAGTATCTTTAGGATGCTACTAGATAGCGAAAGTAGGAGGAAATACAGTTGGGGTACCTATCCCTATGGATGGAGTTCCTAGACCCTCATTATCGAATGACGTTTCCTTTAACATAATGAAGCTAATTGGTAATTATATCTCCTTCCTAGATAATTTTTCTTTTGAGTATCAGTCACTTCTCAACAAGTCTTCATATTACTTAATGAACCTTATAGAGGTCCAAATGTTGAGGCACCTCTTAGTTAAGAGATTCTAATAGGAAAATATATACAGATGATATGAGAGCTACAGTATCAGATGAACCTCATCATAGGAAGCGTCCAAGAGCATTAAGAGACAGTTGTGGAAACGACAAAGGAACTGGGTGATTTGAGGACCGATGCTAAGGGAGTGGATATAAAGGCCTTTTTTCTTGCATAAGAGCAATAAACAAGTAGCTTTCCCATAGATATAGGGAGAGCCGTAAAGGGTAGATTTCTATAGAGAATTTGGGGATTTGGGAGCAATGACAGTGGTGCGTATTAAGAGTGAATGTCTTGCTTATCCTTATGGCGGGAGCCTTTATAGTCCTCTTCCAGTGCCATTAAAGAGCTAGAATCAAGGTATGGCCCTTGGGCTTCGTAACTTTGTAACAACCTCCATCATCTTGAATGAAGGTGTTCAAAGTTGTGTAACACTGGAGTTATTGCGCCAACGACCGTTATGGTCATTAATGAGCCGGGTTGATGACCGGCTGTGGGTAGGCAGATTCTGATTATAAGTGTTATCTGGGTTGAAGGTGCAAGTGGGTTACTACCCGAAGGTAATCATGATCGTTCAACACCTTTAGCCGAGCTGCACCTCCTTCTGGGTACCCCTCACTAGTAAGGTCCGATCACCATTTTTACTCTCCTTTCTTCCGACTTCATGACCCCGGTCAGGATTAATATTTCCAGGATATACATAAGCCTCCCGAATTTAAATCCTTTCTGCAAGGATGCGGTGTTAGGTCTTAAAAGGCATTGAAAGTATTGAGGTTGACACCGGGTTTTAACTCAATGTTAAGCTTGCGTACGTGTCACAAAATAAAGAGTCGTGCATCTTATTTCTCATAGAGTAATGATGAATTTTACTTAAGTCTTTTCTCACTGGGTGACATTTCTTTCCCCAGTGCACTATTCATTAGGCCCTATTATAACTCACTTCCCCTCTTTCCTTTTCATCTCAACATTCAAAAACGTTTCGACTTTCAAAGAAAGCACATACATTCCTCGAGTGTTCATCAACTCCAGGTATTTTCCCTTTTCATATTTTCGCCTTACTATGTCTTTTATATTTTTAGATAATGGTTATCATAGGAGAGTGTGATGATGAGGGAAATATTGTAATACCCAAAAATTCCAAAGAGAGGAGGAATTTATGGGATAAATTCATGTGGGAGGTTAAGGGTACCTTATGTCAGGAGGAGTTTTACCGAATCACAAAGGAAGTTTATGGTCGTATCCTCACTTCTCTGAGCAATTCTGACTCCGATTCTTCCTTCTTAAGTTCTGTAGAAGTCTTGATGGAAACGTCTACACTCTTCGACCTTGAAGTTATGGGCTACAAGAACAATTTGCTTGATGATGAAGAGATCTCCAAACTATGATCTCTGATGAATGTTTCATTGACCGGGGAGGAAGATTACATTATTCTAGAGACTTGTGTCTCTGGAGAATGGGTATGCATTCTTTGTTAGAAGGTTACCAATGAAGAGTTCTTCTTTTTTTATTCTTGGGTTTTAGAAGATTTTAAGGTTCATATACCCCCTTTTTTATTTCGAGATGGACATACTGAAGACCATGAATGTTGCTCCTTCTCAACTTCGCCTTAACAGTTGGGGCTTTATAAAGACTTTTGAAATGGTTTGTGAGGCGATGAACATTATCCATACCATGGGTCTTCTCTTCTCCTTCTTTGAGGTCAAAAGGGGTCGAGAAGTTGTCTTGGTTCAAAATTAGTGGTCTCCCTCACAAGATATTTCTCCAAGTATATACTTATAATTATAAGAGTTTCAAAGACCGGTTTCTGAAGGTGAAGTGTGGGCCAAGATGCCCCCAGGTGCTGTATGCGTTAGACGGAAACCTATGCTTCCCTCTATACTGGACCTGAGATCCTTCACCTATCTCTGACTTCAATTTTGATAAACTGAGTGACTTGGAGGTCCATGCTTTGAATGTGCTTGACTCCTTCCAAATGATGAAGATTAAGGAATTGTTGCCTCTAACCGCAAAACAAATCCCATATTTTCTTGGTAATAGTTTTTTCTTCTAATTATCAATTGTGATCATTTATTGACGATGCTCATACTTCCTTTTTCTTTCTTTGCAAATAAGGTGACAGATCTTTTCGTGGCCGAGCATAAGAAACTGATGCTGGAAGCCAGAGCTGCATGAAAAGGGGCAGGTGGATCGTCAGCGGTCAAGTATGATCTTACCGGGTTAGAAACCCGGACCTTGAAGAGACGAAAGATGGATGGCGCTAAGGCTACCTAGAGCATTGCTGAACCAAAAACTTCTTCTCCATCCATTCAGGGGAGGTTCAACAAGGCACTCTAAAAAAGCTGAAGACTCTTATGAGCGATGATGCTTGCCTGGCCGATTTAGAGATAACTTCTCTGATGAGAGAGTTAAGATATGGTCAGGCGTCTGGAGAATTCAAGTTCTGGTCCAACAACTTTGATGGGCTCCACTTCCTTTATGACCATCTTAATACCACCAAATACGTCAATAATGTCAAGACCATAGGCCGACAGAAGATGACACAAAACCTCAATTCTTACCTTATGAGGTGTGCGGTTCTGACTCGTGGCCTTTTTGAGTCCAATGATGACAATAAGAAGATGGAGTTGAAGCTCAAGGAAGAGATAACCCGACTGAAGTATGCCTATAAGACTCAATCTGAGAAGTTAACCATCTTAGAAAAGAGCTTGGCTAAAGAGAAGGAGCGGCAGAAGACTTTGGAGTCTAAAGAAAGGCTTCTCTTACCCAACTCAATGAGAGGCTGAAGGTAGAGAAAGCCACAAATGATGAGATGAAGGTTACTACCGAAGAGCTAAGAGAGGCTCTCAAGAAATCTCAAGTGAATCTCCTCTCTACTGGTGACGAAGCCTTTGAACAGGATGAGGACCAGATATTATGCCTTCATCCCGACTTGGATTTGGCAAAGATGGATTACTTAAAGGTGGTGCAAGATAGCCGCCTTGAGGATCTTAAGGAGGTAAAAAAGAATCTTTATCCTCCACCGAATCTTGAAGATCCTTTTGGCGAGAAGAACAACAATGATGGTGACAGGAAGGACAACCCGACTTCATGATGCTATTTTCTGTTTTGTGTTTATGTTAGTCATTCAATAAGGATATAATTATGTAATTTTTTTAGGGAGTGGTTTATCCCCCCTTTTTGTTACGATTGTGACTTCTGCCTCTGGGCTTTATATTTTGAACTGCCCTTTGTGGCTTATGTAATCGTCATATTATTGCTATTACTAGTTTGTTTGCATTTTTAGCTTTCTACTAATTTATTTTGTGTATGTATCTAAGACCCTTGGGCATAAAGACTCCTGAGCTGTACTTGTCCGATCATGTAGTGCCAGACATTATTTTGTTCAAGGCTCTAGCGATTTTTTTATGACATTCATCTAGTTTTTCCATACGACTTTACAGCCCCTGACGGGTTGTAGACCCGATTTTATCTTGGATATAAAAGTATTCTCGGATATAGAAACCATTAAGGTGCTTATTCGTTTGGGTTCTGTTGTGAGCAAGGTATTTTCTGAATGCAAGGTTACTATGAGTAGGCAGTTTAGGCTCTATATACATGGCCTTGTGTTTTACATCTGTTTATTATGAAATCAATATTGGTGTACCCTTTAAGAGCCCCAAGCTCTTCTGTGATTGGGCGGTCATCCACTTGTTTGTATCTTCGAGCTAATGAACCCCAAGCAAACTTATTGAATCTGGTGGCTACCATAATGGGTTTTATCCCCTTTCATTAATAGAAGTCGGGGTTGACCGGTTGGGCCTTGATACCACTCTAATGACGTGTTTACTCTTTTGATGAGGAGTGTTTATTGTAAAACTCAACTCTTATACATGGAGTATTTATGGATCTCGACTCTTATACGAGGAGCCCTCAAATATAGTGATATACCCTTACAAGAGGTGAGCGTCCGAATAATACTTAACCCTTTAAGTGCTTGGACTTCAAGTTTTGGACTTCAAGTTTTGGTTCAGAGCCCTTTTTCCCTAAGGCGGGGTTGACCGAGTTGTGGTTCAGATCCCCTTTTGCCCTAAGGTGAGGTATATTGAGTTGTGGTTCAGAGCCCCTTTTTCCCTAGAACGAAGTTGACCGAGTTGTGGTTTAGAGACCCTTTTTCTCTAAGGCGAGGTTAACCGAGTTGTGGTTCAAAGCCTCTTTTACTCTAAGGCGAGGTTGACTGAGTTGTGGTTCAGAGCCCCTTTTTCCCTAAGGCGAGGTTGATCGATTATGCCAGAGGCTTTAAGTGTGCTTGGACTTGAGTTAGGCTAGTGGTTTTATTAACGTTATCGGGCTATAGCCGATTATGCCAGAGGCTTGAAGTGCGCTTGGACTTGAGTTAAGCCATATGTTTTATTAACGTTACCCGACTGCAACTGATTATGCCAGAGGCTTCGAGTGCGCTTGAACTTTAGTTAGGTAAGAGGTTTTATTAATGTTACCTGGCCGCAGCCGATTATGCTAGAGGCTTCGAGTGAGCTTGGACGTAAAGTTTTGGTTCAGAGCCCATAGCAAGGTTGACCGAGTAGGTTCAGAGCCTTTGGTGAGGTTGACCGAGTTCTTAGTGTTACATTGGTTTTTTTAGTTAGGGTGCCTCATTAAAAACCCTTTACCTTGCAAGGGAAAAAAGTGCACCCCATACATTTTATAAATGATGGTATTACATAATTTTAGCTAAAATAAATCCTAAGATTGGATACATTCCATGTCCTAGGTATTTTTATGCCATATAAGGTCTTTAACTTGTAGGCTCCTTTATTTAGCTTCTATAGAACCCGATGGGGGACTTACTAATTCGTAGATAGTTTTCCTTTATTCTTCAGATCAGTAATCCTTTTGAGAACTAAGTCATCACTACAGAATCCTCTTTGTCTGACCTTCAGGTTAAACCTTTGAGTCAATCTGTCCTTGGGTGCAAATTCTCTGACCTGGGCCATTTCTCTGATTTCGTCAAGCAAGTCGATTGAACTGTTTAGGTCGCTCTTATTGATATCTTCCTTAAAATTCTCTCGCCACCAGTTGTGGGTGTTGATCTTAATTGGAATCATTGTATCATCCCCTTATACCATTCAAAAAGGCGTTTCCCAGGTAATGGAGTGAGGTGATGTATGGTAAGACCAAAGGATTTCAGGTAGGTACTCGAACCACAAACCTTTTGCTTCGTCCAACTTCTTTTTCATCCCGGTTAGCATTATCTTGTTGGCTTCTTCTACTTGTCCATTGGCCTGAGGGTTTTCTACTAATGTGAATTTGTTTTGGATACCCAAGTCTTTGCAAAACTCCACCACAGAAGCACTGGCGAACTGGGTCTCATTGTCATACACTATAACTCTAGGTAAGCCGAACCTGTATATAATACTTTTCCAATAAAATTTTCGCACCTTCTCGGTTGTGAGATGTGCCACAACCTTAACCTCAAACCATTTTGTGAATTAGTCTACACCTATAATTATGAACTTGAGTTCTCCAAGTGCGGTGGGAAATGGACCCAATATGTATGCTCCCTATTGGTAAAATGGCCACGGAGAAAAGGTAGAGTGTAGAAACTCGGTTGGCGAATGTATAAATAACACGTACACCTGAAATTTGTCACTCTTTCTTACAAACTCGGTACATTCTTGTAGCATCTGAGGCCAGTAGTACCCAGCTCTAAGGATTTTTCCTGATAAGGCTCTTCCTCCGATATGGCTACCATATGCCCCTTCATGGATTTCTTTCATTATCAGGGTGATTTCGCTTTCTAATACACATCTCAACATGGGCGTAGACCTCCCCATTTTGTATAGTTTGTCAGCCACTATGAGATAACATGTGGATTACTTTTTTATGTGTTTTTCTTCATTGGCATCTCCGGGTAAAACCCCATGCCTTAAGTACTAAATTATCGGTGCCATCCATACAGTTGAATGCTCGATGGACATAGTTTTTTCCTGCTCAGTACTCGGCCTTTCCACGATCTCCTAAATACTATTTTGTTTAGCCCCATCCCCTTAGTACTGGGAAGTTGGGCTAATAGGTCAGCTCATACATTTTCTTCTCTTGGGATATGGTTGTTTCAAAATTTTCAAAAGCCTTTGACAGTCCCAATGCTATCTTTAGGTACTTCAGTAATGAGGAATCCTTGGTCTGATATTCTCCTCTTACATGTCCCGCAATCAACTGCAAATCAGTTTTTATGGCAAGATGAGTCACTCTAATTTCTTTAACCAACTTCATTCCTACTATCAGAGCTTCATACTCTGCTTGGTTGTTATTGGCTTGGAAGTTGAAACCCAGAGAGTATTTTGTGATACAGTGGGATAAATGACTTGGATGTTTTGCATTTTATCGCAAATGTTACGGTTAGCAAGAGTCACCACTGACTTTTCTTTTATCCAAAAGGAAAGGTGAAAAATCACAAGAAAGACCTTTGAGATTATTTCTTGAGTTCGGGGGGTAGATTATGAAAAGGGAAGGTATTAACACCCTTTTCATCCATGGTTTTCCATGGGCTCTTAGTTACTTGCTAGATCACTTTCTTTTATTTGAAATTGTGCTTTGTGTGGTTTTTGAAAGTATTTTGTAAAGAGGCCATTGTTTAGGCAAACTTTGTAATGATTCTCGTTCGTAAGAATGTATACAAAGATGTTGATCTTTTGAAAATGTTTTCAAGTTTGTAAGATATTTTGAAAGTGTAGGTGTTTATTTTGAAAATAGCAAGGATGTTTTGTTTTGAAAGTGATCAAGTAACTAGGAGCATTCTACCTACTCAAAAGTCTTTCATGTTCATTTCCTCTTTCTTTTGACATTGTTATCTTAGCATTGATTTGGTAAGTAACCCTATCTTTGGATGTAAACGGGACAGGCGTGGGTCATTGTATAACCATGATTAGCAATGTTGCAAGGTATCTTAGCATTCTCTTTTAGGGACTAAGATCATTTGAAAGGCAACATAGATAGCATCATTGAGGGACTATGATCTTTATATTTTGCTTGTTTTTTTTTGCTAAGATACCTCACATGCATACTAAGGCCATTTTGTAAGGCAACCAAGTAGATTTTACCCTAAGGGTGCTTGTGTGCAAGTGTATTGTCTTTCCTGCTTGGTTTTGTCTTTGATTAGGGTTTTCTAGTTGATTGGTTTTAGTCTTTCCATACAAACCCTAATTACTAGCATTTGTATATAAAGCGATAAATTGTGGAATTTAAAATTACTACGCTATTACAATACTTGTGGGAGGGGGTGTACAAATTACAAATGGGGATTGCTAAAAAATAAATCTAACTATCTATTACAACCATATTGAATTTGGATAAATAATGTACAAAAATGAATAAATATACAAGAATGTAAAATGGAAAGAAAATGGACTTTTATTTGGATTTTTAGGAAAAAGGAGTTTTGTTTTAAACTAATTAACTAAAAGAAATAATTAATTAAATTATTGAAAAGTAGACCTAAATTTACTAGGGAAAGAATTTAAATAAAACCCTAATCTATTAATTGATTAAAAAGAAATTAAGTTTATAAGGAGAATATTATTGATATTTTTGTCTTAAAAATAAATTATAGTATTATAAAATATTTTTGATCTTTTCGTATATTAAAATAATATTTTAAATTGTGTAAAAGAAAATAACTAAAAAAAAACCTAGTTTCTAATTAAATTTACAAACCAATTGGTAAAATAAATAAAGTATGATTAAATAAAATAATTTTTTTGTGTAAAAAATAAATGAACTATATCAAAATATAAATCTAATATTTTTTATATTTTTTCTGATTTTTTAGTATTAGATAAAGTATTTAAGAACACAAATAAATAAAAAAAATGAGAAAAAGAAAATAAAATGGGCCAGGGGTGTGAATAGCCAGCAAGGGGGGTCAAAAGTAAAAAAATAAAATAAAGCCCAAGAGGATGAGGTCCAGCGCTGCAAACAAATGACAAAAATATGAAAAAAAGTGAGAAAACAAGTAAAAGGGTACCACTGGGGCTCGAACCCAGGTCCCTATAGTCACAGGCGCGCGCTTCTACCAATAGGGTGGCTATACATCCGTTTATTAATATCAAACCATAAATATATATGGTAAACATGTTCCTGAAGACAAGTTCATCTTCAACCTCACGCCCAGCCTGAACCTCTGTATCTTATTCAATTCTCAACCAAAATGAAAAATGTAAACAGGAAACTCGTGGCAAAATTCCTCACGATTTCAGAAATGCAAAGCAATAAAATTATAGATCAAAGACAAACATGAATTTTAATGGCCCTAATCTGAACCCTAAAAATTTCAGAAACTTCAATCTTAAAATTCTCTAAGCTCAAGCAATATAAATGAAAACTATGGACATGGTTAGCTTTAGAGCAATGATATCTACATTTTTCATTCACAAACAAACCATTAATAATGGTTGTATGAAGAGTTCAAAGTTGAGATAACTTACCTCAAAAACTGGAAATCATGTTATGCAAATGAGCACGCCTCAAGGTGTTGTGATGATCAGAAAAGCTCCACTAAGGTCCCAGGAAGCTAATGCAATGATTAGCTTGGTTGGAGAGTGGTTGAAATGGTCTTGAGAAGTCCACTTACAGTGCTCTGTTTTTGAACTTGGAAATGGAGGAAGATGATGTTATAGAACTGTAACAGGGGAAGGGATGACTTCTAAATGATGTTAGAAGCTTTTGGAAGCAAGAAGCTAAGAAATGCACGAGTAGTTTTTGGTTTTGGGATTTTTGGCCAGAATCTGCAACAATGGAAGTGTGAGATGCCAATATGTGTTCTTGGTGTTTTTGGGGCTCAAGCATGCGTGGGATTTTTGGCAAATAACTTGTGTATGTATAAGCAAAAGGTCTTAGTGCTTGAGAGAGTCAGAGGTACAAGTTATAGGCTGATTGTTATGTTACTTGATTTTGAAGAAAAGTGGGAAAACAAGTTTCAATGTGTAGTACAAGCATGGGCTGGGTGATTGTAAGTGTTGAGATCAACTTCTCTTGAGTTATGAGACATGTATGATCAGAAGAGAACAAGTGCAAGGCTCAAGAACAAGTTTTATGCAAAAAGCTACTTTATCAAAATGGCATTGTGCACTTTCTTCCCAAAATGGATATAAAGCATGGCCTTGCATTGAATGCTTGAATTGAGACCTCTAACAGATGTGAAAGAAATTAATTATGGAGTTCCTAACAAGTTTGAGGTCTGTAAAGTAGAGATTATGCAACATAGGTTTGAAATTTGAATCTTGTTCATCACAAAATGACTTGTAATTCAAGTGTGAAAACCCTAACTTCATCTCTTCGATTCTCCCTACTCAAAAATCATCTCAAGGAGTTATTGAACATTTTGGAAAGCTTGTAATGTCATTTAGAACCCCTATTTGAATCACTTTTGAAAATTACCCTTGGAACTATATGAAAAAGTGCCATGAATTTAGGTCAAAATCCTGACCAAATTAGGACAAAATTTCACTAAGTGTTTTGTTTCATGACCATGTGTTCTTAAAATTATAACTTGAGATCCAAGAACTTTTGGAAGGAGTTGTGTAAAGAAATGTTTTATATTTCATGGATCTACAACTTTCACGCTGAAAGTTTCTTTTGAATCATCTTGCATCATGGTGAAAATTTTGCTCAAAGTTGTGGAAAAATAAGAAATTTTCAACACAGAAAAATATCTAAGTTTAGAAATTTTAACTTTCAAAAAATGAAATCTTGAATTTTTGATTTCTTGATGAATAAGTTTCATATTTTGACATGCTTTGGTGAATTGTGATCTTTGACATTTGATTTTGATCAAAAAGTCAAAGTTTGACTCTTAAGTATACAGTTGACTTTTGATCAGTTGACTGAAAATTCATCTGTCAATCCATTAGACTTGAGCAATGTTTTGAGCCATGTCACTAGGTCAAAATTATGCGATTGGACTCTTGAGATCATTACTTAAACCAATTGATCTTTTTCTAGGTCAAAAATTAGAAATTGCCCTTTCCCAATCAAAACCCTAATTTTGACCATTTTGTTCTTTTGAAGATTTGATCAAATTTCTTGAGGACTTGTGGTCTAAACTTGATCAAATGATACATATGAGTTTAAAATGTTAATGTGGATACAAAATTATGAAGTTTGAATGTAAATTGACCATAACTGACTTTTTTCCTCAATACAGCTGATTTTTAGGTCAACTGCTCAATTGACTGAGCAAAAGTGTGATCCAAAGCTTGAAACTTGACATGAGTAATCTTGAGGGTCCATAATGATCTATGAAAGTCATATGGGGCATTGGAAGTTCACATATCCTTGTGCAATCTCAAACCCTAATTTTGGTCATCAGTGCTTAATGAGGTGTCTTGAGTTGATCAACCCTTGTGCAGTCTTGAGCCAAAGGAGATCTTGTGAGAAAATTCTTGATAAATGAGAGGGAAAATTTTGGGGTACAAAAGCTGCCCCTATTCAATCTTCTTAAGCCTGCAAAGTTAGATTGGCGAGTTTTGCCATTCGTGACTCGAAGGTGGAAGATGATTGGACATTAGAGTGCCCAGAAATTTGCACTTGGTGATGTGATGGTTGACGGTATAGGGAATGGGATTAAAGATGGCATTTAAAAATGATTGCTGAGATCCAAATATGAATGAGTATCAGGATGGCATCCGTGTCCGGAGCGTATCTGAACTATATCTGAGAGTTGAATCTGAATGAGTATCAGGATGGCATCCGTGTCTGGAGCGTATCGGAACTGTATCTGAAAGTTGAATATGAATGAGTATCAGGATGGAATCTGTGTCTGGAGCGTATCTAAATTGTATCCGAATCTGAATGAGTATTAGGATGGTATCCGTGTCTGGAGCGTATCTGAATTGTATCTGAAAGTTAATCTGAATGAGTGTCAGGATGGCATCCGTGTCTGAAGCGTATCTGAACTGTATCTGAAAGTTGAATCTGAATGAGTATCAGGATGGCATCCGTATCTAGAGCATATCTGAACTATATATGAAAGTTGAATATGAATGAGTATCAGGATGGAATCCGTGTCTGGAGCGTATCTGAACTGTATCTGAATCTGAATGAGTATCAGGATGGCATCCGTGTCTGGAGCGTATTTGAACTGTATCTAAAAGTTGAATCTGAATGAGTGTCAGGATTGCATCCGTGTCTGGAGCGTATCTGAACTGTATCTGAAAGTTGAATCTGAATGAGTATCAAGATGGCATCCGTGTCTGGAGCGTATCTGAACTGTATCTAAAAAACCTTTGAACATTGTTAATCGTAGCTGTTGATTAACCTTAAAAAGGGTAAAATTTTAGCTAATATGCAATGTCATGTTGTATGAAATGCATGGTTTAATGAGATACATGCATTCGTGTTATCGATGTTTATGATATATGGATGCGATGTATGCATATGTGAGCTAATCTGTTGTACTGTTTGTTGGATTAGGGAAAATAAATCCCCGACTGCTGCTGAGGATACGAAGTGCAAGTCTTCATGTTTTGAAGTGTTGATGAATTTCCACTTATATAAATAAACCTTATTGTAAGGGGAATGCCGTGTAATGCTTGTAAAATGCTGTTGGGAAATCCTAAGAAAATTGGTGACTTCTACCGGGGAGTGATAACTGGAAGTTTTGCTCCGTTGGGGATTAAACTACACACTGCGGGGGACTTTATGGAAATAGCTTAGAGATTTCCCTATTTCTTAAAGCCATTAGTGGTTGTCTTTCTATTTTGTTCTTTTGTAAATGGTAGTTATGTTCAAATGCATATGTTCAAAAATAAATCATTGGACGTTTTCGTAAACAAAACACAAGAGTAAAGAAAAACAAATAGTTTTATACTTTCAAAGGGATATTTTTGTATTGATTTTGAGTAAGTATTTTTGTATAATGAGACAAACATTCTGGTAAGAGAATTCCGTCGTAAAAAATGAAAATTTGATACAAAGAAAATATAGCTATGTGAAATAATCCCAAGGGGTTCCCATTCCGCTATAGCCTTCGTGTCTCTGAGCATCTTATCTATTTGTTGCCTTGTTTGAAGCAGATTGAATTGATCAGAACCGTCGAGTTTGCAGGTTGTCCGTAAGGTGATCCAATAGGACATATTCATACGCTTTAATTCCCTAACTTTTGCCTGGACCACCCTTTTGGGTTTTCAGTCCACCGGGATACCCTTTTTTGCCCAAGCCGCTCTTTTGGGTTTTTAGCTTACCGGGTGTACATATTTTTTTGTTTTATCCCTAATTTTTTCCCGAACCTTTTTGGTTCGCCGGGATGCCCTTGTTTTGCCTAGGTGTGTCAATATAGAGGGCCTCTTATGCGTAGTATCTTTTGACTATGTCTGTGTTCACGGGGTGCGGCAGGTCGTCGCCATCCATAGTGGTTAAGATCATTGCTCCACCAGAGAATATGCTTTTGATCACAAATGGTCCTTCGTATGTAGGAGTCCATTTGCCCCTGGGATCACCCTACGGTAGTATGATACGTTTGATAACTAGATCTCCGACTTGATACAGTTGGCCTCTGATATTTTTGTTGAAAGCCTTGATCATCCGTTTTTGATACATTTGACCGTGACAGACAACCGTAAGCCTTTTCTCATCAATTAAATTCAATTGATCAAGTCGAGTCTGGATCCAATCGTCTTCGTTCAGGCCTGCATCCTTCATGATTCTTAGAGAGGGGATATGGACCTTAATAGGAAAGACAACTTCCATGCCATATACCAAAGAGTAAGGTGTTTCCGCGATTGATGTGCACACTGTGGTACGATAACCGTGGATAGCGAATGGTAGCATCTCATGCCAGTCTTTGTATGTGACTGTCATTTTCTGTATAATATTTTTAATGTTCTTATTTGCGGCTTCGACAACACTGTTGTACCCCAAAATTTTCCCTCCCATATTTCTCAAAACATTTCAAGAAAGATCCTTAAGTTGCTCAAGGAAGTCCAAGGGTTGACCAGACAAGCTCTCTCCTAAGGCAGTCTACCTCAAATTAGGGTTTTTATGTTGCATCAAGATACTTGAGTCCAAGGGATCCCAAATTCTCACCATTGTCATAATATGTTCTCAAGATCATCCATGTCAAGTTTCAAGCCCTACAGAGAAAGTTTGCTCAGTCAATTGCTCAAAGGCCTGAAAATCGACTGTGCTAGGGCAAAAGTCAACTGTGGCCCACATACAGTCAAACTTCAAGATTTTTGGTCAACATTATCATTTTGAAGTATCATTCATAATTTGATCAAGGGTTGATTATGATTCATCAAGGATTGCTCATATTTCATCAAAACCCAAAATTAGGGTTTTATAGGAAAAGTCAACTCAACTTTGACCAAGCATAACTTTCTCATACTTTATGAGAAATGACCCATACAAAGCTCATTTTTAAGAGGATGCAATTCTATACAATCCATATTCAGCTCCCAAGTTCAAAATATGCACTCACAAGAAGTTATGAATTTGGACATTATAGGTCATTTTGAAAAGTCAACAAAAACACCTTTTTTGTCAAAGCTTCATACATAAACATGGAAGACCCAATTGAGATGAGACCAAAAGGGTTGCTTAGAAGACATCTCAAGATTTCTAAAAAAAATCCAAGAACACCTTCAAAGAGTCAAAATTGAAGAAGTGATGCATTGGTGAAGTTGACCTTTTTTGCAAAATGGCCAAAAGTCAAAAGTGCCTCAAATTTCAATTTTTGCTAAATGGGCCTAACTTTTTGCACTTGTTTTGAGTTGGTAGCATGGTCTACGAGCCCTAGATCTTTCCAATTGTCTTTATCTTATTTTTATTATTTATTTTGTTTTTTTATTACAATTAAATCAATTTAAATCAAAACAAATCATGAAAAAATCCAAAATCATTGAAACCTCAAGATCTTGTGTATGTTTCAGGTTCTACATACAGCTAGCAAGTAAATCAAATCGTGCAAGGCCTTTGTGTGCATGAAAAGATTGGTTTTGGCCTATTTTTGGAAATATTTTCAAGTGAATCAAATCAAAATCAAAAGCCATAATGGATAAAGATTGAGAGCATAATTTTAACCCTAATCCAATCCTTGGTATATAGTGAACATTTGCAGACCTAAAACACAAGCTTTTGAGGCATAGAGAGGAAGAACAAAACTTGGAAAAAATCAAAGAAAGTGGTGATCTGTTTTCGTATTTGCAGGTGCTTTTAAACCTTTCCAAGTATCCCTTTCGCTTCCTGAGCACTCAAGGGACCTATACCAATCAAGAACAAGGATTTTCCTGCGCTAAAACCCAATGTAAGTGTTTCACGACTTTGGATTTTTCTTGTAATCGAAACACATGATTTTGGTACCTACAACATGAATCGTTCACATATTCTTGTTTCTTAACACATTTGCAAGCTATCTATATCATTTAATTGCATTTTTGGAAGCTGTATCGGAATCCACCATTGCTAGGGTTCTTGGTCTCGATTTGGGATCTTTTTACACAGGTAAAATTGGCCCTCAAGAAGGGCACCATAATGCTCAGCAGGTCAAGACGAGTTGATTCATGGCATTAGATTTTATTTATCATGCCTGTGTTTGATTTTGAGATATGCATGGGTTATAGCTACGGACATTTGTCCGTAGGTAGAAGTTATTGAACCTTTTAGCCACGGAGAGAAGACAGGGATGATGGCGTGGCATCTTCTTATTCGCCCATTTGAATTTTCGCGCGGATGCTTTTTATTTTGTTTGTTTTCAATATATTGATTAGTTGTTATTCCATGTACAATAAAAGCGTGTGGTTCAGTTGGTAATGGTGCAGGTGGAAAAGGCTTTGGGGCCTGAGTTCGAATCCCAGGTCCCCCCATGTTTCATATTATTTTGATTAACATGATCAGGCGCATGCATAGATAAGAAGTCCGCTATGTAACCTCAAGGTTCCTCCATTGGATCTCCAGATGGCCAGATCTAAGGGCCATCAGATGGAGGAGCATCATAGGCCTTGGTCAACATGCAACAGGGAATCTGGGAAGTCAACATGGATCAATTTCTTTTGGGCCAAGATTGCTAGCAACACACCCTCCAAATTACTTTCACAGGCCCAATTTTCTTTCCCTTTTTCTTTTATATTTCTTTATTCAATTTATTTAATTTATTTTTTACTAATATAAAAATTAATTCTTTTAATAAAAAAAATCATAAAAATAATTTTCACCCAAATTAAGTTTAGGTTTTATTTTTTTTAATCAAAAATTAATTTAATTAGTTTATTTAATTTTAGGGTAACTTTAATTATTTTGTAAATAGATTAAAAACAATTAGAAAATTAGGGTTTTAGTGTAATTTAAATGCTATTTTCTTTTCTCTTAAAAAATAACCAAAAATGCAAAAATAGGCCATGTAAATTATTTTCTTTAATTTAATTTAATTACTAATTAGATTTGTATTTAATTTAAAAACCTTATTCTTTTCTCAAAAAATAAATAAAAAATGAACAAAAATAATTTTTCTTTCAATTAGGTTAGGCGGGGTCAAAACCCAATTTCTCTCTCGTTCTTAACTCATCGCGCGCGCTTTATTATTTTATTTTGCAATATTGTTGTAATTGCTCATGGGATCTAATAACTTAATTAGGACTATTTTATTTATCGTGTTTTACGGGTTTGTTTTTGGCTATGTAATTAATACCCGAAGCCTTGTAATAGCGTAGCTTTACTTTACGCACTTTAATTTCCGCAAAATATTAAACTGTTAGATGTATGAATATTAGGGTTGCATGACAAGAATGTATGGTTAACTTTAAAACGGTTAGCAAACCCTAAATGTGCAAAGATAATAATTTGAAATTGAATCACTCGCTCATGCGCACTCCTAGGGTTTACTCTCACTTCGGTTGCCTTCGGTAAACGGTCATTAAGTATAGGATATTTTAGTGGTCGCTCTCTTTTCTAAATAAAGATCAAACTCCCGTTCGGAAAAGTTGCCTCGGAATGGTTGCCTCGGATATGTTGCCTCGAATATTGATCTTAAGACATTAGGGTTATTACTAAGACGTCCTAACATTGCTTGATCATACATCCCTTTTCGAATTGACCGTTTAAAACTCCAACGATGGTGTTACCTACTCACTAATAGTGGGATAGCACTGTCTAAAGGAAAGAAGAACATGAACATTCTCTTTTTCGAGTAGGTAGATGCTAGTAGGTACTTGCTCAAAACAAACATTTTTCACACTTACACTCTTTTCAAACAAAGTTTCAAAACGACTTTGTAACACTCTTGAAGAGAGAAGCAAGGGTTAAATCGAAGTAAAACAAAAAAAAATTCAAATCAAACACACACAATCAATTTTGAAAATGATGAGCAAGTACCTAAGAGCCCGTATAAAAAATACGGATAGAAAGGGTGCTAATACCTTCCCTTTCTATAATCTACCCCTCGTACTCAAAATCTCAAAAAAAGGATTTTTTCTGTGCTTTTTTCCTTTCCTGTTGGATAAAATAAAAGTCGGTGGCGACTCTTGCTTACCGCGACATTTTGCGAACACAGACGCAAAATGTAAACCAGCATTTCAAAACAGTCCGGTTCTGGCCACCGTATCCCAGAACTGGCGACTCTGCTGGGGACTAAAAAGTGGGGTATACCTTAGGATTAGTTTATCATATTTGCTTCTATTGTTTGATTTGATTGCTTTATCTTTGAGGGCTCTGTATCGGGAGTTACTATAGATCCTAACCCAGATATGAGGAACACCTTTTAGGTAAGTAGCAATAAACTGTGAGGGAACTGTACAACGTAGACCGATACAGTTGAAGCAGTAGCTACGTTGATGTGGCACATTAGTTGGTACCGGTATCCCTTATGGAGAAATGAGGAGAATACGGGGCTGCTATATGGGTCGTTAAGCATCAAATGACCTTAGAACCTATAATTGACCAACTTGGCCATAGAAAGTAGTGAGATAGTCAGTCTCGGTGTAAAGCTGGGAACTGGTTGATACTCGATGCTACACTCATTGAGACCATACTCTCGAGATAGTTCTGGCTGCAAGAAAAGATTGCGTGAGCTGAAACCATGACCGATGGAGGATGGTCAGTGATATTGAGAACCTATAGAACCCTGTTACTATTATTAGGACAGGTTGAAACCAACTAAACTTCAAGAGGGTAGTACCTAGACCTCATGCAAGCCTAAAACTTAAGAGTTATTGTGTGACTTGTTTGCATTTAACATGTTTGCTATCTGCGATACCTGTTGTGTGTTTTATCATGACATCATGCATCATAACATAGCATGCATATTTCATTAGACTAACCATTTCAAAGACCGATGGGATTTATCTTTGTTCTGTTTTGCAGATCATGGCTTACTTGCGCAGACACACCATCCGAGTTAACTTTGTGCAAATACCTGCTCAACTCAAAGATTTGGCCTCGAGAATTTCTGATACTTCTTCATTCATTAGAAGACATGGTCAGCTTCTCAGTTTGGTTACCTCCGGGTTTGATGAGCAAATGATGAGTGTGTTATTCCAGTTCTTCGATCCAGTGCATCATTGTTTCACCTTCCCGGATTATCAGCTAGTTCCTACTTTGGAAGAGTTTTCTCATTTGTTGGGTATATCCATCCTCGAGCAGATGCCCTTCACAGGTTTGGAAGAGAATCCTAGGCCAGAAGACATTGCTGCATCTTTACACTTGAAAAAGGCTGATGTAGTGTCTAATTGGGAGATACAAAGCGGGGTTAAAGGTTTCTTAGCCAAGTTTCTAAAGGATCAAGCTCAACTATTCTGGGAAAGTTTGGACTTTCAGGATTTTGAAGACATTTTAGCTCTCCTCATCTATGGTTTGGTTCTTTTCCCGAATCCAGATTCCTTCATAGATGTGAATGCAGTTAAGATCTGCTTGTCTCGCAATCCTGTGCCTACCCTCCTAGGTGATATTTTGCATGCCCTTTATACCCGTACAACGCGTAGAAGAGGGAGCCTCATGTGTTGCATGCCGCTGTTGGCGAGGTGGTTTATTTCGCACCTCCCCAAGTCTGTATTGAAGAATGAGGAAGGGTTAGGATGGTCCTACAGAATCATGTCACTTGCTCATACAGACATTCTCTGGAGTTCTAAGGATATGGAAGGTATTGCTATCATTAATCGATGTGGGGAATACCCTAATGTCCCATTGCTTGGAGTTAGAGGGGGTATAACCTACAGTCCTTGCTTGGCTTTACGGCAGTTTAGTTGCGCTCGTAGAGACGGTCCTCATGAGCTACTTCTTACAGACATTCTCTTTGACTATAAGGAAGACGTTGACGAGCATCGCCGAAGGTTTATACGAGCCTGGGGCATGGTGAACAGGTCTGACCCTCACGAGCTAGGACCAAAGACTTCTCTCCCTATGAAACCCTATCTTCAGTGGGTTCGAGCCCGCGCTCAGAAGCTTGGGATGCCTTATGAAGCTGTGTTACCAGTGATTGTGGAGCATACTAATGAAGAAGGGGTTCCTTATACCGTCCTTTATCCCTACATGCCTACTGATCTTGGGGCATTAAAGAGATCCTGGATTCAGCTAAAGGAGGAGCGGGATACCTACTGGGAGAAGTATCGTGAGCAAGAGAGGAAGATCTTGAAGCCCACAAGGCAACTTGAGAATGAAAGGACGATCAATGACTATGTCAGCACGAAGGGAAAGCGTCCATGGGATTTCTGATTTTTGCTTGTTTCTAGTTTAGATTTGTTTTCAGTCTATTTCTTTTGTAACGCCTTAAAGGCATTGTTAAACATTTTACAAGTTTAAATCTAATAAAGTTTGTTTATTTCTTGGTTTACAAATTTAAATCTCCCAAAGTCTTTGAAATCATTTCATACGCATTCCATTATCATGCACCTCATCACAAGTATCATTACAGGTTTCTCATCTTCTTCGTTGTTTATTTCAGCACAGAATGTCTTCTGAAACACCTACCGATCAAGCCATCAAGGCTCTTCAAGCACAGAATGCCCAATTCCAAGAGTTATTCTTGAACTTGGCTAAAGGACAACAACATTTGAAGACTCTCATCCTGAAGTTAAAGAAGAAGAAGAAGAAGGTGGTTCTTCTGAATATGGGTCACAGATTTGGGAATAGGTTGCGATAGGAAGCTGATCTGTCTCATTCATCTGGAGGAGGAGAGAATCAAGAGGAAGGAAAGGATCCTAGTCCTGTGGTCTCTGATAATGACACTGATTTTGATGAAGAACAATATCCTCCTACTGAGGATAGGTACAAACAACTTGAAGACCGTCTGAGTGCAATGGAGATTCAGAAGATACCTGGTTTGGACTTTGGAGATCTGGGACTGGCATCTGGTGTGGTGATCCCTCACAAATTCAAAGCTCCTGTTTTTGCTAAGTACGATGGAGTATCCTGTCCAAAGCTCCATCTTCGCTCATACGTCAGAAAAATTCAGCCCTACACTGCTGATAGAAATCTGTGGGTTCATTTCTTTCAAGATAGTCTGTCAGGGACTCATCTTGAATGGTTCTATCAATTGGAAGGAGCTAATGTCCGCAACTGGGAGGACCTTGCTGCTTCTTTTTACAAGCAATACCAGTATAACACCGACCTTGCTCCCACGCGTACTTAGCTTCAGGGCATGTCTATGGGTACAGGAGAAGGCTTTAAGGACTATGCTCAGAAGTGGAGAGATCTGGCTGGAAGAGTCCAACCCCCTCTGTCTGATAGGGAGTTGGTGGATATGTTTCTTGGCACTTTGTCTGGTCCATTTTTCAATCATTTGATCGACAATTCATCGTCTGAGTTTACTGAATTGATTTTGACTGGAGAGAGAGTGGAAGCTGGTATCAGAAGTGGCAAGATACAGAAATGTGCTTCATCAAGTACAGAGAAGAAGCCTTTCAGGAAAGAAGCTAGTGCAGTTTACAGTTCGAGGAGCCAAAACCGACCTGAACGCTGCTAAGCAGTAAATGCGGTAGTAATATCAAGACCCACCGTTACCCCACAACGCAACAATCAGCAAAGAGTAGAGAGACCGCAAAGACAGTATACTCGGCTCAGTATGACCCTGTCTTAAATTCTGCTGCAATTGTTGAAGACTAACCTGGTAACTCTGAGGGAAGCCCCGAAGAATCCCAACACCACACCTCCACTATATAATCCGAACGCCTGTTGTGCCTATCATTCCGATAGTCCAGGGCATGATACCAATAACTGTTGGGCCTTGAGGAATAAGGTGCAAGATTTGATTGAAGCTAAATAGATCGATTTTGACGCACCGGAAAAGCCTAATGTCATAACTGCTCCTATGCCCAAGCATGGAGTAAATGCTGTGGACGATGATTCATTTGTGACCTCTGTGGAAGACATTTCTACTCCGTTGATGACAGTAAAGAAGAACCTATTATTGGCCAGTTTATTTCCGGGCTATGGCGAAGGTTGCCACTTGTGTTCAATCCTGCCTGCTGGTTGCCGTTTATTGAAATCGGGTGTTCAACGCTTGATGGATAACAAAGAGATCCTGTTTGAGAAAACTTTGATTCTGTTGATTCTTGTTGAAGATGTTTCCATCATAACCATTTCCGCCAATCCTTCCAAGGCTTCCTCGAGAAAGCCTGTTAGGATTACATATGTTCCAAGAGTTGCTCCATTGATCATTACTATTCCTAGTCCTATCCCTTACACTTCGGATAAGGCTGTCCCGTGGCACTATGGGGCCGATGTGTATTATCATGGGATCAAACAAGAGTTGAAGGTTGAAGAAGCTGATACTGATGTCAGCAATATTGTCGGGGCTAGCAAGGTCACCCGAAGCAGAAGACTCTTCTCTCCTGAGATTTCCCCTCTGACCATTCAAAAGCCTGTCGCCATTCCATCTGCCAGTACATCGGCTACTGTCCCAATATATATTCCAGTTATCACCCCTGCCGCCGAGTCATCTGATGCTCGGGGCAAAGAAGTCACAGGTGAGCCTGCCCAGACGAAGGCACCTAAGAAGATTATTGTAGAAACCTCTAGGCAGGAGATAGAGGAAATTCTGAAGATTATCAAGAAAAGCGACTATAACATAGTCGAACAGCTAGGGCAGACCCCGTAGAAGATCTCCATGTTATCCTTATTGTTATGCTCGGAAGCCCATGCAAAGGTTTTAATTGCTTTCCTTAAAACTGCGCATGTGCCACAGGAAACATCTGCTGATCAATTCAAAGACTGTGTGGCTAGTTTGACTGCTGACAATGGGTTGGGTTTCTCCGACGCAGATCTGACTGCCAAAGGAAGGAATCACAATGACGCTCTGCATGTTTCGATCGAGTGCAGAGGCACTACTCTGGCCCACGTACTGGTGGATACTGGGTCCTCATTAAATGTTTTACCCAAGAAAGCATTAGATCGGATGGACTGTGAGGGGTTGGTTCTGAAGCTGATTAATATTGTGGTTAGGGCCTTTGACGGGTCCAAAAGGATGGTACACGGGGAGGTGGATGTCCCTATTAAAGTTGGCTCTCAGACTTTTGCATCTACGTTCTATGTGATGGATATCCGACCATCTTATTCCTATTTGCTGGGTCGCCCATGGATTCATAAGGCTGGGGCAGTGACTTCTACATCCATCAGATGTTGAAATATCCAGTAAAGGAGAAGATTTTTACGGTACGAGGAGAAGAGGAGTAAATGGTGAGTCACCTCAACTCCTTTCGGTATGTGGAGATGGATGGAGAGTTCATCGAAACCCCGTGTCAGAACTTTGAAGAGGTCCCCCAAACTCTGGCGTCGACTGAAGTTGTTGTTGAAGAACCTCCAATGAAGATGGCTTCCCTCAAGGATTCCAAGGCTGTGATTGAAAAAGGCGGGTGTGAAAATTGGGGTCAACTCCTTGACTTTGCACACAAGACTGAGAAGTTTGGTTTGGGTTTTACTGCAGAAGCTCAAAGGGTTGTTCGGCGTGTGCAGATTGGAAGACCTCCCATGCGTATCAGTAATCCGGGAGGGAATGCAATTGAAGATAATGAAGAAGAGTCAGAGTTCGATAGCTGGATTTACCCGACTACCGACGACAGATTGAACAATTGGATGGCAAAGGACTTCGTGCCCGTTTCTTTTATTACAAAGTAATAGACTTTTGTTTTAAGATTTGTAACAGACAATTTGAAACTTTACGGCTTGGTGCCTTGCCCGAGACACCTTGGCTTTGTTTGTGAGGGCTTATTATTGGTCATTTTCATATATCATCAATAAAGCATTGGACGTTTTCTTGCATTACAAATTTTGCGCTCCTTGTTTTTCTTTTCTGTCTTGCACTTTATTAAAACAACTATTGTCTTACACACACTCACATATCATAATGCAGATCCACATCCACTCTGGATCCCATTGATAATGACTCTGCTATTGCCAGTTATGACTTTGAAAGTCCGATCAACCAAGCCGAGGACGAAGGTGAGGACGATCGTGAAGTGCCCGGGGAACTTGCTAGACTGTTATTACAAGAAGATAGGGCCATACAACCTCATGAAGAGCCAGTGGAATCAGTGAATCTGGGTACAGAGGAAGACAAGAAAGAGGTCAAGATCGGTGCAAATCTGGAGCCTAGTGTCAAGCAACGATTGATACAGATGCTATGCGACTATGTTGAGATCTTTGCTTGGTCTTATAAAGATATGCCTGGGTTGGATACTGATATTGTGGTACACCGCTTGCCAACTAAAGAAGCCTGTCCTCCAGTAAAGCAAAAAGTTCGCCGTATGCGCCCAGAGATGTCTGAAAAAATCAAAGCTGAGGTCATGAAATAGTTTGATGCCGGTTTTCTAGCAGTTACTTCTTACCCGCAGTGGGTTGCCAACGTGGTTCCGGTGCCGAAGAAAGATGGTAAGGTATGAATGTGTGTGGACTATAGGGATCTGAATATGGCAAGCCCCAAGGATGATTTCCCACTCCCTCACATCGACGTTCTGGTCGACAACACCGCGCAGCATAAGATCTTCTCCTTTATGGATGGTTTTTCTGGTTACAATCAGATTAAGATGGCTCCCGAAGACATGGAGAAGACAACTTTCGTTACACAATGGGGCACCTTTTTCTATAAAGTCATGCCGTTTGGATTGAAGAATGCGGGGGCAACGTACCAGCGCGCCATGGTCGCTTTGTTCCACGACATGATTCACCATGAGATTGAGGTATACGTTGACGACATGATTGCAAGGTCCCAAACTGAAGAAGAACACCTTGACCATCTCCAGAAACTGTTTGACAGGTTGAAGATGTACAAGGTGAGGTTAAACCCGAACAAGTGCACCTTCGGGGTAAGTCTGGTAAGCTGTTGGGTTTCGTTGTTAGTGATAAAGGTATTTAAGTGGATCCTGCAAAGGTGAAAGCTATACAAGAAATGCCAGATCCCCGAACGGAAAAAGAAGTCAGAGGCTTTTTGGGACGTATGAACTACATTGCTCAATTCATTTCACACCTGACTGCTACTTGTGAGCCAATCTTCAAGCTTTTGAAGAAAGATCAAGTGGTAAGATGGAATGATGAATGTCAGGCCTCTTTTGAAAGGATCAAAGAATATCTCCAAGAGCTGCCTATTCTGATGCTTCTAGTTGAAGGAATACCTTTGATCTTATACTTGACAGTACTTAACAATTTGATGGGGTGCGTGCTGGGGCAGCATGACGAGTCTTTCTGAAAAGAGCATGCTATTTATAACCTTAGCAAAAAGTTTACCGACTGTGAGACCCGATAATCACTGCTTGAGAAAACTTGCTGCACTTTGGCATGGGCTGCTCGCCAGCTGAGATAGTATATGCTGACTCACACTACCCTATTGATATCAAAGATGGATCCAATCAAGTATATCTTCGAAAAGCCTGCCTTGTTTGGAAGAATAGCAAGATGGCAGATGATCTTAACTGAGTATGACATCCAATACACAACCCAAAAAGAAATCAAGGGGAGTGTGTTGGCAGATCATTTGGCGCATCAGGCCGTGGATGATTACCAGTCTATGAACTTCGAGTTTCTGGATGAGAACATCATGTTGGTGACCAACTGTGAAAAACCTGGACCGGATGAAGGACCTGAGGAGGGATCCCGATGGTCTATGTATTTTGATGGAGCTTCGAACGCATTGGGTAATGGCATTGGTGCCGTGATCATATCTCCTGAGGGCTGTCATACTTCATTCACCGCCCGATTATGTTTTAACTGCACCAACAATATGGCGGAGTATGAAGCATGCATCATGGGCCTTCGAGCAGCTATTGACCTAAGGATTAAGTTCTTGAGTGTATTCAGAGATTCCGCTCTAGTGATCAGTCAGATCAAAGGCGAGTGGGATACAAAACACCCAAATCTTATTCCTTACAAAGAGTATGTATTGACGTTGCTCCCGCACTTTGAGGAGATAACCTTTGAACACTTCTCGAGAGAGGAGAACCAGTTAGCGGACGCGCTAGCTACCATGTCTTCTATGTTCAAGGTCAGGTGGGACAATGAAGCTCCCCATATTACCATCGAGAGGTTGGACGAACCCACACATTGCTGTGATATTGAGACTGAAGAGGTAGCAGATAAACCCTGGTTCCACGAGGTAAAGAAGTATCTTGAGGCTCATGAGTACCCCGAGGGTGCATCTGTTAATGACAAGAAGTTTCTTAGAAGATTCGTGGCGAAGTTCTTCATCAGTAATGGTATCCTTTACAAGCGTAACCATGATTCGACCTTACTGCGTTGTGTGGACAAGAAAGAGGCAGAAAAGATTATGACAGAGTTACATGAAGGTACTTTCGGAACTCATTCCAGTGGACATACCATGGAAAAGAAAATCCTACGGGAGGGATATTACTGGTCTACTATGGAAGCCAATTGTTATCATCATTCTCGAACCTGTCATAAGTGCCAAGTCTATGCTGATAAGGTGCATATACCTCTAGTTCCTTTGAATGTCTTGACAGCTCCTTGGCCCTTTGCAATGCGGGGCATCAATATGATTGGCGAGATCAGACCTACTGCGTCTAATGAGCATCGTTTCATCCTGGTAGCAATTGATTATTTTACGAAGTGGGTTGAGGCAGCTTCCTTTGCTACAGTAACCAAGAACGTCGTGGCGCAGTTTATTCGGCACAATCTGATCTGTCGATACAGCGTACCAGAGAGGATCATTACAGACAATGGTACAAATCTCAATAATATGATGATCACCGAGCTCTGCAAGGAGTTCAAGATACAGAATCACAACTCTTCTCCTTACCGGCCGAAGATGAATGGGGTTGTTGAAGCAGCTAATAAGAACATCAAGAAGATTGTGCAGAAGATGACGGTGACATACAAAGATTGACACGAGATGTTACCATTCACTCTTCATGGGTACCTATTGTACCCCAAAATTTTCCCTCTCATTCATCAAGATTTTTCTCACAAGACTTCTTGGACTCAAGACAAGATCAGGGTTGGCTCAGCTCAAGACATCTCATCTTGCACTGATAACCCAAAATTAGGGTTTTAGTTTGCACATGGGTTTTTGGACCACCAATGCTTCATGTGACTTTCATACATCATTTTGGACCCCTAAGATTGTTCATGTTAAGTTTCAAGCCTTGCACCACATTTTTGATCAGTCAATTGGACAGTTGACCTAAAAATCAACTATATTGGGGAAAAAGTCAACCATGGCCAATTTACATTCAAACTTCATAATTTTTGTTCCACATCAACATTTTAGACTCATATGTACCATTTGATCAAGTTTGGATCACAACTCCTCAAGAAATTTGATCAAATCATCAAAAGGGCAAAATGGTCAAAATTAGGGTTTTGACTGAGAAAGGGAAATTTCTGATTTTTAACCTAGCCAATGACCAATTGAGTTCAAGCATTATTTCAAGGGTTCAATGGCATCATCTTGACCTAATTACATGGTTCAAAAGATCTCAAGTTCATTGGATTGACAAATGAAATTTTCAGTCAACTGATCAAAAGTCAACTATACACTGAAAAGTCAAACTTTGACTTTTTGGTCAAAATCAAGTGCCAAGGGTCATAATTCATCAAGATGTGTCAAAATATAAAACTTGTTCACCAAGAAACTCAAAATTGAAAATTAGGGTTTTAATTTGAAAATTTTCATAACTTAGAATTTTTCTAAGTATACAAAATTTCTTATTTTTCCCAACTTTTCACCACTTTTTCACCATGATGCATTTTGATTCAAAGAAAACTTCCAACATGAAAGTTGTAGTCCTCCATGAAATATACAACTTTGATTCACAAACTTTTCCCAAAAGATGCTTGGATCTCAAGTTAAGAATTTGTGAATATAGGCCCATGAACTAAATAACTTAGTGAAATTTTGCCCTAATTTAGGCAGGTTTTAGACCCACCTTCATGGACATTTTTCACCTAGTTCCAAGAGGTATCTCAAATTTCATTTCAAATATGGATTATAGAGCAAATTGAAATCTTTCCAAAATGTCCAAGAACTCTCCAAGATCATTTTTGAGTAGGGAGAATCGAGGAAGGGAAGTTGGCATTTTCTCACTTTTGATCAAGCCATTTTCACATAAGCATCAAGTTGCAAATAAAATCTATGCTGGTTATATCTTGCTTTACATGTCCAAAGCTTGCTATACACTCCATAATTAAATGCATACTCAGAAGCTAAAGGCTTTATCTTTGCTTTTGAAGCTTTACACAAGATATATTTCCATTTTTGGCCAAAAGGTTACAATGCCATTTTCATAAAGTTGAACTTTTGCAACTTTGTCAATCTTGAGCATTGAACCTGTCCCTTTGGTACAAGAAAACTCTACAACTCTCAAGCAATGTGTACCAACTCTTATCAGCCCTCAAGCCATCTAGTACAAGCATGTAACATTGGTCTTGTCAATTTACTTCAAATGCAAGAAAAGTTGCAAAAAGGTCCAAAGCTTGCACAACTAGTAAGGGCTGACTTTGGATCACTTCTCTACAAATATACAAACTTGTTACAAGGCATGGCACGCTTGGATTAAACCTAAAACTCTCTAAAACTCAAAAACTCCACAAAACTTCCCAAAACACGGGATTTCTGCAAAAGCACATCCAACTCTCATTTGGCTCGTGCGTTTTGTGTTTAATCATTTCAAACACCTTCTATACATCATACCAAAGCAATCCAAGCCATCACCCTGGTTATGTAACCCCTATTTCAGCATCCACCATTTTCACTTTGGAAGCTTGCAGCTTGACTTGTCTAGAGAGTTCCAGCCATCCTCAAAGCAAGATAAGCATTGAAATAGCTTCACGGGAGTTCAAGGAAGCTCAAACAGTCATCAGGCCTCCATTGAAGTCCCTACATTGCCCTACTCGAATCCAGCTGAAGGAGGTATTTTTTCAAACTCTATCTCTCTGAATAGGCAACCTCAAGCCACGATTTGTGAAGGAAAAATGTAGTCCTTATCATAACGAAGTTGTACATATCATTACTTTTCATTTATATTACTTGTGCTAATACAATTTGAAGCTTGAAAACTCTGAAAAAAGTTAGGTCACGAATTAGGGATTCAAAAATTATCTCTGATCTTTAAGAGTTAGGTTACATAATTTATATGGTTAGAATCGTGAGCTCAAATGCCTCATTTTTCATGTTATGAGTTTTTGTTTTTATGCAAGCATAAGCAAGTTACAGGTTTGAACATGAAAGCGCGCGCAGGGACGGACGAAGGACAGGGACGATGATGTTCTGGGCTTTTTGGCGCCTTAGGCTTTTTGCTTTTTCTATTTGCACCCCCCTGACTTGTTATTTGCACCCCCCTGGCTGAACTTTTTATATTTTTTTTTTCTTCATATTTTTTATATTTAATACTTTTGTTTATTTTTTCTAAATGATAAAAAATACCAAAAACTGATTTATTTATTTTCACACTTTTATTTTATTTTATTTTTATTATTTTCTCACATGAAAAATAATTTATTTTGATAAATAGAGCTTATTTTCTTAAATAACTTGTACATATAATAAAAAATACTTAATATTTTTATTATACTATTTATACTCATAAATACTTATTTTTGTATATATTTAATTTTTAATATTTACATATAATATTATTTATTATTTTCTTATACAAAAAATGTACAAAATAATAATATGAAACATTATTTTCTTTGAATAAAAATTAGGGTTTCATCCCTTTCAAAAAGAATTAATTATTTTTCATTCTTTTTAGGTTTAAGTTAAATATCCTTTTACACAAAACAAGACATAAAACTTTTTTTAACATAAATACATTGCATTGCATTTTAAATATTTGTACTTTATTTATTTAAATTTGCGCATATTCGATTTGGTTGTAATAATATATTTAGTTTTATATTTGTGCAAATCCCCATTCAAACTTGTATCCCCCCTCCCATAAAAATTGTTGTAATAGCTTAGTTTATTTTACGCAATTTATCGCTTTTATACCATGATTAGTAAATTAGGGTTTGCATGACAAGAACAAAAACAAAGCAAAATAGAAAACCCTAAATGCAAGACAAAAGCATGAAAATGATACACTTTGCACACAAGCACCCCTAGGGTTTATCCCACTTGGTTGCCTAAAATAAAATGGCCATGTTACGCATGCGAAGTATCTTGGCAAAACAAAGCAAATATAAGATCGTAGTCCCTCGATGACGCTATTCAAAGGTGGCTCAAACAAAATGATCTTGGTCCCTCAAAAATGCTAAGATACTTGGCAATATTTCTATCCTAGTTATACGATGACCTACACCCGTCCCGTTTACATCCAAAGATAGGTTTGCTTACCAAATCAATGGTAAGTCAACAATGTCAAAGGAATAAAAATGCACAAGAAAGACATTTGAGTAGGTAGATAGCTTCTAAGTTACTTGCTCCATTTCAAAACAATCCTTGCTATTTTCAAACACACACACATTTCAAAACATCTTGCAAAACATTGAAAACATTTTCAAAAGACAAACATCTTTGTATACATTCTTACGAACGAGAATCATTACAAAGATTGCCTAAACGAATGGCCTCTTTTACAAAATACTTTCAAAACCACACCAAACACAATTTCAAACAAAACAAAGCAAAGCAAGTGATCTAAACAAGTAACTAAGAGCCCATGGAAAATCATGGATGAAAAGGGTGCTAGCACCTTCCATTTTCATAATCTACCCCCCGAATTCAAGAAAACATCTCAAAGGTCTCTCCTGTGCTTTTTCACCTTTCCTTTTGGATAAAAGAAAAGTCTGTGGAGACTCTTGCTAACCGCGACATTTGCGAATACAAACGCAAAACCTCAAGTCAGTTCTCCCACCATATCACAGTACCGAACCTCAACACGGACTTTAACAGGGGCAATACCCTACTCTTTGGTGTATGGCATGGAAGCAGTCCTACCCATTGAAGTCCGGATACCCTCTCTTCGGATTATGAAGGATGCAGGTTTAAGCGAGGACGACTGGATCCAGACCCGACTTGATCAGTTGAACTTAATCGACGAGAAGAGACTTACTGCTATTTGTCATGGTCAGACGTATCAAAAGCGAATGATCAAGGTGTTTAACAAGAAAGTCAGACGACAAGAGTATGAAGTTGGGGATCTGGTGATCAAACGCATCATACTTCCACAAGGTGATCCCAGGGGCAAATGGACCCCTACATATGAAGGGCCATTTGTGGTTAAGAACATTTTCTCAGGAGGAGCTATGATTCTAACCACCATGGATGGTGACGACCTTCCTCACCCTATCAATGCAGACATAGTGAAAAAATACTATGCCTAATTAAAGGACCCGCTAGGTTGACTGGCCTAGGCAAAAATGAGGGCTTCCCGGCGAACCAAAAGGGTTCGGGCAAAAATAAGGGATGAAAATGAAAAAAAATTGTACACCTGGCAAGTCGAAAACCTGAAAAGGCGGCTTGGGAAAAAAAGGGTATCTCGGTGGACTGAAAACCCGAAAGGGCGGCCCGGGAAAAAATTAGGGATTAAAGCGTAACACTATGTCTCATTGGATCATCTTGCAACCAGACTTCGATATCGACTATCATGCTCAGACGACGCTGATTAATCTGATTTACCTTCAACCAAGTAGCAAAGTTATGAGACTCTCGAAGATATAAAGGCAATAGAAGAGTTGGAACCCAGTGGGATTGTTCACATAGCTGTTTTCCTTTCTTTTACACAAATTGTATAAATTCTGTTTGTTCGGCGGCATTCTCTTACTAGGATGTCAACCTCTTGTACAAAAACGCCTATTTACAAGCCAACTTCAAAATCAATACAATTCATTTTCACAAAGAAATTTCAAATTGTTTTTCTTTTTCCTGTTTTGTTTTGCAAGAACGTCCAATGGTTCATTTTGATATATGCATTTGACAATAATTGCTACTCATAAATATTTACATACGAAACAAAAGAAGATTACTCGCAATATCAGGAACAGGGACAAACAAGAAATGTCCAAACCCTACAGTTGCTCTGTCCACCATGTATAAGGATAGACCTAGCTAGAGAACACGATTAAAGGTACATTCACTCCCCGCAGAGCAAAAGGTATCTAAAAACAATGATTCTCCCCAAGCAGGGTTTATCTATCACCAGCACTAGAAGATTATCCCCAGTGGAGTTTATTTCTTCCACAAGCGGAAACTCAATCCCCAACAGGTTTCTTTATCGCCAGCAATGATAATTCATCCCCAGCTGAGGTTATTCCTCCAAATCAACAGATCCTCTAGCAGAGTATCTCTTCCCCACGGAGTCATTTTCTCGTCAGTTTATTCGCCAGCAGGATAATTTTCACAATCATCTTTGGTTGTTATTCCCAACGAGAACGAAAAATTCAACCCTTTTACTCTCCAGCAGCAGTCCGGGATTTATTTTCCCCAGTTAGAGAATATCATAAAAAACATTTCATATCCATACATCCTGACATGTGCATATGCATCATATAGCGCAATCTCATTTATTTTGAGAACATCATTTCTTGATACATGTCATGCATTTCATACGACTAACTCTTTACCTTTCAGGAAAAAGATACAATCAAATTCTCACCAAGTTCAAGCTACGAAGCCCGGATCCGACCAGATAGTATCTTGATTTCTACATCATATTTTGAAGCCCAGAGAATGACCGGATAACAGTATCAAACACCACGAAGCCTGGAATCGACCAGATAGTGGTTTATCTCTAAGCTATGAAGCCCAAATTCGACCGGATAATAGTTTAATCCCCAGCAAGCCGTGAAGCACAAATTACGACTAGATAATAGCTCAACAAGTTATTGTGAAGCCTAGATTACGACCAGATAGCAATAAAAATTTCTGTAAAGCCTGGATTACAACCAGATAGCAGCCAAAGACACCGCGAAGCCTGGATTACGACAAGATAGTGGTATATCTTTAATACAAGTTATGAAGCCCAGATTCGACCCGATAGTATCTTGATTTCTCCGAACACCATGAAGCCTGGATTCGACCAGATAATGGTATGAGACATCGCGAAGCCTGGATTACGACCAGATAGCCGTAAAAGACACTAAAGCCTGGATTACGACTAGATAACAATGAGGGACACTGTGAAGCTTGGATTGACCAAATAGCAGTTTACCTGGCCAATTACTATGAAGCCCGGATTGGACCGAATATTTGTAGGCCCAAAAATCAAATGGAAGCCCGGAGGCGACCGGATAACCACTTGATTTCTTCTGAAGCCTGGATTACGACCAGATAAGAAGTAAGGTGTTGTGAAGCCTGGATTAAGACCAGATAGCAGTACAGAACACTATGAAGCCTGGATTAGACCAGATAATGGTATAAAGCATCGTGAAGCCTGGATTACGACCAGATAACTATAAAAGGACTGAATCCTGGATTACAACCAGATAATAGTACAAGACACTGCGAAGCTTGGGTTTCGACCAAATAGCAGTTTACCTGGACAAATACTAAGAAGCCCGGAGTCGACCGGATATTAGTGTGCCCTAAATTCAAGTTAAAGCCCGGATGCGACTGGATAACAACTTAATTCCTTCTGAAGCCTGGATTACGACCAAATAAGAATCGAGAAATTGTGAAGCCTGGATCACGACCGGATAGCAAGTTTAATCTCATCTCCCCAGTAAGTCACTATAATGCCTGGATCACGACCAAATAACAGTCGATCTTATCACTATGAAGCCTGAATCACGACCAGATAGTAGTTCTTTTTCACCTCTTCGACCAAGAGACGATTTCCCAGTAGAATAACGGACGACCGAAGCTCCTAAAATTCTATTTCTCACAAGCAGAGATCAGCATTCCCCAGCGCAGTCTTCCTCAACAACAGGTATACAGACTCTCGCTAAGGAATATCTTATGTGATCGACACTCCTCCGGATGGCATCTTTAAGCCCATCTTCCGTCATCAATTTCCAAATGGCATCTGTAAGCCCATTCCTGACATTACAAGACAAGTACCACTTCATGTGAGTGCAAATTTCTGGGCACTCTAGTGTTCAATCATCTTCCACCTTCGGATCACGAAAGGCAGAAAAGCCAATCTACATCCTCAGGTTTAAGAAGATTGAACAGGGGCAGCTGTTGTACCCCAAAATTTTCCCTCCCATATTTCTCAAAACATTTCAAGAAAGATCCTCAAGTTGCTCAAGGAAGTCGAAGGGTTGACCAAACAAGCTCTCTCATAAGGCAGTCTACCTCAAATTAGGGTTTCATGTTGCATCAAGATACTTGAGTCCAAGGGATACCAAATTCTCACCATTGTCCTAATATATTCTCAAGATCATCCATGTCAAGTTTCAAGCCCTACAGAGAAAGTTTGCTCAGTCAATTGCTCAAAGGCCTGAAAATCGTCTGTGTTAGGGAAAAAGTCAACTGTGGCCCACATACAGTCAAACTTCAAGATTTTTGGTCAATATTCTCATTTTGAAGTATCATTCATCATTTTATCAAGGTTTGATCATGATTCATCAAGGATTGCTCATAATTCATCAAAACCCAAAAGTTGCTAAATTAGGGTTTTGTAGGAAAAGTCAACTCAACTTTGACCAAGCATAACTTTCTCATACTTTATGAGAAATGACCCATACAAAGCTAATTTTGAAGGGGATGCAATGATATACAATCCATATTCATCTCCAAAGTTCAAAATATGCATTCACAAGAAGTTATGAATTTGGACATTATAGGTCATTTTGAAAAGTCAACAAAAACACCTTTGTCAAAGCTTCATACATAAACATGGAAGACCCAATTGAGATGAGACCAAAAGGGTTGCTTATAGGACATCTCAAGATTTCTAAAAAATCCAAGAACACCTTCAAAGAGTCAAAATTGAAGAAGTGATGCATTGGTGAAGTTGACCTTTTTTGCAAAATTGCCAAAAGTCAAAAGTTCCTCAAATTGCAATTTTTGCTAAATGGGCCTAACTTTTTGCACTTGTTTTGAGTTGGTAGCATGGTCCAAGAGCCCTAGCTCTTTCTACTTGTATTTATCTTATTTTTATTATTTATTTTGATTTTTATTACAATTAAATCAATTTAAATCAAAACAAATCATGAAAAAATCCAAATCATTGAAACCTCAAGATCTTGTGTATGTTTCAGGTTCTACATACAGCTAGCAAGTAAATCAAATCGTGCAAGGTCTTTGTGTGCATGAAAAGATTGGTTTTGGCCTATTTTTGGAAAGATTTTCAAGTGAATCAAATCAAAATCAAAATCCATAATGGATAAAGATTGAGAGCATAATTTCAACCCTAATCCAATCCTTGGTATATAGTGAACATTTGCAGACCTAAAACACAAGCTTTTGAGGCGTAGAGAGGCAGAAAAAAACGTGGAAAAAATCAAAGAAAGTGGTGATCTGTTTTCGTATTTGCAGGTTCTTTCAAACCTTTCCAGGTATCCCTTTCGCTTCCTGAGCACTCAAGGGACCTATACCAATCAAGAACGAGGATTTTCCTGCGCTAAAACCCAATGTAAGTGTTTCACGACTTTGGCTTTTTCTTGAAATCGAAACACATGATTTTGGTATCTACAGCATGAATCGTTCATATATTCTTGTTCCTTAACACATTTGCAAGCTATCTATATCATTTAATTGCATTTTTGGAAGCTGTATCAGAATCCACCATTGCTAAGGTTCTTGGTCTCGATTTGGGATCTTTTTACATAGGTAAAATTGGCCCTCAAGAAGGGCACCATAATGCTCAGCAGGTCAAGACGAGTTGATTCATGGCATTAGATTTTATTTATCATGCATTTGTTTGATTTTGAGATATGTAGGGGTTATAGCTACGGACATTTGTCCGTAGGTAGAAGTTATTGAACCTTTTAGCCACGGAGAGAGGACAGGGATGATGGCGTGGCATCTTCTTATTCGCCCATTTGAATTTTTGCGCGGATGCTTTTTATTTTGTTTGTTTTCAATATATTCATTAGTTGTTATTTCATGTACAACAAAAGCGTGTTGTTCAGTTGGTAATGGTGCAGGTGGAAAAGGCTTTGGGGCCTGGGTTCGAATCCAAGGTCTCCCCATGTTTCATATTATTTTGATTAACATGATCAGGTGCATGCATAGATAAGAAGTCCACCATGTAGCCTCAAGGTTCCTCCATTAGATCTCCAGATGGCCAGATCTAAGGGCCATCAGATGAAGGAGCATCATAGGCCTTGGTCAACAAGCAGCAGGGAATCTGGGAAGTCAACATGGATCAATTTCTTTTGGGCCAAGATTGCTAGCAACACACCCTCCAAATTACTTTCACATGCCCAATTTTCTTTCCCTTTTTCTTTAATATTTCTTTATTCAATTTATTTAATTTATTTTTTACTAAAATAAAAATTAATTCTTTTAATCAAAAAAATCATAAAAATAATTTTCACCCAAATTAGGTTTAGGTTTTATTTTTTTTAATCAAAAATTAATTTAATTAGTTTATTTAATTTTAGGGTAACTTTAATTATTTTGTAAATAGATTAAAAACAATTAGAAAATTAGGGTTTTAGTGTAATTTAAATTCTATTTTCCTTTCTCTTAAAAAATAACCAAAAATACAAAAATAGGCCATGTAAATTATTATTTTTAATTTAATTTAATTACTAATTATATTTGTATTTAATTTAAAAAACCTTTTTTTTTATCAAAAAATAAATCAAAAACAAACAAAAATAATTTTTCTTTCAATTAGGTTAGGCGGGATCAAAACCCTATTTCTCTCTCGTTCTTAACTCATCGCGCGCACTTTATTATTTTATTTTGCAATATTATTGTAATTGCTCATGGGATGTAATAGCTTAATTAGGACTATTTCATTTATCGTTTTTACGGGTTTGTTTTTGGCTATGTAATTAATACCCGGAGCCTTGTAATAGCGTAGCTTTACTTTCCGCACTTTAATTTCCGCAAAATTTTAAACTGTTAGATGTATGAATATTAGGGTTGCATGACAAGAATGTATGGTTAACTTTAAAACGGTTAGCAAACCCTAAATGTGCAAAGATAATAATTTGAAATTGAATCACTCGCACATGCGCACTCCTAGGGTATACTCTCACTTTGGTTGCCTTCGATAAACGGTTATTAAGTATAGGATATTTTAGTGGTCGCTCTCTTGTCTAAACAAAGATCCAATTCCCGTTCAAAAAAGTTGCCTCAGAATGGTTGCCTCAGATATGTTGCCTCGAATATTGATCTTAAGACATTAGTGTTATTACTAAGACGTCCTAACATTGCTTTAATGATCGTACGTCCCTTTTCGAATCGACCCTTTAAAACTCCAACGACGGTGTTAGCTACTCACTAATAGTGGGATAACACTGTCTAAAGGAAACAAGAACATGAACATTCTCTTTTTTGAGTAGGTAGATGCTAGTAGGTACTTGCTAAAAAATTTTTTTTTCACACTTACACTCTTTTCAAACAAAGTTTCAAAACGAATTCGTAACACTCTTGAAGACAGAAGCAAGGGTTAAATCGAAGTAAAACAAAAACTTTTTCAAATCAAACACACACAAGCAATTTTGAAAATGATGAGAAAGTACCTAAGAGCCCGTAGAAAACTACGGATAGAAAGGGTGCTAATACCTTCCCTTTCTATAATCTACCCCCCGTACTCAAAATCTCGAAAAAAGGAATTTTTCTGTGCTTTTTTCCTTTCCTGTTGGATAAAATAAAAGTAGGTGGCGACTCTTTCTTACCGCGACATTTTGCAAACACAAACACAAAACGCAAACCAGCATTTTAAAATAGTCCGGTTCTGGCCACCGTATCACAAGCACCATTCATCTTTGGCCGGTAAGGGGGAGAATTGTGATGCTGGATCTTGAATTGCTCGCACAGGGCAGTGATTATAGTATTGTTTAGATTCGTACCATTGTCTGTGATGATCCTCTCCGGGATACCAAACTGACAGATGAGATTCTGTTTAATGAACCGGGCTACAAAATTCTTGGTAACGGAAGCGAAAGAGGCCGCCTCAACCCACTTTGTAAAATAGTCAATGGCCACTAAGATGAAGCGGTGTCCATTAGAGGCTGTTGGTTTGATTTCCCCAATCATATCAATACCCCACATAGCAAAATGCCAAGGAGCCGTCAAGACATTTAGAAGAACCGAAGGTATGTGCACTTTGTCAGCATTGATCTGACACTTATGGTAGGTTTGAGAGTGTTGATAGCAATCTGCTTCCATGGTAGACCAGTAATAGCCTGCCCGTAGGATCTTCTTTGCCATCGTATGCCCACTGGAATGGGTGCCAAAAGTGCCTTCATGTAACTCAACCATGATATTTTCCACTTCAACCTTGTCTATGCAGCAAAGTAACACAGAGTCATGGTTGCGTTTGTAGAGAACGCCATTACTAAGGAAGAACTTAGCGGAGAATCTCCTTAAGAACTTCTTATCATTGACTGAAACTCCTCCCGGATATTCTTGAGCCTCGAGATACCTCTTGAATTCGTGAAACCAAGGCCGGTCCACTATTTCTTCAGTATTAATCTCGTGATAGTGAGCTGGTTCATTCATTCATTCAATGGTGATCTGAGGAGCCTCGTTATCCCATTTAAGTTTAAACATGGATGACATTATGGCTAGCGCGTCTGCTAGCTGATTTTCTTCTCGCGGGAAATACTCGAAGGTAATCTTCTCAAAATGTGGGATAAATGTCAACACATGTTCTTTGTAGGGGATAAGGTTAGGGAGTTTGGTATCCCATTCCCCTTTGATCTGGCTGATGACCAAAGCTGAATCTCCGAATACATTTTAGGATTTGATCCCCAAATCTATGGCAGCTTTGAGACCAAAATGCACGCTTCGTATTCTGCCATGTTATTTGTAAAATTGAAGCAGAGTCTTGCCGTAAAGGGAGTATGACATCCTTCAAGAGAGATGAGTATAACACCTATACCATTGCTGAGTACGTTGGATGCCCCATCAAAAACCAGGGTCCATTGGGACCCTTGTTCAGGTCCGTCATTTGATCAAGGGTTTATCATGATTTCTCAAGAGATGCTCCTAACCCATTTGTGATACGGTGGGAGAACTGACTTGAGGTTTTGCGTTTTATCGCAAGTGTTGCGGTTAGCAAGAGTCGCCACCGACTTTTCTTTTATCCAAAAAGGAAAGGTGAAAAAGCACAGGAAAGACCTTTAGAGATGTTTTTTGAGTTCGGGGGGTAGATTATTAAAAGGGAAGGTATTAACACCCTTTTCATCCATGGTTTTCCATGGGCTCGTAGTTACTTGCTAGATCACTTGCTTTTATTTGAATGTGTGCTTGTGGTGGTGATTTTTGAAAGTATTTTGAAAATGGAACTTTGTAATGGTTCTCGTCTCTATAAGAACGCATACAAAGTGTTTGTTTTGAAAATAGTTCAAAGAGGTGTTTGTGAGATGTGTTTTTGAAAGAGATTTTAAAAAGGTGTCTTTGTGATGATTCTCGTCTCTATAAGAACGCATACAAAGTGTTTATCTTTTAAAAATGTTTCAAATGAGAGTGTTGGTGTAAAAATGTTTTTGTTGTGAGCAAGCGAGTAACTAAGAGCGAACCTACCTACTCAAAAGGTCTTAGATGTTCTTTTCCTCCTCCTTTAGATGTTGCTATCTTACCATTGATTTGGTAAGAAGCTCCATCGTTGGATGTGAAGGGACGGGCGTGGGTCATCGTATGACCATGATTAGCAATGTTGCAAAGTATCTTAGCATTTTGAAGGACTAAGGTCATTTTTGTAAGGCAACTTTGAATAGCGTCATTGAGGGACTTATGATCTTATATTTGTTTGTTTTGCTAAGATACTTCACATGCGTAATATGGCCATTTTTGTATAAGGCAACCAAGTGGAGTAACCCTAAGGATGCTTGTGCGCAAGTGTGTTATTTTCATGCTTGATTTTGTCTTGGATTAGGGTTTTCTATTTGATTGTTTTTATCTTGCCATACAAACCCTAACTACTTAGCATGTTATATAAAAGCGATAAATTTGCGGAAAGTAAATATCCTACGCTATTACAATCATTTGGGGATGGGGTATACAATTTACAAATGGGGATTTCAAGAAATTAAAGTCCTAATTATCTATTACAACCATATTGAATAACCATGAATAAAATATGAAGCACATAAAAATAATGGAAGGAAAAGAAAACACTTTGGATCATTATGTGTCAACACATGCCGTAAACTCAAGCTTCTCGAATGCACTCTTGTTTTGATGAAGACAAATCATGATTGATAAAGAAAGCAAAAATTATTGATCAAGCTAAAAGCCTCTTTGGATGAAGTCTTTGATTCAAGTCCTTAGCAAATTTTAAGGTATAATGATAATATGTACCTTAAACTTAAGATATAGATGCTCAATGACCAAAAGGAAACATTTTATATTGTCCAAGCCTTTATTCAAGTTCTTTCAAAACAAAAAATCAATTTTTACTTGAGTGCAATCGATTTGCATGTTAGTGCAATCGATTGCACGCTTCCGTTTTTCAAAACATTGGCTACTGACTTCCAGTGCAATCGATTTGCATGGTTGTGCAATCGATTGCATAGTCAAAATTTTGGAAATTTGGCTAATGGAACCACGTGAAATCGATTTGCATGGTTGTGCAATCGATTGCACACTCAAAATTTTTGGAAATTTGGCTACTGGATCCCCGTGCAATCGATTTGCATGGTTGTGCAATCGATTGCACGCTGTATGATTTTGAAAAACAGCTGCCTTACACCTGCCTGTTCATGATTTTTTTTACAAACCTTTTCTTCAAAGGTCACTGCATTTTAGCCTAAAAAATGAACCAAATGATGATGATTGAAATGAAGAGTTTAAAGTTAAGGAGACTTACCTTGCAACTAGAATTTATGTTTTGAGCTTGAGGTGTTGCTTTGTGGACTGTTATGACCTTCTTTCAGTTATGAGATTTTTGAGAGTTTGTCAACAAAAATTCTGGTTTTCTTTCTCCCTTTTTTCTCTTCTATCTCCTTTTTTCTAACTCTCTTTCTCTTGCAATTGGCCTACCTATTTATAGATAAGGTTTGAGACTTCAAACAACTCAGATTTTTGAATCACATGTTATGGTTATCTTGCTTGTTTTTGAAGCAAACATGAAGGACATGTTTCCAATGCTTGTACCAAGCTATGTAAAGTGGTTGATCACTTTAAACATGTTTGTTCTGACTTGTAAAAGTTGAGTGTGATTATAACAACAAGTTAGAGGCTCAAGAAATTGACTTTATGATTAAAGTGAACTTTGCAAGAATGGCAATGGTGCCTTTGTGCCAAAAATGGAAAGATGCAATGGACAATACTTGAACCACTTGGAAAATGGTTCAATCAATTGTGTAAACATCTGATTATGGATAGATATGCAAGTCAAGAGGCCTGCAAAGTGAAGATTATGCAGCATAGCATAACGGTTTTGTTGTGTGTTCTTTAATAGAATGACTTGCAAATCAAGGGTGGATGCCCAACTTCAGATCCTTGTATCTCCTAGCTCAAATATGATAAATTCATGCTCTTGGATGTTTTGGAAAGCTTGAAACACCCTCTATAACTTTCATGTTGGCCATTTTGACAAAATCATCTTGTAACTATGTGAAAAATGCCAAGAAGTTGGGATAAAATCCTGACCAAAATTGCTGAAAATTTCTCTAAGTGTTTAATGAAAATGTCATGACTTCATGAATCTATAACTTGAGATCAAAGCATATTTAGGAGAAGATGTGTAAAGAAATGTTGTAGATATCATGGAGATATACAACTTTCATGTTGAAAGCTTCTTTTGAATCATCTTATATCTTGGTGAAAGAATGGCATGAAGTGATGAAATTATCATGTATAAAAACACTTAGAAAATTTCTAAGTCTTGGAAATCTTGACTTTTCAAGTTGACTTTTGACTTTCTTGACTTCTTAATGATTAAGCTTGATATTCTTGAGTGTCTTGATGAATTGTGATATTTGAAACTTAATGTTGACCAAAAAGTCAAAGTTTGACTTTTGATGCTACAGTTGACTTTTCACCAATACGGCTGATTTTAGATCATATGATCAATTTAATGAGCAAAATGCGATCCAAGACCTGAAACTTGACATGAGCGATCTGGAGAGTCCAAAATGATCCATGAAAGTCGAATGGGCATTAAAAGTCCATTTGTCCTTGTGCAAACTCGAACCTTAATTTTCAGTCATCAGTGCTTGATGAGATGTCTTGAGCTGATCAACCTTAGTGCAGTCTTGAACCAAAGGAGATCTTGTGAGATATTAATTGAGAATGAGAGGGAAAATTTTGGGGTACAACACCATCAAAATTCAAAAATGGCAAATTAGGGTTTCTATAGGAAAAGTCAACCAAATTTTGACCAAGCATAACTTTCTCATACTTTATCATAAATTTTCAAACTAAAGCTCATTTTAAAGGGAATCTAATTCCCTACAAATTCTCTTCATCCCTAAAATTAGAGAAATGCACCATTTGAAAGATACAAGTTCATACATTACAGGTCATTTTTAGAAAGTCAATAAAAGCCACTTTTTTTCCAAGACCTTTAACATCAAGATAACATCTTCAAATGCAAAATTGATAAAAAGAGGTATTGAAGTAGACATCTTAGGCTTTCCAAAAAGTCAAAGATAATCATCATGAGATAAAAATTGAGCAAGTTATGGCTTGCTGAAGTTGGGAAAATTTGGGAAATCTCAGGAAATATGCATTGAGCAAATTTGAGCTTTTAAGGCAATGGGTCATTTTTTTTTGGAATTCAAACATCTTTCTAAGAGTATAGAGGACTCTTAAAACCATTTTCATAGTCTTGGTTTTATTTGAATTTTATAATATTTTTATTTAATTAAAAATCAAATAAATCAAAATTATTGCAAATTATATGGATCAATATGGTTAAGGCTTGTTTTAATGCATGGAGGGATCCCAATTTTCGTGTACAGCAAGGCCAACATGTTTACATTCATTCAAAATTCAAAAATGGACAAAGTCCCATGCTTTTGGCCAAGGTTACAACTTTGCATTCATGGTTTTGAAACCACATGATCATGGTGGTTATTGCATTTGTTTCTTTGTCTCCTCACTAATCTCTACATAAACAATCCATTGGCCAGCTCCAAACACGCACACATAGCCTGGGGAATCTCTGAAAATTTTGCAAAAAAACACCAAATTTGTCAAATTCAAATTTCAGTCTCCAGCTTGTTTTAATCCCAAACAAGGATCCCAATCAATTCCTGGAGGTTCCCTGAAGTTGTCCCAACCATTTCCAAGCCTTGAAGCATTGCCAAACGCGTTCCCTATTCATCATGGTTTGCTTCCCTTTTTTTAATTTGTTGTGTACAATTCATACAATATAATTGTATTTTAACCATGCATATTTAACCTTTTGAGCATTTGCAAGCTTTTGATTTAGTTTGATTATAGTTTGGATGTCGGAATCGCATACTACCATTTCTAGGGTTTGATCCTTAGAATTGGGAGATTTCATAACAGGAAAAATTTTCCCAAACTTAGGAACCTATCGTGTTAAGGAGGTTGAGAGAAATCAATCCATGGCCTAAAAGTAAATTTATTTTGCGTATTGTGCTTGTTTCAAATGCAGGGTTTACAGTGACGAACAAAAAACTATCACTATAGGTGTTTCTACCTAAGACGACGGAGGGAGGTAGGATATGAAGTGTTCCAGCCTTTGATTGGCCAGTTTGAATAATTTCGCATTGTAATATGATGGGAGAACTGACTTGGGTTGTTTTGCATTTTATCATAAATGTTGCGGTTAGCAAGAGTCGCCACCGACTTTTCTTTTATCCAAAAGGAAAGGTGGAAAAGCACAGGAAAGACCTTTGAGATTATTTCTTGAGTTCGGGGGGTAGATTATGAAAAGGGAAGGTATTAGCACCCTTTTCATCCATGGTTTTCCATGGGCTCTTAGTTACTTGCTAGATCACTTTCTTTTGTTTGAAATTGTGCTTTGTGTGGTTTTTGAAAGTATTTTGTAAAGAGACCATTGTTTAGGCAAACTTTGTAATGATTTTCGTTCGTAAGAATGTATACAAAGACGTTGATCTTTTGAAAATGTTTTCAAGTTTGTAAGATGTTTTGAAAGTGTAGGTGTTTGTTTTAAAAATAGCAAGGATGTTTTGTTTTGAAAGTGAGCAAGTAACTAGGGGAATTCTACCTACTCAAAAGTCTTTTATGTTCATTTTCTCTTTCCTTTGACGTTGTTATCTTACCATTGATTTGGTAAGTAACCCTATCTTTGGATGTTAACGGGACGGGCACGGGTCATCGTATAACCATGATTAGCAATGTTGCAAGGTATCTTAACATTTTTCTTTAGGGACTAAGATCATTTTGAAAGGCAACTTTTGATAGCGTCATCGAGGGACTATGATCTTGTATTTTTGCTTGTTTTTGCTAAGATACCTCACATGCATAATATGGTCATTTTTATAAGGCAACCAAGTGGATTTTACCCTAGGGGTGCTTGTGTGCAAGTGTATTTATTTTCATGCTTTGTTTAGTCTTTGATTAGGGGTCGGTATTTGTTGATTTTATCTTCTCATACAAACCCTAATTACTATCATTTATATAAAGCGATAAATTGCGGAATTTAAAATTACTAAGCTTTACAAAATAGGGATTGCAAGAAAATTAAACCTAATTAACTATTACAACCATATTAAATAAATGTATAATAGTTGAATAAATATACAAGGAGATAAATGGAAAAGAGATGATATTGTTTGATTTTTATGAAAAGGTTTTATAACCTAAATCTAATTAAGAAAATAATTAATGAAAATTAAATAAAATAACTTAAACTAATTAAGAAAAGAAATTAACTTAAAAAAGGATTTTTTAGGGTTTTTTATGAAAAGGTTTTTAATTAATAAAAATAATATGAAAATTAATTAACTAAAATAAACCTAAGTTCTAAATTAATTTTAATTAAGAAGATAAAATAATATAATAATTTAACCTAAGTCTAAAAATTAATTATTTAAGAAAAAAAAGAAATTAATTTGTTTTAGGTAAATGTTTTTTTTTTAGTTTTTAATAAATGAAAAAAAATTAAAATATGTTACTTTGAATAAATCACGAATAATGAAAATAAAAATATTTTTGGTGAGATTTTTTTATATTCATAAAATAGACCTAATAAACTAGTAGTGTGCAAAAAATTAGTTCAAAAGGAGTTAACTTGCTGGGTTAAATGGTGGCTCAAAATAATACCACTAGGCTAGGCATGTGCATGTTTCCTTGTCAACCATAAGCTTGCGTAATATTATATGAGAACATTGCTTTCTGAAATCACAAAATCACAAATTAACACAAAAGGGGGGTTCAATATGGTTCGAACCCACACCCTTAACGTGGAAGTGACATGAAACGCGCGCTGCTTGCCACTGAGGTGGTTGTTACATCCGTTAGTGAAACAACAATCATTAAATATAAAATGAACTTGGATGTAAAAATTTGAAAATGGTCAGGCCCTCCTTCTTCTTCCTCATGCATGCTGTTACTATTACTGTAATAACATGTATTTTCCATTTTTTTTAAAAACTCTAACTTCCCCATTTCTCAACCAAATTCAAAAATGTAAAAATGAAACTTGCTTAGAATTTTGCAAGTATTTCAAATATGTAATTAGTTTTTATTTATTCCCACTATAACTCACGAATTTCTACCTGTACCAAACTGAAAACCTAAATGTCCAAAAAATTTAGTTTCAAAATTCTCATCCCACAATCAATTAAAATGAAATTTAAGGATGTGGTTAGCTTCATAGACATGATATCTACATTTTATCTTTTAAAAGTAAGTGCAAATGATGCATGTATCAAGATTTCAAAGTTGGAAAAACTTACCTCTTGTTGGAAAAATTCAATGGCCTCTACACGACTTTCAGAAGCAATATGATGATTGCTTTAGCTTCCTGGGACCTTGGTGAGTATGTTGCAACTTTTACTTTGCCTTGAAAGTATCTGGATTGGTCTACTCAAGTCAAGTTGCAATGGTGGATTTTGAAAATGGTGGATGATGAAAATGATGTTACGGTGAGGAAACAGGGGTATGGATAGTTTCTATATGATATATATGAAGTGTTTAGATCATTTGTTTGGATAATAGTTGCAAGAGTGATGAGTTTCGAAGTTAAGGTTTCAAAAGCTTAAAAATGGTGATTTTTGGCCAATTCGGGTTTGAGAGTGTATGAGAGGGTTTATGGGCTTGTAAATTTGTCCCCTCATTTGCATAAAAGTGTCTTGATACATAGGAAAAGGTTTGGAGACTTGAGATGGTCAGATTACCAAGATCACATGTTATGGTATTTTTGCTTGTTTTTGAAGTAAAGTGGAAAACCAAAATCCCAATGTGTGGTACAAGCTATGTAGATTGGTTGAATCACTTTAAACATGCTTCTTCTGAGTTTCTAGGTTGAGTGTATGCAGATGGAGTCATTGAGAGGCTTAAGAAAGGGTTGACATTGTGAAAAAGCTTGCTTTACAAGAATGAATATGTTACTTTTTGCAATTTCAACCATAAATGGTATCAAGACTTGGACAAAACATCAAATCCTTGTGTAATACACTTAGGGTCTGTGTAATTACTTAATTATAGAGAGATTTAGAAGCAACATGGCCTTAAAAGTGAGATTGAATGATAAGGTTATGAGATTTGATTATGAGTTCATCACAAAAATGACTTATAATTCAAGTTTATCAGGCCAACTTCAAGTCTTCGAATATCCTAGCTTAAAAATGATCTCTTCAAGTTCTTTGACATTTTGAAAAGCTTGGAACATCCTCTAAAACTTTCATGTTGGGCATTTTTGAATAATCAATTTATAACTAGGTGAAAAGTTACCATGAAGTTAGGTCAAAATCCTGACTAAAATACTCAAAATTTCACTAAGTATTTTTAGTTTCATGGACATGTCTTCATAAATTCATAACTTGAAATCCATGAATTTCAAGAAAAAGTTCTGCCCTAAAATGTTTTAGATCTCATTGAGATCTACAAATTTCATGTTGGAAGTTTTCCTTGAATCATCTTGCATTATGGTGGAAATTTGGCACAAAGATATGAAAAATTGTTAACTTTCTAACACTTAGAAAAATTTCTAAGTCTTAGAATTTTGAATTTTCAAAGATAATTTTAACTTTTAAATTTCTTGATGATCAAGTTTCATATTTTGACAAGTCTTGATGAAATATGATTTTTTAAACATGATTTTGATCAAAAAGTCAAAGTTTGACATTTCAGTGCACAGTTGACTGAAATTCATTTGTCAATCCAATGATCTTGAGAAATGTTTTAGGTCATGACATTAGGTCAAAATGATGCAATTGAACACTTGAGATTATGCTTCAAACCAATTGATCATTTTCTAGGTCAAAAATCGGAAATTTCCCCTTCTTAGTCAAAACCCTAATTTTGACCATTTTGCCCTTTTGATGATTTGATCAAATTGTTTTGAGGAATTGTCGTCCAAACTTGATCAAATGATACATATGAGTTTATAATGTTGACGTGGATAAAAAATTATGAAGTTTGACTGTGAATTGGCCATAGTTGACTTTTTCCCCAATACAGCTGACTTTTAGGTCAACTACTCAATTGACTGAGCAAAAGTGTGATCCAAGGCTTGAAACTTGACATGAGTAATCTTGGGGGTCCATAATGATCCATGAAAGTCATATGAATCTTTGAAAGTTCAATTATCCTTGTGAAATCTCAAAACCTAATTTGGTCATCAGTGCTTAAGGAGGTGTCTTGAGTTGATCAATCCTAGTGCAGTTTTGAACCAAGAGAGATCTTTGATAAGTGAGAGGGAAAATTTTGGGGTACAACAGTTGCCCCTGTTCAATCTTCTTAAACCTGAAGAGTTAGATTGGCATATTTTCCATTCGTGACTTGAAGGTGGAAGATGATTGGACACTAGAGTGCCCAGAAATTTGCACTTGAGGATGTGATGGTTGATGGTATAGGGGATGGGCTTAAAGATGCCATTTGGAGAGGAGATGAGAAGTTATCAGAGATGGGCTTGTAGATGTCATCCAAAAAAGGATTGTTGAATCGTATCTGTAAGCTGAAACTGAATGAATATCAGAATGGCGTCCGTGTTTGGAGCGTATATGAATTGTATCTGAAAGCCGAATCTGAATGAATATTAGAATGATATCTGTGTCTGGAGCGTATCTGAATTATATCTGAAAGCTAAATCTGAATTAGTGTCAGAATGGCATCCGTATCTGAAGCATATCTGTATTATATTTGAAAACTGAATCTGAATTAGTATCAGAACGACATCCGTGTTTGGAGCGTATCTGAACTGTATCTGAAAGCTGAATCTGAATAAGTGTCAGAATGGCATCCGTATCTGGAGCGTATCTGTACTGTATCTGAAAGATGAATCTGAATCAGTGTCAGAATGGCATCCGTATCTGAAGCGTATCTGAACTGTATCTGAAAGCTGAATCTGAATGAGTATCAGAACGACATCCATGTCTGAAGCGTATCTGAACTGTATCTGAAATCTGAATCTGAATGAGTATCAGAATGGCGTCTGTGTCTAGAGCGTATTTGAACTGTATCTGAGAGCTAAATCTTTGTACTGTATTTGAGAGAGAATCTGAATGAGTATCAAAATGGCATCCGTGTCTGGAGCGTATCTGAAATATATCTGGAAGTTAAGTCAGAAGAAACCCGTGTAGGATTGCTTCATATGGTCGTGTAGATAATTGTCTTGGCTTGTTGCCGGTATCAATGTCTGACCTTTTATAAATTGATGATGATAACCATCTGTTGACTGATCTTTCCTGAAAATATGAAAGATTAGTTGTATGCAATGTCATGATGTATGAAATGCATTGTATAATGGTGTTCTTAATAAAATGAATGAAATCATGTTGTATGTGTTCATTTTATCAATGTCATGACGTATGGATGCGATGTGTAGGCATATAACCTATGTTGCTGTAACATTGTTAGATTAGGGAAAATAAATCCCTGACTGCTGTTGGGGACGTGGAGTGTAAGTCTTCATGTTTTGATGTGCTGGCGAGCTGATGAGCTCTTATTTGTTAGAGAAATAAACTCTGTTGTAAGGAAAGCGCCGTGCATTTCCTGTGAAATCCTATTGGGGAATCCTAAGAAATTTGGGCGACTTCTACCGGGGAATGATAACTGGAGGTCTTGTTCCGTTGGGGATTAAGCTGCACACCGTGGGGAATTTTATGGAATAGTCCAAAGATATCATCCTATTTCTTAAAGCCATTAGTGATTGTCTTCTATTTTTTTCTCATTTGTAAACAATAATTATCTTCAAATTCATATGCTCAAAAATAAATCATTGGACGTTTTTGTAAACAAAACACAGAAATAAAGAAAAACATATAGTTTTGCACTTTCAAAGGGGTATCTTTGTATTTACTTGAATAAGTATTTTGTACAATGAGACGAACATCCTAGTAAGAGAATGTAATCATAAAAAATGAATATTTGATACAAAGAAAAGATAGCCATGTGTAATAATCTCAATGGGTTCCCATTCTGCTATAGCCTTCGTGTCTCTGAGCGTCTTGTCCACTTGCTGCCTTGTCCGAAGTTGATTAGATTGATCAAAACCGCTGAGTTTGTCAGTTGAAGCCAAAGGTCGTCCGTAAAGGTGATCCAACGGGACATAGTTGTACGCTTTAATTCCCTAACTTTTGCCTGGACCGCCCTTTCGGGTTTTCAGTCCATCGTGATACCCTTTTTTGCCCAAGTCGCCCTTTCAGGTTTTCAATTTGCCGGGTGTACATATTTTTTTGTTTTATCCCTAATTTTTTCCCGAACCTTTTTGGTTCGCCGGGATGCCCTTGTTTTGCCTAGGTGTGTCAACCTAGCGGGTCTCTTATGCGTAGTATCTTTTGACTATGTCCGCGTTCGCAGGGTGTGGCAGGTCGTCGCCATCCATGGTTGTCAAGATCATTGCTCCACCAGAGAATATGATTTTGATTACAAACAGTCCTTCATATGTAGGAGTCCATTTTCCCCTAGGATCATCTTGTGGCAGTATGATGCGCTTGATCACCAAATCCCCGACTTGATATACTTGGCATCTGACCTTTTTGTTGAAAGCCTTAATCATCCGTTTTTGATACATTTGACCATGACACACAGCAGTAAGCCTTTTCTTATCAATCAAGTTTAGTTGATCAAGACGAGTTTGGATCCAGTCATCTTCATTTAACCATGCATCCTTCATAATTCTCAGAGAGGGGATCTAGACCTCAATAGGCAAGACAGCTTCCATGCCATATACCAAAGAGTAAGGTGTTTCCCCGGTTGATGTGCGCGTCGTGGTACGATAACTGTGGAGAGATAATGGTAGCATCTCATGCCAGTCTTTGTATGTGACTGTCATTTTCTGTATGGTCTTTTTGATGTTCTTATTTGCGGCTTCGACAACACCATTCATCTTTGGCCGATAAGGGGAAGAATTGTGATGTTGGATCTTGAATTTCTCGCACAGGGCAGTGATCATAGTATTTTTTAGATTTGTACCATTGCTTGTGGTGATCCTCTTCGGAATACCATACCGACATATGAGATTTTGTTTAATGAACCAAGCTACAACATTCTGGGTAACGGAAGTGAAAGAGGCCGCCTCAACCCATTTTGTAAAATGGTCAATGGCCACTAAGATGAAGCAGTGTCCATTAGAGGTTGTTGGCTTGATTTTCCCAATAATATTGATGCCCCACATAGCAAAGGTCCAAGGAGTCGTCAAGACATTCATAGGAACCAGAGGTATGTGCACCTTGTCAGCATAGATCTGACACTTGTGGCAGGTTCGATAATATTGATAGCAATCTGCTTCCATGGTAGACCAGTAATAACCTGCCCGTAGGATTTTCTTTGCCATCGTATGCCCACTGGAATAGGGGCCAAAAGTGCCCTCATGTAGATCAGCTATGATATTTTCTACCTCAACCTTGTCTACGCAACGGAGCAAAATAGAGTCATGGTTGCATTTGTAGAGAATGTCGTTACTAAGGAAGAACTTAGCAGAGAGTCTCCTTAAGAACTTCTTATCATTAACTGAAGCTCCTTCCGAATATTCTTGAGCCTCGAGGTACCTCTTGACTTCGTGAAACCAAGGCCGGTCCACTACTTCTTCAGTATTAATCTCGTGACAGTGAGTTGGTTCATCCATTCGTTCAATGGTGATCTGGGGAGCCTCGTCATACCATTTAAGTTTAAACATGGATGACATTGTGGCTAGTGCGTCTGCTAGCTGATTTTCTTATCGCAGGAAATGCTCGAAGGTAATCTTCTCAAAATGTGGGATCAATGTCAACACATGTTCTTTGTAGGGGATAAGGTTAAGGTGTTTGGTGTCCCATTCCCCTTTGATCTGGCTGATGACCAAAGCTGAATCTTCGAATACATTTAAGGATTTGATCCCCAAATCTATGGCAGCTTTGAGACCAAAAATGAACGTTTCGTATTCTGCCATGTTGTTTGTACAATTGAAGCAGAGTCTTGCCGTAAAGGGAGTATGACATCCTTCAGGAGATATGAGTACATTACCTATACCATTGCCGAGTGCGTTGTACGCCCCATCAAAAACCAGGGTCCATCGGGATCCTTGTTCAGGTCGGTCATATGGTCTGAATTCTTCACAGTTGTTTACCATCATGATGTCTTCATCTAGGATTTCAAACTTCATGGACTCGTAGTTATCCATAGCTTGATGAGCAAGGTGATCAGCTAGTACACCGCCCTTTATTGCTTTCTGGGTAGTATATTGTATGTCATATTCTGTCAGGATCATCTTCCATCTCACTATTCTCCCAGAGAGGGAAGGTTTCTCGAAGATGTATTTTATTAGATCTATTTTAGATATCAATAAGGTAGTATGGGTCAGCATATACTGTATTATCCGGCGAGCAGCCCATGCCAGAGCGCAGCAAGTCTTCTCGAGAAATGAATATCTTGTTTCACAGTCGGTAAACTTTTTGCTCAGGTAATAAATAACATGCTCTTTTCGGCCAGACTCGTCATGCTGCCCCAACACACACCCCATTGAATTTTCCAAAACAGTTAGATACATGATCAATGGTCTTCCCTCGACTGGTGGCATCAAAACAAGAGGCTCTTGTAAGTACTCTTTGATCTTGTCGAAGGCAGTTTTGCACTCATTATTCTGTTTGACTACTTGATCTTTCTTCAACAATTTGAAGATTGGTTCACAAGTAGCTGTTAGGTGAGAAATGAATCTGGCAATGTAGTTTAATCGTCCCAAGAATCCTCTGACTTCCTTCTCGGTACGAGGAGCAGGAATTTCTTGTATTGCTTTCACCTTGGCAGGATCTACTTCAATACCTTTACCGCTGACGACAAAGCCTAAGAGTTTACCGGACCTCACTCCAAAAGTGCATTTACTTGGATTCAACCTCAGCTTGTATTTCTTTAATCTCTCAAACAGCTTCTGCAAATGGTCAAGATGTTCCTCTTCAGCTTGAGATCTGGCTATCATGTCATCCACATAGACCTCTATTTTGTGATGTATCATGTCGTGAAATAGGGCTACCATGGCACGCTGATAGGTTGCCCCAGCATTCTTCAGCCCGAATGGCATAACTTTGTAACAGAATGTGCCCCACTCTGTGACAAAGGTTATTTTCTTCATGTCCTCAGGCGCCATTTTGATTTGGTTGTAGCATGAGAAACCATCCATGAAGGAAAACACCTTATGTTCTGTTGTATTGTCAACCAAAATATCGATGTGGGCAAGTGGGAAATCATCCTTAGGGCTTTCCCTATTCAAATCTCTGTAGTCCATGCACATTCGTACTTTTACGTCCTTTTTAGGAACGATAACAACATTGGCGACCCATTGCGGATAGGAGATGACGACCAAGAATCCGACATTGAATTTTTTCATGACTTCCGCTTTGATCTTCTCTGACATGTCTGGTCGCATGCGACAAACCTTTTATTTTACCGGTGGGCAGTCTTCTTTTGTTGGTAGACGATGTACCACGATATCTGCATTAAGTCCTGACATATATTTATACGACCAGGAAAAGACCTCAACATAATCATGTAGCAACTGAATCAGACATTTTTTGACACTAGGTTCCAGATTGGCACCCACCTTGACTTCTTTCTTGTCCTATCTGGTACCTAGGTTTACTGTTTCCACTAGTTCTTCGTGGGGCTGCATGGTCCTCTCTTCTTGTTGTAGTAACTTTGCTAGTTCCCCTGACACTTCACAATCTTCCTCACCTTCGTCTTCGGCTTGGTAGATTAGATTTTCAGAGTCACAAAAGGCCATAGCAGAATTATTACCCATGGGATCCCGAATGGATGTAGATCTGCATTTTGAATGTGAGTGTGTGTAAGAGTATAACTATCTTTGAAAGAAATAAAAATGTAAAAAAAAGCAAGACAAAGAACACAAAGTTTGTATGCAAATACGTCCATGATTCATTGATGACATGTGAAAATGAGATAACAACCCTTACAAATTAACCATTGTGCCTCGGGTAAGACACAAGGCTTAAAAAGCCTGAATTGTTTAATTATTACAGATCCGACAAAATTTAAAGACAATTACTGTTGGATAAAAGTAATTGGGACAAAATCTTTAGCTTCCCATTTTCTGAGTCCACCGTTGACAGTTGGGAAAATCCATTCCTCCAGGTCATAGTTGTCCTCATCATCCTCCACTGCGTTGACTTCGTGGTTGCTGATCTTCAAAGGGGTCCCCTGGCGCGAGCACGGCGTACAACTTTCTAGGCTCCTGAAGTGAAACCCAAACCAAATTTATCAGACTTGTATGGGATATCCGGGAGTTAGCGCCAAATAGTGCACCCACCTTCTTCTATTACTGCCTTGGCATCTTTCAGGGAAGACATCTTTAGCGGAGGTCTTATAATCTTTGGGATTTGGGAAACATATTTGGTTACTGCCACGGTTGGTGGGACTTCCTCGAAATGCTGAAATAGAGTTTCAATGAATTCTCCGTCCAATTCCACGTATCTGAAGGAGTTTAAATGACTGACCATATATTCCTCTTCTCCATGGACAGTAATGATCTTCCCCTTGGTTTGGTATTTCAGCATTTGATGTAACGTAGAGGTGACAACACCAGCATTGTGAATTCATGGTCGGCCCAATAAGCAAGAGTAGGAAGGGAGAATATCCATTACATAAAAAGTTGAATCAAAGGTTTGGGTTCCAACTTTTATGGGGATGTCCACCTTCCCATGCACCATTCTCTTTGAACCGTTGAAGGCCCTTACCACTATATTGTTGGGTTTTAAGGTCAAACCTCCACAGTCGAGTCTATCAAGAGCCTTCTTAGGCAGAACATTCAAAGAAGAACTAGTATCCACCAAGACATGGGCCAAAGTTGTGCCCTGGAATTCGACAAAGACATGCAATGCCTCGTTATGCTTCCTCCCTCTAGGTGTCAAGTCAGCGTCAGAAAAGCCTAATCCATTGTCAGCGGTTAAACTGGCCACATAGTCTTGGAACTGATCAGCAGAGGTTTCTTGTGGTACATGGTCAATTTTAAGGAATTTTACCACGGCCTTCGCATGAGCCTCAAAACACATCAATAAAGCCAGCATGGAAATCTTTGACGGAGTCTGCCCTAGCTGCTAGACTACGTTGTAGTCGCTTCTCTTTATAATCTTCAGAATTTCTTCCATCTCCTTTTTGGAGGCCTCCTGGATAGATACTGTTTGCGCCTTCATCCGGACAGGCTCAACCAGAATACCTTTGCCCCGAGCCTTGGTCGTCTCGGCGGTAGGAGTGTCAGCAGGTGTAACTATAAGAATTGTAGTAGTAGTAGTGTTAGCAGGAACATAAACAGGGATGATTATAGGGCCGGTAACAGTCTTTGGAGGAGAAATATCGAGAGAGAATACTCTGCCACTTCGAGTTATCTTGCTGGTTCCTGCAATGTTACTGATGTCGGGGTCAGCCTTCTCAATAATTGAGTCTTCATCATCCAGCCAATCTTGCTTGACACTGTGATAGTAGATGTTGCCCCTATAATTCCATGGGATAGTTTTATCTGATGAATACGGGATTGGACCTGGTATAGTAATTATTAGTGGAGCTACTTTAGAAATTGATGTAATCCTAACGGGTCTTTTGGTGGAGACCCCAGAAGGATTGGCAGAAATGGTTACTATTGAAACATCTTTGTAAGAAATAGCTGGAACCGAAGTCTTTTCAAATAAAATCTCTTTGTCATCCATTAGGCGCTGAACACATGATTTCAATAAATGACAACTAGTTGGTAGGGATCAACAGAAATGGCAGCCCTCATCATAACCCGGAAATAAACCGGCCTTCAATAGGTTCTTCTTGACGGTCAGGAGAGGAGTAACAAGTTCATCAACAGTAGAAACAAACATATCATCTTCAATAGCATTGACACCACGGTCATGCTTGGGCATAGGAGCGGTGATAACATTTTGGATTTCAGGAGCATCAAACTCAATTTCTTTTGCTTCAAGAAGGTCTTGCACCTTGTTTTTCAAATCCCAACAGTTGTTGGTATCATGGCCTGGACTTTCTGAATGGTATGCACAACGAGCATTAGGATGATAATAAGGAGAGGTTGTGTTAGGATTCTTTGGAGCTTCTTTCAAAGTTACCAGATTGGATCTCAACAAATGTGGGAGTACTTGAGATAATGTCATATTAATCCTGGTAAATTGTCTTACTGGTCTTTCTGTTCTAGGATGATCATTCCTTTGTTGAGTAGGCACAGGCTTAGGGATCATGACAACCCCCACCAGTAGACGACGTTCAGTTCTTTCTTGGTTCCTTTGAGGATACACAACACCAACCTCTTTCTTCCCTATAAATGGTTTTCTTACAGCGGAAGAGGATGCATCTTTCTGGATCTTTCCACTCTTAATCCCAGCTTCCACTCTTTCTCCGGCCAGGATTAATTCAGTGAAGCCTGCTGAGGAGCTTCCGATTAAATGATTAAAGAAAGGACCAGACAAGGTACCCAAAAACATGTCTACTAGTTCTCTTTCGGAAATGGGAGGCTGGACTCTTCCTGCTAAGTCCCTACATTTTTTAGCGTAGTCTTTGAAACCTTCATTTGAAGCCATAGCCATACTCAGGAGTTGAGTACGGGTAAGAGCAAGGTCTGTGTTATACTGATATTGTTTATAGAAAGAAGCGGCAAGATCTTCCCAATTGTAGATGTTGGCCCTTTCTAATTGATAGAACCAATCAAGTTGAGTTCCAGATAGACTGTCTTGGAAAAGTGGACCCATAAATCTCTATCCGTAGTGTGAGGCTGTATCTTCCTCACATAGGATCGAAGATGAATTTTACGGCATGAAACTCCGTCGTATTTAGCAAATATCGGCACCTTGAATTTTGGTGGAATGATAATCCCAGATACCAGACCTAGCTCCTCAAAGTCTAGCCCAGGCACTTTCTAGATTTCCATTGCGTTTAGTCGTTCTTCCAGATGCTTGTATTTGTCGTCGGCTGGGGGATACTGATCTTCAGAGTAATCCTCTTCTTCTTCCTCTTCGGACTCTTGCTGGACAACTGCTTCCTTGCCTTTCCCATCTTGATTATCTTTCTCACCAGATGACATTGCAAAGTCTAGGGTCCTTCTTGCTTGTCCTTAGAATCTTCTTCCCATATTCAGAACTCCGGTTACATTCTTTTTCTTCTTTTTTTCTTCAATCAGCAAGGTTTTCAGATCTTCTTGTCCTTTGGCTAGAGTTAAGAACAACTTATGAAACTGAGCATTCTGTGCTTGGAGGTCCTTTACCGTCTGTTCGAGATCCATCTTACTGAAATAAACAGTAGAAAGACGAGGAGACTTGTCGTAAGAAACCTGCTTATGTTATGATGAATGGTAAATGCATATGCAATGATTTCAAGGAACTTAGTGATTTAAAATTGCTTTAGACCAAAAATAGAACACACGCAATATTAATAAATCAGAGCTTGAGTAAGTCATGCCTCTTTTGGGCTTACAAAGAAGTACAAAAACTCTAATATAAAAAAGTTGTACGCATCCTCTTTGGCGTGATGTAGGCATTCAGGCTCTGCTCCTCATGAAGTTGCTTAGTGAGTTCCAAAACCTTCTTCTCGCTGGCATAGAATTAGGCTTCGAAAGTGTCTCGCTCCCCTTTAAGTTGTATCCAATCCCTTTGTAAGTCTTCAAGCGAGGTGGGCATGTCAGGATGCAGGATAATGTATGGAACATCTCCTTCTACAACAGGCTCTATGATTATCGGGAGAATGGAGGGGTAAGGCATCATAATACTTTGAGCACGAGCTCGTACCCATTTGAGGTAAGGCTCAAGAGGGATGGAATTCTTATGCCCCAATATATTTCTATATACCTTGTTCAACATCCTCCAAGCTTGGATAAATCTCTGGGGATGACCTTGATCGTCGTTCTCGTAGTCAAATACCAAACCTTGAATGAGCATCTCACGTGGGCCATCCCTTCGGGCGTAACCAAACTGTCTTAAGGCTAAGCAGGGGTTGTAGGTGATACCTCCCCTAATTCCAAGTAAAGGGACATTAGGGAATTCTCCATAATGGTCATTAATAGTAACATTCTCTATAGATCGGGAACACCAATGAATGTCTGAATGTTTGAGCGTCATCAACCTATGTGACCACCTTGAACCTTGCTCGTTCTTCAATACAGATTGGGGAAGATGCGAAATAAACCATCTTTCCAAAAGAGGAGTACAACACATAAGGATACCTCTTTTCCTCATAGTGCGAATGTGAAAGGAATGTAGGATGTCCCCTAGCAAAGTAGGCATCGGGTTATGAGATATGAAGATTTTGACGGCGTTCACATCTATGAGTTGGTCAAGATTTGGAAACAACACCATCCCAGAGATGAGGAGAGCCACAATTTCCTCAAAAGCTTGTAAATCCAAAGAGTTCCAACACTTTTGGGCTTTCTCAAACAAGAACTTTGCTAGGAAACCCTTGACACCACTCCTTGTTTCCCAATTAGTTGTGATATCAGATGATTGCAAATGTAGAGCTTGAGCAATCTCTTCTGGCCTTGGATCTCTTTCTGTACCATTGAAAGGTAGTTGATTGAGAATGGGAATCCTTAAGAGTTGGGAGAATTCTTCCAAAGTTGGCACAAGTTGATAATCGGGAAATGTGAAGCAATGGTGTAAAGGATCAAAGAACTGAAAGAGCACCTTCATCATGTCTTCATCAGTGTTGGAGGTGACCAAGTTTAGTAGGCGACCATGTCTTTCGGTGAATGGAGAATTTTCAGGAATCCTTGATGCTAGCTTTTTAAGTTGAAGAGGGATCCTTACAAGATTGACTTGAATGGTTTTCCTGCGAATAGAAGCCATATCCTACAAAACAGAAACAAAGATAAATCCCAAGATCCTTGAAATGGTTAGTGAGTATGAGTATGATGTTATGATGTTTATGATGTTATGTGCAAGTAAATATACACAAACAAAGCAAACAAATCCTTAGTTTTAGGCTTGCATGGAGTCTCATAGGTAAGTACCCTCTTGAAGTTTAGTTGGCTCAAACCTGTCCTAGTAATAGTAACCGGGTTCTAAGGAGCTCAATATCACCGGGTTTTTTCTTTGGTCATTCTTTCAGCGCAAGCCTCTTTAATGGCGACTAAAATAACCCAAAAAAACCAAACCTCAATGAGTGTAATATCGAGTATCTACCAACTTTGAACTGCACCAAAGCTGATCATATCACTACGTCCTAAAGGCCAAGTTTGTCAAGTAAAGGTTCTAAAAGTTCATTAGTGCTTCATGACATCACTCAGCGGCCCCGTATTCTCCTTGACTATTCAAGGGCTACCGGTACCCACAAATATGTCGCACCAACATAGCTATTGCTTAGACCATGTCGGTATTCCCCGCACAGTTTCCACAACGTATTGCTACTTACCTATAAGGTATCCCAAATCCGGGTAGATGATTCAAACCCAAACAAAGAACCATAATGTAAAACATACAAGTCAAACAAAGAAAGCAAGTAAATGTGATCAAACCCTAAGGTAACCTCTCTTTTAGTATTCTCCCCAGCAAAGTCGCCAGTTCTGTGATACGGTGGGAGAACTGAATTTGGTGTTTTGCGTTTGATCGCAAATGTTGCGGTTAGCAAGAGTCGCCACCGACTTTTATTTTATCCAAAAGGAAAGGTGAAAAAGCACAGGAAATACCTTTGAGATTATTTCTTGAGTTCGGGGGGTAGATTATGAAAAGGGAAGGTATTAGCACCCTTTTCATCCATTGTTTTCCATAGGCTCTTAGTTACTTGCTAGATCACTTGCTTTTGTTTGAAATTGTGCTTTGTGTGGTTTTTGAAAGTATTTTGTAAAGAGGCCATTGTTTAGGTAAACTTTGTAATGATTCTCGTTCGTAAGAATGTATACAAAGATGTTGATCTTTTGAAAATGTTTTCAAGTTTGTAAGATGTTTTAAAAGTGTAGGTGTTTGTTTTGAAAATAGCAAGGATGTTTTATTTTGAAAGTGAGCAAGTAACTAGGGGCATTCTAACCCTATCTTTGGATGTTAACGGGATGGGCACGGGTCATCGTATAACCATGATTAGAAATGTTGCAAGGTATCTTAGCATTTTTCTTTAGGGACTAAGATCATTTTGAAAGGCAACTTTTGATAGCGTCATTGAGGGACTATGATCTTGTATTTTTTGCTTGTTTTTGCTAAGATACCTCACATGCATAATATGACCATTTTTTTATAAGGCAACCAAGTGGATTTTATCCTAGGGGTGCTTGTGTGCAAGTGTATTGATTTTCATGCTTTGTTTAGTCTTTGATTAGGGTTCGCTATTTGTTGATTTTATCTTCTCATACAAACCCTAATTACTAGCATTTATATAAAGCGATAAATTGCAGAATTTAAAATTACTACGCTATTACATCATTAGGGGAGGAGGTGTACAAATTTACAAAATGGGGATTGCAAGAAAATTAAACCTAATTAACTATTACAACCATATTGAATAAATGTACAATAATTGAATAAATATACAAGGAGATAAATGGAAAAGAGATGATATTGTTTGATTTTTATGAAAAGGTTTTATAACCTAAACATAATTAAGAAAATAATTAATGAAAATTAAATAAAATAACTTAAACTAATTAAGAAAAGAAATTAACTTAAAAAAGGATTTTTTAGGGTTTTTTAGGAAAAGGTTTTTAATTAATAAAAAATAATATGAAAATTAATTAACTAAAATAAACCTAAGTCTAAAAATTAATTATTTTAGAAAAAAAAGAAATTAATTTGTTTTAGGAAAATGTTTTTTTTAGTTTTTAATAAAGAAAAAAAAATTAAAAGATGCTACTTTGAATAAATCACGAATAATCAAAATAAAAATATTTTTGGTGAGATTTTTATATATTCATAAAATAGACCTAATAAACTAGTAGTGTGCAAAAAATTAGTTTAAAAGGAGTTAACTTGCTGGGTTAATAAATTGTTGAAGTTTGTTAAAAATGTAAAATGAGTCAAGTGATAAATTGATTTTATCTTCTCATACAAACCCTAATTACTAGCATTTATATAAAGCGATAAATTGTGGAATTTAAAATTAAGAAAAATACCCTTTTTGGTCCTTTAAGTTTACCCCAAGGTCCATTTTGGTCCTTTATCTAAAAAAAGTGTCAAACTGGTCCTATAATTCTTTCAAAAGGACCATAGGAGTCCTTTCCGTCCAAAAGGCACAAACGGACGTTTGGTTTGCATGCGTGGCAGGTGACATGGAATGTTATGTACACCATCTTCAAGCTGCTTCCAAAAATCCTCAAATTCTAGGGTTCACACATTGCATCTCAATTTTCCCATTTTGAATTTGAAATTCCCTCAATATGATGAAGGAAGCATCATCAGAGATCCGGTCTTCGTACGATTGCAATAGAGATGGAAGCTTAGATGGAAAGTTACGATGGAGACCTATATGTGGTTGTGGAGAATCTGTGGTTCTTCGAAGGGCTACCACTGTCACAAACTTTGAGAAGCAATTCTGGGGTTGTCGTCATTACAAGGTAAGCATGAAATTAAAATGGGTTTTCATATATTCTTGTTCTGATAGTTCCTGCAATAGCTGAGATGAATCTGGATGTCACCATTACAGGGTTCATCTGAATCTGGGTGTGGATACTTTCAATGGTTCTTTGATGATGTGGTGGATGAGAAGGATCAGTTTATAAAGAAGCAGAATAATAGGTTGGAGAAGCTGCAAAATGAGCTTGATGGAGCAAAGATGGAGATACATCATCTAAAGAAAAGGAAGGATGGGCTGAAACATAGAATTCTTGCAGAAACTTACCTCTGATGAGAAGTCTGGTTTCACCTTCAAGGAAACATGCAATGTTTTGAATGAGGAATTTGTCTTTGCTCACGTTCTGCTCGCTCGCATTTCACCTTCTCAGTCTTCTCAGTTGTGGAATTGCCAACAAAAATAGAAAAATGTTTTGATCTTTGTTTCAAAATGAATCTGATGAGTGTCAAACTGACTTGTAAGTGGAATTGCCACATGCAATTTTTCTAAACACACGTGTAATGCCACATAAGCGCTACCATTAAACATGACTAACGGAGTGGATGGAAAGGACAAACGTGGTCCTTTTGAAAGAATTATAGGACCAGTTTGACACTTTTTTTAGATAAAGGACCAAAATGGACCTTGGGGTAAACTTAAAGGACTAAAAAGAGTATTTTGCCTTAAAATTACTATGCTAATACATCATTAGGGGAGGAGGTGTACAAATTTACAAAATGGGGATTGCAAGAAAATTAAACCTAATTAACTATTACAACCATATTGAATAAATGTACAATAATTGAATAAATATACAAGGAGATAAATGGAAAAGAGATGATATTGTTTGATTTTTATGAAAAGGTTTTATAACCTAAACCTAATTAAGAAAATAATTAATAAAAATTAAATAAAATAACTTAAACTAATTAAGAAAAGAAATTAACTTAAAAAAGGATTTTTTAGGGTTTTTTATGAAAATATTTTTAATTAATAAAAAATAATATGAAAATTAATTAACTAAAATAAAACTAAGTTCTTAATTAATTTTAATTAAGAAGATAAAATAATATAATAATTTAACCTAAGTCTAAAAATTAATTATTTAAGAAAAAAAGAAATTAATTTGTTTTAGGAAAATGTTTTTTTATAGTTTTTAATAAAGAAAAAAAATTAAAAGATGCTACTTTGAATAAATCACGAATAATGAAAATAAAAATATTTTTGGTGAGATTTTTATATATTCATAAAATAGACCTAATAAACTAGTAGTGTGCAAAAAATTAGTTCAAAAGGAGTTAACTTGCTGGGTTAAATAAATTGTTGAAGTTTGTTAAAAATGTAAAATGAGTATTCAGGTTGCTGGCTCAAATTAATACCACTAGGCCAAACATGTTTCCTTGTCAACCATGCGCTTGCGTAATATTATATGAGAACATTGCTTTCTAAAATCACAAAATCACAAAATAACACAAAATATCAAAAGGGGGGTTCACTATGGTTCAAACCCGCACCCTTAAGGTGAAAGTGACATGAAATGCGCGCTGCTTGCCACTGGGGTGGCTGTTACATCCGTTAGTGAAACAACAATCATTAAATATAAAATGAACTTGGATGTAAAAATTTGAAAATGGTCAGACCCTCCTTCTTCTTCCTCCTGCACGCTGTTACTGTTACTGTAATAACATGTATTTTCCATTTTTTTTCAAAAAAAACTCTAACTTCCTCATTTCTCAACCAAATTCAAAAATGTAAAAATGAAACTTACTTAGAATTTCGCAAGGATTTCAAATATGTAATTAGTTTTTATTTATTCCCACTATAACTCACGAATTTCTACCTGTACCAAACTGAAAACCTAAATGTCCAAAAAATTTAGTTCCAAAATTCTCATCCCAGAGTCAATTAAAATGAAATTTAAGGATATGGTTAGCTTCATAGACATTATATCTACATTTTATTTTTTAAAAGTAAGTACAAATGATGCTTGTATCAAGATTTCAAAGTTGGAAAAACTTACCTCTTGATACAAAAATTCAATGGCCTCTACACGACTTCCAGAAGCAATATGATGATTGCTTTAGCTTCCTGGGACCTTGGTGAGTATGTTGCAACTTTTACTTTTCCTTGAAAGTGTCTGGATTGGTCTACTCAAGTAAAGTTGCAATGGTGGATTTTGAAAATGTTGGATGATGAAAATGATGTTACAGTGAGGAAACAAGGGTATGGATAGTTTCTATATGATATATATGAAGTGTTTAGATGATTTGTTTGGACAATAGTTGTAAGAGTGATGAGTTTCAAAGTTAAGGTTTCAAAAGCTTAAAAATGGTGATTTTTGGTCAATTCTGGTTTGAGAGTGTATGAGAGGGTTTAAGGGCTTGTAAATTCGTCCCCTCATTTGCATAAGAGTGTCTTGCTATATAGGAAAAGGTTTGGTAACTTGAGATGGTCAGATTACCAAGATCACGTGTTATGGCATTTTTGCTTGTTTTTGAAGCAAAGTGAAAAACCAAAATCCCAATGTGTGGTACAAGCTATGTAGAATGGTTGAATCAGTTTAAACATGCTTCTTCTGAGTTGCTAGATTGAATGTGTGCAGATGGAGCCATTGAGAGGCTCAAGAAAGGGTTGACATTGTGAAAAAGCTTGCTTTACAAGAATGAATGTTACTTTTTGCAATTTCAACCATAAATGATATCAAGACTTGGACAAAACATCAAATACTTGTGTAATACACTTAAGGTCTGTGTAATTACTTAATTATGGAGATATTTAGAAGCAACATGGCCTGAAAAGTGAGATTGAATGATAAGATTATGAGATTTGATTATGAGTTCATCACAAAAATGACTTATAATTCAAGTTTATCATGCCAACTTCAAGTCTTCGAATCTCCTAGCTCAAAAATGATCTCTTCAATTTATTGGACATTTTGAAAATATTGGAACATCCTTTACAACTTTCATGTTGGACATTTTTGAAGAATCAATTTGAAACTAGGTGAAAAGTTGCCATGAAGTTAGGTCAAAATCCTGACTAAAATACTCAAAATTTCACTAAGTATTTTTAGTTTCATGGACATGTCTTCATAAATTCATAACTTGAAATCCAAGCATTTCTAGAAAACGTTCTGCCCTACAATGTTTTAGATCTCATTGAGATCTACAAATTTCATGTTGGAAGTTTTCCTCGAATCATCTTGCATCATGGTGGAAATTTGGCACAAAGTTATGAAAAAATGTTAACTTTCTAACACTTAGAAAAATTTCTAAGTCTTAGAATTTTGACTTTTCAAAGATAATCTTGACTTTTCAGTTTCTTGATGAACAAGTTTCATATTTTGACAAGTCTTGATGAAATATGATTTTTGAAACTTGATTTTGATCAAAAAGTTAAAGTTTGACTTTTCAGTGCATAGTTGACTGCAATTCATTTGTCAATCCAATGATCTTGAGAAATTTTTTAGGTCATGCCATTAGGTTAAAATTATGCAATTGAACTCTTGATATTATGATTCAAACCAATTAATCATTTGCTAGGTCAAAAATCAGAAATTGCCCCTTCTCAGTCAAAACCCTAATTTTGACCATTTTGCCCTTTTGATGATTCGATCAAATTGTTTTGAGGAATTGTGGTTCAAACTTGATCAAATGATACATGAGTTTATAATGTTGATAAAAAATTATGAAGCTTGACTGTGAATTGGCCATAGTTGACATTTTCTCCAATACAATTGACATTTAGGTCAACTGCTTAATTGACTGAGCAAAAGTGTGATCCAAGGCTTAAAACTTGACATGAGTAATCTTGGGGGTCCATAATGATCCATGAAAGTCATATGAAGCATTGAAAGTTCAATTATCCCTGTGCAATCTCAAACCCTAATTTGGTCATCAGTGCTTAAGGAGGTGTCTTGAGTTGATCAATCCTAGTGCAGTTTTGAACCAAGAGAGATCTTTGTGAGAAAATAATTGATAAGTGAGAGGGCAAATTTTGGGGTACAACACGCGTGTTATTTTTATTTCCCAAATATTGACTTGTTTTTGTATATAACATTATTGATTGTTTGTATCAACGAATGGATGGGCAGCACATATGGTAAGGGCGCGCGTATGTAAAGGAAAAGACCTGGGTTCGAATCCCAGATCCAACAGTTTTACTTTTCTCACATATTTTCTACAAATCCAGTGTTACAAGTCCAAATGCGCATGTCATGGAGCTTCAACCTAAGCCATCAGATCATCATCTGATCCAAACCAATGCCCCTGACCTGCAGGTTCATCATGTGCCTTCAGAGCCTATCCTCATTGAATCCAAGGGTAAATAGTTGGACTCTTTTTTCATTGGGCCTAGCAGAATTACAATTCATACACCCCTCTATTTGCAACATACCCCCAAGCCTATTTGTTTTTTTAATATTTTCTTTTTCTTTAATTTTTCTTTCATTTATTTAATTAACCATAAAAATAAAAAAATGTCATAAAAATATTAGGTTAGTTTTTCTTTTAGTTAAACTATTTTTGTAAATAAATTAAATATTTATTTTGACCATTTTCTTTAAGTTTAAAATTACTTAGACTTATGATTTATTTATTTTTAATAATTTTCTTTTTCATAATAAATTATAATAAAACCTTAGATATTTTCTTAATTAAATTTTATCTTTCTAAGTAATTTTAGGACATTAATTTAATTATTTTCTTAAATAAATAAAACCAACAACAAAAGATTTTCTTTTATGTTTTCAGACGTACTTTCAACTTTTCTCGCGTTTCTTTCCTTTCGCATTGTTTATATTATTGTAATTGTTGTATGGGATGTAACAGATGATAAGTAAACTCTTTTTATTGCTTTATTTTCTTTTCCCCAATTGCTTTGGAATGTAAATCCCCCTCTCCGAAGCCATGTAATAGTCTAGATTTATACTTTCCACATTTTATTTTTCTGTATATATTACTTTTACTAACTAGGCGTGTATGGAAAGACTAATAATCAAACGTTAGCTAACTTAACAAAAAGACAAAAAATAACTGAATCTCAACACACTTTCACATGCGCACCTCTAAGTTATCTCCCACTTTGGTTGTCTTTAAATAAAACAGCCATGAGGAAGGAACGCTTTAGTAAAGACCCATAAATAAAAAAAGATCATAGTCCCTCGATGACCCTACAGTTGCCTTTAGGTAAATGATCTAGTCCCTAAAAGAAAATTGCTAAAGCGTCTCCACAAGTTGCCTTCGTGATTGTAAAACGTCCCTTCGGTTTTCCCTCAACATCCGACGATAGGGCTACCTACTCACTAATAGTAGGATAGCACTATCTAAAGGAAAGGAGGAAAAGAACATCCTTTTTCGAGTAGGTAGACTGTTCTTAAGTACTTGCTCAAATCTGAATTTTTCACACTTACACACTTTTCAAAAACTATTTTCAAAAAGGCTTTATCACACTCTTGAGGACTGATACAAGAGTTACCATAAAGCAAACAAAAATCTTTCAAAACACACAAACACAAACAATTTTCAAAAAATGAGCAAGTACCTAAGAGCCCGTGGAAAACCACGGATGGAAAGGGTGATAATATCTTCCCTTTCCATAATCTATCCCCTTACTCAGAAAATCTTGGAAAAGGTCTTTTTTCTATTTTTTTTTCCACTCTTTCCTTTGTTGGATAAAAGAAAAGTCGGTAGCGACTCTTGCTTACCGCAATTTTTTCAATAAAAAAAACGCAAAATCTGTATTAAACAGTCGGTTCTGCCACCCTATCACAGAACTGACGACTCTGCTGGGGAAATTATAAAGTGGGGATTACCTTAGGGTCAAGATCATTTTTCTTTTTTGACTATTTGTTTGCTTTACTTTTAAGGGTTTTGTTTGGGTACTATAGATCCTACACCCGGATCTGGGGAAACCTTTTAGGTAAGTAGCAATAGATCGTGGAAACTGTGCGAGGTATACCGACACGGTTGAAGCGATAGCTACATTGATGCGACACTTTGGTTGGTACTGGTAGCCCTTGAGTTAATCAAGGAGAATACGGGGCCGCTGCATGGTGTCATGAAGCGTCAACTGACCTTAGAACCTTTAAATGAACAACTTGGCCATTAGGACGTAGTGAGATGGCCGTCTTTAGTGTATTCCCAAAGTCAGCAGATACTCGATGCTACACTCATTGAGATTTGACTCCTGAGTTTTGTTTGGTTGCAAGTCAGTTTCCTATCAAACGAAGCTTGTGGGAAAGATCAGCGATATTGCGATCCCTTAGAACCATGTTACTATTTATAGGAAAGGTTGAACCAATCCAACTTCAAGAGGGTATGACCTTAAAACCCGTGAAAGCCTTAAACCGAAGGTCTTAGTGTGATTTGCTTGTGCTTGCTATATATGTGATTTCTTGGCATAATCATGACATCATAACATGGCATATCATACTAACCATTTCAAGGATTTTCTAGGGCTTATCTTTGTCTTGTTTTGTAGGACATGACATCCGCTCGCAGGAACACTATCCAAATCAACCTTGTGAAAATTCATCCCCAACTCAAGGAGTTAGAATCAAGGATTCTTGAAAGCTCTCCCTTCACTGAAAAACATGGTCAACTTCTCAACTTGGTCACTTCAACCCCTGATGAAGAAATGTTAAAGGTGCTCTTTTAGTTCTTTGACCCGTTGCACCACTGCTTCACTTTTCCTGATTACCAGTTAGTGCCTACTATGGAGGAGTTTTCTCAGTTATTGGGGGTACCTATCCTTAATCAGCTACCATTCAAGGGTATGGAAAGAGACCTAAAGCCTGAAGAGATTGCTCAAGCTTTGTCTTTACAACGGTCTGATGTGATGGCAAATTAGGAAACCAGAAGAGGTGTCCAAGGATTTCCAGTCAAGTTTCTATTTGAGAAAGCTCACTATTTTTGGGATAACCTAGATTTACAAGCTTTTGAAGAGGTGTTGGCCCTTCTCATCTATGGGATGGTACTATTCTCTAACACGGACCAACTCATAGATGTGAATGTGGTCAAGATTTTTCTGTCTCATAATCCGGTACCTACCTTACTTGGGGATATTCTACACTCTCTACATACTCGCACTCTAAAGAGAAGATGGGACCTTCTGTGTTGCACTCCTCTATTGGCTAGGTGGTTTATTTCGCACCTACCCTGGTCTATTCTAAGAAATTAGTAGGGTATGAGATGGTCTCACAGGCTGATGTCCCTTACACATTCAGATATTCAATGGTGTTTGCGATCCTCGGAGAATGTTACCATCATTGATCACTGTAGGGAATTCCCTAATGTCCCTCTCTTAGGAATTAGGGGAGGAGTCACTTATAATCCTTGTTTGGCGTTGCGACAGTTTGATTATGCTAGAAGGGATGTTCCTCACGACACGCTCGTCCAAGGAATCACATTTGACTATGAGAGTGATGTTCAGGGTTATCGTAAAAGGTTCATTCGAGCTCGGGGCATGATAAACAGAGTTGATAGCAAGATACTGGGGCACAAGAATTCCATCCCTCTTGAGCCTTACCTCAAATGGGTGCGAGCTCGTGCTCAATGTATTATGATGCCTTAACCCGCTATCTTACCTGTGATTGTGGAGCCAATTGCTGAAGGAGACACTCCTTACGTTATTCTTCATCCTGATATGCCAACTGATTTTGAGGAGCTACGGAAATCCTGGATCCAACTCAAAGAAGAACGAGATACCTTTGAAACCCAATTCTACGCCAGCGAGAAGAAGGCTCTAGAGCTCACTCGGTTACTTCACGAGGAGAGAATATAAATGCCTATATTGCACCAAAGAGGACACGCCTGTGGGAAGCTTAAAGTCTTCCTTTTTGCTTGGAAATTTTATTGTTGCTTTATTCCCTTTGTGTGCCCAAGAGGCATTATTATGATCAATAAAATATCTTAATACGATTAATGTTTGTTCTCTTTCTGTTTAAGCAAATTTGAGTCTTAGAAATCCTTGAAAACATTGCATACATATATCATACATATCATTGCATAAGCAGGTTTCAAAATAGGTTTCTCATCTTCTGTGCTGTTTATTTCAACAATGGCTCTATAACAAACAGTGAAGGATCTACTGACTCAGAATTCCCAGTTTCAACAGATGATCATGGCTCTGACCAAGGTGCAAGAAGAACTGAAAGCCCTGCTTGTTAAAGAAAAGAAGAAGCCAAGGAAACCAGCTGGTGTGGTGAACTTGGGAAGAAGGATCAGAGGACCAGTGCAGCGAGCCTCTGAACTGATAACTTCATCAAAGGAAGGAAACAATCAAGAGGAGGAAACAAGATAGGAAGACTCTAGTACAAAAGAATTTGATGATGAATCTGACTATGATGAGGAATAATATCCTCCTGCTGATGAAAAATACAAACATCTGGAGGATCGTTTGAATGCAATGGAGGTCCGGAAGGTACCAGGTCTGGATTTTGAAGAATTGGGTTTGGTTTCTGGGGTTGTCATCCTGCAAAAGTTCAAGGTGCCGGTGTTCACCAAATATAATGGGGTTTCATGTCCCAAGATGCACCTCCGATCTTATGTGAGGAAGATACAGCCTCACACTACTGACAAGGACTTATGGGTTCACTTCTTTCAGGATAGTCTGTCCGGAACTCAACTAGAATAGTTCTACCAGCTAGAAAGGGCCAACATCTATAATTGGGAAGACCTGGCTGTTGCTTTCTACAAGCAGTATCAGTACAATGCAGACCTTGCTCCCACCCGTACACAACTCCAAAGTATGTCTATGGGTTCGAGCGAGGGCTTTAAAGACTATGCTTAGAAGTGGAGGGACTTAGAAGGAAGAGTCCAACCCCCCTGTTTGATAGGGAGCTAGTGGATATGTTTCTGGGTACCCTGTCTGGTCCGTTTTTCAATCACCTGATTGGAAGCTCCTCAGCCGACTTCACTGAATTGATCTTGACGAGAGAAAGAGTGGAAGCTGGAATTAGGAGTAGTAAGATCCAAAAGGATGCATCCTCCAGTACAGTAAGGAAGCCATTTTCTAGGAATAAAGAGGTTAGTGTTATGTACAGTCAAAGGAATCAGGACAAAACTAAACACCGTCCAGCGGTAGGGGCTGTTATGATCCCTAAACTTGCACCTACTCAACAAAGGAACAATCAGCCTAGAACAGAAAGGTCGGTAAGACAGTTTACCCGAATAAATATGACGATGTCTCAAGTCTTGCCACATTTGTTTTAAATCTAATCTGGTAACCTTGCGGGAAGCTCCGAAGAATCCCAACACCGCCTCTCCCCGTTACAATCCAAATGCTCGATGTGCTTACCATTCAGAAAGTCCAGGTCATGATACAAACGACTGTTAGGCTTTGAAAAACAAGGTGCAAGACCTTCTCGAGGCGAAGGAAATTGAATTTGACGCCCCCAAGATTCCCAATGTTATCACTGCTCCTATGCCCAAGCACAGCCGTGGTGTTAACACTATTGAAGATGACGTGTTTATTACTTCTGTTGAGGAACTTGTTACTCCTCTCTTGACTGTTAAGAAGAACTTGTTGAAGGCCAGTTTATTTTCGGGCTGTGGCGAAGGTTCCACTCATGTTTATCTCTACCGACTGGTTATCATTTGTTGAAGGCAGGTGTTCAACGCCTGATGGATGATAGAGATATTTTTTTTGAAAAGACTACCGTTCCAACCATTTCTTGCAAGGATATTTCAATAATAACCATTTCTGCCAGTCCTCCCAGGTTCTCCACCAAAAGACCCGTCAGGATTACATCTGCTCCGTAGCTGGATCCTCTGATTATCACCATGCCAGGGCCAATCTCGTACTCCTCGAACAAAACTGTTCTCTGGAACTATGGGGGTGACGTCTACTACCACGGTGTCAAGCAAGACCTGCTGACTGTTGAAGACCAGGTTTATGAAAATGTTGATCCCGACATTGGCAACATTGTTGGAACCAGCAAAATAACAAGAAGTGGAAGAGTGTTCTCCCCTGAGATTTCTCCTCCAAAATATGTTACTGGTCCTGTGATCATTCCTACTTTTGTTCCTGCTGATACCACTACTTCAATTCCTGTGATTACCCCCGTTGACACCCCTATCACTGAGTCGACTAAGACTCGGGGCAAAGACATATTGATTGAGCCTATCCAGATGAAGGCGCAGTCAGTATCTATCCTAGAGGCTTCCAAGAAAGAAATGGAAGAAATTTTGAAGATTATAAAGAAGAGCGACTAGAATGTAGTCGAACAATTGAGGCAAACCCCTTCCATGATTTCTATGCTAGCCTTACTGTTGTGCTCCAAAGCTAATGCAAAGGCTTTGGTTAAGTTCCTTAAAACTGCCCACGTGCCACAAGAAACCTCTACTGATCAATTTGAAGATTGTGTGGCCAGCTTGACGGCTAATAACGGTTTGAGTTTTTCTGATGCTGGTCTAACACCCAGAGGGAGGAAACACAATGATGCACTGCATGTATCCGTCGAGTGAAGCGGAACTACTTTGGCCCATGTTCTAGTAGATACTGGTTCATCATTGAATGTGCTGCCCAAGAAGGCTCTGGATAGACTAGATTGTGAAGGTTTGACCTTGAAGCCCAACAATATAGTAGTGAGATTTTGACGATTCAAAGAGAATGGTGCACGGAGAGGTGAACATCCCCATCAAAGTTGGTTCTCATACCTTTGACTCCACCTTCTATGTGATGGATATCAGACCATCTTATTCTTATTTGTTGGGTCGCCCTTGGATCCATGGGGCGAGAGTTGTCACGTCTACTCCGCATTAGATGATGAAATACCCGGTAAGAGGAAATATTGTCACGGTACACGGGGAAGAAGAATACAAGGTCAGTCACTTGAACTCCTTCAGATACATGGAAATGGATGGCGAGTTCATCGAGACTCCGTGTCAAAACTTCAAAGAGATACCTCAAACTATAGCTACAACTGAAACTATCACCAATCTTCCAAAGATCACAAGACCTCCCTTAAAGATGGCTTCTCTCAAGGATACAAAAGCAATTATTGAAGAAGGTGGGTCTACCATCTGGGGACAACTCCTGGATATTCCATACAAGTCTGATAAGTTTGGTTTGGGTTTCTCTTCAGGGGCTCAAAGGGATGTCCGTCGTGCTCGTGCTGGAAGACCTCCCATATGCATCAGCAATCATGGGGTCAACGCTCTAGAAGACAGTGATGGTGACAATGACATAGATAGCTGGATCTTCCCTACTACCAACGGTGGACCCAGTAACTGGACAACAAAAGACTTTGTACCAATTACTTTTATTCAGAAGTAATTGTCTTTCTTGTTTTTGGATATGTAATAAACAATACAAACTTTGTGGCCATGTGTCTTACCCGGGGCACAATGGTTTATTTGTGAGGGTTATCATGTTTCAATTTCATATGACATTAATAAAGCATTGGACGTTTATGCATACAAATTTTGCGCTCTCAGTTTTTCTTTTCTACTTTTTACTTTGTCTATATAGATATGCTCTTACACACACTCGCGTATCAAACTGCAGATTCATATCCACTCTGGATCCCATTGATAACAGTTCTGCAATTGTCGATTATGACTTTGAAAATCCGATCAACCAAGCCAAGGACGAAGGTGAGGAAGATTGTGAGGTACCCGGAGAACTTGCTATACTATTACAGCAGGAAGAAAGGGCTATACAGCCTCATGAAGATCCAGTTGAGACAATAAACTTGGGCACAAAGGAAGACAGAAAAGAAGTCAAGATTGGTGAAATATGGAGCTTGGTGTTAAATAGCGGTTGATATAGATGTTGCATGATTATGTCGAGATCTTTGCCTGGTCATATGAAGACATGCCAGGACTGGATACGAATATTGTGGTTCATCGTCTGCCAACTAAAGAAGATTGCCCTCTGGTAAAGCAGAAGGTTCATCGTATGCGCCCTGAAATGTCAGAGAAGATCAAAGAAGAGGTTATGAAGCAGTTCAATGATGGGTTCCTAGCTATCACCTCTTATCCTCAGTGGATTGATAACGTGGTCCCGGTGCCTAAAAAGGACGGCAAAGTACGGATGTGTGTGGACTACAGAGATTTGAATAGGGCAAGCCCAAAGGATGACTTTCCACTTCCCCACACTAACGTTCTGGTTGATAACACCGTTCAACACAAGATATTTTCCTTCATGGACGGTTTCTCTGGTTACAATCAGATCAATATGGCACCTAAAGACATGGAGAAGACAACCTTCATCACTCAATGAGGCACTTTCTGTTACAAAGTGATGTCGTTTGGATTGAAGAATGTTGGGGCAACCTATCAGTGAGCCATGGTAGCTCTGTTTCATGATATGATTCACCATGAGATAGAAGTCTACGTTGATGACATGATAGCACAGTCTCAAACCGAGTAAGAGCACCTCGATCATCTACAAAAGTTGTTTGATAGGTTGAATACGTATAAGATGAGATTAAATCTGAACAAGTGCACCTTCAGAGTAAGGTCTGGTAAACTCCTAGGTTTCATTATCAGCGACAAGGGTATTCAGGTGGATCCCGAAAAGGTGAAGGCTATATAAGAGATGTTGTCTCCTCGCACTGAGCAGGAAGTTAGAGGTTTCTTGAGACGCCTGAATTACATTTCCAGGTTCATTTCCCATCTAACTGCTACTTGTGAACCAATCTTCAAACTCCTGAAGAAAGATCAAGTGGTAAAGTGGAATAACAAGTGCTAGACTACCTTCGAGAGAATCAAGGAATACCTTCAAGAGCCTCCAATTCTGATGCCTCCGATTGAAGGAAGACCTTTGATAATGTACTTAACAGTGCTAGATAATTTAATGGGGTGTGTGCTGGGGAAGCATGGTGAGTCTGGTCGAAAAGAGCATGAAATATACTACCTTAGTAAAAAGTTTACCGATTGTGAAACAAGATACTCACTGCTCGAGAAAACTTGCTGGACTTTGGCATGGGCTGCTCGCCGACTGAGACAGTATATGTTGACCCACACTACTTTGTTGATATCTAAGATGGATCCGATCAAGTACATCTTCGAGAAGCACACTCTATCCAGAAGAATAGCAAGATGGCAAATGATCTTGACCGAATATGACATCTAATACACGACCCAGAAAGCAATCAAGGGAACTATACTAGCTGATCATCTGGCTCATCAGGTTGTGGACGACTACCGGTCCATGAACTTTGAATTCCCGGATGAGAATATTATGTTAGTGTATGACTATGAAGAACCTTGACCGAATGAAGGACCTGAGGAAGGATCCCGATGGACTATGGTTTTCGATGGAGCTTCCAACGCACTCAACAATGGCATTAGTGTTGTAATCTTATCTCCCCAGGGTTGTCATACTCCTTTCACTGCCAGATTATGTTTCAACTGTACCAACAATATGGCGGAGTTTGAAGCATGCATCATGGGTCTCAAAGCTGCTATTGACCTGAGGATCAAGTTCTTGAGCATTTTCGGGGATTCAACCTTGGTAATAAGTCAAATCAAAAGGGAGTGGGACACGAAGCACCCGAATATCATCCCTTATAAAGAACATGTGCTGACATTGCTTCCACACTTTGAAGAGGTCACCTTTGAACATTTCCCACGAGAAGAGAATTAGTTAGCGAATGCTCTAGCTACTATGTCGTCTATGTTCAAGTTCAAGTGGGACAACGAAGCTCCTTAGATCACTATTGAGAGGTTGGATGAACCAGCATACTGCTATGAGATTGACACTGTAGAAGTAGAAGACAAACCTTGGTTTCATGAAGTAAAGAGGTATCTCTAGGCTCATTAATATCCCGAGGGGGTGTCTGTCAATCATAAGAAGTTTCTGAGAGGGTTCTCTGCAAAGTTCTTCCTCGGCAATGGAATCCTCTACAAACGTAACCATGACTCTACTTTACTTCGGTGCGTAGACAAAAGCGAAGCAGAGAGGATCGTGGAAGATTTACACAAAGGTATCTTTGGCACCCATTCTAATGGACACACCATGGATAAAAAGATCCTACGGGCAGGATACTATTGGTCCATTATGGAAGCAGACTGTTATCAGCATTCCCGAACTTGTCACAAATGCTAGATCTATGCTGATAAAGTACATGTACCTTTGGTTCCCTTGAACGTCTTGACGGCTCCCTGGCCCTTTGCAATGTGGGGCATTGACATGATCGGAGAAATTAGACCTACCTCCTCCAATGGGCATCGCTTCATCCTAGTGGCCATTGATTACTTCACAAAGTGGGTCGAGGCTGCCTCTTTTGCTACTATTACCAAGAACGTGGTGGCACGGTTTATCAAACATAACCTGATTTTTAGGTATGGTGTTCCAGAAAGAATCATCACGGACAATAGTACAAATATCAATAATACAATGATCACAGAGCTCTGTAAACAACTCAAGATCCAGCATCATAATTCTTCCCCTTACCGACAGAAGATGAATGGCGCTGTGGAGGCTGCTAACAAGAATATTAAGAAAATCATACATAAGATGACAATGACGTACAAAGACTAGCATGAGATGTTACCATTTTCTCTTAATGGTTACCGCACCTCAACGCGTGCATCAACAGGGGCAACACCTTATTCTCTGGTATATGGTATGGAGGTTCTCCTACATATTGAAGTCCAGATCCCTTCTCTGAGGATCATGAAGGATGCATGTTTGAAAGAAGACGATTGGATCCAGACTCGACTTGATCAACTAAATCTGATTGATGAGAAAAGGCTTACTGATGTCTGTCATGGTCAAATGTATCAAAAACGGATGATCAAGGCTTTCAAAAAAAAGTCAGACGTCAAGTATATTAAGTGGGTGATCTGGTAATCAAGCGTATCATACTGCCACAAGGTGATCCCAGGGGAAAATGGACTCCCACGTACGAAGGGTCATTTGTGATCAAAAGCATATTCTCTGGAGGAGCCATGATTCTAACCACCATGGATGGTGACGACCTTTCACCCTGTTAATGTGGACATAGTGAAAAGATACTACGCGTAAACAAAGACCCGCTAGGTTGACTGGCCTAGGAAAAAATAAGGGCATCCCGGCGAACCAAAAGGGTTTGGGAAAAAATTAGGGATGAATACAAAAAAAAAAATAGAATCCGTACACCCGGCAAGTCGAAAACCTGAAAAGGCGGCTTGGGCAAAAAAGGGTATCCCGGTGGATTGAAAACCCGAAAGGTCGGTCCAGGCAAAAGTTAGGGATTTGAAGCATATAATTATGTCCCATTAGATCACCTTGCGACCAGACTTCAGTATCGACTATCAATCTCAAATAATACCGATCAATCCAGTCAGCTTCAGACAAGTAGCAAAGTGATGAGACGCTCGAAGACATAGGGGAAATAGCAGATTTGAAACTCAAAGGGATTATTACACATAGCTGTTTTCTCTTTGTACACTATTTTGTGTAATTTTCATTTCCTATGACGGCGTTCTCCTACTAGAACGTCAGTCTCTTTATACAAAATGCCTGTTATAGGCGAACTTCAAAAAAATCAATACAAATCATTCCTTGAAAGTACAAAACTATTTTTTTTCTTTTTCTGTTTTGTTTAGCAAAAACATCTAATGACTTATTTTTGACATATGCATTTAAATATGATCACTGTTCACAAATACTTGCATAAAAAACAGAAAGATAATTACTAATGATTTTAAGAAACGGGGAAAAGTGTAAGGAACAATTTACAATCCCGACAGTTACTCCTTCCAGCAGGTACAAAGGCAGAGACAGTTTGAGACAAAGTTGCCATTACAACGCGACCCCAAAATGACTATGTTCCCCACAGAGTAGAAACAACAAGAGTTTTGATCTCTCCTTCCCCAAGCAGGAATTACCTCCTCCAGCGAAGTTCCTTCAGAGAACTGAAATCTGTATTCCTCGGCCAAGCTTTATAATCTTAAACAGTTTATTAAAACTCCTCCCGAGTAGAGTTTATTCCTCAAACTGTGGAATATCATTCCCCAACAGAGTTTATTTCTCTATATCGGCAAGATCTTCCAACAAAGCATCCTCCCTCCACAGAGTTATTCTCAAGCAGAGTCAATCCCCGATAGGATATCCTCAAATAGAAAGAGGGAATCCCCGGAAAATAATATCCATTCATCATCCTCAACAGAAACAAAGGATTCATCTTCCCAATACTCTTCTGCAGCAGTCCGGGATTTACTTTCCTAGGCTAAGAAATATCGTAAATAGCATCCCATATTCATACATTATGGCATGCGCATACGCATTACATACAACATGATCTCATTTATTTTGAGAACATTATCACAAGTTATTTTATACATCATGACATTGCATACGACTAACTCTTTACCTTTTTATGGAAATATCAATTCAACAAACACCGTTGACTACTTACTTGACCCGGTAGTCTTCTCAAAAGCTACGTCTGATGAAGGGACATTTTGGCATTTTCCAGAAAGACGTTCTCAAAAGACCTTCTCTGGTTTAGTCGGATCGATACTAAGATCTCTCTAATTTCTATTCCAGTTGAAGATATTCCAAGTCTTTTGTCTAGTTCAGTTGAATCGATGCTTAGATTCTTTTGATTTCCATTCCAGTCAAAGTTAATCCAAGACCTTCTCTGGTTCAGTCATATCGACACTAAGATCTCTCTGATTTCTATTCCAGTTGAAGATATTCCAAGACTTTTGTCTGGTTCAGTTGAATCGATACTAAGATTCTTCTGATTTCCATTCCAGTCAAAGTTAATCCAAGACCTTCTCTGGTTCAGTCAGATCGACACTAAGATCTCTCTGATTTCTATTCCGGTTAAAGATATTCTAAGACTTTTATCTGGTTTAGTTGAATCGATACTAATATTCTTCTGATTTCTATTCCAGTCAAAGTTAATCCAAGACCTTCTCTGGTTCAGTCAAATCGACACTAAGATCTCTATGATTTCTATTCCAGTTGAAGATATTCCAATACCTTTGTCTGCTTCAGTTGAATCGATGATAAGATTCTTCTTATTTCCATTCCAGTCAAAGTTAATCCAATACCTTCTCTGGTTCAGTCATATCGACAATAAGATTTCTATTCTAGTTGAAGATATTCCAAGACTTTTGTCTGGTTCAGTTGAATCGGTACTAGGACTCTTATGATTTCCATTCCAGTCAAAGTTAGTTCAAGATTTTCCTCTGGTTCAGTTAGATTGATACCAAGATCTCTCTGATTCCTATTCCAGTTGAAGATAATCCAAGACCTTTTTTTGGTTCAGTTAAATCGACACTAAGATTTTTCTGATTTCTATTCCAGTTTAAGAAACTGCAAAGCCTAGAGTATGACCAGAAAATAGTTTAATCTCATTTCCCCAGTAAGTCGCTGTGAAGCCTGGAATACGACCAAATAGCAGTCAACCTTATCATCCTCAGCAAGTCACTGTGAAGCCTGGATCCTGGCCAGATAGCAGTTCACTTCCATCTCTTCAGTCAAGGGATGACTCCCCAGTAGAGTAATGGACAACCGAAGCTCCTAGACTCTATTCCCCTAAAAAACATTCCCCAGCGGACTCCTCCTTAGACAACAGGTATAGGAATCCCCGTAAAGAGAATTCTTATGAAGTCAACATCTATTTTGGATGGCATCTTTAAGACCATCTCCGACGACTCTCCGTCATACTTCTTGGATGGCATCTTTAAGCCCATCTCCGATGACTCTCCGTCATACTCCTTGGATGGCATCTTTAAGCCCATCTCCGACAGTCTTCTATCATCTTTTCAAAATGGAATCTGTAAGCCCATTCCCGATATTTATCCACCAACAGTCTCACTTCGGACGAGTGCAAATTTCAGGGCACTCTAGTGTTCAATCATCTTCCTTCAGATCACAAAAGGCAAACAAGCCAATCTAAATCTTTAGGTTTAAGAAGATTGAACAGGGACAACTGTTATACCCCAAAATTTTCCCTCCCATTTTCACACAAGACATACTCCTAGAGGTTCTCAATTGCTTAAGGTTGACCAAGAATTAACCAGACAATTCTCCTTCTAAGACAATGAACCTCTAACTAGGGTTTCAGTTTTCATCAAGATGTGTGAGCTCCAATGGTCTCAGATGTTTGCCATGATACTAATATGTCCTCAAGATTATCCATGCCAAATTTCATGCCTTGCACAATAAGTTTGCTCATCAATTGCTCAAGTATTGGAAAATCAATTGTGCTAGGTCAAAAGTCAACCGTGGTCCATGTAGAGTCAAGCTTCAAGATTTTTTTGTCAACATCAACATTTTGAAGTGGTATCCATCATTTGATCAAGGGTTGATCATTATTCCTCAATAAATGCTCCTAACCCATCAAAAGTTAAAAATGGAAAATTAGGGTTTCTATAGGAAAAGTCAACCAAACTTTGATCAAGCATAACTTTCTCATACTTTATCAGAAATTTTCCAACAAAATCTCATTTTGAAGAGAATCCAATTCCTTACAACTTCTCTCCATCCCTCAAGTTCAAGAAATGCACCATTTGAAAGATACAAGTTCATACATTACAGGTCATTTTTAGAAAGTCAATAAAAGCCACTTTTTTCCAAGACCTTTAACATCAAGATAACATCTTCCAATGAAAAATTGACAAAAATAAGGATTGAAGTAGACATCTTTGGATTTCAAAAAAGTCAAAGATCATCATCATGAGATAAAAATTGAGCAAGTTATGGCTTTCTCAAGTTGGGAAAATTTGGGAATTTTCAAGAAATATGCATTGAGCAAATTTGAGCTTTTAAGGAAATGGCTCATTTTTTTTGGACTTCAAACATCTTCCTAAGAGTATAAAGGACTCTTAAAACCATTTTTGCATAGTATTGATTTTATTTGCATTTTATATTAATTTTATTTAATTAAAAATCAAATAAATCAAGATTATTGCAAATTATATGGATCAATATGGTTAAGGCTGGTTTTAATGCATGGAGGGGTCCCAATTTTCGTGTACAGCAAGGCCAACATGTTTACATTCATTCAAAATTAAAAAATGGAAAAAATCCCATGCTTTTGGCCAAGGTTACAACTATGTATTCATGGTTTTGAAACCACATAATCATGGTGGTTATTGCCTTTGTTTCTTTGTCTCATTACTACTCTCTACATAAATAAGCCATTGGCCAGCTCCAAACACGCACACATAGCCTGGGGAATCTCTGAGTTTTTTTTCAAAAAAACACTAAATTTGTCAAATTCAAATTTCAGTCTCCAACTTGTTTTAATCTCAAACAAGGATCCCAATCAACTCCTGGAGGTTCCCTGAAGTTGTCCCAACGATTTCCAAGCCTTGAAGCATTGCCAAACGCGTTCTCCATTCATCACAGTTTGCTTCCCTTTTTGAATTTGTTTGGTACAATTCATACAATATCATTGTATTTTAACCATGCATATTTAACCTTTTAAGCATTTGCAAGCTTTTGATTTAGTTTGATTGTAGTTTCGATGCCGGAATCGCATACTACCATTTCTAGGGTTTGATCCTTAGAATTGGGGATTTTCATAACAGGAAAAATTAGCCTAAACTAAGGACCCTATCATGTTCAGGAAGTTGAGAGCAATCAATCCATGGCCTCAAAGTAAATTTATTTTGTGTATTGTGCTTGTTTCAAATACAGGGTTTACAGTGACGAACAAAAAATGGTCACTATAGGTATTTCTACCTAAGACGACAGAGGGAGGTAGGAGATGAAGTGTGTCAGCCTCTGATTGGCCAGTTTGAATAATTGCACATTGTGATACGGTTGGAGAACTGACTTGGGTTGTTTTGCATTTTATCTCAAATGTTGCGGTTAGCAAGAGTCGCCACCGACTTTTCTTTTATCCAAAAGGAAAGGTGGAAAAGTACAGGAAAGACCTTTGAGATTATCTAAATAGAATATTTTGGAGATTCCATCTTAAATTTTTCTAATGAAGCTCCCTTGAATCTGGACGTCATTCGTAATGTTAATTATTGTTTTTCACAAAGGAACATGCCAAAAAGTACAACAAATTGGAGTTTGAATTGTGTTATATTCTTTTTTAAAAATTTGTTTGATAAAAGTAAACAACAGATAATAAATAAATGAGATAAGCGTAATAGAGAATCAATATGAGATTTATATGTGTTCACTATAAAACCGATAGCTAATTTAATTCCTTCAATCATAAGGATTTCAACTAAAGTCAAATGTCTGAAGTATGCCTAAAATCTATGTTGATTAAGAGAAAGAAAACATTTTTCAAATTTTCAGAAATAAAAAAGACGAAAATTAATCTGATCCGAACGATTCATGGATATCAGGTTCGATCTGTTCGGTTCATGAATCTGTTCATTAATGTTATAATATTATATATTAATTTAAAAATCATATAAATTAATATAAAAAGATATTATAAAATATTTATAATATTCTAAAGATATTATAAGATAAATATTTATAATATACTAAGAGATATTATAAGATATATATTTATAATAGTCTAAGAGATATTATAAGATATTTATAAAATTTGAGATATATTATAATATTATAATAATATATTTTATTCTAACAATTAATGAGGTATGTTTTGAATTTGTTAATGATCTGTTAATTTTAGAAATTATAAATATGTATCTCTTCCGTTATTAAATATGATGATATTGAGAACTTTAGAGCAAAAGAGAGAAATAATGATTTAAGGAATTCCAAGGGAAAACTTAGAAAGACAAGAGTTTTTAGTAAACATTTGGAGTTATCTAAGGGGATTGAAAAATACTTCTAAACACCTTAGATTTATGTAATTTTTATATTGAGAGTTGGAGAGATTGAGAAACACTTGGGTAGAAAATAAGGTTTGTTCTTGGGAACTTCGAAGGCTATTTTCTTATAACTCATTTGTAATCTCATGTAACAATTTTTGGATTATAGTGAATTGGATAATTGCTCTCTCCCTCAATAGATCTTTTGATCGAACCGGGTAAACAAACATTTCGCCTTTTCTCGCCATATTCTATTATATTTTATACTTATTGATTATTATTGTTGAAGATCATTTATTTTGGTTAGTACTATTCATTGCCTCATATATCAAAGTGTTGATTGAAATTGAATCTTGTCATTATCACAAAAATTGGCGCCCACTGTTGGGTAAAGGAGTATTGTTTACAAGTGAGTACCATGGCCAAATGAAAGATCATAAAATTTTCCGGAGACAATAATTTTGGATTGTGGAAGGTGATGATGCAAACAATTTTAATTCAAGAGAAGTGTGTTAAATCTTTGAAGGGAGAGGCATTGATGCCTGCAAGGCTTACACTAGTAGAAAATATCGAGATGGTGGATAAGGCCAAAAGTTATATTATCTTGTGTCTCAGGGATAAAGTTCTAAGGGAAGTCTCCAAAAGATAAGGGATAAAGATGCATGAGACTGCTGAGTTGTTATTTTCTTTTTGGGAAATGATTGATGTCAAAGTATCTTACTTGGTTGGTAGAGAATTTCTTCAGAGAAGAATACTAAAAACCAAGGGATAAACCTGTTAGAAACTATAACAGAGAAAACTCAATTTGAGGTAGAGTTTCCTACTATGGTTACTAGTAGTTGTGTGGAAATAGTTATAGAGATCTCTGATTATCAGCTAACTCATGATAAGGTAAGAATAGGGATTGTAAAGGGGAGGTTATACTAGCCTTGGGTGTTATGCTTTGAATGTGGCTAAAGAGTTACAAAATTCAGAAAGAAGGACCTTCAAAGAGGCATTCGAAAGCAGGTAGAGTCAACGATGGTTGAATAATCATACTTTTGGGCTTGTTAGATTACCTAGGCAGAAAAAGGTAACTGGAAATAAGTCGAGGAAAGTTGAGAGATCAAGATTCAAGGGTGCCTTGAATTTGATTAAGGTTATTAATTAGAGTTTCAACATGACAGAGAGCAACATGGTTGTTGATGGTTAAATGGACATCAACATGGTTTAAAGTCTAAGTGGATATTTTTGAAGTATGCCTTAAAACCTTTATTGATGAAGAGAAAAAAATATGCTTCGAGATTTCCAGAAATCAGAAAGTCAAAAACTAGTCTGATTTGAGCGGTTCACGGATATCAGGTTCAGTCGTTTTGGTTCATGAATTCATTCATTAATGTTAGAATATTTTATATTAATTTTGAGATCATATAAATTAATATAGAAATATATTATAAGGTATTTATAATATTCTAAAAGGTATTAAGATATATATTTATAATATTCTAAGAGATATTATAAGATATATATTTATAATTTTATAAGCGATATTATAAGATATTTATAATATTTGACATATATTATAAGATTATAATAACATATTTTCTTCTAATAATTAATGAGATATGATTTGGATTTGTTATGGATTTGTTGGATTTTAACAATTATAAATATGTATCTCTTTTATTATTAAGTGTGATAATCTTGAGAAATTTAGAGCAAAAGAGAGAAATAAGGGTTTAGGAAATTCAAATGGAAAACTTAGAAGTGCAAGGGTTTTGGCAAACCTTCAGAGTTATCTAAGGGTATTGGAAAATACTTCTAAACACCTTGGGTTTGTGTGATTCTTATATTGAGAATTTGACAGATTGAGAAACACTTGGGAGAAAATAGAGTTTGTTCTTGGGAACTTAGAAGGATATTTTCTTGTAAATCATTTGTAATATATTGTAAAAACTTTTGGAGTACAGTGAATTGGAGAGTGGCTCTCTCCCCCAAACATAGATTATTTGATCGAATAAGGTAAACAATTTTTTTTTGGCCTTATTTTATCTTTTTCTGCTAAATTCGTTGTCTATTTGTTATTATTGTCGAATACAATTTATTTTAGTTGCTACTGTTCTTTGTCGAGACATATCTAATTCCTTGATGTGAATTGAACCTTATCATTTTCACTACATCACACTAACAAAAAAACCACCAAATTATATAAATGTCAAATTGACTATACATTAGACTTCTCAAAATCTAAGATTAGTCTCAACTGATTTAGAAGAAGTTAGTTAAGAGTTAGTTATTTGTAGCTTATGTTATTTAGAATTTGTTATATTCATTCTAAAATTAGTTAGAAGGATAACTTCTATCCCAATCAACTAGCATAACAACCTCTTGTATATAAGCTACACAAATTGTTAATCAATGTATGTAAACTCATTCTCTACTTTCATTCTTCAATCTTCTCCTTCTTCATGATCAACATCATGAACTCATATGAGTTTTCACATCATAATATGGTATCAGAGTCTCTTCTTCCCTAGAGATTCATCTCTTCACTTAATTGGATTCTATGATGCCGATTGGACATAGTGCATCGATAGTAGAAGATATGTATCAAGCTCATGCTTCTACATAGGCTCATCTCTCATTTCACGATGAACCAAAAAGCAAAATAACATGTCATTTTCTTCCTCTAAAGCTGAGTATCAAGCTTTGGCTACAACAACTTATGAACTCCAATGGATTCTATATTTGATGCATGATTTACACATCAAATATTCTAAACCACTCGTCCTTTTTTATGACAGTCAAAGCCCCATTCACATAGCTGCAAATCTCATTTTTCATGAAAGAACTAAACATCTAGAGATTGACTGCCACGTTGTACGTGAAAAGTTCTTGGCTAGTGTCATGAAGCTCATTCCAGTTTTGTCATAAGATCAGCTTGTCGATTTTTTCACCAAATCTTTACTTCCAAGACCATTCCATGCACGTATGTCCAAGTTGATCTTACTCAACATTTACAAAAGTTTAACTTGTTAGAGGCTCTTTACTAATTTAAAAGAAGTTAGTTAAGAGTTATTGAATTGTAGTTTATGTTAGTTGGAATCTACTATATTCAGTCCAAAGTTATTTAGATGGATAACTTATATCCTAATCAACTAGCATAACAAACTCTTGTATATAAGCTATACACTCATTATTAATAAATGTATGTGAAATCATTTACTACTTTCATTCTTCAATCTTCTTTGTTTTCTTCGTGATCAACATAATGAATTCATATGAGTTTTCACATCATGATAATTAGCACGATAAATCCTTTAAGGTATAAAACCTTTACTCAGCTAAGTTGCAATGAAAAATAAATTATAAATTACAACTTGATAGTGAAGGTAATGTACTATTTATAGTAATATTTGAAAAAAAATATTGTTACAAGTATTAAGCACAATTTGGAATAATTTTGTACAATTCTTGCATTTCATGTCATGAGTTGTACAACTTCACACTATTGACAGTTGTGCTAGAAATATTCCATAAACCTGTCATAAGACAAAAAAGATAAGTAAAGTAAAGAAGACATAGCATAATGTGTAATCAAGAATTCATTCTCTTAAATTGAAATACTAGATACAATGACAAATTTTAGTATAGTGAAAAATAAATCAAAGTGAAAAACTTAAGCAAATGGAAGCATAAAACAGATGGAAGAAAAAAAAGGGTGATACAAGGTTTGACCAGTACTTAGGGTTAATAACTTAATATTTTAGAGTTTCTATGATCATGTACACAACATATTTTATGACAGGTATATCAGCAATAGTTTGGTCATTCCACATGTTGAAGAGCTTGATGAAGGATTGGGTAGTTTGAGCCAACTGATCAAACAACTCTTTAGTGAAAAACCGGGTTGAAGGGTAGTTAGAAGAACAAAAAGACTAGACCTCTATATGCAAGGCATCAACATGTTCTAAAGTCCATTCAAACATTTTTCAAGGTGTAAGTTATTTATTTTTCTCCCATGGGGAAAGTATCCATGTATTCCTTCTTTAATAGTCAGTCTTAAGCATTGTGCACCAAACCCTTATGGCTTTCAACTTTCTCTAATAAGAAACAAGATTTTTCTTCGCCAATCTCCTTCTAACTACCCCATTGTGATCGACTCACTCATGAAAAAGTTTTTGCATTCATCCTAAATTTTGAAACTTCACTAGGGTGCATGCTCTTAGGTTTATGCATATGAGTTTCATTGACCTTACTTGCCAAATTTACTACAAACTCCAAAAACAAGGAAAGGTGTTGAGTTTCACTCATCAAGTAAGTCACATTTAGGGGGAATGAATATTAGAGATCATATGTACTAAAATTCATTAACTTACGATATGATAGAATGTAGTTTCATTTAAGAATATCTTAATCTCATTTTTTCCCTCTCAACTAATCAAAATTATTATGGCTCGTATCTCTTCTTCTATGATAAGCATTAATTAGAATGGTCCTTGATGATAATTTGTCATATCACATTTTTGTTGAGAATAACAAGTGTGAGTAGTGTGGGGAAGTTTTACATTAATTAGATATGTGTAGACTTGAGCATTTATAAGTGAAAGAACCCACACAGATACCACCTTAATATTTTGGATGAGCATGTGATGTGTCTCCCCTAAAGGTGTGTTGCTCATAAAATAAAAAGCCACCAAGCAAAATTGCTCCCAAATGTTGACCCCAGGAATAACCCTAACAATTTTTAACCTTAATTTCCTTCATTTTTAAGTCACTTTGATTTTAATTTGTGTATGTTTTTGTAAGTTTGATTTAAGATTTCAAAGAATTATGAAAAATACCAATCTGAGCCAAAGTCCTCACAACTGGACAAATTTCATGATATTTTACTATATAAGTTATGATGAAAAAGTAAGGAGACGACTAACACACGAGAAATAGAAAAATAAAAAAGAGGAGAAAGTGCAAATATAAAACTCATTTAGATATAAGGGCTATAAAATTTTAAGAGAAAGAGGCATATTCCAAAGAAAGGGAAACACATGACATCGTTAGAGAATCATTGCTAATCGTTTTTCAAGCTAACTTTTTCTTTTATATTGTAATTTCTTTGAATCCCTTAAATATGAGTAGTTAGTTCTCTTATATTAGGTTCCCAATAATATGAATCATTAATTCATGTAGACTTTCTCCCTGTAATAAACATCTTTTCATTAATTATTCAATATTATTTTGTATTTAATGATTTTTTCCTATCTAAGAACTTACCGTAGATTTGTAGTATATTGGAATTAAATAGTATTGTGGGGGTTGTTTATGATTTCTAGACATAGGACATAATGGTCGTGACATTAAGTAATTTACCTGCCATAAAACCTTTGCCGATTGCAAATTATATTGTCCCAGGGCTTCTAGAGGATTAAGACGAAGCAGATTACTTGGAGATGAATTCGTTAAGTAACTGTGATTTTAAAATAGTCACGAGGAAAAGACATAATTAACCACAAAAAGGTATAGTCTTAATCACAATATTTAAAATAGAAGATTTTTGTCAAGAAAATCAAGATTAAGACTCGTGATAATTTCAAGCCAAAATTAACCACAATAAGGAAAATAATTCGAATGGGGGATTTAATTGTCTTTATCGTGTTATTAGTTAACCGCTAGTTTATTTAGAAATTTTATAATTAGTACACAATTAAATTAACCGCATTTTATGTAACTCTATTTACATTATTATGGTTGTATCCTGATGACAAGTACTATCCCCTTTGCAGAATTTAATACAATCCTCTTGGATACGGTAAAAAAACTTTACCACTTATGATTTTCGTAACTGTACCAAAATTTTTCAAACAAAATAGCGTCGTTTTCAGGAATGGTTGATCACTTTATTAGTCTGGAATTTTGACGTCATAGAGTTCGACATATAAGAAAAGAGTTCAGAAAAGTACTTAGTGAAATTTGGATATTTTGTGGAGTATTTCAATGTAGACATTCTAGCCCAAGAGGTCGAAGTCTAGGGGTCGAAGCCATTTTTTTGGGATTGAAGTTGAGACTTAGTATTTTTCTCAAACTGATATATTCAGAACTTCGACATCAGTAGTTAGAGCGAATAACAAGTTCAGTGCGAATAATTGTCTTTTAGTCTTATCCATACCAAAGAAATTACGTGGAAGCAAGTTTGAAGGCGAGAAAAATGCATCGAAATACGTGTTAATTTTTAAGGAGAGATTCACTGCAGGAAGTTAGTCATATGTTAGTATAAATAAGAGTTTTATCGTTAGGATTCGGGAGGTCAAATTCATTACAAAACCATAGGCGGAGCCAGCGTACGGCTAGGTCGGGCAGCTGCCCATGCTCATCTATCACTTCCAAGTAGAAAATCCTATTGCCAACTACTCAGTTCTTTCTCTTTTCCGCTCAACAATTTCACTCCCATCTTCTTCAAAACCCTACGACGACAATCTCGACGCCATTCACAATGTTCTCAGATCCATGGTAAATCCTCTCTCAGCTCCCTTTTCGTTCTCTCTCGTTTTCAATTTCAGTTAGTTAGGGTCACTAGTTACATTAAATTTGAGTTCATTTTTGTTTTGTTGTTATTGCACACTAAGTGTTCGATAAATTGTCTCAACCAAGTTTCTTTTCCTTTTTCGCTTATGTTTCTTACGAATTATTATGCTGAGTTGTTGTTATCAATTTACACCCTCTGGTTTTTCATCTTTCTCTTCAAACTATTCTTGTTTTATAACATTCTGTATCTGGGTTGGTTGGAACTTGGTTTTTTGAGCTAAAGATTGCATCTTTGAGATTTTTATGATAATGGCTTATTGTTTTTATTCTATTTGTTTCACTGTCTTAGATGGGTGATTTTTATTCTATTTGCATCTTTGGAGAAGAAATGGATTATTAGAAAGTGCATGATTTTAATGAGTTCATGTTCTTGAATCAAATTTGAGGAACATAGAGAACTTGTAGCCCATATTAATGCAGATGATGTCATACGAAGGATAAGGTATCACAAAATTGCAGAACATGGTTCTTTGTTGACCGATGTTTTAGAAGTGAGATTTTCATTACTATTTGCATATACACATCATCATCTAGTTAATCAACAATTTATTGGATGTTGATTTAAGGGAGTGGAGACATTATCGAGAATGATGGAACACCAACGTTGTACAACAGGAAAATAGACATTTAAGGGGGGGGGGGGGGGGGGGGGGGGGAAGTAGAAAGTGATGGAAAAGATTAGATTCTCTCATGTATTGTCCCAAAAAAGATTAACTTAACTGACAGATGATATATCTCCTGAGCTTGTCTTGTGCATTAGTCGTTCAAGTAGGATGAATACTATGTAATTTAGTAATAATTATTTATTGAGGGTAAAGTTTGACTTTGGTACATTTGCAATTGATTTGTGATTTAGTTTAATGAAATTCTCTTTTCTCGACTTTTATAGGTTTGTTCATTTTGTGAGCACACCTGAAATACTGTAACATGTATATATTATAGAATCCGAAATTTTAACATGTATATATTATAAAATCCGAAATCTTACAAATTGAAGAGGTAATTGCAATTCAAGGAAATAATTCCTTTGGGATTAGCATTGTACTGTCTTGGTAGAAAATTATGAAGCCAATGAAAACTTGCCCAGACTAAGAGTTTTATCGTTAGGATTCGGGAGGTCAAATTCATTACAAAACTCATACACTTAAAGTACTCCAGCGAAAAGTGAGAAACAAGTTATGTGAGAAAAAAATGTATGATTTTGAACACCATTCTATTTACATTTAAGAAAAACTTATTTTACTTTAACTTAGCTCTTTCCAACAATTTCCTTTTATCTTTTGCGTTACCATTTACCAAGATTTCGTCTACGTTGAAATACCTTATTTTCTGCAAATTTACATTTTGTTTTTTTTATAGAAATTAGAGTAGATTTCTATCTCAAATCAACCATTAAAATTTTTTTATAAGAGTTTATGCTTATATGTAATAGAATTAACTAGACGATCATGCTAGTAATCTTTTTTAAAGACTAACGCTTGTTTACTAAAATACACGGTAAACACACTTCAACAAGGAAAAATTAGAAAAATATACTAAATGTTACGCTTATTTAATTTTTTAGTTTTATTTATTTTATTTTTCAATTTTAATTTAATTTTCTTTTATACTACTAAAGATATCTATTTGTTTAGTTTTTGTTCTTCGCCGACCAGAAAGTCCAATAGCTACGGCCCAGAAAACACATTGGTCCATCGGGTCACTCACGAAGCTAGTACATTATCCTAGTCTAGAGTGCATGTGATTTAAATCCAAAATCCATCACCCGGATCTCTATATTCCACACCTAAAGATTATCAAATTTTTATAACCATCCTACTATATAAGAAGGGAACACGTCATTTCCTAGATATATTTTTAAATTCAAACTTTATTCACTCATCTTCTTCTCATACTAATTTAGACGTTGAAGTGCTAATCTTCCAGGCCATCCTCTCTCATTTCAACAGAAACTCATGTTCATCATTGTCACCCACGTGCAATCACTGATCATTTCTGATTCTCTTACGGAATAGTTTTAATTTGAAAAAGAAATTTTTGTATTATAAACAACAAGAGGAAAACACAAAACCTAAACCTACTTTAGAAGATTTTTAACGACAAAAACTTGACGAAAAGTATAAATTCGAACCAACGAACCCATGTATCTTTGACATCAAAAGCTATATGCTTTCAGGTTTGAGAGAAATTCAATTCAATGAAAAATCTCCCAAGGAAAGATTCAAAGAGACATGTATGTTTTGCAAACCAATCGAAATAAATGAAAGCCAAAAGAGGTTTTTGATTGTTTGCAGTGAAAAGCTAAAGATTGGATAGAATCCCTACATAGTGGAACAATAAGTATTTGGAGAGCTTGAAAAAATGTTTAAATAGAAGTTATATTCATTAGACAAATTTGTATATTAGATGGCTGACATCACTAGATTTGATTAAAGGGAACGAATCTCTCCATGACGCATTAGAAAGATATAAACTCATTATTAAACGATGTCCATATATAACCTTGAATATTTGGCACATATACAATTATTTCAAAAAAAGACTTCGAGGAGGAAAAGAGAAACAAAATCTTGAAGAAATCAACTTAATAAACTTAAAAAGCTTTTTCAATGGCATGTAACATAATTTATTTAGCTAAATAAATTTCTAAAAAAACATAACTTCATCTATTTAAAAAAATTTATTGTAGTTAGAGACCCAAATAAATATTTCGATATGTTTGATTTGATTTTGTAAAATTAATTTTTAGTTTTAAAAATTTGAAAATAATAAAACTTATTTGATAGTCTAACTTTACAAAAGTATTTTTGAAAAATATTCATTATTTAAGAGTTTTAAAACAAAAAAACTAAAATAGATTTTAGAGCCTTTGATTTTTGGTTTTTTAGTGTTGAATTTCTTTTTTTGAAAAAAAAATTAATTTATCAATGATTTTATTTCATATTTAATGCAATCAAAATTATACGGATAATAAAGTGTGTCACTATTCTGTTTTAGATGACAAAATTAATTTTTTTAAAAATTATATTTATAGTTCTAAGAGACACAATATTGTTAAACATAAACTTTTGTATTTTTTATAAAAAATCAACTGTTTCTGGTGCTAAAAAATCAAAAGTCTCAAAGACAAATGGAATGAATGCATGTTGATTGTCGGAACATGTTTTCTCATGTTTGACCACTTTATTTGAAGCAGCTTTGAGAGCTTTCTGCCCCACAATAAAACTCATGGTCCTCAGCTCCTCCAGTGGAGAAACTCCAATCAAATCTATGCATACATGTTTCCCTCCTATCCACTTGTATACTAGAATATTTATTGAACTAAGAATCGATCTCCCTTCCTGTGGATCAGTGATGAAATTCACAACAAATATTCCGACACACTTAAATATTTCTAATAAGACATCCTTAACAAAATTATGTTAGTATTTGAGTCTTGAAAACTCCTTACATTGAATGACATGTTCTTCAAAAATATTCAAACATACCTCTCAACCAACAAGGCAAATCTCATCAATAGAAAAGTGGTACACTTTTCATTAATGACAAAATTTTAATATTATACAACTTTAAAATAGTTTTTAAAAGTAAAATTACAAAATATGTTTTCTTTTATTTTTTCTTCAAAAATAATTTTTTAAATTAATTTAATTTTTTTTTAAAATTATAAAAGAAATTAAAACTTAAATAAAATTAAAAATGTTATCTCTTCTTGTGAGATGTTTCTAACTATATGAATTTATGTATCTTACCATGTATTTCTCCTTACTTTGTGTAAAACAATAACCTCACTTCAATTGATTAGTTCCTACTTTACTTTGTTTGGTTAGAATTCATTCTTACTTTATGATTCCACACATAACAATACAACAAACAAAACAACTACAAAATGGAAAATAACTAAGCTTTTATTTTGTGGTTGGAAATTTTTTAGGAACAGTCCAAATATATATTATGAGTTGATTTAATTCAAAATTAGAACCACAAACCCTTTCAAATATAATACATATTATTTGTTCAAATATAATGAGTTCAAAACATTAACATAAAGCCATGCTATGTGCCAAACAACTTTCTTTTTCTTTGTATACAATTATAGAGGCTGATATGTTGATGGTGAGTCAATTTCAAGTGGATATATATATTAATATCAGTTCCAACTTCTAACTTCTAACATTATTGCAAATTCCACAACGTTACAAAAAAGGGGAACAAAACACTCTCCAGCGGGGTAGAATGCAAGGCAAAGTTTTAACAATGGCATGTGATATATATATGAAAAACGATAAGAGCGCATCACATTTTACAAACAGTATGCAACGCAACTAGTTTATCATTTAAAACAACGTAAGCTAGATATTATTCTTTTAAGATGAAACAACATAAGCTAGATATAAAATATGCTTTCAAGTTCTATGATTATACCTAAACGACACACTCTCAATAGTTCTAAGCAAAATACATATGATGTTACATCATGTTTTAAAATTGAATACATTTAGGCTTTGAATAGTCAACGAAACCATTTTTCTAAAGAACTTTCCATTGTCTTGAAGTGAACGCGTAAGAATATAAAAGATAATTTAGTCTACTTCGAGTTTGTATAAGAAAGATAAAAATTTGAATGTAAGAAAGATAAAATCTGGAATTTGTAGTGAAGGGGATGTATTTTTTTATAATTTTTTTTCTTCTGAATATGAAATTATCAATTATAGATCAAGTAGGGTTGTTTCACAAACCTTTGATAAAACACGTTCTTTCAACAACACTTTTTACTGATTTTTTACTGTGTTGCAACATTTCGGCTAATGCAGCACTTCACAAGTGTTGCCTATTTCTGATAATTTATTGCAACACTTCACGAAGCGTTGCCTATTTCCAAATCTTACAAACAATATTAGGCAATGACTATTAAAAATAAGAGCAATGACACTACTACAAATAAAGTTTTTTATGACGAAACTTGCACCTCACATAAAAAAATCGAAATGTACGCCATAAACCCATCACATTTTTATTTATTTAAAATACCATATATTCTCTCGGTTTTGTAATCTCAAGCCTCAACTCAACTTTAGTTTTGATGAAAGACAAACAAGCACTATGACAAGAAGGAAAAGAAGTGGAATTAGCTTAAAGCATCATTCACTCAAAGCTTCAAGGATCATGGCAAGCAAACAAGTATATCAATTCTCATTTGAACTAAATTGATTAGAAATGCTCAAAAATGATATACACACTTACCACAACACTTCACTTAAAGTTTAAAGCAAATTCTAAGTTTTTCACTAATGTAAATCGATTAACACATCATGTAAATCGATTTACACATGTTTTTTTAAAAACTGATTGCCCCTGGCAGCAATCGATTTACATGGAGTGTAAATCGATTGATTACTGAACTGAGTTAATTTTTTAACACTAGTAAATCGATTAACACATCATGTAAATCGTTTTACACTTCAATTTTTTTGAAAACAAGAACGTTACAAACCCGTGCAATCGATTTACATCTAATGCTAATCGATTTACACGTTGTAATTTTTGAAAAATCTGAACTTGATTCAAGATATCCTTCACACCTTTTCTCCAATGGTTGCATGGTCATACATTGCACCTTCTCAAGTTTTACAAACAGAAAAGTGGTATCCATTTTGGAAAGATATCTTGATTGCTTTAAATACTAAATCTTTCAAATTATAAAACAACTCTTCTCTCATACAATAATTCTGAACTTTGTAAAATATTCAAACTTCATATTTCTTAATTTTTAAGAACAAAGATTTTCTGCACTTCCACTCATATAAGAATAGAAATCTTTGAGCATTTTCTAACCATTGTGTTACAGTTTGAATTGCTTACAAGAGAAGAAAGAAGAAACTTCATTTAAGTCACTCTATGTGATCAACATCTTTCAAGAAATCATATTTCATAGAATTATACTAAGTGTAACTTATTTCCAGGATTGTTGGAATTAAGTATTAGAATACTTTTGTACCTTGTTGTCCATTGTTGGAAACAAGAAGTATCTTTTGAGAGGATTGTTCTCAAGAGACTTATTGGAAATCCAAGAGGGTGTTCTTGGTATTTGTTAGTGTCTTTAGTTGATAAGACTAGGAAGAGTCTTGTAAAAGTTCTAACAAAATAGTGAAATCTCTTGTGTGTTTACAAGGGGACTGGACGTACTTCCGGGGTGTGGAAAGAACCAGGATAAATCTCTGTGTCTCTTTACTTTCTGCACTCTACCGTTTTCCATAGCACTAAAACAAAACCAGAAAGTGTAAAATAAATCAAAAATCGACCACCACCTAATTCACCCCCCTCTTAGGCGCAATCTTAAACTTACAATTGGTATCAGAGCAGGTTATAGGTAACCTGCTCCTAGAGATCCAGAATGGCTTCCGCAAATCAACAACCCGTTTTCAGAGATGGTGGTAGTAACAACAAGCCTTCTCTATTCTGTGGTGAATATTTTGACTTCTAGAAAATACGCATGAAGGCGCATCTAGAAGCGCAAGGAGAGGAAATATGAGATGCCGTTGAAAATGGTCCATTTATCCCGGTAACGGTAATCAATGGTGTTGGCTCTTGAAATCCTAAAACTGCATGGGACGACGATGATAAAAAGAAAGTTCTCTATGACAAAAAGGCAATAAACCTTCTTCAAGGTACACTTAGTATGGACGAATTCTTCCGTGTCTCGACATGCAAAACAACAAAGGAAATATGGGATACCTTGGTACAAACTCATGAAGGAACGGCTGAAGTAAAAAGATCAAGGCTAAATACCCTAAGTCAAGAATACAAACTATTTCGAATGCAGACTGGAGAATCCATTCTTGACTTACAAAAGAGATTTGTGCACTTGATAAATCAATTAAGTGCTCTTGGTAAAACCTTGACAAATGATGAACTCAACTTGAAAGTCCTTAGATCATTGACTAGGGAATGACAACCAAAGGTAACGACAATCTCGGAAAAGAAGAGTCTCTCCGCAATGACTTCCGCTACATTATTTGACAAACTTCAAGAATACGAAATGGAACTCGGTAGACTTGAAAAACATGAGAATCTAGAAAATAAATCCAAAAACATTGCTTTAAAAATTGATTCAAAGGAAGTAGTAAAAGAAGACAATCCGGAAGAAGATGAAAATTTCATGCTTCTTGTTAAAAGACTTGGGAAGTTTTTTGGCAGAAATGAAAAGGGCAGATCTCATGCAAATAAGAGAAAGCACTTCAAGAAAAGGGAAGCCTCCACATCAACACAAGATGTCTCATGTTATGAATGTGGAAAGCAAGGACATATCAAGCCAAACTGTCCAAATCTCCCAAAGAAAACCGGATTCAAAGGAAAGGACTCAAAACACAAGAAAGCCTACATAGCATGGGAAGATAATGATATGAGTAGTACATCGGAATCGGAAAGCGACGAATGTGCAAATTTAGCCTTAATGGCATCGCATCACTCCGACGATGAAGAAGAGGTTAGTAATGAATTTAATCTTTTTGATGATGATGTTCAAGGTGTCATTGATGAACTCTTGAAAGAATGCAAAAGTTTATACAAAAAGGTGTCAAGCCAAGAAAAAGAACTTCTAATTTGTCTCGAAAAAATTGACACCATGACTAAAGATTTTGATCTTCAAAAACAGAATTTTATAAAAGAAAAGGAAAACTTTGCATGCACCAAGTGTGAATCAAATGTCTTTCAAATTGTTCAATTGAAAAGAGTCATTGAACGATATGAAAAAGGACAAATAGGATTGGAAGGATTACTAAGCCAACAACGTTATCCAAATGATAAAAGAGGTCTTGGTTATGTGAATACTAAGAAACCAAGTAACAATCCTACTGTTTTTGTAAAGGCTAGTAATAGTTCCAATCCCAAGATAGTAGAAAAGAAGCAAGTTGTTCATAATCATCAAAAGAAAAAGCCTAATGTATCTAAAAGAAAACAAATTCCTAGATACAAGAGCAAATTTGTTCCAAACTGTTTTCACTGTGGTATTATTGGACACACACCTAATGCATGCTATATTAGAAATTTCAGTATGGCTAGTGGACACTATGCATGGGTGAAAAAGGGAACTAACTATGAAGGACCCAAGGCCACTTGGGTACCTAACAAGAAATAATTTGTTTTTGTAGGTATGCTTGAAATCCACATCAAACCTTTGGTATCTTGACAGTGGATGTTCAAAGCATATGACAGGAGATGTACACCAATTTTCATATCTAGTACATAAAGCCAAAGGGTATGTCACCTATGGAGACAACACCAAAGGAAAGATTCTTGGCGTTGGAATAGTTGGCACACCTCCATCCATTCAAATTGAGGATGTTCTCTATGTTGAAGGATTAAAGCACAACCTTCTTAGCATAAGTCAACTTTGCAATAGAGGGTTCAAAATCAAATTCAACAAAGAAGAATGCCTAATTATGGATGAGGTAACCAATGAGGTAAAACTCAAAGGTATAAGATCTAACAATATTTTTATGATTACTTTAGATGATTTGTCTATGAAGGTACAATGTCTCATGGTAAACAACAATGACGCTTGGTTATGGCACAAGAGGATTGCTCACATACACATGGAGCACTTGAAAAAATTAGTTAAGCATGACTTAGTTATTGGTCTACCAAAGATGAAATTCATCAAAGACAAATTATGTAGTGCATGCCAAAAGGGCAAACAAACCAAATCAACTTTCAAACCAAAGAATGTGGTTTCAACAACAAGACCACTTCAATTGTTGCACATGGATCTTTTTGGTCCATCTAAAACAAGAAGCTTGGGAGGTAACATTTATGCTTTAGTTATTGTAGATGATTTTTCCCGTTTTACTTGGACTTTGTTTTTAGTGCACAAAAAGGACGCATTCAAGGCATTCAAGAGATATGCAAAACAAGTTCAAAATGAGAAGTCATTAAAGATAACATCAATCCGAAGTGATCATGGTGGAGAGTTCCAAAACAGTCTGTTTGAAGAATTTTGTGAAGAAAATGGGATCTTCCACAATTTTTGAGCACCAAGAACTCCACAACAAAATGGAGTAGTTGAAAGGAAAAATAGGTCTTTGATAGAACTTGCAAGAACCATGCTAAGTGACTCAAGTTTGCCTAAATATTTTTGGGCGGATGCGGTAAGCACGACATGTTACGTAAGCAATTGCGTGATCATAAGACCTATACTAAAGAAAACTCCATATGAGATTTACAAAGGAAGAAAACCAAATATCTCTCACTTTCACATTTTCGGGTGCAAATGTTTTGTCCTTAACAACGACAAAGACAATCTCGGTAAGTTCAATGAAAAATCGGATGAAGGTATTTTTCTTGGTTACTCCCTTTCTAGCAAAGCTTTTAGAATTTACAATAAAAGAACTTTAACTATAGAAGAATCAATGCATGTTTCTTTTGATGAATCTGACACCTCCAAGGAGGAAGTTGTTATTTGTGATGATGATGATTCTATAGATTTACCTCATTAGAATTCATGCGAAGGTGGTAAAATTGTCAACTCGGAACAAACACAGGAACTTTCACATCAAAATGGAAATGATGATGGTCTTCCTCAAGAATGGAGAACTCATCGTGATCATCCAATTGACAACATAATTAGAGATATTAGCAAAGGGGTATCTACACGGCTAAATCTTAAGGATGCATGCTTAAATATGGCTTTTGTATCTCAAGTTGAACCTACCAAAGTGGATCAAGCACTAGAAGATGATCAATGGATCCTTGCCATGCAAGAGGAGCTAAACCAATTTGAGCGAAACGAAGTTTGGGAACTTGTTCCTAATCCAGGAAACAAACGTATCATTTGAACCAAATGGGTATTCAAAAACAAGATGGATGAAAATGGTATAATCACTTGAAACAAGGCAAGACTAGTTTCTCAAGGATACAACCAAGAGGAAGGAATAGATTTTGAAGAAACTTTTGCTCCGGTAGCACGTTTGGAAGCAATAAGACTATTACTTGCATATGCATGCTCATTGGACTTTGAACTTTTTCAAATGGATGTAAAAAGCGCATTTCTCAACGGAATCATAAATGAAGAAGTCTATGTAAAGCAACCTTCAGGATTTGAAGACTTCAAACATCCTAATCATGTCTTCAAATTGAAGAAAGCTCTCTATGGGCTGAAGCAAGCACCAAGGGCATGGTATGATAGACTAAGCGCATTCCTATGTGAAAAAGGGTTTGTAAAGGGTAAAGTTGATACCACTCTCTTCATAAAAAATGTTAATCATCATACTTTACTTGTACAAATCTATGTAGCTGATATTGTTTTCGGTTTAACTAACCAAAATATGTGCAAGGAATTTTCATCTATGATGCAAGGAGAGTTTGAGATGTCTATGATGGGAAGATTGAATTTCTTTCTCGGTCTTCAAATTAAGCAACTCAAACACGGTATCTTCATAAACCAATCAAAATATTGCAAAGACCTTATAAAGAAGTTTGAGATGGAAAGCAGCAAAGAAAGTGCAATTCCTTTGGGATCCGGCACCTATCTTGATCCAGATGAATCAGGGAACTCTATTGACATAACTAAGTATCGTGGAATGATTGGATCTCTTCTCTATTTAACAGCAAGTAGACCTGACATCATGTTCAACGTTTGTCTATGTGCAAGATATCAAGCCAATCCTAAAGAGTCTCACCTTGCAGCAGTCAAGCGCATAATAAAATATCTCAAAGGAACAACCAACGTCGGATTATGGTATCCAAAAAGTAGTATGTGCAATCTAGTTGGTTATTCTGATGCTGACTATGCAGTTTGTAAGACTGATCGCAAAAGTACAAGTGGAACATGTCACATTCTCGGAAATGCTTTGGTTTCATGGTCATGCAAAAAGCAAGCAAGCGCCGCTCTCAGCACCGCCAAAGCAGAATACATTGCGGCTGGAAGTGGATGCGCTCAAATTCTTTGGCTAAAACAATAGTTACTTGACTATGGAGTAAACCTTGGATGCATTCCACTTCGATGTGATAACACAAGCGCGATCAACATTACAAAAAATGCAGTTAGGCATTCCCGGACAAAACACATTGACATCAGACACCATTTCATCAGAGATCACGTACTCAAAGGAGATGTCGAGATTACTTTTGTGGACACTCAAAATTAACTCGCGGACATTTTCACAAAACCACTTGCAAAGGATGCATTCTTCAAAATTCGTCGTGAACTCGGAATCCTAGATGAACAAGATATATAAGGTGCACTCTATCATTAACTATACATAAATGTACATATATATGGGCTTAGAAAATGTTTCAAATACTGTTTTAAAATTTTTTTTAGAAGTAAATCGATTTACCACTGAACAAGAATGCTATACCCATGTGCTCGGAACAAGAATTCCTCCGCATTCAAAAATAATAGGCAGAATTTTGAACATCCCATATACTGGAAGTTTTCTCTATGATCCAGAGGATGCTGACTGGGAAAATTATAGGAAGAGAGAATTCTTCTACAGCATTGGCCGGTTGTCAGAAGCAGAATACCGTACAAAGCGGATTCATAGTCTTGGAGGTGTTATTCCGGCTCGGGACACTTGGAGTGCTGATAATTTTCACATTGATGATAGATTGTTCCATTATTTTCTGGTATATATTTTATTTCCTAGAGCAGGAAATCACTGTACTGTAACCGATCTAGAATTGCAAATTCTCTATGCAAGGAAAAATGGCATTTCGGTAAACTGGGCTAAACTGATTGTGGTGCATATGCTAAGAGTTGCCACAAGGGCCACTTTTCCGCCATATGCATACTTTATCACAAGGATCTTGGAAGCATTTGATATTGATTTTACTGGGTTTGAGAGGGTTTAAATGGATCCAATCAGCAATAGGATCTCCATCAAAAATGTTGATTCTCGGATGGGTGTTCATTTCGATTCTGAAGCAAAAACCATCACATATATTGGAGAGGATGTTGTAGGTGATGAAGGCAATAATGCGGATGAAGAAGAAAATGAAGTTCCTCCTCCTGCCGCCTCTTTTGGTCCAACCAACCAAGATGTTATGGATTATATGACTCAACAGTTTGCATCTCTTAACACTAACATCAATGCTCAATGGACCGCGATAAATGATTCTACCTCCTCTCGCATTAATGCTTTTCAGAACGATGTGAACCAACAGTTTTCATACCTCTACTCACATCTCCATATTCCTCCATACGATCCAAACAATCCAGCACCTCCGCCTCCTCAATACACCGAACCACCTCTACAACAACAGTTTCCATATCAAGGACCCTTCTAATATTTTCCTGACCAATAATTAAATTCCTGTTATTTATCATTATGTTTTTTGTTTGATAATTGCTTCAAGTGTTAGTTTTTGTATTATGTATATTTGAACTTCGTACGATATTTTTAGAAATTTGCGTTTTAGTTTATGTTCATATCTGGTTCAAATTGTTATAAGTATCATCTTATGTTACATCTTTCCCTTCTTTTTGATAATGTCAAAGGGGGAGAAGGATATGATAGCACTTTATGGTTGTTTGTTTCAGTTTTCTTTTTAGGGCAAGTTTTCAAATCTTTTTCTCCATAGGGGGAGAAATCTATCTTAGGGGGAGAAAACCCTTTTGCTCCAATTCTGAACAACTCATAAAGAAAGATGGTTTGTCATCATCAAAAAGGGGGAGAATGTAATCTCAAGCCTCAACTCAACTTTAGTTTTGATGAAAGACAAACAAGCACTATGACAAGAAGGAAAAGAAGTGGAATTAACTTAAAGCATCATTCACTCAAAGCTTCAAGGATCACGGCAAGCAAACAAGTATATCAATTCTCATTTGAACTAAATTGATTAGAAATGCTCAAAAATGATATACACACTTACCACAACACTTCACTTAAAGTTTAAAGCAAATTCTAAGTTTTTCACTAATGTAAATCGATTACCACATCATGTAAATCGATTTACACATGTTTTTTTAAAAACTGGTTTCCCCTGGTGTGATACGGTGGGAGAACTGACTTGAGGTTTTGCGTTCGTATTCGCACTTGTTCGGTTTAGCAAGAGTCGCCACCGACTTTTTATTTTATCCTAAAGGAAAGGTTAAAAATCACAGAAAAAACCTTTTGAGATGTTTCGTGGGTTTGAGGGGTAGATTATGAAAAGGGAAGGTATTAGCACCCTTTTCATCCATGGTTATCCATGGGCTCTTAGTTACTTGTTTTAGATCACTTGCCTTGATTTTCAATTACTTGAAATGGTGGTGTGTGTGTGTGTGTGTTGAAAATGTTTTGAAAAAGATGCCTTGTCTAGGCAACCGTTGTAACAATTCTTTACTCGAATATTTTACAAAGGTGTGTGTCTTTTCGAAAAGATGTTTCAAATGTTTTTGAAAGTTTATTTTGAAAGTGTTTGTGGAGTGGATTTTGAAAAGTAGGCAAGTGTGTTTTGCAAGTTTGATCAAGCAACTAAGAGTTGTCTACCCCTAAGTTTACTCAAAGATTTTTCTCATGTTTTAACCCTTTTAACAGTATTGTTCCACCATTGCATTTGGTGGGCAATCTTGTGTTAGGATGTTAACGGGACGGGCGCGGGTCATCGTTTAGACCATGAATGCAATGGTGCAAAGTGTCTTTGACAATTTTTCTTGAAGGGACTTGATCATTTTGTTTAGGAAACTTCGAAAGCGTCATCGAGGGACTATGATCATTTGAATTGTTTTGCCAAAGAAACTCAACATGCAAGCATGGCCCATTTGGAAGGCAACAAGCGGGATTACCCTAGGGGTGCAAGTGTGATTTGTGTATTGATTGTCATGCATTTGTCTTGTATTTAGGTTATCTAGCGGTTGATTTTATTTACATACAAACCCTAGGTCTAAACATGGTATAATTGAAAGCGATAAATTGCGGGAATTTAAAGTCCTAAATTATTACAAATGAGTATCCGGGGATGGGGGTACAAGTATTTACAAATGGGGGATGAGATTTATCGGAATAGTGGTGTCCAAATATATTTACAACCAAATCGAATCAATCACAATGTAAAATGTATCAATGCATAAGAATAAAAGAGAAATAAAAGTATATGTGTAAATGTATGTGATTTATTTACAAGTGATGCAAGATGTTAACTTAATATGTTATTAAGTATTTTATGATTTTTAGATTTTTGTTAATATGTACAAACAAAAGATTTAATAAAAGAAAATGCCTAAGAAATTCTATTTTATGTATTAATGTTTTGTATACAAAAGTTTTAAAGAAAAAAAGAATGTTTTAAGTTCAAGAAAAATAATGTTTTATGTATTTTAGTTTATATTTTTATGTACAAGAGTTTTAATTAAAAGAAAAAAAATGTTTTAAGTTCAAGAAAATTATTTAACTCAAAGCTCTATTCTTATATATTTTAATTATACTAGCTAAAAATAAATAAAAAAAGAGTAATTAAGAACATTTTATATAAAAGAGTTAATGTATTGTTTTATTTACAAACAAAAATTAAATATATTGGTTTAAATTATAAATAAAATAAAATGATAAGTAAAAAAAAAGGATGTTAGTTTATGTACAAAACAAAAAAAAAACAAAGGAATGGGCTTTAGTGTTTTATTCTGGCCCAAACAGAAATTGAATGAGAATCAAAAAAAGGGGGTGTAAGGCGCCTGATCTATTGGGGTTAGGGGTTTAGAAAGTGCAAGGCCCAACGTATTTGACACATTTTCGTTTTAGGGTTTCAGTTATTTGTTTCATTTGGAATCAGATTAGGGTTGCAAGCTTGAGAGCGGCGCCGTTTCTCCATTTTTGCTTCGTTGTCCTCTTCTTCTTCTCAAGCCAAGATTTTGAGCCACGCTTCTGAATAGACCTTCTCGATGCCTATGGCCACCATGCGCCGCTTCTACCTCCTCCTCTCCATGGTCACGCAGGCGGTGGTTATACAAGGTTTGATTTCTGTCTGTAATGCGTTAGGGTTTCAAGTTTCCGTTTTGCATGTTTTTATTTATTTCTGATTCTTTTGTATTGTTTGGTGTTTGTGCGAGGTGTGGAAAAGAAAAGGAAAAGGGGTTTATACCTTTGGAGAGGAGGCGAGGAGGACGGTGGCGTCCTAGGGCGGCCGGAGGCGCGTGATGCTGTGAGCTGGAAATCTGGTATCTTCATCTTTTAGCCTTTTGATGGTTTTGTGATGATGGTCTCTGAAAACCCTAGCCTTAATCGCTTCTTTTCCTTTTCTGCTTCTTTGGACGCTTGTTGAAATGTTGATGTTGATTTGAATATTGTTTGTTAGACCCAGTGATGAGGTTGCTCTGAGGGTGCTGTTGCTTCAGTTGGTTATTTTGATTTTGGTTTGTGGGATCCTGAGCTTGCCTTGAATGCTTGTGTGCTTAGATTCTGGTACAGGCTTGTGTTACAGTTTTCTGGTATAGGCTTGTATCAGTTTGGATGGCTTCGTGAGGCTCCTAGGCTGGTTATGCAGGTTTCAAGGGAGCTTTGAGGCTTATGTTTAGTAAGGCTTAAGTTATGTTACAGGTTTTGAAACTGAACCAGACTTGGTTTGTTGTTCAGGCAAGCATGAGGCTTGCTGGTTATTGGCTTCTGTTTAGAGGCTTTGTTTACAAAGGCTTTTTCTGGTTTGAAGGGTTTTAAGGTTTGTATGGCTTGGAGCTTGAATGCTTGCTTGAGATTTATGTGTTTAAATGTACTGGTTTTTTTAGGCAGGTTAAGGCTTGTATGGATGTTTGCTAGTTTGTGGGATTTGTGGCTCTGTTTTTGAATGAAGGCTTTAATGTGTTTTTTTTTATAACTTACAGGATGTTGGCTTATAAGTTGAAAGGCAGGAGGAGTTGTATTTTTGTGTGAATCCGCTTTTTCTTGTTTGTAGGCTGGCAGTTTGCTTTTAACAAGTTTTTTTGAATTTGGTCTTGGTTTGAATACCAATGCCTGAGCAGGTTGTAAGGCTTGAGGTTTTCATTTTTTGTGATATCCTCTACTGTATGTATTCTGCCTCCTCTCTCTATGTGTTCTGATATATCCTGTTTATATCTCTTTTTTAGCCTCTAGCCTACTGTACTGTAAGCTTCCTTCCCCTCTCTCTCTCTCTCTCTCTCTCTCTCTCTCTCTCTCTCTCCATAGATTTAAAAAGCATTTTATATTGCTTAAATTTGTCTTTTCTAAAAAAGTAACTGGCTTTGAAAATGATGATTTGGAATGTCGCTTGCATTGTGGTCTTTCTTCTGCATACTTTCCATATTTCCTGCATATTTTGTGTACTTTGTTGACAGCTTTTTGGATAGTTGGTTGACATTGGACTTGGTTGGTTTGAAACTGTAACTTTGGCTTAGTTTCTTTGACAGTGTGACTTGGGCAACTTGTTTTGTTTATTCACTTGGTTGTTCAATTCAGTTTGCCTTTTGGACTTGGGTTTGTATTTTTTGGAATTATGCAGCCTGTTTGATATTTGAATTTGTGCAATTGTAGCTTTGTGCATTTCATATTTTATTTGCAAGCATATTTCTATCCCTCTTTGTGAACCAAGAGTAATCTTGTGATTTGCAGAGAGGGCAAATAAACTGATTCCGGCCAGTTACTTTTAATGACGAACTTTAAATTAACTGTCTGCTTTTTCTTTATTTTTTCATCTGTATTGACTTCTTTTCTTTTTCTTTTTTCAGGTAAAATCAATTGAGCAATGGGGAGCAGTAGAAGATTAAGATTTAGAAAACTTAGGATATAGCTTTATTTTACCTTTAATTATTTGTAATAACATTATTTGTAAATACTGTAAACGTATTCAAATAACATTTGTACTTAATAATTAAAAGTAAATAAAAGTTTAATCCTTTTTAAATCTTCTTCAATTGTTTATTTAATTATTTATAATTCTTAAATCATAATAAATGGAAATAAATCCCAATTATTCTAACTTAGAATAAATAATTAATTAATAAACATTGTAGTCTTGCAATCAATAATAAACCCGGCGTCCCAATTAAACATGAGCAATGCACAATCAATCAAACAAACATCCATATGCCTATCTCTTTACTGATTAAATCAAACCCTGCCAGTTCTCGATCCAAATGCCTCAGCTCATATCCCAGAGTAAATTGAAAAGCACTATAGAATTAATTCTTTCTGAGAATGCGCGCACAAAACCCTGATTCGTGATTTAATTTTCACAGAAGTGCCTGCCTGATCAAACCATGAGCCCAAACTCAAACAAACCCTAGCAATCTGCTTGAACTGTTCCAGAGCCATGAAAACCCTAATTTGGGTAGACTGATAAGAAAAAATCTGTTTGACTGATTCTTACGCCAATTTGAAAAGTCAGGGAAAACCCGAAGCTGTGTTTTCTTGTGGAAAAAGAGAGGGCAAATTTTGGGGTACAACAGTTGCCCTTGTTCAATCTTCTTGAACCTGAAGAGTTAGATTGGCAAGTTTGCCTTTCGCGACTCGAGGGTAAAAGGAGATTGGACACTAGAGTGCCCGAAAAATTTGCACTCGGTGATGTGATGGTAGAGGGAATGGGCTTAAAGATGCCATTTGGTGATGGGCTTAGAGATGCCATCTGGAGATTGTTGGTAGGAGGATGGGCTTAGAGATGCCATCTGGAAATTGCTGGTAGGAGGATGGGCTTATAGATGCCATCTGGAAATTGCTGGTAGGAGGATGGGCTTAAAGATGCCATCTGGAAATGTTTGTTGAACTGTATGTCGTTTGTGAGTGGACGAGTATCAGAAAGGTATCCATGTTTTGGAACATCTCTGAACTGGGGGTCTGAACAAGTGATAGATTGACATCCATGTTTGGAGAATCCGTAAACTGTTTTCAGGAGTTGAAATTGAATAAGCAATAGAGCAGCATCCGTTGTTGGGAAGCGTCCGTAAACTGTTTTCAAAAGTTGAGAAGAATCTGAACAAGCGATAGGTTAACATCCGTTACTGGAGAACCCGTGAACTGTTTTCAGAAGTCTTGAAGATGAATAAGCAATAGAGCATCATCCGTTGTTGGGAAACGTCCGTAAACTGTTTTCAAAAGTTGAGAAGTGGAGAAGGAACCGGTGTAGGGTTTCTTGATGATGAGTCCGTGTAAAACTGCATCTGGATGAATCTGGAATAAGTATCAGAATGTCGCCATGTCTGAGTCACATCTGAACTATTTCTAGAAAGAATCTCGGAAGATGAAGATCTTTGTCTGTTGACTGATCTTTCCTGAAAAGGTGAAGAGTTAGTTGTATTCAATGTCATGATGCATGATGCAATGTATGTTATATCAATGTTTATGATATGAATGTGATGAATGCGCATGTAAGCTGATGAGCTGTCTTGCTGAGGATAGATGAGTCCTGGATGGAAGGAGATAAAAGAATCTTGACTGCTGTCGGGGAAAGTGAATCTTTGACTGCTGCAGGGGATTGAGAATCCTTTTATCGTTGAAAATGAGAAGTCCTGGGATCGCTGTTGGGGAATCAGGAGCTTGGGTTGTATGCCAATCTACTAGGGATTCCCGTCTTGAGGAGATCTTTACTAGGGAATATCTGAATATCCTGTGAGGAACTGAGAATGAGAGTCTTCATTCTGATAACGCTTAACTGTTATCTGGTTGATCTCCAGGCTTTCACAGAAACTTGTATTGTCATCTGGTCATAATCCAGGCTTCTCAATATCTTGCTAAGCTGCTATCCGGTCAAATCTGGGATTCACGGCTTGTGTTAAAGATATACCACTATCTGGTCGACTCCAGGCTTTGTAGTATCCTTGACTGCTGTCCGGTCGTAATCCAGGCTTCGCAGAAATTTGTATTGTCATCTGGTCATAATCCAGGCTTCACAATAGCTTTGTTAAGCTGTTATCCGGTCAAATCCGGGCTTCACGGATCATGTTGAAGATATACCACTATTTGGTCGACTCCAGGCTTTGTAGTATCCTTGACTGCTGTCTGGTCGTAATCCAGGCTTCGCAGAAATTTGTATTGTCATCTGGTCGTAATCCAGGCTTCACAATAGCTTTGTTAAGCTGTTATCCGGTCAAATCCGGGCTTCACGGCTCGTGTTGAAGATATACGACTATCTGGTCGACTCCAGGCTTTGTAGTATCATTGACTGCTGTCTGGTTGTAATCCAGGCTTCACAGAAATTTGTTGGGGATTAAACTACTATCCGGTTGAATCCGGGCTTCATAGCTTGCTCTGAGGGGACATCACTATCTGGTCGCAATCCAGGCTTGGCGGTTGTCTGGCATTGTTATCCGGTCGTACTCCGGGCTTCACAATATGCTGTAGGGATTAAGATACTATCCGGTCAAATCCGGGCTTTATAACTTGAATTTTGTGAGAGTTTGATCTTTGACGACTGTAGCTTCCAACAGATGATGAAGGAAGTTTTGAACGACCGATCAATTTGAAATGTAATTTGTTTCGGAGAATAAATCCTTGACAAATGTTGGGGAAATAAACCCATAACCGGAGCTGGGGATAGAAGAATCCTTTGGTTACTGAGGGTGAGAAATCCTTGTTGTCTGCTGACTGCTTGGGGAACAAGATCTTCAATTGTTGAGGGATCTTAGGACCACTGCTGGGGATTGGAACTCCTTGGTGACTTGCGGGGTAAGATAATTCTGACGATCTCTGCTGGGGAGTTCAGAACTTGGTAGACTTATGCTGGAGAGGTATGAATGAGAATCTTCAGTCTGGTGGGAAGTATCTCTGTGGGTAGAGGGTTCACTAGTCTGGTTCTGCTGGGGATTGATAGTTGGAAGTTTTAGCTCCGCTGGGGATTGGATTTTCAGATTTTAGGGCTCCCCTGGGGATGCTGAAACTTAACTCTGAGGGGAACTAAGTTCTGGAAGGCTCTCTGGCTGGGGAAATCAGCTTTGAGAAAGCTCCTGTTCTGCTGAGGATCCTGGAGTTTTAACTCTGTTTGGGGAATTAAGTTCTGGATTTTGACTTTATCGAGGAATTTGGAGTTTAAATCAGCTGGGGATTCCTTCTGAAAGGGCATCGAGATATCTATCCGTACCTTCAACCTATCAGTAATCATCTTTTACTGATTTGCAAGAAAATGACTATGTTCAAATGCATATGCCTACTTAACAAAACATTGGACGTTTCTCAAATAAACATAAGTGCAAAAGAGAAAAAGGAAGACAAAGTGAATTTCTGTATTTGGAAAAGTATTTGTATTAACTTTCTATGAGTATCTTTGTACAAAGGAGACAGGCATCCTTGTCAGAGGATGTCGTCGTAAAATTGAAAATTTTATACAAAAAAAAAGATGGCTATGTGAAACAACTCCATGGGATTCCATTCTGCTATAGCCTTCACAACTCTGAATATTTGTCCATTCAATGCTTCGTCTGCCGGTGACAGGATTGACCAGAAGCTTGGAGCTGGTTGATGAAGAGATTGTCCTTAAAGTGATCCGACGAGACATAGTCATACGCTTTAATTCCCTAACTTTTGCCTGAGTCGCCCTTTCGGGTTTTCGATCCACCGGGAAACCCTTTTTTGCCCAAGCCTCCCTTTCGGGTTTTCAACTTGCCGGGAGTACAGATTTTTTGTTTTATCCCTAATTTTTGCCTAAACTGCCCTTTCGGGTTTTCGGTTCACCGGGATGCCCATTTTTGCCCAAGCCTCCCTTTCGGGTTTTCAACTTGTCGGGTTGTTTTATGCGTAGTATCTTTTGACTATGTCTGCGTTCGTAGGGTGTGGCAATTCGTCACCGTCCATGGTGGTCAGAATCATTGCACCACCAGAAAATATGCTCTTGATCACAAATGGTCCTTCGTAGGTAGGAGTCCATTTGCCCCTGGGATCACTTTGCGTAAAGATAATCCGCTTGATTACGATATCTCCGACTTGATATACTTGACGTCTGACTTTCTTGTTGAAAGCCTTGATCATCCGTTTTTGATATGCCTGACCATGGCAAACAGCAGCGAGTCGTTTCTCGTTGATCAAATTGAGTTGATCAAGTCGGGTCTGAATCCAATCGTCTTCATTCAAACCAGCGTCCTTCATAATCCTTAAAGAAGAAATCTGAACTTCCATGGGTAGGACAGCTTCCATGCCATATACCAAAGAAAATGGGGTTGCCCCTGTTGAAGTACGTGCCGTGGTACGGTATCCATGTAGAGCGAACGACAACATCTCATGCCAGTCCTTGTAGGTAACTATCATTTTCTGAATGATCTTCTTGATGTTTTTGTTCGCAGCTTCAACAGCATCGTTCATCTTCGGCCGATAGGGAGATGAATTGTGATGATAAATCTTGAACTGTTCGCATAGAGCGGTGATCATAATATTATTCAGATTGGTTCCATTGTCTGTGATGATCCTGTCAGGGACACCATACCGGCATATGAGGTTTTACTTGATGAAGCGGGCAACCACATTTTTTGTAACAGAGGCGAAGGAAGCCGCTTCGACCCATTTAGTGAAATAGTCAATGGCGACCAGGATGAAGCGATGTCCATTGGATGCCGTGGGTTTGATCTCTCCAATCATGTCAATGCCCCACATTGCGAATGGCCAAGGAGTTGTCAAAACATTGAGAGGAACAGGAGGAATGTGCACCTTATCGGCATAGATTTGGCATTTATGGCAGGTACGGGAGTGTTAATAGAAATCAGCTTCCATGGTAGACCAGTAATAGCCTGCCCTTAGAATCTTCTTAGCCATCGTATATCCGCTCAAGTGGGTGCCAAACGTACCGCTGTGTATCTCGGTCATGATTAATTCTGCCTCAGCTTTGTCCACACATCAGAGTAAAACACAATCATGACTGCGTTTATAGAGGATACCGTTGCTCAGGAAGAACTTGGCAGCAAATTTCCTTAGGAACTTCTTGTCATTTACGGAAGCTCCTTCAGGGTATTCTCTAGTCTGGAGATACTTTTTGATTCCGTGAAACCAGGGTTGTTCCACTACTTCTTCGGTATTAATCTCATGATAGTGCGCAGGTTCATCCATTCGCTCGATGGTGATTTGGGGAGCCTCGTTATCCCAGTTGAGTTTAAACATGGAAGACATTGTAGCCAGAGCATCTGCTAGCTGATTCTCTTCTCGCGGGAAATGCTCGAAGGTGATTTGCTCGAAATGAGGCAACAATGTCAAGACATGTTCTTTGTATGGGATAAGATTAGGATGTTTGGTGTCCCACTCTCCTTTGATTTGACTGATAACCAAAGCCGAGTCCCCAAATATGATCAAAGATTTGATCCCCAGGTCTATAGCAACCTTGATACCAAAGATGCAAGCCTCGTATTCAGCCATGTTATTGGTACAACTGAAGCAAAGTCGGGCCGTGAAAGGTGTATGGCAACCTTCCGGGGAAATGAGTACCGCACCGATACCGTTTCCAAGTGCATTTGAAGCACCATCAAAGTACAGGGTCCATCGGGATCTATTTTCAGGTCCGCCATACGGTCCGTTACCTTCAATGTTGTCTACAGTCATGATGTCTTCGTCCGAGAAGTCGAATCTCATGGATTGATAATCTTCGATAGCTTGATGAGCTAGATGGTCAGCTAGTACACTCCCTTTTATAGCTTTTTGGGTAGTATACTGGATGTCATACTCAGTCAGGATCATTTTCCATCTAGCGATTCTTCCAGATAAAGCAGGCTTCTCGAAGATGTACTTGATAGGATCCATTTTAGAAATCAACAGAGTGGTATGAGTCAACATATACTGTCTTAGTCGGCGAGCAGCCCATACCAAAGCACAACAAGTTTTCTCAAGCAGTGAGTACCGAGTCTCACAGTCGGTAAACTTTTTGCTAAGGTAATAAATGGCATGCTCTTTTCGACCATACTCGTCATGCTGGCCCAACACGCAGCCCATTGAGTTATCCAAAACGGTCAGATACATGATCAGTGGCCTTCCTTCAACGGGCGACATCAGAATAGGCGGTTCTAGCAAATACTCCTTGATCTTATCAAAAGCAGCTTGGCAATCGTCGTTCCACTCGACTACCTGATCTTTCTTCAATAGTTTAAAAATTGGCTCACAGGTAGACGTCAGATGAGAGATGAATCTGGCAATATAGTTCAAGCGCCCCAAGAATCCTCTGACCTCCTTTTCAGTACGGGGGGCGGGCATCTCTTGTATAGCTTTTACTTTTGCTGGATCAACCTCAATGCCTTTGTTGCTGACAATAAATCCTAGAAGTTTACCAGACCTAACTCCAAAGGTGCACTTACTTGGATTCAGCCTGAGTTTGTACTCCTTCAACCTGGCAAACAGCTTTTGCAGATGTTCAAGGTGTTCCTCCTCTGTTTGTGATCGAGCTATCATGTCGTCTACGTAAACCTCGATCTCATGATGTATCATATCATGGAACAAAGCCACCATGGCGCGCTGATAAGTTGCCCCTGCGTTCTTCAGTCCGAACGGCATCACCTTGTAACAGAAGGTACCCCATTGTGTAACAAAGGTTGTTTTCTCCATGTCCTCGGGGGCCATTTTAATCTGGTTGTAGCCCGAGAATCCATCCATGAAGGAAAACACCTTGTGCTGAGTCGTGTTGTCAATCAAAATGTCGAGGTGCGGTAGCGGAAAATCATCTTTAGGGATGGCCCTATTCAAATCCCGGTAGTCCACACACATTCTGACCTTGCCATCTTTTTTAGGAACTGGCACGATGTTAGCAACCCATTGTGGATAGGATGTAACAGCCAGAAAGCCAGCGTTGAACTGCTTCATTACTTCTGCTTTAATCTTCTCAGACATGTCAGGCCTCTTTCGGTAGACTTTTTGCTTGATCGGTGGACATCCTCTCTTGTAGGGAGACGGTGAACCACGATATCTGTGTCTAAACCCGACATGTCTTCATAAGACCAGGCAAAAATTTCAACATATTCATTCAACAGCTGTATCAAACGCTCCTTGACACTTGGTTCCAGATTGGCACCCACTTGTACTTCCTTCCGGTCTTCCTCTGTTCCTAAGTTGACAGTTTCCAACAACTCTTCATGAGGCAAGATGGACATCTCTTCCTGTTGTAGAAGTCTGGCTAGCTCTCCTGGTACTTCACAATCTTCGTCGTCTTCATACTCAGCCTGATTGACCAAATCTTCAGAGTTATGGAAGGACATAGAAGAATAGTCACCCATAGAATCCAGAGTGGATGGGTACCTGCATTTGTGAGTGTGGGTGTGTGTAAGGGATAGCCATCCTTAAACGAATCAAAAATGCAAAAGGAAAGAAAATGAACACAACAGTTTATCAATGAAAAACGTCCAATGAATCATTAAACATGGCATATGAATATGAAGATAATCAAAACCCTTACAAATGGACCTACATGCCCTGGGCAAGGCATGAGGTGAAAAAGTAGCGTGCAAATTGTTCAAAAGTAACTATTACAAACCAACAGGAAATGTTTGACAGATAATTACTAATTAATAAAAGTAATGGGGACGAAGTCTTTCGCCTCCCAGTTGTGTAGTCCCCCTTCGATGGTTGGGAAGATCCAATCTTCAATGTTGGCCTCTTCGTCTTCACCTTCCAAAGCATTGATTCCATAAGGAGAAATCTTGATGGGTGTTCTCTCAACTTTTGAGCGGCGCATAGCTTTTTGCCCCACAGCAGTGAATCATAAACCAAACTTGTCTTTTTTGTGAGGAATATCAGGCAACTGCCCCCATGTTGAGCTCTTCCCTTCCTTCATCGCAACCTTTGCGTCTTTTAGAGATGCCATCCTGGCCACCTGCTTGGGTACTTCAGCTACCACTTTTGCTACTGCCACCTTAGGAGAGACTTCCTCAAACTGCTGGAATGGTGTTTCAATGAATTCTCCCTCCACCTCTACATACCGAAAGGAGTTCAGGTGACTGATCATATATTCCTCTTCACCGTGCACGGTTATGATTTTTCCTTTGACAGGGTATTTCAGCATTTGATGTAAGGAGGAGGTGACCGCACCAGCATTATGTATCCATGGCCTCCCTAGCAAGCAAGAGTATGACGGACGGATGTCCATCACATAGAAAGTTGAGGGGAACACTTCAGTGCCTACCTTAATGGGAATGTCGACCTCCCCATGCACCATTCTTTTTGACCCGTCAAATGCCCTTACAATGATATTACTTGGCCTTAACTCCAAGCCTTCACAATCAAATCGGTCGAGAGCCTTCTTAGGCAGCACGTTCAGAGAAGAACCAGTGTCGACCAAAACATGGGCCAGAGTAGTCCCTTGGCATTCTACTGACACATGTAATGCGTCTTTGTGCTTTCTTCCTTTTGGAGTCAGGTCAGCATCCGAGAAACCCAGGCCATTGTCTGCGGTAAGGCTGGCTACACAATCTTGGAATTGATCGGCTGAGGTTTCCTGGGGCACGTGGGCTATCTTCAGAAATTTTATCAATGCTTTGGCGTGCGCCTCTGAATAAAGTAGTAATGCCAACATGGAGATCTTTGAGGGGGTTTTCCCCAGTTGCTCTACCACATCGTAATCACTCTTCTTAATTATTTTCAAAATCTCCTCCATCTCTTTCTTAGAGGTTTCGGGGATGACCAAAGGTTGAGCCCTCGTCCTGACGAGCTCATCTTGGATCCCTTTCCCCTTATCAGCAGAAGTAGGAGGGACAACAACAGGAATAACAGCTTCTTCAATCAACGGAGTTCTTGCGGAAAGTTTTATCGATGCAGGAGTAATTTTGGCAGCAGCTGAGGGTCCAAAGATTACCTTTGGGGGGGCAATCTCTGGAGAAAATATTCTCCCACTTCGGGTGATCTTGCTTGTACCGGAAATGTTCCCAATACCGGCATCTTCTTCATCAGAGCTTCCTTCGGTTGTCTCAACTTGTTTAACACCATGGTAGTAGATTTCTCCACCGTAATTCCATGGTATTGTTTTGTCAGAAATGTAGGGGACAAGCCCTGGCATGGTTATTTTCAAGGGAACAATCTTTCTAGAGGATGTAATCTTAACAGGCTTTTTGACGGCCTTAGAAAGATTGGTGGAAATGGTGATTATTGAAACATCTTCGATAGGGGTTGGAATAGCAGGAATCTTTTCGAAAAGAATTTGTTGACTGTCCATTAGGCCTTGGATCCCTATCTTTAGCAATGGACAGTCGATTGGTAGAGAGGAACAACAGTAGCAATCTTCTTTACATCCTGGGAAAATCCCAGCCTTCAACAGGTTTAACTTGATTGTTAACAGCGGAGTCATCAGGTCATTGACGTCAGAAACATACAGATCTTCTTCAATAGCATGTACATTGCGACCATGCTTCGGCATTAGAGCGAATATTACGTTTGGCTTCTCTGGAGCATCGAACTCAACCTCTTTTGCATCTATCAAGTCTTGAATTTTATTCTTAAGCGCCCAACAATCGTCGGTGTCATGTCCGGCGCTGTCAGAATAATAGGCACATTTAACATTGGGATGATAGTATGGTGAAGCGGTATTCACAATCTTCGGTGCTTCTCTAATATTGGTGAGATTCAACTTCAACAAGTGGGGAAGAACTTGTGCAGGCGTCATATTGATGCGGGTGAACTGCCGTTGTGGCCGTTCTACCCGTTGCTGGTTAGGTCTAGACTGATTGGTACGAGGCTGATCATTTGATGAATTTTGGATCATCACGGCCCCTACAGTCAGCCGGCGCTCAGTTCTTCCCACTCCTCTCTGAGAGTACACAACAGCCGTTTCCTTCTTCGCCGGGAATGGTTTCTTAACAGTTGCGGATGCAGAGGCATCCCTTTGAATCTTTCCTCTCTTAATACCAGCTTCCACCCGTTCGCCAGTCAGAATCAATTCAGTAAACCCTGCGGAAGAGCTACCGATCAAATGGTTGAAGAACGGGCCAGATAGGGTCCCCAGGAACATATCAACTAGTTCACTATCAGAAAGAGGTGGCTGCACTCTTCCGGCCAAATCACGCCATTTTTGGGCGTATTCCTTAAATCCCTCACCTGAGGCCATCCCCATACTCTGTAGCTGAGTACGGATTGGTGCCAAGTCAGAGTTATATTGATATTGACGATAAAAGGAAGCTGCCAAGTCTTCCCAACTATGTATCTCCGACCTCTCAAGCTTGTAAAACCAGTCTAGCTGTGTACCAGACAGGCTATCCTGAAAGAAGTGTACCCAAAGATTTCTGTCAGATGTGTGAGGTTGAATTCTTCTGACGTACGACCTTAGGTGCATCTTCGGGCAAGACATCCCGTCATACTTTGCAAAAATTGGCACCTTAAACTTTGGAGGGATCACAATTCCAGCAATTAATCCCAAATCTTCGAAATCTAACCCGGGAACCCTTTGCAGCTCCATAGCTGCCAGCCTATCCTCCAGGTTTTTGTATTTGTCGTCCGCCGGCGGGTATTGTTGCTCTGAGTAGTCTTCATCTTCCTCAACCTCTTCCTCTTCAGCCTCTGACTCAGAAGATACTGCAGCCCCTTTTCCTTTACTGGTTCCCTCTTCAGATGCGGAGGGAAATTCAAGAACTCTTCTTGCTTCATTCTCAAACCTTCTTCCTAGGGTAGCCACCCCGACTCTTTTCTTCTTCTTTTTCACTTTTTCTTGCTCTTTGTTCCCAAACAGTGCTTTTAGATCCTCCTGACCTTTTGCCAAGGTCATTAGGAGTTGTTGAAACTGTGAGTTTTGTGACTGCAGGTCTTTGACCGTCTGTTCGAGATCCATCTTACTGAAATAAACAGCAGAAAGATAAGGAAACCTGGTGTGGAGACCTGTTTATGCACATGATGAATGATATGTTTATTTATGCAATGCATTCAAGGATTTAGAAATTCAACATTCTTGCAGACAAAAAGAACACACGTCATATTAATAAGAAGAAATTTTGTCAGTACATAAATGCCCCATGGGCCAAATATTACAAAAAACTTCTCAAGGTAAAAATACGTTGCACATCCTCTTTGGCGCGATGTAGGTGTTGAGGGTCTCTTCCTCATGGAGTCGGCGGGTAAGCTCCAAAACCTTCTTCTCACTGGCGTAGAAGCTGGCTTCAAAAGTATTCCGTTCCTCCTTGAGTTGGATCCAACTCTTCTGCATCTCCTCCCATGATGTTGGCATGTCAGGATATAGGATGGTGTAGGGAACCTCTCCTTCCTTAACAGGCTCTTTAATCAAAGGGAGAATGTGGGGGTAACGCATCATGAGACTCTGGGCTCGGGTCCTTACCCACTTGAGATAAGGCTCAAGAGGAATGGAGTTCTTGTGCCCCAGTGTCTTGCTATCTACCTTGTTAGGCATCCTCCAAGCTCTGATGAATCTTTGGCGAAGTCCTTGCGCATCGTTGTCGAAGTCAAAAACTAGGTCAGGAATCAGCATGTCATGAGGGCCGTCCCTCCGTGCATATCCAAATTGTCTCAAAGCTAGACAAGGGTTGTAGGTAATGCCTCCTCTAATGCCAAGTAATGGAACATTAGGGAACTCTCCACAATGATCGACGATGATGACATTTTCTCTGGACCGAGAACACCAGTGTACATCAGAATGTGTGAGGGTCATCAACCATTGTGACCACCTTAAGCCTTGGTCATTCTTCAAAATAGATTGTGGAAGGTGAGAAATAAACAACCTTGCAAGGAGAGGAGTACATCACATGAGAACACCTCTCTTTCTCATTGTTCGTGTGTAAAATGAGTGGAGGATGTCCCAAAGCAATGTAGGTCTGGGATTCCTGGATAAGAAGATCTTGACGGCGTTGACATCTATAAGCTGGTCAGGATTTGGGAACAAGACCAACCCATAAATGAGAAGTGCCACAATTTCTTCAAAGGCTTGTAGATCCAAGGAATTCCAACACTCTTGTGCCTTCTCAAACAAGAATTTTGCCAAGAAGCCTTTGACACCACTTCTAGTTTCCCAATGCCCCTTGATGTCAGATGGTTGCAAGTGTAGTGCTTGAGCAACATCTTCAGGCTTTGGTTCTTTTTCCGTACCGTTGAAAGGTACTTGATTAAGAATAGGAATTCTCAGGAGTTGAGAAAATTCCTCCAAAGTAGGCACCAATTGGTAGTCGGGGAATGTGAAACAGTGGTGAAGGGAATCAAGGAACTGGAACAACACTTTCATCATGTCTTCTTCAATGCTGGTGTTGACTAGGCTGAACAGTCTACCATGTCTTTCACTGAAGGGAGAGCTTTCGGGAATTCTGGATGTGAGCTCCTTGAGTTGAGGAGGGATCCTCACAAGGTTGACTTGGATAATTTTCCTGCGAAGAATTTCCATGACCTACAAAACAAGAACAAAGATGAAGATCCAAACCCTTGAAATGGTTAGTGGATGCACATGATGCTTTATGATGTTTATGGTGTATGCACAAACACATGTACAAGCAATTCACACAAAAACCCTAGTTTCAGGCTTGCATGAGGTTTGATAGGTAAGTACCCTCTTGAGTGTAGTTGGCTTAAAAACCTGTCTTATAAATAGTAACCGGGTTCTAAGGAGCTCAATATCATTGGATTGTTTTCCATGTTCATTGTTTTGGTTTAGCCACTTAACTAGCGACCAAAATATTCCAAGAAAACAACCCTCAATGAGTGTAGTATCGAGTATCTACCAACTTCGGACTGCACCAAAGACGGTCATCTCACTACCCCTAATAAAAGGCCAAGATGGTCAAGTAAGGTTCTAGGTCATTAGTGCTTAGTGACATCACTCAGCGGCCCCGTACTCTCCTTTATTAAACTCAAGGGTTATCGGTACTCACAAATATATCGCACTAATATAGTTATTGCTTCAACCGTGTCGGTATATCCCGCAGAGTTTCCACAACGTATTGCTATCTATGAATGTTTCCCAAATCCGGGTGTAGGATTTCAAGCCCAAACAAGAGAACCACAAAGGTAAAGCAATCAAAGCAAACAATTAATCATGCAAAAGGGTGATCTAAAACCCTAAGGTAACCCCACTTTTAAATTTCTCCCCAGCAGAGTCGCCAGTTCTGTGATACGGTGGGAGAAATGACTTGAGGTTTTGCGTTCGTATTCGCACTTGTTCGGTTTAGCAAGAGTCGCCATCGACTTCTTATTTTATCCTAAAGGAAAGGTTAAAAAGCACAGGAAAAACCTTTTGAGATGTTTCGCGGGTTCGGGGGGTAGATTATAAAAAGGGAAGGTATTAGCACCCTTTTTATCCATGGTTATCCATGGGCTCTTAGTTACTTGTTTTAAATCACTTGCATTGATTTTCAATTACTTGAAATGGTGGTGTGTGTGTGTGTTGAAATTTTTTTTAAAAAGATGCCTTGTCTAGGCAACCGTTGTAACAATTCTTTACTCGAATGTTTTACAAAGGTGTGTGTCTTTTCGAAAAGATGTTTCAAATGTTTTTGAAAGTTTGTTTTGAAAGTGTTTGTGGAGTGGATTTTGAAAAGTAGGCAAGTGTGTTTTTCAAGTTTGATCAAGCAACTAAGAGTTGTCTACCCCTAAGTTTACTCAAAGATTTTACTCATGTTTTAACCCTTTTAACAGTATTGTTCCCCCATTGCATTTGGTGGACAATCTTGTGTTAGGATGTTAACGGGACGGGTGCGGGTCATCGTTTAGACCAAGAATGCAATGGTGCCAAGTGTCTTTGGTAATTTTGCTTGAAGGGACTTGATCATTTTGTTTAGGCAACTTCGAAAGCGTCATCGAGGGACTATGATCATTTGAATTGTTTTGCCAAAGAAACTCAACATGCAAGCATGGCCCATTTGGAAGGCAACAAGCGGGATTACCCTAGGGGTACAAGTGTGATTTATGTATTGATTGTCATGCATTTGTCTTGTATTTAGGTTATCTAGCGGTTGATTTTATTTACATACAAACCCTAGGTCTAAACATAGTATAATTGAAAGCGATAAATTGCGGGAATTTAAAGTCCTAAACTATTACAAATGAGTATCCGGGGATGGGGGTACAAGTATTTACAAATGGGGGATGAGATTTATCAGAATAGTGGTGTCCAAATATATTTACAACCAAATCGAATCAACCGCAATGTAAAATGTATCAATGCATAAGAATAAAAGAGAAATAAAAGTATATGTGTAAATGTATGTGATTTATTTGCAAGTGATGCAAGATGTTAACTTAATATATTATTAAGTATTTTATGATTTTTAGATTTTTGTTAATATGTACAAACAAAAGATTTAATAAAAGAAAATGCCTAAGAAATTCTATTTTATGTATTAATGTTTTGTATACAAAAGTTTTAAAGAAAAAAAGAATGTTTTAAGTTCAAGAAAAATAATGTTTTATGTATTTTATTTTATATTTTTATGTACAAGAGTTTTAATTAAAAGAAAAAAAATGTTTTAAGTTCAAGAAAATTATTTAACTCAAAGTTCTATTCTTATATATTTTAATTATACTAGCTAAAAATAAATAAAAAAAGAGTAATTAAGAACATTTTATATAAAAGAGTTAATGTATTGTTTTATTTACAAACAAAAATGAAATATATTGGTTTAAATTATAAATAAAATAAAATGATAAGTTAAAAAAAAGGATGTTAGTTTATGTACAAAACAAAAAAAACAAAGGAATGGGCTTTAGTGTTTTATTCTGGCCCAAACAGAAAATGAATGAGAATCAAAAAAAGGGGGTGTAAGGCGCCTGATCTATTGGGCTTAGGGATTTAGAAAGGGCAAGGCCCAACGTATTTGACACATTTTCGTTTTAGGGTTTCAGTTATTTGTTTCATTTGGAATCAGATTAGGGTTGCAAGCTTGAGAGCGGCGCCATTTCTCCATTTTTGCTTCGTTGTCCTCTTCTTCTTCTCAAGCCAAGCTTTTGAGCCACGCTTCTGAACAGACCTTCTTGATGCCTATGGCCACCAGGCTCCGCTTCTACCTCCTCCTCTTCATGGTCACGCAGGCGGTGGTTATACAAGGTTTGATTTCTGTCTGTAATGCGTTAGGGTTTCAAGTTTCCGTTTTGCATGTTTTTATTTATTTCTGATTCTTTTGTATTGTTTGGTGTTCGTGCGAGGTGTGGAAAAGAAAAGGAAAAGGGGTTTATACCTTTGGAGAGGAGGCGAGGAGGACGGTGGCGTCCTAGGGCGGCCGGAGGGGCGTGATGCTGTGAGCTGGAAATCTGGTATCTTTATCTTTTAGCCTTTTGATGGTTTTGTGATGATGGTCTCTGAAAACCATAGCCTTAATCGCTTCTTTTCTTTTTCTGCTTCTTTGGACGCTTGTTGAAATGTTGATGTTGATTTGAATATTGTTTGTTGGACCCAGTGATGAGGTTGCTCTGAGGGTGCTGTTGCTTCAGTTGGTTATTTTGATTTTGGTTTGTGGGATCCTGAGCTTGCCTTGAATGCTTGTGTGCTTAGATTCTGGTACAGGCTTGTGTTACAGTTTTCTGGTATAGGCTTGTATTAGTTTGGATGGCTTCGTGAGGCTCCTAGGCTGGTTATGCAGGTTTCAAGGGAGCTTTGAGGCTTATGTTTAGCAAGGCTTAAGTTATGTTATAGGTTTTGAAACTGAACCAGACTTGGTTTGTTGTTCAGGAAGGCATGAGGCTTACTGGTTATTGGCTTCTGTTTAGAGGCTTTGTTTACAAAGGATTTTTCTGGTTTGAAGGGTTTTAAGGTTTGTATGGCTTGGAGCTTGAAGGCTTGCTTGAGATTTATGTGTTTGAATGTACTGGTTTTTTTTAGGCAGGTTAAGGCTTCTATGGCTGTTTGCTAGTTTGTGGGATCTGTGGCTCTGTTTTTGAATGAAGGCTTTAATGTGTTTTTTTTATAACTTACAGGATGTTGGCTTGTAAGTTGAAAGGCAGGAGGAGTTGTATTTTTGTGTGAATTCGCTTTTTCTTGTTTGTAGGCTGGCAGTTTGCTTTTAACAAGTTTTTTTGAATTTGGTCTTGGTTTGAATACCAATGCCTGAGCAGGTTGTAAGGCTTGAGGTTTTCATTTTTTGTGATATCCTCTACTGTATGTATTCTGCCTCCTCTCTCTATGTGTTCTGATATATCCTGTTTATATCTCTTTTTTAGCCTCTAGCCTGTTGTACTGTAAGCTTCCTTCCTCTCTATCTCTCTCTCCATAGATTTAAAAAGCATTTTATGTTGCTTAAATTTGTCTTTTCTGAAAAAGTAACTGGCTTTGAAAATGATGATTTGGAATGTCACTTGCATTGTGGTCTTTCTTCTGCATACTTTCCATATTTCCTGCATATTTTGTGTACTTTGTTGACAGCTTTTTGGATAGTTGGTTGACATTGGACTTGGTTGGTTTGAAACTGTAACTTTGGCTTAGTTTCTTTGACAGTGTGACTTGGGCAACCTATTTTGTTTATACACTTGGTTGTTCAATTCAGTTTGCCTTTTGGACTTGGGTTTGGATTTTTTGGAATTATGCAGCCTGTTTGATATTTGAATTTGTGCAATTGTAGCTTTGTGCATTTCATATTTTATTTGCAAGCATATTTCTATCCCTCTTTGTGAACCAAGAGTAATCTTGTGATTTGCAGAGAGGGCAAATAAACTGATTCCGGCCAGTTACTTTTAATGATGAACTTTAAATTAACTGTCTGCTTTTTCTTTATTTTTTCATCTGTATTGACTTCTTTTCTTTTTCTTTTTTCAGGTAAAATCAATTGAGCAATGGGGAGCAGTAGAAGATGAAGATTTAGAAAACTTAGGATATAGCTTTATTTTACCTTTAATTATTTGTAATAACATTATTTGTAAATACTGTAAACATATTCAAATAACATTTGTACTTAATAATTAAAAGTAAATAAAAGTTTAATCCTTTTTAAATCTTCTTCAATTGTTTATTTAATTATTTATAATTCTTAAATCATAATAAATGGAAATAAATCCCAATTATTCTAACTTAGAATAAATAATTAATTAATAAACACTGTAGTCTTGCAATCAATAATAAACCCGGCGTCCCAATTAAACATGAGCAATGCACAGTCAATCAAACAAACATCCATATGCCTATCTCTTTACTGATTAAATCAAACCCTGCCAGTTCTCGATCCAAATGCCTCAGCTCATATCCCAAAGTAAATTGAAAAGCACTGTAGAATTAATTCTTTCTGAGAATGCACGCACAAAACCCTGATTCATGATTTAATTTTCACAGAAGTGCCTGCCTGATCAAACCATGAGCCCAAACTCAAACAAACCCTAGCAATCTGCTTGAACTGTTCCAGAGCCATGAAAACCCTAATTTGGGTAGACTGATAAGAAAAAATCTGTTTGACTGATTCTTATGCCAATTTGAAAAGTCAGGGAAAACCCGAAGCTGTGTTTTCTTGTGGAAAAAGAGAGGGCAAATTTTGGGGTACAACACCTGGAAGCAATCGATTTACATGGAGTGTAAATCGATTGATTACTGAACTGAGTTAATTTTTTAACACTAGTAAATCGATTAACACATCATGTAAATCGATTTACACTTCAAATTTTTTGAAAACAAGAACGTTACAAACCCGTGCAATCTATTTACATCTAATGCTAATCGATTTACACGTTGTAATTTTTGAAAAATCTGAACTTGATTCAAGATATCCTTCACACCTTTTCTCCAATGGTTGTATGGTCATACATTGCACCTTCTCAAGTTTCACAAACAGAAAAGTGGTATCCATTTTGGAAAGGTATCTTGATTGCTTTAAATACTAAATCTTTTAAATTATAAAACAACTCTTCTCTCATACAATAATTCTGAACTTTGTAAAATATTCAAACTTCATATTTCTTAATTTTTAAGAACAAATATTTTCTGCACTTTCACTCATATAAGAATAGAAATCTTTGAGCATTTTCTAACCATTGTGTTACAGTTTGAATTGCTTACAAGAGAAGAAAGAAGAAACTTCATTGAAGTCACTCTATGTGATCAACATCTTTCAAGAAATCATATTTCATAGAATTATACTAAGTGTAACTTATTTCCAAGATTGTTGGAATTAAGTATTAGAATACTTTTGTACCTTGTTGTCCATTGTTGGAAACAAGGGGTATCTTTTGAGTGGATTGTTCTCAAGAGACTTATTGGAAATCCAAGAGTGTGTTCTTGGTATTTGTTAGTGTCTTTAGTTGATAAGACTAGGAAGAGTCTTGTAAAAGTTCTAACAAAATAGTGAAATCTCTTGCGTGTTTGCAAGGGGACTGGACGTACTTCCGGGGTGTGGAAGGAACCAGGATAAATCTCCGTGTCTCTTTACTTTCTGCACTTTACCATTTTCCATAGCACTAAAACAAAACCAGAAAGTGTAAAATAAATCAAAAACCGACCACCACCTAATTCACCCCCCTCTTAGGCGCAATCTTAAACTTACAATTGGTATCAGAGCAGGTTATAGGTAACCTGCTCCTAGAGATCCATAATGGCTTCCACAAATCAACAACCCGTTTTCAGAGATGGTGGTAGTAACAACAAGCCTTCTCTATTCTGTGGTGAATATTTTGACTTCTAGAAAATACGCATAAAGGCGCATCTAGAAGTGCAAGGAGAGGAAATATGGGATGCCATTGAAAATGGTCCATTTATCCCGGTAACGGTAATCAATGGTGTTGGCTCTTCAAAGCCTAAAACTGCATGGGACGACGATGATAAAAAGAAAGTTCTCTATGACAAAAAGGCAATAAACCTTCTTCAAGGTGCACTTAGTATGGACGAATTCTTCCGTGTCTCGACATGCAAAACAACAAAGGAAATATAGGATACCTTGGTACAAACTCATGAAGGAACGGCTGAAGTAAAAAGATCAAGGCCAAATACCCTAAGTCAAGAATACAAACTATTTCGAATGCAGCCTGGAGAATCCATTCTTGACTTACAAAATAGATTTATGCACTTGAAAAATCACTTAAGTTCTCTTGGTAAAACCTTGACAAATGATGAACTTAACTTGAAAGTCCTTAGATCATTGACTAGGGAATGACAACCAAAGGTAACGACAATCTCGGAAAAGAAGAGTCTCTCCGCAATGACTTCCCCTACATTATTTGACAAACTTCAAGAATACGAAATGGAACTCGGTAGACTTGAAAAACATGAGAATCTAGAAAAGAAATCCAAAAACATTGCTTTAAAAATTGATTCAAAGGAAGTAGTAAAAGAAGACAATCCGGAAGAAGATGAAAATTTCATGCTTCTTGTTAAAAGACTTGGGAAGTTTTTTGGCAGAAATGAAAAGGGCGGATCTCATGCAAATAAGAGAAAGCACTTCAAGAAAAGGGAAGCCTCCACATCAACACAAGATGTCTCATGTTATGAATGTGGAAAGCAAGGACATATCAAGCAAAACTGTCCAAATCTCCCAAAGAAAACTGGATTCAAAGGAAAGGACTCAAAACACAAGAAAGCCTACATAGCATGGGAAGATAATGATATGAGTAGTACATCAGAATCGGAAAGCGACGAATGTGCAAATTTAGCCTTAATAGCGTCACATCACTCCGACGATGAAGAAGAGGTTAGTAATGAATTTAATCTTTTTGATGATGATGTTCAAGGTGTCATTGATGAACTCTTGAAAGAATTCAAAAGTTTATACAAAAAGGTGTCAAGCCAAGAAAAAGAACTTCTAATTTGTCTCAAAAAAATTGACACCATGACTAAAGATTTTGATCTTCAAAAACAGAATTTTATAAAAGAAAAGGAAAACTTTGCATGCACCAAGTGTGAATCAAATGTCTTTCAAATTGTTCAATTGAAAAGAGTCATTGAACAATATGAAAAAGGACAAATAGGATTGGAAGGATTACTAAGCCAACAACGTTATCCAAATGATAAAAGAGGTCTTGGTTATGTGAATACTAAGAAACCAAGTAACAATCCTACTGTTTTTGTAAAGGCTAGTAATAGTTCCAATCCCAAGATAGTAGAAAAGAAGTAAGTTGTTCATAATCATCAAAAGAAAAAGCCTAATGTATCTAAAAGAAAAAAAATTCCTAGATACAAGAGCAAATTTGTTCCAAACTGTTTTCACTGTGGTATTATTGGACACACACCTAATGCATGCTATATTAGAAATTTCAGTATGGCTAGTGGACACTATGCATGGGTGAAAAAGGGAACTAACTATGAAGGACCCAAGGCCACTTGGGTACCTAACAAGAAATAATTTGTTTTTGTAGGTATGCTTGAAATCCACATCAAACCTTTGGTATCTTGACAGTGGATGTTCAAAGCATATGACGGGAGATGTACACCAATTTTCATATCTAGTACATAAAGCCAAAGGGTATGTCACCTATGGAGACAACACCAAAGGAAAGATTCTTGACGTTGGAATAGTTGGCACACCTCCATCCATTCAAATTGAGGATGTTCTCTATGTTGAAGGATTAAAGCACAACCTTCTTAGCATAAGTCAACTTTGCGATAGAGGGTTCAAAATCAAATTCAACAAAGAAGAATGCCTAATTATGGATGAGGCAACCAATAAGGTAAAACTCAAAGGTATAAGATCTAACAATATTTTTATGATTACTTTAGATGATTTGTCTATGAAGGTACAATGTCTCATGGTAAACGATAATGACGCTTGGTTATGGCACAAGAGGATTGCTCACATACACATGGAGCACTTGAACAAATTAGTTAAGCATGACTTAGTTATTGGTATACCAAAGATGAAATTCATCAAAGACAAAATATGTAGTGCATGCCAAAAGGGCAAACAAACCAAATCAACTTTCAAACCAAAGAATGTGGTTTCAACAACAAGACCACTTCAATTGTTGCACATGGATCTTTTTGGTCCATCTAAAACAAGAAGCTTCGGAGGTAACATTTATGCTTTAGTTATTGTAGATGATTTTTCCCGTTTTACTTGGACTTTGTTCTTAGTGCACAAAAAGGACGCATTCAAGGCATTCAAGAGATATGCAAAACCAGTTCAAAATGAGAAGTCATTAAAGATAACATCAATCCGAAGTGATCATGGTGAAGAGTTCCAAAACAGTCTGTTTGAAGAATTTTGTGAAGACAATGGGATCTTCCACAATTTTTGAGCACCAAGAACTCCACAACAAAATGGAGTAGTTGAAAGGAAAAATAGGTCTTTGATAGAACTTGCAAGAACCATGCTAAGTGACTCAAGTTTGCCTAAATATTTTTGGGCGGATGCGGTAAGCACGGCATGTTACGTAAGCAATCGCGTGATCATAAGACCTATACTAAAGAAAACTCCATATGAGATTTACAAAGGAAGAAAACCAAATATCTCTCACTTTCACATTTTCGGGTGCAAATGTTTTGTCCTTAACAACGACAAAGACAATCTCGGTAAGTTCGATGAAAAATAGGATGAAGGTATTTTTCTTGGTTACTCCCTTTCTAGCAAAGCTTTTAGAATTTAAAATAAAAGAACTTTAACTATAGAAGAATCAATGCATGTTTCTTTTGATGAATCTGACACCTCCAAGGAGGAAGTTGTTATTTTTGATGATGATGATTCTATAGATTTACCTCATGAGAATTCATGCGAAGGTGGCAAAATTGTCAACCCGGAACAAACACAGGAACTTTCACATCAAAATGGAAATGATGATGGTCTTCCTCAAGAATGGAGAACTCATCGTGATCATCCAATTGACAACATAATTGGAGATATTAGCAAAGAGGTATCTACACGGCTAAATCTTAAGGATGCATGCTTAAATATGGCTTTTGTATCTCAAGTTGAACCTACCAAAGTGGATCAAGCACTAGAAGATGATCAATGGATCCTTGCCATGCAAGAGGAGCTAAACCAATTCGAGCGGAACGAAGTTTGGGATCTTGTTCCTAATCCAGGAAATAAAAATATCATTGGAACCAAATGGGTATTCAAAATCAAGATGGATGAAAATGGTATAATCACTCGAAACAAGGCAAGACTAGTTGCTCAAGGATACAACCAAGAGGAAGGAATTGATTTTGAAGAAACTTTTGCTCCGGTAGCACGTTTGGAAGCAATAAGACTATTACTTGCATATGCATGCTCATTGGACTTTGAACTTTTTCAAATGGATGTAAAAAGCGCATTTCTCAACGGATTCATAAATGAAGAAGTCTATGTAAAGCAACCTTCTGGATTTGAAGACTTCAAACATCCTAATCATGTCTTCAAATTGAAGAAAGCTCTCTATGGGCTGAAGCAAGCACCATGGGCATGGTATGATAGGCTAAGCGCATTCCTATGTGAAAAAGGGTTTGTAAAGGGTAAAGTTGATACCACTCTCTTCATAAAAAATGTTAATCATCATACTTTACTTGTACAAATCTATGTAGATGATATTGTTTTCGGTTCAACTAACCAAAATATGTAAAAGGAATTTTCATCTATGATGCAAGGAGAGTTTGAGATGTCTATGATGAGAAGATTGAATTTCTTTCTCGGTCTTCAAATTAAGCAACTCAAACACGGTATCTTCATAAACCAATCAAAATATTGCAAAGACCTTATAAAGAAGTTTGAGATGGAAAGCAGCAAAGAAAGTGCAATTCCTATGGGATCCGACACCTATCTTGATCCAGATGAATCAGGGAACTCTATTGACATAACTAAGTATCATGGAATGATTGGCTCTCTTCTCTATTTAACAGCAAGTAGACCTGACATCATGTTCAACGTTTGTCTATGTGCAAGATATCAAGCCAATCCTAAAGAGTTTCACCTTGCAACATTCAAGCGCATAATAAACTATCTCAAAGGAACAACCAACGTCGGATTATGGTATCCAAAAAGTAGTATGTGCAATCTAGTTGGTTATTCTGATGCTGACTATGCAGTTTGTAAGACTGATCTCAAAAGTACAAGTGGAACATGTCACATTCTCGGAAATGCCTTGGTTTCATGGTCATGCAAAAAGCAAGCAAGCGCCGCTCTTAGCACTGCCGAAGCAGAATACATTGCGGCTGGAAGTGGATGCGCTCAAATTCTTTGGCTAAAACAATAGTTACTTGACTATGGAGTAAACCTTGGATGCATTCCACTTCGATGTGATAACACAAGCGCGATCAACATTACAAAAAATCCAGTTATGCATTCCCAGACAAAACACATTGACATCAGACACCATTTCATCAGAGATCACGTACTCAAAGGAGATGTCGACATTACTTTTATGGACACTCAAAATTAACTCGCGGACATTTTCACAAAACCACTTGCAAAGGATGCATTCTTCAAAATTCGTCGTTAACTCGGAATCCTAGATGAATAAGATATATAAGGTGCACTCTATCCTTATCCTAGATGAATAAGATATATAAGGTGCACTCTATCCTTAACTATACATAAATGTACATATATATGGGCTTAGAAAATGTTTCAAATACTGTTTTAAATTTTTTTTTAGAAGTAAATCGATTTACCAAGTATGTAAATCGATTTACCACTGTACCAAAATCAATTTTAATAATTTTTTTTTGTGTAAATCGATTTACCACTGTACCAAAATCAATTTTAATAATTTTTTTTTGTGTAAATCGATTTACCAAGTATGTAAATCGATTTACCACTGAAACTGAAGCATTTTTATTTAATTTTTCACTATGCAAATCGATTGATCCTACACACCAATCGATTTACACCTGTTCAACATGTGATATTTATATGAGTCTTTAATATATTGGCCAACCTTACCTTGCCTCTCAACCTCCCACCTTCTTTTTGACCAATCATGTAATCTTGACCAACTCCACTCAATTAAGTCTCATAACGACCTCACTTACTCTACTCTACTATTTAATCTCACCAAAACTCCCTCACTATCTCATAACACCAAAACTCACTCACTATCCCATAACAACACCAAAAAATCTCTATCTTTCTTACTCAAAACCCTAACCATCGCCATGGCTCCCAAAAGAAAAGCAACAACTTCAGAAAAAGGAAAGAAGAAAACTGTTGCAGCCTCTGAAAACTCATTGCTCGAGCACCTCTCGGATACACAACGTGAAAGATTCATCAAGCACTTTCAAAAGAAAATAATCTCAGCTCCCAAATTCGGTATGTTATCTACCTTTCCCGATGAATGCTTCACTTTTCAAAGGGATTTGATTACTTATGGGCTAGAACCATTAATATCATCACGTGGTTACTATTATCCGGATCTAGTTCGATTATTTTACAGCAACATGCATTATGATAACAACAAATGCTATACCTATGTGCTCGGGACAAGAATTCCTCTGCATTCAAAAATAATAGGCAGAATTTTGAACATCCCATATACTGGAAGTTCTCTCTATGATCCAGAGGATGCTGACTGGGAAAATTATAGGAAGAGAGAATTCTTCTACAGCATTGGCCGGTTGTCAGAAGCAGAATACCGTACAAAGCGGATTCATAGTCTTGGCTGTGTTATTCCGGCTCGGGACACTTGGAGTGCTGATAATTTTCACATTGATGATAGATTGTTCCATTATTTTCTGGTATATATTTTATTTCCTAGAGCAGGAAATCACTGTGCTGTAACCAATCTAGAATTGCAAATTCTCTATGCAAGGAAAAATGGCATTTCGGTAAACTGGGCTAAACTGATTGTGGTGCATATGCTAAGAGTTGCCACAAGGGCCACTTTTCTGCCATATGCATACTTTATCACAAGGATCTTGGAAGAATCTGATATTGATTTTACTGGGTTTGAGAGGGTTTAAATGGACCCAATCAGCAATAGGATCTCCATCAAAGATGTTGATTCTCGGATGGGTGTTCATTTCGATTCTGAAGCAAAAACCATCACATATATTGGAGAGGATGTTGTAGGTGATGAAGGCAATAATGTGGATGAAGAAGAAAATGAAGTTCCTCCTGCTGCTTCCTCTTCTGGTCCAACCAACCAAGATGTTATGGATTATATGACTCAACAATTTGCATCTCTCAACACTAACATCAATGCTCAATGGACCGCGATAAATGATTCTACCTCCTCTCGCATCAATGCTTTTCAGAACGATGTGAACCAACAGTTTTCATACCTCTACTCACATCTTCATATTCCTCCATACGATCCAAACAATCCAACACCTCCGCCTCCTCAATACAGCGAACCACCTCTACAACAACAATTTCCATATCAAGGACCCTTCTAATATTTTCCTGACCAATATTATTAAATTCCTGTTATTTATCATTATGTTTTTTGTTTGATAATTGCTTCAAGTGTTAGTTTTTGTATTATGGATATTTGAACTTCGTACGATATTTTTAGAAATTTGTGTTTTAGTTTATGTTCATATCTGGTTCAAATTGTTATAAGTATCATCTTATGTTACATCTTTCCATTCTTTTTGATAATGTCAAAGGGGGAGAAGGATGTGATAACACTTTATGGTTGTTTGTTTCAGTTTTCTTTTTAGGGCAAGTTTTCAAATCTTTTTCTCTATAGGGGGAGAAATCTATCTTAGGGGGAGAAAACCCTTTTGCTCCAATTCTGAACAACTCATAAAGAAAGATGGTTTGTCATCATCAAAAAGGGGGAGAATGTAATCTCAAGCCTCAACTCAACTTTAGTTTTGATGAAAGACAAACAAGCACTATGACAAGAAGGAAAAGAAGTGGAATTAGCTTAAAGCATCATTCACTCAAAGCTTCAAGGATCATGGCAAGCAAACAAGTATATCAATTCTCATTTGAACTAAATTGATTAGAAATGCTCAAAAATGATATACACACTTACCACAACACTTCACTTAAAGTTTAAAGAAAATTCTAAGTTTTTCACTAATGTAAATTGATTAACACATCATGTAAATCGATTTACACATGTTTTTTTAAAAACTGATTGCCCCTGGTGTGATACGGTGGGAGAACTGACTTGAGGTTTTGCGTTCGTATTCTCACTTTTTCGGTTTAGCAAGAGTCGCCACCGACTTTTTATTTTATCCTAAAGGAAAGGTTAAAAAGCACAGGAAAAACCTTTTGAGATGTTTCGTGGGTTCGGGGGGTAGATTATGAAAAGGGAAGGTATTAGCACCCTTTTCATCCATGGTTATCCATGAGCTCTTAGTTACTTGTTTTAGATCACTTGCCTTGATTTTCAATTACTTGAAATGGTGGTGTGTGTGTGTGTGTGTTGAAAATGTTTTGAAAAATATGCCTTGTCTAGGCAACCGTTGTAACAATTCTTTACTCGAATGTTTTACAAAGGTGTGTGTCTTTTCGAAAAGATGTTTCAAATGTTTTTGAAAGTTTGTTTTGAAAGTGTTTGTGGAGTGGATTTTGAAAAGTAGGCAAGTGTGTTTTGCAAGTTTGATTAAGCAACTAAGAGTTGTCTACCCCTAAGTTTACTCAAAGATTTTTCTCATGTTTTAACCCTTTTAACAGTATTGTTCCACCATTGCATTTGGTGGACAATCTTGTGTAAGGATGTTAACGGGACGGGCGCGGGTCATCGTTTAGACCATGAATGCAATGGTGCCAAGTGTCTTTGGAAATTTTTCTTGAAGGGACTTGATCATTTTGTTTAGGCAACTTCGAAAGCATCATCGAGGGACTATGATCATTTGAATTGTTTTGCCAAAGAAACTCAACATGCAAGCATGGCCCATTTGGAAGGAAACAAGCAGGATTATCCTAGGGGTGCAAGTGTGATTTGTGTATTGATTGTCATGCATTTGTCTTGTATTTAGGTTATCTAGCGGTTGATTTTATTTACATACAAACCCTAGGTCTAAACATGGTATAATTGAAAGCGATAAATTGCGGGAATTTAAAGTCCTAAACTATTACAAATGAGTATCCGGGGATGGGGGTACAAGTATTTACAAATGGGGGATGAGATTTATCAGAATAGTGGTGTCCAAATATATTTACAACCAAATCGAATCAACCGCAATGTAAAATGTATCAATGCATAAGAATAAAAGAGAAATAAAAGTATATGTGTAAATGTATGTGATTTATTTGCAAGTGATGCAAGATGTTAACTTAATATATTATTAAGTATTTTATGATTTTTAGATTTTTGTTAATATGTACAAACAAAATATTTAATAAAAGAAAATGCCTAAGAAATTCTATTTTATGTATTAATGTTTTGTATACAAAAGTTTTAAAGAAAAAAAGAATGTTTTAAGTTCAAGAAAAATAATGTTTTATGTATTTTATTTTATATTTTTATGTACAAGAGTTTTAATTAAAAGAAAAAAAATGTTTTAAGTTTAAGAAAATTATTTAACTCAAAGTTCTATTCTTATATATTTTAATTATACTAGCTAAAAATAAATAAAAAAAGAGTAATTAAGAACATTTTATATAAAAGAGTTAATGTATTATTTTATTTACAAACAAAAATGAAATATATTGGTTTAAATTATAAATAAAATAAAATGATAAGTAAAAAAAAGGATGTTAGTTTATGTACAAAAAAAAAAGGAATGGGCTTTAGTGTTTTATTCTGGCCCAAACAGAAATTGAATGAGAATCAAAAAAAGGGGGTGTAAGGCGCCTGATCTATTGGGCTAAGGGGTTTAGAAAGGGAAAGGCCCAACGTATTTGACACATTTTTGTTTTAGGGTTTCAGTTATTTGTTTCATTTCGAATCAGATTAGGGTTGCAAGCTTGAGAGCGGCGCCGTTTCTCCATTTTTGCTTTGTTGTCCTTTTCTTCTTCTCAAGCCAAGCTTTTGAGCCACGCTTCTGAATAGACCTTCTCGATGCCTATGGCCACCAGGCGCCGCTTCTACCTCCTCCTCTCCATGGTCACGCAGGAGGTGGTTATACAAGGTTTGATTTCTGTCTGTAATGCGTTAGGGTTTCAAGTTTCCATTTTGCATGTTTTTATTTATTTCTGATTCTTTTGTATTGTTTGGTGTTCGTGCGAGGTGTGGAAAAGAAAAGGAAAAGGGGTTTATACCTTTGGAGAGGAGGCGAGGAGGATGGTGGCGTCCTAGGGCGGCCGGAGGCGCGTGATGCTGTGAGCTGGAAATCTGGTATCTTTATCTTTTAGCCTTTTGATGGTTTTGTATGATGGTCTCTGAAAACCCTAGCCTTAATCGCTTCTTTTCCTTTTCTGCTTCTTTGGACGCTTGTTGAAATGTTGATGTTGATTTGAATATTGTTTGTTGGACCCAGTGATGAGGTTGCTCTGAGGGTGCTGTTGCTTCAGTTGGTTATTTTGATTTTGGTTTGTGGGATCCTGAGCTTGCCTTGAATGCTTGTGTGCTTAGATTCTGGTACAGGCTTGTGTTACAGTTTTCTGGTATAGGCTTGTATCAGTTTGGATGGCTTCGTGAGGCTCCTAGGCTGGTTATGCAGGTTTCAAGGGAGCTTCGAGGCTTATGTTTAGCAAGGCTTAAGTTATGTTACAGGTTTTGAAACTGAACCAGACTTGGTTTGTTGTTCAGGCAGGCATGAGGCTTGCTTGTTATTGGCTTTTGTTTAGAGGCTTTGTTTACAAAGGCTTTTTCTGGTTTGAAGGGTTTTAAGGTTTGTATGGCTTGGAGCTTGAATGCTTGCTTGAGATTTATGTGTTTGAATGTACTGGTTTTTTTTAGGAAGGTTAAGGCTTGTATTGCTGTTTGCTAGTTTGTGGGATCTGTGGCTCTGTTTTTGAATGAAGGCTTTAATGTGTTTTTTTATAACTTACAGGATGTTGGCTTGTAAGTTGAAAGGCAGGAGGAGTTGTATTTTTCTGTGAATTCACTTTTTCTTGTTTGTAGGCTGGCAGTTTGCTTTTAACAAGTTTTTTTGAATTTGGTCTTGGTTTGAATACCAATGATTGAGCAGGTTGTAAGGCTTGAGGTTTTCATTTTTTGTGATATCCTCTGCTGTATGTATTCTGCCTCTTCTCTCTATGTGTTCTGATATATCCTGTTTATATCTCTTTTTTAGCCTCTAGACTGCTGTACTGTAAGCTTCCTTCCTCTCTCTCTCTCTCTCTCCATAGATTTAAAAAGCATTTTATATTGCTTAAATTTGTCTTTTCTGAAAAAGTAACTGGCTTTGAAAATGATGATTTGGAATGTCGCTTGCATTGTGGTCTTTCTTCTGCATACTTTCCATATTTCCTGCATATTTTATGTACTTTGTTGACAGCTTTTTGGATAGTTGGTTGACATTGGACTTGGTTGGTTTGAAACTGTAACTTTGGCTTAGTTTATTTGACAGTGTGACTTGGGCAACTTGTTTTGTTTATTCACTTGGTTGTTCAATTCAATTTGCCTTTTGGACTTGGGTTTGGATTTTTTGGAATTATGCAGCCTGTTTGATATTTGAATTTGTGCAATTGTAGCTTTGTGCATTTCATATTTTATTTGCAAGCATATTTCTATCCCTCTTTGTGAACCAAGAGTAATCTTGTGATTTGCAGAGAGGGCAAATAAACTGATTCTGGCCAGTTACTTTTAATGATGAACTTTAAATTAAGTGTCTGCTTTTTCTTTATTTTTTCATCTGTATTGACTTCTTTTCTTTTTCTTTTTTCAGGTAAAATCAATTGAGCAATGGGGAGCAGTAGAAGATGAAGATTTAGAAAACTTAGGATATAGCTTTATTTTACCTTTAATTATTTGTAATAACATTATTTGTAAATACTGTAAACATATTCAAATAACATTTGTACTTAATAATTAAAAGTAAATAAAAGTTTAATCCTTTTTAAATCTTCTTCAATTGTTTATTTAATTATTTATAATTCTTAAATCATAATAAATGGAAATAAATCCCAATTATTCTAACTTAGAATAAATAATTAATTAATAAACACTGTAGTCTTACAATCAATAATAAACCCGGCGTCCCAATTAAACATGAGCAATGCACAGTCAATCAAACAAACATCCATATGCCTATCTCTTTACTGATTAAATCAAACCCTGCCAGTTCTCGATCCAAATGCCTCAGCTCATATCCCAGAGTAAATTGAAAAGCACTGTAGAATTAATTCTTTTTGAGAATGCACGCACAAAACCCTGATTCATGATTTAATTTTCACAGAAGTGCCTGCCTGATCAAACCATGAGCCCAAACTCAAACAAACCCTAGCAATCTGCTTGAACTGTTCCAGAGCCATGAAAACCCTAATTTGGGTAGACTGATAAGAAAAAATCTGTTTGACTGATTCTTACGCCAATTTGAAAAGTCAGGGAAAACCCGAAGCTGTGTTTTCTTGTGGAAAAAGAGAGGGCAAATTTTGGGGTACAACAGTTGCCCCTGTTCAATCTTCTTGAACCTGAAGAGTTAGATTGGCAAGTTTGCCTTTCGTGACTCGAGGGTAAAAGGAGATTGGACACTAGAGTGCCCGAAAAATTTGCACTCGGTGATGTGATGGTAGAGGGAATGGGCTTAAAGATGCCATTTGGTGATGGGCTTAGAGATGCCATCTGGAGATTGTTGGTAGGAGGATGGGCTTAGAGATGCCATCTGGAAATTGGTGGTAGGAGGATGGGCTTAGAGATGCCATCTGGAAATTGCTGGTAGGAGGATGGGCTTAAAGATGCCATCTGGAAATGTTTGTTGAACTGTATGTCGTTGGTGAGTGGACGAGTATCAGAAAGGTATCCTTGTTTTGGAACATCTCTGAACTGGGGGTCTGAACAAGCGATAGATTGACATCCATGTTTGGAGAATCTGTAAACTGTTTTCAGGAGTTGAAATTGAATAAGCAATAGAGCAGCATCCGTTGTTGGGAAGCGTCCGTAAACTGTTTTCAAAAGTTGAGAAGAATCTGAACAAGCGATGGGTTAACATCCGTTACTGGAGAACCCATGAACTGTTTTCAGAAGTCTTGAAGATGAATAAGCAATAGAGCAGCATCCGTTGTTGGGAAGCGTCCGTAAACTGTTTTCAAAAGTTGAGAAGTGGAGAAGGAACCGGTGTAGGGTTTCCTGATGATGAGTCCGTGTAAAACTGCATCTGGATGAATCTGGAATAAGTATTAGAATGTCGCCATGTCTGGGTCACATCTGAACTATTTCTAGAAAGAATCTCGGAAGATGAAGATCTTTGTCTGTTGACTGATCTTTCCTGAAAAGGTGAAGAGTTAGTTGTATGCAATGTCGTGATGCATGATGCAATGTATGTTATATCAATGTTTATGATATGAATGTGATGAATGCGCATGTAAGCTGACGAGCTGTCTTGCTGAGGATAGATGAGTCCTGGATGGAAGGAGATAAAAGAATCTTGACTGCTGTCGGGGAAAGTGAATCTTTGACTGCTGCAGGGGATTGAGAATCCTTTGATCGTTGGAAATGAGAAGTCCTGGGATCGCTGTTGGGGAATCAGGAGCTTGGGTTGTATGCCAATCTACTGGGGATTCCCGTCTTGAGGAGATCTTTACTGGGGAATATCTGAATATCCTGTGAGGAACTGAGAATGAGAGTCTTCATTCTGATAACGCTTAACTATTATCTGGTCGATCTCTAGGATTTCACAGAAACTTGTATTGTCATATGGTCGTAATCCAGGCTTCTCAATAGCTTGCTAAGCTGCTATCCGGTCAAATCCGGGCTTCACGGCTTGTGTTAAAGATATACCACTATCTGGTCGACTCCAGGCTTTGTGGTATTCTTGACTACTGTCCGGTCGTAATCCAAGCTTCGCAGAAATTTGTATTGTCATATGGTCGTAATCCAGGCTTCACAATAGCTCTGTTAAGCTGTTATCCGGTCAAATCCGGGCTTCACGGCTCGTGTTGAAGGTATACCACTATCTGGTCGACTCCAGGCTTTGTAGTATCCTTGACTGCTGTCCGGTCGTAATCCAGGCTTCGCAGAAATTTGTATTGTCATCTGGTCGTAATCCAGGCTTCACAATAGCTTTGTTAAGCTGTTATCCGGTAAAATCCGGGATTCACAGCTCGTGTTGAAGATATACCACTATCTGGTCGACTCCAGGCTTTGTAGTATCCTTGACTGCTGTCTGGTCGTAATCCAGGCTTCGCAGAAATTTGTATTGTCATCTGGTCGTAATCCAGGCTTCATAATAGCTTTGTTAAGCTGTTATCCGGTCAAATCCGGGCTTCACGGCTCATGTTGAAGATATACCACTATCTGGTCGACTCCAGGCTTTGTAGTATCCTTGACTGCTGTCTGGTCGTAATCCAGGCTTCATAGAAATTTGTTGGGGATAAACTACTATCCGGTTGAATTCGGGCTTCATAGCTTGCTCTGAGGGGACATCACTATCTGGCCGCAATCCAGGCTTGGCAGTTGTCTGGCATTGTTATCCGGTCGTACTCCGGGCTTCACAATATGCTGTAGGGATTAAGATACTATCCGGTCAAATCCGGGCTTTGTAACTTGAATTTTGTGAGAGTTTGATCTTTGATGACTGTAGCTTCCAACAGATGATGAAGGAACTTTTGAACGACCGATCAGTTTGAAATGTAATTTGTTTCGGAGAATAAATCCTTGACAAATGTTTGGAAAATAAACCCATAACCGGAGCTGGGGATAGAAGAATCCTTTGGTTACTGAGGGTGAGAAATCCTTGTTGTCTGCTGACTGCTTGGGGAACAAGATCTTCAATTGTTGAGGGATCTTAGGACCACTGCTGGGGATTGGAACTCCTTGGTGACTTGCGGGGTAAGAGAATTCTGATGATCTCTGCTGGGGAGTTCAGAACTTGGTAGACTTATGCTGAAGAGGTATGACTGAGAATCTTCAGTCTGGTGGGAAGTATCTCTGTGGGGAGAGGGTTCAGTAGTATGGTTTCGCTGGGGATTGATAGTTGGAAGTTTTAGCGCCGCTGGGGATTGGATTTTCAGATTTTAGGGCTCCCCTGGGGATGCTGAAACTTAACTCTGAGGGGAACTAAGTTCTGGAAGGCTCTCTGGCTGGGGAAATCAGCTTTGAGAAAGCTCCTGTTCTGCTGAGGATCCTGGAGTTTTAACTCTGTTTGGGGAATTAAGTTCTGGATTTTGACTTTATCGAGGAATTTGGAGTTTAAATCTGCTGGGGATTCCTTCTGAAAGGGCATCGAGATATCTATCCGTACCTTCAACCTATCAGTAATCATCTTTTCCTGATTTGTAAGAAAATGACTATGTTCAAATGCATATGCCTACTTAACAAAACATTGGACTTTTTTCAAATAAACATAAGTGCAAAAGAGAAAAAGGAAGACAAAGCGAATTTCTGTATTTGGAAAAGTATTTGTATTAACTTTCTATGAGTATCTTTGTACAAAGGAGACAGGCATCCTTGTAAGAGGATGTCGCCGTAAAATTGAAAATTTTATACAAAAAAAAAAGATGGCTATGTGAAACAACTCCATGGGATTCCATTCTGCTATAGCCTTCACAACTCTGAATATTTGTCCATTCAATGCTTCGTCTGCCGGTGACTGGATTGACCAGAAGCTTGGAGCTGGTTGATGAAGAGATTATCCTTAAAGTGATTCGACGAGACATAATCATACGCTTTAATTCCCTAACTTTTGCCTGAATCGCCCTTTCGGGTTTTCGATCCACCGGGAAACCCTTTTTTGCCCAAGCCGCCCTTTCGGGTTTTCAACTTGCCGGGTGTACATATTTTTTGTTTTATCCCTAATTTTTGCCTGAACCGCCCTTTCGGGTTTTCGGTTCACCGGGATGCCCATTTTTGCCCAAGCCGCCCTTTCGGGTTTTCAACTTGTCGGGTTGTTTTATGCGTAGTATCTTTTGACTACGTCTGTGTTCGCAGGGTGTGGCAATTCGTCACCGTCCATGGTTGTCAGAATCATTGCACCACCAGAAAATCTGCTCTTGATCACAAATGGTCCTTCGTAGGTAGGACTCCATTTGCCCCTGGGATCACTTTGCGGCAAGATAATCCGCTTGATTACGAGATCTCCGACTTGATATACTCGACGTCTGACTTTCTTGTTGAAAGCCTTGATCATCCGTTTTTGATATGCCTGACCATGGCAAACAGCAGCGAGTCGTTTCTCATCGATCAAATTGAGTTGATCAAGTCGGGTCTGAATCCAATCATCTTCATTCAAACCAGCGTCCTTCATAATCCTTAAAGAAGGAATTTGAACTTCCATGGGTAGGACAGCTTCCATGCCATATACCAAAGAAAATGGGGTTTCCCCTGTTGAAGTATGTGCCGTGGTACGGTATCCATGTAGAGCGAACGACAACATCTCATGCCAGTCCTTATAGGTAACTGTCATTTTCTGAATGATCTTCTTGATGTTTTTGTTCGCAGCTTCAACAACACCGTTCATCTTCGGCCGATAGGGAGATGAATTGTGATGATAAATCTTGAACTGTTCGCATAGAGCGGTGATCATAGTATTATTCAGATTGGTTCCGTTGTCTGTGATGATCCTATCAGGGACACCATACCGGTATATGAGGTTTTGCTTGATGAAGCAGGCAACCACATTTTTTGTAACAGAGGCGAAGGAAGCCGCTTCGACCCATTTGGTGAAATAGTCAATGGCGACCAGGATGAAGCGATGTCCATTGGATGCTGTGGGTTTGATCTCTCCAATAATGTCAATGCCCCACATTGCGAATGGCCAAGGAGCAGTCAAAACATTGAGAGGAACAGGAGGAATGTGCACCTTATCGGCATAGATTTGGCATTTATGGCAGGTACGAGAGTGTTGATAGCAATCAGCTTCCATGGTAGACCAGTAATAGCCTGCCCTTAGAATCTTCTTAGCCATCGTATGTCCGCTCAAGTGGGTGCCAAACGTACCGCTGTGTATCTCGGTGATGATTAATTCTGCCTCAGCTTTGTCCACACATCGGAGTAAAACACAATCATGGTTGCGTTTATAGAGGATACCGTTGCTCAGGAAGAACTTGGCAGCAAATTTCCTTAGGAACTTCTTGTCATTTACGGAAGCTCCTTCAGGGTATTCTCTAGTCTGGAGATACTTTTTGATTTTGTGAAACCAAGGTTGTTCCACTACTTCTTCGGTATTAATCTCATGACAGTGCGTAGGTTCATCCATTCGCTCGATGGTGATTTGGGGAGCCTCGTTATCCCAGTTAAGTTTAAACATGGAAGACATTGTAGCCAGAGCATCTGCTAGCTGATTCTCTTCTCGCGGGAAATGCTCGAAGGTGATTTGCTCGAAATGAGGCAACAATGTCAAGACATGTTCTTTGTATGGGATAAGATTAGGATGTTTGGTGTCCCACTCTCCTTTGATTTGACTGATAACCAAAGCCGAGTCCCCAAATACGATCAAAGATTTGATCCCCAGGTCTATAGCAGCCTTGAGACCAAAGATGCAAGCCTTGTATTCAGCCATGTTATTGGTACAACTGAAGCAAAGTCGGGCCGTGAAAGGTGTATGGTAACCTTCTGGGGAAATGAGTACCGCACCGATACCGTTTTCAAGTGCATTTGAAGCACCATCAAAGTACAGGGTCCATCGGGATCCATTTTCAGGTTCGTCATACGGTCCGTTACCTTCAATGTTGTCTACAGTCATGATGTCTTCGTCCGGGAAGTCGAATCTCATGGATTGATAATCTTCGATAGCTTGATGAGCTAGATGGTCAGCTAGTACACTCCCTTTTATAGCTTTTTGGGTAGTATACTGGATGTCATACTCAGTCAGGATCATTTGCCATCTAGCGATTCTTCCAGATAAAGCAGGCTTCTCGAAGATGTACTTGATAGGATCCATTTTAGAAATCAACAGAGTGGTATGAGTCAACATATACTGTCTTAGTCGGCGAGCAGCCCATACCAAAGCGCAACAAGTTTTCTCAAGCAGTGAGTAGCGAGTCTCACAGTCGGTAAACTTTTTGCTAAGGTAATAAATGGCAGGCTCTTTTCGACCAGACTCGTCATGCTGGCCCAACACGCAGCCCATTGAGTTATCCAAAACGGTCAGATACATGATTAGTGGCCTTCCTTCGACGGGCGGCATCAGAATAGGAGGTTCTAGCAAATAATCCTTGATCTTATCAAAAGCAGCTTGGCAATCATCGTTCCACTCGACTACCTGATATTTCTTCAATAGTTTAAAAATTGGCTCACAGGTAGACGTCAGATGAGAGATGAATCTAGCAATATAGTTCAAGCGCCCGAAGAATCCTCTGACCTCCTTTTCAGTACAGGGGGCGGGCATCTCTTGTATAGCTTTTACTTTTGCTGGATCGACCTCAATGCCTTTGTTGCTGACAATAAATCCTAGAAGTTTACCAGACCTAACTCCAAAGGTGCACTTACTTGGATTCAGCCTGAGTTTGTACTCCTTCAACCTGGAAAAATGCTTTTGCAGATGTTCAAGGTGTTCCTCCTCTGTTTGTGATCGAGCTATCATGTCGTCTACGTAAACCTCGATCTCATGATGTATCATATCATGGAACAAAGCCACCATGGCGCGCTGATAAGTTGCCCCTGCGTTCTTCAGTCCGAACGGCATCACCTTGTAGCAGAAGGTACCCCATTGTGTAACAAAGGTTGTTTTCTCCATGTCCTCGGGGACCATCTTAATCTGGTTGTAGCCCGAGAATCCATCCATGAAGGAAAACACCTTGTGCTGAGCCGTGTTGTCAATCAAAATGTCGATGTGCGGTAGCGGAAAATCATCTTTAGGGCTGGCCCTATTCAAATCCCGGTAGTCCACACACATTCTGACCTTGCCATCTTTTTTAGGAACTGGCACGATGTTAGCAACCCATTGTGGATAGGATGTAACAGCCAAAAAGCTAGCGTTGAACTGCTTCATTACTTCTGCTTTAATCTTCTCAGACATGTCGGGCCTCATTTGGCGGACTTTTTGCTTGATCGGTGGACAATCCTCTCTTGTAGGGAGACGGTGAACCATGATATCTGTGTCTAAACCCGACATGTCTTCATAAGACCAGGCGAAAATTTCAACATATTCATTCAACAGCTGTATCAAACGCTCCTTGACACTTGGTTCCAGATTGGCACCCACTTGTACTTCCTTCCAGTCTTCCTCTGTTCCTAAGTTGTTAGTTTCCAACAACTCTTCATGAGGCAAGATGGCCCTCTCTTCCTGTTGTAGAAGTCTGGCTAGCTCTCCTGGTACTTCACAATCTTCGTCGTCTTCATACTCAGCCTGATTGACCAAATCTTCAGAGTTATGGAAGGACATAGCAGAATAGTCACCCATAGAACCCAGAGTGGATGGGTACCTGCATTTGTGAGTGTGGGTGTGTGTAAGGGATAACCATCCTTAAACGAATCAAAAATGCAAAAGGAAAGAAAATGAACACAGCAGTTTATCAATGAAAAACGTCCAATGAATCATTAAACATGGCATATGAATATGAAGATAATCAAAAGCCTTACAAATGGACCTAGATGCACCGGGCAAGGCATGAGGTGAAAAAGTAACGTGCAGATTGTTCAAAAGTAATTATTACAAACCAACAAGAAATGTTTAACAGATAATTACTGATTAATAAAAGTAATGGGGACGAAGTCTTTCTCCTCCCAGTTGCGTAGTCCCCCTTAGATGGTTGGGAAGATCCAATCTTCAATGTTGGCCTCTTCGTCTTCACATTCCAAAGCATTGATTCCATAAGGAGAAATCTTGATGGGTGTTCTCTCAACTTTTGAGCGGCGCATAGCTTTTTGCCCCGCAACAGTGAATCATAAACCAAACTTGTCTGTTTTGTGAGGAATATCAGGCAACTGCCCCCATGTTGAGCTCTTCCCTTCCTTCATCGCAGCCTTTGCGTCTTTTAGAGATGCCATCCTGGCCACCTGCTTGGGTACTTCGGCTACCGCTTTTGCTACTGCCACCTCAGGAGAGACTTCCTCAAAGTGCTGGAATGGTGTTTCAATGAATTCGCCCTCCACCTCTACATACCGAAAGGAGTTCAGGTGACTGATCATATATTCCTCTTCACCGTGCACGGTTATGATTTTTCCTTTGACAGGGTATTTCAGCATTTGATGTAAGGAGGAGGTGACCGCACCATCATTATGTATCCATGGCCTCCCTAGCAAGCAAGAGTATGACAGACGGATGTCCATCACATAGAAAGTTGAGGGGAACACTTCAGTGCCTACCTTAATGGGAATGTCGACCTCCCCATGCACCATTCTTTTTTACCTTTCAAATGCCCTTACAATGATATTACTTGGCCTTAGCTCCAAGCCTTCACAATCCAATCGGTCGAGAGCCTTCTTAGGCAGCACGTTCAGAGAAGAACCAATGTCGACCAAAACATGGGCCAGAGTAGTCCCTTGGCATTCTACTGACACATGTAATACGTCATTGTGCTTTCTTCCTTTTGGAGTCAGGTCAGGATCCGAGAAACCCAGGCCGTTGTCTGCAGTAAGGCTGGCTACACAATCTTGGAATTGATCGGCTGAGGTTTCCTGGGGCACATGGGCTGTCTTCAGAAATTTTATCAATGCTTTGGCGTGCGCCTTTGAACAAAGTAGTAATGCTAACATGGAGATCTTTGAGGGGGTTTGCCCCAGTTGCTCTACCACATCGTAATCACTCTTCTTAATTATTTTCAAAATCTCCTCCATCTCTTTCTTAGAGGTTTCGGGGATGACCAAAGGTTGAGCCCTCGTCCTGACGAGCTCATCTTGGATCCTTTTCCCCTTATCAGCAGAAGTAGGAGGGACAACAACAGGAATAACAACTTCTTCAATCAACGGAGTTCTTGCAGAAAGTTTTATCGGTGCAGGAGTAATTTTGGCAGCAGCTGAGGGTCCAAAGATTACCTTTTGGGGGGCAATCTCTGGAGAAAATGTTCTCCCACTTCGGGTGATCTTGCTTGTACCGGCAATGTTCCCAATACCGGCATCTTCTTCATCAGAGCTTCCTTTGGTTGTCTCAACTTGTTTAACACCATGGTAGTAGATTTCTCCACCGTAATTCCATGGTATTGTTTTGTCAAAAATGTAGGGGACAGGCCCTGGCATGGTTATTTTCAAGGGAACAATCTTTGTAGAGGATGTAATCTTAACAGGCTTTTTGACGGCCTTGGAAAGATTGGTGGAAATGGTGATTATTGAAACATCTTCGATAGGGGTTGGAATAGCAGGAATCTTTTCGAAAAGAATTTGTTGACTGTCCATTAGGCCTTGGATGCCTATCTTCAGCAATGGACAGTCGATTGGTAGAGAGGAACAACAGTAGCAATTTTCTTTACATCCTGGGAAAATCCCAGCCTTCAACAGGTTTAACTTGATTGTTAACAGCGGAGTCATCAGGTCATTGACATCAGAAACATACAGATCTTCTTTAATAGCATGTACATTGCGACCATGCTTTGGCATTGGAGCGGATATTATGTTTGGCTTCTCTGGAGCATCGAACTCAACCTCTTTTTTATCTATCAAGTCTTGAATTTTATTCTTAAGCGCCCAACAATCGTTGGTGTCATGTCCGGCGCTGTCAGAATGATAGGCACATTTAGCATTGGGATGATAGTATGGTGAAGCGGTATTCACAATCTTCGGTGCTTCTCTAATATTGGTGAGATTCAACTTCAACAAGTGGGGAAGAACTTGTGCAGGCGTCATATTGATGCGGGTGAATTGCCATTGTGTCCGTTCTACCCGTTGCTGGTTAGGTCTAGACTGATTGGTACGGGGCTGATCATTTGATGAATTTTGGATCATCACGGTCCCTACAGTCGGCCGGCGCTCAGTTCTTCCCACTCCTCTCTGAGAGTACACAACAGCCGTTTCCTTCTTCGCCGGGAATGGTTTATTAACAGTTGCGGATGCATAGGCATCCCTTTGAATCTTTCCGCTCTTAATACCAGCTTCCACCCGTTCGCCAGTCATAATCAATTCAGTAAACCCTGCAGAAGAGCTACCGATCAAATGGTTGAAGAACGGGCCAGATAGGGTCCCCAGGAACATATCAACTAGTTCTCTATCAGAAAGAGGTGGCTGCACTCTTCCGGCCAAATCACGCCATTTTTTGGCGTATTCCTTAAATCCCTCACTTGAGGCCATCCCCATACTCTGTAGCTGAGTACGGGTTGGTGCCAAGTCAGAGTTATATTGATATTGACGATAAAAGGCAGCTGCCAAGTCTTCCCAACTATGTATCTCCGACCTCTCAAGCTTGTAAAACCAGTCTAGCTGTGTACCAGACAGGCTATCCTGAAAGAAGTGTACCCAAAGATTTCTGTCAGATGTGTGAGGTTGAATTCTTCTGACGTACGACCTTAGGTGCATCTTCGGGCAAGACAGCCCGTCATACTTTGCAAAAATTGGCACCTTAAACTTTGGAGGGATCACAATTCCAGCAATTAATCCCAAATCTTTGAAATCTAACCCGGGGACCCTTTGCAGCTCCATAGCTGCCATCCTATCCTTCAGGTTTTTATATTTGTCGTCCGCCGGCGGGTATTGTTGCTCTGAGTAGTCTTCATCTTCCTCAACCTCTTCCTCTTCAGCCTCGGACTCAGAAGGTACTGCAACCCCTTTTCCTTTACTGGTTCCCTCTTCAGATGCGGAGGGAAATTCAAGAACTCTTCTTGCTTCATTCTCAAACCTTCTTCCTAGGGTAGCCACCCCGACTCTTTTCTTCTTCTTTTTCACTTTTTCTTGCTCTTTGTTCCCAAGCAGTGCTTTTAGATCCTCCTGACCTTTTGCCAAGGTCATTAGGAGTTGTTGAAACTGTGAGTTTTGTAACTGTAGGTCTTTGACCGTCTGTTCGAGATCCATCTTAGTGAAATAAACAGCAGAAAGATAAGGAAACCTGGTGTGGAGACCTGTTTATGCACATGATGAATGATATGTTTATTTATGCAATGCATTCAAGGATTTAGAAATTCAACATTGTTGCAGACAAAAAGAACACACGTCATATTAATAAGAAGAAATTTTGTCAGTACATAAATGCCCCATGGGCCAAATATTACAAAAAACTTCTCAAGGTAAAAAGACGTTGCGCATCCTCTTTGGCGCGATGTAGGTGTTGAGGGTCTCTTCCTCATGGAGTCGGCGGGTAAGCTCCAAAAACTTCTTCTCACTGGCGTAGAAGCTGGCTTCAAAAGTATTATGTTCCTCCTTGAGTTGGATCCAACTCTTCTGCATCTCCTCCCATGATGTTGGCATGTCAGGATATAGGATGGTGTAGGGAACCTCTCCTTCCTTAACAGGCTCTTTAATCAAAATTAGAATGTGGGGGTAAGGCATCTTGACACTCTGGGCTCGGGTCCTTACCCACTTGAGATAAGGCTCAAGAGGAATGGAGTTCTTGTGCCCCAGTGTCTTGCTATCTACCTTGTTAGGCATCCTCCAAGCTCTGATGAATCTTTGGCGAAGTCCTTGCGCATCGTTGTCAAAGTCAAAAACTAGGTCAGGAATCAGCATGTCATGAGGTCCGTCCCTCCGTACATATCCAAATTGTCTCAAAGCTAGACAAGGGTTGTAGGTAATGCCTCCTCTAATGACAAGTAATGGAACATTAGGGAACTCTCCATAATGATCGACGATGATGACATTTTCTCTGGACCGAGAACACTAGTGTACATCAGAATCTGTGAGGGTCATCAACCGTTGTGACCACCTTAAGCCTTGGTCATTCTTCAAAATAGATTGTGGAAGGTGCGAAATAAACCACCTTGCAAGGAGAGGAGTACAGCACATGAGAACACCTCTCTTTCTCATTGTTCGTGTGTAAAATGAGTGGAGGATGTCCCCAAGAAATGTAGGTATGGGATTCCTGGATAAGAAGATCTTGACGGTGTTGACATCTATAAGCTGGTCAGGATTTGGGAACAAGACCAACCCACAAATGAGAAGTGCCACAATTTCTTCAAAGGCTTGTAGATCCAAGGAATTCCAACACTCTTGTGCCTTCTCAAACAAGAATTTTGCCAAGAAGCCTTTGACACCGCTTCTAGTTTCCCCATGCCCCTTGATGTCAGATGGTTGCAAGTGTAGTGCTTGAGCAACATCTTCAGGCTTTGGTTCTTTTTCCGTACCGTTGAAAGGTAGTTGATTAAGAATAGGAATTCTCAGGAGTTGAGAAAATTCCTCCAAAGTAGGCACCAATTGGTAGTCGGGGAATGTGAAACAGTGGTGAAGGGGGTCAAAGAACTGGAACAACACTTTCATCATGTCTTCTTCAATGCTGGTGTTGACTAGGCTGAGCAGTCTACCATGTCTTTCACTGAAGGGAGAGCTTTCGGGAATTCTGGATGTGAGCTCCTTGAGTTGAGGAGGGATCCTCACAAGGTTGACTTGGATAGTTTACCTGCGAAGAATTTCCATGACCTACAAAACAAGAACAAAGATGAAGATCCAAACCCTTGAAATGGTTAGTGGATACACATGATGCTTTATGATGTTTATGGTGTATGCACAAACACATGTACAAGCAATTTACACAAAAACTCTAGTTTCAGGCTTGCATGAGGTTTCATAGGTAAGTATCCTCTTGAGTGTAGTTGGCTTAAAAACCTATCCTATAAATAGTAACCGGGTTCTAAGGAGCTCAATATCATTGGATTGTTTTCCATGTTCATTGTTTTGGTTTAGCTACTTAACTAGCGACCAAAATATTCCAAGAAAACAACCCTCAATGAGTGTAGTATCGAGTATCTACCAACTTCGGACTGCACCAAAGCCGGTCATCTCACTACCCCTAATAAAAGGCCAAGATGGTCAAGTAAGGTTCTAGGTCATTAGTGCTTAGTGACATCACTCAGCGGCCCCATACTCTCCTTGATTGAACTCAAGGGTTACCGGTACTCACAAATATGTCGCACTAATATAGCTATTGCTTCAACCGTGTCGGTATACCCCGCACAGTTTCCACCATGTATTGCTATCTATGAATGTTTCCCAAATCCGGGTGTAGGATTTCAAGCCCAAACAAGAGAACCACAAAGGTAAAGCAATCAAAGCAAACAATTAATCATGCAAAAGGGTGATCTAAAACCCTAAGGTAACCCCACTTTTAAATTTCTCCCCAGCAGAGTCGCCAGTTCTGTGATACGGTGGGAGAACTGACTTGAGGTTTTGTGTTCGTATTCGCACTTGTTCGGTTTAGCAAGAGTCGCCACCGACTTTTTATTTTATCCTAAAGGAAAGGTTAAAAAGCACAGGAAAAACCTTTTGAGATGTTTCGCGGGTTCGGGGGGTAGATTATGAAAAGGGAAGGTATTAGCACCCTTTTCATCCATGGTTATCCATGGGCTCTTAGTTACTTGTTTTAGATCACTTGCCTTGATTTTCAATTACTTGAAATGGTGGTGTCTGTGTGTGTTGAAAATGTTTTGAAAAAGATGCCTTGTCTAGGCAACCGTTGTAACAATTCTTTACTCGAATGTTTTACAAAGGTGTGTGTCTTTTCGAAAAGATGTTTCAAATGTTTTTGAAAGTTTGTTTTAAAAGTGTTTGTGAAGTGGATTTTGAAAAGTAGGCAAGTGTGTTTTGCAAGTTTGATCAAGCAACTAAGATTTGTCTACCCCTAAGTTTACTCAAAGATTTTTCTCATGTTTTAACCCTTTAAACAGTATTGTTCCACCATTGCATTTGGTGGATAATCTTGTGTTAGGATGTTAACGGGACGAGCGCGGGTCATCGTTTAGACCATGAATGCAATGGTGCCAAGTGTCTTTGGCAATTTTGCTTTAAGGGACTTGATCATTTTGTTTAGGAAACTTCGAAAGCGTCATCGAGGGACTATGATCATTTGAATTGTTTTGCCAAAGAAACTCAACATGCAAGCATGACCCATTTGGAAGGCAACAAGCGGGATTACCCTAGGGGTGCAAGTGTGATTTGTGTATTGATTGTCATGCATTTGTCTTGTATTTAGGTTATCTAGCGGTTGATTTTATTTACATACAAACCCTAGGTCTAAACATGGTATAATTGAAAGCGATAAATTGCGGGAATTTAAAGTCCTAAACTATTACAAATGAGTATCCGGGGATGGGGGTACAAGTATTTACAAATGGGGGATGAGATTTATCGGAATAGTGGTGTCCAAATATATTTACAACCAAATCGAATCAATCGCAATGTAAAATGTATCAATGCATAAGAGTAAAAGAGAAATAAAAGTATATGTGTAAATGTATGTGATTTATTTACAAGTGATGCAAGATGTTAACTTAATATATTATTAAGTATTTTATGATTTTTAGATTTTTGTTAATATGTACAAACAAAAGATTTAATAAAAGAAAATGCCTAAGAAATTCTATTTTATGTATTAATATTTTGTATACAAAAGTTTTAAAGAAAAAAAGAATGTTTTATGTTCAAGAAAAATAATGTTTTATGTATTTTAGTTTATATTTTTATGTACAAGAGTTTTAATTAAAAGAAAAAAAATGATTTAAGTTCAAGAAAATTATTTAACTCAAAGTTCTATTCTTATATATTTTAATTATACTAGCTAAAAATAAATAAAAAAAGAGTAATTAAGAACATTTTATATAAAAGAGTTAATGTATTGTTTTATTTACAAACAAAAATGATATATATTGGTTTAAATTATAAATAAAATAAAATGATAAGTAAAAAAAAAGGATGTTAGTTTATGTACAAAACAAAAAAAACAAAGGAATGGGCTTTAGTGTTTTATTCTGGCCCAAACAGAAATTGAATGAGAATCAAAAAAAGGGGGTGTAAGACGCTTGATCTATTGGGCTTAGGGGTTTAGAAAGGGCAAGGCCCAACGTATTTGACACATTTTCGTTTTAGGGTTTCAGTTATTTGTTTCATTTGGAATCATATTAGAGTTGCAAGCTTGAGAGCGGCGCCGTTTCTCCATTTTTGCTTCGTTGTCCTCTTCTTCTTCTCAAGCCAAGCTTTTGAGCCACGCTTCTGAACAGACCTTCTCGATGCCTATGGCCACCAGGCGCCGCTTCTACCTCCTCCTCTCCATGGTCACGCAGGCGGTGGTTATACAAGGTTTGATTTCTGTCTGTAATGCGTTAGGGTTTCAAGTTTCTGTTTTGCATGTTTTTATTTATTTCTGATTCTTTTGTATTGTTTGGTGTTCGTGCAAGGTGTGCAAAAGAAAAGGAAAATGGGTTTATACCTTTGGAGAGGAGGCGAGGAGGAAGGTGGCGTTCTAGGGAGGCCGGAGGCGCGTGATGCTGTGAGCTGGAAATCTGGTATATTTATCTTTTAGCCTTTTGATGGTTTTGTGATGATGGTCTCTGAAAACCCTAGCCTTAATCGCTTCTTTTCCTTTTCTGCTTCTTTGGACGCTTGTTGAAATGTTGATGTTGCTTTGAATATTGTTTGTTAGACCCAGTGATGAGGTTGCTCTGAGGTTGCTGTTGCTTCAGTTGGTTATTTTGATTTTGGTTTGTGGGATCCTGAGCTTGCCTTGAATGCTTGTGTGCTTAGATTCTGGTACAGGCTTGTGTTACAGTTTTCTGGTATAGGCTTGTATCAGTTTGGATGGCTTCGTGAGGCTCCTAGGCTGGTTATGCAGGTTTCAAGGGAGCTTTGAGGCTTATGTTTAGTAAGGCTTAAGTTATGTTACAGGTTTTGAAACTGAACCAGACTTGGTTTGTTGTTCAGGCAAGCATGAGGCTTGCTGGTTATTGGCTTCTGTTTAGAGGCTTTGTTTACAAAGGCTTTTTCTGGTTTGAAGGGTTTTAAGGTTTGTATGGCTTGGAGCTTGAATGCTTGCTTGAGATTTATGTGTTTGAATGTACTGGTTTTTTTTAGGCAGGTTAAGGCTTGTATGGCTGTTTGCTAGTTTGTGGGATCTGTGGCTCTGTTTTTGAATGAAGGCTTTAATGTGTTTTTTTTATAACTTACAGGATGTTGGCTTGTAAGTTGAAAGGCAGGAGGAGTTGTATTTTTGTGTGAATTCGCTTTTTCTTGTTTGTAGGCTGGCAATTTACTTTTAACAAGTTTTTTTGAATTTGGTCTTGGTTTGAATACCAATGCCTGAGCAGGTTGTAAGGCTTGAGGTTTTCATTTTTTATGATATCCTTTGTTGTATGTATTCTGCCTCCTCTCTCTATGTGTTCTGATATATCCTGTTTATATCTCTTTTTTAGCCTCTAGCCTTCTGTACTGTAAGCTTCCTTCCTCTCTCTCTCTCTCTCTCTCTCTCTCTCTCTCTCTCTCTCTCTCTCTCTCTCTCTCCATAGATTTAAAAAGCATTTTATATTGCTTAAATTTGTCTTTTCTGAAAAAGTATCTGGCTTTGAAAAATGATGATTTGGAATGTCGCTTGCATTGTGGTCTTTCTTCTGCATACTTTCCATATTTCCTGCATATTTTGTGTACTTTGTTGACAGCTTTTTTGATAGTTGGTTGACATTGGACTTGGTTGGTTTGAAACTGTAACTTTGGCTTAGTTTCTTTGACAGTGTGACTTGGGAAACTTGTTTTGTTTATTCACTTGGTTGTTCAATTCAGTTTGCCTTTTGGACTTGGGTTTGGATTTTTTGGAATTATGCAGCCTGTTTGATATTTGAATTTGTGCAATTATAGCTTTGTGCATTTCATATTTTTTTTGCAAGCATATTTCTATCCCTCTTTGTGAACCAAGAGTAATCTTGTGATTTGCAGAGAGGGCAAATAAACTGATTCCGGCCAGTTACTTTTAATGATGAACTTTAAATTAATTGTCTGCTTTTTCTTTATTTTTTCATCTATATTGACTTCTTTTCTTTTTCTTTTTTCAGGTAAAATCAATTGAGCAATGGGGAGCAGTAGAAGATGAAGATTTAGAAAACTTAGGATATAGCTTTATTTTACCTTTAATTATTTGTAATAACATTATTTGTAAATACTGGAAACGTATTCAAATAACATTTGTACTTAATAATTAAAAGTAAATAAAAGTTTAATCCTTTTTAAATCTTCTTCAATTGTTTATTTAATTATTTATAATTCTTAAATTATAATAAATAGAAATAAATCACAATTATTCTAACTTAGAATAAATAATTAATTAATAAACACTGTAGTCTTGCAATCAATAATAAACCCGGCGTCCCAATTAAACATGAGCAATGCACAATCAATCAAACAAACATCCATATGCCTATCTCTTTACTGATTAAATCAAGCCCTGCCAGTTCTCGATCCAAATGCCTTAGCTCATATCCCCGAGTAAATTGAAAAGCACTGTAGAATTAATTCTTTCTGAGAATGCGCGCATAAAACCCTGATTCGTGATTTAATTTTCACAGAAGTGCCTGCCTGATCAAACCATGAGCCCAAACTCAAACAAACCCTAGCAATCTGCTTGAACTGTTCCAGAGCCATGAAAACCCTAATTTGGGTAGACTGATAAGAAAAAATCTATTTGACTAATTCTTACGCCAATTTGAAAAGTCAGGGAAAACCCGAAGCTGTGTTTTCTTGTGGAAAAAGAGAGGGCAAATTTTGGGGTACAACACCTGGCAGCAATCGATTTACATGGAGTGTAAATCGATTGATTACTGAACTGAGTTAATTTTTTAACACTAGTAAATCGATTAACACATCATGTAAATCAATTTACACTTCAATTTTTTTGAAAACAAGAACGTTACAAACCCGTGCAATCAATTTACATCTAATGCTAATCGATTTACACGTTGTAATTTTTGAAAAATCTGAACTTGATTCAAGATATCCTTCACACCTTTTCTCCAATGGTTGCATGGTCATACATTGCACCTTCTCAAGTTTTACAAACAGAAAAGTGGTATCCATTTTGGAAAGGTATCTTGATTGCTTTAAATACTAAATCTTTTAAATTATAAAACAACTCTTCTCTCATATAATAATTCTGAACTTTGTAAAATATTCAAACTTCATATTTCTTAATTTTTAAGAACAAAGATTTTATGCACTTTCACTCATATAAGAATAGAAATCTTTGAGCATTTTCTAACCATTGTGTTACAGTTTGAATTGCTTACAAGAGAAGAAAGAAGAAACTTCATTGAAGTCACTATATGTGATCAACATCTTTCAAGAAATCATATTTAATAGAATTATACTAAGTGTAACTTATTTCCAAGATTGTTGGAATTAAGTATTAGAATACTTTTGTACCTTGTTGTCCATTGTTGGAAACAAGGGGTATCTTTTGAGAGGATCGTTCTCAAGAGACTTATTGGAAATCCAAGAGTGTGTTCTTGGTATTTGTTAGTGTCTTTAGTTGATAAGACTAGGAAGAGTCTTGTAAAAGTTCTAAAAAAATAGTGAAATCTCTTGCGTGTTTGCAAGGGGACTGGACGTACTTCCGGGGTGTGGAAGGAACCAGGATAAATCTCCGTGTCTCTTTACTTTCTACACTTTACCGTTTTCCATAGCACTAAAACAAAACCAGAAAGTGTAAAATAAATCAAAAACCGACCACCACCTAATTCACCCCCCTCTTAGGCGCAATCTTAAACTTACAATTGGTATCAGAGCAGGTTATAGGTAACGAACTCCTAGAGATCCAGAATGGCTTCCGCAAATCAACAACCCGTTTTCAGAGATGGTGGTAGTAACAACAAGCCTTCTCTATTTTGTGGTGAATATTTTGACTTCTGGAAAATACGCATGAAGGAGCATCTAGAAGTGCAAGGAGAGGAAATATGGGATGCCTTTGAAAATGGTCCATTTATCCCGGTAACGGTAATCAATGGTGTTGGCTCTTCAAAGCCTAAAACTGCATGGGACGATGATGATAAAAAGAAAGTTCTCTATGACAAAAAGGAAATAAACCTTCTTCAAGGTGCACTTAGTATGGACGAATTCTTCCGTGTCTCGACATGCAAAACAGCAAAGGAAATATGGGATACCTTGGTACAAACTCATGAAGGAAAGACTGAAGTAAAAAGATCAAGGCTAAATATCCTAAGTCAAGAATACGAACTATTTCGAATGCAGCCTGGAGAATCCATTCTTGACTTACAAAAGAGATTTGTGCACTTGACAAATCACTTAAGTGCTCTTGGTAAAACCTTGACAAATGATGAACTCAACTTGAAAGTCCTTAGATCATTGACTAGGGAATGGCAACCAAAGGTAACGGCAATCTCGGAAAAGAAGAGTCTCTCCGCAATGACTTCCGCTACATTATTTGGCAAACTTCAAGAATACGAAATGGAACACGGTAGACTTGAAAAACATGAGAATCTAGAAAAGAAATCCAAAAACATTGCTTTAAAAATTGATTCAAAGGAAGTAGTAAAAGAAGAAAATCCGGAAGAAGATGAAAATTTCATGCTTCTTGTTAAAAGACTTGGGAAGTTTTTTGGCAGAAATGAAAAGGGCGGATCTCATGCAAATAAGAGAAAGCACTTCAAGAAAAGAGAATCCTCCACATCAACACAAGATGTCTCATGTTATGAATGTGGAAAGCAAGGACATATCAAGCCAAACTGTCCAAATCTCCCAAAGAAAACCGGATTCAAAGGAAAGGACTCATAACACAAGAAAGCCTACATAGCATGGGAAGATAATGATATGAGTAGTACATCGGAATCGGAAAGCGACGTATGTTCAAATTTAGCCTTAATGGCATCGCATCACTCCGACGACGAAGAAGAGGTTAGTAATGAATTTAATCTTTTTGATGATGATGTTCAAGGTGTCATTGATGAACTCTTGAAAGAATTCAAAAGTTTATACAAAAAGGTGTCAAGCCAAGAAAAAGAACTTCTAATTTGTCTCGAAAAAATTGACACCATGACTAAAGATTTTGATCTTCAAAAACAGAATTTTATAAAAGAAAAGGAAAACTTTGCATGCACCAAGTGTGAATCAAATGTCTTTCAAATTGTTCAATTGAAAAGAGTCATTGAACAATATGAAAAAGGACAAATAGGATTGGAAGGATTACTAAGCCAACAACGTTATCCAAATGATAAAAGAGGTCTTGGTTATGTGAATACTAAGAAACCAAGTAACAATCCTACTGTTTTTGTAAAGGCTAGTAATAGTTCCAATCCCAAGATAGTAGAAAAGAAGCAAGTTGTTCATAATCATCAAAAGAAAAGCCTAATGTATCTAAAAGAAAATAAATTCCTAGATACAAGAGAAAATTTGTTCCAAACTGTTTTCACTGTGGTATTATTGGACACACACCTAATGCATGCTATATTATAAATTTCAGTATGGCTAGTGGACACTATGCATGGGTGAAAAAGGGAACTAACTATGAAGGACCCAAGGCCACTTGGGTACCTAACAAGAAATAATTTGTTTTTGTAGGTATGCTTGAAATCCACATCAAACCTTTGGTATCTTGACAGTGGATGTTCAAAGCATATGACAGGAGATGTACACCAATTTTCATATCTAGTACATAAAGCCAAAGGGTATGTCACCTATGGAGACAACACCAAAGGAAATATTCTTGGCGTTGGAATAGTTGGCACACCTCTATCCATTCAAATTGAGTATGTTCTCTATGTTGAAGGATTAAAGCACAACCTTCTTAGCATAAGTCAACTTTGCAATAGAGGGTTCAAAATCAAATTCAACAAAGAAGAGTGCCTAATTATGGATGAGGCAACCAATGAGGTAAAACTCAAAGGTATAAGATCTAACAATATTTTTATGATTACTTTAGATGATTTGTCTATGAAGGTACAATGTCTCATGGTAAACAACAATGACGCTTGGTTATGGCACAAGAGGATTGCTCACATACACATGGAGCATTTGAGCAAATTAGTTAAGCATGACTTAGTTATTGGTCTACCAAAGGTGAAATTCATCAAAGACAAATTATGTAGTGCATGCCAAAAGGGAAAACAAACCAAATCAACTTTCAAACCAAAGAATGTGGTTTCAACAACAAGACCACTTCAATTGTTGCACATGAATCTTTTTGGTCCATCTAAAACAAGAAGCTTCGGAGGTAACATTTATGATTTAGTTATTGTAGATGATTTTTCCCATTTTACTTGGACTTTGTTTTTAGTGCACAAAAAGGACACATTCAAGGCATTCAAGAGATATACAAAAATAGTTCAAAATGAGAAGTCATTAAAGATAACATCAATCCGAAGTGATCATGGTGGAGAGTTCCAAAACAGTCTGTTTGAAGAATTTTGTGAAGAAAATGGGATCTTCCACAATTTTTCAACACCAAGAACTCCACAAAAAAATGGAGTAGTTGAAAGGAAAAATAGGTCTTTGATAGAACTTGCAAGAACCATGCTAAGTGACTCAAGTTTGCCTAAATATATTTGGGCGGATGCGGTAAGCACGGCATGTTACGTAAGCAATCGCGTGATCATAAGACCTATACTAAAGAAAACTCCATATGAGATTTACAAAGGAAGAAAACCAAATATCTCTCACTTTCACATTTTCGGGTGCAAATGTTTTGTCCTTAACATCGACAAAGACAATCTCGGTAAGTTCGATGAAAAATCGGATGAAGGTATTTTTCTTGGTTACTCCCTTTCTAGCAAAGCTTTTAGAATTTACAATAAAAGAACTTTAACTATAGAAGAATCAATGTGTGTTTATTTTGATGAATCTGACACCTCCAAGGAGGAAGTTGTTATTTGTGATGATGATGATTCTATAGATTTACCTCATGAGAATTCATGCGAAGGTGGCAAAATTGTCAACCCAGAACAAACACATGAACTTTCACTTCAAAATGGAAATGATGATGGTCTTCCTCAAGAATGGAGAACTCATCGTGATCATCCAATTGACAACATAATTGGAGATATTTGCAAAGGGGTATCTACACGGCTAAATCTTAAGGATGCATGCTTAAATATGGCTTTTGTATCTCAAGTTGAACCTACCAAAGTGGATCAAGCACTAGAAGATGATCAATGGATCCTTGCCATGCAAGAGGAGCTAAACCAATTTGAGCGGAACGAAGTTTGGGAACTTGTTCCTAATCCAGGAAATAAACGTATCATTGGAACCAAATGGGTATTCAAAAACAAGATGGATGAAAATGGTATAATCACTTGAAACAAGGCAAGACTAGTTGCTCAAGGATACAACCAAGAGGAAGGAATTGATTTTGAAGAAACTTTTGCTCCGGTAGCACGTTTGGAAGCAATAAGACTATTACTTGCATATGCATGCTCATTGGACTTTGAAATTTTTCAAATGGATGTAAAAAGCGCATTTCTCAACGGAATCATAAATGAAGAAGTCTATGTAAAGCAACCTTTCGGATTTGAAGAAAGCTCTCTATGGGCTGAAGCAAGCACCAAGGGCATGGTATGATAGACTAAGCGCATTCCTATGTGAAAAAGGGTTTGTAAAGGGTAAAGTTGATACCACTCTCTTCATAAAAAATGTTAATCATCATACTTTACTTGTACAAATCTATGTAGATGATATTGTTTTCAGTTCAACTAACCAAAATATGTGCAAGGAATTTTCATCTCTGATGCAAGGAGAGTTTGAGATGTCAATAATGGGAAGATTGAATTTCTTTCTCGGTCTTCAAATTAAGCAACTCAAACACGGTATCTTCATAAACCAATCAAAATATTGCAAAGACCTTATAAAGAAGTTTGAGATGGAAAGCAGCAAAGAAAGTGCAATTCCTATGGGATCCGGCACCTATCTTGATCCAGATGAATCAGGGAACTCTATTGACATAACTAAGTATCGTGGAATGATTGGCTCTCTTCTCTATTTAACAGCAAGTAGACCTGACATCATGTTCAACGTTTGTCTATGTGTAAGATATCAAGCCAATCCTAAAGAGTCTCACCTTGCAGCAGTCAAGCGCATAATAAAATATCTCAAAGGAACAACCAACGTCGGATTATGGTATCCAAAAAGTAGTATGTGCAATCTAGTTGGTTATTCTGATGCTGACTATGCAGGTTGTAAGACTGATCACAAAAGTACAAGTGGAACATGTCACATTCTCGGAAATGCCTTGGTTTCATGGTCATGCAAAAAGCAAGCAAGTGCCGCTCTCAGCACTGCCGAAGCAGAATACATTGCGGCTGGAAGTGGATGCGCTCAAATTCTTTGGCTAAAACAACAGTTACTTGACTATGAAGTAAACCTTGGATGCATTCCACTTCGATGTGAAAACACAAGCGCGATCAACATTACAAAAAATCCAGTTATGCATTCCCGGACAAAACACATTGACATCAGACACCATTTCATCAGAGATCACGTACTCAAAGGAGATGTCGAGATTACTTTTGTGGACACTTAAAATTAACTCGCGAACATTTTCACAAAACCACTTGCAAAGGATGCATTCTTCAAAATTCGTCGTGAACTCAGAATCCTAGATGAACAAGATATATAAGGTGCACTCTATCCTTAACTATACATAAATGTACATATATATGGGCTTAGAAAATGTTTCAAATACTGTTTTAAAATTTTTTTTAGAAGTAAATCGATTTACCAAGTGTGTAAATCGATTTACCACTGAACCAAAATCAATTTTAATGATTTTTTTTTGTGTAAATCGATTTACCAAGTATGTAAATCGATTTACCACTGAAACTGAAGCATTTTTATTTAAATTTTCACTATGCAAATCGATTGATCCTACACACCAATCGATTTACACCTGTTCAACATGTGATATTTTTATGAGTCTTTAATATATTGGTCAACCTTACCTTGCCTCTCAACCTCCCATCTTCTTTTTGACCAATCATGTAATCTTGACTAACTCCACTCAATTAAGTCTCATAAAGACCTCACTTACTCTACTCTACTATTTAATCTCACCAAAACTCCCTCACTATCTCATAACACCAAAACTCACTCACTATCCCATAACAACACCAAAAAATCTCTATCTTTCTTACTCAAAACCCTAACCATCGCCATGGCTCCCAAAAGAAAAGCATCAGCCTCAGAAAAAGGAAAGAAGAAAATTGTTGCAGCCTCTGAAAACTCATTGCTCGAGCACCTCTCGGATACACAACGTGAAAGATTCATCAAGCACTTTCAAAAGAAAATAATCTCAGCTTCCAAATTCGGTATGTTATCTACCTTTCCCGATGAATGCTTCACTTTTCAAAGGGATTTGATTGCTTATGGGTTAGAACCATTAATATCATCACATGGTTACTATTATCCGGATCTAGTTCGAGTATTTTACAGCAACATGCATTATGATAACAACAAATGCTATACCCATGTGCCCGGAACAAGAATTCCTCTGCATTCAAAAATAATAGGCAGAATTTTGAACATCCCGTATACTGGAAGTTCTCTCTATGATCCAGAGGATGCTGACTGGGAAAATTATAGGAAGAGAGAAATCTTCTACAGCATTGGCCGGTTGTTAGAAGCAGAATACCGTGCAAAGCGGATTCATAGTCTTGGCCGTGTTATTCCGGCTTGGGACACTTGGAGTGCTGATAATTTTCACATTGATGATAGATTGTTCCATTATTTTCTGGTATATATTTTATTTCCTAGAGCAGGAAATCACAGTACTATAACCGATCTAGAATTGAAAATTATCTATGCAAGGAAAAATGGCATTTCGGTAAACTGGGCTATACTGATTGTGGTGCATATGCTAAGAGTTGCCACAAGGGCCACTTTTCTGCCATATGCATACTTTATCACAAGGATCTTGGAAGCATTTGATATTGATTTTACTGGGTTTGAGAGGGTTGAAATGGATCCAATCAGCAATAGGATCTCCATCAAAAATGTTGATTCTCGGATGGGTGTTCATTTCGATTCTGAAGCAAAAACCATTACATATATTGGAGAGGATGTTGTAGGTGATGAAGGCAATAATGCAGATGAAGAAGAAAATGAAGTTCCTCCTCCTGCTGCCTCTTTTGGTCACACCAACCAAGATGTTATGGATTATATGACTCAACAGTTTGCATCTCTCAACACAAACATCAATGCTCAATGGACCGCGATAAATGATTCTACCTCCTCCCGCATCAATGCTTTTCAGCACGATGTGAACCAACAGTTTTCATACCTCTACTCACATCTCCATATTCCTCCATACGATCCAAACAATCCAGCACCTCCGCCTCCTCAATACAACGAACCACCTCTACAACAACAATTTCCATATCAAGGACCCTTCTAATATTTTCCTGACCAATATTATTAAATTCCTGTTATTTATCATTATGTTTTTTGTTTGATAATTGCTTCAAGTGTTAGTTTTTGTATTATGTATATTTGAACTTCGTATGATATTTTTAGAAATTTGCGTTTTAGTTTATGTTCATATCTGGTTCAAATTGTTATAAGTATCATCTTATGTTACATCTTTCCCTTCTTTTTGATAATGTCAAAGGGGGAGAAGGATGTGATAGCACTTTATGGTTGTTTGTTTCAACAGTTTTCATACCTCTACTCACATCTCCATATTCCTACATACGATCCAAACAATCCAGCACCCCCGCCTCCTCAATACACCGAACCACCTCTACAACAACAGTTTCCATATCAAGGACCATTCTAATATTTTCCTGCCCAATATTATTAAATTCCTGTTATCTATCATTATGTTTTTTGTTTGATAATTGCTTCAAGTGTTAGTTTTTGTATTATGTATATTTGAACTTCGTACGATATTTTTAGAAATTTGCGTTTTAGTTTATGTTCATATCTGGTTCAAATTGTTATAAGTATCATCTTATGTTACATCTTTCCCTTCTTTCTGATAATGTCAAAGAGTGAGAAGGATGTGATAGCACTTTATGGTTGTTTGTTTCAGTTTTCTTTTCAGGGAAAGTTTTCAAATCTTTTTCTCCATAGGGGGAGAAATCTATCTTAGGGGGAGAAAACCCTTTTGCTCCAATTCTGAACAACTCATAAAGAAAGATGGTTTGTCATCATCAAAAAGGGGGAGAATGTAATATCAAGCCTCAACTCAACTTTAGTTTTGATGAAAGACAAACAAGCACTATGACAAGAAGGAAAAGAAGTGGAATTAGCCTAAAGCATCATTCACTCAAAGCTTCAAGGATCATGGCAAGTAAACAAGTATATCAATTCTCATTTGAACTAAATTGATTAGAAATGCTCAAAAATGATATACACACTTACCACAACACTTCACTTAAAGTTTAAAGAAAATTCTAAGTTTTTAACTAATGTAAATCGATTAACACATCATGTAAATCGATTTACACATGTTTTTTTAAAAACTGATTGCCCCTGGCAGCAATCGATTTACATGGAGTGTAAATCGATTGATTACTGAACTGAGTTAATTTTTTAACACTAGTAAATCGATTAACACATCATGTAAATCGATTTACACTTCAAATTTTTTGAAAACAAGAACGTTACAAACCCGTGCAATCGATTTACATCTAATGCTAATCGATTTACACGTTGTAATTTTTGAAAAATCTGAACTTGATTCAAGATATCCTTCACACCTTTTCTCCAATGGTTGCATTGTCATACATTGCACCTTCTCAAGTTTTACAAACAGAAAAGTGGTATCCATTTTAGAAAGGTGTCTTGATTGCTTTAAATACTAAATCTTTCAAATTATAAAACAACTCTTCTCTCATACAATAATTATGAACTTTGTAAAATATTCAAACTTCATATTTCATAATTTTTAAGAACAAAGATTTTCTGCACTTTCACTCATATAAGAGCAGAAATCTTTGAGCATTTTCTAACCATTGTGTTACAGTTTGAATTGCTTACAAGAGAAGAAATAAGAAACTTCATTGAAGTCACTCTATGTGATCAACATCTTTCAAGAAATCATATTTCATATAATTATACTAAGTGTAACTTATTTCCAGGATTGTTGGAATTAAGTATTAGAATACTTTTGTACCTTGTTGTCCATTGTTGGAAACAAGGGGTATCTTTTGAGAGGATTTTTCTCAAGAGACTTATTGGAAATCCAAGAGGGTGTTCTTGGTATTTGTTAGTGTCTTTAGTTGATAAGACTAGGAAGAGTCTTGTAAAAGTTCTAACAAAATAGTGAAATCTCTTGCGTGTTTGCAAGGGGACTGGATGTACTTCCGGGGTGTGGAAGGAACCAGGATAAATCTCCGTGTCTCTTTACATTCTGCACTTTACCGTTTTCCATAACACTAAAACAAAACCAGAAAATGTAAAATAAATCAAAAATCGACCACCACCTAAGTCACCCCCCTCTTAGGCGCAATCTTAAACTTACAATTGGTATAGAGCAGGTTATAGGTAACCTGCTCCTAGAGATCCAGAATGGCTTACGCAAATCAATAACCCGTTTTCATAGATGGTGGTAGTAACAATAAGCCTCCTCTATTCTGTGGTGAATATTTTGACTTCTAGAAAATACGCATGAAGGCGCATCTAGAAGCGTAAGGAGAGGAAATATGGGATGCCGTTGAAAATGGTCCATTTATCCCGGTAACGGTAATCAGTGGTGTTGTCTCTTCAAATCCTAAAACTGCATGGGATGACGATGATAAAAAGAAAGTTCTCTATGACAAAAAGGCAATAAACCTTCTTCAAGGTGCACTTAGTATGGACGAATTCTTCCGTGTCTCGACATGCAAAACAACAAAGGAAATATGGGATACCTTGGTACAAACTCATGAAGGAACGACTGAAGTAAAAAGATCAATGCTAAATACCCTAAGTCAAGAATACGAACTATTTCGAATGCAGCCCGGAGAATCCATTCTTGACTTACTAAAGAGATTTGTGCACTTGACAAATCACTTAAGTGCTCTTGGTAAAACCTTGACAAATGATGAACTCAACTTGAAAGTCCTTAGATCATTGACTAGGGAATGGCAACCAAAGGTAACGACAATCTCGGAAAAGAAGAGTCTCTCCGCAATGACTTCCGCTACATTATTTGGAAAACTTCAAGAATACGAAACGAAACTCAATAGACTTGAAAAAAATGAGAATCTAGAAAAGAAATCCAAAAACATTGCTTTAAAAATTGATTCAAAGGAAGTAGTAAAAGAAGACAATCCGGAAGAAAATGAAAATTTCATGCTTCTTGTTAAAAGACTTGGGAAGTTTTTTGGCAGAAATGAAAAGGGCGGATCTCATGCAAATAAGAGAAAGCACTTCAAGAAAAGAGAAGCCTCCACATCAACACAAGATGTCTCATGTTATGAATGTGGAAAGCAAGGACATATCAAGCCAAACTATCCAAATCTCCCAAAGAAAACCGGATTCAAAGGAAAGGACTCAAAACACAAGAAAGCCTATATAGCATGGGAAGATAATGATATGAGTAGTACATCGGAATCGGAAAGCGAAGAATGTGAAAATTTAGCCTTAATGGCATCGCATCACTCCGCCGATGAAGAAGAGGTTAGTAATGAATTTAATCTTTTTGATGATGATGTTCAAGGTGCCATTGATGAACTCTTGAAAGAATGCAAAAGTTTATACAAAAAGGTGTCAAGCCAAGAAAAAGAACTTCTAATTTGTCTCGAAAAAATTGACACCATGACTAAAGATTTTGATCTTCAAATACAGAATTTTATAAAAGAAAAGGAAAACTTTGCATGCACCAAGTGTGAATCAAATGTCTTTCAAATTGTTCAATTGAAAAGAGTCATTGAACGATATGAAAAAGGACAAATAGGATTGGAAGGATTACTAAGCCAACAAAGTTATCCATATGATAAAAGAGGTCTTGGTTATGTGAATACTAAGAAACCAAGTAACAATCCTACTGTTTTTGTAAAGGCTAGTAATAGTTCCAATCCCAAGATAGTAGAAAAGAAGCAAGTTGTTCATAAACATCAAAAGAAAAAGCCTAATGTATCTAAAATAATACAAATTCCTAGATACAAGAGCAAATTTGTTCCAAACTGTTTTCACTGTGGTATTATTGGACACACATCTAATGCATGCTATATTAGAAATTTCAGTATGGCTAGTGGACACTATGCATGGGTGAAAAGGGAACTAACTATGAAGGACCCAAGGCCACTTGGGTACCTAACAAGAAATAATTTATTTTTGTAGGTATGCTTGTAATCCACATCAAACCTTTGGTATCTTGACAGTGGATGTTCAAAGCATATGACAGGAGATGTACACCAAATTTCATATCTAGTACATAAAGCCAAAGGGTATGTCACCGATGGAGACAACACCAAAGGAAAGATTCTTGGCGTTGGAATAGTTGGCACACCTCCATCCATTCAAATTGAGGATTTTCTCTATGTTGAAGGATTAAAGCACAACCTTCTTAGCATAAGTCAACTTTGCGATAGAGGGTTCAAAATCAAATTCAACAAAGAAGAATGCCTAATTATGGATGAGGCAACCAATGAGGTAAAACTCAAAGGTATAAGATCTAACAATATTTTTATGATTACTTTAGACGATTTGTCTATGAAGGTACAATGTCTCAAGGTAAACAACAATGACGCTTGGTTATGGCACAAGAGGATTGCTCACATACACATGGAGCACTTGAACAAATTAGTTAAACATGACTTAGTTATTGGTCTACCAAAGATGAAATTCATCAAAGACAAATTATGTAGTGCATGCCAAAAGGGCAAACAAACCAAATCAACTTTAAAACCAAAGAATGTGGTTTCAACAACAAGACCACTTCAATTGTTGCACATGGATCTTTTTTGGTCCATCTAGAACAAGAAGCTTCGGAGGTAACATTTATGCTTTAGTTATTGTAGATGATTTTTCCCGTTTTACTTGGACTTTGTTTTTAGTGCACAAAAAGGACGCATTCAAGAGATATGCAAAACAAGTTCAAAATGAGAAGTCATTAAAGATAATATCAATCCGAAGTTATCATGGTGGAGAGTTCCAAAATAGTCTGTTTGAAGAATTTTGTGAAGAAAATGGGATCTTCCACAATTTTTCAGCACCAAGAACTCCATAACAAAATGGAGTAGTTGAAAGGAAAAATAGGTCTTTGATAGAACTTGCAAGAACCATGCTAAGTGACTCAAGTTTGCCTAAATATTTTTGGGCGGATGCGGTAAGCACGGCATGTTACGTAAGCAATCGCGTGATCATAAGTTCTATACTAAAGAAAACTCCAATGAGATTTTCAAAGGAAGAAAACCAAATATCTCTCACTTTCACATTTTCGGGTGCAAATGTTTTGTCCTTAACAACGACAAAGACAATCTCGATAAGTTCGATGAAAAATCGGATGAAGGTATTTTTCTTGGTTACTCCCTTTCTATCAAAGCTTTTAGAATTTACAATAAAAGAACTTTAACTATAGAAGAATCAATGCATGTTTCTTTTGATGAATCTGACACCTCCAAGGAGGAAGTTGTTATTTGTGATGATGATGATGATGATTCTATAGATTTACCTCATGAGAATTCATTCAAAGGTGGAAAAATTGTCAACCAGGAACAAACACATGAACTTTCACATCAAAATGGAAATGATGATGGTCTTCCTCAAGAATGGAGAACTCGTTGTGATCATCCAATTGACAACATAATTGGAGATATTAGCAAAGGGGTATCTACACGGCTAAATCTTAAGGATGCATGCTTAAATATGGCTTTTGTATCTCAAGTTGAACCTACCAAAGTGGATCAAGCACTAGAAGATGATCAATCGATCCTTGCCATGCAAGAGGAGCTAAACGAATTCGAGCGGAACGAAGTTTGGGAACTTGTTCCTAATCCAGGAAATAAAAATATCATTGGAACCAAATGGGTATTCAAAAACAAGATGGATGAAAATGGTATAATCACTCGAAACAAGGCAAGACTAGTTGCTCAAGGATACAACCAAGAGGAAGGAATTGATTTTGAAGAAACTTTTGCTCCGGTAGCACGTTTGGAAGCAATAAGACTATTACTTGCATATGCATGCTCATTGGACTTTGAACTTTTTCAAATGGATGTAAAAAGCGCATTTCTCAACGGATTCATAAATGAAGAAGTCTATGTAAAGCAACCTTCCGGATTTGAAGACTTCAAACATCCTAATCATGTCTTCAAATTGAAGAAAGCTCTCTATGGGCTGAAGCAAGCACCAAGGGCATGGTATGATAGACTAAGCACGTTCCTATGTGAAAAAGGGTTTGTAAAGGGTAAAGTTGACACCACTCTCTTCATAAAAAATGTTAATCATCATACTTTACTTGTACAAATCTATGTAGATGATATTGTTTTCGGTTCAACTAACCAAAATATGTGCAAGCAATTTTCATCTATGATGCAAGGAGAGTTTGAGATGTCTATGATGGGAAGATTGAATTTCTTTCTCGGTCTTCAAATTAAGCAACTCAAACACGGTATCTTCATAAACCAATCAAAATATTGCAAAGACCTTATAAAGAAGTTTGAGATGGAAAGCAGCAAAGAAAGTGCAATTCCTATGGGATCCGGCACCTATCTTGATCCAGATGAATCAGGGAACTCTATTGACATAACTAAGTATCGTGGAATGATTGGCTCTCTTCTCTATTTAACAGCAAGTAGACATGACATCATGTTCAACGTTTGTCTATATGCAAGATATCAAGCCAATCCTAAAGAGTCTCACCTTGCAGCAGTCAAGCGCATAATAAAATATCTCAAAGGAACAACCAACGTCGGATTATGGTATCCAAAAAGTAGTATGTGCAATCTAGTTGGTTATTCTAATGCTGTCTATGCAGGTTGTAAGACTGATCGCAAAAGTACAAGTGGAACATATCACATTCTCGAAAATGCCTTGGTTTCATGGTCATGTAAAAAGCAAGCAAGCGTCGCTCTCAGCACTGCCGAAGCAGAATACATTGCGGCTGGAAGTGGATGCGCTCAAATTCTTTGGCTAAAACAACAGTTACTTGACTATGGAGTAAACCTTGGATGTATTCCACTTCGATGTGATAACACAAGCGCGATCAACATTACAAAAAATCCAGTTATGCATTCCCGGACAAAACACATTCACATCAGACACCATTTCATCAGAGATCACGTACTCAAAGGAGATGTCGAGATTATTTTTGTGGACACTCAAAATTAACTCGCGAACATTTTCACAAAACCACTTGCAAAGGATGCATTCTTCAAAATTCATCGTGAACTCGGAATCCTAGATGAACAAGATATATAAGGTGCACTCTATCCTTAACTATACATAAATGTACATATATATGTTCTTAGAAAATGTTTCAAATACTGTTTTAAAATTTTTTTTAGAAGTAAATCGATTTACCAAGTGTGTAAATCGATTTACCACTGAACCAAAACCAATTTTAATAATTTTTTTTGTGTAAATCGATTTACCAAGTATGTAAATCGATTTACCACTGAAAATGAAGCATTTTTATTTAATTTTTCACTATGAAAATCGATTGATCCTACACACCAATCGATTTACACCTGTTCAGCATGTGATATTTTTATGAGTCTTTAATATATTGGTCAACCTTACCTTGCCTCTCAACCTCCCACCTTCTTTTTGACCAATCATGTAATCTTGACCAACTCCACTCAATTAAGTCTCATAAAGACCTCACTTACTCTACTCTACTATTTAATCTCACCAAAACTCCCTCACTATCTCATAACACCAAAGCTCACTCACTATCTCATAACAACACCAAAAAATCTCTATCTTTCTTACTCAAAACCCTAACCATCGCCATGGCTCCCAAAAGAAAAGCAACAGCCTCAGAAAAAGGAAAGAAGAAAACTGTTGCAGCCTCTGAAAACTCATTGCTCGAGTACCTCTCGGATACACAACGTGAAAGATTCATCAAGCACTTTCAAAAGAAAATAATCTCATCTCCCAAATTCGGTATGTTATCTACCTTTCCCGATGAATGCTTCACTTTTCAAAGGGATTTGATTGCTTATGGGTTAGAACCATTAATATCATCACGTGGTTACTATTATCCGGATCTAGTTCGAGTATTTTACAGCAACATGCATTATGATAACAACAAATGCTATACCCATGTGCTCGGAACAAGAATTCCTCTGCATTCAAAAATAATAGGCAAAATTTTGAACATCCCATATACTGGAAGTTCTCTCTATGATCCAGAGGATGCTGACTGGGAAAATTATAGGAAGAGAGAATTCTTCTACAGCATTGGCCGGTTGTCAGAAGCAGAATACCGTGAAAAGCGGATTCGTAGTCTTGGCGGTGTTATTCCGGCTCGGGACACTTGGAGTGCTGGTAATTTTCACATTGATGATAGATTGTTCCATTATTTTCTGGTATATATTTTATTTCCTAGAGCAGGAAATCACTGTATTGTAACCGATCTAGAATTGCAGATTCTCTATGCAAGGAAAAATGGCATTTCGGTAAACTGGGCTAAACTGATTGTGGTGCATATGCTAAGAGTTGCCACAAGGGCCACTTTTCTGCCATATGCATACTTTATCACAAGGATCTTGGAAGCATTTGATATTGATTTTACTGGGTTTGAGAGGGTTGAAATGGATCCAATCAGCAATAGGATCTCCATCAAAAATGTTGATTCTCGGATGGGTGTTCATTTCGATTCTGAAGCAAAAACCATCACATATATTGGAGAGGATGTTGTAGGTGATGAAGGCAATAATGCGGATGAAGAAGAAAATGAAGTTCCTCCTCCTGCTGCCTCTTCTGGTCCAACCAACCAAGATGTTATGGATTATATGACTCAACAATTTGCATCTCTCAACACTAACATCAATGCTCAATGGACCGTGATAAATGATTCTACCTCCTCTCGCATCAATGCTTTTCAGAACGATGTGAACCAACAGTTTTCATACCTCTACTCACATCTCCATATTCCTACATACGATCCAAACAATCCAGCACCTCCGCCTCCTCAATACACCGAACCACCTCTAAAACAACAGTTTCCATATCAAGGACCATTCTAATATTTTCCTGACCAATATTATTAAATTCCTGTTATTTATCATTATGTTTTTTGTTTGATAATTGCTTCAAGTGTTAGTTTTTGTATTATGTATATTTGAAATTCGTACGATATTTTTAGAAATTTGGGTTTTAGTTTATGTTCATATCTGGTTCAAATTGTTATAAGTATCATCTTATGTTACATCTTTCCCTTCTTTTTGATAATGTCAAAGGGGGAGAAGGATGTGATAGCACTTTATGGTTGTTTGTTTCAGTTTTCTTTTCAGGGCAAGTTTTCAAATATTTTTCTCTATAGGGGGAGAAATCTATCTTAGGGGGAGAAAACCCTTTTGCTCCAATTCTGAACAACTCATAAAGAAAGATGGGTTGTCATCATCAAAAAGAGGGAGAATGTAATCTCAAGCCTCAACTCAACTTTAGTTTTGATGAAAGACAAACCAGCACTATGACAAGAAGGAAAAGAAGTGGAATTAGCTTAAAGCATCATTCACTCAAAGCTTCAAGGATCATGGAAAGCAAACAATTATATCAATTCTCATTTGAACTAAATTGATTAGAAATGCTCAAAAATGATATACACACTTACCACAACACTTCACTTAAAGTTTAAAGCAAATTCTAAGTTTTTCACTAATGTAAATCGATTAACACATCATGTAAATCGATTTACACATGTTTTTTTAAAAACTGATTGCCCCTGGCAGCAATCGATTTACATGGAGTGTAAATTGATTGATTACTGAACTGAGTTAATTTTTTAACACTAGTAAATCGATTAACACATCATGTAAATCGATTTACACTTCAAATTTTTTGAAAAAAAGAATGTTACAAACCCGTGAAATCGATTTACATCTAATGCTAATCGATTTACACGTTGTAATTTTTGAAAAATCTGAACTTGATTCAAGATATCCTTCACACCTTTTCTCCAATGGTTGCATGGTCATACATTGCACCTTCTCAAGTTTTACAAACAGAAAAGTGGTATCCATTTTGGAAAGGTATCTTGATTGCTTTAAATACTAAATCTTTCAAATTATAAAACAACTCTTCTCTCATACAATAATTCTGAACTTTGTAAAATATTCAAACTTCATATTTCTTAATTTTTAAGAACAAAGATTTTCTGCACTTTCACTCATATAAGAACAGAAATCTTTGAGCATTTTCTAACCATTGTGTTACAGTTTGAATTGCTTACAAGAGAAGAAAGAAGAAACTTCATTGAAGTTACTCTATGTGATCAACATCTTTCAAGAAATCATATTTCATAGAATTATACTAAGTGTAACTTATTTCCAGGATTGTTGGAATTAAGTATTAGAATACTTTTGTACCTTGTTGTCCATTGTTGGAAACAAGGGGTATCTTTTGAGAGGATTGTTCTCAAGAGACTTATTGGAAATCCAAGAGGGTGTTCTTGGTATTTGTTAGTGTCTTTAGTTGATAAGACTAGGAAGAGTCTTGTAAAAGTTCTAACAAAATAGTGAAATATCTTGCGTGTTTGCAAGGGGACTGGACGTACTTCCGGGGTATGGAAGGAACCAGGATAAATCTCCGTGTCTCTTTACTTTCTGAACTTTACCGTTTTCCATAGCACTAAAACAAAACTAGAAAGTGTAAAATAAATCAAAAATCGACCACCACCTAATTCACCCCCCTCTTAGGCGCAATCTTAAACTTACAATTGGTATTAGAGCAGGTTATAGGTAACCTGCTCCTAGAGATCCAGAATGGCTTCCACAAATCAACAACCCGTTTTTAGAGATAGTGGTAGTAACAATAAGCCTCCTCTATTCTGTGGTGAATATTTTGACTTCTGGAAAATACGCATGAAGGCGCATCTAGAAGCGCAAGGAGAGGAAATATGGGATGCCGTTGAAAATGGTCCATTTATCCCGGTAACGGTAATCAATGGTGTTGGCTCTTCAAAGCCTAAAACTGCATGGGATGACGATGATAAAAGAAAGTTCTCTATGACAAAAAGGCAATAAACCTTCTTCAAGGTGCACTTAGTATGGACGAATTCTTCCGTGTCTCGACATGCAAAACAACAAAGGAAATATGGGATACCTTGGTACAAACTCATGAAGGAACGACTGAAGTAAAAAGATCAAGGCTAAATACCCTAAGTCAAGAATACGAACTATTTCAAATGCAGCCCGGAGAATCCATTCTTGACTTACAAAAGAGATTTGTGCACTTGACAAATAACTTAAGAGCTCTTGGTAAAACCTTGACAAATGATGAACTCAACTTGAAAGTCCTTAGATCATTGACTAGGGAATGGCAACCAAAGGTAACAACAATCTCGGAAAAGAAGATTCTCTCTGCAATGACTTCCGCTACATTATTTGGCAAACTTCAAGAATACGAAACGAAACTCGGTAGAATTGAAAAACATGAGAATCTAGAAAAGAAATCCAAAAACATTGCTTTAAAAATTGATTCAAAGGAAGTAGTAAAAGAAGACAATCCGGAAGAAGATGAAAATTTCATGCTTCTTGTTAAAAGACTTGGGAAGTTTTTTGGCAGAAATGAAAAGGGCGGATCTCATGCAAATAAGAGAAAGCACTTCAAGAAAAGAGAAGCCTCCACATCAACACAAGATGTCTCATGTTATGAATGTGGAAAGCAAGGACATATCAAGCCAAACTGTCCAAATCTCCCAAAGAAAACCGGATTCAAAGGAAAGGACTCAAAACACAAGAAAGCCTACATAGCATGGGAAGTTAATGATATGAGTAGTACATTGGAATCGGAAAGCGACGAATGTGTAAATTTAGCCTTAATGGCATCGCATCACTCCGACGACGAAGAAGAGGTTAGTAATGAATTTAATCTTTTTGATGATGATGTTCAAGGTGCCATTGATGAACTCTTGAAAGAATGCAAAAGTTTATACAAAAAGGTGTCAAGCCAAGAAAAAGAACTTCTAATTTGTCTCAAAAAAATTGACACCATGACTAAAGATTTTGATCTTCAAAAACAGAATTTTATAAAAGAAAAGGAAAACTTTGCATGCACCAAGTGTGAATCAAATGTCTTTAAAATTGTTCAATTGAAAAGAGTCATTGAACGATATGAAAAAGGACAAATAGGATTGGAAGGATTACTAAGCCAACAACGTTGTCCAAATGATAAAAGAGGTCTCGGTTATGTGAATACTAAGAAACCAAGTAACAATCCTACTGTTTTTGTAAAGGCTAGTAATAGTTCCAATCCCAAGATAGTAAAAAAGAAGCAAGTTATTCATAATCATCAAAAGAAAAAGCCTAACGTATCTAAAAGAAAACAAATTCCTAGATACAAGGGCAAATTTGTTCCAAACTGTTTTCACTGTGGTATTATTGGACACACACCTAATGCATGCTATATTAGAAATTTCAGTATGGCTAGTGGACACCATGCATGGGTGAAAAAGGGAACTAACTATGAAGGACCCAAGGCCACTTGGGTACCTAACAAGAAATAATTTGTTTTTGTAGGTATGCTTGAAATCCACATCAAACCTTTGGTATCTTGACAGTGGATGTTCAAAGCATATGACCGGAGATGTACACCAATTTTCATATCTAGTACATAAAGCCAAAGGGTATGTCACCTATGGAGACAACACAAAAGGAAAGATTCTTGGCGTTGGAATAGTTGGCACACCTCCATCCATTCAAATTGAGGATGTTCTCTATGTTGAAGGATTAAAGCACAACCTTCTTAGCATAAGTCAACTTTGCGATAGAGGGTTCAAAATCAAATTCAACAAAGAAGAATGCCTAATTATGGATGAGGCAACCAATGAGGTAAAATTCAAAGGTATAAGATCTAACAATATTTTTATGATTACTTTAGATGATTTGTCTATGAAGGTACAATGTATCATGGTAAACAACAATGACGCTTGGTTATGGCACAAGAGGATTGCTCACATACACATGGAGCACTTGAACAAATTAGTTAAGCATGACTTAGTTATTGGTCTACCAAAGATGAAATTCATCAAAGACAAATTATGTAGTGCATGCCAAAAGGGCAAACAAACCAAATCAACTTTCAAACCAAAGAATGTGGTTTCAACAACAATACCACTTCAATTGTTTCACATGGATCTTTTTGGTCCATCTAGAACAAGAAGCTTCGGAGGTAACATTTATGCTTTAGTTATTGTAGATGATTTTTCCTGTTTTACTTGGACTTTGTTTTTAGTGCACAAAAAGGACGCATTCAAGGCATTCAAGAGATATGCTAAACAAGTTCAAAATGAGAAGTCATTAAAGATAACATCAATCCGAAGTGATCATGGTGGAGAGTTCCAAAACAGTCTGTTTGAAGAATTTTGTGAAGAAAATGGGATCTTCCACAATTTTTCAGCACCAAGAACTCCACAACAAAATGGAGTAGTTGAAAGGAAAAATAGGTCTTTGATATAACTTGCAAGAAACATGCTAAGTGACTCAAGTTTTCCTAAATATTTTTGGGCGGATGCGGTAAGCACGGCATGTTACGTAAGCAATCGCGTGATCATAAGACCTATACTATAGAAAACTCCATATGAGATATACAAAGGAAGAAAACCAAATATCTCCCACTTTCACATTTTCGGGTGCAAATGTTTTGTCCTTAACAACGACAAAGACAATCTCGGTAAGTTCGATGAAAAATCGGATGAAGGTATTTTTCTTGGTTACTCACTTTCTAGCAAAGCTTTTAGAATTTACAATAAAAGAACTTTAACTATAGAAGAATCAATGCATGTTTCTTTTGATGAATCTGACACCTCCAAGGAGGAAGTTGTTATTTGTGATGATGATGATTCTATAGATTTACCTCATGAGAATTCATGCGAAGGTGGAAAAATTGTCAACCCGGAACAAACACATGAACTTTCACATCAAAATGGAAATGATGATGGTATTCCTCAAGAATGGAGAACTCATCGTGATCATACAATTGACAACATAATTGGAGATATTAGCAAAGGGGTATCTACACGGCTAAATATTAAGGATGCATGCTTAAATATGGCTTTTGTATCTCAAGTTGAACCTGCCAAAGTGGATCAAGCACTAGAAGATGATCAATGGATCCTTTCCATGCAAGAGGAGCTAAACCAATTCGAGCGGAATGAAGTTTGGGAACTTGTTCCTAATCCAGGAAATAAACATATCATTGGAACCAAATGGGTATTCAAAAACAAGATGGATGAAAATGGTATAATCACTTGAAACAAGGCAAGACTAGTTGCTCAAGGATACAACCAAGAGGAAGGAATTGATTTTGAAGAAACTTTTGCTCCGGTATCACGTTTGGAAGCAAAAAGACTATTACTTGCATATGCATGCTCATTGGACTTTGAACTTTTTCAAATGGATGTAAAAAGCGCATTTCTCAACGGATTCATAAATGAAGAAGTCTATGTAAAGGAACCTTCTGGATTTGACGACTTCAAACATCCTAATCATGTCTTCAAATTGAAGAAAGCTCTCTATGGGCTGAAGCAAGCACCAAGGGCATGGTATGATAGACTAAGCGCATTCCTATGTGAAAAAGGGTTTGTAAAGGGTAAAGTTGATACCACTCTCTTCATAAAAAATGTTAATCATCATACTTTACTTGTACAAATCTATGTAGATGATATTGTTTTCGGTTCAACTAACCAAAATATGTGCAAGGAATTTTCATCTATGATGCAAGGAGAGTTTGAGATGTCTATGATAGGAAGATTGAATTTCTTTCTCGGTCTTCAAATTAAGCAACTCAAACACGGTATCTTCATAAACCAATCAAAATATTGCAAAGACCTTATAAAGAAGTTTGAGATGGAAAGCAGCAAAGAAAGTGCAATTCCTATGGGACCCGACACCTATCTTGATCCAGATGAATCAGGGAACTCTATTGACATAACTAAGTATCGTGGAATGATTGGCTCTCTTCTCTATTTAACAGCAAGTAGACTTGACATCATGTTCAACGTTTGTCTATGTGCAAGATATCAAGCCAATCCTAAAGAGTCTCACCTTGCAGCAGTCAAGCGCATAATGAAATATCTCAAAGGAACAACCAACGTCGGATTATGGTATCCAAAAAGTAGTATGTGTAATATAGTTGGTTATTCTGATGCTGACTATGCAAGTTGTAAGACTGATCGCAAAATTACAAGTGGAACATGTCACATTCTCGGAAATGCCTTGGTTTCATGGTCATGCAAAAAGCAAGCAAGCGCCGCTCTCAGCACTGCCGAAGCAGAATACATTGCGGCTGGAAGTGGATGCGCTTAAATTCTTTGGCTAAAACAACAATTACTTGACTATGGAGTAAACCTTGGATGCATTCCACTTTGATGTGATAACACAAGCGTGATCAACATTACAAAAAATCCAGTTATGCATTCCTGGACAAAACACATTGACATCAGACACCATTTCATCAGAGATCACGTACTCAAAGGAGATGTCGAGATTACTTTTGTGAACACTCAAAATTAACTCGCGGACATTTTCACAAAACCACTTGCAAAGGATGCATTCTTCAAAATTCGTCATGAACTCGGAATCCTAGATGAACAAGATATATAAGGTGCACTCTATCCTTAACTATACATAAATGTACATATATATGGGCTTAGAAAATGTTTCAAATACTGTTTTAAAATTTTTTTTAGAAGTAAATCGATTTACCAAGTGTGTAAATCGATTTACCACTGAACCAAAACCAATTTTAATAATTTTTTTTGTGTAAATCGATTTACCAAGTATGTAAATCGATTTACCACTGAAACTGAAGCATTTTTATTTAATTTTTCACTATGCAAATCGATTGATCCTACACACCAATCGATTTACACCTGTTCAGCATGTGATATTTTTATGAGTCTTTAATATATTGGTCAACCTTACCTTGCCTCTCAACCTCCCACCTTCTTTTTGACCAATCATGTAATCTTGACCAACTCCACTCAATTAAGTCTCATAAAGACCTCACTTACTCTACTCTACTATTTAATCTCACCAAAACTCCCTCACTATCTCATAACACCAAAACTCACTCACTATCTCATAACAACACCAAAAAATCTCTATCTTTCTTACTCAAAACCCTAACCATCGCCATGGCTCCCAAAAGAAAAGCAACAGCCTCAGAAAAAGGAAAGAAGAAAACTGTTGCAGCCTCTGAAAACTCATTGCTCGAGCACCTCTTGGATACACAACGTGAAAGATTCATCAAGCACTTTCAAAAGAAAATAATCTCAGCTCCCAAATTCGGTATGTTATCTACCTTTCCCGATGAATGCTTCACTTTTCAAAGGGATTTGATTGCTTATGGGTTAGAACCATTAATATCATCACGTGGTTACTATTATCCGGATCTAGTTCGAGTATTTTACAGCAACATGCATTATGATAACAACAAATGCTATACCCATGTGCTCGGAACAAGAATTCCTCTGCATTCAAAAATAATAGGCAGAATTTTGAACATCCCATATACTGGAAGTTCTCTCTATGATCCAGAGGATGCTGACTGGGAAAATTATAGGAAGAGAGAATTCTTCTACAGCATTGGCCGGTTGTCAGAAGCAGAATACCGTGCAAAGAAGATTCGTAGTCTTAGCGGTGTTATTCCAGCTCGGGACACTTGGAGTGCTGGTAATTTTCACATTGATGATAGATTGTTCCATTATTTTATGGTATATATTTTATTTCCTAGAGCAGGAAATCATTGTACTGTAACCGATCTAGAATTGCAAATTCTCTATGCAAGGAAAAATGGAATTTTGGTAAATTGGGCTAAACTGATTGTGGTGCATATGCTAAGAGTTGCCACAAGGGCCACTTTTCTGCCATATGCATACTTTATCACAAGGATCTTGGAAGCATTTGATATTGATTTTACTGGGTTTGAGAGGGTTGAAATGGATCCAATCAGCAATAGGATCTCCATCAAAAATGTTGATTCTCGGATGGGTGTTCATTTCGATTCTGAAGCAAAAACCATCACATATATTGGAGAGGATGATGTAGGTGATGAAGGTAATAATGCGGATGAAGAAGAAAATGAAGTTCCTCCTCCTGCTGCCTCTTCTGGTCCAACCAACCAAGATGTTATGGGTTATATGACTCAACAATTTGCATCTCTCAACACTAACATCAATGCTCAATGGACCGCGATAAATGATTCTACCTCCTCTCGCATCAATGCTTTTCAGAACAATGTGAACCAACAGTTTTCATACCTCTACTCACATCTCCATATTCCTCCATACGATCCAAACAATCCAGCACCTCCTCCTCCTCAATACACCGAACCACCTCTACAACAACAGTTTCCATATCAAGGACCATTCTAATATTTTCCTGACCAATATTATTAAATTCCTGTTATTTATCATTATGTTTTTTGTTTGATAATTGCTTCAAGTGTTAGTTTTTGTATTATGTATATTTGAACTTCGTACGATATTTTTAGAAATTTGCGTTTTAGTTTATGTTCATATCTGGTTCAAATTGTTATAAGTATCATCTTATGTTACATCTTTCCCTTCTTTTTGATAATGTCAAAGGGGGAGAAGGATGTGATAGCACTTTATGGTTGTTTGTTTCAGTTTTCTTTTCAGGGCAAGTTTTCGAATCTTTTTCTCCATAGGGGGAGAAATCTATCTTAGGGGGAGAAAACCCTTTTGCTCCAATTCTGAACAACTCATAAGGAAAGATGGTTTGTCATCATCAAAATGGGGAGAATGTAATCTCAAGCCTCAACTCAACTTTAGTTTTGATGAAAGACAAACAAGCACTATGACAAGAAGGAAAAGAAGTGGAATTAGCTTAAAGCATCATTCACTCAAAGCTTCAAGGATCATGGCAAGCAAACAAGTATATCAATTCTCATTTGAACTAAATTGATTAGAAATGCTCAAAAATGATATACACACTTACCACAACACTTCACTTAAAGTTTAAAGCAAATTCTAAGTTTTTCACTAATGTAAATCGATTAACACATCATGTAAATTGATTTACACATGTTTTTTTAAAAACTGATTGCCCCTGGCAGTAATCGATTTACATGGAGTGTAAATCGATTGATTACTGAACTAAGTTAATTTTTTAACACTAGTAAATCGATTAACACATCATGTAAATTGATTTACACTTCAAATTTTTTGAAAACAAGAACGTTACAAACCCGTGCATTCGATTTACATCTAATGCTAATCGATTTACATGTTGTAATTTTTGAAAAATCTGAACTTGATTCAAGATATCCTTCACACCTTTTCTCCAATGGTTGCATGGTCATACATTGCACCTTCTCAAGTTTTACAAACAGAAAAGTGGTATCCATTTTGGAAAGGTATCTTGATTGCTTTAAATACTAAATATTTCAAATTATAAAACAACTCTTCTCTCATATAATAATTCTGAACTTTGTAAAATATTCAAACTTCATATTTCTTAATTTTTAAGAACAAAGATTTTCTGCACTTTCACTCATATAAGAACAGAAATCTTTGAGCATTTTCTAACCATTGTGTTACAGTTTGAATTGCTTACAAGAGAAGAAAGAAGAAACTTCATTGAAGTCACTCTATGTGATCAACATCTTTCAAGAAATCATATTTCATAGAATTATACTAAGTGTAACTTATTTCCAGGATTGTTGGAATTAAGTATTAGAATACTTTTGTACCTTGTTGTCCATTGTTGGAAACAAGAGGTATCTTTTGAGAGGATTGTTCTCAAGAGACTTATTGGAAATCCAAGATGGTGTTCTTGGTATTTGTTAGTGTCTTTAGTTGATAAGACTAGGAAGAGTCTTGTAAAAGTTCTAACAAAATACTGAAATCTCTTGCGTGTTTGCAAGGGGACTAGACGTACTTCCGGGGTGTGGAAGGAACCAGGATAAATCTCCGTGTTTCTTTACTTTCTGCACTTTACCGTTTTCCATAACACTAAAACAAAACCAGAAAGTGTAAAATAAATCAAAAATCGACCACCACCTAATTCAACCCCCTCTTAGGCGCAATCTTAAACTTACAAGTTTTACTGAAACCCGAGGGTAAAGTATTTGGAGGACACGCTTTCGAATCCCAACAACTACATTTTAACATCTTTTAATTTTTCAATTTCTTTTATGACTTATTACCTCGGTTTTAATGAAAATCGAGGGATAAAGTATTTAGAGGACACGTCTTCGAATTTCAGCAGCTATATTTTATCAGCTTTTAATTTATTTATTTTTAAATTATTACCTATTACCTCAGTTTTGCTGAAAACCAAGGGGTAAAGTAGTTATAGGAATACATCTTCGAATCCCAACAACTACATTTTATCACCTTCTAATTTTTTTAAATTTTTTAAGAGGCATTACCTCAGTTTTGTTGAAAACTGAGGGGTAAAGTAGCGTATTTTTTATTTATGACCCATTTTATGAAAAAATGAAGTATCAAATCTCAGTCGTCCATTTATAAAATAACAAAGGTCAAGATATTGTCAACTAATTAATCTACATGAAATATTAGTGATCCTCGTGAAACTCTCACTATCCAATCAAAATATGAATGCCACAATTATTCATCTTGGATGCAAAATGCTGAAATTTAAACTGAACATATTGAAAACAATGACAATGAAAGAAAGAGCACGGAAAAATTTCAAGTTTTAATGTTTAATCTTTTCTCTAGTTAGGAAAGCATGAAAGTAACTTATTAATGTTAGTTGTTATATCAAGTTAAATGATAAATATTGTTGTTGTTGTAGTAGTAGTAGTAGTAGTTGTTGTTGTTGTTGTAGTAGTGGTTGTTATTGTTGACATTTAGTATTTAACAATTCTATTGATTTTGTTTTTTTTTGTTATTGTTGTTGTTGATATTGTTGAGATTTAATGTTTAAAGAATCCATGGATTTTGTTGTCGTTGTTATTATTGTTGTTGTTGACATTTAATGTTTAAGGATTCTATTGATTTTGTTTTTGTTGTTGTTGATGAGAAAAATTTAGAATTTACAACAAATTCGATGCATTTTAGATAAAAAAAACAGGTCAAATTATTATTTTGTAAATAGGACTTTATCCCTCGGTTATTGTTAAAAACTGAGGTAAAAGTAGCACAATTTTGAAATTCAAAAAATGATGTTGTTGGGGATCGAACCCATGACAAATGCCACTTTACCCCTCAATTTTTGAGTAACCAAGGAGAAAAGTGACAAGTTTTCATGTCTCCCTTCGTTATCTCGCATGTGTAACCGAGATTATATCATTTTCGCATCTGAGGTGATATGATGTTATTTGTATAAGTGTGGCTACCACCATGTATGGCGGTTTACCGCCTCACTAGCGCCTCTATGCCTATACGCTCAGACCCAGTCCCAGGGTCGGATTCAATGGAGACACTAACGAGGGGGTTGGGGTGTGGAGGAGACAAGTGGCATAATATTTGGGACCACCACACTTGTCCATGAGGCTCACCATTTAGATTTCTAGTAAATCTACCCATTTTACTAACTGCAAATGATATGCTGGGTCTGGTGCATTTCATCAAATACATTAGACAACCAATTGCATATTTCAATTGAGTCACTTCTCTTCTATCATTCTTTTGAAGTTTGACACTAAGATCAAATGGGGTGTTTACTTCTTTAAAACTAAGTGTTTCAACTTATCAATCATTTTCTCAATATAGTATGTTTGTCTAAGTTCATAACCACCACTGTTTCGCTTTACTTTTTTTAATGTGGAAGTTAGAAATCTCTTTGTTTCTAAAATTACATTCATCTCGTTGTTAATGATCAATATGTCATTGTTGTACCCCAAAATTTGCCCTCCTATTTCCTCAACATTTTCTCATCACAAGACCCTTGGAGCTCAAGATCAAGTTAGGGTTTGCTCTACTCAAGACTCCTCCTTGCACTGTTGACCCAAATTAGGGTTTGAGTTTGCACAAAGATGATTTGACCTAAAATGCCCAAAATGACTTTCATGCTTCATGTTGGACCCACAAGTTTATCCATACCAAGTTTCAAGCCTTGATTCCAATCTTTGCCCAGTCAATTGGACAGTTGACCTAGAAATCAGCTTTATTGGGAAAAAAGTCAATTGTGGTCAATTGACAGTCAAACCTCATGATTTTTGACCCACATCAACATTATGAACTCATATGGACCATTTGATCAAGTTTGGATCACAATTCCACAAGAAATTTGATCAGATCACCAAAAGGGCAAAATGGTCATTTTTAGGGTTTTGACTGCACAAAGGCAATTTTTGACTGTTTGACCTAGCCAATGGCAAACCAAGCTCACATATGGACTCAAGGACCCAATGGCATTGTCTTGACATGTTCAACAAGTTCAAAAGATCCCAAATGCATAAGATTGACAGATGAATTTTCCAGTCAACTGAGCAAAATTGGACTGTATACTGAAAAGTCAAACTTTGACTTTTTGGTCAAAATCAAGTGTCAAGATTCATTTTTCATCAAGACATGTTAAATTATGAAACTTGCTCATCAAGAAATCAAAAATTACAAATTAGGGTTTAAAATGAAGAAATTTCATAACTTAGAAATTTTCTAAGTTATAAAATTTCCTAATTTTTTCCTAACTTTGTCCCACCTTTTCATCAAGATACATTTGGATTCAAACAAAGCTCAAAAAATGAAAGTTGTAGTCCATTGCAAAATCTACAACTTTTATTCACAAAGTTTCCTCAAAAGAAGCTTGTAGCTCAAGTTGTGATTTTTGGAATAGGGGTGCAAAACATTCTTAACTTAGAAATTTTTTGACCTATTTTAGGAAGGATTTTTGCCTAACTTCATGACCACTTTTCACATGCTTCCACTTGGAATTTCAAATTGCATTACAAAGATGGAATGTAGTACACATTACAAGCTTTCCAAATTATCCTAGAACTTCTCAAACACCCTTGTGGTTAGGGAGAATCGAATTTGGGAAGTTAGGCAAAAGTCACTTTGATTCATGGCCATGTACATGTTCATAACTTGGGCATTTTTGAAATCAGCATGCACAAGCTAGGTTACAGGCCTCTAATCCCTTTCTTACTCAATAATTCAATGCTAAACCATTGGGCCAAGATGTTATTTCATTCATTTGGGCAATACATGTTAAATTAAGCCATATTTGGAAAAAGCACTTTATCCATTCTTGTAAAGCATGGCTTTATGTCAAGTTTACAAATCAAGAGGTACAGGCTAAATCTTTTAGGCACAAGTTCATAAACATATCCCACTGATCAAGACTAACATTGGCAGCATGCTTGAGGGGCCTGTGGTAGCCTACAACCTAACTTGGCATTTTTGACTTAAGAATGAAGAAACTTGGCATTTTGAACACATCTCTCATTGCTGCAACAACTAGCCAAAGCAAACTTCTTGAACACTTTCCAAACATCAAACCTGACCTGAAACACGAGCCAACCACCTTCAATACCTCCCTAAACATCAAAACACCATTTTGCTGCACAAAACAGGGCATCCCTGCAGATTGAGTTGCACAACTCAGTTTGCTCGTGCGTTTTGGCCAAAGCTGGTTCATACACACTCCATAACATACATACAAGCTATCCCAAGCCCTAGCTACAGACTATAACACATCTAACCAAGTTCACCATTTTCATTTTTTCAGTTGTGCAGGTTAACTTCCATAGCTCGTTTCAGTTAGTTCCAAAGCAAGCTAGAGGTTGGAGAAGCATCCCTGGACCTCAAGCAAGCTATGCAAGTCCTCACATTGCATTGAAAGTACCTCCATTATCATACACGATTCAAGCTGAACAGGTAAGTTTTTGAACTTTTATCTCTCTATCCAAGCATATTTAGGCTTAAGTTTGTGAAGAAAGCATGTTCTAATCATAGTCCTGAAGCCATCCATGTAGTTACTTTTCATTTATGTTGTGTATGCTGAGAGAATTTTGGACCTGAACATTGGAAAAAACTTAGGTCAGAAATTGGGGGAGAAGAAATTCCCTCTCATTTCTGAGAGTTAGATCAAGTTTTTTATATGTATGAACTCGTGACATGATGCTCTATAATGTTTGTGTTGTAAGTTTTTGTTAAAAGTCAAGGAATCAAGAGATAACAGGGATGGAAGGAAGCGCGCGTTTTTTGTGTTTGAAAGGTGCTGGAGGTTGAAGACAACCACCTTTGGGCTGGGCCTGATTCTTTTTTCTGTTTACACCATCTTTTTACACATACACCCCCCCTGGCCCATTGCATAATATATTTGTCATTTTTGGTTTTTTCCTTTTGATTTTGATTTTATATTTTTATCCAAACATGAAAAAACATTAAAAATATTTTTCTCACATTTTTTGCATTTTTATTTGGTATTTATTTTGTTTCATTTAGTTTATATGTAAATAAATAGGTATTTACTTTTTACTTAAAATATTTAAAATAATACAAATACATTTTTATTTTCTGATTTTATTTTATTTTATCTTTTGAAAACATTTTCTAAAAAATATACTTTTTTTGTAAATAATAAATATTCTTATTTTTGTACATATTTAATATATTTAATATATAATATATATACTTATATATTTATTAGAATATTTAGGATAAAAACATAAAAATAATACATTTTTTATTTATTAATATTTGACCTCAAAAATCACTTTTTTACAATATACTTACTTTTTATTTATTTTTTGTATATAATTAATAAATATTGCATATAATAAATAATAAATACTTCTTACTTAGAAAATTAGGGTTTTGCCCTAAAACATGGAAAAATATCAAAAATTATCCTTTTTATTTTTGTTTATTTGTCACATGAAAAACACTTTTACATACATATAAAAATCATTTTTTGCATCTTGCATATTTATTTTATTTTATTTAATTATTGTACAATTAAATACCTTGTAAATTCCATTTGGATTGTAATAGTTTAGATTTAAATTTCTTGCTAAATATCCCCATTTGAACATTTGTACCCCCCATCCCATAATTATGTTGTAATAGTTTAGGACTTTAAATTTCGCATTTTAAAGCTTTCTAAATATGCCATGATAGACTTAGGGTTTTGTATGCAAAAAAATCAACTAAAAAATAGCTTGACTAAACAAAAGACAAAAAGCATGAAAATGGACAACACCAATCACACTTGCACCCCTAGGGTTACTCCACTTGTTGCCTTCAATAATGGGCCATGTTGCATGTTGGGTGTTTTTGACAAAACAAAACAATATCAAATGATCATAGTCCCTCGATGACGCTTTTGAAAGTTACCTAAAAATGATCAAGTCCCTTAAAGGAAAAAGTTGCCAAAGACACTTGGCACCATTGCAATCATGGTCTAAAACGATGACCCGTGCCCGTTCGGTTAACATCCTAAACACAAGATTGTCCACCAAATACAATGGTGGAACAAAATTGTTAAAAGGGTTAAAACATAGGAAAAACCTTTGAGTAAATTTAGGGGTAGACAACTCTTAGTTACTTGATCAAACTTGCAAAAACACTTGCCTACTTTTCAAAACCACACATCACAACACACTTTCAAAACAACTTTCAAAAACATTGGAAACTTTTCAAAAGATATACACCTTTGTATACATCCAAACATGGGTCATTACAAAGGTTGCCACAACAAATGGCCTCTTTTCAAAACATTTTCAAACCCACACACAAAGCACCATTTCAAACAATTGAAAGCACCATTTCAAACAATTGAAAATCAAGGCAAGTTGATCTAAGCAAGTAACTAAGAGCCCATGGATAACCATGGATAAAAAGGGTGCTAATACCTTCCCTTTCTATAATCTACTCCCCGAACCCAAGAAAACATCTCAAAGGTTTTTGCTGTGCTTTTTAACCTTTCCTTAGGATAAAATAAAAAGTCGGTGGTGACTCTTGCTCAACCGAAACATTTGCGAAAACAAACGCAAAACCCCAAGTCAGTTCTCCCACCGTATCACAGAACTGGCGACTCTGCTGGGGACTATTGAAAGTGAAGTAACCTTAGGGCTTAGATCACTCTCTTGCATGACTAATTATTTGCTTTGATTGCTTTATATCTTGGCTCTCTTGTTTGGGCTTGAAATCCTACACCCGGATTTGGGGAATCATTCATAGATAGCAATACGTTGTGGAAACTGTGCGGGGTATACCGACACGGTTGAAGCAATAGCTATATTAGTGCGACATATTTGTGAGTACCGGTAACCCTTGAGTTCAATCAAGGAGAGTACGGGGCCGCTGAGTGGTGTCACTAAGCACTAATGACCTAGAACCTTACTTGACCATCTTGGCCTTTCATTAGGGGTAGTGAGATGACCGGCTTTGGTGCAGTCCGAAGTTGGTAGATACTCGATACTACACTCATTGAGGGTTGTTTTCTTGGAATATTTTGGTCGCTAGTTAAGTGGCTAAACCAAAACAATGAACATGGGTAACAATCCAATGATATTGAGCTCCTTAGAACCCGGTTACTATTTATAGGATAGGTTTTTAAGCCAACTACACTCAAGAGGGTACTTACCTATGAAACCTCATGCAAGCCTGAAACTAGGGTTTGGTGTGAATTGCTTGTACATATGTTTTGTGCATACATCATGAACATCATAAAGCATCATATGCATTCACTAACCATTTCAAGGGTTTGGATCTTCATCTTTGTTCTTGTTTTGTAGGTCATGGAAATTCTTCGCAGGAAAACTATCCAAGTCAACCTTGTGAGAATCCCTCCTCAACTCAAGGAGCTCACATCCAGAATTCCGGAAAGCTCTCCCTTCAGTGAAAGACATGGTAGACTGCTCAGCCTAGTCAACACCAGCTTTGAAGAGGACATGGTAAAGGTGTTGTTCCAGTTCTTTGACCCCCTTCACCACTGTTTCACTTTCCCCGACTATCAATTGGTGCCCACTTTGGAGGAATTTTCTCAACTCCTGAGAATTTCTATTCTTAATCAACTACCCTACAACGGTACGGAAAAAGAACCAAAGCCTGAAGATGTTGCTCAAGCACTACACTTGTAACCATCTGACATCAAGTGGCATTGGGAAACTAGAAGCGGTGTCAAAGGCTTCTTAGCAAAATTCTTGTTTGAGAAGGCACAAGAGTGTTGGAACTCATTGGATCTACAAGCCTTTGAAGAAATTGTGGCACTCCTCATTTATGGGTTGGTCTTGTTCCCAAATCCTGACCAGCTTGTAGATGTCAACGCCGTCAAAATCTTCTTATCCAGGAATCCAATACCAACATTGCTTGGGGACATTCTTCACTCATTTTACACACGAACAATGAGAAAGAGGGGTGTTCTCATGTGCTGTACTCCTCTCCTTGCAAGGTGGTTTATTTCGCACATTCCACAATTTGTCTTGAAGAATGACCAAGGCTTAAGGTGGTCACAACGGTTGATGACCCTCACTCACTCTGATGTACATTGGTGTTCTCGGTCCAGAGAAAATGTCATCATCGTCGATCATTGTGGAGAGTTCCCTAATGTTCCATTGCTTGGCATTAGAGGAGGCATTACCTACAACCCTTGTCTAGCTTTGAGACAATTTGGATATGCAAGGAGGGATGGCCCTCACGACATGTTGATTCCTGACTTAGTTTTTGACTTCGACAATGATGCACAAGGACTTCGCCAAAGATTCATCAGAGCTTGGAGGATGCCTAACAAGGTAGACAGCAAGACATTGGGGCACAAGAATTCCATCCCTCTTAAGCCTTATCTCAAGTGGGTACGAGCCCGAGCCCAGAGTCTAATGATGCCTTACCCTCATGTTCTCCCTGTGATTAAAGAGCCCGTTAAGGAAGGAGAGGTCCCCTAAACCATCCTATATCCTGACATGCCTACATCGTGGGAGGAGATGCAGAAGAGTTGGATCCAACTCAAGGAGGAACGGAACACTTTTGAAGCCAGTTTCTACGCCAGTGAGAAGAAGGTTTTGGAGCTTACCCGCTGACTCCATGAGGAAGAGACCCTCAACACCTACATCGCACCAAAGAGGATGCGCAACGTCTTTTTACCTTGAGAAGTTTTTTGTAATATTTGGCCCATGGGGCATTTATGTACTGACAAATTTCTTCTTATTAATATGACGTGCATTCTTTTTGTTTGCAACAATTTTGAATTTTCTAAATCCTTGAATGCATTGCATACATAAGCATATCATTCATCATGCGCATAAGCAGGTCTCCACACCAGGTTTCCTTATCTTTCTGCTGTTTATTTCAGTAAGATAGATCTCGAACAGACGGTCAAAGACTTGCAGTCTCAGAACTCACAGTTTCAACATCTCCTGATGACCTTGGCTAAGGGTACGGAGGATCTAAAATCCCTGCTTGGGAACAAAGAGCAAGTGAAAAAGAAGAAGAAAAGAATCGGGGTGGCTACCCTAGGAAGAAGGTTTGAGGGTGAAGCCAGAAGAGTTCTTGAATTTCCCCTACTTCCGAAGAGGGAACCAGTAAAGGCAAAGGGGCTGCGGTACCTTCCGAATCCGAAGTGGAAGAAGAAGAGGCTGAAGAAGACGAAGACTACTCTGAGCAATAATACCCGCCCGCCAACAATAAGTACAAGAGCTTGGAAGACAGGTTGGCAGCTATGGAGCTGCAGAAAGTTCCCGACTTAGATTTCGAAGATTTAGGATTAGTTGCTGGAATTGTGATCCCCCCGAAGTTCAAAGTGCCAATCTTTGCAAGGTATGACGGGCTGTCTTGCCCAAAAATGCATCTCAGATCATATGTAAGGAAGATCCAACCTTACACTGCAGACAAGAACATGTGGATCCATTTCTTCCAGGATAGCCTTTCAAGGGGTCAACTCGAATGGTTCTATCAGCTGGATGGAGCCAGTATTCGAAACTGGGAAGACTTGGCTACTGCATTTTATAAACAATATCACTACAATTCTGACCTCGCTCCCACGCGTACCCAACTCCAGGGTATGTCACTGGGGACGGGCGAAGGATTCAAGGAGTATGCGCAAAAGTGGAGAGACCTGGCTGGCAGGGTGCAGCCACCGCTGACTGACCGTGAACTTGTTGACATGTTCTTAGGGACCCTGTCTGGTCCATTCTTCAACCACCTGATTGGTAATTCTTCTGCTGGGTTCACAGACCTGATCTTAACCGGTGAGAGGATAGAAGCTGGTATCAAGTCGGGGAAGATACAGAAAGGTGCCTCCGCGAGTACTGAAAAGAAGCCCTTCAAGAAGGAAGCCAGTGCTGTTTATGGTCCCAGAAGACAAGTTAAACCGGAACGCCGCCAAGCTGTCAACGCGTTGGTAATTTCAAAGCCTGCTGCTGCTCCTCAGCAATACAACCAACCAAGGGGTGAGAGACCCAAAAGGCAGTACACTCGGCTCAGCATAACCCTGTCTCAGATTTTGCCGCAACTACTGTCAACCAATCTGGTAACTGACAAAGAAGCTCCGAAGGTAGTGAACACAGCTTCTCCAAAATACAACCCTAACGCCCGTTGCGCTTATCACTCTGATAGCCCGGGGCATACTACGGACGATTGCTGGGCTCTGAGTAATAAGGTTCAGGACCTTATTGATGCTAAAGAAATACAGTTTGAGGCGCCCGAAAGACCCAATGTTGTGACTGCTCCCATGCCCCAGCATGGAGTGAATGTCGTGGAAGAAGACCTGTATGTGGCCTCTGTGAATGATATTGTTACTCCGTTGTTGACTGTCAAGAGGAACCTGTTGCTAGCCGGTTTATTTCCGGGATGTGGTAAAGGTTGCCTTCTATGTGCTGTTTAACCTGTTGGATGTCCTTTGCTGAAATCAGGTATCCAAAGCCTGATGGATAGCAAAGAGATCTTGTTCGAGAAGATTGCTGTTCCTGCTGTCCCTGCTGAAGAAGTGTCTATTGTTACTATTTTCAACAACCCTCCTAAGGCTCCTACAAAGAAGCCTGTCAAAATCATGTCCGCTCAGAAGATTGCTCCTATCATCATCACTGTTCCGGGGCCCCTCCCTTATACATCCGACAAAGCTGTCCCTTGGCACTATGGGGAAGATGTTTATGTGCTCGGAGTAAAACAAGAGTTCGATACTAGTACCGGTGTCAGCAACATCATCGGACCTGCCAAAGTTACTCGCAGTGGTAGGCTGTTCTCACCAGATATTGCGCCACCAGCTATTCAGAGACCTCTTATCATCACACCTGCAAGTGTGCCTGCTTCCCTTCCGGATCAAGTTCATGTTTCTACCCCTGCTGCCGAGTCATCTGACGCTCGGGGCAAAGGGATTGCTACTGATTTGCCTGCCCTGACGGAGGCATCAAAGACAACCAATGTTGAAGCTTCCCAACAAGAAATGGAAGAGATTCTCAAGATTATCAAGAAGAGTGATTTCAATGTAGTTGAGCAGTTGGGGCACACCCCATCAAAAATTTCTATGCTATCACTGTTGTTGTGTTCAGAGGCCCATGCCAAGGCCCTGATTTCTTTCCTGAAGATGGCCCATGTGCCACAAGAAACGTCTGCTGATCAATTTACCGATTGTGTGGCAAACTTGACTGCTGATAATGGTTTGGGCTTCTCTGACGCCGATCTGACTGCCAAAGGAAAGAACCATAACGATGCCCTGCATGTCTCCATTGAATGCAGGGGCACTACTCTTGACCATGTGTTGGTAGACACCAGTTCTTCATTGAACGTATTACCCAAGAAGGCCCTAGACAGGTTGGATTGTGAGGGTTTGGAGCTCAGGCCTAGTAACATTGTTGTCCGAGCCTTTGACGGTTCGAAAAGGATGGTACATGGGGAAGTTGACATTCCAATCAGGGTTGGTTCGCAGGTCTTTGATTCTACTTTCTATGTGATGGATATCCGACCATCCTATTCTTGTTTGTTGGGTCGTCCATGGATCCACGAGGTTGGAGCTGTGACCTCCACACTACATCAGAAGCTTAAGTACCCGGTCAGAGGGAAGATTGTTACAGTTTAGGGGGAGGAAGAATACATGGTCAGCCACCTCAACTCGTTCCGGTACATCGAAATGGATGGGGAATTCATTGAGACTCCATTCCAGCACTTTGAAGAAGTTCCTCAGGTACTGGCATCAGCTGAAACTGTGATTGAAGACCCTCCTTTGAAGATGGCTTCCTTAAAGGATGTCCGGGATGTGATTGAGAAGGGTGAGTGTGCAAACTGGGGCCGACTTCCTGATTTCACTCCAAAGACTGACAAATTTGGCTTGGGTTTCACTGCAGAAGCTCAGAGGGCTGTGCGTAAGGCAAGAATTGGAAGACCTCTTGTGTTCATCACCAATCCGGGGGTGAATGCTATTGAAGACGACGTGGAGGAATCTGAATTCGACAGCTGGATCTACCCAATAACCGACGGTGGACCAAGCAACTGGACTGCCAAAGACTTCACACCTATTACTTTTGTTACTCAGTAATGAACTCTTTTGTTTTGAATTTGTAACAGACAATATTTTGAAACTTTGATGGCTCGGTGTCCTACCCGGGGCATCGTGGCTTCATTTGTGAGGGCTTTTGTGTGTCATTTTCATATATCATCAATAAAAACATTAGACGTTTGTTGCATTTCAAAATCTTGCGCTCCTTTTCTTTCTTTATTATATATTGCAAAACAGCTATATTTACACACACTCACCTATACAGGCTCCAATCCACTCTGGATCTCACTGGTAACGACTCTGCTACTGCCAGTTATGACTTCGAAAATCCGATCAACTTAGCCGAAGACGAAGGTGAAGATGATTGCGAAGTGCCTGGTGAACTTGCAAGACTGCTACTCCAGGAAGAGAGGGCCATTCAGCCACATGAAGAGCCAGTGGAAATGGTAAATCTGGGTACTGAGACAGACAGAAAGGAAGTCAAGATTGGTGCCAATCTAGAGCTCAGTGTGAAACAACGGTTGATTCAGAGGCTGCGTGACTATGTGGAAATCTTCGCCTGGTCTTACGAAGACATGCCTGGGTTGGACACCGACATTGTGGTTCATCACCTGCCTACCAAGGAAGAATGCCCTCCGGTAAAACAGAGGGTCCGCCGTATGCGTCCAGAAATGTCCGAGAAAATCAAAGCTGAGGTTATGAAACAATTTGATGCCGGGTTTCTAGCAGTGACTTCTTACCCTCAGTGGGTTGCCAACGTGGTTCCAGTGCCGAAGAAGGATGGTAAGGTCCGAATGTGTGTTGATTATAGGGATTTGAACAGGGAGAGCCCTAAAGATGATTTCCCTCTGCCTTATATCGACGTTCTGGTTGACAACACTGCTCAGCATAAAGTATTCTCCTTCATGGACGGCTTCTCCGGTTATAATCAGATCAAGATGGCTCCTGAAGACATGGAGAAGACCACTTTTGTTACTCAGTGGGGCACCTTTTGCTACAAGATCATGCCTTTTGGGTTGAAAAATGCTGGGGCAACCTACCAACGTGCCATGGTTGCTTTATTTCATGATATGATCCATCACGAGATAGAAGTATACATCGATGATATGATTGCAAGGTCCCAAACTGAGGAGGAACACCTTGACCATCTACAGAAGCTGTTTGACCGTCTGAAGTTGTACAAGATGAGGTTGAACCCAAACAAGTGCACCTTTGGGGTAAGATCTGGAAAATTGCTAGGCTTCATCATAAGCGACAAAGGCATTCAAGTGGACCCTGCCAAAGTAAAAGCCATACAAGAGATGCCAACTCCCAAGACAGAGAAAGAAGTCAAAGGCTTTCTAGGACGTCTGAACTACATTGCCCGATTCATCTCGCATCTAACTGCTACCTGTGAACCAATCTTCAAGCTGCTGAAGAAAGATCAAGTAGTACGTTGGAACGATGAATGTCGGGCCGCTTTCGAAAGAATCAAAGAGTATCTCCAAGAACCACCCATTCTTATGCCACCGGTTGAAGGGAGACCTCTAATCTTATACTTGACAGTACTCGACAACTCAATGGGGTGTGTACTGGGGCAGCATGACGAGTCTGGCCGAAAAGAACACGCCATTTATTACCTTAGCAAAAAGTTTACCGACTGTGAGACCCGATACTCACTGCTCGAGAAAACTTGCTGCGCTTTGGTATGGGCTGCTCGCTGGCTGAGACAGTACATGTTGACTCACACTACTCTGTTGATTTTAAAAATGGATCCAATCAAGTACATATTCGAAAAGCCCGCCTTGTCCGGAAGAATAGCAAGATGGCAAATGATCTTGACGGAATATGACATCCAATACACGACTCAAAAAGCAATCAAGGGAAGTGTATTGGCAGACCATTTGGCACACCAGGCAGTGGATGATTACCAGTCGATGAACTTTGAATTTCCAGACGAGGATATCATGGTAGTGACTGATTGTGAAGTACCTGGACCGGATGAAGGACCTGAGGAAGGATCCCGATGGTCTATGCACTTTGACGGAGCCTCGAACGCTTTGGGTAATGGTATCGGCGCTGTGATCATATCCCCTAAAGGCACTCATACTCCACTCACCGCCCGGCTATGTTTCAACTGCACCAACAACATGGCGGAGTACGAGGCATGCATCATGGGTCTTCAAGTTTCAATTGACTTAAGGATCAAGTTTCTAAGTGTCTTCGGAGATTCCGCTCTCGTGATCAATCAGATCAAAGGCGAATGGGATACGAAACACCCAAATCTTATTCCTTACAAGGAGTATGTGTCGACATTGCTTCCCCACTTCGAGGAGATAACTTTTGAGCACTTCCCAAGAGAGGAGAATCAGTTAGCGGACGCTTTGGCTACAATGTCTTCTATGTTCAAAGTCAAATGGGACAACGAGGCGCCCCGGATCATTATTTGGAAGTTGGATGAACCTGCACATTGCTGCGATCTCGAGACCGAAGAGGTAACAGAAAAACCCTGGTATCATGAAGTGAAGAGGTACCTTGAAGCTCAAGAATACCCCGAAGGCGCATCTGTTAATGGCAAGAAGTTCCTAAGAAGGTTTGCGGCAAAGTTCTTCCTCAGCAATGACATTCTCTACAAGCGAAACCATGATTCAACCTTATTGCGTTGTGTGGATAAGACTGAAGCAGAAAGGATCATGGAAGAGTTACATGAAGGTACCTTCGGAACGCATTCCAGCGGACATACCATGGCAAAGAAAATCCTTCGGGCAGGATATTTCTGGTCCACAATGGAAGCTGACTGTTACCAACATTCTCGGATGTGTCACAAATGCCAGATCTATGCTGATAAGGTGCACATTCCTCTGGTTCCTCTGAACGTCTTGACAGCGCCTTGGCCTTTTGCAATGTGGGGCATTTATATGATCGGCGAAATCAAACCTACGACATCTAACGTGCATCGCTTCATCCTGGTAGCAATTGATTACTTCACAAAATGGGTTGAAGCAGCTTCCTACGCTACCGTGACCAAGAAAGTCGTGGCACAGTTCATTCGGCATAAACTGATTTGTCGATACGGTGTACCTGAGAGGATCATTACGGATAATGGTACCAATCTTAACAACAAAATGATCACTGAGCTCTGCGAGCAATTCAAAATACAGCACCATAACTCTTTACCTTACCGGCCGAAGATGAATGGGGCTGTAGAAGCAGCAAATAAGAACATCAAGAAGATTGTGCAGAAGATGACAACGACCTATAAAGATTGGCACGAGATGTTGCCATTTGCTCTCCATGGGTACCGTACCTCAGCACGGACGTCAACAGGGGTAACTCCCTTTTACTTGGTCTATGGCATGGAGGCAGTCTTGCCTATTGAAGTCCAGATACCCTCTCTCCGGATAATGAAGGATGCAGGTTTGAGCGAAGATGACTGGATCCAGACTCGGCTTGATCAATTAAACCTAATTGACGAAAAGAGACTCACTGCTATTTGTCATGGTCAAACGTACCAAAAACGGATGATCAGGGCATTTAACAAGAAGGTTAAACGACAAGAGTATCAAGTCGGAGGCCTGGTAATCAAGCGCATCATTCTTCCTCAAAGTGATCCCAGGGGCAAATGGACCCCTACATACGAAGGGCCATTTGTGGTTAAACATATCTTCTCAGGAGGAGCTATGATTCTAACCACCATGGATGGTGACGACCTTCCTCACCCCGCCAATGCAGACATAGTAAAAAGATACTACGCATAATCAAATACCCGCTAGGTCGACTGGCCTAGGCAAAAATAAGGGCTTCCCGGCGAACCAAAAGGGTTCGGGCAAAAATAAGGGACGAAATAAAAAAATCTGTACACCCGGCAAGTCGAAAACCTGAAAAGGCGGCTTGGGCAAAAATGGGTATCCCGGTGGACTGAAAACCCGAAAGGGCGGTCCAGGAAAAAGTTAGGGATAAAGCGTAATAATATATCTCATTGGATCACCTTGCATCCAGAATTCGGCACCAACTATCAGACTCAGATGATTCCAATCAATCAGCTTCATCTTCAACTAAGCAGCAAAGTGATGAGACGCTTGAAGACATAAAGGCGATAGCAGAGTTGGAACCCAGTGGGGTTATTTTTTCACATAGCTGTTTTGTTTCCTTTTCACAAAATTGTAAACTCTATTTTGCTCGGCGGCGTTCTCTTACTAGGACGTCAGCCTCCTGTACATAAAATGCCTATTTACAGGAAAATTTCAAAATTAATACAAGTTCAATTTCTCAGACAAATTACCCATCGTCTTTCCTTTTTCTGTTTTGTTTTACAAAGAACGTTCAATGTTCATTTTTGATATATGCATTTGACATTAATTGCTAATCATGAATATTTGCATGCAAAACAAAGGACTAATTACAGATGACATCAGAAACAGGGGCAATAAAGAATTGTCTAAGCGATCTAGTTGCTCTGTCCACCGAGGTACCAGGCTAGGTTCGGATGAAGAATATAACCAAGTTACCTCAACTCCCCACAGAGTAGGACCAGATTTAGCAATACTCTCCCCGGGCAGAATTGGTCTCCCATCAACCCTAAAAAAGCATAATGTTCCCCTAGCAAGTCAGCGGTACTCTCCTCAAGCAGAGTTAGCTTACTGTCAGCCTTAAGGAAGTTGGGTATCCCCATAAGATCTCACCATTCCCCAGCAGAATATAGATATTCCTCAGCAAGCATCCCCGCAGTCTTAATATAAGATTATTCCCCGGCGGAATACAGACACCCCAGTGGAACCATTCCCCGGTACAATCTGAGGTTTCCCCAGGAAAGTGGAATCGTCCTCCCCAGTAGATTCTGAAGCTTATCCCCAGTAAGATTCTGGAAGCTTATCCCCTGTAGAGTAAGAACGCATCTCCCCGGCTTCATTCAAAGGTTATTTCCCCACCAGGGTATAACTGGGTTATCCTCAGCTAATTACCACGGAAAGATCGTCCTCGACGAAGTTCTTCCCATCCCCAGCGGAGTTCATCAAATTCCCCAACATAACATATCAGTGGAATCCCCAGCGGAGCTCTCAGCAAAACCTCAGCGAAGTATCTCTTCCCACAGAGTAATTCCCCGCAGAGTAATCTCTCCAACAAGTTTATTCCCCGACGGAGTCATCTTCTCCTACCGGTTTATTCTTGCAACCATCATCCTCAGCGGAAACGAAGAACTCCATTCTTCAACATCAGCCCAGGATTCCACAAACTCCCGGCAGTCGTCAAGGATTTATTTTCCTAGACAAAAATACATTCATACACCATGACGCATGCATACGCATCATATCACACGATCTCATTTATTTTTGAGAACATCATGACATCATGCATCTCATACATCATGACATTGCATACAGCTAATGTTTTGCCTTTTCAGGAAAAAGTTCAATCCAAAAATGATTACTATCAACTATCGCAATTCCAGATTCGATACCTGTATCTAGCCAGGGCATATCTGTAAGTGATTGATTGTAGATTTGATACCTGTATCCAGCCAGGGCATATCTGCATGAAGAGTTTAGAGATCTGATTCCTGTATCCATCCAGGGCACATATGTAGACAACCAATTCCAGATCTGATTCCTGTATCCAGCCAGGGCACATCTGTAGACGACCAATTCCAGATCTGATTCCTGTATCCAGCCAGGGAACATCTGTAGACGACCAATTCCAGATCTGATTCCTGTATCCAGCCAGGGCACATCTGTAGACGACAATTCCGGATTCGATTCATGTATCCAGCCAGGGCATATCTGAAGACGACAAATTCAAGATTCGATACCTGTATCCAGCTAGGGCATATATGCATGAAGAGTTTAGAGATTCAATACCTATATCCAGCCAGGGCACGTCTGTAAGCAACCTTTTAAAGTTCCGAAGTCGATTCTTGTATCTAGCCAGGGCATATCTGTGAGCGTTTGATTGTAGATTCGATACCTGTATCTAGCCAGGGCATATCTGCATGAAGAGACTGAAGATCAACACCTGTAGCAAGCCAGGAAGCCATCTTTCTTTCTCAAATACGCAAATTCTCGCTAAGGAATCTCTTACGCGATCGACACCTCCAAATGGCATCTATAAGCCCATTCCCAATAAGGTTCTGTCACTTCTCCAGATGGCATCTATAAACCCATCCTCCTATCCATCCTATCTCCAAATGGAATCTATAAGCCCATTCCTGACATCACATTGCTGATACTCCAGCATGCGAGTGCAAATTTCTGGGCACTTTAGTGTTCAATCATCTTCCACCTTCGGATCACGAAAGGCACGCAAGCCAATCTACATCCTCAGGTCTAAGAAGATTGAACAGGGGCAACTGTTGTACCCCAAAATTTGCCCTCCCATTTCCTCAACATTTTCTCATCACAAGACCCTTGGAGCTCAAGATCAAGTTAGGGTTTGCTCTGCTTAAGACTCCTCCTTGCATTGTTGACCCAAATTAGGGTTTGAGTTTGCACAAAGATGTTTTGACCTAAAATTCCCAAAATGACTTTCATGCTTCATGTTGGACCCACAATTTTATCCATACCAAGTTTCAAGCATTGATTCCAATCTTTGCCCAGTCGATTGGACAGTTGACCTAGAAATCAGTTGTATTGGGAAAAAAGTCAACCGTGGTCAATTGACAGTCAAACCTCATGATTTTTAACCCAAATCAACATTATGAACTCATATGGACCATTTGATCAAGTTTGGATCACAATTCCACAAGAAATTTGATCAGATCACCAAAAGGGCAAAATGGTCATTTTTAGGGTTTTGACTGCACAAAGGCAATTTTTGACTGTTTGACCTAGCCAATGGCAAACCAAGCTCACATATGGACTCAAGGACCCAATGGCATTGTCTTGACATGTTCAACAAGTTCAAAAGATCCCAAATGCACAAGATTGATAGATGAATTTTCCAGTCAACTGAGCAAAATTTGACTGTATACTGAAAAGTCAAACTTTGACTTTTTGGTCAAAATCAAGTGTCAAGATTCATTTTTCATCAAGACATGTCAAATTATGAAACTTGCTCATCAAGAAATCAAAAATTACAAATTAGGGTTTAAAATGAAGAAATTTCATAACTTAGAAATTTTCTAAGTTATAAAATTTCCTAATTTTTTCCTAACTTTGTCCCACCTTTTCATCAAGATACATTTGGATTCAAACAAATCTCAAAACATGAAAGTTGTAGTCCATTGCAAAATCTACAACTTTGATTCACAAAGTTTCCTCAAAAGAAGCTTGTAGCTCAAGTTATGATTTTTGGAATAGGGGTGCAAAACATTCTTAACTTAGAAATTTTTTGACCTATTTTAGGCAGGATTTTTGCCTAACTTCATGACCACTTTTCACATGCTTCCACTTGGAATTTCAAATTGCATTACAAAGATGGAATGTAGTACACATTCCAAGCTTTCCAAATTGTCCATGAACTTCTCAAACACCCTTGTGGTTAGGGAGAATCGAATTTGGGAAGTTAGGCAAAAGTCACTTTGATTCATGGCCATGTACATGTTCATAACTTGGGCATTTTTGAAATCAGCATGCACAAGCTAGGTTACAGCCCTCTAATCCCTTTCTTACTCAATAATTCAATGCTAAACCATTGTGCCAAGATGTTATTTCATTCATTTGGGCAATACATGTTAAATTAAGCCATATTTGGAAAAAGCACTTTATCCATTCTTGTAAAGCATGGCTTTATGTCAAGTTTACAAATCAAGAGGTACAGGCCAAATCTTTTAGGCACAAGTTCATAAACATATCCCACTGATCAAGACTAACATTGGCAGCATGCTTGAGGGGCCTGTGGTAGCCTACAACCTAACTTGGCATTTTTTACTTAAGAAGGAAGAAACTTGGCATTTTGAACACATCTCTCATTGCTGCAACAACTAGCCAAAGAAAACTTCTTGAACACTTTCCAAACATCAAACCCGACCTGAAACACGAGCCAACCACCTTCAATACCTCCCTAAACATCAAAACAACATTTTGCTGCACAAAACAGGGCATCTCTGCAGATTGAGTTGCACAACTCAGTTTGCTCGTGCGCTTTGGCCAAAGCTGGTTCATACACACTCCATAACATCCATACAAGCTATCCCAAGCCCTAGCTACAGACTGTAACACCTCTAACCAAGTTCACCATTTTCATTTTTTCAGTTGTGCAGGTTAACTTCCATAGCTCGTTTCAGTTAGTTCCAAAGCAAGCTAGAGGTTGGAGAAGCATCCCTGGACCTCAAGCAAGCTATACAAGTCCTCACATTGAATTGAAAGTACCTCCATTGTCATACACGATTCAAGCTGAACAAGTAAGTTTTTAAACTTCTATCTCTCTATCCAAGCATATTTAGGCTTAAGTTTGTGAAGAAAGCATGTTCTAATCATAGCCCTGAAGCCATCCATGTAGTTACTTTTCATTTATGTTGTGTATGCTGAGAGAATTTTGGACCTGAACATTGGAAAAAACTTAGGTCAGAAATTGGGGGAGAAGAAATTCTCTCTCATTTCTGAGAGTTAGATCAAGTTTTTTATATGTATGAACTCGTGACATGATGCTCTATAATGTTTGTGTTGTAAGTTTTTGTTAAAAGTCAAGGAATCAAGAGATAACAGGGATGGAAGGAAGCGCGCGTTTTTTGTGTTTGAAAGGTGCTGGAGGTTGAAGACAACCACCTTTGGGCTGGGCTTGATTCTTTTTTCTGTTTACACAATCTTTTTACACATACACCCCCCCCTGGCCTATTGCATAATATATTTGTCATTTTTGGTTTTTTCCTTTTGATTTTGATTTTATATTTTTATCCAAACATGAAAAAACATTAAAAATATTTTTCTCACATTTTTTGCATTTTTATTTGGTATTTATTTTGTTTCATTTAGTTTATATGTAAATAAATAGGTATTTACTTTTTACTTAAAATATTTAAAATAATACAAATACATTTTTATTTTCTGATTTTATTTTATTTTATCTTTTGAAAACATTTTCTAAAAAATATACTTTTTTTGTAAATAATAAATATTCTTATTTTTGTACATATTTAATATATTTAATATATAATATATATACTTATATATTTATTAGAATATTTAGGATAAAAACATAAAAATAATACATTTTTTTTATTAATATTTGACCTCAAAAATCACTTTTTTACAATATACTTCCTTTTTATTTATTTTTTGTATATAATTAATAAATATTGCATATAATAAATAATAAATACTTCTTACTTAGAAAATTAGGGTTTTGCCCTAAAACATGGAAAAATATCAAAAATTATCCTTTTTATTTTTGTTTATTTGTCACATGAAAAACACTTTTACATACATATAAAAATCATTTTTTGCATCTTGCATATTTATTTTATTTTATTTAATTATTGTACAATTAAATACCTTGTAAATTCCATTTGGATTGTAATAGTTTAGATTTAAATTTCTTGCTAAATATCCCCATTTGAACATTTGTACCCCCCATCCCATAATTATGTTGTAATAGTTTAGGACTTTAAATTTCACATTTTAAAGCTTTCTAAATATGCCATGATAGACTTAGGGTTTTGTATGCAAAAAAATCAACTAAAAAATAGCTTGTCTAAACAAAAGACAAAAAGCATGAAAATGGACAACACCAATCACACTTGCACCCCTAGGGTTACTCCACTTGTTGCCTTCAATAATGGGCCATGTTGCATGTTGGGTGTTTTTGGCAAAACAAAACAATATCAAATGATCATAGTCCCTCGATGACGCTTTCGAAAGTTAACTAAAAATGATCAAGTCCCTTAAAGGAAAAAGTTGCCAAAGACACTTGGCACCATTGCAATCATGGTCTAAAACGATGACCCGTGCCCGTCCCGTTAACATCCAAAACACAAGATTGTCCACCAAATACAATGGTGGAACAAAATTTTTAAAAGGGTTAAAACATAGGAAAAACCTTTGATTAAATTTAGGGGTAGACAACTCTTAGTTACTTGATCAAACTTGCAAAAACACTTGCCTACTTTTCAAAACCACACATCACAACACACTTTCAAAACAACTTTCAAAAACATTGGAAACTTTTCAAAAGATATACACCTTTGTATACATACAAACATGGGTCATTACAAAGGTTGCCACAACAAATGGCCTCTTTTCAAAACATTTTCAAACCCACACACAAAGCACCATTTCAAACAATTGAAAGCACCATTTCAAACAATTGAAAATCAAGGCAAGTTGATCTAAGAAAGTAACTAAGAGCCCATGGATAACCATGGATAGAAAGGGTGCTAATACCTTCCCTTTCTATAATCTACTCCCCGAACCCAAGAAAACATATCAAAGGTTTTTGCTGTGCTTTTTAACCTTTACTTAGGATAAATTAAAAAGTCGGTGGCGACTCTTGCTCAACCGAAACATTTGCGAAAACAAACGCAAAACCCCAAGTCAGTTCTCCCACCGTATCACAGTCATTAACATAGAGACAAAGAAATATTACAATATTTTTATGTACCTTTGTGTACAAACATTTGTTACAAGATTTGGGAATAAATCCATTTAAAAGTATGACGGAGTCAAACTCTTGATGTCATTGTTTATGTGCTTGTTGTAATCCATAAAATAATTTGACAAGGTTGCATATCTTTTGTTCATTTTTAGGTTTAGGAAATACATAACCTTCTGGTTGCTCTTTGTAGACTTTGTCACCAAGATCTTCATTTAGGAATATTGTTTTAACATCTATTTAATGAACTATAAGGTCACTCAAATAAGTTAATTCAAACAATACTCTAATTATCATCATCCTTGTTATTGGTGCATATGTTTTGAAATAATCAACACCTTCTTTTTGTCTAAAACTTTTTTCTACTAAAATAACCTTGTAGGTTGTAACTATGTAAATTTTATTTAAACACACACTTGCATCCAATGGACCTTGATCCCTTAGGTAAATCAATAAGTTCTCAAGTGTGATTTTCATAATGGAATCTATTTTTCCTTGGATAGCATCCTTCCAAAAGGAAGATTCCCTTGAAGTTGCTGCTTCTTTATAGGTTTTAGGAACATCATCCACTTGAAGAATAATAGAAATCTTTTGAACAAAATTATCACTATTTCCTTCAACTAGATAAAAGGAAATAAGTTCGTAATGAATTTGGTTTGGTCCTAGATCCTTTAGAATTTTGGGATCTCTTGCTTGTCCTAGGCTCGGGTTGTGTTTCAACCATCCGTGGAGAATTTTGAGTTGTATTTCAATAATCCGTGGATAATCTTCATCACGAGATTCTTCATTTATGGAAATCTTAGATTCCTTATCATATGTAATAAGTTTTTTAGAGAATTTCACATCTAGGGATTCAATAATTAGGTTAGACTCCAAATTTAAAAGCTATATGATTTAATGTTAGGTGCATATCCTACAAAGACACATTTGATCCCTCAAGATACCAACTTAGTCCATTTAGGATTCATGTTCTTATAATAGGCTACACACATATACACTATAAACTAATCAAATTTTGGTTCTCTTCCTTTCCATACGTTATATGGAGAAATGTTGGTTTTCTTTAAAAGAATTCTATTCATTATGTGACAAGCAGATAATAAAGCTTCATCCCATAAGTTAAATGGAAATTCAGAATATACTAACATGGAATTTATCATTTCTAGATATGTTGGATTCTTTCTCTCGGCAAGACCATTTTGTTGTAGTCTACAGGGTGTAGAACATTAACGTGAAATTCCATATTCTTCACAATATCCATTGTTAGTACAGTGACTTTATGGATTGGCAACATTTTGCTAAAACATGGTTTTGACTAGATGTTGAACAAGATGTTATGACACCGTGTTCTAATATGCAGCAGTCAAGGTGCTGTTATTTTTAAATCTTGACAAATTGGATTTGATTCTGTTATATTTCCTTTGGATATATATCAGAGATTTCCGCAGGTCAAGAAGATTTTTTTTGGAACAAGTTTCATATCATCAGTTGTTCAAAAGTTACTAATTTGGGCCTAGAGACAAATTTTGAAACTTTGTATTGGTGATTCCAAGATTTTATGGAGATTTGTTACATAATTGGTGCAACACAGTTGGTAGATCAAGAAACTTCTGGACTCAAAATATCGAAGCCCATGGACCATAGAGTTGTATTTAAAGGAGAATCCTAACCTAATGTAATTTAAGTTTTTCACAATTGTAAAATTAGGAGAAGAATAAATCTTAGGTTTTGAGAGTCTCTTGTGTAGTTTGTAAGTCAGCCATGTATCTCTTGATACTATGTGTTCGACTGATTGTTTCTTGACTGTTAGTTAAGTTATTATCCTTACTCAGAAGCCTTTAGCCAATGAGTTAATTATTGTTCTCACTCGAAGCTTTTAAGCAAGATTTTGAGTTATTGTAATGGAAGAATGATATTCTAAATTGAGTTGTATTTATAGACAACCCTTGTGACTGGGATAAGTCTTTTATCACTGCAGTGATTAGAAGTGAAATGTCGATTTCTCAGACCTAGGGAGGACCTAGGTAGAAGTTGCATTAGGTATAGATTAGGAGACAAGTTGTGAACTTGGGACTAGTTTAGCTTTTAACTAATACTACTTATATCAGACTTCCTTCCTGGCTTGGTGGCCCCCAGATTAGGTGACGTTTCACTGAACTAGGTTATCATCTTCATGTGTTATTTATCTTTCTACAACCTTATTTTTTATATCATATTCAACTTGATTTATCTGGTTTGTTACCAGATGTTATAACATCTATCTCGATATCTTCTGTTGTTAAGATAGTTTTGTTTGTATATGTTGTCTGTACCTGAATTTCAATTGGTATCTAAGCAGGCACCCTGGTCCATTGGGTGAGATTTCATGGAGATATAATTTTGGTGTTATTTGTCTTATGGGAACGCTAGAGTAATTCCATTCTGGTTGTCAATGAACAATATAATTGTGAAGAGTATCAGGTTTGAAGAATCCTAGAGTTTGGAAGACATAACAAAAGATCGTGAGTTAGGTCTCTAAGTATATGAAGTTATCAATGCCATAATCTTGGCATTAATAAGTGCTTTATCCCATACGGTAAATCACTTGAATTGTGGCTAACGATACTTGGGTGTTTCTCAAGTCCACTCATAAAGGCACATCTAAGTGTGTTTGGAGGAAAGAATTCAGATGTGAGGCTGATCACGAAGAAGATTCTCAGGTCTCTTCTCTTAAGGTTTGGCATGAAAGTGACATGCCATTAAAGAAAGACAAGAGAAATTTATTTTTTCTTTTAACTCTGAAAGAACTTGGTTTCTGGTATCTAATAAAGGTTTTCCTATTACTTGTGTGTTCCTGGGAAAGTGATCCAATCGGGAGTTGAGGAAATTAGACAGAATGTCTAGACTAAATGTCAAGGGCTTCTGTACAGACTTCAACATGTCTGTGATGCTAAAAAGAATGATGGAACTGAAGTAAAGATCTATCAATGTCAAAGCACTCACACGAGTGTGGAGACCTTGGATCTTTGTGAAGCAGAATGCACTGCTTTTCTCAAGAACAACTTGTAGGTTTTCTATGCTTGGCTTAACTAGGAAAGTGATTCTGATGTCCAAGGATATTACTGGTTTGACTGAAATATAGAATTCTTATGAAGATTTTTGAACTGAAGATTTATCTCATAATGGGCTGGAAGTTTATTTCTATAATGAGGGGAGTCTTCAACTATAAATAAATAGAAGGATATTTATTTATGATCTTATGTCTTAAGAGAATGAAGAAGTATCTACTTTATGTTTTTGCTAAGGTGATGTGACTCTATTTTATGCTAAAGCTTGGTATATTGATCAAGTTTGTAAGGATGATCCAGATCAGATGGAGGAGTTTCTTTAAGAAGGAAGATGATTGGAAGTTTAAGGAGGATAAGTTTTTATTTTAAGCTTATTTGAAAAGAGAAAACTCAAAGTGACAAAAGGATGTTGTTATCAAAAGACAACCCGAGTCGAGGATGTCATAAAATTTTGCTGGATGTTCTGCTTACTCATGCTAAAAAGGATATACTTTCACTGAAGATACCTCTTATGTGTTGAGATGATGTTAACAATTTTTGGTTATTTTCTCGAAGGTCAAGTTCAGTGTTGCTTAACCAAGCAGTGGTTAATGCTCAAGAAAGGTGATTATTGTCTTATATTTCATACCTTTCTTAGGTCTCCAACTAAGTTGATTGGTATTTTGATATTAACTGTTCCAGATACTTAACATATGTAAAAGTGTTTCTGGTAGCTTGTTTAAGTCTCATTCTAGTCAGTGTTACCTTGTGGATTATACTAAAAAGGGAATTTTTGAGGACATTGGATAACTAAAGAATTCAGGATGAATTCTTCAAGTTTTTGGTAATTGGTTATACTTAACAACGATTAATCATGGAAGAATGTTGTGTATCTTATGAGATATTTGAGGTCCCTCTGAGGACTGATGGACTATTACTATTTATGAAATTTAAAGAGTATGCAACTGTTTATTCTCTTACCTGGTGTTCAAAGGAAGAAGAAGTCATGATCAATCAATTGCAAATGCTCAAGAAACTATTTTATGGATTTGAATGGTTCAATGCAAAGTGAAGGTCCTGGTGGATAGAAAGGTGTATATGATTTTCTTTGTCAAAGTGAATCTATTATCTATGAAGTCTACAAGGGTCTTATCTACTCCTTTTTATGAGAACGAGGTATGCGTCTGAGTTATTTTATTGAGAGAATTACTTTTACTAACTTCAGGATTAAAATCAGTGATATGTTCATTGAGAAAGGTACTGATGTTCAACCAGATGTTGGAACATCATCTCAACAATTTATTACTCCATTGTTTAAAAGATACTAAAGGTCTAGGAGGCATTGAATGAGGATGCTCTCAAAAATTAATTTAAGAGGGAGTTAATTATTTGGATTTGGTTGTGGTCTGTGATCATTAGATGTTTCAGAAATGGAATATTGAATGATTAATAGTCTTGGGGTAAAAGGTTTTTTTGCCAAATCTGGAGAAGATTGTATCATTGGAGGATATTCTGATCATCTGGGTTAGAATTAATTGAATCCCGGTATACTTTCAAGATAAGGTATTTTGTTGAAAAATGTGTATTTTCAATTGGGTTGATCACTAGAAGAGTAAAATGTCAAATTGGATATCATATCATTGTAGTGTAACATTCTACTGCAACTAAGGTGCAAGGATTTTATTCTTCTTACATAACAAAGTCACTGTAACAGAGATCTTGCTACAGAACATTGGCACTCCCATGCTTGGTCTAGCTAAGGAGCTTTGGGAAGGATTTTATTATAACTTGAGTTGCAAGTTATTTTGAGTATTCAAAGGGGTATTTTTGAAATTGCACTGTGAGGGAATTTTTGGTATTAACTGTTTGGTCAGGGTTGCCAACTATATTCCTCGTTGTGTCTTATGCAGTCTCAGAAGAAGCATGTTCAATGGCATGAAGAATATCCTTTCAAATGTTGTAACATTTTTCAACAGTCAAAGTTTTGAAAAGAGGAAAGTTTAAACAGGGGCATGTCTCTCTCTCTCTCTCATTAAGTGGTACACTATTTCTGATGAAGATTTTATTTCATCCAAAATTCTTTCATTGATTGAGTTATCTTTACAAGCAAGGTTTTCATAGCAATCAAAGTAACTCATCTTGTATTTATATGATCTGCTTCCTCATGTTTCTCATATAATGTGTTTCAACATGAGTAAATTCTCCAAAGATAATGATGTCAAGAAGGTTCATTTGCTGGAATTCAACAAGGATAAAAGTAGTGATCCTAAGAAGGCTTGGTTCAACATTACAACAAATGTTGTAACTTCAACACGGGCATCATGGACAGGGAGAACATCTGTGACAGAGATAAAATTCTTGAAGAAGAATCAGGCTCTTTTGTATGATTCAAATTCAAATGCTGATAAAGTATGGGTTAATTTTATTAACTCATTAGGGAGAATTGGATAGTTTGTAACTATTATCTTGTACATATTTTTTTTGGGTCAATGTTTAATTTTTTTTCCTTTGAAGAGTTTTCTTGATTTTAGTTTTTTGTTTGGAAACTTAGACTTACTCTTAGCTTCCTTGGGATATTTTTGGGAAGAAACTTAGACTTACTCTTTATTTCTTTGGGTTTGTTTGTTCTTTTAAGTCAGTACTTCTTGAGGAAGTTGTTTTTTCTTAAGTCAGTGTGATGCTTCTTGTTCTGCATCATTTTATAGAGTATGTTTTCTTGCTGTCTTGGATCAATCCTTGCCAATTTTGATTCTCCTTGTATCAGTTCTTTTCACTCAATTTTTGTCAAGTTTTGGCTAAAAATAGGGAGAAAAGGTTATGACGTATAAGTCAGGTGTTGTTTCTTGTTTCATGCAACACTTTAGGGGGAGCATGACAATTCATCATGTGAGTTCTGAGTCTGTTCTTACAGTTGTTTTGCAAGGATGTTTACAAGGATGTTCTAACATTCTGTTTGTTAGTGTGTTTCCTTGTTTTTTTGTGTCTTGTGTTCTGAGTTAGGAGCATGGTTATATCATGTGTTCTGAATTATTCGGAGTGGAGGTCTGGTCCTATCAGTCTTCATCTGGAAAGTTCAGGATGGAAAATCAGGACTATGTTTGAGGGGGAGTGTCTCTTATCTTCTTTCTCATGTACAATGTTTAAATTATAAACATGTAGCTTGTGTTGGTGTTATGTGGTTTTATTCCTCTTCCCATGATTATTTGGTCTTTGGTTGTTTTAGCTATAATTTTCCAAAGGGGGAGATTGTTAGTACCATGCTTTTGTCGATTGGCAACATTTTGCTAAAACATGGTTTTGACCGAATGTCAAACAAGATGTTATGATATCATGTTCTATTATGCAACAATCAAGGTGTTGTTATTTTTAAATATTGACAAATTGGATTTTATTATGTTATATTTCCTTTGTATATATATCAAAGGTTTTCGCAGGTCAAGATGATTTGTTTTGGAACAGGTTTCATATCTCCAACTGTATAAAAGATACTAATTTGGGCCTTGAGACAAATTAGGAAACTATGTATTGGTGGTTCCAAGATTTAATGAGATTTGCTACATAATTGGTGCAATAGTCAGCTTGTGAATCAAGAAACTTATGGACTCAATATCGAAGCCCATGGACTACAGAGTTGTATTTAAAGGAGAACCCTAACCTAATGTAATTTAAGTTTTTCACAATTGTAAAATTAGAGGAAGCATAAGTCTTAGGTTTTGAGAGTCTCTTGTGTAGTTTGTAAGTCACCCATGTATCTCTTGGTACTATGTGTTCGACTGATTGTTGCTTGACTGTTAGTCAAGTTATTGTCCTTACTCAGAAGCTTTTAGCCAATGAGTTTATTATTATTCTCACTCGAAGCTTTTAAGCAATATTTTGAGTTATTGTATTTCAATAATGATCTTCTAAATTGAGTTGTATTTATAGAAAACCTCAGTGACTGTGATATGTCTTTTATCAATGCGGTGATTGGAAGTGGGATGTGGATTTCTTAGACCTGGGGAGGACCTAGGTAGAAGGTGCATTGGGTAGGGATTAGGCGAAAATTTGTGTACTCAAGACTAGTTTAGCTTTGACTAATACTTCTTATAATGGACTTCCTTCCTAGCATGGTGGCCCCCAAAGTAGGTGACATTGTACCGAACTGGGTTATCATCTTCATGTGTTATTTATCTTTCTGCGGTTTTATTTTCTATATCATATTCAACTTGATTTATCTGGTTTGTTACCAGATGTTGTAACATATGTGTCGATATCTTTTGGTGTTAAAACATTTTTGTTTGTATGTGTTGCATGTACGAGAACTCCATCCATTAAATTCAGTAGAAAATTATTCATCACCCCTATCACTCCTAAGTACTTTGATACTTATACTTAATTGATTTTCTACTCCTTCTTTATAAATTATAAAGGAATTAAAAGAATCATTTTTATGCTTTAAAAGATATACATGTGTGAACCTAGAGAAATTGTTGATAAAGATAATAAAAAATATTTCCCCATGGGTTAACACGCCCTTAAATTTACACAAATACGAATTCACAAGATCAAGCAAGTTGGTATTTCTTTCTACACTATGAAAATATTTCTTAATCATTTTTTAATTAACAAATATTTCACATTTTTCAAAATTATTAACATAACATGAAATTAAACCAGATCTAATTAGTATTTTCATAGTGCTAATACCTATATGTGCTAATCTATTATCCATAAATAAATATATTCAATCATATAATCATAATTAGAAACTTTATTGATAATATTATCGGTAGTACAAATTTTGATTATTCCCACAACATAATAACCCTTTTCCTACAAATACACTGTTAAGGGTTAAGATTAATTTTTTCAATTCATATACATATTCAATGCCCATTTTCCCAAAAGATTTTCACTAGAAAGGTTCATATTCATGTTAGGAACATGAAATACATTGGCAAGAGTAAATTTCTATCCATAAGTGAAGTTGAGTTACATGGTTTCCATTCCAACGACTCTTGAACGTCCTTTATTTTCCATTTGAACCTTTTATCCATTAGTGACTTTAGAATAAGTTTTAAATGATTCTTTGTCATAAGATACATGGACAATAACACGTGTATCATACCACCATCCTTGTACATTGCCTTTGATTGCCATAATTATGCAAACCGTAGCAATTATGTTATAATTTGCATGAACAACATATTCCTCATTTTTCTGACTTGTTATGACTGCAATCCCGAGCATAGTCACCGAGTTTTTTGCATACATAACCGCCACCTTTGATATTTTTGGTCCGTTAGAATTATTGAACTTTGTAGTGTTATAATTGTGAGAATCCCAATCAGTGGCGACTCTAGGGCCCCCGCCTAGCGTGGTATCTCCCAGGTGATGTCCTCCTAGAGTACGGGGGCCCGTCCTGAGGCAGATAACATGTACATTACTATTATTTGAGAAATAGTCATGCCACAACTCCTTGGAAAAGAGGTGGTTAACAACCTCCTCCAGTCAAAGAGGAATGGGTATCGCCTCATAGAGTTTCTTAAGTCTTGGGCATGTGGGCCTCTATAAATACTTATCCCCTAATGTGAGAAGGGGACAAATCATAACTTATACAAATTAATCCTTTCATATTGTTTCCATAAAGCATTCACGTTCGTATACATAGCCTTTCACCGCACATGAGTAAACCCTCTAAACCACCATAAAAACCATCATACAGAGCTTCTCGCTGTCGTGGGAAATCCCTCACCATCATATTGTTAGACGATGACCACATATCTAGAGGGGGTGAATAGATACTCAATTAAAATTTCCAGAAAAATTATGGTTTTGAAAATTTATTTAACAAAGAGTTTGTGAGGAAGATTTTTTAAATAAGTCATCTATACGAACCGCTATTAGAAACTCGGGTATACAAATATAAAACTAGAAATGGAGTGAATACAATAATTTTAATTAATTGGACTTTAATCAAGTAACATTTTATCAATCGTTTGTAACAAGTTACTAGTAATTCTATTTCCAATGTCAATTATCAAAAGAACTAACAAAACAATTTGTGGAACACTTGGTGTGCAATTGAGATTTCAGAATTTTCCTTTAAGTTGTGTTGATATAAAAAATAACTTATAATCAAAAGTGATTATAAGCAATATCAACACTATATTTAAAATGAAATAAATCCGGAAAAATTCTTACGAATAAATTGATAACGCGATGCTATTAGACAAATTGATTGATGAAAATTAAAACAAGTAAAAGCGATAAGAAAAGAGACACAAGGATTTTTCTTCACAGTTCCCCACTTCCGTCCTCGTGCGTGGGTATGCCTACACCTAATTCCAATGGAATTAGGATAGTTCTTACTATAAAAAAAGTTGATACAAGAGAAGTGTTTAAGAGCAACTCCACAAACCCAAATGTTTTTGTTGATTCAACCCATTCTCTTCTTTTTATCTTGAGAAAGACCAAGACACAATAGCAACCAATTATCTATCTGGATCATGCAACTCCTTTACATACTTTATCTCTAAAGCTTTCGCGCACCACGAATTATACATATTGAAACACAAGACTCCAATTCGATTCTCCATTCTCGCGCTACTTCCTTTGCGTTCTTTATACCCAAAGGATCCTTTGCATTCTTTATCTCTAAAGGCTTTCACTAGGCCTTAATCCTCTCTTGAATGTCTTACATGAAAACTCACAAATCAATCAATGATCTTGGAGGATAAGCCCATAGTTTTTCCAGATGAAGACCCCTGCAAATCTCAACCCAATATTCTTGGCTACACAAGAACCTAATTAGAAGTTATCAAACCCCGTCTAGATGGAACCCCAAGAAAAGATTGTTACAATGGAATGTTAGTGTGTATGCATAGATTGAAGGTTTAAGATGAAGTGAAAATGCATGATATTTTAATGGTATCATCAAGTTGGAATGATGTATGAATGTAGTATTTATAGTTTTGGAAGTATAGGACAAAATGACTTTTTTTTTTCAGAATTAAAAAGATTTGAAAAATTGAACAAAACAATCAGTATGTATTGAACTTAAAATCGTATGTGTCGATACATACGTTAAGTTTAAGGTGTATGTGTCGACCTGAATATGTATGTGTCGACCGAAGCAAGTCGGAGGCTACAAGATTTAAAATAACAGTAAATGTGTCAACCTGAAATACGTATGTGTCGACACATTAAATAAGAATTTATGCAATTTAAGAAAAGATTCAGTATTGTCGACCTGTGTAATGCATGTGTCGACCTGAGCCTTCCAGAGGCTACATGCTTTAAAACTAAGTTGCATGTGTCGATCTCAAAATCGTATGTGTCGACACATGTAATGAAATTTTATGCAGAAACTTGTTTTTCATGACTTGGATCAATTTCAAAATGGTTTTTAATGGCTGCTAAGACCCCTAATGCCAAAGAGTGCCACAAGAAATATAGATACCATCCAATATACAAAAGTGATAGCTTTTCCAAGTTTTGACATCATGCAAAATGTAACACCCTTCTAAACCCCACAAAATATTCATAATTATTTAAAATAATTGAGTAATACAACAAAAGGGCGTCACATTTTATTCATGAAATAATCATATGTGCTAGTTTTACTCTGTAACACGAGTTTTTAAAATTATTCATGTACAAATCCATTATCAAGGTTTCACATACTTGCAGCGGAATCATAGTTCAAACAAGTTCATTAAAACACTTTATAGTGCCCCATGATTCATGGTTCACAATTTAACATAATTTAAACTCCATGTAAACAATTTAAATGTCATAACAGAACAAGAACAAAATAATTTTCAAAACAAAGCATTCCCGTCTCCGATGTTACATATCAGAGCAAGACCTTCTAGACTCAACGAAAATAAAACACATGCTCCAAGCTATTCTTCTAAGCCTTTAGGGACTACTCCTGATTACCTGCACATTACCCACATAGAGGCAACATTCAAGCAGAAAGGGTGAGTTCATCACAATCATTATATAATATATAAGTAATAGACATAAAAAAATAAACCAAAAGTATCACAACATAAACTCATCATTTTTATATTCCAAGTACCACAACAATCATACAAATTCAACAACACAATACAACATCATCAATTTAAGAACCATGCAATTCCACATAAGATGTAGTGCAAGGACATAGACTCATGCATGTGGTACCAATTCATTTGATGGACACTGGGCCATCACCCTCCAAAGACCCCAATCATAGGATTGATTCCCACTTGGAACCGGAGCAAATCATAGACATCCCAAATCCACAAAATGAGATTGAGACCAAATCACTGGACCAACGTCCTAAATCATCAAAACGGACCAAAGTTGTCCAATAAATGCATGATGCGCAACAATAATATAAACGACCACAACTAGTCATACGCATCATCATTCATGTGCTCACAAACATCATCATATAAACCTCATCATATGTACTCATATAAGCAGAGAATCATCATCATGTCATCATATAAAATATAATCATCATATTAACAACATATCATCATTATGAACCAAGCATTATCATAAAATCATCATATCATCATCATACTTCATTACCACAACATCATAGCGATTCAACACGGGGAAACTAATTCTATCCTAACTCGGGTGCTAGAATTACCCTTCTTATTCTTCATTCTACTCCTTATAAATATAGTTCATCGCGTTAGATATCCAATGCTTCGAACAATACCTCAAACGGAGTCTGAAAACTCAAGTTACGGCCTTTAGAAAAATCTCTCAAAAATTGGATTGCTTGAGTCGATGCATGCCCCCTTTGAGTTGACGTATAAGTACTCCATCTGCCCTGGGTGTGCTTAGGTCGACCCAATGAGTCGACGCATACTTAGTCTTGAACCTGGATGATTCGATGCATGACCTCTTTGAGTCGACGCATGTTGTTTTATACTAAATTTTTATGCGATTTCACTACCTTATAGGTCCTAAAACATCATCTAATCATAGGTAATCATCATCTGTTATCATCTTATGTTTCTACATCAATTATACATCATTTGGGCATCATTATTCATCTTTAATCTATCAATTCTCCATCAAACAACATCGAATCACCATCTAGGAAACCTAAGGCAAACCCTACCTCCATCTACCACTTAAATCAAATATAATAATCAGATAAACATCTCTTACCTTATTACTTAGAGTGATTGATTACGTTCTTCGTGCCTCTTACGATGATTCTCTCCAAAGCCTTCGTCCCCTAGCCTCTCTTCTCCAACTTTCACGATTGATTGTGAGAATAACAATTATCTCTTCTCTGTCATCACAAAGGACCCCTAATATCTTCCTCAATTTCCCTCGCTTAGTCAACCTCTAATTACCATCACATCCTCAATCTTCTTACTAATTACCAACATACCACTCTAATTAAAATAACCATTTAAATAATTATTCCTATTATTATATTCTCAATAATAATCCAAGTAATTACTAAATAATTATTTAACCATTCTAATACTTCTAATCATCATAATTCACATCATGCACAACCTCATACCAGCACATCACACATATAATCATATTAAAACATCAATTATTCATAAATACTCCTAGTAATTCATTAAATAAATAACTTCTAAAAATTGGGGTGTTACAACTCTCCCCCACTTAAAGCATTTTCGCCCTCGAAAATTACCTGAGGAAAACAGAGTCGGATACGACTCATTCATATGATCCTCATGCTCCTAAGTCAAACTTTCACTGTCTGATCCACCCATAACACCTTTACTAAGGAAATATCTTTACCTGTTAATTGCTTCACTTCACGACCTTCTATTCTTAATGGTAATGCTTCAACAGTCAGGTTATCTCTCACATGTACATCATCCATCTTAATTACACGTGAGGGATCAAGAATGTACTTTCTCAACTGAGATACATGAAACACATCATGAAGATTCATAAGTGAAGGAGGTAAAGTAATATGATAGGCTACCTCACCTATCTTCTTAGATATCTGATATGGACCAATGAAACGCGGCGTAAGCTTCCTTGATTTCAGAGCCCTACCAACACCTGTTACCGGAGTAACTCTCAAAAACACATGATCATCTTTCTGAAATTCCAAGGCCTTCCTTCTCTTATCATGATAGATTTTCTGATGACTCTGAGAAGCCTTCATCCTCTCTTGGATCATCTTAATATTTTTAGTTGTTTCTCGCACAATCTTAGGTCCGAGTACAACACTCTCGCTCGACTCATACCAACACAATGGAGTTCTACACCTCCTACCATATAATGTATCGTACGGTGCAATTCCAATACTTGAATGGAAACTATTATTATATGTAAATTCAATCAATGGCAAGTGACTATACCAAGATCCTCCTTGTTCTATCATACAAGCCCTTAACAAATCCTCCAAAGACTGGATAGTCCTCTCTGTTTGACCGTCCATCTGCGAATGATATACGGAACTCAACTTCAACTTGGTACCGAAATCATTCTACAAACCTGTCCAGAGTTTCGATGTAAACCTTAGGTCTCTATCCGACAAGATACTCGAAGGTATCCCATGCAACTTTACAATCTCATCAACATACATCTTATCCAACTTTTCTAAAGGATGATTGATCTTCATCGGTAAGAAATGAGCCAACTTAGTCAACCTATCCACTATTACCCAAATTAAATCATCACCTCTAACAGTCTTCAGTAACCCCGACACGAAATCCATAGAAACACTATCCCATTTCCACTTTGGAATACCAAAAGGTTGCATAAGACCTGTAGGCTTCTGATGTTCAATCTTTGACTTTTGGAAAGTTAAGCAAGCATACACAAACTTAGCAATTTCTTTCTTCATACCTGGTGTGATACAGTGGGAAGAGCTGACTGTTTTTGGAATGCTGGTTTGCATTTTGCATTTTGTATTTGCAAAATGTCGCGGTAAGCAAGAGTCGCCACCGACTTTTATTTTATCCAACAAGGAAAGGAAAAAAGCACAGAAAAATTCCTTTTTCGAGATATTTCTCGGGTTCGGGGGGTAGATTATAGAAAGGGAAGGTGTTAGCACCCTTTCTATCCGTGGTTATCCACGAGCTCTTAGGTACTTGCTCATATTGTTTTCAAAATATTGCTTTCTTTGTGCTTGTGGGTTTTGAAAAAAAGTTTTTGTTTGAAACTTCGATTTAACTCTTGCTTCTGTCCTCAAGAGTGTAATGAAGTGTTTTGAAAACATGTTTGCAAAAGTGTAAGTGTGAAAAGTTTTTATTTTTTGAAAGAGCAAGTACTTAAGAACCATCTACCTACTCGAAAAAGGAATCGTTCTATGCTAATGTCCTTTAGACAATGCTATCCTACTATTGATGAATAGGTAGCACAGTCGTTGGAGTTTAAGGGTCAATTCGAATTAGGGACTTACGGTCACTAAAGCAATGTTAGGACGCCTTAGCGGTAACCCTAATGTCTTAGATCATTTGTTTTGAGGCAACAATATCCGAGGCAACTGTTTCGAGGCAACTATGATCTTTTAGAAAAGAGGGCGACCTCTAAAGTGACCTATACTTAATGACCGCGTACGAAGGCAACCAAGTGGGGTGTACCCTAAGAGTGCGCATGTGCGAGTGTGTCATTTTTGGTTATTTTTATCTTTGTACATGTTAAGGGTGATCTAAGTTGATTTTAGGTTAAACATTCATTCTTGTCATGCATTCCTATTATCAAGCATCTAACAGTTATATTTTGCGGAAAATAAAATGCAGAATTTAAATTACAAGGCGTCGGGTATTTACATCGCCAAAGACAAACCCTTTGTAAAAATAAATAAAGCGATAAAAATTAAATAAAGGTCCTATTAACTATTACAAACTGGGAACAAATACATTATGATATAAAAGAAAATAAATCGCGTGCGAGAAATTAAATCGAGCGCAAATAGGGTTTTGACCCTTTTTAAGAGAAAGTATCTTTTTATTTTGTTTTTATTTTATTTTAAGAAAGAAATAAATCTAAATTAATTACTAAATTAAATAAATTAATTAATTAATAAAAATAAATATTTTTGGGTTTTTTTTTTTTGTATTTTAGGAAAGAAATAAAAATTAATTAATGTTAGTAAAAAAACCTAATTAAATCTAATTGAATTTTAATTATTTACAAAAATGTGAAAGTTATTCTAATTAAAATTCTAAATCAAGTAATTAATGTTTATTAACAAAAATAAAAGTTAGAATTTAATTTGATAAAGAAAATGTTTTGTGGTTTTTTATTTTAAGAAAGAAATAAATCTAAATTAATCACTAAATTAAATAAATTAATTAATTAATGAAAAAAAAGTTATTTTTGGATTTTTGGTTATTTAAAGAAAGAAAATAAAAATTAATTGAATTAGTAAAACCTAATTAAGTCTAGTTAATTTTAATTATTTGCAAAAAGGGTTAAAATTATTCTAACATTAAAACCTAAATTAATTTAATTAATGTTTATTAATAAAAATAAAAGTTAGAATTTGATTAAATAAAAATATTTTGGTGTGATTTTATTTTAAAGAAAAAGAGTTTTAATGATTGGTTAGAATTAAAAACAAAAATAATAAAAACAATTAATAAACAAAATAAATAAAATAAAGAGAGAGAGAGAGAGAGAGAGAGAGAGAGAGAGAGAGAGAGAGAGAGAGAGAGAGAGAGAGAGAGAGAGAGAGAGGTTTGGGCCTGAATTTTGTGGTGCATATAACAATGCTGAGGCCCATTAAGCATTGGCCTGGTTTGATTTTTAGGATTCCGTGTGCTCACTTGGACTTGACTCCATGGTGGACTCTCAGCCTGGATCACCATGTCTGGCCTTTAGCCATCTGGCTGTTGGATGTGTGAGGTGTATGGTGCGCTGCATGCTTGGACGTACATGTGATTACCTGAAGAAGGAAAATAACAAAGAAAGTGGGGGACCTGGGATTCGAATCCAGGTCCTGAAAGTGATATGCTTGCACGCTTGCCACTGCACTGCTTTGATTCTATTGTTAGTAAAATACAAAGAAATTATGATATAAACAAAACAAATTATATGCCAGAAAATAAAAATGCGCGAAAATTAATTTGAATTGGCCAATGGGAGAACGACAGCTCGTCGTCTTCTACCTCCAAATCCTGCAAATATTACCTGCGGATTTGGATCCGCAGCTAAATACGCAAGCTTGCTCTAAAATCTTCCCTAGGCCACATAAATCAATTCCAAAAACATGGCTGAGTTCGTCTTGGCTTCCTGATTAACATTATGTCCTTCTTGAGTCCTGATTTTTCCTGAAAAAGAAAGCCCTAAAAATACAAACGAAGAACCCTAGCTATGGGGGTTCCTCATTTAGGCCAGAAAAACGCAATTGGATATTGCCAAACGTTTGTAAATATTGTGAGGAGTATAAATATGCCAATGATTTATTCAAATGATGCAAGAATAATAAATCACGAATTCAAGAACCAAGGTGATTTTCGTGATACTTACAGTGGTTTGTGGTATGTGAGAACTCTTGCTCTTGATCCAGGAAGGTTGAGTGAACACCCAGGAAGCGATTGGGATATCTTTTGGCTTCTGAAAACGCCTCTTGTTATGATCTCGAATTCAAGCTTTTTACCACTTTTTCAAACTTTTGTTCTGCCTCTTCTTGCAGCCTCCAACCTTTATTTTCGTGCCTTTGCCTTCCTTATGTAATGTATATTGCATTAGGGTAAGAAACTTGGTACAAATCTCTCCACATCAATGCTCATGAATTGGATTTGATTCCACCATTACAACCTTCCAAATTTGGCCTAAATCATATCTTCTTGTAACCAATGCACTTGATGCGAATTTTCTCACATAATAGCTGTATTCAAAGTCTAAATCAACCAAAAAATTATGAGTTATAAATACTTTTGATTTTATATGATTTTATTTGATTTAAAGTGAATAAATTCAATTAAAAATCAAATTAAATAATAAAAATAAGATATGGGCTCATGGCTGAAGCTAGGACATGTGGGCAATGATGCAAGCCCAAATCAAGTGGAAACAAATGGGCCCATTTGACAAAATTTGATGTTTTGGGGATAGTTGACTTTTGGCAATTTTGCAAAAATGTCCAACTTCAACAATGCATAACTTCTTCAATTTTGAACTTTTGGAGGTGTTCTTTGACTTTCTAGAAAGCTTGAGATGTCCTATAACCAACCCTTTTGGTCTAATCTCATTTTGACATTCCATGCTCAAGTTATAATCTTTGGCAAAAAATGTGTTTTGGTTGACTTTCAAAAATGACCTATAATGTCCAAATTTATAACTTCTTGTGAGTGCATTTTCTGACCTTGGGGTATGAAGATGGATTGTAGGGAATTGCATCCTCTTAAAAATTAGCTTTGGATGGGTCATTTCGCATAAAGTATGAGAAAGTTATGTTTGGTCAAAGTTGAGTTGACTTTTCCATCAAAACCCTAATTTAGCAATTTTTGAGTCTTGATGAATTTTGAGCAATCCTTGATGAATCATGATCAACCCTTGATCAAATGATGAAATATCCTTCAAAATGAGAATTTTGACAAAAAATCTTGAAGTTTGACTGTTTGTAGGTCACGGTTGACTTTTGCCCTAGCATTGTCGATTTTTGGACCCTTTGCGCAATTGACTGAGCAAACTTCCTCTGCAAGGCTTGAAATTTGACATGGATGATCTTGAGAACATATTAGGACATTGGGGAGCACTTGAGGTCATTTGGACTCAAATATATTGATGCAACACAAAACCCTAATTTGGGGTTGACTACCTTAGGAGATAGCTTGACTGTCCAACTCTTGAGCAATCTTGAGCCACTTAGAGATTTTTCTTGCAATGTCTTGAGAAATATGAGAGGGAAAATTTTGGGGTACAACACCTGGCCACCAAAATATTTTCTTTAAATCCTGATACATATTTGTAGCACCTGGATGAATACTCAAATCGCTTCGATGCCCTTCTTCAAGAATGCTCTTCTTAAGTTCTGGAATATCAGAAACATATACTCTATCACGAAGTCTCACCACACCATTCTTATCCACTCAAAATTCATCTTTGTTGCCTTGGTTAATCAATGTTAGTCGATCCACCAAACTCAAATCAGACTTCTGACCTTCTCGAATCTCTTCAAGAATCCCACTAGTCAGTTTCAACATTCCCATCTTCACACTGTTGGATGTCTCTTCACATACCAAGCTCATATCACTAAACTGTTTGATCATCTCTAACTCTCGAACCATAAGCATTGGCATATGCAAAGGTTTCCTACTCAAAGCATCAACTACTACATTTGCTTTACCAGGATGGTAACTAAAATCAAAATCATAATCCTTCAATAATTTGAGTCATCTTCTCTGCCTCATGTTTAACTCCTTCTGATCAAATAAGTATTTTAAACTCTTATGATCACTGAACACTTCAAATTTAGATCCAAAAAGATAACGCCTCCAAATTTTTAGCACGAACACCACATCCGCCAATTCTAAGTCATGCGTAGGATAGTTCCTCTCATGAACTTTTAACTGTCTAGAAGCATAAGCAACAACTTATCTGTCTTGCATTAGCACACCACCAAGACCCATATTAGAAGCATAATGATAAACTTCAAATGATTCATTCATATTCAGCAAAATCAACACCAGAGTAGTCATCAATCTCTTTTTCTGTCCTACAAAACTTTCTTCGCATGCAACATCCCACACGTAAACCTGGCCCTTTCGAGTCATCTGAGTCATTAGCGACGCCAACATAGAAAATCCCTGAATGAATCTTAGGTAGTAAACTTCTAACCCAAGAAATCTCTTAATCTCAGTTGTAGATTTCAGTGTCTCCCACCGTAACACCTCATCAACCTTAGAAGTATCTACCGCAATTCCACCACTAGAAATCACATGGCCAAGAGAACTCACTTCCTTCAACCAAAATTCACACTTCGACAGTTTCGCATACAACCTCAAGTCTTCAAACTGTTCAATAAGTCTCAACTCTTTCACAATCAGTTATACATTAGGTTCACCCAAAATGATGAACGAATATTCCCTTGACGGAACGTTAAACACTTAACACACATTAAGCTGGTAAGATAAGTCTATCATATCCAACACGACCATGTCTACTATAAATAAGAGATCAAGGGTGACCAGTTCCTCAATTTGTCAATAGGTATCCGACAACCATGATAACGCATAAACCATCATTACTAAACTAGAATAGTGTTTCTTTAAAACTTATACTCAAAGTTACATAAAGAACCATGTTCCAATTAATCTTCTTCATTCTAATCATTCTTACTCGGCATAAGTTGTATCCCCAAGCGCTTCTCTAATATCTCCATATTCTCCCTAATACCAAACATCTCATTCCTTCAATTCATTCATTTAAAACATATCATACTTGACCTCATCATAAAAAAGTTGCGACAATAACTAGTTAAGCCTAAGAAGCTTCTAGTCTCTGTAACCGACTTTGGAGTCTCTCAATGTAGAACCATACATGCTTTGGATGGATCCATATATACCATCATTCGAAATAAAATGCTCAAGAAAATTCTCCTCCTCATACAATGATCTACACCATAACAACTTAGCATAAAGTTTCTTCCCTTTCAACATTGTAATTCACAACATTCGACATTCCCTTATTCTGACTTAGATTAACTCATAATGTCCTCAACAAACACCGCAACAAAGTAATCCAAATATTCGTAATGCCTACACAAGTTCTAAAATTTGTCCTCTAACTATCCTCACCCTTCATTTAAATCTGAAGGTAACCATTCTCAATTCGATTATATTGTAGACATACTCGCCTAAAGGTTGGTCCATCAAATCGTCAATCCCTTGAAGTGGATAATTAATCTCACCCATTACCTTACTCAATTGTCGGTAATCCACACACGACCTCATTCAACTATTGTCACAAACATGCAAACCTCTAAGCCTTATATCCTAATGGTTATCCTACTTATTTAGCAGATAAAAACATTAGTTCTCTATTGTCACCAAACTCAGATCCACGCTCTGGAGGCAAGTCACAAATATCTTTAGGAAAAACTTCAGGAATCACACAACACTTGCATATCACTAGCCGTTACATTGCTCTCTATTCTTCGAGAAGCAGACATCAACAATACCTAATCGTTCTCCCTCAAAGACAATCCCAACTTGACCAGCAGATAGAAATCACAAATATGTACTCTCTTCAGTTTCAAGAAACAAAATAGCTCCAACAACACTTGCACTCTTGCAATTCAGCAGTATATTGCACCAAGCCACACACCTGAAACATCTCAGAGAAGCAAAAGCTTCTCCTAAACTTGTTTCTTACCAAGCCCTGCAGACAAACAGTTAGAAAAACAAGCAATTATCGACAGTGTTTCACACACATGTCGCATACTAAGGAACAAACAACATTAGACAATCTGGCCGGACGGACCGACCTGCTCTGATACCACTAATGTAACACCCTACTAAACCCCACAGAATATTCATAATTATTTATAATAATATTAGAGTAATAGAACAAAAGGGTGTCACATTTTATTCATGAAATAATTATACGTGCTAGTCTTACTTCTTAACACGGGTTTTCAAAATTGTTCATGTACATATCTGTAGCGGTAGAAATGTTTAAGACTAAGCCATTGGATTGACTAGACTTATACAAATCAAAATAAAAATCGCCACCGCGCTTTATTGTTTCCAAAGGAATGGGAAAAGAGAGAGTAACCCAAAAAGAGGGGGAAAGATTCAAGGTAAGGGGGTTGATTATGCAAAGGGAAGGTATTAGAACCCTAAACATCTACAGTACTCCGCAGGAACCTCTTTGAAAAATCTGTATATTTTGGCTATAAAAAATATTGTATAAAAAATGGATGGTGGAGGTGAGAAAAGAAATATATTTTTTTATGATTTTTGCACCCGCCGCGGTTGCGAACCTTTAGTGCCTACGTACCACCTTTTCGTGTAATAGGGGATCAGGGTACACGTAGTTCCTCTTTTAAAATTTTTTAAAACACAAATGTGTTGGTCAATTTTATGAGATAAAACATCATCGTCATTGTCCGTGTGGAAAACATACCTACTACCCACAATCATGAGAAAGGAGAATTTACATCATCTCAAAGTGTAGGATATGGCTTGGATTTTAAAATCAACAATGCCTCACTCAACACCCAAGTGGAAAATATCTCTCTTCACTACATATTGTAGAAGTATAGTTATTTGCATCACTACAAGGATTGACAAGAGTTCAATCTTTTGAGAAAAGTTTAAATATAAAAGCCAAAGTGGCAAAATGGTTTGAAATGAGATTGATTGACTTTTAGTCTTCTCACAAAAATGTCAAAGTATTATTAAGTTTATTGGTTTATTTATGAAAATGTTTAAAAATGCATGGACCTATGTCCAAGTTTATTATGAAAGTGGTTCAAGTTTAAAACAAGAAGAGTTTTCAAAATGAGGGAGAAGATTTTTGAAATTAAATAAGATGGGAGGAGAAGAAGAGGTTATCCTAAAGCATAAGGTAAAAGCTAGGGATAAGAACCATCTAACCAACAAGAAGCCAATACTTGACACTATGAGCCAAGATAGAATTCCCATTCTTTGGATTGAAACCAAACAAGCAATGATACTAGACCTCTTGAGAAAACCAAACTTCAAGTGTATTAAGTCTTCATAAAAACTGGGCAGAGTAACGACTGTATACGGGTGAATTCCAAATTACAAACAAAGGGTGTAATCATAATAACCTGCACACAAAACAAACAAACAACCCAATGTCTTGAGGTAAACCTCAAGAGCTCCAGACAAAATAATCATATAAGATCACAAGGTCTCCAATCATAGGCCAAGGTTTCTAATCCTAAGTCCAAAAAGTCCAATGCTCCATAATGCCAAGGATAGTAACCAAATAGTCCAAGTATCATTAAAGATTTTTAGGGTTTGTGTTGATTATTAGGTGTTTTAAAAAGAAAAGTAAAACTCAAGTGAGCAAAAATAAAAATGACAAGAATGTAAATACTCAAATGAGAAAAGATGAAAATGGCATGAAATGTAAATGCTAAAAGTAAACAGTGAATAAAACTAAAAGGGGCATATAAAAGAACAAAGGATAAAGTCAATTATTAGTGATTAGTGGTTAGTTGGATGATCATCTTGAAACTTGCATTTGGAACTCATTAGAGGATTGGTAGAACCAAAGCCTCCACACAATAAGTTGCATTTGATTTTTGTCAAGTATATCATCCATTTGGAATCCTTATGAGTACCATTTAATGATCAACGATGTTTAAGTGATTCGCGTTGACCAAAGGTGTTGTAGATCCATTAGAGGATTGGTAGAACCAAAGCCTCCACACAATAAATCTCAAGGTTATTGGATCAAAGAGATCAAATTAACATACTTGGGCTTACAAACATAAGTTTGTGCCACAAATGATCATTTATTCGAATCGGGACAAAATTTAGCGCTATGTTAAGCAATCGTAAGTGGACTTATATAGAAGTCGCACTTATTTTAAGGCCGGACAATATCAATCTATGAACCATTTATTTTGAGACATGATATAAATATCATGCTCCAACAACATTTAGTGCAATAAGAAGGGGATGAGATGAAGAGGGGTGAGAGAGAATATACAAACCACTTTTAGATTAAATTTAATCAAACTATTATTAAAATCATTCATCTATTTTTGTGGAGTTAGACTCAACACCATAGATCCAATGATGTTAATAAAGTTCATGATCAAAAATTTAACCCAAGATCAGCCAGAAAATAGTCACAAAATAATATAACATTTTAATATATACAAAAAGGTTTAAAGATAATGTTTAAAAATAGAAATAAAAGAGAAAAATATCAACTATGTTCAAATTAATCAAGAAATAATCAGAAAAGGGCTCAAATAATTTTATAAATCTTTTGGTAATTTTTTAAAGTCAGAAACTATTTTTAAAATTAAAAGAAAGGGGTAAAATAAACCAAAAATGATTAAAAAAAATAACAGAGTTAGAAACAAAAATAAAATAAGGTCACCAATATTTGTCACAATATCATTGGATCATTCCATAATTTTTTCAGAATTTAAAAATGCATAAAAGTATTTTTTTTAACATTTAAAACAATTCAAATAAGTGTAAATTTATAAAAAAAATACCAAAACACAAATTTAAATTATGAAAAAAAATCAGAAAGAGAATAATCAAAAATATTTTTCATAATTTTTTCAGATTTTTTGGACTTAAAATGAATTTTCTATGATTTTTTGAAGTTTAAAACAATTAAATATAAATAATCAGAAAAGAAAATAAAAGTAAAAAATATGTGGACCATTGGATGAGAGTCAAAACGCGTTAGTAATTAAATCCAAGGGATCTGGCGCACTGTGCATATCATGGTCATTAGTGAATAAAACACTGAATCAATTATTAAATCAGAATTCAAAAATAATAAGTGGCGTGCCATCATTGGTTGGAAGATGACACGTTGGTCATCTTCAACCTCCAGCCAACATGAATTGCAGGTCTCTCAAACTGTAAAATCAGAAGCTCAGACCTATGCCATTCGCTTCGTCTCTTCAAGAAGAAGACAACCACACCCTCGCGCCAAATTTATATAAACTGTAGCTCAAGCAATTTAGAAAGAAAGTTTTGAAAAGGGATTTAAAATTTCATGGTCAAAACGTGTTTCCAGTAAAAAGCAAGTGTTGCGACTAGAACCAGGGCAATGAGAGCATCACAATGATATCAAAGTTTTGAAGAATTGGTGAAGGAATCTACCTATTGAAGTTGAGTTGCAGAGCTCTGAAACTGGACTTCTATGGAGAAATATAGGGCACGATTCTTGAATGTAATTATATGGTTAGCTTCAGGGAAGATCAAGGAAGGTGAATTGATGAAAAAATTGGATTGAAAAAGGCTTGTATATAGATTTCGAAGTTGCTGAATTCTGAGTTATGGAACAAGTTTGGAAGGGTGATTCTGGCTATCCAAGCTTGAGGAAATGAATGGGGAATGACCCTCTATTTATAGGGAATCAAATGGAATGTCCAAGCGTGGGAAATGATGAAGTTTGGAGGGAAATCGTGTGAAGTTGCAAACAAGAAAAGTGTGACTTCTAATTTGATTAAAACTCATCCAGAACGCACGTTTTGCTATGCTAATCACTTATGGAACTTCATTAAACATGTTTAGAGGCATAAAAGCGCAGAAAAAAAGTGTTTAAAAGCCAAATCAAGGATTTCAAACTTCTGATTTGGTGAAAAATCCAGTTTCAAAGTGCCAACTTCTGGCCAAAAGGGGTCTTAGGGCATGATTCTTGATGTTTCAGAAAGATGAGGTTACAAGCTTTGCAATGGAAAAATAATGGAATCAAATGGATGCTTGAGCTGAAAGTTGTGTTGAGTCAAAGTTGGAGAAAAAATGTTGACTTTCCATACTTAGAAATATTTCAAATTTTTCTTCAAAAGTGACCTATAATGTCTTGCATCCAAACATAGCCTTCCACTTGGAATTTGCTCTTGACCAAAAAAGATGGCATGAAGTAGATCTCTTGAATGACATTTTGAAACTTGAACCATTCAAAATATTTAAAAATTGAGAGAGTTATGAATTGTTGAAGTTGGCAAAATTTCATAAAATGACCTATAATCTTTTGTATCCTTAAGGAAACTTCCATCCATTTTCTCACTTTGCACATAAAAGAAGGCATAAAGTTAACATCTTCAAGATCATTATGGAAAAAGAATGGGCTCAAGGAGATAAAAGTTGACGAAGTTATGATCATTTGGAGTCACACATGGAAAATTGGGGATTCATCTGGAGGACTTGTAATCTTTCTTCTTCATCAAGTTTCTTCCACATGAAAACTCCTTGGAACTTTTGAAGTGATTTGTTGATAAGGAAGATAATCCATAGTCAACCCCTTTGAGCCTAAGAAATCGTAGTTTTTCTTTTCACACAAATTAAAACCCTTAATCATAACCCAGGGCAGGGTAGCTTTCTCAGTTAATTCAGAGGTGCATTCAGTTGCAAGCTCATCCTTCATACACGACAAATAGTGTAGAAGATGCCTTCCAAAAGATAGTTATGGGTCCACATAATCATCAAGACAGGCAATCATTATCTCTCAAAATAAAAGCCTGCTAAGTCAAAACCTATGAAGGGGACTTAAGAAAAAATTGGGGCATCCCGCTGACTGTAATCACAAAAGAAACAGTTCAGACAAAAGTAGGGATAACAAAATAAATAAAAAAAGAGATCCTATAAATCCTAAAAAAAGAAGAAGAGAAAGGGTTATAAAAATGACTGCCTTCTCAAATAAACGTTCAATTTCTGAACCATCACCAAGTATCAGAGCAAAGATTCCAGACTCAATTGGGATCTAAACGCATGATTAGCTGAGCATAGGATTGAAGAACACCACGAAGAACGGGTTGGGTACAAATAAAATTTGAGCCTTTATCCTTTGTTTCTTATACTGTGAACTAGGCCACGTTATAACCCTCAAAAGTCCTAACTGAAGCATAGGTTAGTTCGAAAGCATACTGTTACAAAAGGTATCTTGACTTCTGTAGGGTTCGCTATAAATCCTGAGCTGATATCACACTCTTACAAAAAAAATTTGTTTAACTAAAAAATGATTTTTCAAACTTCAAGACAGACATAAGCTTTGCATTCTTAAAATACCATTGTTTGCATATGACTATTTGTTCAACAATAAAAAAATTCGCACGACGGCTATTCAATGAACATAAATCCTCTCAGTGGACAGAATCACTTCAGGTGGAAAAACATTCCAGTGACAGGCCTTTTATAATAAAGGGGCATAGCATGGTGTCCAGATGATTTAGGGAAATCAAGTGAAGGTTCAAGGAATCTCTCAAAAAATTCCAAATAGCCAGGGGCAGATCTCCATCTGAATCACTTGGGGCATTGGACATGAATTCCAACAACGAATCTTGTACGATCAAGCACTATCTTCTGGAAGTGTGGCAACACTTACTACTATGGACAGTGACAATTCTCCGTACCCGATGAACATGGACATAGTCGGAAAATGCGACACATGAACAAAGACCCGCTAGGTTGACTAGCCTAGGCAAAAATAAGGGCATGATGGTGAACCAAAAGGGTTCGGGCAAAAATTAGGGATATACATATGAAAAATCTGTACACCCGACAAGTCGAAAACCTAAAAAGGCGGCTTGAGCAAAAAAGAGTATCCCTATGGACTGAAAATCTGAAAGGACAGTCCAGCAAAAAGTTAGGGATTAAAGCGTACGACTATGTCCCGTCATCTCATCACTTGTCTATCAGTAGAAGGTTTATTACCCTGGTCTAAATTCACCAAGGACTCCAAGAGTTGGGATAACAGTTAAACCATCTACAAAATCCCCAGCAGATATCTTCTCCAGCAGGTATAGAGGCAGGGGCATTCTACTACAAGGTCACTGGCATACTCTTAACATGCAGCCTATTCATGACAGGTGTTCTCATATCCTCGGCAGAGCAAGAATCTCCAAATTACTGCTCCAACATCTAAGAATTTCCTAGTGAAGTTACCAAGCTTCTCAGGAATCCTTAGCGGAAACATTCTGAATAAAGAGGATGCTCATCTAGAAACGGTTCAGGTATGATCCAAATACGGATGCTACCCTAACACTTACTCCAGATTCTCATCTAGAAACAGTGCAGGTACGATCTAGAGACGGATGTCATCCAGACACTTACTCCAGATTCTCATCTAGAAACGGTTCAGGTACGATCCAAATATGGATGTCATCTTGACACTTATTCCAGATTCTCATCTAGAAACAGTTCAGGTACGATCAAGAGACGAATATCATCCTGATACTTATTCTAGACTATCTTCTAGCAACGGTTCAGGTACGATCCAAAGACGAATGTTATCCTGATACTTATTCAGATCATCTTCTAGCAACAGTTCAGGTATAATCTAGAGACGGATTTCATTCTGATACTTATTCAGATCTCATCTAGAAACAGTTCAGGTACGATCCAGAGATAGATGTCACCCTGATACTTATTCCAGACTATCTTCTAGCAACAGTTCAGGTACGATCTAGAGACGGATGTCATCTTGATACTTATTCAGACCATCATCTAGAAATGGTTCAGGTATGATCCCAAGACGAATGTCATCCTGGCACTTACTCTAGATTCTCATCTAGAAATGGTCCAGGTACGATTATAAGACGGATGTCATCCTGACACTTATTCCAGATTCTTATCTAGAAACAGTTTAGGTACGATCCCAAGACAGATGTCATCCTGACACTTACTCCATATTCTCATCTAGAAACTGTTCAGGTACGATCCAAATATGGATGTCATCCTGACACTTATTCTAGATTCTAATCTAGAAATAGTTCGGGTACGATCTAGAGACGGATATCATCCTGATACTTATTCCATACTATCTTCTAGCAACAGTTCAGGTACGATCCAGAGATGGACGTCATCCTGATAATTATTCAGATCATCTTCTAGTAACAGTTCAGATACGATCCAGAGACGGATGTCACCCTGATACTTATTCAGATCTCATCTAGATACGGTTTAGGTACGATCCAGAGACTAATGTCATCCTGATACTTATTCCAGACTATCTTCTAGCAACAGTTCAGGTACGATCCAGAGACGGATGTCATCCTGATACTTATTCAGACCATCATCTAGAAATGGTTTAGGTACGATCCCAAGACGGATGTCATCCTGACACTTACTCTAGATTCACATCTAGAAACGGTTCAGGTACGATACCAAGACGGGTGTCATCTTGACACTTACTCCATATTCTCATCTGGAAACAGTTCAGGTACGATCCCAAGACATATATCTTCCTGACACTTACTTCAGATTCTCATCTAGAAACGGTTCAGGTATGATCCAGAGACGGATGTCATCCTAACACTTACTCCAGATTCTCATCTAGGAACGATTCAGGTACGAACCAGAGACAGATGCCATCATGATACTTATTCCAGACTATCTTCTAGCAACAGTTCAGATACAATCCAGAGATGGATGTCATCCCGATACTTATTCAACACATCTCCAGATACAATCATGACATAGATTCACCCTGATAATCCTCAAACATCCCACGGAGTTTACCTTCCCCAACAGAGTTTATTTCTCTAACAACAGAAGTTCTTCTCCCAATGTTTCAACTTCAACAAATTTGAAGACCTACATTCTTCCCCCCAGAAACAATCAGGGATTTATTTTCCCTGGATCAACAATATTGCAATAGAACAGCTGACACATTCCTATATTGCATTCATACATCACGTTACAAACATCATAGCATGTGTAGCACCAATGTATATATCACAATCTCATTTATTTTGAGAGCGTCATGCCATTCATACTTCATGATATTGTATGAAACTAATTTTACCTTTTTCAGGTTAAATTGGAAAATAGACAAACATCATCAATTTATACAGCAGACCACAGATTAATGCCTGAAATCGGATGGGGAAACTATCTATGTGACCAATAAAAGAAAGTACCTAATTAATACCTGTAACAATCCAGGAAAGCTATTTGTGAACGGCTGATTATAGATTAACACCTGTAACCATCCAAGAGAACTATCTACATAAAGAGATTGAAGATTAATACTTGTAACAAGCTAGGAAATCTGTCTTTCTTACTCAGGTAAGAGATTAATACCCGTAACAAGCCAGGATAACTATGCCAGTGACCCGTAATTTTCAAGTTCTAGATTAATACCTGAAACCATCCAGGAGAACTATCTGTGGACGACCAACTGTGGATTAACACTTGTAACCATCCGGGAGAACTATCTACATAAAGAGATTGAATATTAATACCTGTAACAAGCCAGGAAAACTATCTTTCTTTCTCAGGTCAGAGATTAATACCTATAATGAGCTAGGACAACTATCTCAGCGACTGAAAATTTTCAACTTCCAGATTAATACCTAAAACCAGATAGGACAACTATCTATGAAAAACTGATTTGTAGATTAATACCTGAAACCAGACAGGAAAACTATCTACACGACCAGACGAAGCAATCTTACACGGGTTCCTTCTCATATATCTCTGGATGCAGACTAACACAGACTCATCCTGGAACAGCCCTACGCAGGCTCTTTCTAATACATTCTCAGATAGTGGTTAATTCTATTCTCCCTAGCAAGTTACTGCGAAACCAGGATTTTAACTAGAAAGCAGCAAACTCTCATCTCTCCAGAGCCTTGGAAAACTGAAGTTCCTAGACTCTATTCCCCACGGAGTTTTCCTCATGCAGGAGAACAACAGAAACCCATATTCCCCAGCGGATTCTTCCTTAGACAGCAGGAACAGGAACCCCCAAAGGGGCCATGTGTGAAATCAACATCTACTTTAGATGGCATCTTTAATCCCATCTCTGACGTCTCTCCGTCATCTTCTCCAAATGGCATTTATAAGCCCATTCCTGCTATCATCAACCATCAGTGTTACTTCATGCGAGTGCAAATTTCTGGGCACTCTAGTGTTCAATCATCTTCCACCTTTAGATCACGAAAGGAAAACAAGACAATCTAAATCTCCAAGTTTAAGAAGATTGAACAGGGGCAGCTGTTGTACCCCAAAATTTACCCTCTCATGTTTTCCAAGATCTTTTCTTAGATGGGTGGTCACAAACACTTAATTAAAGAAAAATATTTTTTTTTGAATATGAACAAGGTGTCTTTCGATTGGCATCTTGACAGGCTTCGATTGGGCATTTATATCCTTCAAACAAGCTTGGTTTCAAAGTCTTCGATTAGGCATTTGGAACTCTTCGCTGCAGGTCTAATTCACAAGCTTCGAATGGACGATGGGTCCCCCTTCGATCATGTTCAAATCACAAGGCTTCGATTGTGCATTGATTACTTCAGGCTTGCCTTCGATTCACAAGGCTAACGGTCTCTACAAGTTCCCTTCGATTCACTAGGCCAAAAGACCCTTCGTGTTTGCTTTGGATTCACCAGGGCAAAGGTTTCTTCTATGATTGCCTTCAATGTATAAGGCAAATACTTCCTCTATGCTTGTTCTGAAGGACAAGACCCTCAACACAGCTTCATCACTATGACACACAATATGACCCCTTTGAAAGAGTACTCCAAAAGCCCATTCGAAGGACACATATTGCTGGCCATTCGAAAGAGACACATAATGACTGAATGCAAGTTTTATCTTATGACAAGTATTTGTCCTACATGTGGCCAGGCCCAAGCTTCCTGTGCAATGGCATTTGAAGGAAGTAATGAAGGAGGCTTCGATTCATAGGATGGAATTCTCACTTGGGGGTATTTGAATCAAACAGCTAAGGCAAGTAAATGGGTCTAATCTAAAGCTATTCAAAGGACACATAAATGATCCATTCGAAGAAGCAATTTAAAGGCCCATTCTAAGGACACTTAGCATTGTCTGAAAGAAAGGGGTTTGGTCAAAGATTAGATCTAGTTGGCCAAAACGAAAGAGAAATATGCAAAGATGTTGGCTGGCCCAATATCCCACATATTGTCATACCCAAGCTCCCCGCACAAGCATTCATACTGAAGGAAGCTTTGACTAGCCTGAAAAAGAGTTTTCATTGGGGGCTAGCTGAGTAGGGGCTCAATCAAAGAGGCCCCAATGATGAGACTCGAGCCATTCGAAGGAGATAATTTTAGCCTAAGGGGTACTTCGAAGGCATGATTAATAAGTGTCCTTCGATTGACATATCAGAACAAGATCAAGTAATCAATGCAAAAGCTGACTGATCAAAGAAGCTCTAATATAGAGGTTTCTGAACACTTCGAATCAACACTCTATGTCAATTGAAGGGCAACGCTAGAAGGAATTGGAAAGACAAAGGTGTCCAGGTTCATTCAAGATTCCAAAGAGACATGAATATTTCAAAAAAGGAAATCTTTTAATATGTTTGATTCTTGTCTCATGGCTTTAAAAGCCTAGTTAAATGGATGTCCCTTGCCATTTTCATGCACCCTCACACTCCTATTGTTGTACCCCACTTTTTCCCCTAAGATCCATTCATCATACCATATTGATTCAATCACAACAAGGTCACATTAGGGCTCTTGGTTCCCCTCCCTATCCTTAGCTTTGCTCTTTGAAGAATCACCAAGCATCTTGACTTGTTTTTATTTTGTGATCATTCATGTTTTGTTTTGACTTTCCTTTTAACTAATAAAATGCAATGTTGGTTTGTCTTACTTGTTAATAATGTAGGTAAAGGCAATGTGGCTTAGCAAGTTGATCCATGGGTTCATGAGTTTATTTCCATGACCTAGTCAATAAAGCTTGAGAAGTTCAAACCTCATCATTAAAGTTATGTTGGAAGAATTGGAATGGCACGGTTTATCTTTGTTCACCACATTTTAAAGTTATCAATATTGACTCAAAAGTGCAATGGGTTGATTGAAGAAGTTATCATGTTTGGACAACGTCTTGTTCCCATTGGTCACAAGTTCATATTTCTCTCAATTTTCAAGATATGGAAGTGGTTTTGGTTGCTATGAGATATCATTATCATCTTCAATAACTTCTATTTATAAAGAAATAGTGTTGGTACAAGAAGTTTGTCCAAAATTGTCAAAGTTCCTCAAAGCATTTTCTTGATCTATGAGCTAGGGTTTTGAACTTCAAAAAGTATATCTTGCTCATATTTTTGTATTTTTGAGTGATTACAAAGACATACTTATCTTCAAAGGGTTATCAAAAAATGACTTCAAAAGTTTCAAGGATTTTTCATGTGGAAGAAACTTAATGTTGAAGAAAGATTACAAGTCCTCTAGATGAACCCCCAATTTCTCAGGTGTAAAATCAAATGATCATAAATTGGTCAATTTTTATCACCTTGAACCCATTCATTTTCCATAATTATCTTGAGGATGTGAACTTTATGCTTTCTTTTATGTGCAAAGGGATAAAATTGATGTAAGATTCCCTAAGGATACAAAATATTATAGGTCATTACATGATTTTTTGCCACCTTCAGCAATTCATAACTCTCTCAATTTTTGGATATTTTGAATGATTCAAGTTTCAAACTGTCATTCAAGAGGTCTATTTCATGCCATATTTTTTGGTCAAGAACAAATTCCAAGAGGAAGGCCTTATTTGGATGCAAAAGATTATAGGTCACTTTTGAAGAAAAACTTGAAATATTTCTAAGTATGGAAAGTCACCTTTTTCCCCCAACTTTGACTCATTGCAACTTTCAGCTCAAACATCCATTTGATTCCATTCTTTTTCCATTGCAAAGCTTGTAATCTCATATTTCTAAAGAATCAAGAATCATGCCTTAAGACTCCTTGAACTGAGAATTCCATTGGTTTGAACTTGGTAACTTAGAGCTGAAGTTTCTTCATAAGTCAGAATTTGAAACTCATGTTTTGGCATCTAAACATCAAATTAGCACACGTTTATGATCTAAAATTGTTTAACCAAGTTGCCAAAGTGGATTAGAGCCTTAAAACGCAAGGATTGGATGAGTTTTGATGCAAAACAGATAACACCTTGCTCGTGTATCAGGTTCACACAGTTTCCCTCCAAACTTCATCATTTCACACGCTTGAACATCCCATTTGATTTCCTATAAATAGAGGGTTATCCCCCATTCATTTCCTCAACCTTTGAGAGCCAAATACACTCTGTCAAAACCTCACACGAACTTTAAAATTTTGAAATCAGTTTCAGAGATTCAAGCCTTTTCTTCCAAAATTCTTCTCACATTCATCATCCTTCAGTATCATACAAACTCTCCAGCATTTAAACCAAGAAAAACGAACCATAATTCAAGCTATAGAATTCCAGTTTCAAAGCTTCTTTCTTGAACTTCGAAAAGGTAGAATTCTCCACCATTTGGATCCAAATAAAGCACTAACTTATTCTACTCTTTCTCCTGATTCTTTTGCTTCTTACAATTTTTAAATCCATTGAGAATTGAGAGAGAAATCTCAAATTGAATGTGCTCGCTATTTTCTGGGTTTTTGATTCATATCTCTTTGCATACCTTATATAAATTTGGCGCGATGGTGGTGTTAGGATCGTCTTGAAGAGACGAATCCAATGATACTAGTCTGGGATCCTAATTTTTCCATTTGAAGGATCTCACAAAATCTCCATTGTAGGGTGTCTGGAGGTTGAAGATGATGACATGTCTCGTCTCAGCCAATGATAGCGTGCCAAACGTTTTAATTTCATTGGTTGCCCTTTTTCTGATTTTATGTGTATCTCACTAAGGTCCATATCGAGCACGGCGTGTCTGGTCCATTGGATCAGCTTACTAACGCGTTTTGACTATGATCTGATGGCCCACATCTTTTTGGTTTTATTTATTTTCTGATTTTACATTTTAATTGATTTTTAATTTTCAAAAATTCATAACTCTTTTATTTTTTATCCAAAAATTATGAAAAAAATTCACAAAAATATTTTGAATTATTTATGATCTCATGACTATTTTTTTCACATTTTTATTTTAACATTTGATATTTTTTTATATTTTTTGCATTATTTGCTTCCTTTTAATTATTTTAAAAATATTTTCTAACATTTTTTAATTCTAAAAAATTCATAAATATCATTTTACATATTTCTGACTTTTTGAAAATTTTATATTGATGTTTACTATTTTTGATCTATTTTCCATTTGTTTGAGTAATTTTAATTAGTTTAAAAATAGTTTCTGACTTTAAAAAATTACCAAAAATTTTATAAAAAAATATTTGAGTCCATTTCTGATTTTTCTATGATCCTACTTAATTTTTCTTGATTAATTTAAATATAGTTGATATTTTTCTTTCTTATTTATATTTTAAAAACCTTTTTTAATGTATATATTAAATGCAATATTATTTTGTGATTATTTTCTGTCTGATCTTGGGTTGAATTTTTGATCATGAGCTTTGTTAACATCATTGGATCCATGGTGTTGAGTTTAACTCCATAAAAATGGATGAATGATTTTAATAAACGTTTGATTTAAATTTAATTCAAATGTGGCTTATATTCTTTCCCATCCCTCTTCATCTCATCCCTTTCTTATTGCACTAAATATTATTGGAGCATGATCTCTATATCATGTCTCAAAACAAATGGTGCATAGATTGCTATTGACCGGACTCAAAATATGTGTGACTTCTATATAAATCCATTTACGATTGCTTAACATAGCACTAAATTTTGTCCTGATTCGAATGAATGATCATTCGTGAACCAAACCTATGTTTTCAAGCCCAAGTATGTTAATTTGATCTCTTTGATCCAATAACCTTGCGATTCATTGTGGGGAGGCTTTGGTTCTACCAATCCTCTAATGGGTCTACAATACTTTTGGTCAATGCGGATCACTTAAACATCGTTGATCATTAAATGGTACTTTTGAGGATTCCAAATGGATGATATACTTGACAAAAAGCAAATGCAACTTGTTGTGTGGAGGCTTTGGTTCTACCAATCCTCTAATGAGTTCCAAATACAAGTTTCAAGATTGTTTTCCAACTAACCGCTAATCATTAAATTGTTTTTACTTTATGCTTTTACATTTATGCTTTATGTACCATTTACTTTAAGCATTACATTTCATGCCATTATTATTTTGCTCACTTGAGCATTTATATTCTTATCATTTTTATTTTGCTCACTTGAGCTTTTCTTTTCTCTTTAAGATACTTAATAACCAACATGAACCATAAAAAACTTTAATGATAATTGGACTATTTGGTTGCTATCCTTGGCATTATAGAGTATTGGACTTCTTGTACTTTGGACTAGAAACCTTGGCCTATGTTAGAGACCTTGTGACCTTAATTGATATTTTGTCTGGAGTTTTTGAGGTTTACCTCAAAACATTGGATTGTTTGTTTGTTTTTTGTGCAGGTTATTATGGTTACATTCTTTGTTTGTAATCTGGAATTCACCAGTATACAACCGTTACGCTGCCCAATTTTTGTGAAGACTTAATACACTTGAAGTTTGGTTCTCTCAATAGGTCTAATATCTTTGCTTGTTTTGTTTCAATCTAAAGAATGAGAATTCTATCTTGACTCATAATGTCAAGTATTAACTTCTTGTTGGTTAGATGGTTCTTATACCTAGCTTTTACCTTATGCTTTAAGATAGTCCCTTCTTCTCCTCCCATCTTCTTTAATTTCAAAAATCCTCTCCCTCCTTTTGAAAACTCTTCTTATTTCTAAACTTGAACCACTTTTATAATAAACTTGGACTTAGGTCCATGCATTTTCAAAACTTTTTTTTATAAATAATCTTCAATCAACTTAATAATACCTTGACATTTTTTTTTGTGAGAGGACTAAAAGTCAATCAATCTCATTTCAAACCATTTTTGCCACTTTGGCTTTTACTTTAAAAATTTTCTCAAAAGATTAGACTCTTGTCAATCCTTGTAGTGATGCAAACAACTATACTTCTACAATTGTAGTGAAGAGAGATATTTTCCACTTGGGTGTTAAGTGAGGCATTGTTGATTTTAAAATCCAAGCCATATCCTCCACTGTGAGATGATGTAAATTCTCCTTTCTCATAATTGTGGGTAGTAAGTATGTTTTCCAAACGGACAATGACGATAATGTCTTATCTCATAAAATTAACCAACATACTTGTATTTTAAAATTTTTAAATGTGAGCTACGTGTACCCTGATCCCCTATTGCATGAAAGGTGGTACGTAGGCACTAAAGGTTCGCACCCGCGGCGGGTGCAAAAATCATAAAAAATATATTTCTTCTCTCACCTCCACCATCTATTTTACATACAACATTTTATAGCCAAAATATACAGATTTTTTCAAAGAGGTTCCTGTGGAGTACCGTATATGTTTAGGGTGCTAATACCTTCCCTTTGCATAACCAACCCCCTTACCTTGAATATTTCCCCTTCTTTTTGGGTTACTCGCTCTTTTCCCATTACTTTTAAAACAATAAAGCGTGGTGGCGGTTTTTGTCTTGATTTGTACAAGTCTAGTCAATCCAATGGCTTAGTCTTAAACATTTCTACCGCTACAAAAAAAATGGCAACTTCACTAGGGAAAGATTGACCTCTTGCTGGTTCATCCCTAAGTGGGTTGAGCCTATCTTTGTTTATATCTGTATATGTGCTATTTTTTTTATGTGTTATATGTTGTATATCTATTTTTATGGATTTTCCTGGTTTTCAGGGTGCTTGGTGATTACTTATAAGTCCTATACTCGGACTTGGGCAAACTTTAAGATAAGACGGTCGGTATAGTCATGTTAAATTTGAGGGAGTAATCCAAAAAAAGGAGGCATGAGATCCCCCGCTCAGTGGAAACCCCTTTGATTGTAGTGTCATTTAGCGAGTAATCGGGAAGACGTGCTGCTTTCGACCTGGGAGCCTATTGAAGCTGAGGACCGTAGAATACCTAACCCATCTTATCCTTTTAGGTGTAGCGCGGAAGCTATAATGGAGTAATCCGTAAGTAGTTATCCACGCGATACTACACTCAGACGAGTTTTTCTTGAGAATATTACTAATTACCAAGTTAATCGGGAAGTTGGTAATATCCGAAGGAAGGATGTAGACTCTGGGAACCTCTAGAACCTTATTCGGCAGGTGATAAGTTTTAGACCAACACCTTATGGGTAGTACCTTCGACCTCATGCTCGTGACGTTGAACCTATGAACCCTTTATATGTGATCTTGTGTGTGATTGTTGCGTCATGCATCCATGCACTCATAAGCATCTTTTGAAGAAATTTTATTTCAAGGGACTTGAAAGTTGACCATTTGTGAATATCTCAGGTACTTTTTGACCATGGATTCTGGAAAAAGAAAGAACGGAAAATACAGTTTCAAAGATCCCAAGATAGATGAGTTGATCAGTTTAATTCCCGAGATCGACTGTTCTGTAGATTTTTGGAAGAAGTATGGATCCATCATTCCTCTCATGAAGATTAAGATGAAGGAGGGTATTCTCTCGACCTTGATCCAGTTCTATGATCCGATGTATCATTGCTTTACTTTCCCCGACTATCAGTTGATGCCTGCACTAGAGGAGTATTCTTATATGTTGGATTTACCTGTTACCGATCGTGTTCCTTTTACTGGTTTAGAGGGTGAGCCAAAACCACATGAGATTGTTGCTTTGATCCATCTGAGGAAGTCTGAAGTTGAAGCCCATATGACTACTAAAGGAGGTATTAGAGGATTACCAGCTCAGTTCTTATTGGAGAAAGCTCGTTACTTTTCCAGGATGAAGAGTACAATCGCTTTTGAGGACATCTTTGCTCTACTTGCTTACGGGTTGTTCTTATTTCCTAATGTGCACAGGTTTGTTGACATTAATGCTATCAGGATCTTCATGATTGGTAACCCAGTTCCTACATTGTTGGGTGATTCTTATTACTCTATTCGTCTTCGGAATTCTTATCATGGGGGGATGATTATCTGTTTCACGCCTCTATTGTATCAGTCGTTTATTTCTCATATGCCTCAGTCTGATTCTTTCTGGGATGTCAGGAAGGAACCCCGTTGGGCTCCTAATATCATAGAACTTACTCACTCGGATATTGATTGGTATCATTGAGCTTACCAGGATGTAGAGATTGTCGACAGTTGTGGTAGTTTCCCCAATGTACCTCTTCTTGGTACAAATGGAGGAATTAACTATAACCCTGTTCTTGCATGACGAAATCTTGGTTATCCGATGAGGGATAAACCAAATAGTATTCATTTGAGTAGTTTCTTCATGAAGAAGGGAGAAGACGACAGGGAAGCTAGGGAGCAGATTGTGAAGGACTGGCGTCACATTCATAGGAAGAGTAGGAAAGACTTAGGACATAGGGGGGCTGTTTCTTTGGAGCCATATCTTCAGTGGGTCCAAACGAGAGCTATTCAGTTGAAGATGCTGTATTCTCGGGAAGCACATATGCCTGATTTGTTTGTGGAGACCACTCATCCCTTATTGGATGATATAGAAGAGCTACAACTTTCTTTGGTCAGGATGCAACAGGAAAAGGACGCTTGGAAGAATAAGTGCCAAACTTTAGAGATTTCCTATAAAGCAGGCTTGAAGGAGAAGACAACTTGATTGAGATTCTTGAGAGTCGGGCTGTAGAGATACTGGAGAGGCAAGGGGATTTATTTTCTCCTAAGCCTAAGTCAGATGTTATTTGCTCACTTCCTGATTCAGGTGATTGGAAGGAGGTTGCCACTGGATATTTGGAAGAAAACCAGAGATTGAAGGCTCATATTTCCAGGCTTACAAGGAAGCGCCAACATATAAAGTGATCTCCACCAGCTTTTGTTCTTAGGGTTTTAGACTTTATTTTCATCTTGTACTTGGGATTATTGAAACTTGTAATCCATTTTGAAGTTATTATAATAAAAAATTTCAGTATTTCAAATATGTTATTACTTTGATATTTGCAATGTGTCTATAAATCTTTAAGTCCTTTGAAATATTAATAATAAAAATAAATCATGTGCACTGCATATCATGCATCATACTTCACATATTTCTTGAATTTGTTATGCATATTAGGGAGTCTTACTAAGCTTCTTTACTTTGTTCAGCAAGCTGTCTCACAACTACAACACTCGAGCTAACTTCAGAAGGAAGATGGACAACTTAGAACAAGAGAATCGCGAGCTGCATGAGGAAGTTTCTGCTTTGAAGGCCAGCATGTCCAATCTTTCTTCTATGATGGAATCTCTGGTGGCTGCTCAAAATCAGCCACCGAGTGTCCATCCTCAATAAGTAAGGGTCACTGCTGAAGCTCTGACTATTCCTGTGTCTGCTACTCTAGTTGTTGTTCAGAATCGCATACCTCAAAGTTGTCCATGGGGAATTCCAGAGAAATTTGTTCCTGAAGGTTTCAATCTTGGTCCTCAAGAAACTCCAGTTGTTCAGACTACTGTTACTCCTGCACCTCCTGTGGTGCATGCTGCTCCTGCTGTGCCTCCTTCAGTAAATATGATACCAGTTGTTAATGATGATATGTGTCGTCCTTTTCCTCCACCAAGTGAAGACTTGGGTCTCTATGATAGAATGGATGATTTTCAAGAGCAGTTTGACAAGATGCAGAGGGAGATGAAGTCCATCAGAGGAAAGGAATTGTTCGGGTAGAATGTGAATGATTTATGCTTGGTCCCGAATGTCAAGATACATGCGAAGTTTAAAGTCCCAAAATTTGAAAAGTACAAGGGCAACACTTGTCCTCATGCTCATCTTGTGATGTATGTAAGGAGAATGTCTACCCATACTGATGATCAGCGTATGTTGATTAAGTTTTTTCAGGATAGTTTGACTGGTGTTGCGCTGAAATGGTATATGAGTTTGGACAGCGTCAATATCCATACTTTCAATGACTTGGGAGAAGAATTTATCAGACAATACAAATACAACATGGACATGGCGTCTGACTGTGATCAACTCAGGGCCATGGTCCAGAAGGACAGGGAATCATTCAAAGAATATGCACAGAGATGGCGTGAGGTAGCCGCCCAAGTGATTCCTCCCATGGAAGAGAAGGAGATGACTAAGATTTTCTTGAAGACTCTAGGTGTTTTCTACTATGAGAGGATGGTAGCGAGTGCGCCAAGTGACTTTACTGAAATGGCAGGCATGGGTATCCGCTTAGAGGAGACTGTAAGAGAGGGTCGTTTAACAAAAAGTGAAAGTTCTGAAAGTGCAAAGAAGCCATCCTATGGGTTTACCAAGAAGAAGGAATGAGACACAAATGTTGTTATGCAAGAGAGGAGGTTTAACACTCCTAGAAGAAATTATCAGCGTCATCAGCAAGTCGCATCAGTAACTCCAGTTGTTGGTGTAGCTCCAACCACCGTTGCTAATCATAGACCATCCCATCAGGGGAATCAAGGGTATAATCAGAGAAGGTAGAGTTATGACCCTATTCCTATGAGTTACATGGAATTACTCTCGGCGTTAATTCAGAAGAAGTTGGTTCAAACCTGACCACCTCCCGATGTACCATCACCATTGCCTTGGTATTACAAAGTAGACCAAACATGTGCTTTTCATCAGGGAGCACCAAGGCATAATGTTGAGAACTGCTATCCTTTGAATACTGAAGTACAGAAATTGGTAAATTCCGGTATCTTATATTTCAAGGATATTGGCCCTAATGTGAAAGACAATCCTCTGCCCAAGCATGGAGGAGCAAATGTTGTGAATATGGTGCCCGGTTGTCTAGGAGACTTTCAGATTTTTGATATTAATCTGGTTAGAGGAGATTTGTTGAAAATGTATGCAGACCTCTGTGAATTTAGCTACTATACACATGACCATACCAGTTGTGCTATTTGCAGTACAGATATACAAGGTTATGACAAGATAAAGGCTGATTTGCAGGAGATGATGGATGAGGGCCTCATCCATATAATCGGGCCTATGGCAGAGTATGAAGAGGAAGTAAACATGGTTTCTGGATGTCCTAGAGAGTTTAGAATCTTTGATGTGGAACATATGAATGAGGATCTTGTACAATTTCACGCTACTTTCTCCCACATGGCTGGTCAGATAGAACATCAATATGGATCTTTCCGAATTTACTATCGTGACTCCCGAGGATGTTCAATTGTAAGGAAAGGTGTTCAGTTGTTATTGGATAATGGAACCATCAAGGTTACAGGTCAAAGGGATAATTACCATGAAGTTGATATGATTGATATTTGTTTGGCTGAAGAAGAGTCAGATGATGAGTATGCCTCTGCAGATGAGTTCTTCTCCTCGGATGAAGATTTGTTTTCCAGGGATGACTATGTAATGACTGAAGGAGTAAATGTTATTGTGCCTTGTTTTGGTGAACCTACTATTTTTGAAGTTGAGTATCATAGCAAGTCAACTATTACTCCATTGGTGATTAGTTTGTCGGATCCTGTCCCCTACAAGTCAGATAAGGTTGTACCCTACAAATATAATGCTACAATCTTAGAGCATAGTGTGGAAGTTCCCATCCAACCAATGCCTAATATTGGAAATATTGTTGAGACTAACAGAGTGACCTGTAGTGGTCGTGTATTTGCACCAGTTGTTCGTGGAGATGTTAGTATTGGAAAGAGAATTGTTGAAGATGTTGAACCCAAGAAGGCATTGAGTGAATCTAGTGGAGTTACGCTAGAGAAAGAGGGGGATTATATTTGGAAGATAATTAAGATGAGCGACTACAGAATTGTAGATCATCTACTGCAGACTCCTCCAAAAATATCTATCTTGGCTTTATTGATGAACTCCTCTGCTCACAGAGAATCTTTGATGAGGGTATTGGACTAAGCTTTCATGGAAATTGATATACCTGTAGACCAATTCAGCAGTGTAGTAGGGAATAGTACTTCATGTAATAACCTGAGTTTCTACGATGATGAACTTCCCAATGAAGGAAGGAATCATAATTTGGCCCTCCACATCTCAATGAATTGCAAGAATGATTCGTTATCCAATGTGTTGATTAACAATGGATCTGAATTGAAAGTTATACCGAGGAGCACACTTATGAAGTTGAAATATCAAGGGACGCCCATGCGCCCAAGTGGTATTTTGTGAAAGCATTTGATTGATCAAGGAAATCTATTATTGGTGAAGTGGACTTGCCTATTCATATAGGCCCACATTTGTTTCAGATTACTTTCCAGGTCATGTATATTGTACCCGCTTATAGCTGTTTGTTGGGACGACCATGGATACACGAGGCAGGGGTTGTCACTTCGACTTTACATCAGAAGCTGAAGTTTATACGTGAAGGAAAAGTGGTAATTATAAATGGAGAACATACATTATTGATATCTCATTTGTCCTCTTTCAGCATTGTGGAGGCGGATGAAGTTGTTGTTGGAACCCAGTTCCAAGCTTTATCCATTGATATTGTAAGAGGAAATGAGAACTCTATGTCTTCATTTAAGGATGCCCAATAGGTTGTGCGTAAAGGCCATAGCAAAGTATGGGGACAGATTGTTGATCCACCTGTAAACAAGAATAGAGCTGGCTTGGGGTTCTCTGTGAAGAATGATAAAGGTAAGAGCATAAAGCTGAGGGCTGCTACAGGCAAGTATCAAGACATCTTTTATAGCGGGGGTTATCTGCATCCAACTATTTCCTGGATTAATTCCATTGTGGAAGATGATGTAGAGCCAGAAATGCCAAATTATGTGACGCACAGAGTTACGGTTAAGAACTGGATCACCATTGATGTTCCCTCTTGCATACATGTTTCAAAGTAATTTGTTTGTGTTAACCTTTTTGAAAAATATTTCACTCTACCCAAGATCAAAGTATTAATGTTGTACGGGCTTATCTGTTTGTTGTGATTTTTTTTAAATCAATAATAAAAGTTGTCTTTGTTTCCCAAATTGTGTCTTTATTTTCTGCTTTTTCTTGGAAAATGGTAATCAGAAAAAACCTTTCAAAATATATAATAACTGAAATTCAATCTGCATGATCACTTGCTATATGTGTCAGTTTCTAAAAGCAATCATAAATCATATGTGTAGATTAATTAAAAAACTCGTTGAATACAATGACCCTGCACCCTCTCCCAACTTTTAATGTCCTGTGTATGGGTCCGAAGAAGAAGACTATGATGAGATTCCAGAAGAGGTCTCACGGTTGCTTGAGCGCGAGGAGAACGCCATTCATCCATATAAAGAGCCATTGGAAGTAATCAATTTGGGTTCAGAAGAAGATCCGAAGGAAGTCAAGATTGGAGCATTGCTGCATCCTGATGTGAAGAGTAGGTTGATTAAGATGTTGAAAGAGTATGTGGATATTTTTGCTTGGTCTTACCAATATATGTCTGTTCTATATACATATATTGTAGAGCACCGTTTGGCGTTGAAGCCAGAGTGTCCGCCAATCAAACAGAAGTTGCGAAGAACTCACCCAGATATGGCAGTGAAGATCAAAGAGGAAGTTCTAAAGCAGATTAATGCCGGTTTTATTGTGACATCAGTGTACCCTCAGTGGATTGAAAATATTGTCCCAGTACCGAAGAAAGACAGAAAAGTTCGCATGTGCGTAGATTACAGAGATCTAAATAAAGCTAGTCCAAAAGATGATTTTCATTGCCACATATTGATATGTTAGTGGATAGCATAGAAAAATTCAAAGTTTTCTCGTTCATGGACTGATTTTCCGGGTATAATCAAATAAGGATGGCTCTCGAGGACATGGAAAAAACAACGTTTATCACACCCTGGGGAACATTCTATTACAGAGTGATGCCCTTCGGGTTGAAGAACGCTGGTGCAACGTACTAGAGGGCTATGACAACCCTATTCCATGATCTGATGCACAAGGAAATTGAGGTATATGTTGATGATATGATTTCTAAATCCCAGACTGAAGAAGGACATGTCAAAGATTTGTTGAAATTGTTCCAGCATTTGAGGAAGTATCGTCTCCACTTGAATCAAAATAAATGTACCTTCGGTGTTTGATCGGGGAAATTATTGGGTTTCATCGTTAGCCGGAGAGGGATTAAAGTTAACCTTGATAAAGTTAAAGAAATTCAAGAAATGCCAGCGCCGGGAACTGAAAAGCAAGTCAGAGGGTTCCTCAGGCGTTTGAATTATATTTCCAAATTCATTTCCCACATGACTGCGACGTGTGAACCGATCTTTAAGTTGTTGAAGAAAGACCAGGGTTGTGTATGGACAGATGACTGCCAAAGGGCATTTGAAATTATTAAAGAATATCTGCTTGAACCTCCTATCTTGCTCCCTCTTGTTGAAGGAAGACCATTGATTATGTATCTGACAGTGTTAGATAATTCCATAGGTTGTATTCTGGGACAACAAGATGAAACGGGGAAGAAAGAGTATGCCATTTATTATCTCAGTAAAATGTTTACTGATTGTGAGTCGCAGTATTCCATGCTGGAAAAGACATGTTGTGCTCTGGCCTGGGCAGAAAAACGTTTGCGGGAGTATATGTTGAATCACACTACTTGGTTGATCTCTGAAATGGGTCCAATCAAGTAAATTTTTCAAAAGCTTACTCTTACTGGGAGAATTGACCACTGGCAGATGCTGTTATCTGAATATGACATCGAATACCGCACTCAAAAAGCTACTAAAAGCAGCATGTTGGCAGATTATCTTGCCCACCAACCAGTTGATGATTATCAGTCTGTGAAGTATGATTTCCCTGATGAGGATGTGATGTTTCTGAAGGTGAAAGATTGTGATGAACCATTGCCTAATGAAGGTCCTGATCTTGAATCTCACTAGAGTATGATATTTGATGGAGCTGTGAATGCTTATGGTAAAAGAATTGGTGTTGTGATTGTCACTCCACATGCATCACACATTCCTTTTACTGCAAGGTTGACATTTGATTGTACTAATAATATGGCAGAATATGAGGCTTGTATTGATTACTCTATGTGGGGTATTGACATGATTAGAATGATAGAACCCAAAGCTTAAAATAGACACCATTTTATCTTGGTAGATATTGATTACTTCACCAAATGGATGGAAGCTGCTTCATATGCTAATGTTACTAAGAAGGTGGTAGTGCGCTTCATTAAGAATAATCTCATATGTCGGTATGGTGTGCCGAGCAGAATCATCACCGACAATGGCTCGAATTTGAACAATAAGATGATGACAAAACTTTGTGAAGAATTTAAGATTGTCTATCATAACTCATCTCCGTACAGACCGAAGATGAATGGGGTTGTTGAAGCTGCTAATAAGAATATCAAGAAGATCATCCAGAAGATGGTTGTTACTTATAAATATTGGAACGAAATGCTCCCTTTTTCTTTACATGATATCGTACATATGTCCGCACTTCAACATGAGTAACCCCGTTCTCCCTTTTGTATGGAATGGAAGCAGTGCTCCCAATCGAGGTTGAGATTCCCTCTTTGTGTGTGATAATGGAAACCAAGTTGTGAGAGGCTGAATGGGTCCAGAACAGGTTTGACCAATTGAATTTGATCGAAGAGAAGAGAATGATGGCTTTGTGTCATGGGCAGTTATATCAGAAGAGAATGAAGAAAGCTTTTGATAAGAAGGTCAAACCTCGTGAATTCAGAGAAGGCGACCTCGTGCTCAGGTAGATCATGTATTTTAACGCTGATTGTAGGGGCAAGTGGACTCCTAATTTTGGAGGCCCATATGTTGTCAAGAAAGCCTTCTCTGGAGATGCATTAATTCTTAAAACTATGGATGGCGATGAGTTCCCACATCCCATGAATGCTGATGCAGTCAAGAAATACTTCGCCTAAAGAAATAAAAGAATAACTCGCTAAGTTGAAAACCAGAAAGGGCGGCTTAGGCAAAAAAGAGCGTCTCGGTAGGCCAAAAACCCGAAAGGGAGGTCTAGGAAAAAATTAGAGACGTAAACAGAATAAATTTTCCCGCTAAGTTGAAAACCTGCAAGGGAAGCTTAGGAAAAAGTTAGGGACTTTCTTGGCAAGTAACTGCACCAGACAAGACTTGATCATTGAAGTAACTATCTTCTTGGATCCTCATCATACTTCAACAGAAGCTGCTGCTCAGAATTTCAAAGTTGTTAGAAGGAATAGTGGTCATTGTATCTCAATGTATCTTTTCCATTGCATATTACCATTTTCCAAACTTTGTAATTATCCATGGAGTCTCGCCATTTGCAGATTACCATTCTATCAATAAAATTTGAGCTTTTATTCAATTCTTTGTATTTCTTATTTATTCAGCTTACAAAGACTCCGTTTATTATTGATAATAATTTTCAAAGCAAAAAGATTAAATAACAAAATTACTTTTCAAAAAGAATTTACAACTTACTTTTACTTTAAGATTTTGTGATTCAAGAGGAAAACAAAAGTGGTGATCCCAGGAATGGATGAAATCCAATAGTTTTGAGAAGCTTTGTTTTCCCCGGGAAGGTTTTTTTAGGTTGTTTTCGCTGGTATGCGCATGTTTATTGTATATTGAAGACGGTACCAATTGGCGTAAGATGCAGTACCGGGTTTGTGATCCCAGTGTCCCCAGTCAAGTGTTGGTTCATTTTCTGACTTTTTGGGTTTGCTCGGTCTGAAGTCTTTATTCTGGATTCCCCAATGAAGTCTTCTCTCATATGATGAAAGGTCTCGTCTGAAGTAGTGAAAAACACAAGAAGGGGGGGGTTGAATTGTAAAACTGAAATCTAATGCAATGAACAAGATATTTTTATCCTGGTTCGTTTGATCTCAAACTACTCCAGTCCACCCGTCAAGGTGATTTCGCCTCTCTCTAACGAGGTCTTAATCCACTATATTCAACTGAATATTACAGACTGCTTTAACAACTGCTAAAGCCTTCTTGATGCAAACCACAACCCGGTTTGTCAAGGAAACACTTTCTTACAAAGAAGATAAATCTAAGTGTGTGAATGTTTTCTACAAAACTGTATCACAACTGTGATGTATACACAACTTAAAGCTTAGAAACTAGATTGTTAAACAATGATTGAATATGAGAATGTGTAGTGTTTAGCAAAATTGAGAGAAGGAAGATTTTGATCAGCTTTTATGCGTGTAAAGATTTGGAGAGCATTAGCCAATTCAATCTTCAAAGTCTTGTTTATATAGCACTGAGATGATGAACGTTGGAGCAAATATTCTTGATTCAATGCTATTAACAAACTTTCCTTATCAAGCAGATCTTGTCTGGAATGAGGCCGTTGGTATTAATTTGCTTTCAATGCACAGTACCGTTGCTTACTTAATGCAAGTTCTGGCTTGGCTCATTCTTACTCTGCTTAGCTGCTGATGAACTGTTGTGTTTCTTTATCAGAGTGTTGAGCGCAGTTCTGTTCATCAGGCTTCAGCATATACGTGAGTTGATCATCTGATTCTGACATTCTGATATGGCAACTTCTGATGCTGATGTCAGGAACCAAATTCTGATGCTGATTAGGTGTGTTCTTGCTTATATCAATCAGAGTATCTGCAAATCAGAACATAATAATTTAGGCAGCAGATAGTTCATACATGAGTCATATAAATAATATATCTTTTCACTTTTGTTATCATAAAAACTTAAACATAGGGTAGTAGATTCAAACTTTGTTCTAACAATCTCCCCCTTTTTGATGATGACAAAAACTAGATATTTTTTAAATGAAAATAACGTGAAAAGGTATCAGAGGGATGCATCAGAGTAAGAGGTTATCAAAGATATCAGAGTTGGGAGATACTCCCCCTGAGTTTATTACTTCCCTTTGATTACAAGTGTTCTTCAGGATCAGATCTTTTTGCCTTTCTTTGAACATCAGAGTATCAGAGTCTTTGACTATCAGAAGCTTTAGATCAGCATGTCAGAGCAGAGCTTCAGATCAGCGTATCAGAGCTTTTCTTGTCAGAGCTTTGCTTTGGATCAGAGTATTAGAGCAGATCAGAGCTTCATAGTGATCAGAGCTTCATAGCTTTTAGTCTTCAGAGTGTCCAGGAGCTTCCTTGTACCTGTAGACTTTAAGCAAAACAAAAAACATTTTCAAGTATAATAAAGTTAGAATGTTTGAGAATTTCTGTCTTAGTTAACCGTTATTGTTTAAAATATCATTCTTGTTCTCCCCCTTTTTGTCAGCAATCAAAAAGTGTAGGTGAGTGCTAAAAACAATTAAGATCAGAAAAACTTGTCATATTAAAAGGGTTCAGCATCAAAACATGAAAATAGTACAAAACATATTCAAATAGTACATCAGAAAATCAAAGAAAGCATGAAAAAGACATGAATGAAAAAAAAGACTAAGGTTGGGGAGGCAAGCGTGTGAACAGGTTCTCCAGCATGGCTTTGATCTGATCAGCAGTCTCATTCTGCTTGTGCACCATGCTGACAACAGTGTCAATCTTGCTATCCTGCACATCCATTCTTTCTTTCATCTTCTGGTCGTTTTCATCCATCCTCTGCTGCAGACGCATGTCATTCAGCTACAGTTCTTCCAGAGTCTTCCTGTCCAAGGCAGCTTGAGAAGCATCAGAAGCAGGAAGCTTCTGAGAGCTTTTTGCAACATCTTCTGCTTGACTTGCTTCAGCTTGAATGGTCTTGTCTTCTTCTGGTTGCACCTTTGAAGCTAGCTGTTTCTCAGACCAAGGTTCACTATCCAGAGGGAGCACGTCTTCTTTCAGTAGCTGACTTCCAACTTCATTCAGAAGCTTGCTGAAATTCTGTTGTGCCTGCTCATAATTGATGTCCTGCAACTTGAGGGCTTCAGCACGTACCCAAAGTCTGAATTGTGACCAGAGCTGATCAGAAGCAGTTGGGTCAATCATTCCAGGACAGACTTGCTTCAAAGAAGCAATCCATTGCTGCACAACTGTTTCAAAATTCATACTACCAGAGCCAACATCTGGTTGTTTTGGTTTAGGGATGGCTATTTTATGTTTCAGATCAGCAAGACGGTCAAGGATGGTTAAGTCTATGAATGTCCTGCTGGGGTTTTCGGTGGTTTGTTTGGCAGCTGTTTGTTTTGGAGATGGAGTGGGAGAATCAGAGATTATGATTGGACTGCTTGGTGTTTTGGGAGTATTTGGTGGTGTAGATTCTGGTGAGGATGGCAACTGTGCCAAGGTGATTGTTGTTCCACCTGGCAGCTGGATTGCCAGAGGTGATGGTTGAGGTGAATGAGGTTCAAATGGTTGAGGAGAAGGAGTTTCAGAGTGATGAAACTCAGGTTGAGGTGATGGTGGATGAATTTCTGGTTGAGGAGAGGGAGATGGAATTGCTGGTTGAGGAGAAGTTGTTGGAATTTCTGGTTGTTCAGGGATAAGGGGTTCTTCTGGAATTGATGAGAGAGGTTGTTGTTGTTCTGGTTCTTCAGCAGATTGTTGTTGTTGTGGTTTTGGAGGAGGGACAATTTGTGGTTCAGAGTTTGGATTGGCAGAGTGATTAGAAGTGTGTTGATCAATGTCAGACAGCACTTTGTCAATTGCTGATGTTGTTGAGATTGTTGGTTTGGGATGTTTGGTTCTGGGTCTTCTGAGTTTTAATGCCTCAGAAGGGTCATCTTCTGGTTCAGTTTCATCTATTGTATGGATGGGGATTGAGATTCTATGAGAGGTTTGAGGAGGAATAGATGCTGGAATAGTAGAAGAATTTAAAACAGAAGCAGCAGATAAATTACCTCTTTTCTTGGGTGTCTGCTGGGATGATCCTTCTGAAGGTGCCTTCCTCTTCTTCGTCTTCTTCAGAGTCACTTCTTGTTGAGGTTGATGCAGAGCTTTGATAATCAGATTTGGATCTATACCATCTGCCTTGCATGCATCCAAGTATCTGAGAACCACCTCTGGTTTAGATTCTATCTCAGAAAATAAAGGAAAGTCACTCAGAGGAACTCTTCTACTGGTGATATCAGCAATAGGAGTAGCTCTGGGTTCCTTTTGGATATTCTCTATCAACTTCATTTTCTTCAAGTTCTTCGCATTCAGAGGCTTCCCAACTGTTGGTTCAATGGTGCTTAGCTCTTGAGCTTCTATCAGATGCTCTATCAGCCTATTCTCTGTCAGAATATCTGATATCAACCTTCCAAAGGGTATCCAATCCCTCTTGGTTCTTTCTTATTCCCTGGTTTCCTTCACACTTGTTCTGAGGTGGTTGAACAGAAAATGAGCCAGGTTGATTTTTACCTTCTGATCAATAAAGTAGATTAGAAATTGCTGATCCACATTTATGTAATCAGGTGAACTGGTTGGCTTCCTATGGTTGAAGCACCCCAGAATTATCTTAGCCCAAACTCTGTAATGATCCTTCAGATCTTTGATCTTGCTGCTGGGCACCCCATGGGTGAAAATCCTTGCAGCTATCACGCCCACGTCAGCACATCTTTCAGCCATGTCCACACAGCGGACGCCACCGCCACTGTAACCGATTAACCTTGCAATGTGATCCTCAGTGATCACAATCTTCTTCCCCATAACGAAGGAGGTGACTAGATGTGTTGAAGCCTTGGCATGAATCCAGAATTCTTTGACTAGCATAGGGAATGTTGGTCCAACCAACCTGTCAAAATACCTTTCCCATTTCTGTGCCCTAACTTCTTCTGTTAGGTCAAAACCGTTCTCCTTCAAGCTTCCAAAATCAATGATCAATTCAGATAGCACTTCAAGATTCTTCACAGGAGTGAGGAGTGTTATGAATGGCACTTGATACTGTTCAGATGATGCTTTCTTCTGAGTACCTGCAGAAGCACTGCTGGAGGTTGCCATGTTCACACTAAAGGATTTTGAGAAGAAACTGAGAAAAAGAGGTTTTGCAAGAGATGAACACAGAAAAATGCAGAGAATGCTTGAGTATTAGTGAGAAACTGTAAAGAATTTAGAATGAGCGGTTTATGTGATTAAATAGAGTTTCAGAATATTTTGAAAAAAATAAAAGTTTTTTAAGAAAGAGAAAAATCATGATTGCATTTTAAAAGCATGATTACTTTTTATTAAATGCTTGCTGATTTTGGGGGATTTGAGAAAGATACTTAAAAACGGTTACCAGACATGTGTCTCAATGCACCCAATCAGCGCTTTGTCTTCTCAGAAGCGTGCACGCGTTCTGCTTCAGAGATTTGCTGATGATTGGATGACACTTGTTTGATGTAGTGATCAGCACGTCTGTCTTTGAGCTTAGACTCTCAGATCTTTAGACTTGCATCTGATACAATCTGCATGTTCTATCTTTCTGAAGGAAGATTGATCAGAAGTTCACAGTAAAACAATCACATTTTGAAGGTAAATATATGGAATTAAAACATTTTCACTCTGGGCAGACTTTCATGCTGAGATGTTTCAGAATGAAATTAAACCTATCTTCTGAAAGAGGCTTAGTAAAGATATCAGCCCATTGATGGTCTGTATCTATAAATTTTAAGTTCAAAATTCCTTTCTGAATATAGTCCCTAATGAAGTGATGTTTTATTTCTATATGCTTAGCTCTAGAATGTAAAATGGGATTCTTACTTAAGCAAATAGCAGAAGTATTATCACAGAGTATAGGAATGTTACTCTCAAAAATCTGGAAGTCTTCAACCTGACTTTTCATCCAGAGCATTTGTGTGCTACATCCTGCTGCTGCTATGTACTCAGCTTCTGCTGTTGATAGCGCAATTGTTGATTGCCTTTTGCTGGACCAAGAGATCAGATTTTCTCCCAGAAACTGGCAGCTTCCAGAAGTACTTTTTCGTTCCACTCTGTCTCCAGGAAAATCAGCATCGCAGTAGCCTACTAAGCTGTAATCACTAGATTTTCTATAAAACAAACCCAGATTAGTAGTACCTTTCAGATACTTGAAAATTCGCTTAACAGTTGTTAAGTGAGATTCTCTAGGATCTGATTGGAATCTAGCACAGATACAAACACTAAATAATATGTCAGGTCTTGAAGCAGTCAGATAGAGGAGAGAACCAATCATACCTCTGTAGACTTTCTGTTCTACATTTTTGCTTACCTCTTCTCTTTCCAGAATGCACGTGGGATGCATTGGAATCTTTGATGGCTTACATTCTGAGAGGTCAAATTTCTTCAGAAGATCTCTGATGTATTTGCTCTGATGAATGTAAGTTCCCTCTGGAGTTTGATTGATCTGAATTCCTAGAAAGAATTTCAGTTCCCCCATGAGACTCATCTCAAATTCTGCCTGCATACACTTAGCAAATTTTCTTCCAAGAGAAGGATTAGTAGAACCAAAAATAATATCATCAACATAAATTTGACAGACTAAGATGTCATTCTTAACTGATTTACAGAATAGAGTAGTGTCCACTTTCCCTCTGGTGAATTCATTTTCTAATAGAAAGTTACTCAGCCTTTCATACCAAGCTCTAGGAGCTTGTTTCAGACCATATAGTGACTTCTTTAGTTTGAAAACATGTTCTGGATGTTTTGTATTTTCAAACCCAGGGGGTTGGTGTACATAGACTTCTTCTTCTATATAACCATTTAAGAATGCACTTTTGACATCCATCTGATACAGAGTGATGCCTCTATTAACAGCAAATGAAATTAAAAGTCTGATAGATTCTAACCTGGCGACTGGGGCAAAGGTTTCTGTGTAGTCTATCCCCTCTTGCTGACTATAACCTTGTGCAACCAGTCGTGCCTTGTTTCTGATGACTTCACCTTGTTCATTTAGTTTGTTTCTGAACACCCATCTTGTTCCAATGACGTTGAATCCTTTTGGTCTGGGAACAAGATCCCATACGTCGTTTCTGGTGAATTGATTCAGCTCTTCTTGCATTGCCAGAATCCAGTCATTATCCAGAAGTGCTTCATCAATAGAAGAAGGTTCAATCAGAGATACAAGTCCCATGAGAGTTTCTTCAGAGTTTCTGAAGCTTGCTCTTGTTCTGATTGGATCTTCCTTTCTTCCTAAGATAGTCTCTTCTGGGTGATCCAAGCTGCTTCTGGGTAATCTCTTCTGAGGTTGATCAGCAGCTGTTGTAGGATTGCTAGCAGTGCTCCTTTCAGACGTTGAAGGAGTGTCTGAGTTGAGAGCTTCTGATGACTTGTCTTCAGAACCTGTAAATTCAATTTCCATACCTGCAAAAACTTCATTCTGCTTTGACTTTTCAGAGTCAAGCTTATCATCAAAACGAACACTGATTGATTCTTCCACAATCTGTGTTTCTGTATTGTATACTCTGTACCCTCTTGAGCGTTCAGAGTATCCTAACATGATACACTTCTGTGCTTTAGATTCAAACTTGTTCAAATAATTCTTTGTATTTAATATAAAGCAAGTACATCCAAATGGATGAAAATATGAAATGTTGGGCTTTCTGTTCTTCCACAATTCATATGGAGTCTTTTCCAGAATAGGTCTTATTGAGATTCTATTCTGAATGTAGCACGCTGTGTTTATTGCCTCTGCCCAGAAGGTCTTAGCAACGTTTGTCTCATTGATCATGGTTCTGGCCATTTCTTGCAATGTTCTGTTCTTTCGTTCTACAACTCCATTTTGTTGGGGAGTTCTAGGACAAGAGAAATCATGCAGAATGCCTCTGTCATTAAAGAATGACTCAAAATCTTTGTTTTCAAATTCTCCACCATGATCACTTCTGACTTTAACGATTCTAAGATCCTTTTCATTCTGAACTTGGTTACAGAAGGTAACAAACACAGAGTGTGACTCGTCCTTGTGTCTTAAGAACTTTACCCATGTCCATCTGCTATAGTCATCTACGATTACTAACCCATACTTCTTTCCACTGACTGAAGCAGTTTTAACTGGTCCAAATAAGTCAATGTGCAGAAGTTCTAATGGCTTAGAGGTAGAAACAACATTTTTGGATTTAAAAGAAGGTTTTGCAAACTTGCCTTTCTGACATGCTTCACACAGAGCATCTGAATTGAACTTCAAATTAGGAAGTCCTCTGACCAAATTGAGTTTGTTAATCTGAGATATTCTTCTCATACTAACATGCCCCAATCTTCTGTGCCAGATCCATTGCTCGTTGTTAACAGACAGAAGACATTTTACATTCTGACTCTTTAGTTCAGAAAGTTTGATTTTGTAAATGTTGTTTTTTCCTCTTACCATTAAACAGGATAGTCCCATCTTTCTGACTAACAGCTTTACATGATTTTTGATTAAAGATTATATCATAACCGTTATCACTTAATTGACTTATGGATAACAGATTATGCATCAATCCATCTACTAGCAGAACATTATTAATAGAGGGAAGATTTCCATTACCTACAGTTCCAGAGCCAATTATCTTTCCCCTCTGATTGCCTCCAAAGCCAACGTGGCCTCCAGGCTTAAGTTCCAGGCTTTGGAACATATGCCTTCTTCCCGTCATGTGTCGTGAGCAGCCAGAGTCTAGGTACCATGACTGGTGTTTCTGACTTGCTGCTAAAGATATCTGCAACATGTATTATTTTATCCTTAGGTACCCAGATTTTCTTGGGTCCTAATTTGTTAGTTTTACCAAAACTCTGGTTGAATTTTGGTTTCATAGAGTACTTACTGCTAGTGTATTTAATATCATGTGTGTGACCATACACAAAATGTGAATTCAGAGGAGTGTGTTTAATGGTTAAGTCCATGACATTCTTTGGTGTAGGAACCTTACCTTGGTATCCTATTCCTTTCCTGCCGTTTCTGCTAACTCCATAGATCATTGAAGCCATTTTGCTTCTATCTATGCTTTTAGCGAGGAACTTCTGGAAACTGTGATCATACTCCTTGATGATCTCATCAGCGTTGCTGGGAGTTTCAGAAATTGGTTCCTTCTGAGAGTTTTGTAAAGTGTTTTCTAATTTTGAAATCTTATTTCTCAGCTCAGAATTCTCCAATTTGAGACTCTCAGTCTTATTAGAGTCAGATTCAAGATTCCTTTTCAGGTCTCTGAATTTAACTCTAATTTGCTGATACCGTTCCAGAATCTCATTAAGGCTTTCAGCAAGTTCAGCCTTTGTAAAGTTAACAGCAAAGTTAGGAAATACCTCTTCAGTATCTGATTCTGAGTCTGATTCAGAAGCTTCACTATCTTCTGATATGTTAGCCATGAGAGCTATGTTTGCCCTCTCATCATCTGATTCTGAGTCAGCTTCAGACGAGTCAGAGTCATCCCATGTAGCCATGAGACTTTTCTTCTTCTCTCTTCCAAACTTCTTTTTGGGCTTTTCCCTCTGAAGCTTTGGGCAGTCATTCTTATAGTGTCCTTGCTCATTGCACTCATAGCAGATGATGTCCTTGGTGTTTGGCTTTTTGCTACTGGAGGAGCCTTCAGATCTTCTGTATCCAGAGGAAGAATCTGTCCTTCTGTATCTGGAAGAAGACTCGTTCTGATCAGATCTTCTGGGATTCCTGAACTTCCTTTGTCTATGCTTCCACAGTTGATTTACTCTTCTGGAGAGGAGAGAGAGTTCGTCTTCTTCTGATGAGGATCCATCAGATGTTTCTTCAACTGCCTGCAAAACTTTAGACTCAAATTTTTTGTTAGATTTTAATGCTAAAGGCTTACCTTGCTTCTGAGGCTCGTCAGCTTCTAGCTCTATCTCATGACTTCTGAGGGAGCTGATAAGTTCCTCCAGAGTGATTTTGTTGAGATCTTTAGCTAGCTTCAGAGCTGTAACCATTGGTCTCCACTGCTTGGGTAAACTTCTGATGATTTTCTTGACATGGTCAGCAGTAGAGTATCCTTTGTCCATAACCTTGAGACCAACTACCAGAATCTGGAATCTTGAGAACATTGTTTCAATGGATTCAGATTCTTCCATTTTGAACGCCTCATACTTCTGAATGAGCGCCAGAGCTTTAGTTTCTTTGACCTGAACGTTGCCCTCATGCGTCATTCTGAGAGAGTCAAAAATGTTCTTTGCTGTGTCTCTGTTGGAGATCTTTTCATATTCAGTATAGGAGATGGCGCTGAGGAGGATGGTTCTGGCCTTGTGGTGATTCTTGAAGTCACGCTTTTGTTGGTCAGACATTGTTTTTCTATCAATCTTCTGACCGCTTGCATTCACAGGATGCGTGTATCCATCTGTCACCATATCCCACAGATCAGCATCATGTGCCAGAAAGAAGCTTTCAATTCTGTCTTTCCAGTAATCAAAGTTTTCTCCATCAAAGACTGGAGGTTTGCCGCTGAATCTGTCTCTGTCCTCATTGTTGTCATTGCTGATGTGAGAATTGTTTCCTGCCATTGTGTTTTTCTGACGCTGGATCTTGTACTGACACGGTTAATTGTTTTAGCTCAGAACCAGGCGCTCTGATGCCAATTGAAGTAGTGAAAAACACAAGAATGGGGGGTTGAATTGTAAAACTGAAATCTAATGCAATGAACAAGATATTTTTATCCTGGTTCGTTTGATCTCAAACTACTCCAGTCCACCCGTCAAGGTGATTTCGCCTCTCTCCAACGAGGTCTTAATCCACTATATTCAACTGAATATTATAGACTGCTTTAACAACTGCTAAAGCCTTCTTGATGCAAACCACAACCCGGTTTGTCAAGGAAACACTTTCTTACAAAGAAGATAAATCTAAGTGTGTGAATGTTTTCTACAAAACTGTATCACAACTGTGATGTATACACAACTTAAAGCTTAGAAACTAGATTGCTAAACAATGATTAAATATGAGAATGTGTAGTGTTTAGCAAAACTGAGAGAAGGAAGATTTTGATCAGCTTTTATGCGTGTAAAGATTTGGAGAGCATTAGCCAATTCAATCTTCAAAGTCTTGTTTATATAGCACTGAGATGATGAACGTTGGAGCAAATATTCTTGATTCAATGCTATTAACAAACTTTCCTTATCAAGCAGATCTTGTCTGGAATGAGGCCGTTGGTATTAATTTGCTTTCAATGCACAGTACCGTTGCTTACTTAATGCAAGTTCTGGCTTGGCTCATTCTGACTCTGCTTAGCTGCTGATGAACTGTTGTGTTTCTTTATCAGAGTGTTGAGCGCAGTTCTGTTCATCAGGCTTCAGCATATACGTGAGTTGATCATCTGATTCTGACATTCTGATATGGAAACTTCTGATGCTGATGTCAGGAACCAAATTCTGATGCTGATTAGGTGTGTTCTTGCTTATATCAATCAGAGTATCTGCAAATCAGAACATAATAACTTAGGCAGCAGATAGTTCATACATGAGTCATATAAATAATATATCTTTTCACTTTTGTTATCATCAAAACTTAAACATAGGGTAGTAGATTCAAACTTTGTTCTAACATCGTCCCCTTGGTGTGATGAGATGGGTTTATTTGCAAAATGTTGCTCTTTTTGGCAGTGTTGGCATTATTGTTGGTATTTATTTCCTAGGTAACTGGACCAAGGAAGTATATTTTCTAAGAAGTGTTGAGACAATTGTCAGCTTTTGGGTTTTCACCTGCCGAGTGTGGAGTTTGATTTAAAATCCCCAAGAGTTTGACCTCTTTCTATATGTTGACTTCTTGATTCCCCAAGAAGGCTATCCCAGGGCACCTTTTATGGGAATAGGTTTGTGTGATATGAAGACTCAATCTGAAATTCCCCAGTGAAGGCCTCGCTTAGTTCATAGAAGTTTTTCCTCCCCGTGCATGCTGAGATTTAACTCATTTGTGAAGCATCTCCTTTCAGCGGTATTTGCATTCTGTTTGATTGCCCGATAATCAGGAAATGGCAGTGTTTTATTTAAGAAGTGTTGAATTGGTTATCAACTTTTTGGGTTTTCGCTTGCCAAGTGTTGGGTTTGATTTTAAATCCCCATAAGATTGATTCCTTGCTGTAATGTTTGACTTCTTAACTCTCCAAGTTGTTATCCCCATGAGATTTCGTACTCTTTCCCCAGAGAAGTTGGTGTGATGCTTACTCTCAAAATTGAAGGGCGTATCCCTGTGTTCCCCAATAAAGAACATATATGGGCTTCCTTTCTTTGATGTGGTGTTGACCTCCCCAGTGGAGTCAGCACGAAGTCCCCGGGTGATGTCTTGATGATAAGGCGCTATCTCCCCTAGTGAAGTCTGAATGTTATTTCCCCAATCAAGTCCGCTCGAAATCCTCAGTTGATATTTTGGCCAATATGGTTTCCATCCGCCTTATTCGAAATCAGTACTGCAATTCCCAGTAGAAGTGCTACGCATGAAACATTTGTTTCTGCATTGAAGTTTGAGTGATATTCCCTAGTGAAGCCTGGAGAAGAATGTTATATCTTTGTATCTGTACTGTTTTCTCTCTATGATTTGTTTACTTCCGGATTATGTTTCTTCCCAATGAAGTTAAGCCATGCAGTAGGACTTCGTTTCCTCAATTGGTGCTTATTTTCTTATGGAATGGTCGTTTTGGATGTGATTTAGCCGAGTGTTGATTGTGCCCGAGTTGGTTTTGTTTGTATATCCCCAGTATTATATGTTTGTTTTGTCAGCATATACATGATAACACTCATTCATTCATACATACATCATGCATAGTTAAATTTAGCGAATCATTGCTCATTCGTATTCATCAATATCTTGTTGACATATTACCCTGTTTTGCAGAGTTGTGTTGTCCTCTCTCCAATAGAGTGTCAGCCTTAGGCAGAAAGTGTATATTCTTTCAATTTCCCTACTGAGTTATCCCTCGTGGAAGATTTTTTGCTTTAGCCTTCCTGTACATCCCTTGGTCTGGATGATTTGGGTTTCCCCTTTGAGTTTATTTCTCGAAGGATGTGTTTTGGCTGACTGTTTTACTCCAGTTTACTTCTGGTTTGAATCTTTGCTTCCCAGCAATATTATTACTTTTGATCTCTGCAAGCTTCGAGCCTTGGTTTGAGTGTGCATTTATTTTGCACGAGAAGACTTTGTCTCCTCAGCAAGAATATGTTGGAATTTCCCCAGGAAGCTATTTTGTGTTGCCCAGGAAGCCATTTTGTGTTCCCCGGGAAGCCATTTTATTTTCCCCAAGAAGCCATTTTGTTTTCCCCAGGAAGCTATATTGCCTTTCCCATGAAGTCACGATTCATTCCCTGGGAAGTTATGACATTTCCCCCAGGAAGTCATTTTACAATCCTCCATAACAGTAAGTAGCAGGTCTCTTTATTTGAACAACTTGTATTTCCCCGTAAAAGTCGACGTTACTTTTTTTCTATCTTCTCTATGAGTGAATAGTTTGCAGTTTGTTATCAAATTACTCCAGTGGATGGTGTGATACGGTGGGAGAACTGACTTGAGGGTTTTGCATTTGATCGCAAATGTTGCGGTTAGCAAAAGTCGCCACCGACTTTTCTTTTATCTAAAAGGAAAGGTGAAAAAGCACAGGAAAGACCTTTGAGATTATTTCTTGAGTTTGGGGGGTAGATTATGAAAAGGGAATGTATTAGCACCATTTTCATCCATGTTTTTCCATGGGCTCTTAGTTACTTGCTAGATCACTTGCTTTTTTGTTTGAAATTGTGTTTTGTGTGGTTTTTGAAAGTATTTTGTGAAGAGGCCATTATTTTGGCAATCTTTGTAATGATTCTCGTTCGTAAGAATATATACAAAGATGTTGATCTTTTGAAAATGTTTTCAAGTTTGTAAGATACTTTGAAATGTGTAGGTGTTTGTTCTAGAAATAGCAAGGATGTTTGTTTTGAAATGGAGCAAGTAATTAGGAGCATTCTACCTACTCAAAAGTCTTTCTTGTTCATTTTCTTTTCCTTTGACATTGTTATCTTACCATTGATTTGGTAAGTAACCCTATCTTTGGATGTAAACGGGACGGGCGTGGGTCATCGTATAACCATTATTAGCAATATTGAAAGGTGTCTTAGCATTTTTCTTTAGGGACTAAGATCATTTGAAAGGCAACTTAGATAGCGTCATCCAGGGACCATGATCTTGTATTTGCTTATTTTTTGCTAAGACACCTCACATGCATAATATGGTTATTTTTTATAAGGCAACCAAGTGGAATAACCCTAGGGGTGCTTGTGTGCAAATGTATTGTTTTCATGCTTGATTTAGGCTTGAATTAGGGTTTTCTATTTATTGGTTTTAAGTCTTTCCATAAAAACCCTAATTACTAACAATTATATATGAAGCGATAAATTGCGGAATTTAAAGTTACTACGCTATTACAAACTTTGTGGGAGGGGGTGTACAAATCATAAACGGGGATTACAAGAAATTAAACCCTAATTAGTCTATTACAACCAAATTGAATTTATACAAGAATTGAAATAAATAATATATAAGATGAATTAAATATGCAAGAAGGTAAATGTGAAGAAAATGGATATTTTGTTTGATGTTTTATGAAAAATGAATTTTACCTTAACCTAATAAATTAAAGAAAATAGTTTATAAAGTTTGAAATTATTGAGAAAGGATTTTAGATGAAAACCCTAATTCTATTAATTAATCAAAAGAAAATAAGTTTAAGAAAAGTATTTTTTGCATTTTTTATCTTGAAAATATTTATAGTATTATAGAATATTTTTAGTCTTTTTGGTATTAAAATAATATTTTTTAATGGCGTGAAGAAAAATAAAAAAATAATATTAATTAAGTTTGTAAGATTTACTTAATAAAATAAATAAAGTATAATAAATGAAAATATTTTTTGTGAGGAAAATAAAATAAACCAAGTCAAAATATAAATACATCATTTTTTTGTATTTTATGATTTTTTTAGTATTTAAAAAAAAATATTTAAGAAAATAAAATGAAAATAAAATGGAAAATAAAATAAATGGGCCAGGGGTGTCAAAAGCCTGCAGGGGGGTTAGTAAGCAAAAAACAAAACAAAAGCTAAGCCCAAAAGGCCCAGCGCCTATTTGCTGAAGCAAAAAGAAAGGAAAATGACCAAAAATGTAAAACAAATGCAAAAAGGCAACACTGAGGTTCGAACCCATGACCTCTACCAATAATGCAGGCTGCCTTACCACTGGGGTGGTTTTGCATCCGTTAATATAACTAAAACAATAATTACATAACACAAAACACACCCTGATTACACTTCATGTTCAACCTCCAGCCAAAGGACTTGTATCTTCTTCATCTCTCAACAAAAATGAAAAGTTCAAACATGAAAGTTGTGGCATTTTTCCCATGAATCCAACCATATAAACAACTTAAGCTAACAATCAAAGATGAATGAGAATTTTTTTAGCCCTAATTCAAAACCTAAAAATTTCAGAAAATTTCAACCCTAAAATTCTTTAAGCCCAGGCCATATAAATGTAAACTATGGATATGTACAGCTTCGTGGGTATGGTATCTACATTTTATCTTCACAAACCAAACACAAATGATGCCTGCATGAAGAGATAGAAGTTTGAAAACTTACCTCTTGCAGCTGAAGTCGTGTATGGAGTTTGAGCAACCTTTGTGATGGCCTGATGATTTCTGTAGCTTGCCTGGACCTCCTTGAATGTGTTCCAACTCCCACTTTGCTTTGAGGATGGCTGGAACTCCTAACTCAAGTTGCAAGCTTCAGTTTTGAAAATGGTGAATGATGATGGAGGAGTTACAGTTAGGAAATGAGGGCCTGGATCACTTTGATATGATTAGTTTTTAAAACGCACGAGTGGAAATGAAGATGGTGAGTTTTTTGCTCAGAACTATCAAGTTTGGGCAGTTCTGTGTAGCAAGATGCTTGGGAGTGTTTTAGGGCTTGTCAAAAACGTGTGTTGTATTGCAATTGACTTGTTAATATGTATGGAAAAGATTAGAGCACAAAATCACTCAAGGTTTCTGAGTTCTAGGGTTATGGCTCTATAACTTGCTTTTTAAGAAAAGTGAAGTGACAAATCTCAAGTATTATACAAGCATGTTCTGAGCTTCTTGAGACCTTAGACACATTTATTTTGGTTTATAGGGGTTGTGTGTGCAGAAATAACAAGTTAGAAGCTTAAGACAAGTTGACTTTGTGATTAAAGCAACCTTTCAAAAATGGAATGGTAACTTTCTTCCTAAAATGGAAAATTGGCTTGGACAATGCTTGGAACACTTGGATAATAGCTCAAAAGCAAGTGTAATCTTCTGATTATGGATAGATCTTGAGGTTTAGAGGCCTGCAAAACAAGATTGTGTAGAATAGTTTTGAGATTGACTTCTTGTTCATCACAAAATGGCTTATAATTTAAGTGACAAAACCCTAACTTTATCTCTTCGATTCTCCCTACTCAAGAATGACCTCAAGGAGTTATTGGACATTTCGGAAAGCTTGTAACATGCTCTACAACCCCTATTTGAATTGATTTTGTATATTCCCCTTGGAACTATGTGAAAAGTGTCATAAAGTTAGGTCAAAATCCTGTCCAAATTAGGGCAAAATTTCACTAAGTGTTTTGTTTCATGACCATATATTCATAAAATTGTAACTTTAGATACAAGCATTTTTGGAAGAAGTTGTGTGAGGAAAAGTTGTAGATTTCATGGAGATCTACAACTTTCATGTTGGAAGTTTCTCTTGAATCATTTTTCATCATGGTGAAAATTTGGCTCAAAGTTATGAAAAAATAAGAAATTTTCCATACTTAGAAAAATTTCTAAGTTAAGAAATTTTAACATTTCAAGATGAAATCTTGAATTCTTGATTTCTTGATGAAAAAGTTTCATATTTTGACATGTTTTGATGAATTGTGATCTTTGGTACTTGAATTTGACCAAAAAGTCAAAGTTTGACTTTTCAATATACATTTGATTTTTGATCAATTGATTGCAAAATTCATCTGTCAACCCAATGGATTTGCAATGTTTTGAACCATTTCATTAGGTCAAAATGATGCAATTTGACTCTTGGGATCATGCCTTAAACCAATAAACCATTTGTTGGGTTAAAAATCAGAAATTACCCTTTCCCAGTCAAAACCCTAATTTTGACCATGTTGCCCTTTTGGAGATTTGATCAAATTTCTTGAGGAATTGTGGTCCAAACTTGATCAAATTATACATATGAGTTTAAAATGTTGATGTGGATAAAAAATTATGAAGTTTGACTGTAAATTGACTATAGTTAACTTTTTCCCCAATACAACTGATTTTTAGGTCAATTGCTCAATTGACTGAGCAAAAATGTGATCCAAGGATTGAAACTTGACATGAGTAATTTTGGGGGTCCATAATGATCCATGATTGGACACTAGAGTGCCCAGAAATTTGCACTCAACGATGTGATGGTTGAGGGAATGGGCTTAAATATGCCATTTAGAGAGGTGACATAAAGTTGTAGGATATGGGCTTGTAGACGCCATCCAAAAGTGATTGTTTGAATTTTAACTTGTAACTGAAAGAATGAGTATCAGAATGGCGTCCATGTCTGGAGTGTATCTGAACTGTATCTGGGAGCTGATTTTGAATGAGTATCAGGATGGCATCCATGTCTGGAGCATATCTAAACTGTATCTGAAAGCTGGTTTTGAATGAGTATCAGAATGTCATCAGTATCTGGAGCGTATCTGAAAGTCGAATCTGAATGAGTATCAGAATGGCATGTGTCTGGAGTGCATCTGAACTGTATCTGAGAGCTGAATATGAATGAGTATCAGAATGGCATCCGTGTCTGGAGCGTATCTGAACTGTATATGAAAGCTGGTTTCGAATGAGTATCAGAATAACATCCGTTCCTGGAGCGTATCGGTACTGTATCTGTAAACTTTGAACATTGTTAATGGTAGCTGTTAACCTTATCCTAAAAAGGGAAATGTTAGCTAAGATGCAAAGTCATGTTGTATGAAATGTATGATATAATGCATTCATTTTATCAATGTTTATGATATACGGATGCAATGTATGCGTATGTGAGCTAGTCTATTGCGTTGTTTGTTGGATTGGGGGAAAATAAATCTCTGAATGTTGTTGAGGATATGTAAGTCTTCATGTCTTGAAGTGTTGATGAATTTCCGTTTAGAGAAATAAACTCTGTTGTAAGGGAAATGCCATGTACTGCTTGAAAAATCTGTTTGGCGGATCTGGAGAAATTGGATGATTTCTACTGGGGATTGATGATTGGAAGCTTTGTTCCGCTGGAGATTAAACTGTACACTGAGGGGGATTTTTATGGAAAATAACTTAAAGAGATTTCCTTATCTCTTAAAGCCATCAGTAATTGTCTTTTATTTTGTTTATTTGTAAACAGTAATTATGTTCAAATGCATATGTTCAACAATGAATCATTGGACGTTTTTGTAAACAAAACACAAGCGTAACGAAAAACAGATAGTTTTTTGCACTTTCAAGGAGATATCTTTATATTGACTTTAAAGAAGTATTTTTGTACAATGAGAAAAATATTCTAGTACGAGAATGTTGTCGTAAAAAATGAAAATTTTGATACAAAGAAAAGATAACTATGTATAATAATCCCATGGGGTTCCCATTCCTCTATAGCCTTCGTATCTCTGAGCATCTTGTCTATTTGTTGCCTTTTCCGCAAAGTGATCCAACGGGACATAATCATACGCTTTAATTCCCTAACTTTTGCTTGGACTGCCCTTTCGGGTTTTCAGTTCACCGGGAAACCCTTTTTTACCCAAGTCGCCCTCCATGGTGGTCAAGATCATTGCGCCACTAGAGAATATGTTTTCGATTACAAATGGTCCTTCGTAGGTAGGAGTCCATTTGCCCCTGGGATCACCTTGCGGTAGTATGATGCACTTGATCACCAGATCCCCGACATGGTACACTTGGCGTCTGACCTTCTTGTTGAAAGCCTTGACCATCATCTTTTGATTCATTTGACCATGGCAAAAAGTAGTAAGCCTTTTCTCATCAATCAGGTTCAATTGATCAAGTTGAGTCTGGATCCAATCTTCTTCGTTCAACCCCGCATCCTTCATAATTCTTAGAGAGGGGATCTGGACCTCGATAGGCAAGACAACCTCCATGTTGCCCCGGTTGATGTGCGAGTTGTGGTACGATACCCGTGGAGAGCGAATGGTAGCATCTCATGCCAGTCTTTGTATGTGACTGTCATTTTCTGTATGATCTTTTTAATGTTCTTATTTGCAGCTTCGACAGCACCATTCATCTTCGGTCGATAAGGGGAAGAATTGTGATGCTGAATCTTAAATTGCTTGCACAGGGTGGTGATCATAGTTTTGTTGAGATTTATACCATTGTCATTAATGATCCTCTCTGGGATACCGTACTGACAAATGAGATTCTGCTTGATGAACCGGGCGACAACATTCTTGGTGACGGAAGCGAAGGAGGCTGCCTCAACCCACTTTGTAAAATAGCCAATGGCCACTAGGATGAAGCGGTGTCCATTGGAGGTTGTTGGCTTGATTTCCCCAATCATATTTATTCCCCGCATAACAAAGGTCCAAGGAGCCGCCAAGACATTCATAGGAACCGGAGGTACGTGCACTTTATCAGCATAAATCTGACACTTATGGCACGTTCGAGAGTGTTGATAACAATCTGCTTCCATGGTAGACCAATAATAGCCTTCTTGTAGGATTTTCTTTGCCATCGTATGCCCACTGGAATGGGTGCCAAAAGCGCCTTCATGCAATTCATCCATGATCCTTTCAGATTCAACCTTGTCTACGCACCTAAGTAACACAAAGTCATGGTTGCGTTTGTAAAGAATGCCATTACTAAGGAAGAATTTAGCAGAGAATCACCTTAAGAACTTCTTATCGTTTACTGAAGCTCCTTTTGGATATTCTTGGGCTTCGAGATACCTCTTAACTTCGTGAAACCAAGGTCGGTCCACTATTTCTTCAATATTAATCTCGTGATAGTGTGCTGGTTCCTCCATTCACTCGATGGTGATCTGGGGAGCCTCGTTATCCCATTTAAGTTTAAACATAAATGAGATTGTAGCTAGTGTGTTCGCTAGCTGATTTTCTTTTCGCGGGAAATGTTCTAAGGTAATCTTCTCAAAATATGGGAGCAACGTCAAAACATGTTCTTTGTAATGGATATGGTTAGGGTGTTTGGTGTCCCATTCCCCTTTGATCTGGCTAATAACCAAAGCTGAATCTCCAAATACATTCAAAGATTTAATCCCCAAGTCTATGGCAGTCTATGGTTAGGGTTATTTGTACAATTGAAGCAAAGTCTTGCCGTAAATGGAGTATGACATCCTTCTGGAGATATGAGTACAACACCAATACCATTGCCGAGTGCGTTAGATGCCCCGTCAAAAACCAGGGTCCACCGGGATCCTTGTTCAGGTCAGTCATATGGTCTGAATTCTTCATAGTTATTTACCATCATGATGTCTTCATCTGGAAATTCGAACTTCATGGACTGGTAGTCTTCTACAGCTTGGTGAGCAAGGTGATCAACTAGTACACTACCCTTTATTGCTTTCTGGGTAGTATACCATATGTCATATTCTGTCAGGATCATTTGCCATCTCGCTACTCTCCCAGAGAGAGCAGGCTTCTCGAAGATGTATTTTATCAGATCCATTTTAGATATTAACAAGGTAGTATGGGTCAGCATATATTGTCTTAGCCGGCGAGCAGCCCATGCCAGAGCGCAGCAAGTTTTCTCTAGAAGTGAATATCTTTTTTCACAGTCGGTAAACTTTTTGCTCAGGTAATAAATAACGTGCTCTTTTCGGCCAGACTCGTCATGCTGCCCCAACACACACACCCATTGAATTTTCCAAGACAGTCAGATACATGATCAATGGTCTTCCTTCGACTGGTGGCATCAACACAGAAGGCTCTTATAGGTACTCTTTGATTTTGTCGAAAGCAATTTGGCATTCTTCATTCCATTTGACTACTTGATCTTTCTTCAATAGTTTGAAGATTGGCTCACATGTAGCTGTTAGGTCAGAAATGAATCTGGCAATGTAGTTTAAACGTCTCAAGAATCCTATGACTTCCTTCTCGGTACGAGGAGCAGGCATCTCTTGTATCGCTTTCACCTTAGAAGGATCTAATTTAATACCCTTATTGCTGACAACAAAGCCTTGGAGTTTACCAGACCTCAGCCCAACTGTGCATTTATTCAGGTTCAACCTCAACTTGTACTTCTTTAGTCTCTCAAACAGTTTTTGTAAATGATCAAGATGCTCTTCTTCTGTTTGAGATCTAGCTATCATGTGGTCCACATAGACCTTTATTTCATGATGTATCCTGTCGTGAAATAGAGCTACCATGGCACGTTGATAGGTTTCCCCAGCATTCTTTAGTCCGAATGGCATAATCTTGTAGCAAAATGTTCCCCATTATGTGACAAAAGTTGTCTTTTCCATGTTTTCAGGCGCCATTTTGATTTGGTTGTAACTTGAGAAAACTTCCATGAAAGAAAACACTTTGTGTTGTATCGTATTGTCAACTAAGATGTCAATGTGGGGAAGTGGTAAATCATCTTTAGGGCTTGCCCTATTCAAATCTCTGTAGTCCACGCACATTCGTACCTTGCCGTCTTTCTTGGGCATGAGAACAACATTGGCAACCCATTACAGATAGGAGGTGACATCCAAGAATCCAATGTTAAGTTGTTTCATGAATTCTTTTTTAATCTTCTCTGACATATCTGGTCGCATTCGATGGACCTTTTGTTTAACTGGTGGACAATCCTCTTTTGTAGGCAGACGATGTACCACAATATCTGCATCAAGTCTTGGCATGTCTTCATAAGACCAGGCAAAGACCTCAACATACTCGTGTAGTAACTGAATCAGACGCTCCTTGACACTCGGTTCCATATTGGCACCCACCTTGACCTATCTTTTGTCTTCTTCGGTACCCAGGTTGATTGTGTCCACGGGTTCTTGGTGAGGCTGAATGGTTCTCTCTTCTTGCAGTAGTAATCTGGCAAGTTCCCCTGGTACTTCACAATCTTCCTCACCTTCGTCTTCAGCTTGGTAGCTTAGATTTTCAGAGTCACAAAAAACCATAGCATAACCGTTATTCATAAGATCCCGAGTGAATGTAGACCTGCACTATGAGTGTGAGTGTGTGTAAGGGTATAACTATCTTTGAAAGAAATAAAAATGTAAAAAGAAAAACAATGAGCGCAAAGTTCGTATGCAAAAAACGTCCATGATCCATTGATGTCATATGGAAATAAGATAATAACCCTTACAAATAGACCATTGTGCCTCGGGTAAGATACAAGGTTTTAAGAGTCTGAATTGTTTTAATATTACAGATCCAACAAAATTGTAAAGACAAATTACTGTGGGATAAAAGTGATTGTTGTACCCCAAAATTTTCCCTCCCATATTCTTCAAAGTTTTGACAAGCATCATCTCAATTTGCTCAAGTCTACTCAAGGGTTGCACAGTTCAAACACCCTCCTAAGCCAGTCAAATTAGGGTTTTGGTTCTTGCAAGGAAGTTGAGGTTTTCAAGGGCTCAATCAAGTCACATATGCCTATACACATTGTCAAGCATCCACATGTCAAGTTTCAAGGCTCACAAGGTCAAGTTGCACAGTCAAAAACCCTAATTGCTTCACAATCAACTGTAGGGGCAAAATGGTCATTTGGCAGTCAAAAGTCAAAATTTTTGGTCAACATCTAATTTTGAAGCCACAATCATCATTTGGTCAAAACTTGACCATGATTTCACAAGAATGGCTAAAAAATCATCAAGATGCAAAAGTTTCTATTTTTGGACAGCTGAAAAGTCAACTGTAACTTGACCAAGGCATAACTTTTTCATGGTTCATCAGAAAAATCCCATCTAATGCTCATTTTGAAGGTGAGGACATTTATTACAATTCATCTTCACATTCCAAGTCCAAGAAATGCTCTCACAAACAGTTATCAATTTCAACATTATAGGTCGTTTTCAAAAGTCAACAAAAAGGCATTTTAAGTCAAAGACCATAACTTGAGATTGGTAAATCAAAATGACATGGGACCAAAGGCATTGGTTAGAGGACTTCAAGACCTTTCCAAAATGTCCAAGAACATGTTCATATGATCAAAATTGAGCAAGATATGCATTGGAGAAGTTGGGAAATATTTTGTGAAATGACAAAAGTCAACTATCCTTGAAACTTCATTTTTTGACAAGAGGGCCCACTTTTTCCACTTGATTCATCCTCGTCATGCCACCCACGTGTCCCATGATTTATTTCAAGATTAAAAATTAATTTTTCTATTTTTTATTTTATTTTATTGATTTAATTCATTTTAAATCCATAAAATTCAAATAAAAATCAAAAAAATTAATCAAAGGATATCTTATGGTTTGAATGACCTTGATGCATCATAAGTCACATACCAAATTCGTGCCAAGCCTATTATGAGCATGAAATTCAAATTTTGAACAAAAATGGCAAGTTTCTTTAATGGTGGTTATGGAAATCTCAAAACATAATTGCATTGGTTAAGAGCTCATAATAGTGATTGATTCTCATTCAAGCATATACGTATAAGCCTTGCATACAGGAAGCACGACCTAGAAACACCTAAAACGAAAGAACCAAATTCAAAAATCCAAGCAAAAAAAGTGAAAACTGTTTTCAACCTTCCAGTGCAATTCAAGCATTTCTCTTGATCCAAACACGTTCCCAACAGTCCCAGGATCCTTTTGCCATCAAGAACAAGCCTTACCCCTTCAAGAATCGCCTCAATACAGTCACACGGTTCATCATTTTTTTCATAATCGAAATCCATTTTTTACGCATCATTAATACGTTTTGATTACTGTTTTGCATTGCTGACATTGTTATGAAGCTTTTGACATAACTTAATTTGATTATGGTGCTTAAAATGAAAGTTTCCATTGTTAAGTTCTAGGGTTTCAGAGCTTCCGAATTAGGGCTTTGCGCATACTGTAAAATCAGAACCTCCAAGGCCCATGGTTGAAACTAGCGTGATGAGACGAACATGTTGGACACCTCGCGCCCTTTCTATGTTCACTATATAGCTAATCGCTATTTTCCATAGTTTGGCATTGTGGGGGTTAAAAACCCCCGCTATCTTGTTTTCGTTTTACAGGAAAAGATGAAGAAGATGAGACGTGGAAGGATGGGAGTGGACCATTCAAAAAGTGGCGCGCCCTTTTTCTTTTTTCAGCATATAGTGTGTTTATTCTATATTATATTGGTTTCTTATTTTACTAACAAATACGCATGAGTGGTCTAGTGGTACAGATATTGACTTGCAACCTGGGACCTGGGTTCGATCCCAGGTCCCCCCAAATTCCATATTATTTTTCTTCATATGCTTGTATGCAGCATTCCAGCAAAAGTCCACCATATGCCTCAAGCAATCAGTGTGTCACGTGTCCAGTCCTACAGATCTGATGGCCAAAGAATGCAGACCACCATGCTCAGGAGTCAACCCAGGCGCAGGCAATCTCCAAAGTCAAACAAAGTTGGCTTCTTGATGGGCCTCAATTCCATTAACACCCCAATCTGGCCTAAAATCCCCCTTGGGTTTGCAATTTTTAATTTTGTCATTTTTATATTTTGTTTGTCTTATTTTTTTTTTTTCCCTTTTATTAACTATTAACATAATTATTTTTTTTCTATAAAAAAATCAAAAAAAGAACTAATATTATTATTATTATTAATTCCATTTTATTTTTGTAAATAAATACTAATAAATTGAATTAGTTTTAATTAGGTGACTTTAACATTTTTTTCTTAATAACTAAAATAAATTTAGAATTAGGTTTTTATTAACTTTTAATTTTATTTCCTTTTATTTTATTTTCATAAAAAACATAAAAATACAAAAAAAAACTTTTATTTTTTAATTAATTAATTAATTAGATTAGTTATTAATTTTAATTTCATTTAATCACAAAAAAGGACAAAAAAATTCATTTCTTTTCTTAAAAGGGTCAAAACCCTTAAGACGTTCCCGATTTAATTCTCGCGCGCATTTATTTTATTTTGATTATTTATGTGACTGTCTCCAGCTATGTAATAGTTAATTAGGAATTTTACCGCTTTATTTAAATTTCTCGCACTTTATTTTACAAAACGGGTATTTGTTTTTTGGCGATGTATAGACCCGCGCCTTGTAATAGCGTAGAATTTATCTTTCTGCAATTTATTTTCCGCATTCCTAACTGTTAAATGCATGAAAGAATGTATGTAAATAAAATAAATCCGTAGCTCACAAATAACATGTACAAAGACAATTAACTGAAAAACAACACACAAAGCACATGCCACTCCTAGGGTACGCTTCACTTGTTGCCTCGAAACGTGGTCATCAAGTATAGGACGTCTTAGAGGTCGCCCTTTGTCTAAAGATCCAGTTGCCTCGAAACGGTTGCCTCGGATAAAAGGATCTAGGACATTAGGGTTACTTCTAAGGTGTCCTACCATTGCTTCGGTGACCACACATGTCCCTTAATCGAATTGACCCGAACACCTTCAACGATGGTGCTACCTACCTCTCAATGGTGGGATAGCACTATCTAAAGGACTCTTACACAGATTAATTCCTTAGAGTAGGTAGATTCTCTTAAGTACTTGCTCTTTTTTTTAAAACAAACAAAATACTTTTCACACCTTACACTTTCAAAAAGTTTTCAAACAATACTTCATACACTCTTGAGGACTGATACAAGAGTTACCTAGAAGTTTTCAAACGAACTTTTTTCAAAACCCACACACATTTAAAAAGCAAACAATTTTTGAAAACATAAGAGCATGTACCTAAGAGCCCGTGGATAACCACGGATAGAAAGGGTGCTAACAACTTCCCTTTCTATAAATCTACCTCCCGAACCGAGAAACATCTCGAATAAGGAATTTTGATGTGCTTTTGTCCTTTCCATGTTGGAGAACATAAAAGACGGTGACGACTCTTGCTTACCGCGACATTTCGCGAAACCAGCTTAAAAACAGTCAGTTCTATTTCCACCGATCACTGAACTGGCGACTCTGTTGGGGAATATTAATAAGTGAGGTGTACCTTAGGAATAGTTCATCATCATGTTTTCAATTGCTTGCTTTGCTTGATTTAATATTGTGGGCCTGTTTTGGGAGTTTCATAGATCCTAACCCGGATCTGGGGGATACCTTTTAGAAAGTAGCAACAAACTGTGAGGGAACTGTGTGGGGTATACCGACATAGTTGAAACAGTTTGCTACGCTGATGTGGCACTTTAGTGAGTACCGGTAACCCTTGAGTCAAGTCAAGGAGAGTACGGGGCCGCCGCGTGGTGTCGTGAAGCATCAACTGACCTTAGGAACCTTAATTGAACCATCCTGGCCTCTTTAGGGGTAGTGAGATGACTGACTTTGGTGCAGTCCGAAGTTGGTTGATACTCGATACTACACTCATTGAGGGTTGTTTTCTTGGAATATTTTGATCGCCAATTCAGTGGCTAAATCAAAACAATGAACACAGAAAACAACCCAATGATATTGAGCTCCTTAGAAACCGGTTACTTTTGATAGGACAGGTTTTTGAGCCCACCAACTTCAAGAGGGTAGTACCCCAAACTTCATGCTGGCCTAAACTCTAAGGGCTGTCTTGTGTGACTTGTGTGCTTTCAAACTTGACTACTTGCATGCTTGTTATCTAACACCTGAGTTTCTTGCAGGGTTTGTTTACAGTCCTTAACCTGGACTCATAACAGGGTTTACCTACATTACTCCATGCATAGCATAACATCATACCATCGCATACATCCTACATAAGGACTAATCCATTTCAAGGATCTCAAGGGTTTGTGATGCAGGTCATGATGAATCAAATGTCTAGCAAGGGGCAAAAGGGGATTTATTTTCCCCTAGCCAAAGTTGATAACTTGAGTCAGGGGCTATGACCCACCCGATATGGTGAGCCTTGACTCTTGAAGAAGGACTCTCAAAAAAATGAAGTTCCTTCAATCAAGCTACAAATTCAAGTTCTAAAAATCTTTCTTGTTTACCCCGCGAGATCCTTGAAAACATTGCATGCATACATACACATCATTGCATAACAGGTACCCTTGTTACAGGTTACTTACCATCTTCGCTGTTTATTTCAGCAATGGCCTTCCAACCAGACAACCAGGAGTTCCATACTCAAGAGACTCAGTTCGGGGAAATCCTCCTAAATCTATCCAAGGGGCAGGAAGAGCTGAGAACGCTCCTCATGGGGACTTTGGTCAGGAATAGTTCTGAGGACATTAAGGATGAACGACTGAAACATCTGCAAGCTGAGGTAGATGCAATGAGGACTTAGATGCTGGGGCAGATGGCCCTTATCCAAGGCTTGGCTCGGGAGCAAGAAGAGTTGAAAGCCATGGTCAACCAGCTTCGCCAAGAGAGATACAACATGAAGCAAATAGTCCAAGTCAGGGACCAGGTCATTGATCAGCTTCCAAGAGGACAAGGGTCTGGTATGGTGAAGAATAGACCTCTCCAAATTGCTACCACTTTACAGGTCCAACCACAACCTCGCCCAGAGCAACGGGTTGACCAGAGCAAGCCCAGGAGGCAATTCACCCAACTCAACATGTCGTTGTCCCAAGCTTTGCAACACCTGCTGAAGTTGAATCTGGTGACGTTGATAGGACCTCACCCTAATCCTAAGACTTCTTCACCCAACTATAATCCTTGGACCAGATACGCATACCATTCTAACAGCCCGGGGCATGATACTGACGACTGTTGGAAGTTGAGGTACAAAATCCAAAGCCTGATTGATGAAGGAGCTGTGGAATTCACCCTAGATGGTCAGGTCGAGTTCTTCTACTATCCTTGCGAGATTCACCATTTGAAGTGACAAGTCCTGAGATGAGAAGACTTTTTGTCCATTAGAATTTTCAAGTTGTAATTTTCTTTTGATTGTTCAAACAATTATTGTCATAGCAAACTTTATTACCTTATCAATGCATCGCATATGTCTGTTTTGAATCAATATATTCGCTTTCGCTATATTCAAACTACTTTCATTTTTTTGTGATGTTCAACTCTCAATTAATAATTCTGAGCCTCTTGAGGGAGGATGACGAAAACGATACCACAATCTACAATGTGCTTTTGAACAGACCCTGCTGATGAGGTACATGCATTGTTTCAATTCCTAAACACTGGAGTTATAAGGAAGATAATCCCTCGTCAACCCCTTTGAGCTAAAGAAGTAGGAGTTTTTCTTTTCGAAAATTAAAACCCTTAATCATAACCTGGGGCAGGGTAGTTCTCTCGGTTGATCCAAGTGCACAACGAATGGAACCAAAGAGGTCCTTACAAAATAAAAGACGATGATGGTTCTCTATAATCATAAGGACAGGCAGTCATTATCTCTCAAAATAAAAGCCCAATAAGTCAAAACCTATGAAGGAGACTTACACAAAAAATAGGGGCATCCCGCTGACTGTAATCACAAAAAGAAACAGTTCAGGCAAAAAACAGGGATAACAAAATCAAAAGAGAAAGAGGTCCTACAAACCCTCAATAAAAAGAAATGGCCGCCTATTCAAAATAAACTGTCAACATCTGAACCGTCACTGGAATATCAGAGCAGAGACTCAAACAAGGTCTAACGCACGATTAGCTGAGTTTAGGTTTGAAGAACATCACGAAGAGCGGGTGGGTACAAATACTTTGAGCCTTTATCCTTTGTTTCTTAAGCCGTGAACCAGGCCACGCTACAACCCTTAAAAGTCCTAGCTGAAGCATGGGTTAGTTCGAAAGCATACTGTTACGAAAGGTATCCTGACTCCTTAAGGCTTGCGGTAAAATAACGAGTTGACATCACATCTTACAGAAATTCACTTGTTTTTATGAAAAAAACTGCATTTTCAAAAACTTCAAAACAGACATAAGCTTTGTATTTTTAATATAACATTGCTTGCATATGACTATTTGTTTGAACAACATAGAAGTTCGCGCGATGAATACCTAGTGAACAAAAGCACTCCCAATCAAGGGGCACGACATGATCATGGTCTATCATCTGGGGCAGTCCAGTCAAGATTTGAAGAATCTCTCAAAAGGCCAACCAGCTTGGGGCAAATCTCCATCTGGATCACTTGGGGCATTGAACGATCAAACAAAGATCTTCTGGTCGTATGGTAACACTGCACTACTGACAGGGGCACCTCCCTACATCCTGAGAGCACAGACATAGTCGAAAAAAATACTGCGCATAATCAAAGACCCGCTAGGTTGACACACCTAGGCAAAAATAAGGGCTTCCCGGCGAACCAAAAGGGTTCGGGCAAAAATAAGGGATAAAATGAAAAAATCTGTACACCCGGTAAGTCGAAAACCTGAAAAGGCGGCTTGGGCAAAAATGGGTATCCCGGTGGACTGAAAACCCGAAAGGGCAGTCCAGGCAAAAGTTAGGGATCAAAGCGTACGACTATGTCCCGGCATCTCGTCACTCGCCTACCAGAAGAAGATTTGTCAATCGGCAGTTATCCAGCGCCTCCACAGGTATCTTCTCCCACAGAAACAGGGGCAATAAGAATTGTCTGAACGATCTAGTTGATCTATCCACCAAGGTACCAAGGTAAGTTTAGCTGAAGAACATGGCCAAGTTACCTCCACTCCCCGCAGAATAAGGACAGGTTTCAGCAATACTCTCCCCCGAGCAGAGTCGGTCTCTCCTCAGCCCCGAAAAGGCACAGTATCTCCAGCAAGTCAACGCTCTCCCCAAGCAGAGTTAGTCTACTATCAGCCTTAAGAAAGTTGGGTATCCCCAGAAAATCTCAATATTCTCCAGGAGTATGCCGATGTTCCTAAACAAGCATCCCCGACAGTCTTAATAAGATTGTTCCCCGGTGGAATCCAGACACCCCAGTGGAGTACTTCCCCAATACAATCCTCAAAAGTTTCCCCAGGAAAGTTGAACCATGTCCCTAGTAGATTCTTGAAGCTTATCCCCAGTAGAGTAGGAACGCGTCCCCCCGACTCTATTCAAAGGTTATTCTCCACCAGATCTTATAACTGGGTTATCCTCAGCTAATTACCACGGAAAGATCGTCCTCGGCGAAGTTCTTCCTATCCCCCAGCGGAGTTCATCAAATCTTCCAACATAACTCATCAACGGTATCCCCAGCGGAGTTCTCATCAAAACCTCAGCGAAGTATCTCTTCCCACAGAGTATTCCCCGCAGAGTAATCTCTCTAACAAGTTTATTCCCCAACGGAGTCATCTTCTCCTACCGGTTTATTCTTTCAACCATCATCCTCAGCGGAAACGAAGAACGCTACTCTTCAACGTCAGCTCAGGATTCAACTCCCTGGCATTCGTCAAGGATTTATTTTCCTAGACGAAAATACATTCATAAACATTACATTATCATACACCATGACGCATGCATATATGTATCATAAACACACAATCTCATTTATTTTTGAGAACATCACGACATCATGCACTTCATACATCATGACATTGCATACAACTGATGTTTTACCTTTTCAGGAAAAAGGTCAATTCAAAGATAATTACTATCAACTATCGCAATTCCAGATTCGATACCTGTATCTAGCCAGGGCATATCTGTTGACGACTAATTCCAGATTCGATTCCTGTATCCAGCCAGAGCACGTCTGAAGAGTTTGAAGATTCGATTCCTGTATCCAGCCAGGGCATATCTGTTGACGACTAATTCCAGATTCGATTCCTGTATCCAGCCAGGGCACGTCTGAAGAGTTTGAAGATTTGATTCCTATATCCAGCCAGGGCATATCTATTGACGACTAATTCCAGATTCGATTCCTGTATCCATCCAGGGCACGTCTGAAGAGTTTGAAGATTCGATTCCTATATCCAGCCAGGGCATATCTGTTGACGACTATTTCCAGATTCGATTCCAGTATCCAGCCAGGGCATGTCTGAAGAGTTTGAAGATTCGATTCCCGTATCCAGCCAGGGCATATCTGTTGACGACTAATTCCAGATTTGATTCCTGTATCCAGCCAGGGCATATCTGAAGAGTTTGAAGATTCGATACCTGTATCCAGCCAGGGCATATCTGTAGATGACTAATTCCAGATTCGATTCCTGTATCTAGCCAGGGCACATCTGAAGAGTTTGAAGATTCGATTCCTGTATCCAGCCAGGGCATATTTGTTGACGACTAATTCCAGATTCGATTCCTGTATCCAGCCAGGGCACGTCTGAAGAGTTTGAAGATTCGATTCCTGTATCCAGCCAGGGCATATCTGTTGACGACTAATTCCAGATTCGATTCCTGTATCCAGCCAGGGCACGTCTGAAGAGTTTGAAGATTCGATTCCTGTATCCAGCCAGGCCATATCTGTTGACGACTATTTCCATATTCGATTCCTGTATCCAGCCAGGGCACGTCTGAAGAGTTTGAAGTTTCGATTCCTGTATCCAGCCAGGGCATATATGTTGACGACTAATTCCAGATTCGATTCCTGTATCCAGCCAGGGCACGTCTGAAGAGTTTGAAGATTCGATTCCTGTATCCAGCCAGGGCATATCTGTTGACGACTATTTCCAGATTCGATTCCTGTATCCAGCCAGGGCACGTCTGAAGAGTTTGAAGATTCGATTCCTGTATCCAGCCAGGGCATATCTGTTGACGACTAATTCCAGATTCGATTCCTGTATCCAGCCAGGGCACGTCTGAAGAGTTTGAAGATTCGATTCTTGTATCCAGCCAGGGCATATCTGTTGACGACTAATTCCAGATTCGACTCCTGCATCCAGCCAGGGCATATCTGTGAGTAATTGATTGTAGATTCGACGCCTGTATCCAGCCAGGGCATGTCTGCATGAAGAATTTAGAGACTCGACTCCTGTATCCAGCCAGGGCACGTCTGTAAGCGACCTTTTGAAGTTCCAGATTCGATACCTGTATCTAGCCAGGGCATATCTACATAAAGAGTTTGAAGATCAACCCCTGTAACAGGCCAGGTAATTATCTTTCTTTTTCAGGTACGCAAGTTCTCGCTAAGGAATCTCTTACGCGATCGACACCCCCGATGGCATCTATAAGACCATCTCCACAAATATCCATTACAGTTCCAAATGGCATCTATAAGCCCATTCCCGACAAGGTTCTGTCACATCTCCATATGCCATCTATAAGCCCATCCTCCTATCCACCATCTCTCCAAATGGCATCTGTAAGCCCATTCACGATATCACATTGCTGATACTCTACTATGTGAGTGCAAATTTCTGGGTACTCTAAGTGTTCAATCATCTTCCACCTTCGGATCACGAAAGGCACGCAAGCCAATCTACATCCTCAGGTCTAAGAAGATTGAACAGGGGCAACTATTGTACCCCAAAATTTTCCCTCCCATATTCTTCAAAGTTTTGACAAGCATCATCTCAATTTGCTCAAGTCTACTCAAGGGTTGCACAGTTCAAACACCCTCCTAAGCCAGTCAAATTAGGGTTTTGGTTCTTGCAAGGAAGTTGAGGTTTTCAAGGGCTCAATCAAGTCACATATGCCTATACATATTGTCAAGCATCCACATGTCAAGTTTCAAGGCTCACACGGTCAAGTTGCACAGTCAAAAACCCTAATTGCTTCACAATCAACTGTAGGGGCAAAATGGTCATTTGGCAGTCAAAAGTCAAAATTTTTGGTCAACATCTTATTTTGAAGCCACAATCATCATTTGGTCAAAACTTGACCATGATTTCACAAGAATGGCTCAAAAATCATCAAGATGCAAAAGTTTCTATTTTTGGACAGCTGAAAAGTCAACTGTAACTTGACCAAGGCATAACTTTTTCATGGTTCATCAGAAAAATCCCATCCAATGCTCATTTTGAAGGGGAGGACATTTCTTACAATTCATCTTCACATTCCAAGTCCAAGAAATGCTCTCACAAAAAGTTATCAATTTCAACATTATAGGTCATTTTCAAAAGTCAACAAAAAGGCATTTTAAGTCAAAGACCATAACTTGATATTGTTAAATCAAAATGACATGGGACCAAAGGAATTGGTTAGAGGACTTCAAGACCTTTCCAAAATGTCCAAGAACATGTTCATATGTTCAAAATTGAGCAAGATATGCATTGGAGAAGTTGGGAAATGTTTTGTGAAATGACAAAAGTCAACTATCCTTGAAACTTCATTTTTTGACAAGAGGGCCCACTTTTTCCACTTGATTCATCCTTGTCATGCCACCCACGTGTCCCATGATTTATTTCAAGATTAAAAATTAATTTTTCTATTTTTTATTTTATTTTATTGATTTAATTCATTTTAAATCCATAAAATTCAAATAAAAATCAAAAAAATTAATCAAAGGATATCTTGTGGTTTGAATGACCTTGATGCATCATAAGCCACATACCAAATTCGTGCCAAGCCTATTATGAGCATGAAATTCAAATTTTGAACAAAAATGGCAAGTTTCTTTAATGGTGGTTATGGAAATCTCAAAACATAATTGCATTGGTTAAGAGCTCATAATAGTGACCGATTCTCATTCAAGCATATATGTATAAGCCTTGCATACAGGAGCACGACCTAGAAACACCTAAAACGAAAGAACCAAATTCAAAAATCCAAGCAAAAAAAGTGAAAACTGTTTTCAACCTTCCAGTGCAATTCAAGCATTTCTCTTGATCCAAACACGTTCCCAACAGTCCAATGAACCTTTTTCCATCAAGAACAAGCCTTACCCCTTCAAGAATCGCCTCAATACAGTCACACGGTTCATCATTTTTTTCAAAATTGAAATCCATTTTTTACGCATCATTAATACGTTTTGATTACTGTTTTGCATTGCTGACATTGTTATGAAGCTTTTGACATAACTTAATTTGATTATGGTGCCTTAAAATGAAAGTTGCCATTGTTAAGTTCTAGGGTTTCAGAGCTTCCGAATTGGGGCTATGCGCATACTGTAAAATCAGAACCTCCAAGGCCCATGGTTGAAACTAGCGTGATGAGACGAACATGTTGGACACCTCGCGCCCTTTTTATGTTCACTATATAGCTAATCGCTATTTTCCATAGTTTGGCATTGTGGGGGTTAAAAACCCCCGCTATCTTGTTTTCGTTTTACAGGAAAAGATGAAGAAGATGAGACGTGGAAGGATGGGAGTGGACCATTCAAAAAGTGGCGCGCCCTTTTTCTTTTTTCAGCATATAATGCGTTTATTCTATATTATATTGGTTTCTTATTTTACTAACAAATACGCATGAGTGGTCTAGTGGTACAGATATTGACTTGCAACCATTGGGACCTGGGTTCGATCCTAGGTCCCCCCAAATTCCATATTATTTTTCTTCATATGCTTGTATGCAGCATTCCAGCAAAAGTCCACCATATGCCTCAAGCAATCAGTGTGTCACGTGTCCAGTCCTACATATCTGATGGCCAAAGAATGCAGACCACCATGCTCAGGAGTCAACCCAGGCGCAGGCAATCTCCAAAGTCAAACAAAGTTGGCTTCTTGATGGGCCTCAATTCCATTAACACCCCAATCTGGCCTAAAACCCCCCCTTGGGTTTGCAATTTTTAATTTTGTCATTTTTATATTTTGTTTGTCTTATTTATTTTTTTCTCTTTTATTAACTATTAACATAATTATTTTTTTTCTATAAAAAAATCAAAAAAAGAACTAATATTATTGTTATTATTAATTCCATTTTATATTTGTAAATAAATACTAATAAATTGAATTAGTTTTAATTAGGTGACTTTAACATTTTTTCTTAATAACTAAAATAAATTTAGAATTAGGTTTTTATTAACTTTTAATTTTATTTCCTTTTATTTTATTTTCATAAAAAACATTAAAATACAAAAAAAAAACTTTTATTTTTTAATTAATTAATTAATTAGATTACTTATTAATTTTAATTTCATTTAATCACAAAAAAGGACAAAAAATTCATTTCTTTTCTTAAAAGGGTCAAAACCCTTAAGACGTTCCTGATTTAATTCTCGCGCGCATTTATTTTATTTTGATTATTTATGTGACTGTCTCCAGCTATGTAATAGTTAATTAGGAATTTTACCGCTTTATTTAAATTTCTCGCACTTTATTTTACAAAACGGGTTTTTGTTTTTTGGCGATGTATAGACCCGCGCCTTGTAATAGCGTAGAATATATCTTTCTGCAATTTATTTTCCGCATTCCTAACTGTTAAATGCATGAAAGAATGTATGTAAATAAAATTAATCCGTAGCTCACAAATAACATGTACAAAGACAATTAACTGAAAAACAACACACAAAGCACATGCCACTCCTAGGGTACGCTTCACTCGTTGCCTCGAAACGTGGTCATCAAGTATAGGACGTCTTAGAGGTTGCCCTTTGTCTAAAGATCCAGTTGCCTCAAAACGGTTGCCTCGGATAAAAGGATCTAGGACATTAGGGTTACTTCTAAGGTGTCCTACCATTGCTTCGGTGACCACACATGTCCCTTAATCGAATTGACCCGAACACCTCCAACGATGGTGCTACCTACCTCTCAATGGTGGGATAGCACTATCTAAAGGACTCTTACACAACTTAATTCCTTAGAGTAGGTACATTCTCTTAAGTACTTGCTCTTTTTTTAAAACAAACAAAATACTTTTCACACCTTACACTTTCAAAAATTTTTCAAACAATACTTCATACACTCTTGAGGACTGATACAAGAGTTACCTAGAAGTTTTCAAACGAACTTTTTTCAAAACTCACACACATTTGAAAAGCAAACATTTTTTGAAAACATAAGAGCAAGTACCTAAGAGCCCGTGGATAACCACGGATAGAAAGGGTGCTAACACCTTCCCTTTCTATAAATCTACCTCCTGAACCGAGAAACATCTCGAATAAGGAATTTTGCTGTGCTTTTGTCCTTTCCATGTTGGAGAACATAAAAGACGGTGGCGACTCTTGCTTACCGCGACATTTCGCGAAACCAGCTTAAAAACAGTCAGTTCTATTTCCACCGATCACAGTGATCAGGACGAAATCTCTAGCCTCCCAGTTGCTGAGCCCTCCACTGACAGTTGGAAAGATCCAATCCTCCAGGTTGTAGCTGTCTTCATCATCTTCCACCGCATTGACTTTGCGGTTGATGATCTTCAAGGGTGGTCCTCTGGCACGAGCACGACGTACAGCCTTCTGGGCACCTGAAGTGAAACCTAGGCCAAACTTGTCAGACTTATATGGGATATTTGGGAGTTGTCCCCAAATAGTGCACCCACCTTCTTCTATCACTGCTTTTGCATCTTTCAAAGATGACATCCTGAGTGGAAGCCTTGTGATCTTGGGAACAACCTTGGTCACCGCCACATCTTGCGGGACTTCTTCAAAGTGTTGGAATGGATTTTCAATAAATTCACCATCTAATTCCACATATCTGAAGGAATTGAGATGGCTGATCATATACTCTTCTTCTCCATGAACGGTGATAATCTTCCCTTGAATCGGATATTTCAGCATTTGGTGCAACGTAGAAGTAACGACGCCAGCATTGTGGATCCATGGTCGGCATAGCAAGCAAGAGTATGAAGGGCGGATGTCCATTACATAAAAAGTTGAATCGAATGTTTGGGTTCCAACCTTTATGAGGATATCCACTTCCCCATGCACCATCCTTTTAGAGCCATCAAAATCCCTTACTACTATGTTGCTTGGCTTCAATGTCAATCCCTCACAGTCAAGCCTATCAAGAGCTTTTTTAGGCAACACATTCAGAGATGAGCTAGTTTCCACCAAAACATGAGCCAAGGTTGTGCCCCTACATTCAACTGAGACGTGCAATGCCTTATTATGCTTCCTTCCTCTTGGCGTTAAATCAGCATCCGAAAAACCTAGACCATTATCTGCAGTCAGGCTGGCTACGCAGTCTTGGAACTGATCGACAGATGTCTCTTGGGGTACATGGTCAGTTTTCATGAATTTTACCAAGGCCTTTGCATGCGCCTCGGAACATAGTAGTAAAGCTAACACGGAAATTTTAGATGGAGTTTGCCCCAATTTTTCAACTATATCGTTGTCGCTTCTTTTTATGATCTTCAGAATTTCCTCCATCTCTTTTCGGGAGGTCTCAGGGATAGCCAATGATTGTGCCTTCATCCGGACAAGCTCAATTAGAATACTTTTACCTCGAGTCTCGGTTAACTCGGCAGCAGGAATGTCAGTAGGAGTAATAACAGGGGTTGTATCGGCTTTGTCAGTTGGAATATTGGTGGAGATGATTGTAGGACTGGGAATAGCCTTCATTGGAGCAACAACAACAAGAATGATTACGGGTCCAGAAACTACTTTTGGGGGAGCAATTTCTGGAGAGAATATCCTTCCGCTTCAGGTAATCTTGCTAGTCCTCGCAATATTACTGATATCGGAGTTAACTTTCTCGGAACTTGAATCTTCGGTAGCTGGCCAATCTTGCTTGACACTGTGGTAGTAGACATCCCCTCCATAATTCCATGGTATGGTTTTGTCTGACGAATACGGGACTAGTCCAGGCATTGTAATTATCAAAGGAGTTGCTTTTGGAACTGATGTAATTCTAACGGGTCTTTTGGTGGAGACCCTGGAAGAATTGGAGGAAATGGTAATGATAGAAACATCATTAAAAGGAACAGGTGGAACAAAAGTCTTTTCAAACAAAATTTATTTGTTATCTATTAGGTGAAGAAGTGAAAAACACAAGAAGGGGGGTTGAATTGTAAAACTGAAAATCAATGCAATCAACACGATATTTTTATCCTGGTTTGTTTGATCTCAAACTACTCCAGTCCACCCGTCAAGGTGATATCGCCTCTCTCCAACGAGGTCTTAATCCACTATATTCAACTGAATATTACAATCTGCTTTAACAACTGCTAAAGCCTTCTTGATGCAAACCACAACCCGGTTTCTCAAGGAAATACTTTCTTACAAAGAATTGAAATCTAGGTGTGTGAATGTTTTCTACAAAACTGTTTATCACAACTGTGATACTACACAAATTAAGCTTATGAGACTAGAGTGCTAAAATAATCGAGTAAGGAATTTTAGATCTTTTTAGAAAACTGAGAGTGAGGAAGATGATGAATAGCTTTTAGGCGTGTAGATTGTTGTAGAGCATTAGCCAATTAAATCTTCATTGACTTGTTTATATAGCATTGGAATTAGTGTACGTTGGAGAATAATTTTGTTTCAATGCCAATAACATTCTTTCCTTATTAAGCAGATCTTGTCTAGAATGATGCCGTTGGTAATAACACATCTTGAATGCACAGTACCGTTGCCACTTAAGCGTGTTCTGGCTTTGGCTCATTCTGACGCTGCTTAGGTGCTGATGAACTGTTGTTGTCTTTATCAGAGTTCAGAGTGTTGAGTGCAGATCTGTTCATCAAGATTCAGCATAAGCGCAAGTTGATCTTCTGATTCTGGTATCTGATATGACATCTTCTGATGCTGATGTTGATATCCAATTTTCTGATGCTGATTGAGGATGTTCTCATGCTGATACCCATCAGAATTTCTGTAAAACAGAGTGTAATTTTTAGGTAGCAAATAGTTCTTACATGAATCATATAATTAATATATCTTTGAATTTTGTTATCATCAAAACTTAAACTTAGGGTAGTAGATTCAAACTTTGTTCTAACAATCTCCCCCTTTTTGATGATGACAAAAACTAGATATTTTTTAATTGAAAGATTAGCGAGAAAAGTATCAGAGATAATCAAATAGTAAGTTGTATCAGAATTAATTAGGAATTTATAAAAGATAAGGGATAAAGAGATATTAGAGTTGAGATCGGAGATGCTCCCCCTGAATTTATTACTTCCCCTTTTTAATTTCAAGAGTTCTTCAGGATCAGATCTTTATTGACTTTCTTTGAACATCAGAATATCAGAGCTTCAGATCAGAATATCAGAGCTTCGAGCTTCAGTGTATCAGAGGTGATTAACTTCTTGTACCTGTAGACTTATGCAAAAACAGAAAAAATTCAAGTATATCAGAGTGTTAGAATGTTTGAGACTTTTTGTCTCAGTAATCCGTTATTGAAAAAATATCATTCTTGTTCTCCCCCCTTTTGTCAGCAATCAAAAAGTGTAAGTGATGTGCTAAAACGATCAGAGCAGAAAAACTTGTTATATTAAAATTCAGAGCCAGACAAAACAGTACAGATGATATGCAAGGAAGACATTGAAAATATCATGAATGAAAAACTAAGGTTGGGGTGGGAAGCATGTGAACAGAGTCTCCAGCATTGACTTAATCTGATCAGCAGTCTCATTCTGCTTGTGCACCATGATGACTACTGTATCTATCTTGCTGTCTTGCACATCCATCCTTTCCTTCATCTTCTGATCACTTTCATCCATTCTTTGCTGCAGACGAATATCATTCAGCTTCAGCTCTTCCAGAGTCTGCCTGTCCAAGGCAGCTTGAGAAACATCAGAAGCAGGAAGCTTCTGAGAGCTTTCTGCAACATCTTCAGCTTGTCTAACCTCTTCAACTTGAGTTGTCTGATCTTCTTCTGGCTGCACTTTTGAAGCTGGATGCTTCTTAGACCATGGCTCACTATCCAGAAAGAGCACTTCGTCCTGTGGCAGCTGACTTTCAACTTCCTTCAGCAGGTTGCTGAAGTTCTGTTGTGCCTGCTCATAGTTGATGTCTTGCAATTTGAGGGCTTCAGCGCGCACCCACATTCTGAAGCGTGTCCAGAGTTGGTATGAGGCAGAAGGATCAATCATTCCAGGACAAACTTGCTTTAGAGAAGCAATCCACTGCTGCAAGCCTGTTTCAAAATTCACAATGCCAGAGCCAACATCTGGCTGTTTTGGTTTTGGAATGGCTATTTTGTGTTTGAGATCAGCAAGACGGTCAAGGATTGTTAAATCGATGAAGGTCCTGCTGTGGTCTTCTGTAGTTTGTTTGGGAGATGGAGTGGAGAATCAGAAATAATAATTGGACTGTTTAGAGTGTTTGGAGGGGTAGTTTCTGGCGAGGATGGCAGTTGGGCCATGGTTACAGTTGTTCCACATGGCAGATGAATTGCCAAGGGTTGTGGCTCAGAGGATTGAGGAGAATGAGGTTCAGGTGATGGAGTTTCAGAGTGATGAAACTCAGGTTGTGGAGGTGATGGTTGAGGTGATGGTGGATGAATTTCTGGTTGAGGAGAGGGAGGAGGAATTGCTTGTTGTGGAGAAGGAGGTGGAATTTCAGGTTAAATATCTGGTTGTTGTGGAATTTGTGGTTCTTCTGGTATGGGTGAGAGAGGTTGTTCTGGTTGAGGAGAGTGGGCAATTTCTGGTTCAGTGTTTGGATTATCTGAGAGGTGAGCGGAAACACGTTCATCAATTTCAGACAGAACTTTGTCAAGTTCTGATGCTGTTGATGTTGTGGGTTTTGGAGTTTGGGATTTGGTGCGGGGTCTCTTGAGAGTCAGTGACTCAGAGGGGTCATCTTCTAGTTCGGTTTCATCAATAGTTGGTATGGGGATTGGAAGTTCATGTGAAGCTGGGGTTGGGATTGATGTTGGAATAGCAGAAGAATTTAAAACAGAAGCAGCAGATAAATTACCTCTTTTCTTAGGGGTCTGCTGGGATGGTCCTTCTGAAGTGGCCTTTCTTTTCTTCGTCTTCTTCATAGTAACTTCTGGTTGTTGTTGGTGTAGATCTTTGATATTCAGTTTTGGATCTGTACCATCAGCCTTGCAAGCGTCCAAGTATCTGAGAACCACAACTGGTTTTGATTCAATCTCAGAGAATAGTGGAAAGTCGTTCAGTGGAACTCTTCTGCTGGTGATGTCAGCAAGAGTAGTAACGCTGGGCTCCTTTCTGATATTTTCTATCAGTTTCATTTTCTTCAGATTCATGGCGTTCAGAGGCTTGCCAACGGTAGGTTCAATAGAACTGAATTCCTGAGCTTCTGTGAGGTGTTCTATTAGCCTATTCTCAGTCAGAGTATCTGATATTAACCTGCCAAAGGGTATCCAATCCCTCTTTGTCATTTCTTCTTCCCTTGTCTCCTTGACGCTGGTCCTGAGGTGATTAAACAGAAGATAAGCCAAATTGATCTTTACCTTCTGATTAATAAAATAGATCAGAAACTGCTGATCTATATTTATATAATCAGGGGAGCTTGTTGGCTTCCTGTGATTAAAGCACCCCAGAATGATCTTCGCCCATATTTTGTCCTGATCCTTTAAGTCTCTGATCTTGCTGCTGGGAACCCCATGGGTGAAAATATGCCTTGCAATGACAGCAATGTCAGAGCATCTTTCAGCCATGTCGATACAGCGGATACCACCACCATTGTATCCAATCAATCTTGCTATGTGATCCTCAGTGATCACAATCTTCTTTCCCATTATGTAGGAGGTGACTTGATGCGTTGATGAGTACGCATGAATCCAGAACTCCTTGACCAAGACTGGGAACGTTGGTCCAACCAACCTGTCAAAATATCTCTCCCATCCCTGTGCCCTAACTTCTTCTGTCAAGTCAAATCCATTTTCTTTCAGACTGGAGAAGTCAACAATTAGTTCAGACAGCACTTCCAAAATTTTCACTGGTGTAAGGAGTGTTCTGAAGGGGACTTGGTACTGTTCAGAAGAAGCCTCCTTCTGAGAACCTGCAGAAACATTGCTGGAGGTTGCCATGTTCACACTTAGGGTTTTTCTGAGAAAACTGAAAAATGGGTTTCTTTTGAGAGAGATGAACACACAAGGAAAATGCAGAAAAATATTTGTAAGATTGTAAGAAACGGTAAATGATTAATGCGAGATGTTAATGTGCTTAAATAGATTTCAAAATAATTTTTGAAAGTGTAAACGGTTTCAAGAAAGAGAAATAATTCATGATTACATTTTTAAAACATGATTACTTTCATTTAATGCTTGCTGATTTTGGGGGATTTGAGAAAGATACTTGAAACGGTTACCAGACATGTGTCTCAATGCACCCAATCAGCGTTTTGCCTTCTCAGAAGCGTGCACGCGTTCTGCTTCAGAGATTTGCTGATGATTGGATGACACTTGTTTGATTTAGTGAGCAGCACGTCTATCCTTCAGCTGAAACGCTCAGATCTTTAAGAATAACATCTGATACAATCTGCATGTTCTATCTTTCTGAAAAGAGATTGATTAGAAGTTCACAGAAAAACAAAAAACACATTCTGAAGGATAATATAAAGAATTAAAGCATTTTCACTCTGGGCATATTTTCATGCTGAGATGTTTCAGAATGAAATTGAACCTATCTTCAGAAAGGGGTTTGGTGAAGATATCAGCCCATTGATGGTCTGTATCAATAAATTTTAAGTTCAAAATTCCTTTCTGAATATAGTCCCTAATGAAGTGATGTTTTATTTCTATATGCTTAGCCCTATAATGTAAAATGGGATTCTTACTTAAGCAAATAGCAGAAGTATTGTCACAGAGTATAGGAATGTTACTCTCAAAAATCTGGAAGTCTTCAAGCTGACTTTTCATCCAGAGCATTTGTGTGCTACATCCTGCTGCTGCTATGTACTCAGCTTCTGCTGTTGATAGCGCAATTGTGGATTGCCTTTTGCTGGACCAAGAGATCAGATTTTCTCCCAGAAACTGGCAGCTTCCAGAAGTACTTTTACGCTCTACTCTGTCTCCAGCAAAGTCAGCATCGCAGTAGCCTACTAAGCTGTAATCACTAGATTTTCTATAAAATAAACCGAGATTAGTAGTACCTTTCAGATACTTGAAAATTCGCTTAACAGCTATTAAGTGAGATTCTCTAGGATCTGATTGGAATCTAGCACAAATACATGCGCTGAATAAGATATCAGGTCTTGAAGCTGTCAGATAAAGGAGAGAACCAATCATACCTCTGTAGACCTTCTGTTCTACCTTTTTGCTTACCTCTTCTCTTTCCAGAATGCACGTGGGATGCATTGGAATCTTTGATGGCTTACATTCTGAGAGGTCAAATTTCTTCAGAAGATCTCTGACATATTTGCTCTGATGAATGTAAGTTCCCTCTGGAGTTTGATTGATTTGAATTCCTAGAAAGAATTTCAGTTCCCCCATGAGGCTCATCTCAAATTCTGCCTGCATACACTTAGCAAATTTTCTTCCAAGAGAAGGATTAGTAGATCCAAAAATAATATCATCAACATAAATTTGACAGACTAAGATGTCATTCTTAACTGACTTACAGAATAAGGTAGTGTCCACCTTCCCTCTGGTGAATTCATTTTCTAACAGAAAGTTACTTAGTCTTTCATACCAAGCTCTGGGAGCTTGTTTCAGACCATATAGTGACTTCTTTAGTTTGAAAACATGTTCTGGATGTTTTGTATTTTCAAAACCAGGGGGTTGGTGCACATAAACCTCTTCTTCTATATAACCATTTAAGAATGCACTCTTGACATTCATCTGATACAGAGTGATGCTTCTATTAACAGTAAATGAAATTAAAAGTCTGATAGATTCTAACCTGGCGACTGGAGCAAAGGTTTATGTATAGTCTATCCCCTCTTGCTGACTATAACCTTGTGCTACCAGTCATGCTTTGTTTCTGATGACTTCACCTTGTTCATTTAGCTTGTTTCTGAACACCCATCTTGTTCCAATGACGTTGAATCCTTTTGGTCTGGTAACAAGATCCCATACGTCATTTCTGGTGAATTGATTCAGCTCTTCTTGCATTGCTAGAATCCAGTCGTTGTCCAAAAGTGCTTCATCAATAGAAGAAGGTTCAATCAGAGACACAAGTCCCATGAGGGTTTCTTTAGAGTTTCTGAAGCTTGCTCTTGTTCTGATTGGATCTTCCTTTCTTCCTAAGATAGTTTCTTCTGGGTGATCCAAGCTGCTTCTGAGTGGTCTCTTCTGAGGTTGATCAGCAGCTGTTGTAGGATTGCTAGCAGTGCTCCTTTTAGATGTTGAAGGAGTGTCTGTGTTGAGAGCTTCTGATGACTTGTCTTCAGAACCTGTAAATTCAATTTCCATACATGCAAAAACTTCATTCTGCTTTGACTTTTCAGAGTCAAGCTTATCATCAAAATGAACACTGATTGATTCTTCCACAATCTGTGTTTCTGTATTGTATACTCTGTACCCTCTTGAGCGTTCAGAGTATCCTAACATAATACATTTCTGTGCTTTAGAGTCAAACTTGTTCAAATAATTTTTTGTATTTAACATAAAACAAGTACATCCAAATGGATGAAAATATGAAATGTTGGGCTTTCTGTTCTTCCACAATTCATATGGAGTCTTTTCCAGAATAGGTCTTATTGAGATTCTATTCTGAATGTAGCACGCTGTGTTTATTGCCTCTGCCCAGAAGATCTTAGCAACGTTTGTCTCATTGATCATGGTTCTGGCCATTTCTTGCAATGTTCTGTTCTTTCGTTCTACAACTCCATTTTGTTGGGGAGTTCTAGGACAAGAGAAATCATGCAGAATGCCTCTGTCATTAAAGAATGACTCAAAATCTTTGTTTTCAAATTCTCCACCATGATCACTTATGACTTTAATGATTCTAAGATCCTTTTCATTCTGAACTTGGTTACAGAAGGTAACAAACACAGAGTGTGACTCGTCCTTGTGTCTTAAGAACTTTACCCATGTCCATCTGCTATAGTCATCTACGATTACTAACCCATACTTCTTGCCACTGACTGAAGCAGTTTTAACTGGTCCAAATAAGTCAATGTGCAGAAGTTCTAATGGCTTAGAGGTAGAAACAACATTTTTAGATTTGAAAGAAGGTTTTGCAAACTTTCCTTTCTGACATGCTTCACACAGAGCATCTGAATTGAACTTCAAATTAGGAAGTCCTCTGACCAGATTGAGTTTGTTAATCTGAGATATTCTTCTCATACTAACATGCCCCAATCTTCTGTGCCAGATCCACTGCTCGTTGTTAACAGACAGAAGACACTTTACATTCTGACTTTTCAGTTCAGAAAGTTTGATTTTATAGATGTTGTTTTTCCTCTTTCCATTAAACAGGATAGTCCCATCTTTCTGACTAACAGCTTTACATGATTTTTGATTAAAGATTATATCATAACCGTTATCACTTAATTGACTTATGGATAACAGATTATGCATTAATCCATCTACTAGCAGAACATTATTTATAGAGGGAAGATTTCCATTACCTACAGTTCCAGAGCCAATGATCTTTCCCCTCTGGTTGCCTCCAAAGCCAACGTGGCCTCCACGCTTAAGTTCCAGGCTTTGGAACATATGCCTTCTTCTCGTCATGTGTCGCGAGCAGCCAGAGTCCAGGTACCATGACTGGTGTTTTTGATTTGCTGCTAAAGATATATGCAACATGTATTATTTTATCCTTAGGTACCCAGATTTTCTTGGGTCCTGATTTGTTAGATTTACCAAAACTCTGGTTGAATTTTGGTTTCACAGAATACTTACTGCTAGTGTATTTAATATCATGTGTGTGACCATACACAAAATGTGAGTTCAGAGGAGTGTGTTTAATGGTTAAATCCATGACATTCTTTGGTGTAGGAACCTTACCTTGGTATCCTATTCCCTTCCTGCCATTTCTGCTAACTCCATAGATCATTGAAGCCATTTTGCTTCTATCTATGCTTTTAGCAAGGAACTTCTGGAAACTGTGATCATACTCCTTGATGATCTCATCAGCGCTGCTGGGAGTTTCAGAAATTGGTTCCTTCTGAGAGTTTTGTAAAGTATTTTCTAATTTTGAAATTTTATTTCTCAGCTCAGAATTTTCCAATTTAAGACTCTCAGTCTTATCAGAGTCAGATTCAAGATTCCTTTTCAGGTTTCTGAATTTAACTCTAATCTGCTGGTACCTTTCCAGAATTTCATTAAGGCTTTCAGCAAGTTCAGCCTTAGTAAAATTAATTGCAAAGTCAGAAAATACCTCTTCAGTATCTGATTCTGAGTCTCATTCAGAAGCTTCACTATCTTCTGAAATGTTGGCCATGAGAGCTATGTTTTCTCTCTCATCATCTGATTTTGAGTCAGCTTCAGACGAGTCAGAGTCATCCCATGTAGCCATGAGACTTTTCTTCTTTTCTCTTCCAAACTTCTTTTTGGGCTTTTCCCTCTGAAGCTTTGGGCAATCACTCTTGTAGTGTCCTTGCTCATTGCACTCATAGCAGATGATGTCCTTGGTGTTTGGCTTTCTGCTTCCTGAGGAGCCTTCAGATCTTCTGTATCCAGAGGAAGAATCTTTCCTTCTGTATCTGGAAGAAGACTCGTTCTGATAAGATCTTCTGGGATTTCTGAACTTCCTTTGCCTCAGCTTCCACAGTTGATTCACTCTTCTGGAGAGGAGAGAAAGTTCGTCTTCTTTTGATGAGGGTCCATCAGATGTTTCTTCAACTGCCTGCAAAACTTTAGACTCAGATTTTTTGTTAGATTTTAATTCTAAAGGCTTACCTTGCTTCTGGGGTTCATCAGCTTCTAGCTCTATCTCATGACTTCTGAGGGAGCTGATAAGTTCCTCCAGAGAAATTTTGTTGAGATCTTTTGCTAGCTTCAGAGCTGTAACCATTGGCCTCCACTGCTTTGGTAAGCTTCTGATGATCTTCTTGACGTGATCAGTAGTAGAGTATCCTTTGTCCAGAACCTTGAGACCAGCCACCAGAATTTGGAATCTTGAGAACATTGTTTCAATGGATTCACTTTCTTCCATTTTGAATGCCTCATACTTCTGAATAAGCGCAAGAGCTTTTGTTTCTTTGACCTGAACGTTGCCCTCATGCGTCATTCTGAGTGAGTCAAACATGTTCTTTGCTGTGTCTCTGTTAGAGATCTTTTCATATTCAGCATAAGAGATGGCGCTGAGAAGGATGGTTCTGGCCTTGTGGTGATTTTTGAAGTCACGCTTTTGTTGGTCAGACATTGCTTTCCTATCAATCTTCTGACCACTTGCATTCATAAGGTGCGTGTATCCATCTGTCACCATGTCCCACAGATTAGCATCATGTGCCAGAAAGAAGCTTTCAATTTTGTCTTTCTAGTAATCAAAATTTTCTCCATCAAAGACTGGAGGTTTGCCGCTGAATCTGTCTCTGTCTTCATTGTTGTCATTGCTGATGTGTTGATAAGTTCCTGCCATTGTGTTTTTTTGACGCTGGATCTTGTACTGACACGGTTAAGTGTTTTAGCTCAGAACCACGAGCTCTGATGCCAATTGAAGAAGTGTAAAACACAAGAAGGGGGGTTGAATTGTAAAACTGAAAATCAATGCAATCAACACGATATTTTTATCCTGGTTCGTTTGATCTCAAACTACTCCAGTCCACCCGTCAAGGTGATTTCGCCTCTCTCCAACGAGGTTTTAATCCACTATATTCAACTGAATATTACAATCTGCTTTAACAACTGCTAAAGCCTTCTTGATGCAAACCACAAACCGGTTTCTCAAGGAAATACTTTCTTACAAAGAATTGAAATCTAGGTGTGTGAATGTTTTCTACAAAACTGTTTATCACAACTGTGATACTACACAAATTAAGCTTATGAGACTAGAGTGCTAAAATAATCGAGTAAGGAATTTTAGAGCTTTTTAGCAAACTGAGAGTGAGGAAGATGATGAATAGCTTTTAGGCGTGTAGATTGTTGTAGAGCATTAGCCAATTAAATCTTCATTGACTTGTTTATATAGCATTGGAATTAGTGTACGTTGGAGAATAATTCTGTTTCAATGCCAATAACATTCTTTCCTTATTAAGCAGATCTTGTCTGGAATGATGCCGTTGGTAATAACTCATCTTGAATGCACAGTACCGTTGCCACTTAAGCGTGTTCTGGCTTTGGCTCATTCTGACGCTGCTTAGGTGTTGATGAACTGTTGTTGTCTTTATTAGAGTTCAGAGTGTTGAGCGCAGATCTGTTCATCAAGCTTCAGCATAAGCGCAAGTTGATCTTCTGATTCTGGTATCTGATATGACATCTTCTAATGCTGATGTTGATATCCAATTTTCTGATGCTGATTGAGGATGTTCTCATGCTGATACCCATTAGAGTTTCTGTAAAACAGAGTGTAATTTTTAGGTAGCAAATAGTTCTTACATGAATCATATAATTAATATATCTTTGCATTTTGTTATCATCAAAACTTAAACTTAGGGTAGTAGATTCAAACTTTGTTCTAACATTAGGCACTGAACGCCTGCTTTCAACAAAGGAAAGCTGGTTGGTAAGGACAAACAAAAATGACAGCCTTCATCACAGCCCGGGAAAACACCGGCATTTAACAAGTTTACTTTAATAGTCAGAAGTGGGGTCCTAAGTTCATCAACTGAAGTAACAAACATATCTTCTTCAATGGCATTGGTATTATGGCCATGTTTGGGCATAGGGGCAGAAATGACAATTGGCTTTTCGGGCGCATCGAATTCAATCTCTTTGGCGTCAATAAGGTCTTGTACTTTGTTCTTTAGAGCCCAACAGTTATTAGTGTCATGGTCGGGACTCTCAGAGTGGTATGCACAACGGGCATTAGGATGATAGTGAGGAGATGTTGTATTAGGATTCTTTGGAGCTTCTTTCAAGGTCACTAGGTTGGATCTTAATAGATGTGGAAATACCTGAGATAAGGTCATGTTAATTCTGGTGAATTGTCTGACTGGTCTTTCCATCCTTGGCTGGTTGTTTCTTTGTTGATCAGGCGCAGGTTTAGGAATCATAACAGCCCCCACCATTGGATGTCGTTCGGCCCTATCTTGATTTCTCTGAGGATAAACAGCAAGCACTTCTTTCTTTCTGATAAATGGCTTCCTTATAGCAGCAGATGATGTATCTTTCTGAATCTTTCCACTCTTTATCTCGGCTTCTACCCTCTCTCTGGTCAATATCAGTTCAGTAAAACCTGCCGATGAACTCCCGATTAGGTGATTGAAGAAGGGACCATACAAGGTGCCCAAAAACATGTCTACTAATTCTCTTTCAGATATGGGAGGTTGAACTCTTCCAGCCAAGTCTCTCCATTTTTGCGTATAGTCCTTGAAACCTTCATTGGAAGCCATGGCCATACTCTGGAGTTGAGTACGGGTAGGCGCAAGATCAGCATTGTATTGGTATTGTTTGTAAAAGTATGCAGCAAGATCTTACCAATTACGAACATTGGCTCTTTCTAACTGGTAAAACCAATCAAGTTGAGTTCCAGACAGGTTGTCTTGGAAGAAGTGTATCCATAAGTCTTTGTCAGCGGTATGGGGCTGGATTTTCCTCACATAGAACCAGAGATGCATTTTAGGGCATGAAACTCCGTCATATTTGGAGAACACATGCGCTTTGAATTTTGGAGGAATGACAATCCCCGATACTAGACCCAATTCCTCAAAGTCCAATCCAGGCACTTTTTGGATTTCCATTGTGCTCAAATGCTCTAAGAGATGTTTATACTTGTCATCAGCTGGAGGGTATTGTTCTTCAGAATAGTCTTCTTCTTCCTCTTCCTCTTCTGATTCTGACTGGACAACTGTTTCCTTGCCCTTCCTATCTTGGTTGTCTTTCTCACTGGATGTTGTTGCAAAGTCTAAGGCCCTTCTTGCCTGCCCTTGGAATCTTCTTCCCATGTTTAGAACTCTGGTTATCTTCTTTGTCTTCTTTTTCTTCTCCTCAGCCAGCAAAGTCTTCAACTCTTCTTGTCCTTTGGCTAGAGTTAAGAACAACTATTGGAACTTTGCATTCTGAGCTTGGAGGTCTTTTACCATTTGCTCGAGATCCATCTTACTGAAATAAACAGTAGAGAGACGAGGAGACTTAATGCAAGAAACCTGCTTATGTTATGATGAATGATAAATGTGTATGCAATGATTTCAAGGATTTTAAGATTCAAATTTGTTTTGGACAAAAAGGAAACACACGTTATATTAATAAATTAAAGATTTTGAGTACATCAATGCCTTATTGGGAAAAATAATATAAACAACTCTAAGATAAAAAGGTAGTGCGCATCTTCTTTGGTGAAATGTAGGCATTCAGAGTCTACTCCTCATGGATTTGTCTAGTAAGTTCCAAAACCTTCTTCTCGCTTGCGTAGAATTGGGCTTCAAAAGTATCTAGCTCCCCCTTCAGTTGTATCCAATCTCTTTTTAGGTCTTCAAGATAGGTGGGCATGACATGATGTAGGATAGTATATGGAATATCTCCTTCCATGACATGCTCAATGATTACTGGGTGAATGGAGGGGTAAGGCATCATAAGACTCTGAGCATGAGTTCGTACCCATTTAAGGTAAGGCTCAAGAGGGATGGAATTTTTATGCCCCAAAGTATTGCTATCTACGTTGTTCAATGTACTCCAAGCTCGAATAAATCTCTGGCGAAGACCTTGATCGTCGTTGTCGTAGTCAAATACCAAACCTTGAATCAGCATCTCGTGCGGACCATCCCTTCGGGCGTAAAAAAATTGTCTTAAAGCTAAGCAGAGGTTGTAGGTGATTCCTCCCCTAATTCCATGTAAAGGGACATTAGGAAATTCCCCACAACGGTCGACAATAGTAACATTCTCTATGGATCAGGAGCACCAATGAATGTCTGGATGTTTGAGCGTCATCAACCTTTGTGACCACCTTGAACATTGCTCATTCTTTAATACAGATTGGGGAAGATGTGAAATAAACCATCTTGCCAAGAGAGGAGTGCAACACATAAGGACACCTCTTTTCCTCATTGTACGAGTGTGAAAAGAGTGTAGGATATCCCCTAGTAATGTAGGCACCGGGTTGCGGGATATGAAGATTTTGACAGCGTTCACATCTATGAGTTGGTCAGGATTTGGAAATAAAACCATCCCATAGATGAGGAGATCCACAATTTCCTTAAAGGCTTGCAGGTCCAAAGAATTCCAACAGTTTTGGGCTTTCGCAAACAAGAACTTTGCTAGGAAACCCTTGACACCACTCCTTGTTTCCCAATGAGTTGTGATATCAGATGAGTGAAAGTGTAGAGCTTGAGCAATCTCTTCTGGATTTGGGTCTCTTTCCATACCGTTTAAAGGTAGTTGATTGAGAATGGGAATCCTCAAGAGTTGGGAGAATTCTTCCATAGTTGGCACAAGTTGATAATCGGGAAATGTGAAGCAATGGTGTAAGGGATCAAAGAACTGAAAGAGCACCTTCATCATATCTTCATCGGTGTTAAAGGTAACCAAGTTGAGTAGGCGACCATGTCTCTCAGCGAATGAAGAATTCTCATGGATCCTTGATGCTAACTCCTTGAGTTGAGGAGGAATCCTTACAAGGTTGACTTGAATAGTTTTCCTGCGAATAGAGTTCATGTCCTATAAAACAAGAACAAAGATAAATCCCAGAAATCCTTGAAATGGTTAGTGAATTAATATGATGTTATGATGTTCATGATGTTATGTACAAGTATGTATATACAAACAAAGAGAACAAGTCCTTAGGTTTAGGCTTGAATGGAGTCTCATAAGTAAGTACCCTCTTGAAGTTTAGTTGGCTCAAACCTGTCCTAGTAATAGTAATCGGGTTCTAAGGAGCTCAATATCACTGATTTGTTTCCTTGATCATTGTTTTAGCACAAGCCTCTTTAATGGCGACCGAAATATCCCAAGAAACCAAACCTCAATGAGTATAGTATCGAGTATCTACCAACTTCGGACTGCACCAAAGCCGGTTATCTCACTACGTCCTAAAGGCCAAGTTGGTCAAGTAAATATTCTAAAAGTTCATTAGTGCTTCATGACATCACTCAGCGGCCCCGTATTCTCCTTGATTAACTCAAGGGCTACCGGTACCCACAAATATATCGCACTAACATAGCTATTGCTTAGACCATGTCGGTATACCCTGCACAGTTTCCACAATGTATTGCTACTTACCTATAAGGTATCCCAAATCCGGGTAGAGGATTTAAACCCAAACAAAGAACCATAATAAAAAGCATACAAGTCAAACAATGAAAGCAAGTAAATGTAATCTAACCCTAAGGTAACCCCACTTTTAGAATTTTCCCCAGTAGAGTCCCCACTTCTGTGATACGGTGGGAGAACTGACTTGAGGGTTTTGTGTTTGATCATAAATGTTGCGGTTAGCAAGAGTCGCCACCGACTTTTCTTTTATCCAAAAGGAAAGGTGAAAAAGCACAGGAAAGACCTTTGAGATTATTTCTTGAGTTCGGGGGGTAGATTATGAAAAGGGAAGGTATTAGCACCCTTTTCATCCATGGTTTTCCATGGGCTCTTAGTTACTTGCTAGATCACTTGCCTTTTTGTTTGAAATTGTGTTTTGTGTGGTTTTTGAAAGTATTTTGTAAAGAAGCCATTATTTTGGAAATCTTTGTAATGATTCTCGTTCGTAAGAATGTATACAAATATGTTGATATTTTGAAAATGTTTTCAAGTTTGTAAGATGCTTTGAAATGTGTAGGTGTTTGTTTTAGAAATAGCAAGGATGTTTGTTTTGAAATGGAGCAAGTAATTAGGAGCATTCATCCTACTCAAAAGTCTTTCTTGTTCATTTTCTTTTCCTTTGACATTGTTATCTTACCATTGATTTGGTAAGTAACCCTATCTTTGGATGTAAACGGGACGGGCATGGGTCATGGTATAACCATGATTAGAAATGTTGCAAGGTGTCTTAGCATTTTTCTTTATGGACTAAGATCATTTGAAAGGCAACTTAGATAGCGTCATCGAGGGACAATGATCTTGTATTTGCTTGTTTTTTGCTAAGACACCTCACATGCATAATATGGTTATTTTGTATAAGGCAACCAAGTGGAATAACCCTAGGGGTGCTTGTATGTAAATGTATTGTTTTCATGCTTGATTTAGTCTTGAATTAGGGTTTGCTATTTATTGGTTTTAAGTCTTTCCGTACAAACCCTAATTACTAACAATTATATATAAAGCGATAAATTACAGAATTTAAAGTTACTACGCTATTACAACATTTGTGGGAAGGGGGGTGTACAAATTACAAATGGGGATTACAAGAAATTAAACCCTAATTAGTCTATTACAATCAAATTGAATTTATATAAGAATTAAAATAAATAATATACAAGATGAATTAAATTTGCAAGAAGGTAAATGTGAAGAAAATGGATATTTTGTTTGATGTTTTGTGAAAAAGGAATTTTACCTTAACCTAATAAAATAAAGAAAATAGTTTACTAAGTTTGAAATTATTGAGAAAGGATTTTAGATGAAAACCCTAATTCTATTAATTAATCAAAAGAAAATAAGTTTAAGAAAAGTATTTTTTGCATTTCTTATCTTGAAAATATTTATAGTATTATAGAATATTTTTAGTCTTTTTGGTATTAAAATAATATATTTTAATGGTGTGAAGAAAAATAAATAAATAATATTAATTAAGTTTGTAAGATTTACTTAATAAAATAAATAAAGTATAATAAATGAAAATATTTTTTGTGAGGAAAATAAAATAAACCAAGTCAAAATATAAATACATCATTTTTTTGTATTTTATGATTTTTTTAGTATTTTAAAAAAATATATTTAAGAAAATAAAATGGAAAATAAAATAAATGGGCTAGGGGTGTCAAAAGCCTGCAGGGGGGTTAGTAAGAAAAAAACAAAACAAAAGCTAAGCCCAAAAGGCCCATCGCCTATTTGCTAAAGCAAAAAGAAAGGAAAAATGACCAAAAATGTAAAACAAATGCAAAAAGGCAACGCTGAGGTTCGAACCCATGACCTCTACCAATAACGTGCGCTGCCTTATCATTGGGGTGGTTGTACATCCGTTAATATAACTGAAATAATAATTACATAATACAAAACGCGCCATGATTACACTTCATCTTCAACCTCCAGCCAAAGGACATGTATCTTCTTCATCTCTCAACAAAAATGAAAAGTTCAAACATGAAAGTTATGGCATTTTTTCCCATGAATCCAACCATATAAACAACTTAAGCTAACAATCAAAGAAGAATGAGAATTTTTCTAGCCCTAATTCAAAACCTAAAAATTTCAGAAAACTTCAACCCTAAATTTCTCTAAGCTCTGGCCATATAAATGTAAACTATGGATATGTACAGCTTCGTGGGAATGGTATCTACATTTTATCTTCACAAACTAAACTCAAATGATGCCTGTATGAAGAGATAGAAGTTTGAAAACTTACCTCTTGCAGCTGGAGTCGTGTAAGGAGTTTGAGCAACCTTTGTGATGGCCTAATGATTTCTGTAGCTTTCCTGGACCTCCTTGAATGTGTTCCAACTCCCACTTTTCTTTGAGGATGGCTGGAACTCCCAACTCAAGTCAAGTTGTAAGCTTCAGTTTTGAAAATGGTGAATGATTATGGAGGAGTTGCAATTATGAAATGACGGCCTGGATCACTTTGATATGATGTATGGAAGGTGTTTGGATGATTAGTTTTGAAAATGCACGAGTGGAAATGAAGATGGTGAGTTTTTTGCTCAAAACTGTCAAGTTTGGGCAGTTTTGTGCAGCAAGGTGCTTGGGAGTATTTTAGGGCTTGTCAAAAACGTGTGTTTTGTTGCAATTGACTTGTTAATATGTATGGAAAAGATTAGAGCACAAAATCACTCAAGGTTTTTGAGTTCTAGGGTTATGGCTCTATAACTTGCTTTTTAAGAAAAGTGAAGTGACAAATCTCAAGTATTATACAAGCATGTTCTGAGATTCTTGAGACCTTAGACACATTTATTTTGGTTTATAGGGGTTGTGTGTGCAGAAATAACAAGTTAGAAGCTCAAGACAAGTTGACTTTGTGATTAAAGCAACCTTTCAAAAATGGAATGGTAACTTTCTTCCTAAAATGGAAAATTGGCTTGGACAATGCTTGGAACACTTGGATAATAGCTCAAAAGCAAGTGTAATCTTATTATTATGGATAGATCTTGAGTTTTAGAGGCCTGCAAAACAAGATTGTGCAGCATAGGTTTGAGATTTACTTCTTGTTCATCACAAAATGGCTTATAATTTAAGTGACAAAACCCTAACTTTATCTCTTTGATTCTCCCTACTCAAGAATGATCTCAAGGAGTTATTGGATATTTTGGAAAGCTTGTAACATTCTATACAACCCCTATTTTAATTGATTTTGAATATTACCCTTGGAACTATGTGAAAAAGTGTCATGAAGTTAGGTCAAAATCTTGTCCAAATTAGGGCAAAATTTCACTAAGTGTTTTGTTTCATGACCCTATGTTCATAAAATTGTAACTTGAGATCCAAGAATTTTTGGAAGAAGTTGTGTGAAGCAAAGTTGTAGATTTAATGGAGATATACAACTTTCATTTTGGAAGTTTTTCTTGAATCATTTTTCATCATGGTGAAAATATCGCTCAAAGTTATGAAAAAATAAGAAATTTTCCATACTTAGAAAAATTTCTAAGTTTAGAAATTTAACATTTCAAGATGAAATCTTGAATTCTTGAATTCTTGATGAACAAGTTTCATATTTTGACATGTTTTAATGAATTCTGATCTTTGGTACTTGAATTTGACCAAAAAGTCAAAGTTTGACTTTTCTGTATACAGTTGACTTTTGATCAGTTGACTGCAAAATTCATCTGTCAACCCAATGGATTTGCAATGTTTTGAACCATGTCATTAGGTCAAAATGATGCAATTGGACTCTTGGGATCATGCCTTAAACCAATTGACCATTTGCTGGGTTAAAAATTAGAAATTACCCTTTCCCAGTCAAAACCCTAATTTTGACCATGTTGCCCTTTTGGAGATTTGATCAAATTTCTTGAGGAATTATGGTCCAAACTTGACCAAATGATACATATGAGTTTAAAATGTTGATGTGGATAAAAAATTATGAAGTTTGACTGTAAATTGGCTATAGTTGACTTTTTCCCCAATACAACTAATTTTTAGGTCAACTGCTCAATTGACTGAGCAAAAATGTGATCCAAGGCTTGAAACTTGACATGAGTAATATTGGGGGTCCATAATGATCCATGAATTTCATATGAAGTATTGAAAGTTCAAAAATCCTTGTGCAATCTCAAATCCTAATTTTGGTTATCAGTGCATAAAGAGGTGTCTTGAGTTGATCAAACCCTAATACAGTCTTGAGTTAATGGAGATCTTGTGAGCAAATTTTTAATAAGTGAGAGGGAAGATTTTGGGGTACAACAGATGGCTAGTCTCTTCAATATCGCAGAGACAATTTATTGTGAAATCTTTGCAAGTAGTAGTCTCTTTATTTGAGACAGCTTATATATTACCCTTTCCAAGCAGAATACCTCGGTTAAAGAAAAAGTTGAGACCCGTTCTAGGCAAAACGCTGGAATTTTGGGAAAAGACTTGTTATCTTTTTGCTACCTTTAGTGAACGATGGTATTTCATCTTCAGTGAACGGCGATGCTATGATATATTTTCTCTCTACCTTCAGTGGAAGTTGGTGATTGTTATGTTTTTTCTACCTTCAGTGAATGTTGGTAGTTCATCGTCAGTGAACGGAGATGCTATGATATATTTTCTCTCTACCTTCAGTGAAAGTTGGTAGGTCACCTTCAGTGAAAGTTGATGATTGTTATCTTTTTGCTACCTTCAGTGAACGTTGGTATTTCATCGTCAATTAACGATGGTGCCATGATATTTTCTCTCTACCTTCAATGAAAGTTGGTAGATCACCATTAGTGAAAGTTGGTGATTGTTATCTTTTTTCTATCTTCAGTGAACATTGGTAGTTCACTTTCAGTGAATGGAAGTGCTATGATATTCCTTCCTCTTACTACCTTCAGTGAAAGTTGGTAGTTCATCGTTAGTGAACATCTATGATTGTTATCTTTTTGCTACCTTCAATGAACGTTGATAGTTCACTGTCAGTGAAGGACAGTTCTATGATATTCCTTCCTCTTACTACCTTCAGTGAAAGTTGGTAGTTCATCGTCAGTGAACATCGATGATTGTTATCTTTTTACTACCTTTAGTGAACATTGGTAGTTCACTGTCAGTGAACGGAAGTTCTATGATATTCCTTCCTCTTACTACCTTCAGTGAAAGTTGGTAGATCACCATCAGTGAATATTGGTTATTGTTATCTTTTTGCTACCTTCATTGGACGTTGGTAGTTCACCGTCAGTGAACGTTGGTGCTATGATATTTCTTTTCTCTTTCTACCTTCAGTGAACGTTGGTAGTTTCGCCTTTAGTGAAAGTTCGTGTATCCCTTGACTTTTTACCATCCTCTATGAGTCGAGTCTTTTCATCCACCAGTGATTTATTTTCCTGGTTGAGTTTCTCTTTTGATCCTTATTTCCTTTGCTACATCCCCAGTGGTGTTTAGCGTCCCTTTGAAGTTGTTCATATCCATTCATACTCATAAGCATTGCATGGCATCTTAGGGCAAAAAATAGGGTCTGTTTTATATTTAAGTATCTTCGATCACGTCGACACGAATATTTTTAACCTTAGTATCTCCGGATAGAAGAAACTTAAATAAGGGCAGCTGTTGTACCCCAATTTTTGCCCCTAAGATCCCTTCATCATACCATATTGATTCATTCACAACAAGGTCAGATTAGGGCTCTTGGTTCCCCTCCCTATCTTTAGCTTTTCTCTTTGAGGAATTACCAAGCACCTTAACTTGTTTTTCTTTTGTGATCATTCATGTTTTCTTTTGACTTTCCTTTTAACTAATAAAATGCAATGTTGATTTGTCTTACTTGTTAATAATGTAGGTAAAGGCAATGTGGCTTTGCAAGTTTATCCATGGGTTCATGAGTTTATTTACATGCCCTAGTCAATAAAGCTTGAGAAGTTCAAACCTCACCGTTAAAGTTATGTTGGAAGAATTGGCATGGCAAGGTTTATCTTGGTTCACCATATTTCAAAGTTATCAAGATTGACTCAAAAGTGCAAGGGGTTGATTGAAGAAGTTGTCATGTTTGGACAAAGTCTTGTTCCCATTGGTCACAAGTGCATATTTCTCTCAATTTTCAAGATATGGAAGTGGTTTTGGTTTCTATAAGCTGTCATTATCATCCTCAACAACTTCTATTTACAAATAAAAAGTGTTAGTACAAGAAGTTTGTCCAAAATTGTCAAAGTTCCTCAAAGCATTTTCTTGATCTAGGAGCTAGGGTTTTGAACTTCAAAAAATATATCTTGCTCATATTTTGGTATTTTTGAGTGATACTAAAGACATCCTTCTATTCAAAGGGTTATCAACAAATCACTTTAAAAATTTCAAGGAGTTTTCATGTGGAAGAAACATAATGTTGAAGAAAGATTACAAGTCCTCTAGATGAACCCCCAATTTCTCAGGTGTAACTTCAAATGATCATAACTTGGTCGATTTTTATTACCTTTAACCCATTATTTTTCCAAAATGATCTTGAAGATGTGAACTTTATGCCTTCTTTTATGTGCAAAGTGATAAAATGGATGGAATATGCCCTAAGGATACAAAAGATTATAGGTCATTTCATGATTTTTTTTGCCAACTTCAACAATTCATAACTCTCTCAATTTTTGTATATTTTGAATGATTCAAGTTTCAAAATTTCATTCAAGAGGTCTATTTCATACCATATTTTTTGGTTAAGAGAAAATTCCAAGAGGAAGGCCATGTTTGGATGCAAAACATTATAGGTCACTTTTGATTAAAAACTTAAAATATTTCTAAGTATGGAAAGTCAACCTTTTTTTACCCAACTTTGACTCATTGCAACTTTCAGCTCAAATATACATTTGATTCCATTCTTTTTACATTGCAAAGCTTGTAATCTCAGATTTCTAAAGCATCAAGAATCATACCTTAAGACTCCTTGAGCTGAGAATGCCATTGGTTTGAACTTGGTAACTTGGAACTAAAGTTTCTTCATAAGTCAGAATTTGAAATTCATGTTTTGGCTTCTAAACATAAAATCAGCATGTGTTTGTGATCTAAACTTGTTTAACCAAGTTTCCAAAGTGGATTAGAGCCTTAAAATGCAAGGATTGGATGAGTTTTGATGCAAAACAGATCACACCTTGCTCGTGTATCAAGTTCACACGATTTCCCTCCAAACTTCATCATTTCCCACGCTTGAACATGCCATTTGATTCCCTATAAATAGAGGGTCATCCCCCATTCATTTCCTCAAGCTTTGAGAGCCAAATACACTCTGTCAAAACCTCACACGAAATTCAAAATTTTGAAATCAGTTTCGGAGATTCAAGCCTTTTCTTCCAAAATTCTTCTCACATTCATCATCCTTCAGTATCATACAAACTCTCCAGCACTTAAACCAAGCAAAATGAACCATAATTCAAGCTATAGAAGTCCAGTTTCAGAGCTTCTTTCTTGAACTTCGAAAAGGTAGAATTCTCCACCATTTGGATCCAAATAAAGCACTAACCCATTCTACTCTTTCTCCCCATTCTTGTGCTTCTTACAATTTTTTAATCCATTGAGAATTGAGAGAGAAATCTCAAATTGAAGGTGCTCGCTATTTTCTGGGTTTTTGATTCATATCTCTTTGCATACCTTATATAAATTTGGTGCGATGGTGGTGTTAGGATCATCTTGAAGAGACGAATCCAATGATACTAGTCTGGGATCCTAATTTTTCCATTTGAAGGATCTCACAAAATCTCCATTATAGGGTGTATGGAGGTTGAAGATGATGACATGTCTCATATCAACCAATGATAGCGTGCCAAACGTTTTAATTTCATTGGTTGCCCTTTTTCTGATCCTATGCGTATCTCACTAAGGTCCATATCAAGCACAACGTGTCTGGTCCATTGGATCAGCTTACTAAGGCTTTTGACTATGATTTGATGGTCCACCAGAGAAAATATTTTTAATCACAAATGGCCCTTCGTACGTGGGAGTCCATTTGCCCCTGGGGTCACCTTGCGGCAGTATGATGCGCTTGATCACTAGATCCCCGACCTGATATTTTGGACATGTGACTTTCTTTTTAAAAGCCTTGATCATTCGCTTTTGATATGTCTGACCATGACAGATAGTGGTAAGTCTCTTCTCGTTGATTAGATTTAGCTAATCAAGTCGAGTCTGGATCCAGTCGTCTTTGTTCAAATCCGCATCCTTCATAATCGTGAGAGAAGGTATCTAGACCTCGATGGGTAGGACTGCCTCCATGCCATATACCAGAGAGTAGGGTGTTGCCCCTGTCGACGTCCGTGCTGAGGTACGGTATCCATGAAGAGAAAATGGCAACATCTCATGCCAGTCTTTGTATGTCACCGTCATTTTCGGTACAATATTCTTGATGTTCTTGTTAGCCGCTTCAACAACGCCATTCATCTTCGGCCGGTAGGGAGAAGAGTTATGATGTTGTATCTTGAATTGCTTACAGAGCTCGGTGATCATCGTGTTATTGAGATTTGCACCATTGTCCATAATAATTCTCTATGTCACACCATACCGATATATAAGATTATGTCAGATAAATCGCGCCACAACGCTCTTGGTCACAGTAGCAAAGGAGGCTGCCTCAACCCATTTTGTGAAGTAATATATGGCCACTAAGATGAAGCAATGTCCATTAGAAGCAGTAGGCCTGATTTATCCGATCATGTCAATGCCCCACATTGCAAAGGGCCACGGAGCTGTCAAGAAGTTCAAGGGAACCGGAGGGACATGCACCTTATCAGCGTAGATTTGGCACTTATGACAAGTTCGGGAGTGCTGATAACAATCTGCTTCTATAGTGGACCAGTAGTATCCTGCCCGTAGGATCTTCTTAGCCATGGTATGTCCACTGGAATGGATTTCGAAGGTACCTTCATGTAGATTTGTCATAATCCTCTCTGCTTCGCTCTTGTCTACACACCGCAGTAAGGTAGAGTCATGATTGCACTTGTAGAGGATTCCATTACTGAGGAAGAATTTCGCAGCAAATCTTCTTATAAACTTCTTATCATTGACAGATGCCCCTTCGGGATACTCTTGAGTCTCGATGTACCTTTTCACTTCATGAAACCAGGGTTTGTCTGCCACCTCTTCAGTATCAATCTCACAAAAGTGTGTTGGTTCATCTACCCTTTCGATGGTGATTCGGGGAGCTTCGTTGTCCCACCTGACTTTGAACATAGAAGACATGGTAGCTAGCGCGTCCGCTAACTGATTCTCCTCTCATGGGAAATGTTCAAAGGTTACCTCCTCAAAGTGTGGGAGCATTGTCAGCACGTGTTCTTTATATGGGATGAGATTTAGATGCTTCATACCCCATTTGCCTTTGATTTGACTTATCACCAAGGCTGAATCCCCGAAGACATTTAAGAACTTGATCCTGAGGTCAATAGAGGCTTTGATACCCATGATGTAGGCTTCATACTCCGCCATGTTGTTATTGCAGTTGAAAAATAGCCGAGCAGTGAAAGGAGTATGACATCCCTCAGGAGATATGGTTACAGTGCCAATGCCATTGCCAAGTGCATTTGAAGCTCTGTCAAAAATCATAGTCCATCAGGATCCTTCCTCAGGTCCTTCATCCAGTCCAGGTTCTTCATAGTCAGTTACCAGCATAATATTCTCATCTGGGAACTCAAAATTCATGGACTGGTAGTCATCCATGGCCTGATGAGCATAATGATCAGCCAATACACTCCCCTTGATTTCTTTCTGGGTTGTATATTGTATATCGTAGCCAGTTAAGATCATCTGCCATCTCGCTATTCTTTCGGAGAGAGAGGGTTTCTCGAAAATGTATTTGATTGGATCCATCTTAGATATCAACAAGTTAGTGTGGGTCAGCATGTACTATCTTAGTCGGTGAGCAACCCATGCCAAAGCGCAGCAAGTTTTCTCAAGCAGTGAGTATCGTGTCTCATAGTCGGTAAACTTTTTGCTAAGGTAGTATATTGCATGCTATTTTCGACCAGACTCGTCATGCTTCCCCAGCACACACCCCATTTAATTTTCTAGCACTATTAAGTATAGTATTAAAGGTCTTCCTTCAACCAGAGGCATCAGAATTGGTGGTTCTTGAAGGTATTCTTTGATCCTTTCGAAAGCTGTCTGGCATTCGTCATTCCATTTTACCACTTGATCTTTCTTCAAAAGCTTGAAGAGGGGTCCACGAGTAGCGGTCAGATGTGAAATGAACCTGGCGATATAATTTAAACGTCCCAAGAGTCCCCTAACTTCCTTCTCTGTACGGGGAGACGGCATCTCTTGTATGAACTTTACCTTCACAGGGTCTACTTGAATACCTTTGTCACTGACGATGAAACCCAAAAGCTTACCAGACCTTACTCTGAAGGTGCACTTGTTCGGATTCAACCTTAGCTTGTACGTCTTCAACCTGTCGAACAAATTTTGTAGATGATCCAGGTGTTCCTCTTTGGTTTGAGACCTGGATATAATGTCATCAACATAAACCTCGATCTCATGGTGAATCATATCATGGAACAAGGCAACCATGGCGCGCTGATAGGTTACCCCAGTATTTTTCAACCCAAAAGACATCACCTTGTAATAGAAGGTGCCCACTGTGTGACGAAGCTTGTCTTCTCCATGTATTCAGGAGCCATCTTGATCTAGTTGTAGACAGAGAAACCATCCATGAAGGAGAAGATTTAGTGCTGAGTGGTGTTGTCAACCAGAAAATCAATATGGGGAAGCGGGAGGTCATCCTTGGGGCTTGCCCTGTTCAGATATCTGTAGTCCACACACATCTGTACCTTACCGTCTTTCTTTGGCACCAGAACAACATTAGCAACCCATTGTGGATAGGAGGTGACATCTAAGAACCCTGCGTCGAACTTCTCCATGACCTCTGCCTTGATCTTCTCTGACATTTCAGGGCGCATACAGTGGACCTTCTATTTAACCGGAGGACAGTCTTCCTTGGTCGGCAGACGATGTACCACAATATCAATGTCTAAACCAGGCATGTCTTCATATGACCAGGCGAAGACCTCAACATAGTTATGCAACATTTGTATCAACCGCTGTTTGGTCTTAGCTTCCAGATTTGCACCGATCTTGACTTCTTTTCTGTCCACTTTCGTGCCCAAGTTTATCGTCTCAACTGGCTCTTCATGGGGCTGTATAGCCCTCTCCTCCTATTGTAACAGTCTAGCAAGTTCTCCCGGCACCTCACAATCGTCCTCACCTTCGTCCTCGGCTTGGTTGATCGGATTTTCGAAGTCATAACCGGTAGTAGCAGAACTGTTGTCAATGGGATCCAGAGTTGATATCGATCTGCAGTATGAGACGTGAGTGTGTGTAAGAGTATAACTGTTTTGATAAGGTGAAAGCAGAAAAAGAAAAAACAAAGAGTGCAAAATTTGTATGCAAGAAACGTCCAATGTTTTATTGATGATATATGAAATGACACATAATAGCCCTTACAAACCAAACCAATATGCCTCAGAAAAGACACAAGGCTGTAGAGTTTAAATTGTTTATTACAATCTCAAAAAACAAGTAAGACAATTACTGCGAAATAAAAGAAACTGGTATAAAATCCCTAGCTGTCCAGTTACTCAGTCCACCGTTGGTAGTTGGGTAAATCCAGCTATCAATGTCAGAGTCTTCCTCACTGTCTTCAATGGCATTAATTCCCTGATTGCTGATGCGTAGGGGAGGTCTTCCAGCTCGAGCGCGTCGAACAACCCTTTGAGCTCCTGAAGTATAGCCCAAACCAAACTTGTCAGTTTTGTGAGTAAAATCAGGGAGTTGTCCCCAGTTGGTATACCCACCTTCTTCAACCACTGCTCTGGTGTCTTTGAGAGAGGCCATCTTAAGAGGAAGTTTGGTGCCGGTAGTGGTCTCATTCGATGCCAAGATCTGGGGAACCTCTTCAAGGTTCTGGCAAGGAGTCTCTATGAATTCCCCGTCCATCTCTACGTACCTGAAGGAGTTGAGGTGGCTCACCATATACTCCTCTTCGCCACATACAGTGACAAGCTTCCCCTTTACTGGATACTTCAGCATTTGGTGCAGTGTAGAAGTAACAGCCCCAACTTCATGGATCCAAGGACGACCTAACAAACAAGACTATAACGGCTGGATGTCCATTACATAGAAAGTGGACTCAAAGGTCTGAGAACCTACTTTGACAGGGATGTCCACCTCCCCATGCACCATTCTCTTTGACCCGTCAAAAACCCTTACCACAATGTTACTAGGCTTTAAGGTCAAGCCCTCACAATCTAGTCAGTTGAGAGCCTTCTTCGGCAGGACATTCAGTGAAGACCCAGTATCTACCAGCACATGAGCCATAGTGGTGCCCCTGCATTCGATCGAGACATGCAGAGCATCATTATGCTTCCTCCCTTTTGGTGTTAAATCGACATCTGAAAAACCCAACCCATTGTCAGCAATCAGGTTGGCCACACAATCTTTGAATTGATCAGCCGAGGTCTCTTGTGGCACATGCGTAGTTTTTAGGAATGCAATCAAAGCCTTTGCATGGTCCTCAGAGCACAACATCAGAGACAACATAGATATCTTTGAGGGGGTCTGCCCCAGCTGCTCGACCATATTGTAGTCGCTCTTTTTAATTATTTTTAATATTTCCTCTATCTCTTGCTTAAAGGCTTCTACGACAATTTCTCTAGGTGCCTCCGTCCGGGCAGGCTCACCTATAGCTTCTTTGCCTCAGGTACCATATGAATCGACGACAGGGGTAACATTTGGAGTAAGAACAGGAGTAGTAGTTGAAGTACCAACAGGAATAGAGGGCGAAATAACGACAGGCTTATTGACAATTTTTGGGGAAATCTCGGGGGAGAAAACCCTTCCACTTCTGGTGATCTTGTTGGTCCTAACAACGTTACTGACATCAGGATCAGCCTCTTCATTCTTCAGGTCTTGTTTAACACCGTGATAGTAGACATCGGTGCCATAGTGCCAAGGGACATCTTTGTCTGAGGCGTATGGGACAAGACCGGAAAGGGTGATTATTAACGGAGAGAATCTTGGAGCAGATGTAATCCTAACAAGTCTTCTCGAGGAGACCTTGGAAGAATTGGCCGAAATGGTTATAATTGCAATATCTTCACATGGAACAGTTGGAATCAAAGTTTTCTCGAACAAAATCTCTCTGCTGTCCATTAGGCGTTGGACACCTGTTTTCAGCAAATGGCAACCAGAAGGCAGAGATGAACACACGTGGAAACCTTCACCATAACCCGGAAATAAACCGGCTAACAAAAAATTCTTCTTAATAGTCATAAGAGGAGTATAAACTTCATCAACTGAGGTCACAAACAGATCAGTATCAACAACATTAACTCCACGATTGTGCTTAGGCATGGGAGAAGTTATGACATTGGGCTTTTCCGGAGCATCGAACTCAATCTCCTTGGCCTTAATCAAATCATGTACCTTATTTCTCGGAGCCCAGCAGTCATTTGTATCGTGGCCAAGACTCTCAGAATGATAGGTACACCGAGCATTTGGATTATACCGAGGAGATGTGGTATTCAGATTCTTGGGAGCCTCTTTCAAAGTTGCCAAGTTGGATCTTAGTAGATGGTGTAGAACTTTAGCCAACATCATGTTAATCTGGGTAAACTTCCTTTGTGGTCTTTCCAACTTTTGTTGATTGTTGCATTGTGGAGCAGGCGCAGGTCTAGGTATTATTACAACACTTACTGTTTGAAGGTGTTCAGCTCTGCTTTGTCCTCTCGGGCTATAGATGGCACTAGCTTCCTTCTTACCAGTGAAATGCTTCTTTACCAAACTCGAAGAGGTGTCTTTCTGTATCTTTTTGCTCTGAATCCCAGCTGTAGCGGTAGAAATGTTAAAGGTAAGGGGGTTAGTTATGCAAATGGAAGGTATTAGCACCCTAAGCATCTACGGTACTCCGCAGGAACCTCTTTGTAAAAATCTGTATATTTTGGCTATAAAAATGTGTTATATATAAAATGGATGGTGGAGGTAAGAGAAGAAGTATTTTTTTTAATGATTTTTGCACCCGCCGCGGTTGTGAACCTTTAGTGCCTACGTACCACCTTTCGTGCATTAGGGTATCAGGGTACACGTAGTTCCTCTTTTAAAAAATTTTGAAACACAAGTGTGTTGGTTGATTTTAAGAGATAAGACATCATCGTCATTGTCCGTGTGGAAAAACATACTTACTACCCACAATCATGAGAAAGGAGAATTTGCATCATCTCAAAGTGGAGGATAATGGCTTTGATTTTAAAATCAACAATGCCTCACTCAACACCCAAGTGGAAAATATCTCACTTCACTATATTTTGTAGAAGTATAGTTGTTTGCATCACTACAAGGATTGACAAGAGTCTAACCTTTTGATAAAAGTTTAAAGATAAAAGCCAAAGTGGAAAAATGGTTTGAAATGAAATTGATTTACTTTTAGTCTTCTCACAAAAAAGTGTCAAAGTATTATTAAATTGATTGAAGTTTATTAATGAAAATATTTCTAAAATGCATGGACTTAAGTCCAAGTTTATTATGAAAGTGTTTCAAGTTTAGAAACAAGAAGAGTTTAAAAAGGAGGGAGGAGATTTTTGAAATTAAAGAAGATGGGAGGAGTAGAAGAGGCTATCCTAAAGCATAAGGTAAAAGCTAAGGATAAGGACCATCTAACCAACAAGAAGCCAAAACTTGACATTATGAGCCAAGATAGAATTCCCATTCTTTGGATTGAAACCAAGCAACAAAAGATACTAGACCTCTTGAGAGAACCAAACTTCAAGTGTGTTAAGTCTTCACAAAAATTGGGCAGAGTAACGGCTGTACGCGAGTGAATTCCATATTACAAACAAAGGATGTAATCACCAAAAACCTGCACACAAAAACAAACAAGCAACCCAATGTCTTGAGGTAAACCTCAAGAACTCCAGACAAAATAATCAGAAAAGATCACAAGGTCTCCAAGATAGGCCAAGGTTTCTAATCCTAAGTCCAAGAAAAAAGTCCACTGCTTCATTATGCCAAGGATAGTAACCAAATAGTCCAAGTACCATTAAGAGTTTTTTAGGGTTTAAGTTGGTTATTAAGTATCTTAAAAAAAAGAAAAAGAAAAGCTCAAGTGAGCAAAGTAAAAATGACAAGAAAATAAATGCTCAAATGAGCAAAGATGAAAATGGCATGAAATGTACATGCTAAAAGTAAATAGTGCATAAAGCATAAAAGAATAAAAGCATAAAATAAAACAAGTCAATAATTAGTGGTTAGTTGGATGGCCATCTTGAAACTGCATTTGGAACTTATTAGAGGATTGGTAAAACCAAATCCTCCACACAACAAGTTGCATTTGCTTTTTGTCAAGTATATCATCCATTTGGAATTCTCAAAAGTACCATTTAATGATCAACGATGTTTAAGTGATCCGTGTTGACCAAAGGTGTTGTAGATCCATTAGAGGATTGGTAGAACCAAAGCCTCCACACAATGAATCTCAAGGTTATTGGATCAAAGAGATCAAATTAACATACTTGGGCTTGCAATCATAAGTTTGGGCCACGAATGATCATTTATTCGAATCGGGACAAAATTTAGGGCTATGTTAAGCAATCGTAAGTGGACTTATATAGAAGTCGCACCTATTTTGAGGCTGGTCAATAGCAATCTATGCACCATTTTTTTGAGACATGACATATAGATCATGCTCCAACAACATTTAGTGCAATAAAAAGGGGATGAGATGAAGAGGATTAGGGTAAAAAAGATGAATAAACCACTTTTGAATTAAAAATTTAATCAAACTATTATTAAAATCATTCATCCATTTTGGTGGAGTTGAACTCAACACCCAAGATCCAATGATGTTAATAAAGTCATGATCAAAATAATCAACTCAAGACAGCCAGAAAATAATCACAAAATAATTATATATTTAATATATACATTAAAAGGCGTAAAAATGTTTAAAAATAGAAAATAATGGGGAAAATATTAATTATGTTCAAATTATTCAAGAAATGAAAAATAAGACCATAGAAAAATCATAAATGGATCCAAATATTTTTATAAAAATTTTGGTAATTTTTAAAAGTCAGAAACTATTTTTAAACCATTTAAAATTGCTAAAACAAACATGAAATAGATCAAAAATAGTAAACCTCAACACAAAATTCCATAAAATTTCCAGAAAGTCAAAAATATGCAAAATAATATTTATGAATTTTTTCAGAATTAAAAAATGTTAGAAAGTAATTTTTAAGTAATTAAAAGAAAGCAAATAATACAAAAAATATAAAAAATACCAAATGTTAAAATAAAAATGTAAAAAAATAATCATGAGATCAGAAATAATTTAAAGTATTTTTTGTGAATTTTTCATAATTTTTGGATAAAAAATAAAAGAGTTACGAATTTTTGAAAATTTAATCAAATAAAATATAAAAATCTGAAAATAAAATAAAACCAAAAAGATGTGGACCATCAGATCAAAGTCAAAATGCGTTAGTAAGCTAATCCAATGGACCAGACGCATTGTGCTTGATATGGACCTTAGTGAAACACACATGTGATCAGAAAAAGGCAACAAATGAAATTAAAACGCTTGACACGCTATCATTGGCTGAGACGATACATGTCATCGTCTTCAACCTCCAGACACCCTGCAATGGGGATTTTGTGAGATCCTTCAAATGGAAAAATTAGGATCCTTGGCTAGCGTCATTGAACTCGTCTCTTCAAGACGATTCTAACACAACCATCGCGCCAAATTTATGTAAAGTATGGAAAGAGACATGAATCAAAACACAGAAAAATATCGAGCACCTCCAATTTAAGATTTCTCTCTCAATTCTCAATGAATTTAAAAATTGTAAGCAGCATTAGAATCAGACAAAGGAGTAGACCAGATTAGTGCTTGATTTGGATCCAATTGGTGGAGAATTCCACCTTTTCGAAGTTCAAGTAAGAAGCTATGAAACTGGACTTCTATAGCTTGGATTATGGGTCGTTTTGATTGGTTTAAGTGCTGGAGAGTTTGTATGAAGTTCAAGGATGATGAATGCACAAAGAATTTTGGAAAAGGAAGCTTAAATTTCAAAAATTGAATTCAATAAAAGTGGGTTCGTGTGAAGTTTTGGTAGGGTGTTCTTGGCTCTCTAAGCTTGGGAAATTGAATGGGGGATGACCCTCTATTTATAGGGAAGCAAATGGGATCAAAAGGAATAGCAAATGATGCGTTTTGGAGGGAATTCGTGTGGGTCTGCATTATGAAGAAAGTGTGACTCAAACTTGATCAAAACTCAGCCAAATTGTGCGTTTCATGATTCTAATCACTTCTGGAAAGTTGCTAAACATGATTACAAACGAAAAAGCGTGGAAATCCTGTGATTAAAAGCCAAAACAAAGATTTCAAAATTCTGACTTTGTGCAAAAATCAGTTTCAAACTACCAAATTCAAATCTATGGCATTTCCACCTCAAGGGGTCTTAGGGCATAATTCTTGATGCTTTGGAAAGATGAGGTTACAAGCTTTGCAATGGAAAAAGAATGGAATCAAATGGATGCTTGAGCTGAAAGTTACATGGAGTCAAAGTTGAAGAAAAAGAGTTGACTTTCCATACTTAGAAAAATTTAAAACTCTTCTTTAAAAATGACCTATAATATTTTGCATCCAAACATGGCCTTCAACTTAGAATTTGCTTTTTACCAAAAAAGATGGAATGAAGTAGACCTCTTGAATGACATTTTTCAATTTGAACCACTCAAAATCTCCAAATATTGAGCAAGTTATGACTTGTTGAAGTTGGCCAAAAATCATGAAATGACCTATAATCTCTTGCATTCTTAAGACAACTTCCATCAATTTTCTTACTTTTAACATAAAATAAGGCATGAATTAAACATCCTTAGGATCATATTGAAAAAAGAATGGGCTCAAGGTGATAAAAATTGACCAAGTTATGACCATTTGAAGTCACATATGGAAAATGAGGGATTCATCTGGATGACTAGTAATCTTTCTTCTTCACTAAGTTCCTTCCACATGAAAACTCCTTGGAACCTTTGAAGTGATTTGTTGGTAACTCTTTTAAGAGAATAATGTTTTTGGAATCACTCAAAAATACCAAAAGATGAGCAAGATATGCCCCTTTGAAGTCCAAAACCCTAGCTTCTAGATCAAGAGAATGCTTGGTGGAACTTTGCCAAAATTGAACAAACTTTTTGTGCCAATATTCTTCCTTTGTGAATAGGATTTGTTGAGGATGATGATGAGGACTAATGGCCAACAAAACTACTTCCATAACAACCTCAAAACAACTTCAATGGTGAGGTTTGAATCTCTCAAGACTTTGACTAAGGCATTGAAATAAACTCATGAACCCATGATGCAACTTGCTAAACCTCATTGCCTTTACCTACATTTTTAACAAGTAAGACAAACCAATATTGTATTTGTTGATTTAGAGAGAAAATCAAATCAAAATATCTATATCACAAAATAAAACAAGTCAAGGTGCTTGGTAATTCCTCAAAGAGCAAAGCTAAAGATAAGGAGAAGAACCAAAAGCCCTAATGTGATTTTGTGGTGATTGAAACAATGTGGTATGATGAAGGGATCTTAGGGGCAAAAATTGGGGTACAACAGCTGCCCTTATTTAAGTTTCTTCTATCCGGAGATACGAAGGTTAAAAATCTTCGTGTCGACATGATCGAAGATACTTAAATATAAAACAAACCTTATTTTTTGCCCTAAGATGCCATACAAATGCTTATGCATATGAATGTATATGAGCAGAACCAAAGAGACACAAAGTAACATTGGGGATGCAACATGAAATGTAGAAACAAAATATCAATCCCACTAGGAAAATAAATCACTAGTAAACCACAAGAAAAGAATCAGAGAGGAGGATAACAAGCATCGATGTTCACTGCCAATGTACTACCAATGTTCACTGAAGGTCGAAAGAGAAAAAATATCATATCACCGCCGTTCAATAACAATGAACTATCAACATTCACTGAAGATAGCAAAAATATAACAAACACCGACGTTCACTACCGATGTACTACCAACATTCACTGAAGATAGCGAAAAGATAACAAACACCGATGTTCACTGCCGATGAACTACCAACGTTCACTGAAGTTAGAAAGAGAAAATATATCATATCACCGCCGTTCACTGATGATGAACTATCAACGTTCATTGAAGATAGAAAAAAAATAACAAACACCGACGTTCACTGCCGATGTACTACCAACGTTCACTAAAGGTAGAAAGAGAAAATATATCATATCACCGCCGTTCACTGACGATGAACTATCAACGTTCACTGAAGATAGAAAAAAGATAACAAACACCGACGTTCACTACTGATGTACTACCAACATTCACTGAAGGTAGAAATAGAAAATATATCATATCATCGCCGTTCACTGACGATAAACTATCAACATTCACTAAAGATAACAAAAAGATAACAAACACCGACGTTCACTTCCGATGAACTACCAACATTCACTGAAGGTAGAAAGAGAAAATATATCATATCACCACCGGTCACTGACGATGAACTATCAACGTTCACTGAAGATAGCAAAAAGATAACAAACACCGACATTCACTGCCGATATACTACCAACGTTCACTGAAGGTAGAAAGAGAAAATATATCATATCACCGTCGTTCACTGACGATGAACTATCAACATTCACTGAAGATAGCAAAAAGATAACAAACACCGACTTTCACTGTCGATGTACTACCAACATTCACTGAAGGTAGAAAGAGAAAATATATCATATCACTGTCGTTCACTGATGATGAACTATCAACGTTCACTGAAGATAGCAAAAATATAACAAACATCAACGTTCACTACCGATGAACTACCAACGTTCATTGAAGGTAGAAAGAGAAAATATATCATATCACCGCCGTTCACTAACGATGAACTATCAATGTTCACTGAAGATAGCAAAAAGATAACAAACACCGACGTTCACTGCCGATATACTATCAATGTTCACTGAAGGTAGAAAGAGAAAATATATCATATCACTGCCGTTCACTGACAATGAACTATCAACGTTCACTGAAGATAGCAAAAAGATTAAAAAAACACCGATGTTCACTGCCGATGTACTACCAATGTTCACTAAAGGTAGAAAGAGAAGATATATCATATTTTCCCCAAAATTCTGGTATTTCACCTAGAACGGGTCTCAACTTCTTCTTTAACCAAGGAAACCTGCCTGGAAAGGGTAATATGTAACCTGTCTCAAATAAAGAGACTTCCACTTATTGTCTAGGGTAATTGCAAAGAGAAATGACTTTCTGGGAATAGCAATATGACTTCCCGGGGACATGCCACGATATTCTTGCTGAGGAGATAAAGTCTTCCTGTGCAAAATAAATGCACAAACCAAAACTCATAATTTTCAAAGATCCACAAATCTAATTCCGAAATAAACTGGAGCAAGACGTCCAGTGCAGATACATCTTTTGAGAAATAAACTCAAGAGGGAAAACCAAATTCAACTAAGCAAAGAGCACTGCAGGAAAAGTCAGAACATCAATTTAAGGAACGATGGTTTTTAGTCGTGCATGATGTATGTATGAATGTATGAGTGATATCGTGCATATGCTGGTAAAAGGATACTTAATCAGTACAAACAAACCAAAACCGCCTCAGGTACTAACAACAATGGGCTAAACTTCAACCAGAAAGATTAATCCAAGAAAAGTAAAAGCAATTGCGGAAACCAAACCCATTGCTTGCCTTAACTTTACTAAGGAGAAACATAATCCGGATGTAACCAAATCAAACAAATATCGGGATAAAACATCTTTCTCCCAGTTTCATCGGAGAAAACAATTTTCTAAAAGTAACATGCCTACTGGAGATTGCGAGACCAACCTCAAATAAAGTAGACTGACGCCGACACAACCAAACCTCATTGGGGGATTCAAGCCTACCTCCCTGGAGAAAACTTTGATTATGAATACTCCTTCCAAACAAGAGATGCCCTGGGATAACCTTCCTGGGAAATCAAGAAGTCAATATTAATGCCAAAAATTTCATCATATGAGGGAAAGCTTGCTGGGGAATCTGAGACGGAGACTTCTGGCCATGCAAACCCAAAATCAAAAGCGAATCAAGACTTGACTGGGGATAACGGGATCACAAACCCAATATTGTACCTTGCACCCACTGATATCGTCTTTAACTATCTGAGAAACACACAAATATTGCGCACCTACCAGCAAAATGACCTGAGAAAACTTTCATGAAGGGAGTAAATCTTCTTAAAACAAATGGAGTTTGTTATTTCTTGGGACCATCATTCTTGTTGTCATTGTTTCATCACAAATCCCAAAGTAAATTGATTTGTAAAGATCTCTCTTCTTTTTGAAAAGTTAATTTTTCTTTTTAATCCTTTTGCTTTAACAGTTATTATCAGTAATAAACGAAGTCTTTGCAAGCTAAAATAAAAATAAGAACACAAAGAATTGGGCAAAAGCTCGAATTTCATTAATAGAATGGTAGTCTGCGAATGGCGAGACTCCATGGATGATTACAAAGTTTGGGAAATGGTAATACATAATGGAAAAGATACATTGAGATACAATGACCACCATCCCCCCTAACAACTTTTGAAATCCTGAGCAACAACTTTTGTTGAAGTATGGTGAGGATCCGAGAAGATTGTTGCTTCAATGATCAAGTCTCGTCTGACGTAGTTACTTGCCAAGAAAGTCCCTAACTTTTGCCTAAGTTGCCCTCACGAGTTTTCAACTTAGCGGGAAAATTATTCTGTTTATGTCTCTATTTTTTTCCTAGACCGCCCTTTCGGGCTTTCGGCCTACCGAGACGCTCCTTTTTGCCTAAGCCTCCCTTTCGGGTTTTCAACTTAGCGAGTTGTTCTTTTATTTCTTTAGGCTAAGTATTTATTGACTGCATCAGCATTCATGGGACGTGGGAACTCCTCGCCATCCATAGTTTCAAGAATTAATACACCACCAGAGAAGGCTTTCTTGACAACATACGGGCCTTCAAAATTGGGAGTCCACTTGCCCCTAGAATCAGTGTTGAAATACATGATCTTCCTGAGTACGAGGTCGCCTTCTTTGAATTCGCGAGGTTTGACCTTTTTATCAAATGCTTTCTTCATTCTTTTCTGATATAACTGCTCATGACACAAAGCTGCCATTCTCTTCTCTTCAATCAAATTCAGTTGGTCAAACCTGTTCTGGACCCATTCAGCCTCTGTCAACTTGGCTTCCATTATCACACGCCACGAGGGAATATCTACCTCGACAGGGAGTACAACTTCTATTCCATACATTAGGGAAAACATGGTTGCTCCTGTTGAAGTGCAGACAGATGTTCGATATCCATGTAGAGCAAAAGGGAGCATTTCATGCCAATCCTTATAAGTAACAACCATTTTCTGGATAATTCTCTTGATGTTCTTATTAGCAGCTTCAACAACCCCATTCATCTTTGGCCTGTATGGAGATGAATTGTGATGGACAATCTTGAATTCTTCACACAGTTCAGTCATCATCTTGTTGTTCAAATTCGAGCCATTGTCAGTGATGATTCTGCTCGGCACACCATACTGTTGTACCCCAAAATTTTCCCTCCCATATTTCTCAATACATTTCAAGTGAGGTCCTCAGATGGCTCAAGGAAGTCCAAGAGTTGATCAGACAAATCCTCTCCTAAGGCAGTCTACCTCAAATTAGGGTTTCATGTTGCATCAAGATACTTGAGTCCAAGGGATCACAAATTCTCACCATTGTCCTAATATGTTCTCAAGATCATCCATGTCAAGTTTCAAGCCTTGCAGAGGAAGTTTGCTCAGTCAATTGCTCAAAGGCCTGAAAATCGATTGTGTTAGGGTAAAAGTCAACTATGGCCCACATACAATAAAACTTCAAGATTTTTGGTCAAAATTCTCACTTTGAAGTATTATTCATCATTTGATCAAGGGTTGATCATGGTTCATCAAGTATTGCTCACAATTCATCAAAACCCAAAAGTTGCTAAATTAGGGTTTTACAAGAAAAGTCAACTCAACTTTGACCAAGCATAACTTTCTCATACTTTATTGGAAATAACCCATCCAAAGCTCATTTTGAAGATGATGTAATTATATACAATCCATATTCATCTCCTAAGTTCAAAATATGCACTCACAAGAAGTTATGAATTTGGACATTATAGGTCATTTTGAAAAGTCAACAAAAACACCTTTTTTGTCAAAGCTTCATACATGAACATGGAAGACTCAATTAAGATGGGACAAAAAGTGTTGCTTAGAGGACATATTAAAATTTCTAAAATGTCCAAGAACACCTTCAAAGAGTCAAAATTGAAGGAGTTATGCATTGGTGAAGTTGACCTTTTTTGCAAAATTGCCAAAAGTTAAAAATGCCTCAAATTGCAATTTTTGTCAAATGGGCCTAACTTTTTGCACTTGTTTTGAGTTTGTAGCATGGTCCACGAGCCCTAACTCTTTCCACTTGCCTTTATTTTATTTTTGCCATTTATTTTTATTTTTTATTCCAATTAAATCAAATTAAATCAAAATAAATAATAGAAATATCCAAATCATTCAAACCTTAAGATTTTATGCATATTTCTGGTCTCTTATACAGCTAGCAACAAAATCAAATCGTGCAAGGCATGTTTGTGCATGATAAGATTGATTTTTGGATTATTTTGGAAATATCTTCATGAGAATCAAATCAAGATCAAAGACCATAATTGACAAAGATTGAGAGCACATTTGTAACCCTAATTCGATCATTGGTATATAGTGGACAAGTGCAGACCAAAAACATAAGGTTTGGAGGTGTGGAGAGGAAGAACAAAACTTGAAAAAACTCAAGAAAAGTGGTGATCGGTTTTCATATTTCTAGGAAGTTTCAAGACTCCCAAGCCATGTCATTCGCTTCCTAGGAGTACAAGGAAGCTATACCAATCAAAAGCAAGCATCCTCGTACCCAGAGTCCGGTTCCACGACCCCCATGGTTTGTCACTATTTTCAAAATCGAATCTCTCTATTCTTGCATCTTTATCATGTTTCATTAGCATATTTATAATCCCTAACGTGTTTGCAAGCTCATGGTGACAATTAATTGCATTTTTGTTGGCTATATTGAAATCCACCATGGCTAGGTCTTCTTGTTGCGTTTTGGGATCTTTTTATACAGGCAAAATTGGTCCACAAGAAGGGCACCATGATGCTCACCAGGCCAAGGCGATTTGATCCACAACATTAGATTTCATTTATCGTGCATATATGTGATTTTGAAATGTGCAGGGGTTATAGCTACGGACCTTTGTCCGTAGGTAAAAGACATTGGACCTTTTAGCAACAGAGAGAGGTTAGGGACGATGGCGTGGCAAGCCTTGATTGCTCCCTTTGAATTTTGCACGCAGGAAATTATAAAATTGTGTTTTCTTAATAAAATATTTGTTTGTTTATCTATGTACAAAGAAACGTGCCAGCTCAGTTGGTATGAAGGCAAATGGAAAAGGCCATAGGACCTGGGTTTGAATCCCAGGTCCCCCATATTCTTCAATATTATTTTGTCTTGTGTAATCATGTGCTTGTACAGGCTAAAAGACCACCATGTGCCACCAGCTTGTAGCCACTTGATCTGAAGTAGATTTAATCTAAAGGTCATCATGTGATGGTCCATCATGCATCCCAATCAAAGTGCAGCGCTGGATCAGGAAGTCAACGTGGATCAAGTTCTTGGGCCCAGAAAGTTGCTAATGGCACCCCTCCAATTCGCTGATTGTCAGGCCCATTTTCTTTTTCTTTTCTTTTATATTTTCTTTATTTAATTTATTTAATTATTTTACTAACACAAAAATTAATTCTTTTTATATAAAATCATAAAATCAATTGACATCAAATTAGATTTAGGTTTTTTTTTATTATCAAAAATTAATTTAATTAGTTTATTTTAATTTTAGGATAACTTTAATTTGTTTTTTGTAAATAAATTAAAACAAAATTAGAAATTAGGGTGTTTATTTTGATTTAATTCTTTTTTTTTTAAATAACAAAATACAAAAATAGGTCAAATGTAATTAATTTTATTAATTTAAATTAATTAGTAAATTAGGTTTGTACATATTTAGTTTAAAACCTTATTTTCTTAAAATAATCAAAAACAACAAAAAACAATTTTTCTTTTAATTAGGTTAGACGGGGTCAAAACCCTAATTTCCTTTCGTCCTCGATTCATCGTGCGTTTATTTATTTTTACAATATTGATGTGATTGCTCAAGGGATGTAATAGCTTATTTAGGATTTTTTGTTTATTTATCGTTTTGACGGGTTTTTGGCTATGTAATTAATCTCACCCGAAGCCTTGTAATAGTGTAGCTTTATTTCTCGCATTTTGATTTCCGCAAATTTAACTGTTAGATGTATGATAATAGGGTTGCATGACAAGAATGTATGTTAAAATTAAAACAGTTAGCAAACCCTAAATGTGCAAAGATAATAACTGAAATTGAATCATTCGCACATGTGCACTCCTAGGGTACACTCTCACTTCGGTTACCTTCGGTAAACAATCATTAAGTATAGGGTATTTTAGTGGTTGCTCTCTTGTCTAAACAAAGATCAAAAGTCCCGTTCGGAAAGGTTTCCTCGGAAATGTTGCCTCGAATATTGATCTTAAGACATTAGGGTTATTACTAAGACGTTCTAACATTGCTTTAGTGATCGTACGTCCCTTTCGAATTGACCCTTACAACTCCAACGATGGTGCTACCTACTCACTAATAGTGGGATAACATTGTCTAAAGGAAACAAGAAAAAAAACATTCTTTTTTCGAGTAGGTAGATGCTAGTAGGTACTTTCTCAAACAAATAAACTTTTCCACACTTACACTCTTTTCAAACAAAGTTTTCAAAACGACTTTGTAATACTCTTGAAGACAAAAGCAAGGGTTAAATCGAAGTAAAACAAAAACTTTTCAAATCACACAAACACAGAAGCAATTTTTAAAATGATGAGCAAGTACCTAAGAGCCCGTGGAAAACCACGGATAAAAAGGGTGCTAATACCTTCCCTTTATATAATCTACCCCCGTACTCAAAATCTCGAAAAAGGAATTTTTCTATGCTTTTTTACTTTCCAGCTGGATAAAATAAAAGTCGTTGGTGACTCTTTCTTACCGCGACATTTTGCAAATACAAACGCAAAACGCAAACCAGCATTTTCCTAAAATAGTTTGGTTCTGCCACCGTATCATAGAACTGGCGACTCTGTTGGGGACTTAATAAGTGGGGTATACCTTAGGATTGGTTCATCATATTGCTTCTATTATTTGATTTGATTGCTTTACTTTCGAGGGTTTTGTATTGGAGTTACTATAGATCCTAACCCAGATCTGAGGGACACCTTTTAGGTAAGTAGAAATAAACTGTGAGGGAACTGTATGGCATAGACTGATACGGTTGAAGCAGTAGCTATGTTGATGTGGCATATTGGTTGGTATCGGTATCCCTTGTGGAGAAACGAGGAGAATACGGGGCTGCTATGTGTGTCGTTAAGCATCAACTGACCTTAGAACCTATAATTGACCAACTTGGCCATAGGAAGTAGTGAGATAGTCAGCCTCGGTGTAAAGCTGAGAACTGGTTGATACTCGATACTACACTCATTGAGACCATACTCTCGAGATAGTTCCGGCTGCAAGAAAAGATTGCGTGAGCTGAAACCATGACCGATGGAGGATGGTAAGTGATATTGAGAACCTCTAGAACCCGGTTACTATTATTAGGACAGGTTGAAACCAACTGAACTTCAAGAGGGTAATACATAGACTCCATGGAAGCCTGAAACTTAAGGGCTCTTGTGTGACTTGTTTGCCTTTACCATGTCTGTTATCTGCTATACCTGTTGTATGCTTTTATCATGACATCAGAAATCATAACATAACATGCATACTTCATTATAATAACCATTTCAAAGACCGAGGGGATTTATCTTTGTTTTGTTTTGCAGATTATGGCTTCCATGCGCAGAAACACCATTCGGGTTAACTTCGTGCAAATACCTGCTCAGCTCAGAGAGTTAGTCTCAAAAGTTCCTGATACTTCTTCATTCATTAGAAGACATGGTCAGCTCCTTAGTTTGGTCACTTCAAATTTGGATGAGCAGATGATGAACGTCCTTTTCCAGTTCTTCGATCCGGTGCATCATTGTTTTACCTTCCCGGATTATCAGCTGGTTCCCACTTTGGAGGAGTTTTCTTATTTACTAGGCATATCCATCCTCGAGCAGACACCATTCACGGGTTTGCAAGAGGTTCCTAGACCCGAGGACATTGCTTCATCCTTACATCTAAAAAGGGCTGATGTAGTATCCCACTGGGAGACACGGAGCAGGGTTAAAGGTTTCTTAGCCAAGTTTCTGATTAATCAAGCTCAACTGTTCTGGGATAACTTGGACTTTCAAGATTTTAAAGACATCTTGGCTCTCCTCATCTACGGTTTGGTTCTTTTCCCGAATCCAGATTCCTTCATAGATGTGAATGCGATCAAGATCTTCTTGTCTCGTAATCCTGTACCTACTCTTCTGGGTGATATCCTACATGCCCTCTATACTCGTACTGTGCGAAGAAGAGGGACCCTCATGTTTTGCATGTCGTTGCTGGAGAGGTGGTTTCTTTCGAACCTCCCCAAGTCTGTATTGAAGAATAAGGAAGGTTTAGGTCGAGCTTACAGGATAATGTCCCTTGCCCATACGGACATTCTTTGAAGTTCTAAGGCTATGGATGACATTGTTGTCATTGATCGATGTGGGGGATACCCTAATGTCCCATTGCTTGGAATTAGAGGAGGAATAACCTACAGTCCTTGCTTGTCTCTACGATAGTTTGCTCGCGCTCGGAGAGACGGCCCTCATGAGCTACTTCTTACAGATATTGCATTTTAACTACAAGGGGGACGTTGATGAGAATCGCCGAAGGTTTATACAAGCCTGGGGCATGGTGAACATGTCTGACCCTCACGAGCTAGGACCAAAGACTTCTCTCCCTATGAAACCTTATCTCCAGTGGGTCCGAGCTCGTGCTCAGAAGCTTGGGATGCCTTATGAAGTTGTGATGCCAGTGATTGTGGAGCCTACCAATAAAGAGGGTGTTCCTTATACAGTCCTTTATCCCTACATGCCTACTGATCTTGGGGTATTGAAGAGATCTTGGATTCAGTTGAAGGAGGAGAGGGATACCTACTGAGAGATGTATCATGAGCAAGAAAGGAAGATCTTGAAGCTCACGAGGAAACTTGAGAATGAAAGAACACTCAATTACTATGTCAGCACCAAGGGGAAACGACCATGGGATTTCTGATATCTCTTATTGTTTCCAGTTTAGATTTGCTTTTCAGTTATTTCTTTGTAAACGCCTTAAAAGGCATTGATTAAACATTTTACAAATTTAATCTAATAAAGTTTGTTTCATTCCTTGGTTTACAAATTTAAATCTCCCAAAGTCTTTGAAATCATTTCATACGCATTCCATTGTCATGCACATCATTACAGGTACCATTACAGGTTTCTCATCTTCTTCGCTGTTTATTTCAGCATAAAATGTCTTCTGAAATACCTACCGATCAAGCCATCAAAGCTCTTAAGGCACAAAATGCCCAATTCCAAGAGATGTTCTTGAACTTGGCTAAAGGGCAAGAGGATCTGAAGACTCTCATCCTGAAGGAGAAGAAGAAGAAGAAGAAGAAGAAGAAGAAGGTGGTTCTTCTGAATATGGGTCACAAATTTGGGAATAGGTTGCGACAGGAAGCTGATCTGTCTCATTCATCCAAAGGAGGAGAGAATCAAGAGGAAGAAAAGGGTCCTAGTCATGTAGTCTCTGATAATGATACTGATTTTGATGATGAACAGTACCCTCCTACTGAGGATAGGTACAAACAACTTGAATACTGTCTAAGTGCTATGGAGATTCAGAAGATTCTCGGTTTGGACTTTGGAGATCTGGGACTAGCATCTGGGGTGGTGATCCCTCACAAGTTTAAAGCCCCGGTTTTTGCTAAGTACGATGGAGTATCCTGTCCAAAACTCCATCTTCGCTCGTACGTCAGAAAAATCCAACCTTATACTGCTGATAGGAATTTGTGGGTACATTTCTTTCAAGATAGTATGTCAGGGGCTCAGCTTGAATGGTTTAATCAATTGGAAGGAGCTAATGTCCGACACTGGGAGGACCTTGCTGCTGCTTTCTACAGGCAGTACCAATATAATTCTGACCTTGCTCCCACTCGTACTCAGCTTCAGGGTATGTCTATGGGTGCAAGTGAAGGTTTTAAGGACTATGCTCAGAAGTGGAGAGATCTGGCTGGAAGATTCCAACCCCCTCTGTCTGATAGGGAGTTGGTTAATATGTTTCTAGGGACATTGTCTGGTCCATTTTTTAATCATTTGATGGGCAGTTCGTCATCTGGGTTTATTGAATTGATTTTGACTGGGAGAGAGTAGAAGCTGGCATCCGGAGTGGTAAGATACAGAAAGGTACTTCATCAAGTGCAGAAAAGAGGCCTTTCACCGGTAAGAAAGAAGCTAGTGCAGTTTACAGCTCGAGGAGCCAAAACCGACCTGAACACCACCAAGCAGTGAATGCGGTAGTGATATCAAGACCCACCGTTTCCCCATAACGCAACAATCAGCAAAGAATGGAGAGGCCGCAGAGACAATACACTCTACTTAATATGACTTTGTCTCAAATTCTACCGTAATTGTTGAAGACCAACCTGGTAACTCTGAGGGAAGCCCCAAAGAATCCCAACACCACATCTCCGCTATATAATCTGAACGCCCGCTGTGCCTATCACTCAGATAGCCCAGGTCATGATACGAACAACTGTTGGGCCTTGAAGAATAAGGTGCAAGATTTGATCGAAGCTAAAGAGATTGAGTTTGACGCTCCAGAGAAACCCAACGTCATAACTGCTCCTATGCCCAAACATGGTCATGGAGTGAATGTTGTGGATGATGATTTATTTGTTACCTCTGTGGAAGACATTTCTACTCCTTTGATGACAGTTAAGAAGAATCTATTATTGGCCATTTTATTTCCGGGCTGTGGTGAAGGTTGCCACCTATGTACAATCCTTCCTGCTGGTTACCATTTATTGAAATCAGGTGTTCAATGCCTGATGGATAACAAAGAGATCTTGTTCGAGAAGACTTTGATTCCGTTAATTCTAGTTGAAGATGTTGCCATCATAACCATTTCCGCCAATCCTTCCAAGCCTTCCTCGAGAAAGCCTGTTAGGATTACATCTGTTCCGAGAATCGCTCCGTTAATCACTACTATTCCCGGTCCTATCCCATACACTTCGGATAAAGTTGTCCCTTGGCACTATGGGGCCGATGTGTATTACCATGGAGTTAAACAAGACTTAAAGATTGAAGAAGTTGATGCTGATATCATCAATATTGTCGGGGCTAGCAATGTCACCAGAAGTGGAAGACTCTTTTCTCCCTAGATTTACCCTCCGACTGTTCAAAAGCCTGTTGCTATTCCATCTTCCAGTACATCAGCTACTGTTCCAATTCTTACTCCAGTTATCACCCCTGTCGCCGAGTCATCTGGCACTCGGAGCAAAGAAATCACAGGTGAGCCTGCCCGGATGGAGACGCCTAAGAAGATCATTGTAGAAACCTCTAAGCAGGAGATAGAGGAAATTCTGAAGATTATCAAGAAGAGTGACTACAACGTAGTCGAGCAGCTGGGGAAAACCTCGTCGAAAATCTCCATGTTATCCTTGTTATTGTGTTCTGAAGCCCACGCAAAGGCTTTAATTGCTTTCCTCAAAACTGCGCATGTGCCGCAGGAAACTTTTGCTGGTCAATTCAAAGACTGTGTAGCTAGTTTGACTGCCAACAACGGGTTGGGTTTCTCAGACGCGGTTCTGACTGCTAAAGGAAGAAATCACAATGATGCTCTGCACGTATCGATCGAGTGTAGGGGCACTACTCTGGCCCATATACTGGTGGATAATGGGTCCTCATTGAATGTTTTGCCAAAGAAAGCACTAGACCGTTTGGACTGTGAAGGTTTGATTCTGAAGCCGATTAATATTGTGGTTAGGGCTTTCGATGGGTTGAAAAGGATGGTGCATGGGGAGGTGGATGTCCCTGTTAAGTTTGGCTCTCAGACTTTTGCATCTACTTTCTATGTGATGGATATCCGACCATCTTATTATTGCTTGTTGGGTCGCCCTTGGATTCATAAGGCTGTGGCAGTGACGTTTACGCTCCATCAGATGTTGAAATATCCAGTAAAAGGGAAGATTGTTACAGTACAAGGTGAAGAGGAGTACATGGTGATTCATCTTAATTCCTTCCGGAATGTGGAGATGGATGGAGAGTTCATCGAAACCTTGTGTCATAACTTTGAAGAGGTTCCCCAGACTTTGGCGTCGACTGAAGTTGCTGCTGACAAACCCCCGATGAAGATGGCTTCCCTCAAGGATGCCAAGGTTGTTATTAATCAAGGTGGGTGTGCAAATTGGGGACAACTCCCTGACTTCGCACACAAAACTGACAAGTTTGGTTTGGGCTTTACTGCAGAGGCTCAAAGGGCTGTTCGGCACGCGCGGATTGGAAGACCTCCTCTGCACATCAGTAATCAGGGAGTGAATGCAATTGAAGATGATGAAGAAGAGTCAGATATTGACAGCTGGATTTACCCGACTACCAACGGTGGCTTGAATAACTAGACGACAAAGGACTTCATGCCCGTTTCTTTTATTACACAGTAATAGACTTTTGTTTTGAGATTTGTAACAGACACTTTGAAACTTTACAGCCCGGTGCCTTGCCCGAGGCACCTTGGCTTTGTTTATGAGGGCTTATTATTTGTAATTTTCATATATCATCAATAAAGCATTGGACGTTTTCTTGCATTACAAATTTTGCGCTCCTTGTTTTTCTTTTATATCTCGCACTTTATCAAAACGGCTATTGTCTTACACACACTCACATATCGTAATGCAGATCCATATCCACTCTGGATCCCATTGATAATGACTCTGATACTGCCAGTTATGACTTTGAAAGTCCGATCAACCAGGCCGAGGACGAAGGTGAGGATGATTGTGAGGTGCCTGGGGAACTTGCTAGACTGTTACTACAAGAAAAGAGGGCCATACAGCCTCATGAAGAGCCAGTGGAATCAGTGAATTTGGGTACAGAGGAAGACAAGAAAGAGGTCAAGATAGGTGCGAATCTGGAGCCTAGTGTCAAACAACGGTTGATACAGATGCTACGTGACTATATTGAGATCTTCGCTTCGTCTTATGAAGATATGCCTGGTTTGGATACTGATATTGTAGTGCACCGCCTGCCAACCAAAGAATATTGTCCTCCAGTAAAGCAGAAAGTTCGTCGTATGCGCCCTGAGATGTCTGAGAAAATCAAAGTTGAGGTCATGAAACAGTTTGACGCTGGATTTCTAGCTGTCACTTCTTACCCACAGTGGGTTGCCAACGTGGTTCCGGTGCCTAAGAAGGATGGAAAGGTACGGATGTGTGTAGACTATAGAGATCTGAACAGGGCGAGCCACAAGGACGATTTCCCACTGCCTCACATCGATGTTATGGTCGACAACACCGCGCAGTATAAGGTCTTCTCCTTTATGGATGGTTTTTCTGGTTACAATCAGATTAAGATGGCTCCCGAGGACATGGAGAAGACAACCTTCGTTACACAGTGGGGCACCTTCTGTTACAAGGTAATGCCATTCGGGTTGAAGAATGTTGGGGCAACTTATCAGCGCGCCATGGTCGCTTTGTTCCACGACATGATTCACCATGAGATTGAGGTATACGTTGATGACATGATTGCAAGATCCCAGACTGAAGAAGAACACCTTGACCATCTCCAGAAACTGTTCGACAGGTTGAAGATGTACAAGATGAGGTTAAACCCGAACAAGTGCACCTTCGGGGTAAGGTCTGGTAAGCTGCTGGGTTTCGTCGTTAGTGATAAAGGAATTCAGGTGGATCCCGCAAAGGTGAAGTCTATACAGGAAATGCCAGCTCCCCGAATAGAAAAAGAAGTCAGAGGTTTTTTGGGACGTCTGAATTACATTTCCCGATTCATTTCACATTTGACTGCTACTTGTGAGCTAATCTTCAAGCTGCTGAAGAAAGATCAAGTAGTAAAATGGAATGATGAATGTCAGGCCACTTTCGAAAGGATCAAAGAATATCTCCAAGAGCCACATATTCTGATGTCCAGTTGAAGGAAGACCTTTGATCTTATACTTGATCGTATTGGATAATTTAATGGGGTGCGTGCTGGGGCAGCATGACGAGTCTGGCCGAAAAGAGCACGCTATTTACTACATTAGCAAAAAGTTTACCAACTGCGAGACCCGATACTCGTTTCTCGATAAAACTTGCTGCACTTTGGCATGGGCTGCTCGCCGGCTGAGACAGTATATGCTGACTAACACTACCCTATTGATATCAAAGATGGACCCAATCAAGTACATCTTCGAAAAGCCTGCCTTGTCCGGAAGAATAGCAAGATGGCAGATGATCTTAACTGAGTACGACATCCAATACACAACCCAGAAAGCAATCAAGGGGAGTGTGTTGGCCGATCATTTGGCGCATCAGGCCGTGGATGATTACCAATCCATTAATTTCGAGTTCCCGGATGAGAACATCGTGTTGGTGACCGACCGTGAAGAACCTGGACCGGATGAAGGACCTGAGGAAGGATCCCGATGGTCCATGTATTTTGACGAAGCCTCAAACGCGTTGGGTAATGGCATTGGCACTGTGATCATATCTCCTAAGGGTTGTCATACTCCGTTCACCGCCCGATTATGTTTTAACTACACCAACAATATGGCGGAGTATGAAGCATGCATCATGGGCCTTCGAGCAGCTATTGACCTGAGGATTAAGTTCTTGAGTGTATTCGTAGATTCCTCTCTAGTGATCAGTCAGATCAAAGGCGAGTGGGATACGAAGCACCCAAATCTCATTCCTTACAAAGAGTATGTATTGACGTTGCTTCCACACTTATAGGAGATAACCTTTGAACATTTCCCCAGAGAGGATAATCAGTTAGAGGACGCGCTAGCTACCATGTCTTCTATGTTCAAGGTCAGGTGGGACAATGAAGCTCCCCAGATTACCATCGCGAGGCTGGACGAACCTGCACATTGCTGTGATATAGAGACTGAAGAGGTAGCAGATAAACCCTGGTTTCACGATGTAAAGAGGTATCTGGAGGGTCAAGAGTATCCTGAGGGTGCATCTGTTAATGGTAAGAAGTTCTTGAGAAGGTTCGCTGTGAATTTCTTCATCAGTAATGGTATCCTTTACAAGCATAACCATGACTCAACCTTACTGCGATGTATGGACAAGAACGAGGCAGAAATAATTATGGAAGATTTACATGAAGGTACTTTTGGAACTCATTCCATCGGACATACCATGGCGAAGAAAATCCTACGGGATGGATATTATTGGTCTACTATGGAAGCCGATTGTTATCAGCATTCTCGGACCTGTCATAAGTGCCGAGTCTATGCTGATAAGGTGCATGTACCTCCAGTTCCTCTGAATGTTTTGACAGCACCTTGGCCTTTTGCAATGTGGGTGTTGTACCCCAAAATTTCCCCTCTCATATCTCTTAAGACATTGCAAGAAAAATCTCCAAGTGACTCAAGTTTGCTCAAGAGTTGGACAAACAAGCTATCTCCTAAGGCAGTCAACCCAAATTAGGGTTTTGTGTTGCACTAAGATCCTTGAGTCCAAATGACCTCAAGTTCTCCCCAATGTCCTAATATGTTCTCAAGATCATCCATGTCAAGTTTCAAACCTTGCAGAGGAAGTTTGCTCAGTCAATTGCTCAAAGGGTCCAAAAATCGACTATGCTAGGGCAAAAGTCAACTGTGACCCAAATACAGTCAAACCTAAATATTTTTTGTCAACATTCTCATTTTGAAGGATATTTCATCATTTGATCAAGGGTTGATCATGATTCATCAAGGATTGCTCAAAATTCATCAAGACTCAAAAGTTGCTAAATTAGGGTTTTGTAGGAAAAGTCAACTCAACTTTGACCAAGCATAACATTCTCATACTTTATGAGAAATGACCCATCCAAAGCTTATTTTTAAGAGGATGCAATTCCATACAATCCATCTTCATACCCCAAGATCCGAAAATGCACTCACAAGAAGTTATAAATTTGGACATTATAGGTCATTTTTGAAAGTCAACAAAAAGACCTTTTTTTTTGTCAAAACTTATAACTTGAGCATGGAATGTCAAAATTAGATGGGACAAAAAGGGTTGGTTAGAGGACATCTCAAGCTTTCTATAAAGTCAAAGAACACTTCCAAAAGTTCAAAATTGAAGAAGTTATGCATTGTTGAAGTTGGACATTTTTGCAAAATTGCCAAAAGTCAATTATCCCCAAAACTTCAAATTTTGTCAAATGGGCCCATTCTTTTCCACTTGATTTGGTCTTTCCCCATTACACACGTGTCCTAGCTTCAGCCTTGAGATCATATTTATTTTTTATTATTTTATTTGATTTTTTATTGAATTATTTCATTTTTAATCAAATTAAATCAAATAAAATCCAAATATTGATTACTTGAGATCTTTTTGGCTATTTCAGGTTGAGATCATCATCATTAAGAGCATCAAATTCGTATCACACAAGATCATGTGCAAAAAGATGGTTTTTTTTGACAAATTTGGCAAGCTTTCAAATGGAAATCAAATCAAATATGCAAGCCATGATGGGAGAAGATTTGGACCATAATTCTTAACCTAATGCATTCCATAATACATAAAGAGGACAGAGGACACGAAATAGAGGCTAGAGACTGCAAGAATAGGCATAACCAAAACTTGAAAAAGAGGCAAAAAGCATGAATCCAAATTCATACTTAGAGGCAATCTCAGAAGCCAAGAAGCATCTCAATCGATTGATGGGTGTTCACTCAACCTTCTGGGATCCAAAGCACGCATTTTTCAACCTCCTAGAGCGCTGTAAGTGTCAAGCGATCCCCTTCTGCATTTGATTTCGTATTTCAAAAATTACGATTGTTACAAAGAATCAATGGCATATTTGTAATCACTTGATTATTTCCAAGCATTTTGTGTTGCTTGATTTCATTTATCTGCTCTGTGGTGCAAAACGCCATTGTTAGGGTTTTGCCTCTTGGATTAGGTTTTTTTGTTATAGGTAAAATTAGCCTTAATGATGGCTATAAACATGACCAGGAGAGGCAGACGAATGCAACCATGGTCTTGGGAGGAATTTATATATCCTGAGATGAATTTTAGGAATGGCCTACGCTTTTAGCTGTGGATTCAAATCCGCAGGTAACTTTGTTACAAGCCTGAGGATAGGGACGATATCGTGTCTTCCTCTGATTGGCCCTTTTCAAATTTTCGAGCATTTTTTTTATTTTCTGGCATATTAACGTGTTTTCACATATTATGTTTTGTTCTTATATTGTTAACAATTGAAGCGAATGGCCTATTGGTAAAGGGAGTTGGCAGTCACGCACAGGACCTGGGTTCGAATCCCAGGTCCTCCACTCCTTTGATATTATTATTTTTCATGTAATCAGGTACAGATCCAAGCGTGAAGCCTATCATGCATCCTCAAGCCTCTGATGGCCAGATGGCCATAGGCCAAATCTGGTGGCCAGAAGTTGATGGTCCACCATAGACCAAGTCAACATGCGCGCAGGGAATCTCAGAAGTCAAACGAGGCCAGATTCAAATGGGCCTCAACTTGTTATCCTGACCTCTAAACAGACCCATACCCCCTAACTCTTTCTATTATTTATTTGTTTATTTTTATTTTTATTTAATTATTTTTATTAATCAACTAACCAATCAAATTTTTTTCTCTATAAAATTAAAACCAAAAAATATTTTCTTTATTAAATTAAATTTTAGTATTTTATTTTTTATTAACAAATCTATTAATTAATTTAGGCCATTAATTAGAATTAACTTTAATATATTTCTTTGTAAATAAATAAAACTAGTTAGACTTAATTAGGTTTTTACTAACATTAATTTATTTTATTTTATTTCTTTAAATACCAAAAAACCCAAAAATATTTATTTTCATTAATTAATTAATTAATTTATTAATTTAATAATTAACTTAGATAATTTCTTTCTTAATTCAAAAACAAACAAAAAAAATCTTTTCTTTAAATAACAAAGGGTCAAAACCCTACTCGCACTCGATTTAATTTTTCGCACGCGATCTATTTATTCAATATTGTACTTGTTCCCGGAATGTAATAGATAATTAGGACCATTTAATTATTTTTATCGCTTTATTTATTTTTCCGTATTTAAATTTCAAAGGGTTGCTTTTGGCGACGTAAATACCCGACGCCTTGTAATTTAATTTCCGCAATTTGTTTTCCGCAAAATATAACTGTTAGATGTTTGATAATAGGTATGCATGACAAGATTGAATGTTTCAACCTAAAATCAACATAGATCACCATTAACATGTACAAAGATAAAATTAACTGAAAACGACACACTCGCACATGCGCACTCTTAGGGTACACCCCACTTGGTTGCCTTCGTACGTGGTCATTGAGTATAGGTCACTTTAGAGGTCGTCCTCTTGTCCAAAGATCATAGTCGCCTTGAAATGGTTGCCTCAGATATTGTTGCCTAAAAACAAATGATCTAAGACATTAGGGTTACCGCTAAGGCGTCCTAACATTGCTTCGGTGACCGTAAGTCCCTAATTCGAATAGACCCTTAAAACTCCAACGACGATGCTACCTACTCATCAATAGTGGGATAGCACTGTCTAAAGGAAGATATCATAGAACAATTCTTTTTTCGAGTAGGTAGATGGTTCTTAAGTACTTGCTCTTTCAAAAAACAAAAACTCTTTCACACTTACACTCTTTTACAAACAAGTTTTCAAAAACACTTCATTACACTCTTGAGGACAGAAGCAAGAGTTAAATCGAAGTTTCAAATAAAAACTTTTTCAAAACCCACAAGCACAAAGAAAGCAATTTTGAAAACAATATGAGCAAGTACCTAAGAGCCCGTAGATAACTACGGATAGAAAGGGTGCTAATACCTTCCCTTTCTATAATCTACCCCCCGTACTCAGAGATAATCTCGAAAAGAGGAATTTTTCTGTGCTTTTTTCCTTTCCTTGTTGGATAAAATAAAAGTCGGTGGCGACTCTTGCTTACCGCGACATTTTGCGAAAACAAACGCAAAACGCAAACCAGCATTCCAAAAACAGTCAGTTCTTCCCACCGTATCACAGAACTAGCGACTCTGTTGGGGAGATCTAATAAGTGGGGTGTACCTTAGGAATAGTTCATATTGTTTTCAATTGTTTGACTTGTATGCTTTATATTTGTGGGCTTGTATCGGAGTTACTATAGATCCTAACCCGGATCTGGGGGATACCCTTTAGGTAAGTAGCAATAAACTGTGAGGGAACTGTACGGCGTAGACCGATACGGTTGAAGCAGTAGCTACGTTGGTGTGGCACTTTAGTATATACCGATAACCCTTGTGGCGCAACGAGGAGAATATGGGTCTGCTAAGGGGTCATTAAGAACCAACTGACCTTAGAACCTTTAAATTGACCAACTTGGCCATAGAATAGTAGCAGTATGCTACACTCATTGAGACTAAACTCTCGCGATGATTCCAGCCGCAAGAAAAGGTTGCTAAACTGGAATTATGACCGATCGAGGGTAGTCAGTGATATTGAGATCCTCTAGAACCCGGTTACTATTTTTAGGACAGGTTTAAACCAACTGAACTGAAATAGGGTAGTACCTAGACTCCTTGCCAGCCTGAAATCTAAGGGCTCTCTGTGTGACTTGTGTGCCTTTACCATGTTTGCTATTTGTGGATACTTATGGTGTGCTTTCTATCATGACATCATGACATCATGACATTGCATGAATATTGCATTGGACTAACCTATTTCAAAGACAGGAGGGATTCATCTTTGTTCTGTTTTGTAGGTCATGACACCCATGCGTAGAAACACCATTCGGATCAACTTTGTCCAGGTTCCCACTATGCTTAAATAATTGGTTACAAAGATGTCAGATACTTCCTCCTTTATCAGGAGACATGGGCATATTCTTGGTTTGGTCACCTGTAAATTGGACGAGCAGATGATGAGTGTCCTAGTCCAGTTCTTTGATCCACTGTACCATTGCTTTACTTTTCAGGACTACCAGTTGGTCCTCACCTTGGAAGAGTTCTCTGATCTTCTTGGTATCTCTATTCTGGAGCAGACCCCGTTCACAGGTTGGGAGAAGACCCTTAGGCCAGAAGAGATTGCTTCAGCCCTCCATCTGACAAAGGCTGAAGTGATGTCTAATTGGGAGACTAGAAGTGGAGCAAAGGGCTTTTTGACTAAGTTTTTGGTTGGTAGAGAAAATCATTTCTGGGACAGTCTAGACTTCCAGGAATTTGAAGACATTTTGTCTCTTCTCATATATGGTTTGGTATTGTTTCCTAACTCAGATGCTTTCGTCGACGTGAATGCGGTAAAGATTTTTATGTCTGGTAACCCTGTACCCACTCTCTTGGGTGACATTCTTCATCAGCTTTATGCCCGTACTGCTCGGAAGCGAGGAACCCTGATGTGCTGTGCTCCATTGTTGGCGAGGTGGTTTATTTCTCACCTCCCCAAATCAGTTCTGAAGAACAAAGAAGGCATGGGCTGGGCCTATAGGATTATGTCTCTCTCTCACAATGACATCATTTGGACTGTTAAGGGTATGGATAAGGTGGCTATTATTGATCGATGTGGGGAATACCCCAATGTTCCACTGATAGGAACCAATGGAGGAATCAGTTATAATCCATGCTTGGTCTTATGTCAGTTTGGGCGAGCCAGAAGGGAAGGACCTCATGAGCTGCTAATGCCTAGTATAATCTTTGATTTCCAAGGGGATAATGACGGCAACGCCGCAGATTCATAAGGAATTGGGATAGAGTACACAGATCTGATCCACACGAGATGGGTGCGAAGACTTCTCTACCAATGGAACCATATCTCCGATGGGTTCGCATACGTGCCCAAAAGCTGGGAATTCCCTATGAAGCCGTCTTACCTATTATTGTTGAAGTTGCTGATGAGGAAGGGGTTCCTCCTACTATCTTACACCCTTACATGCCTACTGACATTGGGGCATTGAAGAGGTCCTGGATGCAGCTAAGGGAAGAGCAGGATACTTATAGAGAAAAGTATCACGAGCAAGAGCGGAAGATCCAGAAGTTGACTAGGCAGCTGGAGAGGGAGAAGATCATCAACGACTATGTCAGCACTAAAGGCAAACGACCATGGGAGCGCTGATGTCCTTTGATTATTTCCAGTTTTTATTTACTTTTCAGTATTTCCTTTCTTGTAACGCCTTAAGGGCAATTTGTGAACAATTGAATTTCAAGTTTATCTAATAAAAGTGTGTTTCATGTTTGGTTTGCGAATTTGAATCTCTCGATGTCTTTGAAATCATAGCATACGCATTTCATTCCATGCACCTCATAACAGGTACCCTTACAAGTCTCTTATCTTCTTCGCTGTTTATTTCAGCATCATGTCTTCTGAACCATCAACTGAACAAGCAATCAAGGCTCTACAGGCTCAAAACGCCCAGTTACAGGAATTGTTCATGAATTTGGCTAAGGGTCAGCAAGATCTGAAGGCCCTTATCTTGAAAGAGAAGAAGAAGAAGAAGACTGTCCTATTCAACATGGGCCACAGGTTTAGAAACAGGCTACGAGATGAATGTTGATTTGACCACCTCATCTGGAGGGAAAGATAGTCAGGAAGAAAGGAGGGCTCCTAGCCTTGTGGTTTCAGACAACAAGACGGACTTCGACGAAGACCAGTATCCTCCGACCGAGGATAAATACAAGCAACTGGAAGATCGTTTGAATGTGATGGAAGTTTAGGAGGTGCCCGGTCTGGACTTTGGTGATCTGGGTCTGTCATCTAGGGTGGTGATTCCCTACAAGTTCAAAGCACCAGCCTTTGCTAAGTATGACAGAGTTTCTTGTCCGAAACTGCACCTCCGGTTGTATGTAAGGAAAATTCAGCCGTACACTACTGACAAGAACCTATGGATCCACTTCTTTCAAGACAGTCTCTCAGGGACTCAGCTTGAATGGTTTTACCAGTTGGAAGGAACTAGCATTCGTAATTGGGAAGATTTGGCCGCTGCTTTCTACAAGCAGTACTAATACAATGCCGACCTCGCTCCCACGCGTACCCAACTCCAAGGTATGTCTATGGTTGCGGGTGAAGGTTTCAAAGGTTATGCTCAGAAGTGGAGGGACCTTGCTGGAAGAGTGAAACCACCCTTGGCTGATCGGGAGCTTGTGGATATGTTTCTGGGGACCTTATCTGGTCCGTTTTTCAACCATCTGATTGGAAGTTCATCATCCAGATTTACATAACTGATCATGACCGGGGAAAGGATTGAGGCTAGTATTAAGTCTGGTAAAATACAGAATGGTGCTTCATCAGGCACCAAGAAGAAGCCTTTTAAGAAGGAGTCCAGTGCTATTTACAGTTCGAAAATCCAGAATAGACCTGAACGCCGCCAAGCTGTTAATGCAGTTGTTATTTCAAGACCTGCTGGTGCTCCTCAGCACAACAATCAGCCAAAGGCCGAGATACCGCGAAGGCAATTCACTCAGCTCAACATGACTTTATCTCAGATTCTTCCACAGTTATTGAAAACCAATCTAGTGATTCTAAGGCAGGCCCCGAAGAATCCCAACACTACATCACCAAAGTATAACCCTAATGCCCGCTGTGCTTTTCACTCTGATAGCTCGGGGCATGATACAGATGATTGTTGGGTTTTGAAGAACAAAGTACAAGACTTGATTGATGCTAGGGAGATTGAGTTCGAGGCGCCTGAAAGACCTAATGTTGTGACTTCTCCCATGCCCAAGCATGGAGTAAATGTTGTAGATGAAGACTCGCTTGTGATTTCTGTGAATGACATTGTTACCCCTTTAATGACTGTAAAGAAGAACCTTTCGTTAGCCAGTTTATTTCCAGGCTGTGACGAAGGTTGCCGTATGTGTTCTGTCCTACCTACCGATTGCCATCTTTTGAACTCAGGTGTCCAACGCCTGATGGATAATAAAGAAATTCTATTTGAGAAGACTCTTGTTCCTTTGATCCCTACTGAAGAAGTTTCCATTATCACCATTTTCGACAATTCTTCCAAGGCTCCCTCGAGGAAGCCTGTTAGAATTACATTTGTTCCAAGAATCGCGCCGTTGATCATCACTGTTCCAGGGCCTATCCCCTATACACCTGATAAAGTTGTCCCTTGGCACTACGGGCTGATGTTTATTATCACGGAGTTAACAAGATTTGGATGCTGATACTAACGTCAGCAACATCGTTGGACCTGCCAAAGTCACCCGCAGCGGAAGACTTTTCTCCCCTGATATCTCTCCACCAACTACCCGGAAACTTGTTGTTATTAACCTACCAGTGTACCTGGTACTATTCCTGTTCAAGTTCCCATTCTTACCCCTGTTGCCGAGTCGTCCGGCACTCGAGGCAAAGGGACCACTGATGAGCCTGCCCGGACGGAGGCACCAAAGAAAATTACTGTTGAAGCCTCTAGATAAGAGATGGAGGAAATTTTGAAGATCATCAAAAAGAGCGACTACAATGTAGTCGAGCAGCTGGGGCAAACCCCATCTAAAATCTCCAGGTTATCACTGTTGCTATTCTCAGAGGCCCATGCCAAGGCTCTGATTGCTTTCCTGAAGACTGCACACGTACCTCAAGAAACATCAGCTGATCAGTTTAAAGATTGTATGGCCAGTCTGACTACTGATAATGGGTTGGGTTTCTCTGACGTCGACTTGACTGCTAAAGAGAAGAATCACAATGACGACCTGCATGTCTCCATTGAATGCAGGGGAACTACTCTAGCCCATGTATTGGTGGATACTGGTTCCTCATTGAACGTTTTACCTAAGAAGGCTCTAGACCGGTTGGACTGTGAAGGTTTAGAGTTGTAGCCAAGTAACATTGTTGTTAGGGCCTTTGACGGGTCAAAGATAATGGTACATAGAGAAGTTGATATCCCGATTAAGGTTGGTTCTCAGGTTTTCGCATCTACATTCTATGTGATGGACATTCAGCCATCTTATTCTTGTTTGCTGGGTCGCCCATGGATCCACAAAGCCGGGGCAGTGACGTCTACGCTCCACCAGAAGTTAAAGTACCCAGTGAAAGGGAAGATTGTGACAGTGCAAGGAGAAGAGGAGTACATAGTGAGCCACCTCAACTCTTTCTGATATGTAGAGATGGATGGGGAGTTTATTGAGACCCCGTTCCAACATTTTGAAGAGGTTCCCCAGACACTGGCGTCAACTGAGACTGTTGTTGAAGATCGTCCTATGAAGATGGCTTCCTTCAAGGATGCCCGAGCTGTTGTTGAGAAAGGTGGGTGTGCAAATTGGGGCCAACTCCCTGATTTTGCACATAAGACTAACAAGTTTGGTTTGGGTTTCACTGCAGAAGCTCAAAGGGCTGTTCGGAGTGCATGGATCGGAAGACCTCCCCTGTTCATCAGCAATTCGGGAGTGAATGCCATTGAAGACGATGTGGAAGAGTCTGAGTTCGACAGCTGGATCTATCCTACTACTGATGGTGGACTAGGCAACTGGACAACAAAGGACTTCATCCTAATTTCTTTTGTTACCCAGTAATGAGACTTTTTGTTTTGAATTTGTAACAGACAATGATTTAAACTTTATGGCCCGGTGTCTTACCCGGGGCACCATGGCTTCATTTGTGAGGGCTTTATGTGTGTCATTTTCATATATCATTAATAAAAGCATTGGACGTTTCTTGCATTTCAAATCTTGCGCTCCTTGTTTTTCTTTTATTATATTGCAAAACAGCTATTTTACACACACTCATATATACAGGTCTACATCCACTCTGGATCTCACTGGTAACGACTCTGTTATTGCTAATTATTATTTCGAAAGTCCGATCAACTTAGCCGAAGACGAAGGTGAAGATGATTGTGAAGTGCCTGGCGAACTTGCTAGACTACTACTCCAGGAAGAGAGGGCTATACAGCCGCATGAAGAGCCGGTGGAAACGGTAAATCTGGGTACAGAGATAGATAAGAAAGAGATCAAGATCGGGGCAAATCTGGAGCTCAGTGTGAAGCAACGGTTGATTCAGATGTTGCGTGACTACGTTGAGATCTTTGTCTGGTCTTATGAAGATATGCCTTGGTTGGATACCGATATTGTGGTTCACCGATTGCCTACCAAGGAAGAATGTCCTCTAGTGAAACAGAAGGTTCGCCGAATGCGCCCAGAGATGTCTGAGAAAATCAAGGCTGAGGTTATGAAACAATTTGACGCCGGTTTTCTAGCAGTTACCTCTTACCCGCAGTGGGGTGCCAATATGGTTCCTGTGCCGAAGAAGGACGGTAAGGTTCGGATGTGTGTTGACTATAGGGATCTGAACAGGGCAAGCCCCAAGGATGATTTCCCTCTACCTCATATCGACGTTTTGGTTGACAACACCGCACAGCATAAGTTCTTCTCCTTTATGGATGGTTTCTCCGGTTATAATCAGATTAAAATGGCTCCCGAAGACATGGAGAAGACAACTTTTGTTACTCAATGGGGTACCTTTTGCTACAAGGTCATGCCTTTTGGACTGAAGAATGCTGGGGCAACGTATCAGCGTGCCATGGTTGCTTTGTTCCATGACATGATCCATCATCAGATTGAGGTATACATCGATGACATGATTGCAAGATCCCAGACCGAGGAAAAGCACCTTGACCATCTTCAGAAGCTATTTGACAGGTTGAAGTTGTACAAGTCGAGGTTAAACCCGAACAAGTGCACCTTTGGTGTGAGATCTGGTAAGCTGCTGGGTTTCGTTGTAAGTGACAAAGGTATTCAAGTGGATCCTGCCAAGGTGAAGGCTATATAGGAAATTCCAGCTCCCATAACAGAAAAAGAAGTCAGAGGCTTTCTGGGACATTTGAACTATATTTCCCGATTCATCTCGCACCTGACTGCTACTTGTGAACCAATCTTCAAGCTACTGAAGAAAGATCAAGTATTACGTTGGAACGATGAATGCCAGACTTCTTTCGAAAGGATCAAAGAGTATCTCCAAGAGCCACCTATTCTGATGCCTCCAGTTGAGGGGAGACCTTTGATCTTATACTTGACAGTACTCGACAACTCAATGGGGTGCGTGCTGGGGCAGCATGACGAGTCTGGCCGAAAAGAGCATGCTATTTATTACCTTAGCAAAAAGTTTACCGAATGCGAGACCCGATACTCGTTGCTCGAGAAAACTTGCTGCACTTTGGCATGGGCTGCTCGCTGGTTGAGGCAGTATATGCCGACTCACACTACTCTATTGATATCAAAGATGGATCCAATCAAGTATATCTTCGAAAAGCTTGCCTTATCCGGAAGAATAGCGAGATGGAAGATGATCTTGAATGAGTATGACATCCAGTACAGACCCAAAAGGCAATCAAAGGAAGTGTGTCGGTAGATCATTTGGCACATCAGGCGGTGGATGATTACCGGTCTATGAACTTTGAATTTCCAGATGAGAGGATCATGATAGTGACTGATTGTGAGACACCTGGGCCGGATGAAGGACCTGAGGAGGGATCCCGATGGTCTATGTACTTTGATGGAGATTCGAACGCTTTGGGTAATGACATTGGCTCCATGATCATATCTCCTAAAGGCTCTTATACTCCGTTCACCGCCCGACTATGTTTCAACTGCACCAACAACATGGCCGAGTATGAGGCATGCATTATGGGTCTTCGAGCAACAATTGACATAAGGATTAAGTTTCTAAGTGTCTTCAGAGATTCCGCTCTCGTGATCAGTCAGATCAAAGGCGAGTGGGATACGAAACACCCAAATCTTATTCCTTACAAGGAGTATGTGTTGACATTGCTTCCCCACTTCGAAGAGATAACTTTTGAACACTTCCCTAGAGAGGAGAATCAGTTGGCGGACGCGCTGGCTACGATGTCTTCTATGTTCAAAGTCAATTGGGACAACGAAGCTCCCCGGATTATCATTGAAAGACTAGACGAACCTGCACATTGCCGTGACATTGAGACTGAAGAGGTAGCAGATAAACCCTGGTTTCATGAGGTGAAGAGGTATGTTGAGGCTCAGGAATACCCCGAGGGTGCATCTGTTAATGATAAGAAGTTTCTGAGGAGGTTCGCAGCGAAGTTTTTCATCAGCAATGGTATCCTTTACAAGCGTAACCATGATTCGACCTTACTGTGATGTGTGGATAAGAACGAGGCAGACAGAATCATGACAGAATTACATGAAGGTGCTTTCGGAACTCATTCCAGTGGACATACCATGGCAAAGAAGATCCTTCGGGCAGGATATTATTGGTCCACCATAGAAGCCGACTATTATCAGCATTCTCGGACCTGTCACAAGTGCCAGGTCTCTGCTGATAAGGTGCACATATCTCCAGTTCCTCTGAACATCTTGACGGCACCTTGGCCTTTTGCAATGTGGGGCATTGATATGATCAGTGAGATCAGACCTACAGCATCCAACGGGCATCGTTTCATCCTTGTAGCGATTGATTACTTCACGAAGTGGGTTGAAGCAGCTTCCTTTTCTACAGTAACCAAGAACGTCGTGGCACGGTTCATTCGGCACAACCTGATCTGTCGATATGGTGTACCAGAGAGGATCATTACGGACAATGGTACAAATCTCAACAATAAAATGATCACCGAGCTCTGCAAGAAGTTCAAGATACAACATCACAACTCTTCTCCTTACCGGCCGAAGATGAATGGGGATGTAGAAGTGGATAATAAGAACATTAAGAAGATTGTGCAGAAGATGACTGTGACATACAAAGACTGGCACGAGATGTTACCGTTTGCTCTCCATGGGTACCGTACCTCAGGACAGACGTCAACATGGGCAACACCCTATTCCTTGGTATATGGTATGGAGGCAGTCTTGCCCATTGAAGTTCAGATACCCTCTCTTAGGATTATGAAGGATGCAGGTTTGAGCGAAGATGACTGGATTCAGAGCCGGCTTGATCAGCTGAACTTAATCGACGAAAAGAGACTTACTGCTATTTTTCATGGTCAGACGTATCAAAAACGGATGATCAAGGAATTTAACAAGAAAGTTAGACAACAAGAGTATCAAGTTGGGGACCTCGTTATCAAGCGCATTATACTACCTCAAGGTGATCCCAGGGGCAAATGGACCCTTACTTATGAAGGGCCATTTGTGGTTAAGAACATTTTCTCAGGCGGAGCTATGATTTTAACCACCATGGATGGTGACGACCTTCCTCATCCCGTCAATGCAGACATAGTGAAAAGATACTACGCATAATCAAAGATCCGCTAGGTTGACTGGCCTAGGCAAAAATAAGGGCTTCCCGGCGAACCGAAAGGGTTCGGGAAAAAATAAGGGATGAAAATGAAAAAAATCTGTACACCCGGCAAGTCGAAAACCTGAAAAGGAGGCTTAGGCAAAAAAGGGTATCCCGGTGGGCTGAAAACCCGAAAGGGCGGTCCAGGAAAAAATTAAGGATTACAGCGTAACACTATGTCTCATTGGATCACCTTGCATCCAGACTTCGGTATTGACTATCAAGCTCAGACGACACCAATCAATCCGATCTACCTTCAACCAAGTAGCAAAGTGATGAGATGCTCGAGGACATAAAGGCAATAGCAGAGTTGAAACCCAGTGGGATTATTCACATAGCTGTTTTGTTTAGTTTTTCACAAATTGTGTAAATTCTGTTATTCGGCGGCGTTCCCTTACTAGGACGTCAGCCTCTTGTACAAAAACGCCTATTTACAGGCCAAACTTCAAAATCAATACAATTCATTTTCAAAGAAATTTCAAACTGTTTTTCCCTAATCTGTTTTGTTTTGCAAAGAACATCCAATGTTCATTTTTGGTATATGCACTTGACATTAACTGCTGCTCATAAATATTTGCATGCGAAACAAAAGACGATTACTGGTGATATCAGAAACAGGGGCAATGAGAATTGTCCAAACTGCATAGTTGCTCTATCCACAAGGTACAAGGTAAATTCAGTTGAAGAATATAGCTAAGGTACTTTCACTCCTCGCAGAGTAAGAGAGTAATGATAGCTCTCCCCAGCTGAGACTTGCAACTGTGAATGAATGAATCGGTAATATTCTCCCCCAAGCAGAGTTTATCTACCCTCAACACTGAAAGGGATTAATATCCCTAGAAGTCTTAATATTACCCAACGGAGTATAATAATATTCCCCGGCAGAATGCAAGATATCCCCAGGGGAGTTAAAATTTTCCCAGCGCAGTCTGAAAAAAAGCTTCCCCAGTGGAGTTGAAGAATAATCCCCAGGAGACTCTAGAAGTTCGTCCCCGGCGGAGTATAAAAATAAATATCCCCACCGAGTTCAAAGGAATATTGTCCCCAGCAAAGCTCAAAGGATTATCCCCACAAGAGTCTAAAAGGTTACCCCCCAGTGAAGTCGCAACTGAAAGATCATCCCCAACAGGATTCAATATCACCAACAACGGTGATTCATCCCCAACGGAATTTATCGGTGGAATACTCAGCAGAGCATTTCTTCCCCACAGAGTAATCTCCTCATCAGTTTTATGCCCCAACAGAATTATACTTTCCTGCAGGTTTATTCTCGCAAACACCTTCGTTCGCCATCCCCAGCGGAAATGAAGAATTCAACTCTATTCTCCAACAGCTATTCGGGATTTACTTTCCCCAACTAAAACATTACATTTCCATACATCATGATACATGCATATACGAATCATACAACATAATCTCATTTATTTTGAGAACATCATTGTTTGATATATATCATGCATTGCATACGACTGACCTTTACCTTTCAGGAAAGATGCAGTTAAGTTCTCAGCTATGTCGAAGACCTGGACCAGTTCTTAAATCTCAACTGAATTATCCTCGGTTGAATTTCAGATAAGGTTCTTAATCTCGACAATTTTTCTCCGTCATAGTGTGGACGAGTTCTACAATCTCAACGGTATACTACGTTGAAGACCAGACAATTCCTAGATCTTGATGAAGATATTTTCCTCCGTCATAGTGTGGACGAGTTCTACAATCTCAACGGTATACTACGTTGAAGACCAGACAGTTCCTAGATCTTGATGAAGATGTTTTCCTCCGTCATAGTGTGGACGAGTTCTACAATCTCAACGGTATACTACGTTGAAGACCAGACAATTCCTAGATCTTGATGAAGATGTTTTCCTCCGTCATAGTGTGGACGAGTTCTACAATCTCAACGGTATACTACGTTAAAGACCAGACAGTTCCTAGATCTTGATGAAGATGTTTTCCTCCGTCTTAGTGTGGACGAGTTCTACAATCTCAACGGTATACTACGTTGAAGACCAGACAGTTCCTAGATCTTGATGAAGATGTTTTCCTCCGTCATAGTGTGGACGAGGTCTACAATCTCAACAGTATACTACGTTGAAGACCAGACAGTTCCTAGATCTTGATGAAGATGTTTTCCTTCATCATAGTGTGGACGAGTTCTACAATCTTAACGGTATACTACGTTGAAGACCAGATAGTTCCTAGATCTTGATGAAGATGTTTTCCTCCGTCATAGTGTGGACGAGTTCTACAATCTCAACAGTATACTTTGTTGAAGACCAGACAGTTCCTAGATCTTTATGAAGATGTTTCCCTCAGTTGAAGACCTGACCGGTTCTTAAATCTCAACTGAATTATCCTAGGTTAAATTTCAGATAAGGTTCACAATCTCGACAATTTTCCTCCGTCATAGTATGGAAGAGTTCTACAATCTCAACGGTATACTCTGTTGAAGACCAGACAGTTCCTAGATCTTGATGAAGATGTTTCCACCAGTTGAATTACGGACAAGTTCTTAAAACTCAGCAAAGATGTTCTCTCAGCTGAGGTACAGGCAAGTTTCCTAAATCTCAATAAAAGTTAGACTTCCCCAGCGGAATCTTCTACAACAACAGATATGCAAGTTCTTGCTAAGTAATCTCTTATGCGATCAACGCTTCTCCAAATGGCATATGTAAGCCCATTCCCGACAACACAAGGCTGATACCACTTCATGCGAGTGCAAATTTCTGGGCACTCTAGTGTTCAATCATCTTCCACCTTTGGATCACGAAAGGCACGAAAGCCAATCTACATCCTCGGGTTTAAGAAGATTGAACAGGGGCAGCTGTTGTACCCCAAAATTTTCCCTCTCATATCTCTCAAGACATTGCAAGAAAAATCTCCAAGTGACTCAAGTTTGCACAAGAGTTGGACAGACAAGCTATCTCCTAAGGCAGTCAACCCAAATTAGGGTTTTGTGTTGCACTAAGATCCTTGAGTCCAAATGACCTCAAGTGCTCCCCAATGTCCTAATATTTTCTCAAGGTCATCCATGCCAAGTTTCAAGCCTTGCAGAGGAACTTTGCTCAGTCAATTGCTCAAAGGGTCCAAAAATCGATTATGCTAGGGCAAAAGTCACTTGTGACCCAAATACAGTCAAACCTCAAGAATTTTTGTCAACATTCTCATTTTGAAGGATATTTCATCATTTTATCAAGGTTTGATCATGATTCATCAAGGATTGCTCAAAATTCATCAAGACTCAAAAGTTGCTAAATTAGGGTTTTGTAGGAAAAGTCAACTCAACTTTGACCAAGCATACCTTTCTCATACTTTATGAGAAATGACCCATCCAAAGCTCATTTTGAAGAGGATTCAATTCCCTACAATCCATCTTTATACCCCAAGATCATAAAATGCACTCACAAGAAGTTATAAATTTGGACATTATAGGTCATTTTTGAAAGTCAACAAAAACACCTTTTTTGTCAAAACTTATAACTTGAGAATGGAATGTCAAAATGAGATTATACCAAAAGGTTTGGTTATAGGACATCTCAAGATTTCTAGAAAGTACAAGAACACTTCCAAAAGTTCAAAATTGAAGAAGTTATGCATTGTTGAAGTTGGACATTTTTGCAAAATTGCCAAAAGTCAACTATCCCCAAAATTCAAATTTTGTCAAATGGGCCCATTCTTTTCCACTTTATTTGGTCTTTCCCCATTGCACACGTGTCCTAGCTTCAGCCTTGAGATCATATTTCTTTTTTTATTATTTTATTTGATTTTTTATTGAATTATTTCATTTTTAATCAAATTAAATCAAATTAAATCCAAATATTGATTACTTGAGATCTTTTTGGCTATTTTAGGTTGAGATCATCATCATTAAGAGCATCAAATTCGTATCACACAAGATCATGTGCAAAAAGATGGTTTTTTGACAAATTTGGCAAGCTTTCAAATGGAAATCAAATCAAATATGCAAGCCATGATGGGAGAAGATTTGGACCATAATTCTTAACCTAATGCATTCCACAATACATAAAGAGGCCATAGGACACGAAATAGAGGTTAGAGACTGCAAGAATAGGCAGAACCAAAACTTGAAAAAGAGGCAAAAAGCTTGAATCCAAATTCATACTTAGAGGAAATCTCAGAAGCCAAGAAGCATCTCAATCGATTGCTGGGTGTTCACTCAACCTTCTGGGATCCAAAGCACGCATTTTTCAACCTCCTAGAGCGCTGTAAGTGTCACGCGATCCCCTTCTGCATTTGATTTCGTATTTCAAAAATTACGATTGTTACAAAGAATCAATGGCATATTTGTAATCACTAGATTATTTCCAAGCCTTTTGTATTGTTTGATTTCATTATTCTGCTCTGTGGTGCAAAACGCCATTGTTAGGGTTTTGCCTCTTGGATTAGGTTTTTTTGTTACAGGTAAAATTAGCCTTAATGATGGCTATGGACATGACTGGGAGAGGAAGATGAATGCAGCCATGGTCTTGGGAGGAATTTATATAGCCTGAGATGAATTTTAGGAATGGCCTACGCTTTTAGCTGCGGATTCAAATCCGCAGGTAACTTTGTTACAAGCCTGAGGACATGGACGATATCGTGTCCTCCTCTGATTGGCCCTTTTCAAATTTTCGCGCATTTTTTTTTATTTTCTGGCATATTAACGTGTTTTCACATATTATGTTTTGTTCTTATATTGTTAACAATTGAAGCGAATGGCCTAGTGGTAAAGGGAGCTGGCAGTCACGCACAGGACCTGGGTTCGAATCCCAGGTCCTCCACTCCTTTGATATTATTATTTTTCATGTAATCAGGTACAAATCCAAGCATGAAGCCTATCATGCATCCTCAAGCCTCTGATGGCCAGATGGCCATAGGCCAAATCTGGTGGCCAAAAGTTGATGGTCCACCATAGACCAAGTCAACATGCGCGCATGGAATCTCAGAAGTCAAACGAGGCCAGATTCAAATGGGCCTCAACTTGTTATCCTGACCTCCAAACAGGCCCATACCCCCTAACTCTTTCTATTATTTATTTGTTTATTTTTATTTTGATTTAATTATTTTTATTAATCAACTAACCAATCAAATTTTTTTTCTTTATAAAATTAAAACCAAAAAATATTTTCTTTATTAAATTAAATTTTAGTATTTTATTTTTTATTAACAAATCTATTAATTAATTTAGGCTATTAATTAGAATTAACTTTAATATATTTCTTTGTAAATAATTAAAACTAATTAGACTTAATTAGGTTTTTACTAACATTAATTTATTTTATTTTATTTCTTTAAATACCAAAAAACCCAAAAATATTTATTTTTATTAATTAATTAATTAATTTATTAATTTAATAATTAACTTAGATAATTTCTTTCTTAATTCAAAAACAAACAAAAAAAAATATTTTCTTTAAATAACAAAGGGTCAAAACCCTACTCGCACTCGATTTAATTTTCCGCACGCGATCTATTTATTCAATATTGTACTTGTTCCCGGAATGTAATAGATAATTAGGACCATTTAATTATTTTTATCGCTTTATTTATTTTTCCGTATTTAAATTTCAAAGGGTTGCTTTTGGCAATGTAAATACCCGGCGCCTTGTAATTTAATTTCCGCAATTTATTTTCTGCAAAATATAACTGTTAGATGTTTGATAATAGGTATGCATGACAAGATTGAATGTTTCAACCTAAAATCAACATAGATCGCTATTAACATGTACAAAGATAAAATTAACTGAAAACGACACACTCGCACATGCGCACTCTTAGGGTACACCCCACTTGGTTGCCTTCGTACGCGGTCATTGAGTATAGGTCACTTTAGAGGTCGTCCTCTTGTCCAAAGATCATAGTCGCCTCGAAATGGTTTCCTCGGATATTGTTGCCTCAAAACAAATGATATAAGACATTAGGGTTACCGCTAAGGCGTCCTAACATTGCTTTGGTGACCGTAAGTCCCTAATTCGAATAGACCCTTAAAACTCCAACGACGGTGCTACCTACTCATCAATAGTGGGATAGCACTGTCTAAAGGAAGATAGCATAGAACGATTCTTTTTTCGAGTAGGTAGATGGTTCTTAAGTACTTGCTCTTTCAAAAAACAAAAACTCTTTCACACTTACACTCTTTTACAAACAAGTTTTCAAAAACACTTCATTACACTCTTGAGGACAGAAGCAAGAGTTAAATCGAAGTTTCAAATAAAAACTTTTTCAAAACCCACAAGCACAAAGAAAGCAATTTTGAAAACAATATGAGCAAGTACCTAAGAGCCCGTAGATAACTACGGATAGAAAGGGTGCTAATACCTTCCCTTTATATAATCTACCCATCGTACTCAGAGATAATCTCGAAAAAAGGAATTTTTCTGTGCTTTTTTCCTTTCCTTGTTGGATAAAATAAAAGTCGATGGTGAATCTTGCTTACCGCAACATTTTGCGAAAACAAACACAAAACGCAAACCAACATTCCAAAAACAGTCAGTTCTTCCCACCGTATCACAGAACTAGCGACTCTGTTGGGGAGATCTAATAAGTGGGGTGTACCTTAGGAATAGTTCATATTGTTTTCAATTGCTTGACTTGTATGCTTTATATTTGTGGGCTTGTATCGGAGTTACTATAGATCCTAACCCGGATCTGGGGGATACCCTTTAGGTAAGTAGCAATAAACTGTGGGGCATCGATATGATTGGCGAGATCAGACCTACTGCATCTAACGGGCATCGGTTCATTCTGGTGGCTATTGATTATTTCACAAAGTGGGTTGAGGCAGCTTCCTTTGCTACAGTAACCAAGAACGTTGTGGCGCGGTTTTTCTGACATAATCTGATCTATCGATATGGTGTACCAGAGAGGATCATTACGGACAATGGTACAAATCTCAACAATACAATGATCACTGAGCTCTGCAAACGGTTTAAGATACAGCATCACAACTCTTCTCCTTACCGGCCGAAGATGAATGGGGATGTTGAAGCGGCTAATAAGAACATCAAGAAGATTGTGCAGAAGATGACGGAGACGAATAAAGACTGGCATGAGATGTTACCATTCGCTCTTCATGGGTACCGTGCCTCAGCGCGGACGTCAACAGGGGAAACACCCTACTCTTTGGTGTATGGTATGGAAGCAGTCTTACCCATTGAGGTCCAGATACCCTCTCTCCGGATTATGAAGGATGCATGTTTGAGTAAGGACGATTGGATCTAAACCCGGCTTGATCAGCTGAACTTAATCGACGAAAAGAGACTTACTACTATTTTCCATGGTCAGACATATTAAAAACAAATGATCAAGGCTTTTAACAAGAAAGTCAGACGACAAGAGTATCAAGTCGGGGATCTGGTAATCAAACGCATTATCCTGCCACAAGGTGATCCCAGGGGCAAGTGGACCCCTACGTATGAAGGGCCATTGGTGGTTAAGAACATTTTCTCAGGAGGAGCTATGATTCTAACCACTATGGACGGTGACGACCTTCGTCACCCCGTCAATGCTGACATAGTGAAAAAATACTATGCATAATCAAATACCCGCTAGGTTGACTGGCCTAGGTAAAAATAAGGGCTTCCCGGCGAACTAAAAGGGTTCGGGAAAAAATAAGGGATGAAAATGAAAAAACTGTACACCCGGCAAGTCGAAAACCTAAAAAGGCGGCTTGGGTAAAAAAAGGGTATCCCGGTGGACTGAAAACCCGAAAGGGCAGTCCAGGCAAAAATTAGGGATTAAAACGTAACACTATGTCTCATTGGATCACTTTGCAACCAGACTTTGGTATCGACCATCAAGCTCGGGCGGCGCCAATCAATCTTATTTACCTTCAACTCAGTAGCAAAGTGATGAGACGCTCGAAGATATAAGGGCAATAGCAGAGTTGGAACCCAGTGGGATTATTTACATAGCTGGTTTTCTTTGTTTTTCACAAGTTATATAATTTCTATCTTTCGGCGGCGCTCCCTTACTAGGACGTCAGCCTCTTGTACAAAACGCCTATTACAGGCCAACTTCAAAATCAATACAATTCATTTTACAATAAATTTCAAAAATTGTTTTTCTTTTTCTGTTTTGTTTTGCAAGAACTTCCAATGATTCATTTTTGATATATGCATTTGAAAATAATTGTTGCTCATAAATATTTACATGTGAAACAAAGACGATTACTCGTAATTCCAGAAATAGGGGCAAACAAGAAATGTCCAAACCTTACAGTTGCTCTATTCACCAGGTACATGGATAGACCCAGCTGAAGAATATGATTAAAAGTATATACACTCCCCGCAGAGTAAGAAAATACCCGAAGACAGCGGTGTTAGTTCTCCCCAAGCAGAGTTCATCTTTCACCAACAATGAAAGACTATCCCCAGTGGAGTTTATTTCTTCTACAAGCATAAACTTTATCCTCGACAGAGCTTCATCACCGCCAGCAACGGTAATTCATCCACAACCGAGGTTATTTCTCCAAATCAGCGGATCTTCTGACAGAGTATCTCTTCCCCACAAAGTCATTCTTTCACCAGTTTATTCTCCAGCAGAATTATTCTCCTGCCAATGTATTCTCAAATCATCTTCGGTCGTTATCCCCAGCGAGAACGAAGAACTCAACTCTTTATATTCTCCAGCATCAGTCCGGGATTTATTTTCCCCAACTAGAGAACATGATAAATTTTTTTGCATATCCATACACCATGACATGTGCATAAGCATCATAACAGCACAATCTCATTTATTTTGAGAACATCATTGCTCAATACATTTCATACATCATGGCATTATATATGAATAACCCTTTACCTTTTAGGAAAAGATACAATCAAATTCTCACAAAGTTCAAGCTATGAAGCCCGGGTACGACCGGATAATATCTTGATTCCTCCATCATATTGTGAAGCCCGGAGAACGACCAGATAATAGTATCAAAATACTGTAATGCCTGGATTATGACCAGATAGTGGTATCTCTTGAAAACACGCTATGAAGCCTGGAAATCGATCGGAATATAGTTTAATCCCCAGCAAGTTATTGTGAAGCCTGGATTACGACCAGATAGCAATACAAAGATGCCATGAAGCCTGGATTGGACCAGATAGTGGTAAATCATAAACACAAAGCCGCGAAGCCCGGAAATCGACCAGATATCATCTTAACAAGTTAATGTGAAGCCTGGAATACGACCAGATAGCAATACAAGACGCCATGAATCCTGGACTCGACCAGATAATGGTAGAAGATGTTGTGAAGCCTGGATTACGACCAGATAGCAGCCAAGAATACTACAAAGCCTGGATTACGACCCGATAGTGGTATATCTTTAATGCAAGTTATGAAGCTCGGATTCGACCGGATAATATATTGATCTCCCCGAACACCATGAAGCCTGGATTCGATCGGATAATGGTATAATACATCGTGAAGCCTAGATTACGACCAGATAGCAGTAAAGAACACTGAAGCCTGGGATTACGGCCAGATAACATTAAGGGACACTATGAAGCTTGGATTTCGACCAAATAGCAGTTCACCCAGCCGATTACTATGAAGCCCGGAGTCGACCAAATATTAGTAGGCCTTAAAGTCAAATGGAAGCCCGGATGCGACTGGATAACCACTTGATTTCTTCTGAAGCCTGGATTTCGGCCAGATAAGAAGTGAGGTATTGTGAAGCCTGGATTCGACCAGATAACAGTACAGGACACCATGAAGCCTGGATTCGACCGGATAATGGTATGAAACATCGTGAAGCCTGGATTACGACCAGATAGCGGTACAAGACATCATGAAGCTTGGATTTTGACCAAATAGAAATTTTACTTGGACAATTACTAAGAAGCCCGGAGTCGACCAGATATTAGTGTGCCCTAAATTCAAGTTGAAGCCCGAATGCGACCGGGTAACAATTGAATTCCTTCTGAAGCCTGGATTACGACCAGATAAGAATTGAGAAATTGTGAAGCCTGGATTACGATCGGATAGCAAGTTTAATATCATGTCCCCAGTAAGTCACTGTAAAGCCTGGATTACGACCAGATAGCAGTCGATCTTATCACTATGAAGCCTGGATCACAACCAGATATTAGTTCATTTTCACCTCTTCGACCAAGAGATGATTCCCCAGTAGAATAACAGACGACTGAAGCTCCTAAAATTCAACTTTTTCTAAGGTAGAGACCAGTATTCCCCAGCGGAATCTTCCCCAACAACAGGTACACGGGTTCTCGCTAAGGAATCTCTTAGGCGATCGACACTCCTTCAGATGGCATCTTTAAGACCATCTTCCGTTATCAATCTCCAAATGGAATCTATAAGCCCATTCCCGACATCACAAGACAAATACCGCTTCATGCGAGTGCAAATTTCTTGGGCACTCTAGTGTTCAATCATCTTCCACCTTCGGATCACGAAAGGCAGACAAGACAATCTACATCCTCAGGTTTAAGAAGATTGAACAGGGGAAGTTGTTGTACCCCAAAATTTCCCCTCCCATATTTCTCAATACATTTCAAGTGAGGTCCTTAGATGGCTTAAGGAAGTCCAACAGTTGATCATACAAATCATCTCCTAAGGCAGTCTACCTCAAATTAGGGTTTCATGTTGCATCAAGATACTTGAGTCCAAGGGATCCCAAATGCTCACCATTGTCCTAATATGTTCTCAAGATCATCCATATCAAGTTTCAAGCCTTGCAGAGGAAGTTTGCTCAGTCAATTGCTCAAAGGCCTGAAAATCGACTATGTTAGGGCAAAAGTCAACTATGGCCCACATACAATCAAACTTCAATATTTTTGTTCAACATTCTCACTTTGAAGTAGTATTCATCATTTGATCAAGGGTTGATCATGGTTCATCAAGGATTGCTCACAATTCATCAAAACCCAAAAGTTGCTAAATTAGGGTTTTGTAGGATAAGTCAACTCAACTTTGACCAAGCATAACTTTCTCATACTTTGTTGGAAATAACCCATCAAAAGCTAATTTTGAAGAGGATGCAACGCTCTACAATCTATCTTCATCTCCCAAGTTCAAAATATGCACTCACAAGAAGTTATGAATTTGGACATTATAAGTCATTTTGAAAAGTCAACAACAACAACGTTTTTGTCAAAGCTTCATACATGAACATGGAAGACTCAATTGAGATGGGACCAAAAGGTTTGATTAGACGACATCTTAAGCTTTCTAAAAAGTCCAGGAACACATTCAAAGAGTCAAAATTGAAGGAGTTATGCATTGGTGAAGTTGACCTCTTTTGCAAAATTGTCAAAAGTCAAAAATGCCTCAAATTGTAATTTTTGTCAAATAGGCCTAACTTTTTGCACTTGTTTTGAGATTGTAGCACGGTCCACGAGCCCTAACTCTTTCCACTTGCCTTTATTTTATTTTTGCCATTTATTTTGATTTTTTATTCCAATTAAATCAAAATAAATCATAGAAATATCCAAATCATTCAAACCTTAAGATTTTGTGCATATTTCAGGTCTCTTATACAGCTAGCAACAAAATCAAATTGTGCAAGGCATGTTTGTGCATGAAAAGAATGAGTTTTGGCTTATTTTGGAAAGATCTTCTTGATAATCAAATCAAGATCAAAGACCATAATTGACAAAGATTGAGAGCACATTTGTAACCCTAATTCGATCATTGGTATATAGTGGATAAGTGCAGACCAAAAACACAAGGTTTGGAGGCGTGGAGAGGAAGAACAAAACTTGAAAAAACTCAAGAAAAGTGGTGATCGGTTTTCATATTTCCAGGAAGTTTCAAGACTCCCAAGCCATCTCAATCGCTTCCTGGGAGTACAAGGAAGCTATACCAATCAAAAGCAAGCGTCCTCGTGCCAAGAGTCCGGTTCCACGACCCCCACGGTTTGTCACTATTTTCAAAATCGAATCTCTCTATTCTTGCATCTTTATCATGTTTCATTAGCATATTTATAATACCTAACATGTTTGCAAGCTCATGGTGACAATTAATTGCATTTTTGTTGGCTATATTGAAATCCACCATGGCTAGGTCTTCTTGTTGCGTTTTGGGATCTTTTTATACAGGAAAAATTGGTCCACAACAAGGGCACCATGATGCTCACCAAGCCAAGGCGATTTGATCCACAACATTAGATTTCATTTATCGTGCTTGTATGTGATTTTGAAATGTGCAGGGGTTATAGCTACAGACCTTTGTCCATAGGTAAAAGCCATTGGACCTTTTAGCAACGAAGAGATGTTAGGGACGATGGTGTGGCAAGCCTTGATTGCTCCATTTGAATTTTGCGCGCAGGAAATTATAAAATTGTGTTTTCTTAATAAAATATTTGTTTGTTTCTCTATGTACAAAGAAGCGTGTCAGCTCAATTGGTATGAAGGAAGATGGAAAAGGCCATAGGACCTGGGTTTGAATCCCAGGTCCCCCATATTCTTCAATATTATTTTGTCTTGTGTAATCATGTGCTTGTACACGCCAAAAGACCACCATGTGCCACCAGCTTGTAGCCACTAGATCTGAAGCAGATTTAATCCAAAGGTCATTATGTGATGGTCTATCATGCATCCCAGTCAAAGTGCAGTGCTGGATCAGGAAGTCAACGTGGATCAAGTTCTTGGGCCCAGAAAATTTCTAATGGCACCCCTCCAATTCGCTGATTGTCAGGCCCATTTTCTTTTTCTTTTCTTTTATATTTTCTTTATTTAATTTATTTAATTATTTTACTAATACAAAAATTAATTCTTTTTATATAAAATCATAAAATCAATTGACATCAAATTAGATTTAGGTTTTTTTTATTATCAAAAATTAATTTAATTAGTTTATTTTAATTTTAGGATAACTTTAATTTGTTTTTTGTAAATAAATTAAAACAAAATTAGAAATTAGGGTGTTTATTTTGATTTAATTCTTTTTTTTTTAAATAACAAAATACAAAAATAGGTCAAATGTAATTAATTTTCTTAATTTAAATTAATTAGTAAATTAGGTTTGTACATATTTAGTTTAAAACCTTATTTTCTTAAAATAATAAAAAACAACAAAAAATAATTTTTCTTTTAATTAGGTTAGACGGGGTCAAAACCCTAATTTCCTTTCGTCCTAGATTCATCGTGCGTTTATTTATTTTTACAATATTGATGTAATTGCTCAAGGGATGTAATAGCTTATTTATGATTTTTTGTTTATTTATCGTTTTGACGGGTTTTTGGCTATGTAATTAATCTCACCCGAAGCCTTGTAATAGCGTAGCTTTATTTCTCGCATTTTAATTTCCGAAAATATTAACTGTTAGATGTATGATAATAGGGTTGCATGACAAGAATGTATGTTAGAATTAAAACAGTTAGCAAACCCTAAATGTGCAAAGATAATAACTGAAATTGAATCATTCGCACATGCGCACTCCTAGGGTACACTCTCACTTAGGTTGCCTTCGGTAAACGATCATTAAGTATATGGTATTTTAGTGGTCACTCTCTTGTCTAAACAAAGATCAAAAGTCCCATTCGAAAAGGTTGCCTCGAAAATGTTGCCTCGAATATTGATCTTAAGACATTAGGGTTATTACTAAGACGTCCTAACATTGCTTTAGTGATCGTACGTCCCTTTCAAATTGACCCTTACAACTCCAACAATGGTGCTACCTACTCACTAATAGTGGGATAGCATTGTCTAAAGGAAACAAGAACAAAAACATTCTTTTTTCGAGTAGGTAGATGCTAGTAGGTACTTGCTCAAACAAAAAAACATTTCCACACTTACACTCTTTTTAAACAAAGTTTTCAAAACGACTCCGTAACACTCTTGAAGACAGAAGCAAGGGTTAAATCGAAGTAAAACAAAAACTTTTCAAATCACACAAACACGGAAGAAATTTTTAAAATGATGAGCAAGTACCTAAGAGCCCATGGAAAACCACGAATAGAAAGGGTGCTAATACCTTCCATTTCTATAATCTACCCCCCGTACTCAAAATCTCGAAAAAGGAATTTTTCTGTGCTTTGTTCCTTTCCAGTTGGATAAAATAAAAGTTGGTGGCGACTCTTGCTTACCGCGACATTTTGCGAATACAAACGCAAAACGCAAACCAGCATTTTCCTAAAACAGTCTGGTTCTGCCACCGTATCACACATACCGACATATAAGGTTATTCTTAATGAAGCGCACAACCACCTGCTTAGTAACGTTGGCATATGAAGCAGCCTCTACCCATTTGGTAAAGTAGTCAATTGCTACCAAGATGAAACGATATCCATTCAAAGCTTTGGGTTCTATCATCCCGATCATGTCAATACCCCACATAGAGAAAGGCCACGGGGAGGAAATCACATTGAGAAAGGTTGGAGGTACATGGATCTTATTTGCGTAAATCTGGCATTTATGACACTTATTTGCAAATTTGTAATAATCGGATTCCATTGTTAGCCAATAATAACCTACCCTTGGCATCTTTTTAGCCATTGAATGTCCGTTAGAATGAGTACCAAATGAACCTTCATGGATCTTATGCATCAAAATGTCTTCTTCGTGTCTATCCACGCATCTGAGCCAGACCATGTCAAAATTCCTCTTGTATAACACATTTTCACTGAGGAAGAAACTGCCTTCCAATCTTCTCAGTGTCTTTCTATCTTTCTTCGATGCACCAATCAGGTATTCCTGAGTCTGAAGAAAATGCTTGATATTATAATACCAAGGTTTTTCATCCGCTACCTCCTCTGTCGCAAACACATGAGCAGGCCTATCTAGCCATCAAACTATAATTCGGGGTATATCATTCCAAACATTCACTTGGTACATGGAAGCCAGAGTTGCCAGAGCATCCGCAATTTGGTTTTCATCTCTAGGAATGTGATGGAATTCAACTTTATTGAAGAAGGGTAATAATCTTCTAGAATAATCTTTGTAAGGGATCAAGCCAGGGTGACGAGTGTCCCATTCTCCTTTAATCTGATTTATTACCAAAGCTGAATCACCATACACATCTAGAATCTTGATTCTGAGTTCAATAGCTTCTTCAAGACCCATGATGCAAGCCTCATACTCCTCCATATTATTAGTGCAATCAAATGTTAACATTGCAGTAAAAGGAATGCGCGATCCATGAGGAGTAACAATCACAACACCAATTCCTTTACCATAAGCATTCACAGCTCCATCAAATACCATACTCCAACGAGATTCAGGGTCGGGGCCTTCCTCAGGAAATGGTTCATCACAATCTTTCTCTTTCAAGAACATCACATCTTCATCGGGGAATTCATATTCTACAGACTGATGATATTCCACCGGCTGGTGAGCAAGGTAATCTGCCAACACACTACTTTTGATAGCCTTTTGAGTGCGGTACTCGATATCATATTCAAATAACAACATCTGCCAGCGGGCAATTCTCCCAGTAAGAGCAGGCTTTTCAAAAATATACTTGATTGGATCCATTTTAGAGATCAACCAAGTAGTATGATTCAACATATACTGCCGCAAACACTTTGTTGCCCATGCCAAAGCACAACATGTTTTTTCTAGCATAGAATACCGCGACTCACAATCAGTGAACTTTTTGATGAGATAATAAATGGCGAACTCTTTCTTTCCCATTTCATCTTGTTGTCCCAGAATACAACCCATGGATTTATCTAACACTGTTAGATACATAATCAATGGTCTTCCTGCTATGGGAGGGAGCAAGATAGGAGGTTCAAACAGATATTCTTTAATACTTACAAATGCCCTTTGACAGTCATCTGTCCATATACAACCTTGATCTTTGTTTAACAACTTAAAGATCGGTTCACACGTTGCAGTCATGTGGGAGATATAATTCAAATTCCCGAGGAAACCCCTGACTTGCTTTTCGGTTCTTGGTGTTGGCATTTCTTGAATTGCTTATATTTGTCTGGCTAACAATAAAACCCAACAATTTCCCCGATCTGACTCCGAAGGTGCATTTATTTGGATTCAAGCAGAGACGATACTTCCTCAAACGCTGTAATAACTTCAACAAATATTCTATATGCCCTTCTTCAATTTGGGATTTGGAAATCATATCATCAACATATACTTCGATTTCTTTGTGCATCAGATCATGGAATAGGGTTGTCATAGCCCTCTAGTACGTTGCACCAACGTTCTTCAACCCGAAGGGCATCACTCTGTGACAGAATGTTCCCCAGGGTGTGATAAACATTGTTTTTTCCATGTCCTCTAGAGCCATTCTTATTTGATTATAACCGGAAAATCCGTCCATGAACGAGAATACCTTAAATTTTGTTGTGCTATCCACTAACATGTCAATGTGAGGCAATGGAAAATCACCTTTTGGACTAGCTTTGTTTAGATTTCTATAATCTACGCACATGCGGACTTTTCCGTTTTTTTCGATAATGGGACAATATTGGAAATCCATTGAGGATACACTGATGTTACAAGAAAACCAGCATTAATATGCTTTAGGACCTCTTCTTTGATCTTTACTGCCATATCCGGGTGGGTTCTTCTCAACTTTTGTTTAACCGGCGGACACACTGGCTTCAACGGCAAACGATGCTCGACAATGTCTGTATCTAGACCAGGCATATCTTGATAAGACCAAGCAAAAATATCCACATATTCTTTTAACAACTCAATCAACCCTCTCTTTATATCAGGACGCAACGATGCTCCAATCTTAACTTCCTTCGGATCTTCTTCTGAACCCAAATTAACCACTTCCAAAGGCTCCTTATATGGAAGAATGGTATTTTCCTCGTGCTCAAGAAACCGTGAGACCTCTTCTGGAATCTCACCATAATCTTCTTCTTCATCCCCAAACACAGGACAATCAAAGTTGGGAGAGGGTGCAGGGTCATTGTACTCAACAGGTTTTTTAATTAATCTGCTCATATGATTTATGATTGCTTTTAGAAACTGACACATATAACAAGTGATCATGCAAATTAATTTTCAGTTATTATTTATTTTGAAAGGTTTTATTTTTATTTTTATTTTTATTACCATTTCCCAAGAAAAAGCAGAAAATAAAAGAGATAAATTTGGAAGCAAAGACAACTTTTATTAATGATCTTAAAAGTTATAGAAAACAGATAAGCCCTACAACATTAATACTTCCACCTTGGGCATAGTGAAAGCTTTTCAAAAGAAAGAAACAGATTAACAAAACAAATTACTTTGAAACATGTATGCAAGAAGGAACATCAATGGTGACCCAGTTCTGAACTTGGACTCCATGCGTCACATAATTCGGTACTTCCTGCTCTGCTTCATCCTCTTCAACAACATTAATTCCAGAATCAATTGGATGGAGGTAGCCTCCGCTGCAGAAAACATCATGATAATTGTTCACAGAAGACTTTGACTTCAAACTTCCGCCTTTGTCATTCCTCGATGAGAAACCTAAACCAATTCTATTCTCATTCACAGGTGGATCCACAAGTCGTCCCCAACCTGCATTATGACCATTGCGCACAACATGCTGCGCGTCCTTCAGAGAAACCACGGAATTCTCATTCTTCCTTATGTTGTCAATGGATAGGGCTTGGAACTGGGTTCCAAAAACAGCCTCATCCGTTTCTACAATACTGAAAGAGGATAGATGGGATATCAACAACGCCTTCTCCCCATTTATGATCACTACCTTCCCTTCACGCACAAACTTTAGCTTCTGATGCAAAGTTGAAGTGACAGCCCCTGCTTCTTGTATCCATGGTCGTCCTAGCAAACAACTATATGCGGGAATAATGTCCATTACCTGGAAAGTTATCAAGAACAAGTGTGGTCCTATATAGATGGGTGTTGTACCCCAAAATTTTGTCTCCTTTTTTCACAAGAAATCACAACCCTAGGGTTTTCTCAGATTTTCAAGATTGGCTCAGGAATCGATCAAACAAAATTTTCTTTGGCAGCAGATCAAGAATTAGGGTTTCTCTCGCATTTCTCAGAAAAAACTGAATTCTCAGAAATTCAATTAATTGTCACATGTTTTCATACTTTTTAAGCCTACTGAAAGATTGTTGGTTGTTCTTAAGGCTTGTTTATCTGGGATAAGAGATAGGAGCTGAGACTGTCTGATCAGGGTTAACCAGATAATGTGCGTCTGTTAAGACATCTGCTCGTTAATGGAATGAAACGTTTGATGATTAATGAAATGAAATGCTTGCTTGTTTATTGGAATACACAATGCGTATTTTGATTGGAATGTTGTTGCAAGGTTACGAGATTGCATAGTCATTGGATTACTTAAAGTTTAAGTTATCTGTATTGAAATTACTGGAATGAAGTTTCAGTTATTTTAAATCAGGAATCTTAAATAATAAATGAAGACTTGAAGGAAGAATTGCAAGATATTTGACAGTAGAAGAATTTTATTGGATAAAGACTTTTTCATTCATTTCAAATGTTGTTACAAAAAATAATTTATTATTTCATGTGCTTTAAGTTTTACAGCTTATAGTACTTGAAGAATAAACTGTTAAAATTAATGGAAAATCTATCTAATCTAAGCCTAAGCCTCCCTTGATCCATTGATCCCATGCTCAAAGGCTCCGGCTTCTTCTGCTTTGTCACCGTCCAATTTGTGCTCACATGAAAAAAGACCAAGAAAAGAGGATTAGTACAGTTAATTTTTCAAACAGAAAAAGAAGGAAATTCTTCATCATTAAAGTTTGTCGTCTGGAATCAGAGTGCTATTGTTCATCATGTTTTTATTTTTCTCTTTGCAAATCACAAGAAGATTTCTCTTCTTGGTTCACAAAGAGAAAAGTAAAAAATGCAAATGCAAGCATACAAAAGCAATTATTCAAAAAACATAGCAAGGCGCCAAACTGTATAAAACAAGTTTCAAATGCAAGACATGTTGTACAAAGCAAGCATACAAAGCTAGCATTCAAAGGCAAGAAATGCAGCATACAAAGCAAACCAAGCTGCATTACAAAACAAAACCAAACTGAATGCATAGCAACTAAAAAATTGCATCAAGTCACAAAGGCAAACTGAAACATTGCATACAAAGCAAACTAGAAGCAAACTGAATGCGGCAGTAATGCAGAAAGTACATGGATAATCAAACAGCAGGCAAATGCAGGAGATAAACCAATTGACAAGCCAAAAGTTTGTCATAGATTTTCATCATGTTCCAGTAAAAAGGCAAACTTTTCAGAAAATAAAGTGGAAAAACAAATATGCTTTGTCATAGAGAGAGAAAGAGAGAAAAGATATCACCTTGGTTAGAGTGTACAGTTTGGCAAGAGGCTATCACAAGTGGCAAACAAAAAGCTAAAAAGATATAAAACTCAAGACTGCATAACAGTTTCAAAGAGGAGAGAATATTGGTGTCAAAAACTGCAAACAGCATAACATCACCAAACCCTGTTATCAAAAGAGCAAAACTACTCAAACTGAAAACTCACAAAACAACAGGTATCCAAACCTGTTACCAAAACTGCAACAAAACTTCCAAAAAGCCTGCTATCAAGCCAAAGCCCAACCGACCTGCACAATAAAATAGAACACCACAAGCCTAGCAAAACCTGTAACAGTTTCAAACCATTGCAAAACTGTACAAGCTGCAACAATAGCCAAAAAAAAACTGCTGCAATCACACAAACTGTAAAAAGCTTGCAAAACTGCAACAATAGCCAAACCTATCCAACATTTTCAGAAATGGCCTAACAGTTTCAAAACTGCACAACAAAACCCTGTGAACCATAACCAAATTGCCTAGCCAAACTGTCTGGCTATACTGCACAGCCTGAAGCCACAAAAGCCAAAAACTATTATCCAACAAACCAACAAAAGTTTCAGGAACTTGCAGAACAAGAATCATCATAAACAATCCATACCAATATTCAAGTTTCAACAAAAAAAGACCATCAACCAAAAGCTTCAGAAATCAACAAATCCAAGCTTACAAAGAGCAAAGTTTCAGAGTAGCATCATTAACATTCAAGAGAGGGGAAAAAGTTTCAGAAGCAACAAAAAGAGTTTCAGAAATATTTCATCATCAACATTCAATATCAAAGAGAGAGGAAAAGAGTTTCAGAAATAGCCAAGCAAGGTTTCAGAAAGCAATCATCATCAACATTTCTAGTTTCAGATCATCATCAACATTTCCAGTTTCAGAACATCATCAACAAAAACAACAAAGTTTCAGAAGGAATCATTATCATTCAAGGTTCAGAAGAGAAGATACCAGAAAAGCTCGCCGTCATCTCTTCCCCTTCGCCTCTAGCCACCAAGGAGCGCCTCAAGCCTCACCACTCTCTTTTGTCACAGAGAAAACCCCAAGGTACATTTCTTCACCTTAATAAGCCATGCAATACAATGGATTAGCCAAACTATAAAATCACATAAACAACGAAAACTGTAAAACCCTAAAAAGAGGACGAATCATACCGTTCAATCCAACGCCATGGATCATTGTGAGGAGATGAGAGAGTGAAGGACGGTTGCTCCGGCGCCTAGGGCTTAGGGAAGGTCAGAATCGTTTGACTGAGAAAGATGAAGAAGAGGAAGAACAAAGCAAGCGGCGCCGCTGAGATACACACACTAACCCTAATCGTTCTGAACCCTAACAAAAATGTTGATAATTTGTGAACTGGGCCTTTCTGGCCACAAACAACATAAGCCCATATGAAAATGCTGGCTCACACCCCCTCTCTATTTCTGACCTCATTTTGTTTTACCCTCTTACTTGGGCCTAACATCCACACCAAGCACCTAAGCCCATTCTTCTTTTTTTTAATTAACAAATGATAACTTTTTTTTATTATTTCATTTTAAATTAATTTGTTTTATTTTGTTAATAATAACACTAATAATATTTATTTTCTTAAATTAATTTTATTGTCTTCTTTTATTAATTGATTTTGTTTCATTTAATAAAATACCAAGAAAAAAACATTTAAATTGATTTAATTAATTTTGTTTTCTTTAAACCTCTTTTTTTAATTAATAAAATACAAAAAGAAAAGTAATAATAATATTTAATCTTTCTTTGTTAGAATAGATTTTATTTTCAAATAAATACATGCATCTCATAATATTATTGATTTCTTAATTTGTTATGGCTTTACATTGAATTGCGAAAATTAGATTTGGTTGTAATACTTAACATTTGGACATTATTATTATTGTGAGATTCATCCCCATTTGTAATAATTGTACCCCCATCCCCGAACATTTTTGTAATTACTTAGAATTTTAATTCTCTCACTTTATGCTTTCAATTATGCCATGATTAGAGACTAAGGTTTGTATACCAACATCCAAAATCAAAACAAATAGCTTGACTAATACAAATACAAAAAGCATGAAAATTGACAACACAATGCACACTAGCACCCCCTAGGGTTTCATCCACTTGTTGCCATAAAAAAAGGGTCATGTTATGCATGTTGGGTACTTTGGCAAAATAAAAACAAAACAAAAGATCATAGTCCCTCGATGATGCTATCTTGGTTGCTTAAACAAAATGATCAAGTCCCTCAAAAATTTGCTAAAGATACTTGGCAATATTGCTATCATGGTCTATACGATGACCCGCGCCTGTCCCGTTTAACATCCTAATACAAGGTTGTTTACCAAATGCAATGGTAAAACAACACTGTCAAAAAGGGTTAAAAACATATAGGAAAGATCTTTGAGTAAAATAGGGTAGATAACTCTTAGTTACTTGATCAAAACTTGCAAAAAACATCCTTGCCATTTTCAAACACACCTCACAACACAACTTCAAAACATTTCCCAAATCAAACTTTCAAACATTGAAATATTTTCAAAAGACAATACATCTTTGTATACATTCGAACAAGAATCATTACAAAGGTTGCCACAACGATGGCCTCTTTTCAAAACATCTTTCAAAACCACACACAAAGCACCATTTCAAACAATTGAAAAGCAAAAGCAAGTGATCTAAACAAGTAACTAAGAGCCCATCGATAACCATGGATGAAAAGGGTGCTTGCACCTTCCCTTTTCATAATCTACCCCCTGAACCCAAGAAAACATCTCAAAGGTCTTTCCTGTGCTTTTTGACCTTTCCTTTGGATAAAATAAAAAGTCGGTGGCGACTCTTGCTAAACCGCACAATTGCGAACACAAACGCAAAACCTCAAGTCAGTTCTCCCACCGTATCACAGAACTGGAGACTCTGCTGGGGATCTATCTAAAAGTGGGGTTACCTTAGGGTTTAGATCACCTTTTCATGCTTACCTTGTTTGCTTTGATTGCTTTACTTTTGGGTTCCTTGTTTGGGTTTGTTTTAAATCCTACACCCGGATTTGGGGGCACCTTTAAGGTAAGTAGCAATAAAATGCGAGGGAATTGTGCGGGGTATACCGACATGGTTGAAGCAGTGGCTACATTAGTGCGACATATTTGTGGGTACCGGTAGCCTTTGAGTCAATCAAAGAGAATACGGGGCCGATGAGTGATGTCATGAAGCACTAATGAACTCTTAGAACCTTACTTGACCATCTTGGCCTTATTAGGGGTAGTGAGATGACCGGCTTTGGTGCAGTCCGAAGTTGGTAGATAATCGATACTACACTCATTGGGGGTTGTTTTCTTGGAATATTTCGGTCGCCAGTAAAGTTGCTAAACTGAAACAATGAACACAGAAAATAATCTGGTGATATTGAGCTCCTTAGAACCCGGTTACTATTTATAGGACAGGTTGAGCCAACCAGCTTCAAGAGGGTACTTACCTACAAACTCCATGCAAGCCTAAACTTAAGGACTTGTCTGCTTTGTGTGAATGTGATTATTTGTATATACACTTGCTTACTTTTGCTTATCTGTACATAACATCATAACATCATACCATAGCATTTTCAATAACCATTTCAAGCATCTCGAGGGTCTTTGATGCAGGGTCACGTTGAACCAAACGTCTACCAAAGGGCAAGAGGATTCATTTTCCTCTAAAAACAAACGTCATCAAAGATCAAGTACAACAACTTGAGTCAAGGGCTATGACCCACTTGACATGGTGAGCTTGATTCTCGTGGAAAGACATCCACCAATACAAAGTTCTCCAATCAAAGATGTTGATCGAAGTTCAACCTCTAACATTTTCTTGTGTTTACCCCGCGAGATCCTTGAAAACATACATCCATATATCATGCATTATATCATGTCAGGTTTCCCCCTTTCAGGTCTCCTTACCTTCCTACTGTTTATTTCAGTAGAGATGGCTCTAGAGAGTTACTGTCAAAGATATCCAGGCTCAAAACGCTCAACTTCAAAAAATGTTCTTGAACCTGTCCAAGGGGAAGGAAGAAGTGAAAGCTCTCCTCACAAGGGGTATGGTCCCAAGGAATCCAGGCGGCATCAGGAATGATCAGTTGGAAGGGCTACAGATTGAGATGGCAACAATGAGAATTCAGATGATGGGACAACTGGTGGGTCAGATGGCTCTCATTCAAAACCTGGCTCAAGGACAAGAAGAGTTAAAGGTCCTCATCAACAAACTACACCAGGATGGATGTAACCAAATGGGGCAAACAACTAGTATTGAGGATCAAGTCACCATTCAGCCTCCCTCTAGACAAGAGGTCGAGGGAAAAGCTCCCCAATATGCTTCAGGGTCACAAGCCCAACAATCACCTCACCAGCATCAACGGGGTAATCGGCATGAGCAAAATACATCTGAAAGGCACTCCACTGAGATTAACATTCCATTATCCCATGTGATGCAACGCTTCTTGGAAGTCAAGCTAATTGCATTAAGGGACCCCCCTCGGCGTCCCAACACAACCTCCCCATGGTACAATCCAAATGCGAGATGTGCGTATCATTCCAACAGTCCTGGGCATGACACTGATAGCTGTTGGGATTTGAAAAACAAGACCCAGGACTTGATTGACAGAGGAGTGCTGGAATTCACACAGGATGGCCAGATGAAAATCTTCCGTTGAAGGCTCTCCACCTGAAATGACAAGTTCGAACTAAGAGGCTTTTGTTTCATTTGAATTTTCAAGTTGTAATTTCTTTTGTTATTCAAACAATTATCTGTTGATGTCAAACTCTGTTTCATTAATGCATTGCATATGTTTGTCTTAAGTTCATCCATTCGTTTTCACTATTCTTGAACTATGCTTTCTACTTTCTTTATGACATTTAACTCTTGCTAAAAGTTACAAGCCTTTAGTGGCAGGATGACGAAAACAATGCCATAATCTCATACAGTATGCTTTTGGATAGACCTTGCTGACGATGTACAGGCATTTCTTTCAAATCCTAAACACTGGAGTTATAAGGAAGATAATCCCTAGTCAACCCCTTCGAGCCAAAGAGGTAGAAGTTTTCTGTTTTTAACACAAATTGAAACCTTTAATCAAACTTGGGGAAGGGTGGTCTCTCGGTTAATTCAAAAGTGCGTTTAAGCCGCAAACTCTAATTTCGTGATACAGCGAATGACATCAAAAATTTCCTTTGGAATCAAAAGACAGTGATGGTTCCTTATGTCATAGGCAGTTATTATCTCTCAAAAAGAAAAGCCCACTAAGCTGAAACCTACGAAGGAGGCTTAAGAAAGCTGGGGCATCCCGCTGATTGTAATCTCAAAAACAGGAACAGTCAGGCAAAAATTAGGGATAACAAAAGAAGAAGAAAGAGGTCACTACAAATCCTCAACAACATGAAAAATGTTGCAAAAAATGACTGCCTTCCAACAAATTCAACTTGTGTGAACCATCACCAAAAACGTCGTTCCAAACTCGAATAGAGTTCGATGCACAATTAATTGAGTTTAGGATTGAAGAACATCACGAAGAGCGGGTGGGTACAAATATACTTTGAGCCTTTATCCTTTGTTTCTTAAAACCGTGAACCAAGCCACGTTACAACCCTTCAAAAGTCCTAATTGAAGCATGGGTTAGTTCGAAAGCATACTGTTACAAAAGGTATCCTGACTCCTGTAAGGCTTTTCTCTAAATCTTGTGTTGAATTTGTCTTATAAAAGTTTTCTGCTAAAAAACGACTTTTTCAAAATTTCAAGACAAGCATAAACTTTGCATTATTTGAATATCATTGTTTGCATATGGCTATTTGTTTGACAGCAAAGAAATTCATATAGTGAATGTTCTGATGAACGAAAGCTCTCTCAGTGAACAAAATCACTTCAAGTGGAATGATACTTCAGTTGAAAAAATCTCCTATCAACAAAAGGGACCTGACATGGCAAAGTCTAGTAAACCAGGGGCAGTCCAGTCAAGATTTCAACAAATGTCTCAAAATCAAATTAACCTGGGGCAGTCCAGTCAAGATTTCAAGAAATCTCTCAATTGCAGAGTAACCAGGGGCAAGTCTCTGTCACCATCACTTGGGGCATTGAACGTCAATCCCAACAAAGGGTTACATACAGTCCAAGTTTCCTGGCAATGACACAAACATTTGATACTAGGGGCAATGACGAATCTCTCCGAGATCCTTCTGAAAAGAAATTCAAGAACCCTCGAGAAGTTCATCACCTCTCTAGCAGACCAGCGGTCATGGGTTTATTTCCCTAACACTTTTCAAGGATTTATTCTCCAAAACAAATTCCATTCAACAACATTCATAACATATGCAGATTGATCGGCAGGTAAAGGTTATCATTACCTTTTGGAGTAGTAATCTTCCAAGATTCCTTCATCACCTTTTGGAGTTGCAGTCGTCAAAGATTCCTTCATTACCTTTTGGAGTAGCAGTCATAAAAGATTCCTTCATCATCTGTTTGAGTCAAGGTTAATCCAAGACCTTCTCTGGTTCAGTCATACCGGCACTAAGATCTCCCTGATTCTTATTCCAGTGGAAGATATTCCGGGTTTTGCTGTTTCAGATAAATCTCTCAATGATTTATTCTGATTCACTTCCAGACTTTTTCACTATCAGAGACGAAGAATCCAACTCTTTTCTCCATCACCAGTTCGGGATTTATTTTCCCCAACGAGAGGTTGTCTTGAAAAAAATTACACATCAGGACATCATGCAACGCGATCTCATTTATTTTGAGAACGTTGTTGTTTGATATATGCCACTAACCTTTACCTTTCAGGAAAGATACAATCAAATTCAAGCTATGAAGCCTGGACCACGGCCAGATAGTACTGCATCCAACTTTCATCTTCAACAGAGATGATTTCTCAACAGAATAACGGACGATCGAGGTTCCTAAAATTCAACAGAGATGATTTCTCAACAGAATAATGAACGATCGAGGTTCCCAAAATTCAACAGAGACGTTTTCTCAACAGAATAACGGACGATCAAGGTTCCCAAAATTCAATGGAGATGATGCCCTAGCAGAATAACGGACAACTGAAGCTCCTAAAATTCTATTTATCTCAAGACCAGAGATCCCCATTCTTAAAACCTCAGAAGATTGGTATACTTCCAAGCTCCTGATACCCTTAACAGAATGAAGATTCTCATCCTTAAAACCTCAGAAGATTGGTATACTCCCAAGCTCCAGATACCCTTAACAGAATGAAGATTCTCATCCTTAAAACCTCAGAAGATTGGTATACTCCCAAGCTCCTGACACCGTTAACAGAATGAAGATTCTCATCCTTAAAACCTCAGAAGATTGGTATACTCCCAACCTCCTGATACCGTTAACAAAATGAAGATTCTCATCCTTAAAACCTCAAAAGATTGGCATACTCCCAACCTCCTGACGTAAACGCCTGAATGAAGATTCTCATTCTTGCTTCCCCAGAAGATTGGCATACTCCCAACCTCCTGACCCAAACGCCTGAATGAAGATTCTAATTCTTGCTTCCCCAGTAGATTGGCATACACCCAAGCTTCTGATATTCCTGACAGAATGAAGATTCTCATTCTCAAAGTGGCATATAACCTGAATTCCTGATATTCCCGACAGAATGAAGGTTCTCATTCTCAAAGTGGCATACAACCTGAATTCCTGATATTCCTGACATAATGAAGATTCTCATTCTCAAAGTTGCATATAATCTGAATTCCTGATATTCCCGACAGAATGAAGATTCTCATTCTCAAAGTGGCATACAACTTAAAATCCTAAACTTCTTCCGAACAGGAATAAGCTTATCCCAGAGACCTGAGCTTACTTTCCTGCAGGATAGCTACTCCCCAACAGTATAGTTATTCCCCACCGAGTTTTTACTCCCCAACAAAATCAAGATTCTCATCCTTGATTCTCTAGTGAAGTTGCCAGAGCCTTCTTTACTCTCAGCATAAATTTTTCAAAGTTTTTAATCCCCTGCAGATCGAAGATTCTCATTCTTGACTTCTCAACACAAATTCCCCTAGAAGAATGAAGATTCTCATTCTCAATTCCTCATAGAGTTTTCAAATGTTCCCCAGCGGAGTTCTCCTCAAACAACAAAACAGGAATCCCCAGTAGATTGGCATACAACCCAAACTCTTGATTTCCCCAACAGTATAGCTTCTCCCCACAGAGGTTGTCAAAAATCTTGAAGACACACATACTCTTCAACAGTGGTCCACGATTTATCTTCCCCGACAGCGGTCAATGATTTTATTATCTCCAGCTATCCAGGATTTATTTTCCTCAGCAAGACAGCTCATCAGCTTACATGCGCATACATTGCATTCATATATAATAATCATTGATATAACACATATATTGCATCATACATTTCATGCAACATAACTTTGTGTTTCAGCTAATATTTTACCCTTTTCAGGATAAGATTAGCAAGCTTCGACTTCAAGGATCATGAAAACAGTTTATGGGTGCTTCCAAACATGGATGTCAATCTATCACTTGTTCAGATTCAACTTTTGAAAATAGTTTATGGATGCTCCAAACATGGATGCTAATCTATTGCTTATTCAACTTCAAGGATCATGAAAACAGTTTACGGGTGCTTCCAAACATGAATGTCAATCTATTTCTTGTTCAGATTCAGCCTTTTGAAAACAGTTTACGGATGCTCCAAACATGGATGTTAATCTATTGCTTGTTCAACTCCAGAATCATGAAAACAGTTTACGTGTGCTTCTAAACATGGATGTCAATCTATCGCTTGTTCAGATTCAGCTCATTGAAAACAGTTTACGGATGCTCCAAACGCGGATGCTAATCTATTGCTTATTCAGACCCCCAGCTCAGAGACGTTCCAGACCTGCATACCTTTCTGATACTCATTCTTTCACCTATAACATACAGTTCAACAAACATTCTTGGATGGCATCTTTAAGCCCATCTCCGACAAGATTCTGTCGCACCTCCAAATGGCATCTTTAAGCCCATTCCCTCAAACTATGCTTTGAAGAGTGCAAATTTATGGGCACTCTAGTGTCCAATCATCTTTTACCTTCGAGTCGCGAACGGCGAACTCGCCGATCTAACTCTTCAGGTTCAAGAAGATTGAACAGGGGCAGTTGTTGTACCCCAAAATTTTCCCTCCCTTTTTCACAAGAAATCACAACCCTAGGGTTTTCTCATATTTTCAAGATTGGCTCAGGAATCGATCAAACAGACTTTCCTTTGGCAGCAGATCAAGAATTATGGTTTCTCTCGCATTTCTCAAAAGAAACTGAATTCTCAGAAATTCAATTAACTGTCACATGTTTTCATACTTTTTAAGCCTACTGAAAGATTGTTGGTTGTTCTCAAGGCTTGTTTATCTGGGATAAGAGATAGGAGCTGACACTGTCTGATCAGGGTTAAACAGATAATGTGTGTCTATTAAGACATCTGCTCGTTAATGGAATGAAACGTTTGCTGGTTAATGGAATGAAATGCTTGCTTGTTTATTGAAATACACAATGCGTATTTTGATTGGAATGATGTTGCAAGGTTACGAGATTGCAGAGTTATTGGATCACTTAACGTTTAAGTTATCTGTATTGAAATTACTGGAATGCAGTTTCAGTTATTTTAAATCAGGAATCTTAAATAATAAATGAAGACTTGAAGGAAGAATTGCAAGATATTTGACAGTAGAATAATTTTATTCGATAAAGACTTTTTCATTCATTTCAAATGTTGTTACAAAAAATAATTTATTATTTCATGTGCTTTAAGTTTTAGAGCTTATAGTACTTGAAGAATAAACTGTTACAATTAATGGAAAATCTATCTAATCTAAGCCTAAGCCTCCCTTGCTCCATTGCTCCCATGCTCAAAGTCTTCGGCTTCTTCTGCTTTGTCACCGTCCAATTTGTGCTCACATGAAAAAAGACAAAGAAAAGAGGATTAGTACAATTAATTTTTCAAACAGAAAAAGAAGGAAATTCTTCATTATTAAAGTTTGCCGTCTGGAATCAGAGTTCTATTGTTCATCATGTTTTTATTTTTCTCTTTGCAAATCACAAGAAGATTGCTCTTCTTGGTTCACAAAGAGAAAAGTAAAAAATGCAAATGCAAGCATACAAAAGCAATTATTCAAAAAACATAGCAAGGCGCCAAACTGTATAAAACAAGTTTCAAATTCAAGACATGTTGTACAAAGCAAGCATACAAAGGCAAGCAATACAGCATACAAAGCAAACCAAGCTGCATTACAAAACAAAACCAAACTGAATTCATAGCAACTAAAAAATTGCAGCAAGTCACAAAGGCAAACTGAAACATTGCATACAAAGCAAACTAGAAGCAAACTGAATGCAGCAGTAATGCAGAAAGTACATGGCTAATCAAACAGCAGGCAAATGCAGGAGATAAACAAATTGACAAGCCAAAAGCTTGTCATAGATTTTCATCATGTTCCAGTAAAAAGGCAAACTTTTCAGAAAATAAAGTGGAAAAGCAAATATGCTTTGTCATAGAGAGAGAAAGAGAGAAAAGATATCACCTTGGTGAGAGTGTACAGTTTGGCAAGAGGTTATCACAAGTGGCAAACAAAAAGCTAAAAAGATATAAAACTCAAGACTGCATAACAGTTTCAAAGAGGAGAGAATATTGGTGTCAAAAACTGCAAACAACATAACATCACCAAACCTTGTTATCAAAAGAGCAAAACTACTCAAACTGAAAACTCACAAAACAACAGGTATCTAAACCTGTTACCAAAACTGCAACAAAACTTCCCAAAAGCCTGCTATCAAGCCAAAGCCCAACCAACCTGCACAATCAAACAGAACACCACAAGCCAAGCAAAACCGCAGGATTTCCAAACCACAACAAAACTGCAAGCTTGCCAAACCACAGGAAAACTGTAAACTGCCTGGCCAAACTACAAAACCACAGCAAAACTGTAAACTGCCAGGCCAACAGCCAAAACAATTTCAAAACCTGCATAACTATTTCACAACTCCAAAAAACCTGTTAAACAGTCCAACCTGCAGAATAACTGCATAACCAACAAAACTGCAACAATCACAAAACTATACACCAGTTCCAAGCTTGCAAAACCTGTAACAGTTTTAAACCATTGCAAAACTGTACAAGCTGCAACAATAGCCAAAAAAAACTGCTGCAATCACACAAACTGTAAAAAGCTTACAAAACTGCAACAATAGCGAAACCTGTCCAACATTTTCAGAAATGGCCTAACAGTTTCAAAACTGCACAACAAAACCCTGTGAACCATAACCAAATTTCCTAGCCAAACTGTCTGGCTATACTGCACAGCCTGAAGGCACAAAATCCAAAAACTATTATCCAACAAACCAACAAAAGTATCAGGAACTTGCAGAACAAGCATCATCATAAACAATCCATACCAATATTCAAGTTTCAACAAAAAAAGACCATCAACCAAAAGCTTCAGAAATCAACAAATCCAAGCTTACAAAGAGCAAAGTTTCAGAGTAGCATCATTAACATTCAAGAGAGGGGAAAAAGTTTCAGAAGCAACAAAAAGAGTTTCAGAAATATTTCAAATCAACATTCAATATCAAAGAGAGAGGAAAAGAGTTTCAGAAATAGCCAAGCAAGGTTTCAGAAAGCAATCATCATCAACATTTCCAGTTTCAGATCATCATCAACATTTCCAGTTTCAGAACATCATCAACAAAAACAACAAAGTTTCAGAAGGAATCATTATCATTCAAGGTTCAGAAGAGAAGATACCAAAAACGCTCGCCGTCATCTCTTCCCCTCTGCCTCTAGCCACCAAGGAGAGCCTCAAGCCTCACGACTCTCTTTTGTCACAGAGAAAACCCCAAGGTACATTTCTTCACCTCAATAAGCCATGCAATACAATGGATTAGCCAAACTGTAAAATCACATAAACAACGAAAACTTTAAAACCCTAAAAAGAGGACGAATCATATCATTAAATCCAAAGCCATGGATCATTGTGAGGAGATGAGAGAGTGAAGGACGGTTGCTCCGGCAGCTAGGGCTTAGGGAAGGTCAGAACCGTTTGACTGAGAAAGATGAAGAAGAGGAAGAACGAAGCAAGCGGCGCCACTGAGATACACACATTAACCCTAATCATTCTGAACCCTAACAAAAATGTTAATAATTTGTGAATTGGGCCTTTCTGGCCACAAATAACATAAGCCCATACGAAAATGCTGGCTCACACCCCTCTCTATTTCTGACCTCATTTTGTTTTACCCTCTTACTTGGGTCTAGCATCCACACCAAGCACCTAAGCCCATTCTTCTTTTTTTTTAATTAACAAATGCTAACTTTTTATTATTATTTCATTTTAAATTAATTTGTTTTATTTTGTTAATAATAACACTAATAATATTTATTTTCTTAAATTAATTTTATTGTCTTCTTTTATTAATTGATTTTGTTTCATTTAATAAAATACCAAGAAAACAACATTTAAATTGATTTAATTAATTGTTTTTTCTTTAAACCTCTTTTTTTAATTAATAAAATACAAAAACAAAAGTAATAATAATATTTAATCTTTCTTTGTTAGAATAGATTTTATTTTCAAATAAATACATGCATCTCATAATATTATTGATTTCTTAATTTGTTATGGCTTTACATTGAATTGCGACAATTCGATTTGGTTGTAATACTTAACATTTGGACATTATTATTCTTGTGAGATTCATCCCCATTTGTAATAATTGTACCCCCATCCCCGAACATTTTTGTAATAACTTAGAATTTTAATTCTCGCACTTTATGCTTTCAATTATGCCATGATTAGAGATTAGGGTTTGTATGCCAACATCCAAAATTAAAACAAATAGCTTGACTAATACAAAGACAAAAAGCATGAAAATTGACAACACAATGCACACTAGCACCCCTACGGTTTCAACCACTTGTTGCCTTAAAAAAAAGGGCCATGTTATGCATGTTGGGTACTTTGGCAAAACAAAAACAAAACAAAAGATCATAGTCCCTCGATGACGCTATCTTGGTTGGCTAAAGAAAATGATCAAGTCCCTCAAAAATTTGCTAAAGATACTTGGCAATATTGTTATCATGGTCTATACGATGACCCGTGCCTGTCCCGTTTAACATCCTAATACAAGGTTTTTTACCAAATGCAATGGTAAAACAACACTGTCAAAAAGGGTTAAAAATATATAGGAAAGATCTTTGAGTAAAATAGGGTAGATAACTCTTAGTTACTTGATCAAAACTTGCAAAAAACATCCTTTCTATTTTCAAACACACCTCACAACACAATTTCAAAACATTTCCCAAATCAAACTTTCAAAAGTTGAAATCTTTTCAAAAGACAATACATCTTTGTATACATTCGAACAAGAATCATTACAAAGGTTGCCACAACGATGACCTCTTTTCAAAACATCTTTCAAAACCACACACAAAGTACCATTTCAAACAATTGAAAAGCAAAAGCAAATGATATAAACAAGTAACTAAGAGCCCATGGATAACCATGGATGAAAAGGGTGCTTGCACCTTCCCTTTTCATAATCTACCCCCCGAACCCAAGAAAACATCTCAAAGGTCTTTCCTGTGCTTTTTGACCTTCCTTTGGATAAAATAAAAAGTCGGTGGTGACTCTTGCTAAATCGCACAATTGCAAACACAAACGCAAAACCTCAAGTCAGTTCTCCCACCGTATCACAATGGGTATGTCCACCTCACCGATGAAAGATTTCCTCGACCCATCAAAAGCCTTCACAATGATGCCACTCGAGCGCATAAGTGTTCCCTAATACTTTAACTTCATGAGGGTACTCCTCGGTATAACATTCAACACGGATCTGTTATCAATTAACACATTGGATAGCGAGTCATTCTTGCAGTTCATAGATATGTGGAGGGCCAGGTTGTGATTCCTACCTTCATCTGGTAACTCATCATCGCAGAAACTCAAGTTGTTACATGACGTAATGTTTCCAATTACACTGCTGAATTGATCTAACGGCATGTCATTCTCTACAAAAGCTTGGTCTAGTACCTTCATCAGTGATTCTCTATGCATGGAGGAATTCATCAATAATGCTAGGATGGATATCTTTGAAGGAGTCTGCAATAGCTGATCTACAATTTTGTAGTCGCTCTTCTTAATTATCTTCAGGATATCATCCACTTCTTTCTCCAATGTGGCTCCACTAGTTTCTCCTACATCCTTCTTAGACTCATCATTCTCAGCAATTTTCTTCCCAGCAACAACATCTCTTCGAATAACCGGTGCAAACACGCGACCACTATGGTTCACCCTGCTATTATCAGCTATATTTCCAACATCTGGAATGAGCGGGTGCACCAAAACAAGGTACAATGACATTTACACCTTCCTCGACACAAACAGCCCTCAAAAGGTCATTTCTGTCAAACAAATCTTCGTCTGAAGAGAAATACTCATCTGCGGAGCCATACTCTTCCTCTGACTCTTCTCCCATCAAACAGACTTCAACCATATCAATATTGTGATAATCATCTCTCTGTCTTGTGATCTTGATAATTCCATTTTATAACAGCAATTGAACACCCTCTCTCACAATAGAACATCCTCGGGGGTCTCGACAGCAAACTATGCAAGATCCATATTGGTGTTCCACCTGACCAGCAGTACGACAGAAGGTAGCATGCAACTGTACGAGATCTTCATTCAAATACTCCACATCAAAAATTATGAATTCACCTGGACATCCAGAAACCATATTAACTTCCTCTTCATACTCTGCCCTAGGCCTGATTATATGAATTAGACCTTCATCCATCATCTCCTGTAAATCAGCTTTTATCTTCTCGCAACCCTATATGTTTGTACTGCAAATAGCACAACCGGCGTGGTCATGCATATAATAACTGAATTCACAGAGGTCTGCGTGCATCTTAACCAAATCCCCTCTAACCAGATTAATGTCAAAAATCCGAAAGTCACCTGGACAACCGGCCACCATATTCACAGTATTCATTCCCCCGTGCTTGGGTAGAGGATTGTCTTTCACATTAGGTTCCATGTCTTTGAAAGATAAAATTCCAGACTTTACCAACCTTTGCACTTCAGTCTTTAAAGGATAACAATTTTCAACACTATGCCCTGGTGCTCCCTGATGAAAGGCACACGTCTGGTCTGCTTTGTAATACCAAGGCAATGGTGATGGTACTGCTGGAGGTGGTCGTGTCTGGACCAACTTCTTCTGAATCAATGTTGGTAGTAGCTCTACATAAATCATGGGAATAGGGTCATAGTTCTCCCTTCTCTGATTATTCCCTTGGTTCCCCTGTTGGGATTATCTTTGATAAGCAACGGTAGTCGGAGCGGCATTCATAACAGGAGTAACTGAGGCAAGTTGCTGGTGACACTGATAATTCCTTCTAGGAGTGTTCACTCTCCTCTCTTGTATGACAACATTTGTATCCCCCACTTTCTTCTTTGTAAACCCATAAGTTGGCTTCTTCACACCTCTTGATCCTTCACCCTTTATCAAACGGCCTTCTCTTACTACCACTTCTAGGCGGACACCTATTCCTACCATCTCTGTAAAATCACTTGGGGCACTTGCTACCATTCATTCGTAGTAGAAAGCGCCTAGCGTCTTCAAAAAAATTTTAGTCATTTACTTCTCCTCCATGGGAGGAATCACTTGTGCAGCCACTTCGCGCCATCTATGTGCATACTCTTTGAACGATTCCCTGTCTTTCTGAACCATGGCCCTAAGTTGGTCACGGTCAGGCGCCATGTCTACATTGTACTTGTATTGTTTTATAAATGCTTCTCCCAAATCATTAAAGGTATGGATGTTGGCGCTGTCTAAACTCATGTACCATTTCAACGCCGCGCTGGTCAGACTATCCTAGAAAAAGTGAATCAGCAGACGTTGATCATCGGTGTCGGTAGACATTCTCCTTACAACATCACCAAGTGAGCACGAGGGCAAGTGTTGCCCTTGTACTTCTCAAACTCCGGGACCTTGAACTTAGCAGGCACTTTAACATTTGGAACCAAACACAGCTCATTCACATTCTGCCCAAATAACTCTTTTCCCCTAAGAGCATTCATAGCTCTTTGCATTCTATCAAATTGTTCTTGGAAATCATCCATTCTGTCATAAAGACCCAAGTCTTCACTCGGCGGAGGGAAAGGACGACACACATCTTCATTAACAAATGGAACCAAATTCACCGAAGGAGGTGCAGCAGGAACAGTATGCACCACATGAGGTGCTGGAGTAACAACATTTGGAACCACTGGAGCGTCTTGGGGGCCCAAATTGAAACCTTCAGGTGTAAAATTCTCCCGTATTCCCCACGGATAACTCTGAGGCATACGGTTTTGAACAACAGTTGGAGTAGCGGATACAGGAACAACAGGAAATTCAGTATTTGTCCTTGTTGGTTGAGGTTGAACACTCGGTGGCTGATTTTGAGCAACCACCAGAGCTTCCATCAGAGTAGTCAAGTTGGCCAAACCATCCTTCAAAGCAAAAACTTCTTCACGTAGCTCACGATTCTCCTGTTCCAAATTGTCCATCTTCTTTTTGTAGTTAGCCTGAGTGTTGTAGTGATGAGTCATCTTGCTGGACGAAGCAAAAAGCTGGGTAAGGCACCTGGATATGCATAATAAATGCAAGAAATATGTGCAATATGATGCATGATGGGCGATGCATATGATTATATTTACTTTATCATTTAGTATTTCAAGGGATTTAACGTTTATAGACATATTGCAAACATCAAAATAATAACGCATTTGAAATACTGAAAACTTTTATTATAATAACTTCAAAATGGGTTACAAGTTTCAATGATCCACAGTACAAGATGAGAATACAATCTAAAAATACTGAGAGAAAGAAACTGATAGAGATCAATCTGTACGTTGGCGCTTCCCTGTGAGCCTGGTAATCTGAGCTCTCATTCTCTGGTTTTCTTCCACCTGTCTGATGGCAATCTCCTTCCAATCATCTGAAGCAGAAAGTGAGTAATCAGCACCTGTTTGAGGCTTAGGAGAAAATAAATCCCCTTGCCTCTCCATAGAATCTACCGCTCGACTCTTAAGGATCTCGATCAAATCGTCTTTCTCCTTCAGGTCTGCTCTGTAGGAACTCTCTAAAGCCTAGAACTTGTTCTTCCAAGCATCCCTTTCCTGTTGCATCCTAACCAAAGCAAGTTGTAGTTCTTCTAGATCATCTAATAAAGGAGGAGTGGTCTTCACAAATAGATCAGGCATGGGTGTCTCCCGAGTATACGGCATCTTCAACTGAATGGCTCTCGATCGGACCCGCTGAAGATATGACTCCAAAGAAACAGTGCCCCTAGGTCCCAAATCCTTCCTACTCTTCTTATGAATGTGGCGTCAGGCCTTCAAAATCTGCTCCCTAGCTTCCTTGTGGTCTTCTCCTTCCTTCAGAAAGAAACTACTCAAATGAATACTGTTTGGTTTATCCCTCATTGGATAACCAAGCTGTCGCCGCGCAAGAACATGGTTATAGTTAATTCTTCCCTTTGTACCAAGAAGAGGTACATTGGGGAAACTACCACAACTGTCAATAATCTTTATTTCTTGATAAGCTCGATGATACCAATCAATATTTGAGTGAGTAAGTGCCATGATTTTAGGAGCCCAACGAGGTTCCTTCTTGACATCCCAAAAAGCATCAGACTGAGGCATATGAGAGATGAACCATCGGTACAACAAAGGCGTGCAACAGATAATCTTTCCTCCATGATAAGAACTTCGAAGATTAAGAGAGTAATAAGCATCACCCAACAGTGTAGGAACTGGGTTTCCCATCATGAAAATCCTGATAGCGTTAATGTCGACAAACTTGTCCACATTAGGAAATAAGAATAATCCATAAGCAAGTAAAGCAAAGATGGCCTCAAAAGCAACCGTACTCTTTATCCTGGCAAAGTAACGAACTTTCTCCAATAAGAACTGAGTTGGTAATCCTCTAATCCCTCCTTTGGTAGTCATATGGGCTTCCACCTCGGACTTCCCCAGATGAATCAAAGCAGCAATCTCATGTGGTTTTGGCTCACCCTCCAAACCAGTAAAAGTAACATGGTCGGTAACAGGTAAATCCAATAGATGAGAATACTCCTCCAGTGTAGGCATCAACTAATAATCGGGAAAAGTAAAGCAGTGATACCTCGGATCATGGAACTGGACCAAGGTCGAGAGAATACCCTCCTTCATCTTCAGCTTCATGAGAGGAATAATGGATCCATACTTCTTCCGAAAGTCTGCAGGACACTCGATCTCTGGAATTAGACTGACCAACTCATCTATCTTGGGATCCTTGAAACTGTATTTCCCGGTCTTTCTCTTTCCAGAATCCATGGTTAAAAGTACCTGAGATATTCACAAATAGTCAACCTTTAAATCCCTTGAAATGTTATTTCCTTCAAAAGATGCTTATGAGTGCATGGATGCATGATGCAACAATCACACACAAGATCACACATATAGGGTTCATAGGTTCAACGTCACGAGCATGAGGTCAAAGGTACTACCCATAAGGTGTTGGTCTAAGAGTTATCACCTGCCGAACAAGGTTCTAGAGGTTCCCAGAGTCTACATCCTTCCTTCGGATATTACCAACTTCCCGATTAACTCGGTAATTAGTAATATTCTCAAGAAAACTCGTCCGAGCGTAGTATCGCGTGACAACTATTTCCAGATTACTCCGTCATAGCTTCTGCACTACACCTAAAAGGCCAAGATGGGTTTGGTATTCTACGGTCCTCAGTTTCAGCAGGATCCCAAGTCGAAAGTTGTACATCTTCCCGATTACTCGGTAAATGACACTACAGTCAAAGGGGCCTCCACTGAGTGAGGGATCTCATGCCTCCTTTTTTGGGATTACTCCCTCAAAGTTAACATGACTATACCGCCCATCCTAAACATAAGTGCTCTCAAGTCCGGGTATAGGACTTATCTCACCATACAAAGATCATTGAACCCTAAAAAAAACCAGAAAAACCTGCAAACAAGCATATATACAACAAATAATATACAATAAATAATAGCATATATATAGATAAACAAAGATAGGCTCAACCCACTTAGGGATGGACCAACAAGAGGTCGATCTCTCCCCAGTGAAGTCGCCATTTTTCTGTAGCGATATAAATGTTCAGGACTAAGCCATTGGATTGACTAGCCTTTATATAAATCAAAATAAAAATCACCACCGCGCTTTATTGTTTCCAAAGGAATGGGAAAAGAGCGAATAACCCAAAAAAAAGGGGGAAAGATTCAAGGTAAGGGGGTTGGTTATGCAAATGGAAGGTATTAACACCCTAAACATCTACGGTACTCTGCAGGAACCTCTTTGTAAAAATCTGTATATTTTGGCTATAAAAATGTGTTATATATAAAATGTATGGTGGAGGTAAGAAAATAAGTAATATTTTTTTTAATGAATTTTGCACCCGCCGCGGTTGCGAACCTTTAGTGTCTACGTACCACCTTTCATGCAATAGGGGATCAGGGTACACGTAGTTCCTCTTTTAAAAAAATTTGAAACACAAGTGTGTTGGTTGATTTTAAGAGATAAGACATCATCGTCATTGTCCGTGTGGAAAAACATACTTACTACCCACAATCATGAGAAAGGAGAATTTGCATCATCTCAAAGTGGAGGATAATGGCTTGGATTTTAAAATCAACAATGCCTCACTCAACACCCTAGTGGAAAATATCTCACTTCACTACATTTTGTAGAAGTATAGTTGTTTGCATTACTACAAGGATTGACAAGAGTCTAACCTTTTGAGAAAAGTTTAAAGATAAAAGCCAAAGTGGAAAAATGGTTTGAAATGAGATTGATTGACTTTTAGTCTTCTCACAAAAAAAGTGTCAAAATATTATTAAATTGATTGGAGTTTATTTATGAAAATGTTTTAAAAATGCATGGACCTAAGTCCAAGTTTATTATGAAAGTGTTTCAAGTTTAGAAACAAGAAGAGTTTAAAAAGGAGGGAGGAGATTTTTGAAATTAAAGAAGATGGGAGGAGTAGAAGAGGTTATCCTAAAGCATAAGGTAAAAGCTAAGGATAAGGATCATCTAACCAACAAGAAGCCAAAACTTGACATTATGAGCCAAGATAGAATTCCCATTCTTTGGATTGAAACCAAGCAAGCAAAGATACTAGACCTCTTGAGAGAACTAGACTTTAAGTGTATTAAGTCTTCACAAAAATTGGGCAGAGTAACGACTGTATGCGGGTGAATTCCATATTACAAAGAAAGGATGTAATCACCAAAAACCTGCACATAAAAACAAATAAGCAACCCAATGTCTTGAGGTAAAACTCAATAACTCCAGACAAAATAATCAGAAAAGATTACAAGATCTCCAAGATAGGCCAAGGTTTCTAATCCTAAGTCCAAGAAAAAAGTCCACTGCTCCATCATGTCAAGGATAGTAACCAAATAGTCCAAGTACCATTAAGAGTTTTTTAGGGTTTAAGTTGGTTATTGAGTATCTTAGAAGAAAAAAATCTCAAGTGAGCAAAGTAAAAATGACAAGAAAAAAATGCTCAAATGAGCAAAGATGAAAATGGCATGAAATGTAAATGCTAAAAGTAAATAGTGCATAAAATATAAAAGAATAAAAGCATAAAATAAAACAAGTCAATAATTAGTGGTTAGTTGAATGACCATCTTGAAACTTGCATTTGGAACTCATTAGAGGTTTGGTAAAACCAAAGCCTCCATGCAACAAGTTGCATTTGCTTTTTGTCAAGTATATCATCCATTTGGAATTCTCAAAAGTACCATTTAATGATCAACGATGTTTAAGTGATCCGCGTTTACCAAAGGTGTTGTAGATACATTAGAGGATTGGTAGAACCAAAGCCTCCACACAAGGAATCTCAATGTTATTGGATCAAAGAGATCAAATTAACATACTTGGGCTTGCGATCATAAGTTTGGGCCACGAATGATCATTTATTCAAATCGGGACAAAATTTAGCGCTATGTTAAGCAATTGTAAGTGGACTTATATAGAAGTAACACCTATTTTGAGGCCGGTCAATAGCAATCTATGCACCATTTGTTTTGAGACATGAAATAGAGATCAGGCTCCAACAACATTTAGTGCAATAAAAAGGGGATGAGATGAAGGACCTGAGGAAGGATCCCGATGGAATCGGTGCTGTAATCATATTTCCCGAAGGCTGTCATAATCCTTTCATGGCCAGATTATATTTCAACTGTACCAATAACATGGCGGAGTATGAAGCATGCATCATGGGTCTCAAAGCTGCTATTGATCTGAGGATCAAGTTCTTGAGCATTTTCGGGGATTCAGCCTTAGTAATAAGTCAAATCAAAGGGGAGTGGGACACGAAGCACCCGAATCTCATACCTTATAAAGAACATGTGCTGACATTGCTTCCACACTTTGAAGAGGTCACCTTTGAACATTTCCCATGAGAAGAGAATCAGTTAGCGGATGCGCTAGCTACTATGTCGTCTATGTTCAAGGTCAAGTGGGACAACGAAGATCCTCGGATCACTATTAAGAGGTTGGATGAACCAGCATACTGCTATAAGATGGACATTGAAGATGTAGTAGACAAACCTTGGTTCCATGAAGTGAAGAGGTATCTCGAGGCTCAAGAATACCCTGAGGGTGCGTCTGTCAATGATAAAAAGTTTTTGAGAAGGTTCTCCGCAAAGTTCTTCCTTAGTAATGGAATTCTCTACAAGCGCAACCACGACTCTACTTTACTTCGATGTATAGACAAGAGCAAGGCAGAGAGGATTATGGAAGATTTTCACAAAGGTACCTTTGGCACCCACTCTAGTGGGCATACCATGGCTAAAAAGATCCTACGGGCAGGATATTATTGGTCCACTACGGAAGCAGACTGTTATCAGCATTCCCGAACTTGTCACAAATGCTAGATCTATGCTGATAAAGTGCATGTACCTCTGATTCCCTTGAACGTCTTGACGGCTCCCTGGCCCTTTGCAATGTGGAGCATTGACATGATCAGAGAGATTAGGCCTACCACTTCCAATTGGAATCGCTTTATCCTAGTGGCCATTGATTACTTCACGAAGTGGGTTGAGGCTGCCTCTTTTGCTACCTTTACCAAGAATTTTATGGCACGGTTTATCAAGCATAACTTGATTTGTCAATATGGTGTGCCAGAGAGAATCATTACTGACAATGGTACAAATCTCAACAATACAATGATCACCGAACTCTAAACAATTCAAGATCCAGCATCATAATTCTTCCCCTTACCGGCCGAAGATGAATGGCATTGTGGAGGATACTAACAAGAATATCAAGAAAATCATACAGAAGATGACGGTGACGTACAAAGACTGGCATGAGATGTTACCATTTGCTCTTCATTGTTACCGCACCTCAGCACGTACGTCAACAGGGGTAATGCCTTATTATATGGTATATGGTATGGAGGTTGTCCTGCCTATTGAGGTCCAGATCCCTTCTTTGAGGATCATGAAAGATGCAGGCTTGAACGAAGACGATTGGATCTAGAATTGACTTGATCAACTGAATCTGATTGATGAGAAAAGGCTTACTGTTGTCTGTCATGCTCAAATGTATCAAAAACGAGTGATCAAGGCTTTTAACAAAAAGGTCAAACGTCAAGTGTATCAAGTGGGTGATCTGGTAATCAAGCGCATCATATTTCCACAAGGTGATCCCAGGGGCAAGTGGACTCCCGCGTATGAAGGGCCATTTGTGATCAAAAGCATATTTTGCGGTGGAGCCATGATTCTAACCACCATGGATGGTGACGACCTTCCTCACCCTGTTAATGTGGACATAGTGAAAAGATACTACGCATGAATAAAGACCCGCTAGGTTGACTGTCCTAGGCAAAAATAAGGGCATCTCAGCGAACCAAAAGGGTTCGGGCAAAAATTAGGGATAAATATAAAACAATTTATACACCCGACAAGTTGAAAACCTGCAAAGGCGGCTTGGGCAAAAAGGGTATCCCGGTGGACTGAAAACCCGAAAGGGCGGTCCATGTAAAAGTTAGGGAATTGAAGCCTACAACTATGTCCCATTGGATCACCTTACGACCAGACTTCAATATCAACTACCAAGACTTAAACGATGCCGATCAATCCAATCAGCTTCGAATAAGTAGCAAAGTGATGAGACACTCGAAGACATTGTGGAAATAGCAGAATTGAAACTCAATGGGATTGTTACACATAGTTGTTTTCTCTTTATACACTATTTTATCTAATTTTCATTTCTTACGAAGGTGTTCTCCTACTAGAACGTCATTGTCTTTGTACAAAAATTCTTGTTTTAGGCGAACTTCAAAAAATCAATACAAATCATTCCTTGAAAGTACAAAACTATTTGTTTTACTTTTTCTGTTTTGTTATGCAAAAAATGTCCAATGACTTATTCTTGACATATGCATTTGAATATGATTACTGTTCACAAATACTTGTGTTGTACCCCAAAATTTTCCCTCCCATATTCCTCAAGATATGTCAAGAATCATCTCCAAATGGTTCAAGATTGCTCAAGAGTTAGACAGTCAAACCATCTCCTAAGCAGTAGACAGCTGAAGGGTTTTGGTTCTTTCAAGGAATTTTTGGTTCTCAATGGTTCAATGAAGTCTCATAGGCCTATATACATTCTCAAGCACCTACATGCCAAGTTTCAAGACTCACAGTGCCAGTTTGCACAGTCAAAAGCACCATTTGATCTACAGTCAACTACAACGGCAAAATGGTCATTTTGCAGTCAAAAGTCAGAATTCTTGGTCAATATCTTATTTTCGAGTTCACAATCATCATTTAATCAATTCTTGATCATGATCCCACAAGAATAGCTCAAAAATCATCAAGATGCAAAAGTTACTATTTTTGGACAGAAGAAAAGTCAACTGTACTTTGACCAGGGCATAACTCTTTCATGGTTTATCAGAAAAATTCCATCCAAAGCTCATTTTGAAGAGGATGCAATTTCCTACAATCCATCTTCACACCCCAAGATCAAGAAATGCTCTCACAAAAAGTTACAAATTTTTACATTATAGGTCAATTTCAAAAGCCAACAAAAGTACACTTTAAGTCAAAGGCCATAACATGAGATTGGTAAATCCAAATGACATGGAACCAAACGCATTGGTTAGAGGACTTCAAGGGCTTTCCAAAATGTCCAAGAACATGGTCATATGATCAAAATTGAGCAAGTTATGCTTTGGAGAAGTTGGGCAATTTTCATGAATTTGCAAAAGTCAACTTTGCTCAAAACACCTTCTTTTTGCTAATGGGCCTCAAATCTCTTTTTGAAAATTCACCCATGACCTATGCACGACCCACCAAGTTAAATTGGATTTATTTTCTTAAATTTATTGATTAAATGGATTTTTAATACATATTAATTCATTTAATTAATTTAAATTATAAGAAAATAAAAGATTTGATTCTTAAATCTATTTGTGAACCAAATGTGATCCAAATATGCTGACCAAGCAATGCCAATTCGTGCACAAGCTAAAAGATACAAAAATATCCAATTTTGGCAACTTGTTCAATCATGAAAAATCAAGAATATTTGATTTGTCAATCAAATATTCAATCTTCAATGCACATGGATATGGGTCCAAATTTTGACCTAAACTGATTCCCTTATATGCAAGCAAGCCAAGCATAACCTAATTCACGAGAAAAAACTTCAAGAGACGGCCATACCAATTTCAAGAAACATCAAGAAAAATCAAAACTTGTTCTTGCAATCTAGGCCAATTCAAGGTGCCTTGTCCATCCAAACACATTGCAGAAGGTACCAGGAGTGATTTGCAATCAAATTCAAGCACCAAAGCTCAAGGAATCACGAAATACCATCTCACGGTTTGCACTTCTAATTCAAAATCGTATCTCTTAATTCATATGCATTTGACATGTTTTTGTGATTGATTTGCGTTGCCAGAGATTATACAAAGCTAATGGAATGAATTAATTGAACCATAGTGCCCTAAACCGAGAGATGCCATGATCGAGTTTCTAGGGTTTTCAAGCTTTCAAATAGGGCTTTCCAAACCAAGAAAAATTGGAACCAATGGGATACATGGTTGAATTCGTGAGAATAAGACGATTCCAACACATACCTCGCAAAATATTTCTTTCTGCTCTGTGTTTATTCGCTATTTTTCGTGCAGGAGATAGTGGAGGTTAAAATCCCCCGCTATTTGATTCTATTTATTCAAGACCAAGGTTGAAGATGATGACGTGTTATCATCTGGTTCGTGTGTTTGAATTACGCGCTTTTATTTTATTTTTTCAAGCATATTAGTTTGTTTCATATATAATTATCGCTTCTTATTTCTATAACAATTGAAGCAACTTGGTTGGGTGGTAAACGCGTTGTCCTGTGAGCATTGGGACCTGGGTTCGAATCCCAGGTCCCCCAAAATCTTATTTATTTTTCTCCTTCAGGTTTTCATGTGCAGTTTGCAAAGGGAGGTCCACCATACACCTCAAATCTCATTGCGCCAGATGTCTCCAAACCTAGATCCAATGGTCGTGAATGAAGGATCATCATACTCCCTAGTCAATTCATGCGCGTGAGATCCCGGAAAGTCAATGAGACTGAAGCATAATGGGCCTGGGAGATTGCTGATTCTACCTCCAAAATTGGGCCCAAACCCCCTGAGTTTGTTTTTTTGTTTTTTTTATATTTTATTTTATTACTTGATTTATTTTTTATTCTTAATTAACTACTAACTAAAATAATTAATATTTTTTTCCATAATAAAATCCGAAAACACCAAAATAATATTTATTAATTTCATTATTTGTTTTTGTAAATAAAAATTAACCAATTAATTTAGTTTTAAATTAGGAATAATTTTAATATTTTTGCAATAAATTAAAAGTAAATTAGAATATTAGGTTTTAACCATTTTTAATCATTTTCATTTTTATTTCCTTAAATATTCTAAAAACCCAAAAAATACATTTTTTATCTAATTAATTAATTAACTTAGGCTTAATTTCATTTAATTTCATTTAGTTCAAAATAACAAAAAATCTCCTTCTTTCTTAAAAAAGGGTCAAAACCCTAAAACTCTCCGATTCAATTTTTCTCGCGCGTATTATTTTTTATTCATATAATTGTAATTGCTCCGAGGATGTAATAATTTTGGACTTAGGACTTTTTACCGCTTTCATTTACTTTTCCGCATTTACTTTTTCATGGGTTTGTTTTTTGCGATGTAAATACCCGACGCCTTGTAATAGCTTAGTTTTATTTTCCGCAGCCATTAATTGCAAGATGTATGAGTAATAGGCTATGCATGACAATATCTATCCTAACTTAAAATCAACATAGCTCACCCATGACATGTATAAAGATAAATAACTGAAAAATAACACACTCGCACATGCGCACTCTTAGGGTACACCTCACTTGGTTGCCTTGAACGTGGTCATTGAGTATAGGAAGTTTTAGAGGTTGCCCTCTTGTCCAAAGATCATAGTTGCCTCGAAACGGTTGCCTCGGATAAAATGATCTAAGACATTAGGGTTACCGCTAAGGCGTCCTAACATTGCTTTAGTGACCACATGTCCCTTAATCGAATTGACCCGAAAACTCCAACGAAGGTGCTACCTACTTCTCAATAGTGGGATAGCACTGTCTAAAGGACATTTACACAGTTTAATTCCTTTTGAGTAGGTAGAGGTTCTTAGATACTTGCTCTTGCAAAACAAAACAAATTGTTCGCACTTACACTTTTCAAACAAAGTTTTCAACAACACTTCATACACTCTTGAGGACAGAAACAAGAGTTAAATTGAAGTTTTCAAACAAAACTCTTTTCAAACCCACAAACACAAAGAAAAGAAAACTTTTGAAAACACAATGAGCAAGTACCTAAGAGCCCGTGGATAACCACAGATAGAAAGGGTGCTAACACCTTCCCTTTCTATAATCTACCTCCCGAACCCGAGAAACATCTCGAAAAGGAATTTTTCTGTGCTTTTGTCATTTCCTTGTTGGATAAAATAAAAGACGGTGGCGACTCTTGCTTACCGCGACATTTTGCGAAAACAAACGCAAAACGCGAACCAGCATTCCAAAACAGACAGTTCTATTTCCACCGATCACAGAACTGGCGACTCTGCTGGGGAATCTATTAGTGAGGTGTACCTTAGGATTAAATCACTTGTGTTTTCAATTGTATGCTTTGTATGCTTTAATTTTGTAGGCTTGTATCAGAGTTCTATAGATCCTAACCCGGATCTGGGGGTACCCTTTTTAGGTAAGTAGCAATAAACTGTGAGGGATATGTCCGGCGTAGACCGACACGGATGAAGCAGTAGCTACATTGGTGTGACACCTTGGTCTGTACCGATATCCCTTATGTTGGAACGAGGAGCATATGGGTCTACACTTGGCCATATAACCTTAAATTGACCAACTTGGCCATAGAACCGTAGCAGTATGCTACACTCATTGAGACTAAACTCTCGCGATGGTTCCGGCCGCAAAAAGGTTGCCAAACTGGAATTATTATCGATTGAGGGTAGTCAGTGATATTGAGATCCTCTAGAACCCGGTTACTATTTTTAGGACAGGTCTTAACCAACTGAAACTGAAAGAGGGTAGTACCTAAACTTCATGCCAGCCTGAAATCTAAGGGCTCTTTTGTGTGACTTGTGTGCCTTTACCATGTTTGCCTTTTGTGAATACTTGTGGTGTGCCTTTACCATGACATCATAACATCATAACATTGCATACATCCTGCATAAGGACTAAACCAGTTCAAAGACAAGAAGGTTTCATCTTTGCTCTGTTTTGTAGGACATCATGATGCCCATGCGTAGGAATACTATTCGGCTCAACTTTTTTCAACCACCTACTTTTCTTAAAGAGTTGGTTGTCAGGATTCCAGACACCACTTCCTTCATCAGGAGGCATGGTTCTCTTCTCGGTTTAGTCACCTCAAAGTGGGACCAACAAATGATGAGTGTCCTAGTCCAGTGTTATGATCCGCTATACCATTGCTTCACCTTTCAAGACTTCCAGCTGGTCCCCAACCTGGAAGAATTCTCTGAGTTGCTTGGTATCTCTGTTTTGGAGCAGACTCCATTTACTAGTTGGGAAAAGACTCTCAGGCCTGAAGAGATTTCTGCAGCCCTTCACTTGACCAAAGAGGAGGTAATGGCTAACTGGGAGACTAGAAGTGAAGTTAAGGGCTTTTTGGCTAAGTTTCTGGTTGGCAAAGGTAATTGTTTCTGGGATGACTTAGACTTCAAAGCGTACGAGGACATTCTGGCTCTCTTAATCTATGGTCTGGTATTGTTTCCAAATCCTGACACCTTTGTTGATGTTAATGCCATTAAGATCTTCATCTCTCGGAACCCTGTACCCACTCTCTTGGGTGATATCCTTCATCAGCTCTATGCTCGTACCACCCGAAAGCGGGGGACTTTGATGTGCTGTGCTCCTTTATTGTCGAGGTGGTTTATTTCGCACCTCCTTAAGTCCGTACTGAAGAACAAAGAAGGAAGGGGCTGGGCTCATAGGATAATGTCTCTTACTAATAATGACATTATTTGGACTCTCAGAGGCTTAGATGAGGTGGCCGTCATTGATCGTTGTGGAAAGTATCCTAATGTTCCATTGATCGGAACCCATGGAGGAATCTCTTATAACCCATGTTTAGCTCTCTGTCAGTTTGGAAGAGCCAGAAGAGAAGGGCCTCATGAGATGTTGATACCTCATATCATCTTTGATTTTCAGGGAGATAACGACGAGTTACGTCGTAGATTCGTCAGGGCTTGGGATAGAGTTCACAAATCTGACCCACATGAGTTGGGACCAAAAACTTCTCTGCCAATGGAGTCATATTTCAGATGGGTCCGCATTCGTGCCCAAAAGTTAGGTATGCCATACAAAGCTGTCAGTCCTATTACTCTTGAAGTTGCTGATAAAGACGGGGTTCCTCCAACTATTCTCCATCCTCATACGCCCACTGATGTTGGCACACTAAAGAGGTCTTGGGCGCAACTGCAGGAAGAACGAGATTCTTATCGGGAAAGGTTCAATGAACAAGAACAGAAGATCCAGAAGCTGACTAAGCAATTGGAGAACGAACGGATCCTGAATGATTATATCCGCATTGAGAAGAAGAGGCCATGGGAACATTGATGGACCTTTGAGGATTTCTTTTATGGTTTTATTTACTTTTCAGTATTTCCATTCTTGTAATTCCTAAGGGCAATTTGTTGAACAATTTAAATTCTTAAGTTAAATCTAATAAAGTGTGTTTCCTTTCTTGTTTACAAATTTGAATCCCGATTGTCTTTGAAAACATAAATCATACGCATTTCATCTCATGCACTGCATAAACAGGTACCCTTTTACAGGTCACTTATCTTCTTCGTTGTTTATTTCAGCAATCATCATGTCTACTGAACCTTCCACTGAGCAAGCTATCAAGGCCCTCCAGGCCCAGAATGCCCAGTTTCAAGAGTTGGTTATGAGCCTAGCTAAGGGTCAACAGGACTTGAAGACCCTGATTCTGAAAGAGAGGAAGAAGAAGAAAAAGAGGTTTGTCCTGTTCAACACCGGATGCAGGTTTGGAAATGGGCTGCAGAATGAGGTTGATCTGACCACCTCATCTGGAGGGAAAGACAGTCCACAAGAGAGAAGGATTCCTATCCACATAGTCTCCGACAACGAGACAGATTATGATGAAGAACAGTATCCTCCTGCTGAGGATAGGTACAAACAGTTGGAGGACCGCTTGAGCGCTATGGAGATACAAAACGTGCTCGGGCTGGACTTCGGAGACCTAGGCCTATCCTCTGGGGTGGTGATTCCCCATAAATTCAAGGCACCTGCCTTTTCCAAGTATGAAGGAGCTTCTTGCCCAAAGCTGCACCTCCGATCATATGTAAGGAAGATCCAGCCTTACACCGCTGATAAAAATTTGTGGATCCATTTCTTTCAAGACAGTCTTTCAGGGACTCAGCTTGAGTGGTTCTATCAGCTGGATGGAGCCAGTATCCGTAACTGGGAAGATTTGGCTACTGCGTTCTATAAGCAGTATCAATATAATTCCGACCTCGCTCCTACGCGTACCCAACTCCAGGGTATGTCAATAGGGACGGGTGAAGGATTTAAAGAGTATGCTCAAAAATGGAGAGACCTTGCCGGAAGGGTGCAGCCACCTTTAACTGATCGTGAGCTTGTTGACATGTTTTTGGGGACCCTGTCTGGTCCATTCTTTAACCATTTGATTGGAAACTCTTCAGCCGGGTTTACATACCTTATCTTGACTGGTGAGAGGATTGAAGCTGGTATCAAGGCTGGGAAGATACAGAAGGGTGCCTCATCGAGCACCGAGAAGAAGCCGTTCAAGAAAGAATCCAGTGCTGTCTACGGTTCAAGAAGACAGAATAGATCTGAACACCGCCAAGCTGTCAACGCGGTGGTTATTTCAAAACCTGCTAGTGCTCCTCAGCATCACAACCAACAAAGGGGAGAGAGACCTTGAAGGCAATTCACTCGTCTCAACATGACCTTGTCTCAGATATTTCCACAGTTATTGACGACCAATCTGGTGACTCTAAAAGAAGCTCCGAAGATTTCAAACACAACATCTCCAAAGTACAACCCTAACGCCCGCTGCGCTTATCACTCTGACAGCCCGGGGTATAATACGGATGATTGTTGGGCTTTGAAGAATAAGGTTCAGGACCTAATCGATGCAAAGGAGATTGAGTTCGAGGCGCCCGAGAGGCCTAATGTTGTGACTACTCCCATGCCCAAACATGGAGTAAATGCTGTAGAGGAAGACTTGTTTGTAGCCTCTGTGGATGATATTGTTACCCCGCTGATGACCGTCAAGAGGAACCTGTTGCTAGCCGGTTTATTTCCGGGATGTAGTGAAGGTTGCCATCTGTGTTCTGTTTCACCTACTGGTTGCCCATCTTTGAAGTCAGGCATCCAAAACCTGATGGATAACAAGGAGATCATGTTTGAGAAGATTGTTGTTCCCGCCACCCCTACTGAAGAAGTTTCCATTGTTACCATTTTCAACAATTCTCCCAAGGCTCCCTCGAGGAAGCCTGTCAGAATTATGCCTGTTCAGAAGATTGCACCCATAATCATCACTATTCCGGGGCCTATTCCCTACACATCTGACAAAGCTGTCCCTTGGCACTATGGGGCAGATGTTTATGTTCTTGGAGTCAAGCAAGAGTTTGATACTAATACCAGTGTCAGCAACATTACCGGGCCTGCTAAAGTCACCCGCAGTGGTAGACTTTTCTCACCTGATATTGCGCCACCAACCGTCTGAAGACCTATTGTTATCACACCTACAAGTGTGCCTAATGCCATTCCTGATCAAGTTCTTAGTTCTACCCCTGTCGCCGAGTCATCTGACGCTCGGGGCAAAGGGATTACCACTGATATGCCTGCCCAGACAGAGGCGCCAGAGACAACCATTGTTGAAGCTTCCAAACAGGAGATGGAAGAGATTTTGAAGATTATTAAGAAGAGTGATTATAATGTAGTTGAGCAACTGGGGAAAACCCCATCCAAGATTTCTATGTTATCACTGTTGTTGTGTTCAGAGGCCCATGCCAAGGCCCTGATTACCTTCTTGAAGACGGCCCACGTGCCACAAGAAACATCAGCTGATCAGTTTACCGATTGTGTGGCCAATTTAACTGCTGATAATGGTTTGGGTTTCTCCGACGCTGATCTGACTGCTAAAGGGAAGAACCATAACGATGCCCTGCATGTCTCCATTTAATGCAGGGGCACTACTCTTGCACATGTGTTGGTTGACACTGGTTCCTCATTAAACGTCTTGCCCAAGAAAGCTCTAAACAGGTTGGATTGCGAAGGGTTGGAGCTAAAGCCAAGTAACATTGTTGTTCGGGCCTTTGATGGGTCTAAAAGGATGGTGCATGGTGAAGTCGATATTCCAATTAGAGTTGGTTTTCAGGTCTTCAATTCTACATTCTACGTGATGGACATTCGACCGTCCTATTCTTGTTTGTTGGGTCGTCCATGGATCCATAAAGCTGGATCTGTGACCTCCACACTCCATCAGAAGCTGAAGTACCCGGTCAGAGGGAAGATTGTGATAGTACAGGGGGAGGAAGAGTACATGGTCAGCCACCTCAACTCGTTATGGTACATAGAAATGGATGGGGAGTTCATTGAGACCCCATTCCAACACTTTGAAGAGGTTCCTCAGACACTGGCATCAGCTGAGATTGTGGTTGAAGATTCTCCTTTGAAGATGGCTTCCTTAAAGGATGCCCGGGCTGTTATTGAGAAGGGTGAGTATGCAAACTGGGGCCGACTTCCCGATTTCACTCAGAAGACTAACAAGTTTGGTTTGGGTTTCACTGCAGAAGCTCAAAGGGCTGTTCATAGTGCAAGGATTGGAAGACCTCCTGTGTTCATCAGCAACTCGGGAGTAAATGCCATCGAAGATGACATGGAGGAATCTGAATTCGACAGTTGGATCTACCCTACGACCAACGGTGGACCAAGCAACTGGACAGCAAAAGACTTCATCCCTATTACTTTTGTTACCCAGTAATGAACTCTTTGTTTTGAATTTGTAACAGACAATATTGTGAAACTTTATGGCCCGGTGTCTTACCCGGGGCACCGTGGCTTCATTTGTGAGGGCTTTTGTGTGCCATTTTCATATGTCATTAATAAAAGCATTAGACGTTTTTCGCATTTCAAATCTTGCGCTCCTTGTCTTTCTTTATTATATATTGCAAAACAGCTATTTTACACACACTCACGTATACAGGTCCCAATCCACTTCGGATCTCACTGGTAACGGCTCTGCTACTGCCAGTTATGACTTCAAAAATCCGATCAACTTGGCCGAAGACGAAGGTGAAGATGATTGCGAAGTGCCGAGTGAGCTTGCAAGACTGCTACTTTAGGAAGAGAGGGTCATTCAGCCACATGAAGAGCTAGTGGAAACAGTGAATCTGGGTACCGAGACAGACAAGAAGGAAGTCAAGATCGGTGCAAATCTGGAGCTTAGTGTAAAACAACGGTTGATCCAGATGCTGCATGACTACGTGGAAATCTTTTCCTGGTCTTACGAAGATATGCCTGGGTTGGATACCGACATTGTGGTTCATCGCCTGCCTACCAAAGAAGACTGCCCTCCCGTAAAACAGAAGGTTCGCTGTATGCATCCAGAGATGTCCGAGAAAATCAAGGCTGAAGTTATGAAACAATTTAACACCGGTTTTCTAGCAGTAACTTCTTACCCTCAGTGGGTCGCCAATGTGGTTCCGGTACCGAAGAAAGATGGTAAAGTCTGAATGTGTGTTGACTACAGGGATTTGAACAGGGCGAGCCCTAAGGATGACTTCCCTCTGCCTCACATCGACATTCTGGTTGACAACACTGCTCAACATAAGGTATTATCCTTTATGGATGGTTTCTCCGGTTATAATCAAATCAAGATGGCTCCTGAAGACATGGAGAAGACCACTTTCGTTACTCAGTGGGGCACCTTTTGCTACAAGGTCATGCCTTTTGGGTTGAAAATGGTTGGGGCAACGTATCAGCGTGCCATGGTTGCTTTGTTTCATGATATGATCCATCATGAGATTGAAGTATACGTCGACGATATGATTGTGAGGTCCCAAACGGAGGAGGAACACCTTGACCATCTACAGAAACTGTTTGGCCGGTTGAAGTTGTACAAGCTGAGGTTGAACCCGAACAAGTGCACCTTCGGGGTGAGGTCCGGCAAATTGCTAGGATTCGTCGTGAGCGACAAAGGTATTCAAGTGGACCCTGCCAAAGTGAAAGCCATACAAGAGATGCCAGCTCCCAAGACAGAGAAAGAGGTCAGAGGCTTCCTAGGACGTCTGAACTACATTACCCAATTCATCTCACATCTAACTGCTACTTGTGAGCCATTCTTCAAGCTACTGAAGAAAGATCAAGTGGTACGTTGGAACGATGAATGCCAGGACGCTTTCGAAAGAATCAAAGAGTATCTCCAGGAGCCACCCATTCTTATGCCACCGGTTGAAGGGAGACCTCTAATCTTATACTTGACAGTACTTGACAATTCAATGGGGTGTGTGCTGGGTCAGCATGACGAGTCTGGCCGAAAAGAGCATGCTATTTATTACCTTAGCAAAAATTTTACCGACTGTGAGACCCGATACTCACTGTTCGGGAAAACTTGTTGCGCTTTGGCATGGGCTGCTCGCCGGCTAAGACAGTATATGCTGACTCACACTACTCTATTGATTTCAAAAATGGATCCAATCAAGTATATCTTCGAAAATCCTGCCTTGTCCGGAAGAATAGCAAGATGGCAGATGATCTTGACTGAATATGACATCCAGTACACGACTCAAAAAGAAATCAAGGGAAGTGTGTTGGCAGACCGTTTGGCACATCAGGCAATGGATAATTACCAGTCTAAGAACTTTGAATTTCCAGACGAGAATATCATGGTAGTAACTGATTGCGAGATACCTGGACCGGATGAAGGACCTGAGGAAGGATCCCGATGGTCTATGCACTTTGATGGAGCTTCAAACGCTTTGGGTAACGGTATTGGCGCTGTGATCATATCTCCTAAGGGCTCTTATACTCCGCTCACCGCCCGACTGTGTTTTAACTGCACCAACAACATGGCGGAGTATGAAGCATGCATCATGGGTCTTCAAGCTGCAATTGACCTAAGGATCAAGTTTCTGAGTGTCTTTGGAGATTCTGCTCTCGTGATCAGTCAGATCAAAGGCGAGTGGGATACGAAACACCCAAATCTTATTCCTTACAAGGATTATGTGTTGACGTTGCTTCCCCATTTTGAGGAGATAACCTTTGAACATTTCCCAAGAGAGGAGAATCAGTTGGCGGACGCGCTAGCTACGATGTCTTCTATGTTCAAAGTCAAGTGGGACAACGAGGCTCCCCGGATCATTATTTAGAAATTGGATGAACCTGCACATTGCTGTGATCTTGAGACCGAAGAGGTAACAAAAAAGCCTTGGTATCATGAAGTGAAGAGGTACCTTGAAGCTCAAGAATACCCCGAGGGTGCATCTGTTAATGACAAGAAGTTTCTGAGAAGATTCGCGGAAAAGTTCTTCATCAGCAATGGCATTCTTTACAAACGTAACCATGATTCAACCTTACTGCATTGTGTGGATAAGATTGAAGCAGAAAGGATCATGGCAGAGCTGCATGAAGGTACTTTCGGGACTCACTCCAGTGGACATACCATGGCAAAGAAAATCCTTCGGGCAGGATATTACTGGTCCACGATGGAAGCCGACTGTTATCAGCATTCTCGGACATGTCACAAGTGCCAGGTCTATGCTGATAAGGTGCACATTCCTCCAGTTCCTTTGAACGTCTTGACAGCACCTTGGCATTTTGCAATGTGGGGCATTGATATGATCGGCGAGATCAGACCTACGGCATCCAAAGGGCATCGGTTCATCCTAGTAGCGATTGATTACTTTACGAAGTGGGTTGAAGCAGCTTCCTTTGCCACCGTAACCAAGAACGTCGTGGCACGATTCATTCGGCACAACCTGATCTGTCGATACGGTGTACCAGAGAGGATCATTACGGATAATGGTACCAATCTTAACAACAAGATGATCACTGAGCTCTGTGAGCAATTCAAGATACAGCACCATAACTCTTCTCCCTACCGGCCGAAGATGAATGGGGCTGTCGAAGCGGCAAATAAGAACATTAAGAAGATTGTACAGAAAATGACAGTGACCTACAAAGACTGGCACGAGATGTTACCATTTACTCTTCATGGGTACTGTACCTCAGCACGGACATCAACAGGGGAAACACCATATTCCTTGGTATATGGCATGGAGGCAGTCCTGCCCATTGAAGTTCAGATACCCTCTCTCCAGATCATGAAGGATGCGGGTTTAAGTGAAGACGACTGGATCCAGACTCGGCTTGATCAACTGAACCTAATCGACGAAAAGAGACTCACTGCTATTTTTCATGGTCAGACGTACCAAAAACGGATGATCAAGGCATTTAACAAGAAAGTCAGACGACAAGAGTATCAAGTCGAGGACCTGGTAATCAAGCGCATCATTCTACCTCAAGGTGATCCCAGGGGCAAATGGACCCCTACGTACGAAGGGCCATTTGTGGTTAAGAACATCTTCTCAGGAGGAGCGATGATTCTAACCACCATGGATGGTGACGACCTTTCTCACCCCGTCAATGCAGACATAGTAAAAAGATACTACGCATAATCAAAGACCCGCTAGGTTGACTGGCCTAGGAAAAATAAGGGCTTCCCGGTGAACCAAAAGGGTTCGGGCAAAAGTAAGGGATGAAAATAAAAAAAAATATAAAAAAAATCTGTACACCCGACAAGTCGAAAACCTGAAAAGGCGGCTTGGGCAAAAATGGGTATCCCGGTGGACCGAAAACCCGAAAGGGCGGTCCAGGAAAAAGTTAGGGATAAGCGTAACACTATGTCTCATTGGATCACCCTGCATCCAGACTTTGGTATCAACTATCTGGCTCGGACGGCACCAATCAATCAGATTCATCTCCAACTAAGCAGCAAAGTGATGAGATGCTTGAAGACATAAAGGCGATAACAGAGTTGGAACCCAGTGGGATTATTCACATAGCTGTTTTGTTTTCTTTTTACAAATTGTATAATCCTATTTGTTCGGCGGCGTTCTCTTACTAGGACGTCAGCCTCTTGTACAAAAACGCCTATTTACAGGCAAACTTCAAAATCAATACAAGTTCATTTTTCAGACAAATTGCAAATTGTTTTTTTCCTCTATCTGTTTTGTTTTGCAAAGAACGTCCAATGTTCATTTTTGATATATGCATTTGACATTAATGGCTGCTCATAAATATTTGCATGCGAAACAAAGGAATGATTACGGGTGATATCAGAAGTAGGGGCAATAAGAATTGTCTAAGAGGTCTAGTTGCTCTGTCCACTAAGGTACCAAGATAGGTTCAACTGAAGAATATGACCAAGATACCTTTGCTCCCCGCAGAGTAAGACAGTAATGGTAGCTCTCCCCACTGAGACCTGCAATCATGGACGAATCAGCAATACTCTCCCCCAAGCAGAGTTAGTCTACCGTCAGTCCTGAAAAGGCTCGGTATTCCCAGAAGGTCTTAATATTCCCCAGCGGAGTATAAAGATATCCCCCAGCAAGCATAGAGAGCATCCCCGACAGTCTTAATGTTCCTCAACAAAATATAAGAATGTTCCCCGGCGGAATGCAAGATACCCCCAGTGGAGCCATTTCCCCAGCGCAGTCCAAAAAAGTTTCCCAAATAGAGAATTGAATCATCTCACTCAGTAGATTCTGGAAGCTTGTCCCCTGCAGAATATAAATGCATCTCCTCAGCCAAATTCAGAGGTTATCCCCATAAGAGTCTAACTGGGTTATCCTCAGCAACTTGCAACGGAAAGATCATCCCCAGCGAAGTTCTCTCTATCCCCAGTGGAGTTCATCATCAAAATCCCCAACAGAGCTTATCAACGGAATCCCCAGTGGAGTTATCGTTAAAATCTCAGCAAAGCATCTCTTCCCACAGAGTAATTCCCCGCAGAGTAATCTCTTCACCAGGTTTATTCCCCAACGGAGTCATCTTCTCCTACAGGTTTATTCTTGCAACCATCTTCGTGCATCATCCCCAGTGGAAACGAAGAATTCAACCATACTCTTCAACATCAGCCCAGGATTTAACAAACCCCCCGACATTTGTCAAGGATTTATTTTCCCAGACGAAAATACATTCATAAACATTTCAAATTTCATACCTCCTATTTACATACATGATAAAGTGCATACGACACGATCTCATTTATTTGGAGAACATTATGCATTTCATACATCATGACATTGCATACAACTAATGTTTTGCCTTTTCAGGAAAAGGTCAATCAAAAGATGATTACCGTCAACCTTTGCAGTTCCAGATCAATACCTGTAACAAGCCAGGAAAATATCTGTGGACGACTGATTGTAGATTAATACCTGTAACAAGCCAGGAAAACTATCTACATGAAGAGATTGAAGATTAATACCTGTAACAAGCCAGGAAAACTATCTTTCTTTCTCAAGTCAAAGATTAATACCTGAAACCAGCCAGGACAACTATCTCCTTGACCAACCTTTTCAAGTCCCAGTTTAATACCTGTAGCAAGCCAGGAAAAACATCTGTGGACGACTGATTGTAGGTTAATACCTGAAACCAGCCAGGAAAACCACCTACACGAAGAGATTGAAAATTAATACCTGTAACAAGCCAGGAAAACTATTTTTCTTTCTCAGGTCAGAGATCAATACCTATAACCATCCAAGACAACTATCTCGTCGGCCAGCCTTTTCAAGTTCCAGATTAATACCTGTAACAAGCCAGGAAAATTCTATGGACGACTGATTGTAGGTTAATACCTAAAACCAGACAGGACAATTATCTACTTGACCATCATGAAGCAACCCTACACCGGTTCCTTCTCTCTTTCAGATGAAGTTTCACACAGACTCATCATCAGGCAACCCTACACCGGTTCCTTCTCTTTCAGATGCAGTTTTACACGGACTCATCACCAGGCAACCCTACACAGGATCCTTCTTTCAACTTACAAAATTGTAATTCAACAAACAATCTCCAGATGGCATCTATAAGCCCATCCTTCTATCAACAAGCTCCAAATGGCATCTGTAAGCCCATTCTCGGCATCACATTGTTGATACTACACCATGCGAGTGCAAATTTCTGGGCACTTTAGTGTTCAATCATCTTCCACCTTCGGATCACGAAAGGCACGCAAGCCAATCTATATCCTTAGGTTTAAGAAGATTGAACAGGGGCAACTGTTGTACCCCAAAATTTTCCCTCCCATATTCCTCAAGATATGTCAAGAATCATCTCCAAATGGTTCAAGATTGCTCAAGAGTTAGACAGTCAAACCATCTCCTAAGCAGTAGATAGCTGAAATTAGGGTTTTGGTTCTTTCAAGGAATTTGGGGTTCTAAATGGTTCAATCAAGTCTCATAGGCCTATATACATTCTCAAGCACCTACATGCCAAGTTTCAAGACTCACAGTGCCAGTTTGCACAGTCAAAAGCTCCATTTGATCTACAGTCAACTGTAAGGGAAAAATGGTCATTTTGCAGTCAAAAGTCAGAATGCTTGGTCAATATCTTATTTTCGAGTTCACAATCATCATTTGATCAAGTCTTGATCATGATCCCACAAGAATAGCTCAAAAATCATCAAGATGCAAAAGTTACTATTTTTGGATAGTAGAAAAGTCAATTGTACTTTGACCAAGGCATAACTCTTTCATGGTTTATCAGAAAAATTCCATACAAAGCTCATTTTGAAGAGGATGCAATTTCCTACAATCCATCTTCACACCCCAAGATCAAGAAATTCTCTCACAAAAAGCTACAAATTTTTACATTATAGGTCAATTTCAAAAGCCAACAAAAGTACACTTTGAGTCAAAGGCCATAACTTGAGATTGGTAAATCCAAATGACATGGGACTAAAATAATTGGTTAGAGGACTTCAAGGGCTTTCCAAAATGTCCAAGAACATGGTCATATGATCAAAATTGAGCAAGTTATGCATTGGAGAAGTTGGGCAGTTTTCATGAATTTGCAAAAGTCAACTTTGCTCAAAACACCTTCTTTTTGCTAATGGGCCTCAAATCTCTTTTTGAAACTTCACCCATGACCTATGCACGACCCACCAAGTTAAATTGGATTTATTTTCTTAAATTTATTGATTAAATGGATTTTTAATACATATTAATTCATTTAATTAATTTAAATTGTAAGAAAATAAGAGATTTGATTCTTAAATCTATTCGTGAACCAAATGTGATCCAAATATGCTGACCAAGCAATGCCAATTCGTGCACAAGCTAAAAGATACAAAAATATCCTATTTTGGCAACTTGTTCAATCATGAAAAATCAAGAATATTTGATTTGTCAATCAAATATTCAATCTTCAATGCACATGGATATGGGTCCAAATTTTGACCTAAACTTATTCCCTTATATGCAAGCAAGCCAAGCATAACCTAATTCACGAGAAAAAACTGCAAGAGACGGCCATACCAATTTCAAGAAACTTCAAGAAAAATCAAAACTTGTTCTTGCAATCTAGGCCAATTCAAGGTGCCTTGTCCATCCAAACACATTGCAGAAAGTACTAGGAGTTATTTGCAATCAAATTCAAGCACCAAAGCTCAAGGAATCACGAAATACCATCTCACGGTTTGCACTTCTAATTCAAAATCGTATCTCTTAATTCATATGCATTTGACATGTTTTTGTGATTGATTTGCGTTTCCAGAGATTATACAAAGCTAATGGAATGAATTAATTGAACCATAGTGCCCTAAACCGAGAGATGCCATGATCGAGTTTCTAGGGTTTTCAAGCTTTCAAATACGGTTTTCCAAACCATGAAAAATTGGAACCAATGGGATACATGGTTGAATTCGTGAGACCAAGACGATTTCAACACATACCTCGCGAAATATTTCTTTTTGCTCTGTGTCTATTCGCTATTTTTCGTGCGGAAGATAGTGGAGGTTAAAAACCCCCGCTATTTGATTCTATTTATGCAAGACCAAGGTTGAAGATGATGACGTGTTGTCATCTGGTTCGTGTGTTTGAATTACGCGCTTTTATTTTATTTTTTCAAGCATATTAGTTTGTTTCATATATAATTATCGCTTCTTATTTCTATAACAATTGAAGAAGCTTGGTTGGGTGGTAAACGTGTTGGCCTGTGAGCATTGGGACCTGGGTTCGAATCCCAGGTCCCCCAAAATCTTGTTTATTTTTCTCCTTCAGGTATTCATGTGCAGTTTGCAAAGGGAGGTCCACCATACACCTCAAATCTCAGTGCGCCAGATGTCTCCAAACCTAGATCCAATGGTCGTGAATGAAGTATCATCATACTCCCTAGTCAATGCATGCGCGTGAGATCCCGGAAAGTCAATGAGGCTGAAGCATAATGGGCCTGGGAGATTGTTGATTCTACCTCCAAAATTGGGCCCAAACCCCCTGAGTTTGTTTTTTTGTTTTTTTGTTTTTTTTATATTTTATTTTATTACTTGATTTATTTTTTATTCTTAATTAACTACTAACTAAAATAATTATTTTTTTTTTCCATAATAAAATCCGAAAACACCAAAATAATATTTATTAATTTCATTATTTATTTTTGTAAATAAAAATTAACCAATTAATTTAGTTTTAAATTAGGAATAATTTTAATATTTTTGCAATAAATTAAAAGTAAATTAGAATATTAGGTTTTAACCATTTTTAATCATTTTCATTTTTATTTCCTTAAATATTCTAAAAACCCAAAAAATACATTTTTTATCTAATTAATTAATTAATTTAAGCTTAATTTCATTTAATTTCATTTAGTTCAAAATAACAAAAAATCTCCTTCTTTCTTAAAAAAGGGTCAAAACCCAAAAACTCTCTGATTCAATTTTTCTCGCGCGTATTATTTTTTATTCATATAATTGTAATTGCTCCGAGGATGTAATAGTTTTGGACTTAGGACTTTTTACCGCTTTCATTTACTTTTCCGCATTTACTTTTTCAAGGGTTTGTTTTTGGCGATGTAAATACCCGACGCCTTGTAATAGCTTAGTTTTATTTTCCGCAGCCATTAATTGCTAGATGTATGAGTAATAGGCTATGCATGACAAGATCTATCCTAACTTAAAATCAACATAGCTCACCCATGACATGTATAAAGATAAATAACTGAAAAATAACACACTCGCACATGCGCACTCTTAGGGTACACCTCACTTGGTTGCCTTGAACGTGGTCATTGAGTATAGGAAGTTTTAGAGGTCGCCCTCTTGTCCAAAGATCATAGTTGCCTCGAAACGGTTGCCTCAGATAAAATGATCTAAGACATTAGGATTACCGCTAAGGCGTCCTAACATTGCTTTAGTGACCACATGTCCCTTAATCGAATTGACCCGAAAACTCCAACGACGGTGCTACCTACTTCTCAATAGTGGCATAGCACTGTCTAAAGGACATTTACACAGTTTATTTCCTTTTGAGTAGGTAGAAGTTCTTAGATACTTTCTCTTGCAAAACAAAACAAATTGTTCGCACTTACACTTTTCAAACAAAGTTTTCAACAACACTTCATACACTCTTGAGGACAGAAACAAGAGTTAAATCGAAGTTTTCAAACAAAACTCTTTTCAAACCCACAAACACAAAGAAAAGCAAACTTTTGAAAACACAATGAGCAAGTACCTAAGAGCCCGTGGATAACCACAGATAGACAGGGTGCTAACACCTTCCGTTTCTATAATCTACCTCCCGAACCCGAGAAACATCTCGAAAAGGAATTTTTTTGTGCTTTTGTCCTTTCCTTGTTGGATAAAATAAAAGACAGTGGCGACTCTTGCTTACCGCGACATTTTGCGAAAACAAACGCAAAACGCGAACCAGCATTCCAAAACAGTCAGTTTTATTTCCACCGATCACAACTTGCATAAAAAATAGAAAGACAGTTGCTAATAACTTTAAGAAATGGGGCAAAGTCTAAAAAACAATTTGACATCCCAGTAGTTACTCTGTGCAACATGGTACAGGGGCAGAGATAGTTTGAGACGAAGTCACCGCTACATACGACCCCGTGACATCTATGTTCCCCACAGGTAGAAACGACAAGAGTTTTGACCTCTTCTTCCCCAAGCAGGAATTACCTCCTCCAACAAAGTTCCTTCAGAGAGCTGAAATTTGTGTCCCCCAGCCGAGTTTTATAATTTCAAACAGTTGTAAAACCTCCTCCCAGGAAGAGTTTATTTATCCAACTGCAGAAATTCAAGCCCCAACAGAGTTCATTTCTCTACATTGGCAAAATCTTCCAACAAAGAATCCTCCCTCCAGAGTTATTCTCAAGAAGAGTCAATCCCCGGCAAATTATCTCCATTCATCATTCCCAGCGGAAATGAAGGATTCAGCTTCCCAATACTCTCCAGCAGTAGTCCGGGATTTATTTTCCCAGACTGGGAAATATCACAATGGCATCCCATATTCATACATCATGGCATGTGCATACACATCGCATACAACATAATCTCATTTATTTTGAGAACATCATCACAATGCATTTCATACATCATGACATTTCATACAACTAACTCTTTGCCTTTTTCAGGGAAAAGATCAGATTAACAAACACCATTGACTACTTATGTGACATGGTTGTCTTCTCAAAAGCTACGTCTAACGAAAGGTTATTTCAACATTTTCCTCAAAAATACATTCACAAAAGACCTTCTCTGGTTCAGTCAGATCGACACTAAGATCTCTATGATTTCTATTCCAGTTGAAGATAATTCAAGACCTTTACTGGTTTAGTTAAATCGACACTAAGATTTTTCTGATTCTTATCTAGTCAAAGTTAATCCAAGACCTTTTCCTCTGGTTCAGTCAGATCAACACTAAGATCTCTCTGATTTCTATTCCAGTTGAAGATAATACAAGACTTTTGTCTGTTTCAGTTGAATCGATCCTAAGATTCTTTTGATTTCCATTCCAGTTAAAGTTAATTCAAGATTTTCTTCTAGTTCAGTCATATCGACACTAAGATCTCTCTGATTTCTATTCCAGTTGAAGATAATCCAAGACTTTTGTCTAGTTCAGTTGAATCGATCCTAATATTCTTCTGATTTCCATTCTAGTCAAAGTTAATTAAAGACCTTCTCTGGTTCAGTCAGATTGACACTAAGATCTCTCCGATTCCTATTCCAGTTGAAGATATTCAAAGACTTTTGTCTGGTTCTGTTAAATTGATCCTAAGATTCTTCAGATGTCCATTCCACTCAAAGTTAATTAAAGACCTTCTTTGGTTCAGTCAGATTGACACTAAGATCTCTCTTATTCCTATTCCAGTTGAAGATATTCCAAGATTTTTGTCTGGTTTAGTTGAATCGATACTAAGACTCTTTTGATTTCCATTCCAGTTAAAGATAGTTCAAGATTTTCCTCTGGTTCAGTTAGATCGATACCAAGATCTCTCTGTTTCCTATTCCAGTTGAAGATAATTCAAAACCTTTACTGGTTCAGTTAAATCGACACTAAGATTTTTCTGATTCTTATCCAGTCAAAGATAAATCAAGACCTTCGCTGGTTCAGTTCGAATCAACCATGGATTTGTTACTGATTATTAACAGTTTAATCTCATTTCCCCAATAAGTCACTGTGAATCCTGGTATATGGCCAGATAGCAGTCAGCCTTATCATCCTCAGCAAGTCACTGTGAAGCCTGGATCCTGACCATATAGTAGTTCACTTCCGTCTCTTCAGTCAAGAGATGACTCCCCATTAGAGTAGTGGACAACCGAAACTCCTAGACTCTATTCCCCTAAAAAAAATCCCCAGCGGACTCCTCCTCGGATAGCAGGAACATGAATCCCCATAAAGAGACTCCTTATGAAGTCACCATCTATTTTGGATGGCATCTTTAAGCCCATCTCCGACGACTCTCCGTCATATTCCTCGGATGGCATTTTTAAGCCCATCTCCTACAGTCTTCTGTCATCTTTTCCAAATGGCATCTGTAAGCCCATTCCCGATATTATTCACCAGCAGTCTCACTTTGGGTGAGTGCAAATTTTTGGGCACTGTAGTATTCAATCATCTTTCACCTTCAGATCACGAAAGGAAGACAAGCCAATCTACATATTTAGGTTTAATAAGATTAAACAGGGGAAGCTGTTGTACCCCAAAATTTTCCATCCCATTTTCACACAAGACATACTCCTAGAGGTTCCCAACTTGCCCTAAGTTGACCAAGAGTTGACCAGACAATTCTCCTCCTAAGGCAATGAACCCCCAACTAGGGTTTCAATTTTCATCAAGATGGATGAGCTCCAAAGGTCTCAAATGCTTTCCATGGTCCTAATATGTCTTCAAGATCATCCATGCCAAGTTTCATGCATTTCTCAATAAGTTTGCTCAGTCAATTGCTCAAGTATTGGAAAATCAACTGTGCTAGGTCAAAAGTCAAATGTGGCCCATGAACAGTCAAACTTCAAGATTTTTGGTCAACATCAAAATTTTGAAGTGATAACCATCATTTGATCAACGGTTGATCATGATTCCTCAAGAAATGCTCCTAACCCATCAAAAGTCAAAAAAGGCAAATTAGGGTTTCTATAGGAAAAGTCAACCAAACTTTGACCAAGCATACCTTTCTCATACTTTGTCAAAAAATTTCCAACCAAATCTATTTTTGAAGAGAATCCAATTCCCTACAACTTCTCTTCAGCTCTCAAGTCCAATAAATGCATTATTTGAAAGATACAAGCTCATACATTACAAGTCATTTTCAGAAAGTCAACAAAAGCCACTTTTTTCCAAGACCTTTTACATCAAGATAACATATTCAAATGCAAAATTGATCAAAAGAGGGATTGATTTAGAAATCTTGGGCTTTCCAAAAAGTACCAGATCATCATCATGAGTTAAAAATTGAGCAAGTTATCACTTGCCCAAGTTGGGAAAATTTTGGAAATTTCAAGAATGGTGCATTGAGCAAATTTAAATTTTTGGGTCAATGGCCTAACTTTTTAAGATTCAAATATCTTCCTAAGGTCATAGAGGACCTCTAATATTATTTTTGTATGTCCTTGTATTTTCTACCTATTTTTTACATATTTATTTTAATTTATTTCAAGTAAATATAAAATAAATTGTATAAAATATTTGGAAATGGGCCTAGGCATGTGGGCTAATGTCTTGGCTTACTTAGAGGCCCAAGATTTCATGCACAAGTGACCAAGTTCATCCAAGAAAAGATAAGGCATGTTTTGACAAATTTGGAAGGCTTTGAATTGGTTGGATTCTTGTTGGAAAACTTGAGTTATGGCCATAATCTTACACATTCAATGGTGTCTCCTCATTCTATACTATAAGAACAACACATTGGCCAGCTTAAAGGACACACACAGAACCTAGAGAACCCCTACCCATTTTGCAAAAAATTCAAAGTTGTCAAACTCGGATTTTAAATTCCATCCTCCCTTGCTCCAAACCAAGGATTCTAATCCACTCCTGGAGATCCCTTGAATCATTTGCAGCCATTATCAAGCCTTGAAGCATCGCCTAACGTGTTCACCAACATCCACGGTTTGCTTCATTTTCAAATTGTGTTTTGTACAATTCATGTAATTTCCATGTGATTTAACCATGCATTTTTGGTTTATTGATCATTTGCAAGCTTCCTATATGGTTGGATTGAGTTTTTGATGCAGGAACTGTGCGTTACCATTTTTAGGGTTTAAAGCTTAGATTTGGCCGTTTTTACATTGGCAAAAATTAGGCTTAAACAGGGGCACCATCATGCTCAGGAGAGTGAGACCAGTCGATTCATGGCCTCACATATAATTTCTATTGCATATTTGGCTTATTTCAGGGTGCAAAGGCTGTAGTGATGGACAAAAATCTATCACTATATGTATTTCTACCTAAGACGACAGAGGGAGGTAGGAGATGAATGTGTGCCAGACCTCTACTGGCTCATTCAAATCCAGCGCACGTTTTTTTTAATACTTCTGACTAATTTTTGTATATAATATTATCTTGTTGTTTGGATTAATGAATGACCATACAACTCAATTGGCAAAGGAACGTGTGCGTGAGAGAAAGGACCTGGGTTCGAATTGCATGTCCAACATTTTCCATTTTATTAATATTCCATACAAGATCCAGCATTCCACATGGCCAGAAGTGTATCATGGACCATCAATCTGAGCTATCAGATCAACGCTTGATCCAGATCTAGCGCCACCAATGTCCAGACTACCATGCGCCCCCAGTATCTCTCCTCACTAGATCCAGATGAGGTTGGGCCCCCTTCAGCTGGGCCTAACCAACTTCAATCTCTGCACCCCCCATTTAATTTTTTTATCCTGGCCCATTTAATTGTTCTTTATTGTTAGTATTTATTTGTTTTTTTTTACTTTTTTTTATCAGTAGATAAATAATCAAAAAATCACAAAAAATAGGATTAGATATTTTAATGTAATTAATTTATTTAATCAATTAATTAATTAAACTTTAACTTTTCTTTTTTAATTAAAATAAAATAGACTTAGGTTTTTCTTGAATTAACCTTTACTTTGTAAATTAACTTAATTAATTATTTGGATCTTATTTTTATTAATTCAAAATTAATTAGACTTAGATTTTTTTATCTAAATATTTTCTTAAAAATCACAAAAAAAGAAAATTAGAATTAGTCTTTGTTTGCATTGATTTAATTAGTTAGGATTAAAACTTAATCTTCTTCATTTTTATTTAATAGTTTTCTTAACAAAAACAAAAAAAAAACAAAAAGATTTTCTTTTGTTCACTTAGCATTTTCTTAGGTTTTTAGACGTTCATCTTTATGTCGCACTCGTTTATTGTTTTCGCATTTTTTTAATATTGTAATTGATCATGGATGTAATAATTTTAGATTTAAAATTCCGCACTTTATTTTCTTGCATCTCTTTTTTATGTAACTGTCCCAAAGCGTTGTAATAGTTTAGGGTTTATGTTTCTGCTTTTATTTTCCGTACTTTACATTTCCTGTACAATATTACTGTTAGTAACTAGGATTACATGGAAAGATTGAAAATAAATGTTAGCAAACCTTAATGCAAAGATAAATAACTGAAAAAACACACTTCTCACACTTGCATCCTTAGGGTATTCCTCACTCGGTTGCCTCGGAAATGGTCATTTACCTCGAACGTAGGGATATCTTAGCAAAGACCCTCGGTATAAAAGTCATCATAAAAGATCATGGTCCCAAAACGTCCCTCGAGTTGCCTTTCGGTAAATGATCTTGTCCCCTCGATGTTGCCTATATGATGACAGAACCTTCGAAATGCTAAGGTATCCTTACATGTTTCCTTCAATGACCATAGCGTCCCTTTCGATAGTCCCTCAACATTCAACGATAGGGCTACCTACTCACTAATAGTAGGATAGCACTATCTAAAGGATAGGAGGAAAAAAACATCTTTTTTCGAGTAGGTAGATAATTGTTAGGTACTTGCTCAAGAACAACTTTTTTCACACTTACACACTTTCAAAAACTACTTTCAAAAAAACGCTTTATCACACTCTTGAGGAATGATGCAAGAGTTACCATAAAGCAAACAAAAAACTTTCAAAACACACAAACACACAAACAGTTTTCAAAATGAGCAAGTACCTAAGAGCCCGTGGAAAACCACAGATAGAAAGGGTGCTAACACCTTCCCTTTCCATAATCTACCCCCCTTACTCAGAAAATCTCGAAAAAGGTCTTTTTATGTTCTTTTCACCCTTTCCTTTGTTGGATAAAAGAAAATTCGATGGTGACTCTTGCTTACCGCAACATTTGTAAACAAAAAACGCAAAACCAGTAGTTAACAGTCGGTTATGCCATCGTATCACACATTTTATGCCATTTTTATTTTGCTCACTTGAGCATTTATATTCTTATCATTTTTATTTTTCTCACTTGAAATTTTCTTTTCTTTTTAAGATGCTTAATAACCAACATGAACCATAAAAAACTTTAATGATACTTGGACTATTTGGTTACTATCCTTGGAATTATGGAGTATTGGGCTTCTTGGACTTAGGACTAGAAACCTTGGCCTATGTTAGAGACCTTGTGACCTCAATTGATATTTTGTCTAGAGTTTTTGAGGTTTACCTCAAAATATTGGGTTGTTTGTTTGTTTTGTGTGTAGGTTATTGTGGTTACATTCTTTGTTTGTAATCTGGAATTCACCCGTATACAGCCGTTACGCTGCCCAATTTTTGTGAAGACTTAATACACTTGCAGTTTGGTTCTCTCAAGAGGTCTAGTATCTTTGCTTGTTTTGTTTCAATCCAAAGAATGATAATTCTATCTTAACTCATAATGTCAAGTATTATCTTCTTGTTGGTTAGATGTTTCTTATCCCTAGCTTTTACCTTATGCTTTAGGATAGTCCCTTCTTCTCCTCCCATCTTCTTTAATTTCAAAAATCCTCTCCCTCCTTTTTAAAACTCTTCTTATTTCTAAACTTGAACCACTTTTATAATAAACATGGACTTAGGTCCATGCATTTTCAAAACAATTTTTTTATAAATAAACTTCAATCAACTTAATAATACCTTGGCATTTTTTTTGTGAGAGGACTAAAAGTCAATCAATCTCATTTCAAACCATTTTTGCCACTTTGGCTTTTACTTTAAAAATTTTCTCAAAAGATTAGACTCTTGTCCATCCTTGTAGTGATGCAAACAACTATAATTTTACAATATATAGTGAAGAGAGATATTTTCCACTTGGGTGTTGAGTGAGGCATTTTTGATTTTAAAATCCAAGCCATATCCTCCACTGTGAGATGATACAAATTATCCTTTCTCATAATTGTGGGTAGTAAGTATGTTTTCCACACGGACAATGACGATGATGTCTTATCTCATAAAATTAACCAACATACTTGTATTTTAAAATTTTTAAAGGTGAACTATGTGTACCCTGATCCCCTATTGCACGAAAGGTGGTACGTAGGCACTAAAGGTTCGCAACTGCGGCAGGTGTAAAAATCATAAAAAAATATATTTCTTCTCTCACCTCCACCGTCTATTACACATACAATATTTTATAGCCAAAATATACAGATTTTTTCAAAGAGGTTCCTGCGGAGTACCGTAGATGTTTAGGGTGCTAATACCTTTCCTTTGCATAAACAACCCTCTTACCTTGAATCTTTCCTCTTATTTTTGGTTTAATCTCTCTTTTCCCATTCCTTTGGAAATAATAAAGTATGGTGGCAATTTTTATTTTGATATATACAAGTCTAGTCAATCCAATGGCTTAGTCTTAAACATTTCTACCGCTACACCTATAACTACAATGCCTAGGATACATTGTAAAGCAGGACGAAAAAAGGGAGGAGACCACATACATATGCACACACAAGCCCAGGAACCATACACATATATTGCCTTACACGCATGCACATCCTAAGAGAAGCACACCAAAAAACTTTCAAAACTCAACAAGATCACACCAAACTTGCCTCTTTCCTTTTGAATCCAAGAGTATCCAGTAACTCTAGTCCCCCACACAGGTTCCAGTTTTAAGCAAGGTAAGTGCCATTGACCTTGCTTCTTTTGTTTCAGCATAACATGTACATAGCCTTTTACTTACTTTTCGTTTCAGCATGACATGTACGTAGCCTTTTACTTACTTTTCGTTTCGGCATGACATATACGTAGCCTTTTACTTACTTTTCATTTTAGCATAATATGTAGATAGCCTCTTAGTTATGTTCTTTGTTGCTTCCCTTTTGGTTTGTTTGCTTTTCTTGTTGGAAATAACTTGTATAAATTCAAATGAAAGACAAAAAGAGTGTGAATGAAGGATATACGCTCATGCTGCTCTATAGGTCCATGTTAATTCATAATCTAAAAAAGAAAGAAGCAGAGGAGTTTGCAGTCAAAGGTTGCTCATGACCACTCCATAACTCAATCAAAAGAAGTAGAGAAGGCTGAAATTGAAGCTTGCCCATAGCATTCCCAAACTCAGTTGAAGGAGGCACGAAAGGGTGCAAATCAAAGCTTTCTCACATCAACCCTTAAGCCCAATAGAAAGAAGGCAAAAGAAGGGTGAATCAAATTAGTCCATGGCCTGGATCGAAGAATTCATTTCTCTTCTTTATTTTGTTCTTTGTTTTTACATTTTTCTTGTCTTTCGATTTGGTTGTAATAGCGTAGGACCCTTACATTCTGCATTTTTTACTGCTTTTCATATTAACTGCTAGATGTATGACTAATAGGATTGTATGGCAAAGACTAAAATCAAACTCTAGCAAACCTAACAAAAAAGACAAAAATAACTGAAACATAACACACATGCACATATACACCTCTAGGGTACCCCAATTTGGTTGCCTTCAGAAAAACAGTCTTGTCCCTCGAAACGGGGACGCTTTAGCAAAGACCCGTAAATCAAAAGATCATAGTCCCTTGGTGACCCTACAGTTGCCTTTCAGTAAATGATCTAGTCCCTTGAACAAAATTGTTAAAGCGTCTCCATTTGTTGCCTTTATGATTGTACGTCCCTTCGAATGTCCCTCATACATCCAACGATAGGGATACCTACTCACTAATAGTAGGATAGCACTATCTAAAGGATAGGAGGAAAAGAACAAACCTTTTCGAGTACAAGTAGATAGCTGTTAAATGCTTGCTCAAGTAAAACATACTTTTACACTTACACATTTCAAAAACAACTTTCAAAAACATTCGCTTTATCAACACTCTTAAGGACTGATACAAGAGTTATCATAAAGCGAATAACCACACTAAGGCATTTTTAAAACAAATTTTCAAAACACACAAAGTACAAGCAATTTTCAAAACATGAGCTAACATCTAAGAGTCCGTAGAAAACTACAGATGGAAAAGGTTCTAACACCTTCCCTTTCCATAATCTACCCCCTTACTCAGAAGACTCTCGAAAAGGTCTTTTCTGTTCTTTTCACCATTTCCTTAATTTGGATAAAAGAAAAGTCGGTGGCGACTCTTGCTTACTGCAACATTTGGAAACACAAACGCAAAACTAGTATTAACAGTCGGTTCTGCCACCGTATCACACCGTGTTCTATAAAGATTTTTTTATTGATTTAGGCTGGTGAAGATGATCCGCTTGAATTCCCTTATGAACTTGATACAATACTCAAAAAGGAGTTGTCTATAAGAGTTATTTTTTAGCCTTATAATGGCCGATTTTCTGTCATTGGCTTCAAAAATGATAAGGATACACGTAAGAAGATATGGGATAGTTTCAAATATGAAGAGGTAATATTTGTATATTCCTTCACTATATATCCCTGTTGACTAAACTGGACTAATATTGTTTGGACTTGCAGCATACTTCAAAGCTTCTAACACCGGATCCATCGCCACAAAATGAATTAATAAGTGCTTATGTGAATTTTTACTTCAAATCATAACACATTGGAATCTACGTATTGTACCCCAAAATTTTCCCTCTCATTTTACTTAACACATGGCAAGTGAGGTCCCCAAATTGCTCAAGGAAATTCAAGAATTGACGAGACAAACTCTCTCCTAAGGCAGTATATCTTAAATTAAGGTTTCCATCTTCATAAAGATGTGTGAACCACAAAGGAATAAAATGCTCACCATTTTCCTAATATATTCTCAAGATCATCCATGTCAAGTTTCAAGCCTTGCAGAAGAAGTTTGCTCAGTCAATTGCTCAAATGCCTAAAAATCAACTGTACTAGGTCAAAAGTCAAATGTGGCCCACATACAGTCAAACTTCAAGATTTTTGGTCAAAATCCTCATTTTAAAGTATTATCCATCATTTGATCAAGGGTTGATCATGATTCCTCAAGGATTTCTCACAATTCATCAAAACCCAAAAGTTGCTAAATTAGGGTTTTACAGGAAAAGTCAACTCAACTTTGACCAAGCATAACTTTCTCATACTTTATCAGAAATGACCCATCCAAAGCTCATTTTTAAGAGGATGTAATTCCCTACAATCCATATTGATCTCCCAAGTCTAGAATATTCACTCACAAAAAGATATGAATTTTGACATTATAGGTCCTTTTGAAAAGTCAACAAAAACACCTTTTGGGTCAAAGCTTCATACATGAACATGGAAGACTCAATTGAGATGATACCAAAATGGTGGTTTAGAGGACATCCTAAGATTTCTAAAAAGTACAAGAACACCTCTCTAGGGTCAAAATTTAGAGAGTTATGCATTGTCCAAGTTGACCATTTTTGGAAAATTGCCAAAAGTCAAATATACTCAAATTTGCATTTTTTGCTAAATGGGCCCAACTTTTTATGCTTGCACCTCAATTATAATGTGGTCAACGACTCATATGTTCACTCACCCATTATGTGCTTCATTTTTCAATTTATTTTGATTTTTCATTAATTAAAAAGTGAATTAAATCAAATAAATGATGAAAATTAACAAAGATATGATTTGATTTGTTTTTTGGACAGATTGGCAACATGATATGCTGAGTTAACAAGAGCAAATTGAATCAAGGGAAATTGGTACAAGAAAGGCATATTTTGGCTCAAAATAGAAACATATCATATAGCTTGCAAATCAAATCAAATCTTAGATAAATGCAAAGGTTCAGTCCAAGTTTGTTAACCTAATTCACTCTAGGTTATATAATGAAGAATTCCATATCAAAAAACAGGGGTTAGAGTCGTGAAAAGAGTCAGAGCAAAGTCACAAAATTCAAAGAAAAGTGTGAATTTATTTTCACTCCACATGCCATCTCAAACCATCCTAGCTATCCCAATCCATTGTTGGACGTCCCAGGAGGCTATCCCAATCGTTTGCAAGGCCTGAAACACCCAGAAATGTGCGCTACACTTCATACGGTTTGACATATTTTTTCAATTCGATTATCACAATTCTTGCATCATTAGCACTTTTGATTTTTATATTCGTGTTTGTCATCATGTTTACAAGCTAACTATGTCATTTAATTGCATTTTTGATGCATGTACATGATGTTGCCATTGTTAGGGTTTATGTGTTCGTTTTAGGGGTTTTCAATGCAGGAACAATTGGGCCTTGAATCAGGTACCATGATGCTCGTGAGGATCAGATGAGTTGATTGGTACCATTACCTTTCATGTATATCGCTTGTACATGCTTTTTGAATGTTACAAGTTTATAGTTACAGCAAAACTACCGTAGGTAAAAGTCCCTTCGTCTAAAACGAGGGACAAAGGAAGAAGACGCTGGCGTGTCAAGCAGCCATTGGAACGTTTAAATTTCGTGCCTTGGAATCAGCTCTTTTTGCTTTTCTTATATTATGTTTTATTGTTATTATAATAACAACTTAACAACGCAGCTCAGTTGGCAACGCTTCATTGGTAGGGAGTACAAGGACCTGGGTTCGATCCCAGGTCCCAACAAAATGCATTTTCTTGTTTTCCCTTTGCAGATCCAATGCAATACTCTATCACACGCCTTCCATACACCCTCAAAGCCTGGCCACTGGATGCCCAGCTAGCCAGATCCAACATGCCAACAAGGAGAGACTACCATGCTCCTCAAGTCAACACCCACGCCTGATCCAGCGCATTGACTGGGCTTTGAGCTTGTTGGGCCAGAAAATTCAGCTTCACACCCCCCTGGGACATTCAACACAGGCTCATTTCTTCCTTTTTTTGTTTCTTCTTATTTTTAATTCTTTTAATATTTTCCTTAATTATTTTAATTAACAAAATTAACCATTTTTTTATTTAATCATAAAATCAACAAATCTCAAAATACCAAAAAAAGCATTTTTTTAATAAGTTATTTAATTTAATTAGGAATCTAGGTTAATTTAATTTCTTTTTTACAATTAAAATCAATTAGAAAACTAGGTTTAAGGTCTTGATTTAATTATTTTCTTTTTAAACAAAAACACAAAAAAATAGGTTAACTTAATTATTTTTCTTAATTAAAATTAATTAGTAATTCGGTTCTTTTTTTATTCAATTATTCCTTATTTTGTCAAACAAAACATGACAAAAAACATTTTTTCTTTAATCAACCGCAATTAGGATTAGTCAAAGGGTTAAAACTCTAATCGCCTCGCATTTAATTCGCCGCACACTTGTTGATTTATTTTGCCATTATTTTATAACTGTTCAGGGTTTGTAATAGTTAACTTAGGGTTTTTATTTACTGTTTAAATCCACAATTTTTGGTTATGTAATTAATCCCCCTCCCGAAGCCTTCTAATAGCTAGGTTTATTTTCTCGCATTTTTAATTCCTACAAATATTTAACTACTAGATGTATGCTAATAGGATTGTATGGCAAGAATGCATGACAAAAATTAAAATGGTTAGAAAACCCTAATATGCAAAGATAATAAACTGAAAATAAATCATTCTCACATATTCACTCTTAGGGTATACTCTCACTTAGGTTGCCTTCGGTAAACGATCATTAAGCATAGGGTGTCTTAGTGGTTGCCCTCCAGTCTAAAAGATCAAATTGTCCCATTCAAATGTTGCCTCGGAAATTTTGTCTCGAAAATGTTGCCTCGAAAAAGATCTTAAGACTCTAGGGTTACTACTAAGGTGTCCTAATATTGCTTTAATAACCGTACGTACCTTTCGAATTGACCCTTACAAATTCCAACGATGGTGCTACCTATTTCTCAATAGTAGGATAGCGCTGTCTAAAGGGAACAAGAATAGAAACGATCATTTTTCGAGTAAGTAGATGCTAGTAGGTACTTGCTCAAATCAAAACTTTTCACACTTACACTTTTCAAACAAATTTTCAAAACAACTTCGTCACACCCTTGAGGACTGATACAAGGGTTATCACGAAGTAAAACATTTTTTCAAAAAAACAAAGCACACAAACAAAAGCAATTTAAAAATGATCAAGTACCTAAGAGCCCATGGAAAACCATGGATAGAAAGGGTGCTAACACCTTCCCTTTCTATAATCTACCCCCCGTACTCAAAATCTCGAAAAAGGATTTTTTCTGTACTTTTTTCCTTTTCGGTTGGATGAAATAAAATTCGGTGGCGACTCTTGCTTACCGCGACATTTTGCAAACAAAAACGCAAAATGCAAACCAGTATCAAACAGTCAGTTCTGCCACTGTATCACAGAACTGGCGACTCTGCTGGGGAATTATAAGTGGGGTATACCTTAGGATCTAGGTCATTAAAATTGCTTCTCTTGATTGCTTTGTTTGCTTTATATTTGAGGGTTTTGTTTGGGGTTACTATAGATCATATACCCGGATCTGGGGGAACTCATTAGGTAAGTAGCAAAAGACTGTGAGGGAAATGTACGACGTAGACTGATACGGTTGAAGCAGTAGCTACGTTGGTGTGGCACTTTGGTTGGTACCGGTATCCCTTGTGGTGAAACGAGGAGAATACGGGGCCGCTGCGTGGTGTCGTAAAGCACCAATGAACCTTAGAACCTTAGCTGAACAACTTGGCCATTAGAAAGTAGCGAGATAGCTGGCCTCGGTTTAGAGCTGAGAACTGGTTTATACTCGATGCTACCCTCATTGAGATCATACTTTCAGAATATTTCGACCGCAAGAAAAGATTGTGTGAGCTGAAACCATGACCGATAAAGGATGGTCAGTGATATTGAGATCCTCTAGAACCCGGTTACTTTTCTAGGACAGGTTTGAAACCAACTTAACTTCAAGAGGGTATTACCTTTGACCTCATGCAAGCCTTAAACATAAGGGCTTTGTGTGATTTGACTGTGTTTTCAATACCTGTGTTTGCTATACTTGTGGTTTATCATGGCATCATGCATATTAACATGGCATTCATGCTTCATTACACTAACCATTTCAAAGACCAAGGGAATTTATCTTTGTTCTGTTTTGCAGATCATGGCTTTCGCGCGTAGAAATACTATCTGAATCGGCTTTGTGCAGATACCTTCCCAACTTAAAGAGCTAGTATCAAGAGTTTCTAAAACTTCTATTTTCATTAAGAGACATGGTCAACTTCTCAGCCTGGTTACTTCAAACTTTGATGAACATATGATGAGCGTACTTTTTCAGTTTTTCGATCCCAAGCATCACTGTTTCACCTTTCTAGATTATCAGTTGGTGCCCACCTTGGAAGAATTCTCTCAGCTATTGGGCATATCCATTCTTGAACAGGTACCCTTCACAGGTATAAAAGAATTTCCTAAGCCAGAAGTCATTGCCTCAGCTTTGCATTTGAAACGAGCCGACGTGGTATCCAATTGGGAAACTCAAAGTTGAGTCGAGGGTTTTCTAGCCAAATTTCTGATAGACAAGGCTCAGCTATTTTTGGATGATATGGATTTTCAGGCTTTTGAGGACGTCTTGGCTCTTCTTATATATGGTATAGTTGTCTTCCCTAATCCGGACTCCTTCATAGATGTGAATGCTATCAAGATTTTCCTTTCTCGCAACTCCGTGCCTACCTTGCTTGGAGATATTTTGCACGCTCTCCATACTCGTACCATCAAGAGAAGAGGGACTCTTATGTGCTACATGTCGTTGCTGTCGAGGTGGTTTATTTCTCACCTCCCTAAGTCTGTACCGAAGAACGAAGAAGGTTTGGGTTGGTCGCACAGGATAATGTCACTCGCTCATACGGATATTCTTTGGTGTTCCCGAGCTATGGAAGACATTGCTATTATTGACCGCTGTGGGGAGTACCCTAATATCCCATTACTTGGTATCAGAAGGGGTATAACTTACAATTCTTGTCTAGCTTTGCGACAATTTGGTCATGCTCGAATGGATGGTCCCCATGAGTTACTTATTGAGGGCATTGTATTCAACTATGAGGATGATGTTAATAAGTATCGCTGGAGGTTCATACGAGCTTGGGGCATGGTAAACAGATCTGACCCCAAAGAGTTGGGACCAAAGACTTCCATTCCTATGGGGCCTTACCTCCAATGGGTACGAGCTCGTGCCCAGAAGTTTATGATGCCTTATGTGGCCGTATTACCATTGATTGTGGAGCCCACTACCGAAGAAGGCATTCCTTACACAGTTCTCTATCCTTACATGCCCACGGATCTTGGGGAGTTACAGAGGTATTGGATTCAGCTGAAGAATGAGCGGGATACTTATAGGGAACAATTCCATGATCAAGAGAGGAAGGTTTTAAAGCTCACCAGGCAGCTCCAGGAAGAAAGAGTGCTCAATAATTATATCAGCACAAAGATAAAGCGTCCATGGGATTTTTGATTTTTCTTTTCTAGTTTTAGATTTGTTTTATTTACTTATTTGTAACGCCTTAAAGGCATTTTGAACCTTCAAATTTAAGCTAATAAAGTTTTTGTTATTTGGTTTGCAAATTTAAATTTCCCGAAGTCTTTGAAATCATTACATGTGCATCCCATTATCATACACATCATTACAAGTACCATTACAGGTTTCTCATCTTCTTCGCTGTTTATTTCAGCAGAAATGTCTTCCGATCAAGTCATCAAAGATCTTCAAGAACATAACACCCAGTTCCAGCAAATGTTCGTAAGTCTGGCAAAGGGGCAAGAGAATCTGAAAGCCCTCATTCTGAAAGAGAAGAAGAAGAAGAAGACTGGTATTCTGAATATGGGAAGAAGGTTTGGATAGAGGTTGAAGCAACAAACTGATCTGACCTCTTCATCCAAGGAAGGGGAGAACCAAGAAGGGGAAAAGGACCCTAGTCCTGCAGTCTCTGACAATGATACTGATTATAGTGATGAACAATATCCTCCTGCTGAGGATAAATACTAGTTAGAGGATAGTCTGAGTGCCATGGAAGTTCGGAGGATACCTGGGTTGGATTTCGAAGAATTGGGATTGGTGTCGGGAGTAGTCATCCCTCAGAAGTTCAAAGCTCCAGTTTTTTCCAAGTATGATCGGGTGTCCTACCTAAAACTCCATCTTCGCTCGTATGTCAGGAAGATTCAACCCCACACCGTTGATAGAAATCTGTGGGTGCACTTCTTTCAAGATAGTCTATCAGGGACTCAGCTTGAATGGTTTTACCAGTTGGAGGGAGCAAGTGTCTGAAACTGGGAAGACCTTGCTGCTGCTTTCTATAAGCAGTATCAGTACAATGCCGACCTTGCTTCCACTCGTACTCAACTCCAGAGTATGTCCATGGGTGCATGTGAAGGTTTTAAGGATTATGCTCAAAAATGGAGATACTTGGCTGGGAGAGTTCAACCCCCTTTGTCTGATAGGGAGTTGGTTGATATGTTCCTAGGAACGCTATCAGGTCCATTTTTCAATCACTTAATCGGCAGCTCGTTATCTGGTTTCACCGAGATGATTTTAACTGGAGAAAGAGTAAAAGCTGGAATTCGGAGTGGTAAAATACAGAACGATTCCTCCTCGAGTTCAGCAAAGAAGCATTTCGCTGGTAAGAAGGAAGTCAGTGCGGTCTATAGTCCGAGGGGCCAAAGCAGATTTGAACACTATCAAACGGTAAATACTGTAGTGATACCAAGACTCGCAGTTGCTCCACAATGCAACAATCAACAAAGGGTGGAAAGACCACAACAGAAGTTTACCCGCATCAGCATGACTTTGACTGAAGTTCTACCTCATTTATTAAAATCCAACTTGGCAACCTTGAGAGAGGCTCCCAAGAATCCAAATACTACCTCTCCCAGATACAATCCCAACGCGCGGTGCGCCTACTATTCTGAGATTCCTGGCCATAATACAAATGATTGTTGGGCTTTGAGAAAGAAAGTGCAAGACTTGCTTGAAGCCAGGGAGATAGAGTCCGATGCTCCAGAAAAGCCGAATGTTATAACTGCTCCCATGCCCAAACATGGTCGTGGAGTTAATACTGTTGACACTGATTTTTTTGTGACCTCTGTTGAAGAAATTTCTACTCCTCTTATGACTGTTAAGAAGAATTTGTTGTTGGCCGGTTTATTTCCGGGTTATGGTGAAGGTTGCCACATGTGTTCGATTCTACCTTTTGGTTGCCGTTTGTTGAAGTCAGGTGTTCAGCGCCTGATGGATAATAAAGAGATTCTGTTTGAGAAGACTATGATTCCTATTGTTCCAAGTGAAGACGTCGCTATTATAACCATTTCCGCCAATCCTTCCAAGGTTTCCTCGAGAAGACCTGTTAGGATTACACCTGTTCAAAGAATTGCTTCGCTGATAATCACTGTTCCTAGTCCCATCCCGTACACCTCAGACAAGGCTGTCCCATGGCATTATGGTGCTGATGTGTACTATCATGGCATTAAGCAAGATCTGAAGAATGAAGAAATTGATACTAATGTCAGTAATATTGTCGGGACTAGTAAGGTTACCTGAAGTGGAAGGATCTTCTCGCCCGAGATTTCCTCTAAGACTGTCAACAAGCCTATTGTCATTCCATCTGTTATTCCCGCTAGTACATTAACTACTGTTCATATGCTTACTCCAGTTATCACCCCTTTTGGCAAAGCGTCTGATACCCGCGGCAAGGAAATTATAGGTGAGCCTGCCCAGACGGAGGCACCTAGGAAAATCGTTGTGGAAGCCTCTAAACAAGAAATAGAGGAGATACTGAAAATCATTAAGAAGAGCGACTACAATATAGTCGAGCAGCTGGGGCAGACCCCATCAAAGATATCCATGTTGTCTCTGTTGTTGTGTTCTGAAACCCATGCGAAGGATTTGATTGCATTTCTCAAGACTGCGCGTGTGTCGTAGGAAACTTCAGCAGATCAATTCAAAGATTGCATGGCCAGCCTGATTGTTGACAATGGGCTGGGTTTTTCAGATGCGGATCTGACACCGAAAGTAAGGAAGCATAATGATGCTCTGCATGTCTCGATTGAGTGCAGGGGAACCACTATGGCTCATGTGCTGGTAGATACCAGATATTCGCTGAATGTTCTACCGAAGAAAGTATTGGACCATTTGGATTGTAAGGGTTTGACTCTAAAGCCTAGTATCATTGTGGTAAGGGCTTTTGACGGGTCAAAGAGAATGGTGCACGGGGAGGTGGACATCCCTGTCAAAGTGGGCTCTCATACTTTTGGGTCCACCTTCTATGTAATGGATATCAGGCCGTCATATTCTTGCTTGTTGGGTCGTCCTTGGATCCATGAGGTTGGGGAAGTTACTTCCACACTCCATCAAATACTGAAGTATCTGGTGAAGGGAAAGATTGTCACGGTGCGAGGTGAAGAAGAATATATGGTGAGTCACCTCAATTCCTTCCGCTACGTAGAAATGGACGGGGAATTCATAGAAACTCCTTGTCAGAATTTCGAAGAGGTCCCTCAGGTCTTGGAATCAACTGAAGTTACTACCAACAAACCTCCGTTTAAGATGGCTTCTCTCAAGGATGCCATGGTTGTGGTTGAAGAAGGTGGGTGTACCAATTGGGGTCAGCTCCCTGATTTCACTCACAAACTGACAAATTTTGTTTGGGCTTTACTAAAGGGGATCAAAGGGCTGTTAGGCGCACACGGGATGGAAGACCTCCTCTGCACATCAGTAATCGGGGAATTAATGCAATTGAGGACAATGAAGAGTATTCAGACATCGACAACTGGATCTACCCAACAACCAACGGTGGACCGGATAACTTGACAGCTAGGGACTTCATACCTGTTTCTTTTATTCCGCAGTAATTGACTTTTGTTTTAAGATTTGCAATAAACAATTTGAAACCTTACGGCCTGGTGCCTTGCCCGAGGCACCTTGGCTTTGCTTGTGAGGGCTATTATTTGTCATTTCATATATCATTAATAAAGCATTGGACATTTATTGCATACAAATTTTGCACTCCTTGTTTTTCTTTTCTATCTCTCACTTTATCAAAACAGCTATTCTCTTACACACACTCACGTATCATACTGCAGATCCATATCCACTCTGGATCCCATTGATAACAGCTCTGCTACTGCCAGTTATGACTTCAAAAATCCGATCAACCAAGCCGAGGACGAAGGTGAGGATGATTGTGAGGTTCCTGGAGAACATGCTAGACTATTACAACATGAAGAAAGGGCCATACAGCCTCATGAGGAGCCAGTTGAGTCAGTGAATTTGGGTACAAAGGAAGACAAGAAAGAGGTTAAAATAGGTGCGAATCTGGAGCCTAGTGTCAAACAACGGTTAATATAGATGCTACACGACTATGTTGAGATCTTCGCCTGGTCCTATGAAGACATGCCTGGTTTGGACATTGATATTGTGGTACATCACCTGCCGACTAAAGAAGACTGCCCTTCGGTAAAGCAGAAGGTCCACCATATTCGCCCTGAAATGTCAGAGAAAATCAAGGCAGAGGTCATGAAACAGTTCGATGCAGGATTCTTAGTTGTCACTTCTTATCCACAGTGGGTTGCCAACGTCGCTCTGGTACCTAAGAAGGATGGTAAGGTACGGATGTGTGTGGACTACAGAGATCTGAACAGGGCAAGCCCCAAGGATGATTTCCCACTTCCTCACATTGATGTTCTAGTCAACAACACCGTGCAACACAAGATATTCTCCTTCATGGATGGTTTTTCTGGCTACAACTAGATCAAGATGGCTCCTAGGGACATGGAGAAGACAACCTTCATTACACAGTGGGGCACCTTCTGTTACAAGGTAATGCCTTTTGGGTTGAAGAATGCTGGGGCAACTTATCATCGCGCCATGGTCGCTTTGTTCCACAATATGATTCACCACGAGATCGAGGTTTATGTTGATGACATGATAGCCAGGTCCCAGACTGAGGAAGAGCACCTTGATCATCTCCAAAAACTGTTTGACAGGTTGAAGACGTACAAGCTGAGGTTGAATCCGAACAAGTGTACCTTCGGGGTAAGGTCTGGTAAGCTTATGGGTTTTGTTGTCAGTGACAAAGGTATTCAGGTAGACCCTACAAAGGTAAAAGCCATACAAGAGATGACGGCTCCCTGCATAGAAAAAGAAGTTAGAGGTTTCTTGGGATGCCTGAATTACATCGCCAGGTTCATTTCACATCTGACTGCTACTTGTGAGCCAATCTTCAAGCTGCTGAAGAAAGATCAAGTGGTAAAGTGGAATGATGAATGCCAGACCGCTTTCAAAAGAATCGAGGAATACATTCAAGAACCACCAATTTTGATGCCTCCAATTTAAGGAAGACCTTTGATATTATACTTGACAGTGCTAGACAGTTCAATGGGGTGTGTGATGGGGCAGCATGACGAGTCTAGTCGAAAAGAGCATGCCATTTATTACCTTAGCAAAAAGTTTACCGACTGTGAGACCCGATACCCATTGCTCGAGAAAACTTGTTGCGCTTTGGCGTGGGCTGCTCGCCGACTGAGACAGTATATGCTGACTCACACTACCTTGTTGATATCAAAGATGGATCCGATCAAATATATTTTCGAGAAGCCCGCCTTATCCGGAAAGAATAGCAAGATTGAAGATGATCTTAACCGAGTACGACATCCAATACACAACCTAAAAAGCAATCAAGGGGAGTGTATTGGCGGATCATTTGGCGCATCAGGCCGTGGATGACTACCAGTCCATGAATTTCGAGTTCCCAGATGAGAATATTATGTTGGTAACCGACTGCAAAGAACCTGGACCGGATGAAGGACCCGAGGAGGTATCCCGATGGTCTATGTATTTTGATAGAGCCTCAAACGCATTGGGTAATGGCATTGGCGCTGTAATTATATCTCCTAAGGGCTGTCATACTCCGTTCACCGCCCGATTATGTTTTAACTGCATCAACAATATGGTGGAATATGAAGCGTGTATCATGGGTCTTCGAGCGGCTATTGACCTGAGGATTAAGTTCTTGAGTGTATTCGGAGATTCCGCTCTGGTAATAAGTCAGATCAAAGGCGAGTGGGATATGAAGCACCCGAATATTATTCCTTACAAAGAATATGTACTGACATTGCTCCCACACTTTGAGGAGATAACCTTTCAACATTTCCCATGAGAGGAGAATCAGTTGGCGGACGCGCTAGCTACAATGTCTTCTATGTTCAAAGTTAGGTGGGACAATAAAGCTCCCCAAATTACCATTGAGAGGTTGGATGAACCCGCACACTGCTGTGAGATCGATACCAAAGAGGTGGCAGACAAACCCTGGTTTCACGAGGTAAAGAGGTATCTTGAGGCTCAAGAATACCCCGAGGGGGAATCTGTTAATGATAAGAAGTTCCTGAGAAGGTTCACTGCAAAGTTCTTCATCAGTAATGGAATCCTCTATAAGCATAACCATGACTCCACACTACTACAGTGTATAGACAAGAGCGAAGCGGAAAGTATCATGACGGATCTACATGAAGGTACCTTCAGAACTCATTCCAGTGGACATACCATGGCGAAGAAGATCCTACGGGCAGGATATTACTGGTCCACTATGGAAGCCGATTGTTATCAGCACTCTCAAACCTGTCATAAGTGCCAAGTCTATGCTGATAAGGTGCATGTACCTTCAGTTCCTCTAAATGTCTTGACAACTCCTTGGCCCTTTGCGATGTGGGGCATCGACATGATCGGCGAGATCAGACCTACTGTGTATAACGGGCATCGCTTCATTCTGGTAGCAATTGATTACTTTACGAAGTGGGTTGAGACAACTTCCTTTGCTACAGTAACCAAGAACTCGTGGCGCGGTTCATCCGACACAATCTGATTTATCGATATGGTGTCCCAAAGAGAATTATTACTGACAATGGTACAAATCTCAATAACACAATGATCACCGAGCTCTGTAAGCAGTTGCATCATAATTCTTCTCCCTACCGACCGAAGATGAATGGGTCTATTGAAGAAGCTAATAAGAATATCAAGAAGATTGTGCAGAAGATGACGGTGACATACAAAGACTGGCAAGAGATGTTACCATTCGCTCTTCATGGGTACCGTACCTCAGTACGGACGTCGATAGGGGTAACACCCTACTCTTTGGTGTACGACATGGAGGCAGTCCTACCCATCGAAGTCCAGATCCCCTCTCTCAGGATTATGAAGGATGCGGGTTTGAACGAAGACGACTGGATCCAAACCCGACTTGATCAGCTGAATCTAATCGATCAAAAGAGACTTACTACTATCTGTCATGGTCAAACGTATCAAAAGCGGGTGATCAAGGCTTTTAACAAGAAAGTCAAACGTCAAGAATATCAAGTCGGGGATCTAGTGATCAAACGCATCATACTACCGTAAGGTGATCCTAGGGGAAAATGGACCCCCACATACGAAGGGCCATTCGTGGTTAAGAATATTTTCTTGGGAGGAGCTATGATTCTAACCACCACGGATGGTGACGACCTTCCTCACCCCGTCAATGCAGACATAGTGAAAAGATACTACGCATAATCAAAGACCCGCTAGGTTGACTGGCCTAGGCAAAAATAAAGGCTTCCCGGTGAACCAAAAGGGTTCGGGCAAAAGTAAGGGATGAAAATAAAACAAACTGTACACCCGGAAAGTCAAAAACCTGAAAAGGCGACTTGGGCAAAAAAGGGTATCCCGGTAGACTGAAAACCCGAAAGGGAGATCCAAGCAAAAATTAGGGATCAAAGCGTAACACTATGTCTCATTGGATCACCTTGCAACCAGACTTCAGTATCGACTATCAAGCACAGACGGCGCCAATCAATCTGATCCACCTTCAACTAAGCGGCAAAGTGATGAGACGCTTGAAGATATAAAGGTAATAGCAGAGTTGAAACCCGATGGGGTCGTCCCACATAGTTGTTTTTCTTTCTTTAACACAAATTGTAATTTCTATCTTTCAGCGGCGTTCTCTTACTAGGACATCAGCCTCTTTGTACAAAAATTCCTATTACTGGCCAATTGCAAAAAGTGATACAATTCATTTTCACAAGAAATTTCAATTTGTTTTTATTTTTCTGTTTTGTTTTGCAAGAACATCCAATGATTTATTTTTGATATATGCATTTGAAAGTGATGGCTGCTCATAAATATTTACATAAGAAACAACAGACGATTACTCGTAATGCCAAAAACAGGGAAAACAAGAAGTGCCCAAACCTTACAGTTACTCTGCCCATCAGGTACCGGGATAGAGCCAGCTTGAGAACATGAGTAGTGGTACATACACTCCCCACAAAGTAAAAAGTATCCGAAGGCAGTGATGTTGGCTTTTCCGAACAGGACATAACTCTCCCCAGTTGAGGTTCACAATCGCGAGTGAATCAGTAAATTTTTCCCCAAGCAGAGTTTATTTCTCTCGCAAGCAGAAATTAAATCTCCAACAAAATTCATTATCACCAGCAACGGAAATTCATCCCCAGCTGAGTTTATTTCTCCAAATCAGTAGATCTATCAACAGAGTATCTCCTCTCCAACAGAGTTATTCCCCGCAGATTTATCCTCAGACAAGGTCTCTTCCGGCAGAATATCTACCAGCCGAATGGATGTGAATGCCCAGCCAGTCATCTTTGTTCACCATCCCCAATAGAAGTAGAAGAACTATGGTTTTTTACAGCAGTCAAGAATACCATTTCTCATACTCTCCAAACAGCAGTCAGGGATTTATTTTCCCGAACACAGATTATTACGTCAGCATTTCATGTTCATACATCATGACATGTGCATACATTACATATAACATAATCTCAGTCATTTTGAGAACCTCATCACAATGCATCTCATGAACCGCACATAACTAACCCTGTATTTCTTTTAGGAAAGACAGTTATTATCAACAATTTCCAGCAGGTCCATGATTAACACTCGAAGCTAAACAGAGTAATCATCGGTGCGACAAATGAAACCTTACGCATGCTCCTCACAGAAGTCCCACACTGAATCATCACAAGGCAACCTCACCCAGGTTCCCTCTGCAATTTTACCCAAACTCATGTCGAAGTAACCCTACCATCTAGGTTCCTTCTCAAGCCCTGTTATCCAGGCTTTCATCTCAAAGTAACCATACTATCCAGGTTCCTTCTCACAGCCCTACTATCCAGGTTTCATGTCGAAGCAACCCTACTATCCAGGTTCCTTCTCACAGCCCTACTATCCAGGCTTTCATCTCAAATTGACTCTATTATCCAGGCTTTCATATCGAAGTAACCCTACTATCCAGGTTCCTTCTCAAGCCCTGCTATCCAGGCTTTCATCTCAAAGTAACCCTACTATCCAGGTTCCTTCTCACAACCCTACTATCCAGGATTTCATGTCGAAGCAACCCTACTATCCAGGTTCCTTCTCACAACCCTACTATCCAGGCTTTCATATCGAAGTAACCCTACTATCCAGGTTCCTTCTCAAGCCCTGCTATCCAGGCTTTCATTTCAAAGTAACCCTACTATCCAGGTTCCTTCTTATAGCCCTACTATCCAGGCTTTCATATCGAAGTAACCCTACTATCCAGGTTCCTTCTCACAACCCTACTATCCAGGTTCCTTCTCACAACCCTACTATCCAGGTTCCTTATCACAACCCTACTATCTAGGCTTTCATATCGAAGTAACCCTACCATCCAGGTCCCTTCTCACAGCCCTACTATCCAGGCTTTCATGTCGAAGCAACCCTACTATTCAGGTTCCTTCTCACAGTCCTACTATCCAGGCTTTCATATTGAAGTAACCCTACTATCCAAGTTCCTTCTCAAGCCCTGCTATCCAGGCTTTCATCTCAAAGTAACCCTACTATCCAGGTTCCTTCTCACGAGCCCTACTATCCAGGCTTTCATCTCGAAGTAACCCTACTATCTAGGTTCCTTATCAAGCCCTACTATCCAGGCTTTCATCTCAAAGTAACCATACTATCCAGGTTCCTTCTCACGAGCCCTACTATCCAGGATTTCATCTCGAAGTAACCCTACTGTCCAGGTTCCTTCTCATAACCTTACTATTCGGGTTCTTCCTCTCTTATCCCCAGACAGTAGTCCACAACACTGTAAGACCGGGACCCGATCAAACACGATTGGTTTCACATCTCTCCAGTAAGTCGCGGTGCAGCATATACCCCGACCAGATACGCAGTTCACTTCCACTTCCCCAAACCGGAGTTATTCCTAGTACAGTAACCGACAACGGAAGCTCCTAAAACTCTATTTCTCCCAATACAGAGACCAGCATTCCCCAGCGAAGTCCTCCTCAACAACAGGTATACGGGTTCTCACAAAGGAATATCTTATGCGATCGACACCTCTTCGGATGGCATCTTTTAATCCCATCCCCGAAAATCTTCAATCATCGACCTCTAAATGGCATCTGCAAGCCCATTCCCGATATCACAAGTCAAGTGCCACTGCATGCGAGTGCAAATTTCTGGGCACTCTAGTCTTCAATCATCTTCCACCTTCAGATCACGAAAGGCAGACGAGCCAATCTACATCTTCAGGTTTAAGAAGATTGAACAGGGGAAGCTGTTGTACCCCGAAATTTTCCCTCTCATTTTACTCAACACATGGCAAGTGTGGTCCCCAAATTGCTCAAGGAAATTCAAGAATTGACCAGACAAACTCTCTCCTAAGGTAGTATATCTCAAATTAGGGTTTCCATCTTCATAAAGATGTGTGAACCACAAAGGAATCAAATGCTCACCATTTTCCTAATATATTCTCAAGATCATCCATGTCCTGTTTCAAGCCTTGCAGAAGAAGTTTGCTCAGTCAATTGCTCAAATGCCTGAAAATCAAGTATACTAGGTCAAAAGTCAAATGTGGCCCACATACAGTCAAACTTCAATATTTTTGGTCAACATACTCATTTTGAAGTATTATCCATCATTTTATCAAGGGTTTATCATGATTCCTCAAGGATTTCTCACAATTCATCAAAACCCAAAAGTTGCTAAATTAGGGTTTTACAGGAAAAGTCAACTCAACTTTAACTAAGCATAACTTTCTCATACTTTATCATAAATGACCCATCCAAAGCTCATTTTGAATAGGATGCAATTCCCTACAATTAATCCTCAGCTCCCAAGTCTAGAATAAGCACTCACAAAAAGATATGAATTTTGACAATATAGGTCCTTTTGAAAAGTTAACAAAAACACCTTTTGGGTCAAAGCTTTATACATGAACATGGAAGACTCAATTGAGATGATACCAGAAGGGTGGTTTAGAGGACATCCTAAGCTTTCTAAAAAGTCCAAGAACACCTCTCTAGGGTCAAAATTGAGAGAGTTATGCATTGTCTAAGTTGACCATTTTTGCAAAATTGCCAAAAGTCAAATGTGCTCAAATTTGCATTTTTTGCTAAATGGGCCAACTTTTTATGCTTGCACCTCAATTATAATGTGGTCCACGACTCATATGTTTGCTCACCCATTATGTGTTTCATTTTTCAGATTATTTTGATTTTTCATTAACTAAAAAGTGAATTAAATCAAATAAATGATGAAAATTAACAAAGATATGATTTGATTTGTTTTTTGGACAGATTGGCAATCAAGATATGTTGAGTTAAGAAGAACAAATCGAATCAAGGGCAATTAGTACAAGAAAGGCATATTTTGGCTCAAAATAGAAACATATCATATAGCTTGCAAATCAAATCAAATCTTGGATAAATGCAAAGATTCAGTCCAAGTTTGTTAACCTAATTCACTCTAGGTTATATAATGAAGAATTCCATATCAAAAAATAGGGGTTAGAGTCGTGAAAAGAGGCAGAGCAAAGTCACAAAATTAAAAGAAAAGTGTGAATTGGTTTTCACTCCACATGCCATCTCAAGCCATCCTAGATATCCCAATCCATTGATGGACGTCCCAGGAGGCAGTCTCAATCGTTTGCAAGGCCTGAAACACCCAGAAACGCACGCTACACTTCATACGGTTTGACATATTTTTTCAATTCGATTATCACAATTCTTGCATCATTAGCACTTTTGATTTTTATATTCGTGTTTGTCATCATGTTTGCAAGCTAACTATGTCATTTAATTGCATTTTTTATGCCTGTACATGATGTTGCCATTGCTAGGGTTTCTGTGTTCATTTTAGGGGTTTTCAATGCAGGAACAATTGGGCCTTGAATCAGGTACCATGATGCTCGTGAGGATAAGACGAGTTGATTGGTACCATTACCTTTCATTTATATCGCTTGTACATGATTTTTGAATGTTACAGGTTTATAGTTACAGCAAAACTGTCGTTGGTAAAAGTCCCTCCGTCTAAAACGACGGAGAAAGGAAGAAGACGTTAGCATGTCAAGCAGCCATTGGGACGTTTGAATTTCGCACCTTGGAATCAGCTCTTTTTGCTTTTCTTATATTATGTTTTATTTTTATTATAATAACAAGTTAACAACGCAACTCAGTTGGCAACGCTTCATTGGTAGGGAGTACAAGGACCTGGGTTCGATCCCAGGTCCCAGCAAAATGCATTTTCTTGTTTTCCCTTTGCAGATCCAATGCAATACTCCATCACACGCCTTCCATACACCCTCAACGCCTGGCCACTGGATGCCCAGCTAGCCAGATCCAACGTGCCAACAAGGAGAGACCACCATGCTCCTCAAGTCAACGCCCACGCCTGATCCAGTGCATTGACTTGGCTTTGAGCTTGTTGGGCCAGAAAATTCAGCTTCACTCCCCCCTGGGACATTCAACACAGGCATATTTCTTCCGTTTTTTGTTTCTTCTTATTTTTAATTCTTTTAATATTTTCCTTAATTATTTTAATTAACAAAATTAACCATTTTTTTATTTAATCATAAAATCAACAAATCTCAAAATACCAAAAAAAAGCATTTTTTAATAATTTATTTAATTTAATTAGGAATCTAGGTTAATTTAATTTCTTTTTTACAATTAAAATCAATTAGAAAACTAGGTTTAAGTTCTTGATTTAATTATTTTCATTTTAAACAAAAACACAAAAAAAAATAGGTTAACTTAATTATTTTTCTTAATTAAAATTAATTACTAATTAGGTTCTTTTTTTAATTCAATTATTCCTTATTTTCTCAAATAACAAAACATGAAAAAAAAACATTTTTTCTTTAATCAATCGCAAGTAGGATTAGTCAAAGGGTCAAATCCCTAATCGCCTCGCATTTAATTCGCCGCGCGCTTGTTGATTTATTTTGCCATTATTTTGTAACTGTTCAGGGTTTGTAATAGTTAACTTAGGGTTTTTATTTACTGTTTAAATCCCCGATTTTTGGTTATGTAATTAAGCCCCCTCCCCGAAGCCTTGTAATAGCTAGGTTTATTTCCTCGCATATTTAATTCCTGCAAATATTTAACTGCTAGATGTATGCTAATAGAATTGTATGGCAAGAATGCATGACAAAAATTAAAATGGTTAGAAAACCCTAATGTGCAAAGATAATAAACTGAAAATAAATCATTCGCACATATTCACTCTTAGGGTATACTCTCACTTCGGTTGCCTTCGGTAAACGATCATTAAGCATAGGGTGTCTTAGTGGTTGCCCTCCAGTCTAAAAGATCAAATTGTCCCATTCAAATGTTGCCTCGGAAATGTTGTCTCGAAAATGTTGCCTCGAAAAAGATCTTAAGACTCTAGGGTTACTACTAAGGTGTCCTAATATTTCTTTAATGACCGTACGTCCCTTTTGAATTGACCCTTACAAAATCCAACGACGGGGCTACCTATTTCTCAATAATAGGATAGCGCTGTCTAAAGGAAATAAGAATAGAAACAATCATTTTTCGAGTAAGTAGATGCTAGTAGGTACTCAAATCAAAAGTTTTCACACTTACACTTTTCAAACAAATTTTCAAAACAACTTCGTCACACCCTTGAGGACTGATACAAGGGTTATCACGAAGTAAAACATTTTTTCAAAAAAACAAAGCACACAAACACAAGCAATTTAAAAATGATCAAGTACCTAAGAGCCCATGGAAAACCATGGATAGAAAGGGTGCTAACACCTTCCCTTTCTACAATCTACCCCCCGTACTCAAAATCTCGAAAAAGGATTTTTTCTGTACTTTTTTCCTTTTCGGTTGGATGAAATAAAATTCGGTGGCGACTCTTGCTTACCGCGACATTTTGCAAACAAAAAATGCAAAACGCAAACCAGTATCAAACAGTCAGTTCTGCCACTGTATCACAGAACTGGCGACTCTGCTGGGGAATTATAGGTGGGGTATACCTTAGGATCTAGGTCATTAAAATTTCTTCTCTTGATTGCTTTGTTTGCTTTATATTTGAGGATTTTGTTTGGGGTAAATATAGATCATATACCCGGATCTGGGGGAACTCATTAGGTAAGTAGCAAAAGACTGTGAGGGAACTGTACAGCATAGACCGATACGGTTCAAGCAGTAGCTACGTTGGTCTGGCACTTTGGTTGGTATCGGTATCCCTTGTGGTGAAACGAGGAGAATATGGGGCCGCTGCATGGTATCGTAAAGCACCAACAAACCTTAGTTGAACAACTTGGCCATTAGAAAGTAGCGAGATAGCCGGCCTCAGTGTAGAGCGGAGAACTGGTTGATACTTGATGCTACACTCATTGAGATCATACTTTCAGAATATTTCGGCCGCAAGAAAAGATTGTGTGAGCTGAAACCATGACCGATAAAGGATGGTCAGTGATATTGAGATCCTCTAGAACCCGATTACTTTTCTAGGACAGGTTTGAAACCAACTTAAATTCAAGAGGGTATTACCTTTGACCTCATGCAAGCCTTAAACCTAAGGGCTTTGTGTGATTTGACTGTGTTTGCAATACCTGTGTTTGCAAATTTAAATTTCTCGAAGTCTTTGAAATAATTACATGCGCATCCCATTATCATACACATCATTACAAGTACCATTATAGGTTTCTCATCTTCTTCGCTATTTATTTCAGCAAAAATGTCTTCCGATCAAGTCATCAAAGATCTTTAGGCACAGAACGCCCAGTTCCAACAGATGTTCGTAAGTCTGGTAAAGGGGCAAGAGGATCTGAAAGCCCTCATTCTGAAAGAGAAGAAGATGAAGAAGACGACTGGTATTCTAAATATGGGCAGAAGGTTTGGAGAGCTGTTGAAGCAACAAACTGATCTGACCTCTTCATCCAAGGAAGGGGAGAACCAAGAAGGGGAAAAGGACCCTAGTCCTGCAGTCTCTGACAATGATACTGATTATAGTGATGAACAATATCCTCCTGCTGAGGATAAATACAAGCAGTTAGAGGATCGTCTGAGTGCCATGGAAGTTCAGAGGATACCTGGGTTGGATTTCGAAGAACTGAGATTGGTGTCGGGAGTAGTCATCCCTCTGAAGTTCAACGCTCCAATTTTTGCCAAGTATGATGGGGTGTCCTGCCCAAAACTCCATCTCCGCTCGTATGTCAGGAAGATTCAACCCCACACCGCTGATAGAAATCTGTGGGTGCACTTCTTTCAAGATAGTCTGTCAAGGACTCAACTTGAATGGTTATACCAGTTGGAGGGAGCCAGTGTCCGAAACTGGGAAGATCTTGCTGCTGCTTTCTATAAGCAGTATCAGTACAATGCCGACCTTTCTTCCACTCGTACTCAACTCCAGAGTATGTCCATGGGTGCAGGTGAAGGTTTTAAAGATTATGCTAAAAAATGGATAGACTTGGCTGGGAGAGTTCAACCCCCTTTGTCTGAGAGGGAGTTGGTTGATATGTTCCTAGGAACGCTATCAGGTCTATTTTTCAATCACTTAATTGGCAGCTCGTCATCTGGTTTCACCGAGCTGATTTTAACTGGAGAAAGAGTAGAAGCTAGAATTCGGAGTGGTAAAATACAGAAGGATGCCTCCTTGAGTTTAGCAAAGAATCCTTACGCTGGTAAGAAGGAAGCCAGTGCGGTCTATAGTCCGAGGGGCCAAAGCAGATTTGAACACCGTCAAACGGTAAATGTTGTAGTGATACCAAGACCCGTAGTTGCTCCACAATGCAACAATCAACAAAGGGTGGAAAGACCACAATGGAAGTTTACCCGCATCAGCATGACTTTGGATGAAGTTCTACCTCATTTATTAAAATCCAACTTGGCAACCTTGAGAGAGACTCCCAAGAATCCAAATACTACCTCTCCCAGATACAATCCCAACGCGCGGTGCGCCTACCATTCTGAGAGTCCTGGCCACGATACAAATGATTGTTGGGATCTGATAAACAAAGTGCAAGACTTGCTTGAAGCCAGGGAGATAGAGTTTGATGCTCCAGAAAAGCCGAATGTTATAACTGCTCCCATGCCCAAACATGGTCGTGGAGTTAATATTGTTGACACTGATTTGTTTGTGACCTCTGTTGAAGAAATTTCTACTCCTCTTATGACTGTTAATAAGAATTTGTTGTTGGCCGGTTTATTTCCGGGTTGTGGTGAAGGTTGCCACATGTGTTTGATTCTACCTTTTGGTTTCCGTTTGTTGAAGTCAGGTGTTCAGCGCCTGATGGATAATAAAGAGATTCTGTTTGAGAAGACTGTTTTACCCCAAAATTTTCCCTCTTATATCTCTCAAAATATAGCAAGAAAAATCTCCAAGTGGCTCAAGATTACTCAAGAGTTGGACAGTCAACCTATCTCTTAAGGCAGTCAACCTCAAATTAGGGTTTTGTGTTGCATCAGGATCCTTGAGTCCAAATGACCTCAAGTTCTCCCCAATGTCCTAATATTCTCTCAAGATCATCCATGCCAAATTTCAAGCCTTGCAGAGGAAGTTTGCTCAATCAATTGCTCAAAAGGTCCAAAAATTGACTATGTTAGGGCAAAAGTCAATTGTGACCAACAAACATTCAAACCTCATGTTTTTTTGTCAAAATTCTCATTTTGAAGGATATTTCATCATTTTATCAAGGGTTGATCATGATTCATCAAGGATTGCTCAAAATTCATCAAGACTCAAAAGTTGCTAAATTAGGGTTTTGTAGGAAAAGTCAACTCAACTTTGACCAAGCATAACTTTCTCATACTTTATGAGAAATGACCCGTCCAAGGCTCATTTTTAAGATGATGCAATTTACTACAATCCATCTTCATACCCCAAGATCAGAAAATGCACTCACAAGAAGTTATAAATTTGGACATTATAGGTCATTTTTGAAAGTCAACAAAAACAAATTTTTTTCCAAAGCTTATAACTTGAGCATGGAATATCAAAATGAGATGACACCAAAAGGGTTGTTTAGAGGACATCTCAAGATTTCTAAAAAGTCCAAAAACACTTCCAAAAGTTCAAAATTGAAGAAGTTATGCATTGTTGAAGTTGGGCATTTTTGCAAAATTGCCTAAAGTCAACTATCCCCAAAACTTTAAATTTTGTCAAATGGGCCCATTCTTTTCCACTTGATTTGGACTTGCCACATTCCAAACGTGTCCTAGCTTCAGCCTTGTGTCCATTTATCAATTTTATTATTTTATTTGATTTTTTATTGAATTATTTCATTTTAAATCAATTTAAATCAAATAAAATCCCAAAACTTGATTACATGAGATCTTTTTCTATTTTCAGGACCTAATCATCATCAATGTCATGATCAAATTCGTATCAATCATTCCATGTGCAAAAAGATTGGATTTTTGGCAAATTTAGCAAGTTTTCAATGGAGGATCAAATCCAATCTCAAAGCATTGATGTGCAAAGATTCAAGACCAATTTGTTGACCTAATACATTGCAGCATACATATACAATCCAAGGCACAAGATTTTGAGACCTAGAGGCTGCAAGAACACCAAGAACCAAACTTGAAAAATTAACAAAAAAGTGCAAAATTGAAATCATCCTTGGAGGAAAATTCAAAAGCAAAAATCCACACTAATCAATTGTTAGACCATCCCTGAGTCAGAACCAACCGCTAGCAAGCACTCACACGCCCTCAAACGCACTGCAATTGATACGCGGCCCCCCTCTGAATTTGATTTCGTGTTTCAAAATCTATGCATCATTACAAGAAACCAATGGTATATTTGCAATCACTAGATAATTTCCAAGCTTTCCATATTATTTGATTGTGTTTATCTGTTTTATGGTGCAAAACGCCATTGTAGGGTTTCCTAGGTTTTTTTAGGGGTTTTTGTTACAGGTAAAATTAGACCTATTGATGGACATAGGCATGACCGGAGGAGAAAGACAAGCACAACCATGGCCTTGGATGGAGTTTATATGGCCTGAGATGGGTTTTTGAAACGACCTACGCTTTTAGCTGCGGATCTAAATCCGCAGGTAATTTCTGTGCAAACCTGAGGACAGGGACGACAACGTGTCCCCATCTGGTTGCCCCATTCAAATATTCGCGCGCTTCTTTTTTAATTCTGGCATATTAACATGTTTTCCAATATTATGTTTTATTCTTAACACATTAACAAATGAAGCACGTTGGCCTAGTGGAAAGAGGAGTTGGCAGTCATGTACAGGACCTGGGTTCGAATCCCAGGTCCCCCATATTGCATTATTATTATTTTTCTACAGGTTATCCAGTATAAACTCAAGTGCGTGGCCTATCATACAGCCTCACCCAATCACTTGCCAGATGGCCCCAGGCCAGATCTGGTGGTCCATAATGAAAGCCTATGGTGGGATCTAGTCAACCAGTGCACACAGAATCAGGAAAGTCAAACGAGGCCAGCTTGTAATGGGCCTTGAATTTGCAATTTTCACCCCCCTAATCAGGCCCAAACCCTAACTTTTTCTCTTTTCTTTTATTATTTATTTTAATTATTTATTGTTATTATTTTTATTATTTAACTAACCAATCAAAACTTTTTTCTTAATAAAATTAAAAAAGCCAAAAAATATTTTCTTATTTAAATTAAATTTCAGCATTTTATTTTTGTTAACAATATTAATTTAATTAATTTAGTTTTAATTAGGAATAACTTTTAATATATTTTGCAATAATTAAAATTAACTTAGACAATTAAGTTTTATTAACATTGATCAAATTTATTTTTATTCCTTTAAATACCAAAAACCCAAAAATATTTTTATTAATTAATTTATTCATTAATTTAATAATTAACCTAGATTAACTTCTTTCTTAATTAAAAAAATAACCAAAAAAAATCTTTGCTTGAAAAACAAAGGGTCAAAACCCTAAAACTTGCGCCCGATTTAATTTCTCGCACGCGATCCATTTTATCTGTTTCCTGGAATGTAATAACTTAATAGGACTTTACTATTTTTACCGCTTTATTTATTTTCCGCATTTTAATTTCAAGGGTTGCTTTTGGCGATGTAAATACCCGACGCCTTGTAATAGTTAGTTTAATTTCCGCAATTTAATTTCCGTAACTTATAAACTGTTAGATGTTTGGTATTAGGGAATGCATGACAAGATTAATCGTTTAAAACCTAATATCAACATAGATAACCATTGACATGTACAAAGATAAAATTAACTGAAAACAACACACTCGCACATGCGCACTCTTAGGATACACCTCACTTGGTTTCCTTCGTAACGCGGTCATTGAGTATAGATAGTTTTAGAGGTCGCCCTCTTGTCCAAAGATCATAGTTGCCTCGAAATGGTTGCCTCGGAAAAATGATCTAAGACATTAGGGTTACCGCTAAGGCGTCCTAACATTGCTTTAGTTACCGCACGTCCCTTAACCGAATTGACCCTTAAAACTCCAACGACGATGCTACCCACTCATTAATAGTGGGATAGCATTGCCTAAAGTAAGATAGCATAGAACGATTGCTTTTTCGAGTAGGTAGATGGTTCTTAAGTACTTGCTCTTTCAAAACAAAACAAATTTTCACACTTACAGTCCTTTTCAAAACAAAAAAACTTCTTCAAACCCACAAACACAAAGAAAGCAAATTTTTGAAAACACTATGAGCAAGTACCTAAGAGCCCGTGGATAACCACAGATAGAATAACACTAGAGCAAGTACCTTCGTAACTCTGCTTTTTTACTTTCCTTGTTGGATAAAATAAAATTCGGTGGCGACTCTTGCTTACCGCGACATTTTGCGAAAACAAACGCAAAACGCAAACCGGCATTCCAAAAAAAACAGTCAGTTCTTTCCCACCGTATCACAGAACTGGCGACTCTGCTGGGGAAATATTAATAAGTGGGGTGTACCTTAGGATTAGATCATTGTGTTTTCAATTGTTTGCTTTGTATGCTTTATATTTGTGGGCTTGTATTGGAGTTACTATAGATCCTAACCCGGATCTGGGGATACCCTTTAGGTAAGTAGCAATAAACTGTACGGCGTAGACCGATACGGTTGAAGCAGTAGCTACGTTGGTGTGGCACTTTAGTGTGTACCGATATCCCTTGTGTTGGAACGAGGAGAATATGGGTCTTCTAAGGGGTCATTAAACACCAACTGACCTTAGAACCTCTAAATTGACCAACTTGGCCATAAAATAGTAGCAGTATGCTACACTCATTGAGACTAAACTCTCGTGATGATTCTGGCCGCAAGAAAAGGTTGCTAAACTGGAATTATGACCGATCGAGGGTAGTCAGTGATATTGAGATCCTCTAGAACCCGGTTACTATTTTTAGGACAGGTTTAAACCAACTGAACTGAAAGAGGGTAGTACCTAAGCTCCTTGCCAGCCTGAAATCTAAGGGCTCTCTGTGTGACTTGCGTGCCTTTACCATGTTTGCTATTTGTGGATACTTGTGATGTGCTTTCTATCATGACATCATGACATCATAACATTGCATACATCTTGCATTGGACTAACCTATTTTAAAGACAGGAGGGATTCATCTTTGTTCTGTTTTGTAGGTCATGATGCCCATGCGTAGGAATGCCATCCGGATCAACTTTGTCCAGGTTCCCACCATGCTTAAAGAATTGATTGCAAGGATGCCTGATACTACCTCCTTCATTAGAAGACATGGGTACCTTCTCAGTTTGGTTACCTCCAAATTGGACGAGCAGATGATGAGTGTCCTGGTCCAGTTCTATGATATGCTGTACCATTGCTTTACTTGTCAAGACTACCAGTTGGTTCCCACCTTAGAAGAGTTCTCTGATCTGCTCGACATCTCTATTCTGGAGCAGACCCCGTTTACTGGATGGGAGAAGATCCTTAGGCCAGAAGAGATTGCTTCAGCCCTTCATATGACAAAGGATGAGGTAATGGCTAATTGGGAGACTAGAAGTGGAGCAAAGGGCTTTCTGACTAAGTTCTTGGTTGGTAAGGCTAATTATTTCTGGGATAGTCTAGACTTCAAGGAATTCGAAGATATTCTGGCCCTTCTGATATATGGCTTGGTATTGTTTCCAAATCCTGAATCCTTTGTTGATGTGAATGTGGTGAAAATCTTCATCTCTCGTAATCCTGTACCCACTCTCTTGGGTGACATTCTTCATCAGCTTTATGCCCGTACTGCCCGAAAGTGGGGAACCTTGATGTGTTGTGCTCCATTATTGGCGAGGTGGTTTATTTTGCACCTCCCCAAATCCGTGCGGAAGAACAAAGAAGGCATGGGATGGGCTTATAGGGTTATGTCTCTCTCTCACAATGATATCATTTGGACTATTAAAGGTATGGACGAGGTGGCCGTTATTGATCGTTGTGGGGAATACCCCAATGTTCAACTGATAGGAACCCAAGGAGGAATTTCTTATAATCCATGTTTGGCCTTACGTCAGTTTGGGCGAGCCAGAAGAGAAGGACATCATGAGCTACTAATGCCTAGTATCATCTTTGATTTTCAAGGGGATAGCGACGAGCAACGTCGCAGATTCATAAGGGCTTGGGATACAGTTCACAGATATGATCCACATGAGCTGGGTCCAAAGACTTCTCTTCCAATGGAGCCATATCTCAGATGGGTTCGTATTCGTGCCCAAAAGCTGGGTATGCCATATGAAGCCGTCCTGCCTATCATTATTGAAGTTGCTAATGAAGAAGGGGTTCTTCCTACCATCCTCCATCCTTACATGCCCACTGACATTGGGGTACTGGAAAGGTCTTGGATGCAGCTGAGAGAAGAGCGGGATGCTTACCGAGAAAAGTTTAACGAGCAAGAGCAGAAGATCCAGAAGTTGACTAGGAAGCTGGAGAACGAGCGGATTCTTAATGACTATGTCTGCACCGATAAGAAGCGACCATGGGAGCACTGATTGTCCTTTGATTATTTCCTTTCCAGTTTTAATTTACTTTTCAGTATTTCCTTCCTTGTAATGCCTTAAGGGCAATTTGTTGAACAATTTGAATTTCAAAGTTTATCTAATAAAAGTGTGTTTCCTTTTTTGTTTACGAATTTGAATCTCTCAATTGTCTTTGAAATCATATCATACGCATTTCATCCCATGCACTTCATAACAGGTACCCATTACAGGTCTCTTATCTTCTTCGCTGTTTATTTCAGCACTCATCATGTCTGCTGAACCATCAACTGAGCAAGCAATGAAGGCCCTACAGGCTCAAAATGCCCAATTCCAAGAGTTTTTCATGAATCTAGCTAAGGGTCAGCAAGATCTGAAGACCCTAATTCTGAAAGAGAAGAAGAAGAAGAAGAAGAAGAAGAGGACAATCCTGTTTAACACAGGTCACAGGTTTGGAAACGGGCTACGAGATGAAGTTGATTTGACTACCTCATCTGGAGGGAAAGATAGTCAAGAGGAAAGAAGGGCTCCTAGCCCTGTGGTCTCAGACAATGAGACAGACTTCGACGAATATCAGTATCCTCCGGTTGAGGATAGATACAAGCAACTGGAAGACCGGTTGAGTGCGATGGAAGTTCAGAAAGTGCCTGGTCTGGACTTTGGTGATCTGGGTCTATCATCTGGGGTGGTGATTCCCCACAAATTCAAAGCACCAGCCTTTTCTAAGTATGACGGAGTTTCTTGTCCGAAACTGCACCTCTCGTCATATGTAAGGAAGATTCGGCCGTACACCACTGATAAGAACCTATGGATCCACTTCTTTTAAGACAGTCTCTCAGGGACTCAGCTTGAATGGTTTTACCAGTTGGACGGAGCCAGTATCTGCAGTTGGGAAGATTTGGCTACTGCTTTCTACAGGAAGTACCAATACAATTCTGACCTCGCTCCCACGCGTACCCAACTCCAGGGTATGTCAATGGGAACGGGCGAAGGTTTCACAGATTATGCTCAAAAGTGGAGGGACCTCGCCGGAAGAGTGCAACCACCCTTGGCTGATCGGGAGCTTGTGGATATGTTTCTGTGGACCTTGTCTGGTCCATTTTTCAACCACCTGATTGAAAGCTCTTCGTCTGGGTTTACAGAGCTAATTATGACTGATGAAAGGATTGAGGCTGGTATTAAGGATGGTAAGATACAAAAGGGTGCTTCATCGAGCACCGAGAAAAAGCCTTTTAAGAAGGAGTCCAGTGTTGTTTACAGTTCGAAAATCCAGAATAGACCTGAACACCGCCAAGCTATTAATGCGGTTGTCATTTCAAGACCTGTTGGGGCTCCTCGGCGCAACAATCAACAAAAGGCCGAGAGACCTCGAAGGCAATTCACCCATCTCAACATGACTTTGTCTCAGATTCTGCCGCAGTTATTAAAGACCAATATAGTAACTCCAAGGGAGGCTCCGCAGAATCCCAACATTGCATCACCTAAGTATAACCCTAATGCCCGCTGTGCTTTTCACTCTGATAGCCCGGGACATAATACAAATGATTGTTGGGCTTTGAAGAATAAAATACAGGACTTAATTGATGCTAAGGAGATTGAGTTTGAGGCGCCTAAAAGACCTAATGTTGTGATTGCTCCTATGCCCAAGCATAGAGTGAATGCTATAGAAGAAGACTCGTTTGTGGTTTCTGTGAACGACATTGTTACCCCTTTGATGACTGTGAAGAAGAACCTTTTGCTAGCCGGTTTATTTCCGGCCTGTGACGAAGGTTGTCGTATGTGTTCTGTTCTACCTATCGGTTTCCATCTTTTGAAGTCAGGTGTCCAACGCTTGATGGATAGTAAAGAAATTATGTTTGAGAAGACCGTTGTTCCCTTAGTTCGTACTGAAGAAGTTGCTATTATCACCATTCTCGACAATTCTTCTAAGGCTTCCTCGAGAAAGCCTGTTAGAATTACATCTATTCCAAGAATCGCACCATTGATCATCACTGTTCCCGGGCCTATCCCCTACACCTCTGATAAAGTTGTCCCTTGGCACTACGGGGCTGATGTTTATTTTCATGGAGTTAAACAAGAGTTAGATGCCAATAATGACGTCAGCAATATTGTTGGACCTGCTAAAGTCACCCGCAGCGGAAGACTTTTCTCACCTGATATCTCTCCACCAACTGCCTGAAAACCTGTTGTTATTACACCTGCCATTGTACCTGCTACTATTCCTGTTCAAGTTCCTATTCTTACCCCTATCTCCGAGTCATCTAATACTCGGGGCAAAGGGACCACCAATGAGCTTTCCCAGACGGAGGCACCAAAGACAATTACTGTTGAAGCTTCTAGACAAGAGATGGAAGAGATTTTAAAGATCATCAAAAAGAGCGACTACAATATAGTCGAGCAGCTGGGGAAAACCCCATCCAAGATCTCTATGTTGTCACTGTTGCTATGCTTAAAGGCCCATGCCAAGGCTCCGATTGCTTTCCTGAAGACTGCACACGTACCGCAAGAGACATCGGCTGATCAGTTTAAAGATTGCGTGGCTAGTCTGACTGCTGATAATGGTTTGGGTTTCTCTGACACCGACTTGACTGCTAAAGGGAAGAATCACAATGATGCCCTGCATGTTTCCATTAAATGCAGGGGCACCACTCTTGCTCATGTATTGGTGGATACTGGTTCCTCGTTGAACGTTTTTCCTAAGAAAGCTCTAGACCGGTTGGACTGCAAAGGGTTGGAGCTGAAGCCAAGAAACATTGTTGTTAGGGCCTTTGATGGGTCTAAGAGAATGGTGCATGGAGAAGTGGATATTCCGATTAAGGTTAGTTCTCAGGGTTTCAACTCTACGTTCTATGTGATGGACATTCAGCCATCTTATTCTTGTTTGTTGGGTCGCCCATGGATCCACAAAGCTGGGGCCGTAACCTCAACGCTCCACCAGAAGCTGAAGTACCCGGTCAAAGGGAAGATTATGACAGTACAAGGAGAAGAGGAGTACATGGTTAGCCACCTCAACTCTTTCCGATACGTAGAAATGGATGGGGAGTTCATTGAGACCCCATTTCAACATTTTGAAGAGGTTCCCCAGACACTGGCGTCAGCTGAGGCTGTTGTTGAAGATTCTCCTATGAAGATGACTTCCTTTAAGGATGCCCGGGCTGTTGTCGAGAAAGGTGGGTGTGCAAATTGGGGCCGACTCCCTGATTTTGCACAGAAGACTAACAAGTTTGGTTTAGGTTTCACTGCAGAGGCTCAAAAGGCTGTTCGGAGTGCACGGATCGGAAGACCTCCCGTGTTCATCAGCAATTCGGGAGTGAATGCCATTGAAGACGAGGTGGAAGAGTCTGAATTCGACAGTTGGATCTATCCTACTACTAACGATGGACCAAGCAACTGGACAACAAAGGACTTCATTCCTATTTCTTTTGTTACCCAGTAATGAAACTTTTTGTTTTGAATTTGTAACAGACAATGTTTTAAACTCTACGGCCCGGTGTCTTACCCGGGGCACTGTGGCTTCATTTGTGAGGGCTTTATGTGTGTCATTTACATATATCATTAATAAAAGCATTGGACGTTTCTTACATTTCAAATTTTGCGCTCCTTGTTTTTCTTTTATTACATATTGCAAAATAGCTATTTTACACACACTCACATATACAGGTCTACATCCACTCTGGATCTCACTGGTAACGACTCTGCTACTGCCATTTATGACTTCGAAAATCCGATCAACTTAGCCGAAGACGAAGGTGAATATGATTGCAAAGTGCCTGATGACCTTGCAAGACTGTTACTCCAAGAGGAGAGGGCTATATAGCCACATGAAGAGCCAGTGGAATCAGTAAATCTGGGTACAGATATAAACAAGAAAGAGGTCAAGATCGGTGCAAACCTGGAGCTTAGTGTGAAGCAACGGTTGATTCATATGTTGCGTGACTATGTTGAGATCTTTTCCTGGTCTTACAAAGATATGCCTGGTTTGGATACTGATATTGTGGTTCACCGCCTGCCTACCAAGGAAGATTGTCCTCCAGTGAAATAGAAAGTCCGCCGAATGCGCCCAGAGATGTCTGAGAAAATCAAGGTTGAAGTTATGAAACAGTTTGACGCCGGTTTTCTAGCAGTTACTTCTTACCCCCAGTGGGTGGCCAACGTGGTTCCTGTACCGAAGAAGGATGGTAAGGTTCGAATGTGCGTTGACTATAGGGATCTGAACAGGGCAAGCCCCAAGGATGATTTCCCTCTACCTCATATCGACGTTCTGGTTGACAACACTGCTCAGCATAAGGTCTTCTCCTTTATGGATGGTTTCTCCGATTATAATCAGATTAAAATGGCACCCGAAGACATGGAGAAGACAACTTTTGTTACTCAGTGGGGTACCTTTTGCTACAAGGTCATGCCTTTTGGATTGAAGAATGCTAGGGCAACGTATCAGCGTGCCATGGTTGCTTTGTTTCATGATATGATCCATCACGAGATTGAGGTATACGTCGACGACATGATTGCAAGATCTCAAACTGAGGAAGAACATCTGGACCACCTTCAGAAGTTGTTTGACAGGTTGAAGTTGTACGAGCTGAGGTTAAACCCGAACAAGTGCACTTTCGGGGTGAGATCTGGTAAGCTGATGGGTTTCGTCGTAAGCGATAAAGGTATTCAAGTGGATCCGGCAAAGGTGAAGGTCATACAAGAGATACCAGCTCCCCAAACAGAGAAAGAAGTCAGAGGCTTCCTGGGACGACTAAATTACATTGCCCGGTTCATCTCGCACCTGACTGCTACTTGTGAGCCAATCTTCAAGCTACTGAAGAAAGATCAAGTAGTACGTTGGAACGATGAATGTCAGGCCGCTTTCGAAAGGATCAAAGAGTATCTCCAAGAGCCACCCATTCTGACGCATCCAGTTGAAGGGAGACCTCTGATCATATACTTGATAGTACTCGACAACTCAATGGGGTGTGTGTTGGGGCAGCATGACGAGTCTGGCCAAAAAGAGCATGCTATTTATTACCTTAGCAAAAAGTTTACCGACTGCGAGACCCGATACTCGTTGCTCGAGAAAACTTGCTGCGCTTTGGCATGGGTTGCTCGCCGGCTGAGACAGTATATGCTGACTCACACTACTTTATTGATATCAAAGATGGACCCAATCAAGTATATCTTCGAAAAGCCTACTTTGTCCGGAAGAATAGCGAGATGGCAGATGATCTTGACTGAGTATGACATTCAATATACGACCCAAAAGGCAATCAAAGGAAGTGTGTTGGCAGACCATTTGGCACATCAGGCAGTGGATGATTACCAGTCTATAAACTTTGAATTCCCGAACGAGAATATCATGATAGTGACTGATTGTGAGACACCTGGACCGGATGAAGGACCTGAGGAAGGATCCCGATGGTCTATGTACTTTGATGGAGCTTCGAACGCTTTGGGCAATGGCATTGGCGCCGTGATCATATCTCCTAAAGGCTCTCATACTTCGTTCATCGCCCGACTATGTTTCAACTGCAGCAACAATATGGCGGAGTATGAAGCATGCATCACGGGTCTTCAAGCAGCAATATACCTAAGGATTAAGTTTCTAAGTGTCTTCGGAGATTCCGCTCTCGTGATCAGTCAGATAAAAGGCGAGTGGGATACGAAACACACAAATATTATTCCTTACAAGGAGTATGTATTGACGTTGCTTCCCCATTTTAAGGAGATAACCTTTGAACACTTCCCTAGAGAAGAGAATCAGTTGGCGGACGCGCTGGCTACGATGTCTTCTATGTTCAAAGTTGTGATACGGTGGGAGAGAACTGACTATTTTTTGGAATGCTGATTCGCGTTTTGCGTTTGTTTTTGCAAAATGTCGCGGTAAGCAAGAGTCGCCACCGTCTTTTATTTTATCCAACAAGGAAAGGAAAAAAGCACAGAAAAATTCCTTTTTCGAGATATTTCTCGGGTCCGGGGGTAGATTATAGAAAGGGAAGGTGTTAGCACCCTTTCTATCTGTGGTTATCCACGGGCTCTTAGGTACTTGCTCAAAGTGTTTTCAAAAGTTTGCTTTTCTCTGTGTTTGTGGGTTTGAAAGAAGTTTTTATTTGAAAGGTGTAAGTGCGTAAAGTTTTGTTTTGTTTTGGAAAGAGCAAGTACTTAAGAACCATCTACCTACTCGAAAAAGGAATCAATCTTTACTAATATCCTTTAGACAATACTATCCCACTATTGATGAGTAGGTAGCATCGTCGTTGGAGTTTTAAGGGTCAATTCGATTAAGGGACGTGCGATCACTAAAGCAATGTTAGGATGCCTTAGCGGTAACCCTAATGTCTTAGATCATTTTTCCAAGGCAATCGTTTCGAGGCAACTATGATCTTTGGACAAGAGGGCGACCTCTAAAACTTCCTATACTCAATGACCACGTTCGAAGGCAACCAAGTGAGGTGTACCCTAAGAGTGCGCATGTGCGAGTGTGTTGTTTCGGTTAATTTTATCTTTGTACATGTCAATGGTTATCTATGTTGATTTTAGGTTTAAACATTTGATCTTGTCATGCATTCCCTATTATCAAACATCTAACAGTTTATAAGTTGCGGAAATTAAATTGCGGAAATTAAAACTAACTATTACAAGGCGTCGGGTATTTACATCGCCAAAAACAACCCTTGAAATTAAAATGCGGAAAATAAATAAAGCGATAAAATAATTAAAGTCCTAATTAACTATTACATTCCGGGAAACAGATACAATATTGAAATTAAAATAGATCGCGTGCGAGAAAATTAAATCGGGCATATTCTAGGGTCTTGACCCTTTAATTATTAAAGAAAATATTTTTTGGTTTATTTTTGAATTAAAAAGAAATTAAATTAAACTAATTATTGAATTAATAAATAAATTAATTAATTAATAAAATATAATATTTTTTGGATTTTTGAGTATTTAAAGAAATAAAATAAATTTGATCAAAGTTAGTAAAAACTAATTATCTACATTAATTTTAATTATTGCAAAAAAAAAGAAATTAAAGTCATTCCTAATTAGACCAAATTAATTAAATTAATATTTATTTACAAAAATAAAGTGCTGAATTTAATTTTAATAAATAAAATATATTTTTTGGTTTTTGATTTTATGAGGAAAAAGTTTTAATTGGTTAGTTTAAATAAAAATAATAATTAAACAAAACAAATAAATAAAATGAAAAATAGAGAGAGTTAGAGATTTGGGCCTGCTTTTGGGAGGTTTATTTAGCAATTTCAAGGCCCAATTGTACACTGGCCTGGATGACTTCCTTGATTCTTTATGGCACGTTGACTTGGGAACATGATGCACACTCCATCTGGACCACCAGATGTAGCCTGGGGCCATCTGGCAAGCATCTGAAGGAGGGACCATGGTATGCTACGTGTTTGATATTGCATGGAATCACTTGGCTGAAAAATACAACAAATAATATGGGGACCTGGGATTCGAACCCAGGTCTTTCAAGCCATAACATACACGCCTTTGCCACTGGACCATTTAACGTTAGTTGTATACATAGTGGATAATAATAATAAAATATGAAAACGCGTAATATTCCAGAAAATATAAAACAAAGCGCGCAAATTATGAATGGTCCAATGGAGGAGGGCCACGTCATCATCTTCCTCGCTCAGCCCTGGTTATTTACCTGCGGATTTATATCCGCAGCTAAATGCGCATGGTCGTCCTAAAATCTATCTTAGGCCATGGAAATTAATTCCAAGCACATGGTTGTGCTCGTCTAGGCTTCCTAATCATGTCCATGTCCATCAATTGCCCTGATTTTGTCTAAAAATAAAACGCCCAAAAACACAAACCAAGAACCCTAGATTTGGCTAGGGGGTTACAGGCTATATAAACGCAATCAAATAATGCAGAAAGTTTAGAAATTGCACAAAGATCATGAATATGTCAACAATTTGTCAAAAATATGCAAGAACATGGAGTTTCAATTTCAAATGCAAGGCGGTATTTTCAGAGACTTACAGCGCTTTAGAACGTGTATGAGGATTGGTTTTGAGTTGGCTTCTCTTTAGTGGATGTCCAGCAATGGAATAGTGTTGAGATTTGGTGTTGAAACTGCCTCTAGGAGTGATTTCAGTTTCAAGCTTTTTGACAGTTTTTTCAAGTTTTCTTTGTGATTCTGCAGCCTCTAGGTCTTGAATTCGTATCCTTTGGCTTGTATATGTATGCAGCATTGGATTAGGTCAACAATTTGGACTTGAATCTTTGCACATTGATGTTTGGAGATATGATTTGATTCACCATTGATAACCTTCCAATTTGGTCCAAAATCCAATCTTTTTGCACATGGAATGGCTGATACGAGTTTGATCATGATCATGATGATAATTAAGACCTATAACAACCAAAAAGATCCTAAGTAATCAATATTTGGATTTTATTTGATTTAAATTGATTTAAAATGAATTAATTCAATAAAAAATCAAATAAAATAGAAAAATTAATAAATGGACACAAGGATGAAGCTAGGACACGTGTGGAGTGTGACAAGAACAAATCAAGTGGAAAATAATGGGCCCATTTGACAAAATTTGGAGTTTTGGGGATAGTTGACTTTTGGCAATTTTGCAAAAATGCCCAACTTCAACAGTGCATAACTTCTTCAATTTTGAACTTTTGGAGGTGTTCTTTGACTTTTTAGAAATCTTGAGATGTCCTATAAGCAACCCTTTTGGTCTAATATCATTTTGATATTCCATGCTTAAGTTATAAGCTTTGGCAAAAAAGGTGTTTTTGTTGACTTTCAAAAATAACCTATAATGTCCAAATTTGTAACTTTTGTTGAGTGCATTTCTTGATCTTGGGGTATGAATATGGATTGTAGGAAATTTCATCCTCTTCAAAATGAGATTTGGATGGGTCATTTCTCATAAAGTATGTGAAAGTTATGCTTGGTCAAAGTTGAGTTGACTTTTCCTACAAAACCCTAATTTACAACTTTTGAGTCTTGATGAATTTTGAGCAATCCTTGATGAATCATGATCAACCCTTGATCAAATGATTAAATATCCTTCAAAATGATAATGTTAACAAAAAATATTGAAGTTTGACTGTATTTGGGTCACAGTTGACTTTTTCCCTAGCACGATCGATTTTTAGACCCTTTGAGCAATTGACTGAGCAAACTTCCTCTGCAAGGCTTGAAATTTGACATGGATGAACTTGAGAACATATTAGGACATTGGGGAGCACTTGAGGTTATTTGGATGAAAGGACCTTGATGCAACACAAAACCCTAATTTGAGGTTGACTACCTTAGGAAATGATTTGACTGTCCAAATCTTGAGCCACTTGGAGATTATTCTTGTAATGTCTTGGGAAATATGAGAGGGAAAATTTTGGGGTACAACAGCTGCCCCTGTTCAATTTTCTTAAACCTGAGGATATAGATTGGCTTTCGGGCCTTTCGTGATCCGAAGGTGGAAGATGATTGAACACTAGAGTGCCCAGAAATTTGCACTCGCATGAAGTGGTATTAGCATTGTGATGTCGGAAATGGGTTACAGATGCCATTTGGAGACTGTTGGTAGATGGTATAAACTTCGACTGGAATACGAATCAGGGAGATCTTATCGGCGATCTAATTGAACCAGAGGAGGTCTTGGATTAACTTTGACTGGATCGACATCAGAAAAATCTTTAGGAATCGATTTAACTGGACCAGACAAGGTCTTGGAATAACTTCAACTGAAATACGAATCAGGGAGATCTTATCGGCAATCTGACTGAACCAGAGGAGGACTTGGATTAACTTTGACTGGATCGGCATCAGAAAAATCTTTAGGAATCAATTTAACCGGACCAGACAAGGTCTTGGAATAACTTTGACTGGATCGGCATCAGAAAAATCTTTAGGAATCGATTTAACTGGACCAGACAAGGTCTTGGATTAACTTTGACTGGATCGGCATCATAAAAATCTTTAGGAATCGATTTAACTAGAACAGACAAGGTCTTGGAATAACTTTGACTGGATCGGCATCAGAAAAATCTTTAGGAATCGATTTAACTGGACCAGACAAGGTCTTGGATTAACTTTGACTGGATCGGCATCAGAAAAATCTTTAGGAATCGATTTAACTGGACCAGACAAGGTCTTGGATTAACTTTGACTGGATCGGCATCAGAAAAATCTTTAGGAATCGATTTAACTGGACCAGACAAGGTCTTGGAATAACTTTGACTGGATCGGCATCAGAAAAATCTTTAGGAATCGATTTAACTGGACTAGACAAGGTCTTGGAATAACTTCAACTGGAATACGAATCAGGGAGATCTTATCAGCGATCTGACTGAACCAGAGGAGGTCTTTTGACATAGCTGAATATACCTTTGTACCTGGTGGAAAAAGCAACTGTACAGTTTGGACAATTTTTGTTGCCCCTGTTTCTGCTATTACCAGAAATTCATCTTTGTTTTGCATGTAAATATTCATGAGCAGCAATTAATGTCAAATGCATATATCAAAAATGAACATTGGACGTTCTTTGCAAAACAAAACAGATAAAGGAAATACAGTTTGAAAATTTCTTTGAAAACGAATTATATTGATTTTGAAGTTCGGCCTGTAAATAGGCGTTTTTGTACAAGAGGCTGGCGTCCTAGTAAGAGAACGCTGCCGAATAATAGAATTTACACAATTTGTGAAAAAACTAAACAAAACAGCTATGTGAATAATCCCACTGGGTTCCAACTCTGCTATTGCCTTTATGTCCTTGAGCATCTCATCACTTTGCTACTTGGTCGAAGGTGGATCAGATTGATTAGTTCCGTCCGAGCCTGATAGTCGATACCGAAGTCTGGATGCAAGGTGATCCAATGAGACATAGTGTTACGCTTTGATCCCTAATTTTTTCCTGGACCGCCCTTTCGGGTTTTCAGTCCACTGGGATACCCTTTTTTGCCCAAGCCGCCTTTTCAGGTTTTCGACTTGCCGGGTGTATAGATTTTTTTATTTTCATCCCTTATTTTTTCCCGAACCCTTTTGGTTCGCCGGGAAGCCCTTATTTTTGCCTAGGCCAGTCATCCTAGCGGGTCTTTGATTAGGCATAGTATCTTTTCACTATGTCTGCATTGACGGGGTGAGGAAGGTCGTCACCATCCATGGTGGTTAGAATCATAGCTCCTCCTGAGAAAATGTTCTTAACCACAAATGGCCCTTCGTAAGTAGGGGTCCACTTGCCCCTGGGATCACCTTGAGGTAAGATAATGCGCTTGATTACCAGATCCCCAACTTGATACTCTTGTCGTCTAACTTTCTTGTTAAATACCTTGATCATCCATTTTTGGTACGTCTGACCATGACAAATAGCAGTAAGTCTCTTTTCGTCGATTAGGTTCAGCTGATCAAGCCGGGTCTGAATCCAGTCATCTTCGCTAAAACCTGCATCCTTCATGATCTGAAGAGAGGGTATCTGAACTTCAATGGGAAAGATTGCCTCCATGCCATATACCAAGGAGTAGGTGTTGCCCCTGTTGACGTTCGTGCTGAGGTACGGTACCCATGGAGAGCAAATGGTAACATCTCGTGCCAGTCTTTGTATGTCATTGTCATCTTCTGCACAATCTTCTTAATGTTCTTATTAGCTGCTTCTAAAGCCCCATTCATCTTCGGCCGGTAGGGAGAAGAGTTGTGATTCTATATCTTGAATTGCTCGCAGAGCTCGGTGATCATCTTGTTGTTGAGATTGGTACCATTGTCCGTAATGATCCTTTCTGGTACACCGTATTGACAGATCAGATTGTGCTGAATAAACTGTGCCACGACGTTCTTGGTTACAGTAGCAAAGGAAGCTGCTTCAACCCACTTTGTAAAGTAATCGATTGCTACCAAGATGAACTGATGCATGTTGGACGCTGTAGGTCTGATCTCGCCGATCATATTAATGCCCCACATTGCAAAAGGCCAAGGTGCCGTCAATACGTTCAGAGGTACTGGAGGTATGTGCACCTTATCAGCGTAGACTTGGCACTTGTCACATGTCCGAGAATGCTGATAACAGTCAGCTTCCATAATGGACCAATAATATCTTGCCCGAAGGATTTTCTTTGCCATGGTGTGTCCACTGGAATGAGTTTCGAAAGTACCTTCATGTAACTCTACCTTGATCCTTTCTGCTTCATTCTTATCCACACAACGCAGTAAGGTCGAATCATGGTTATGCTTGTAAAGAATGTCATTGCTGATGAAGAACTTTGCTGCGAACCTCCTCAGAAACTTCTTGTCGTTAACAGATGCACCCTCAGGGTATTCCTGAGCTTCAAGATACCTCTTCACCTTATGATACCAGGGTTTTTCTATTACCTCTTCAGTCTCAAGATCATAACAATGTGCAGGTTCGTCCGATCTTTCAATGATAATTCGGGGAGCCTCATTGTCCCAATTGACATTGAACATAGAAGACATCGTAGCCAGCGCGTCCGCCAACTAATTCTCCTCTCTAGGGAAGTGTTCAAAGGTTATCTCCTCGAAATGGGGAAGCAATGTCAACACGTACTCCTTGTAAGGAATAATATTTGGGTGTTTCATATCCCACTCTCCTTTTAACTGACTGATCACGAGAGCGGAATCTCCGAAGACACTCAGAAACTTAATCCTTAGGTCTATTGCTGCTCGAAGACCCATGATGCACGCTTCATACTCCACCATATTGTTGGTGCAGTTGAAACATAGTCGGGCGGTAAACAGAGTATGAGAGCCTTTAGGAGATATGATCACGGCGCCAATGCCATTACCCAAAACGTTCGAAGCTCCATCAAAGTACATAGACCGTCGGAATCCTTCCTCAGGTCCTTCATCCGGTCCAGGTGTCTCACAGTCAGTTACTAGCATGATATTCTCGTCCGGGAATTCAAAGTTCATAGACTGGTAATCATCCACTGCCTGATGTGCCAAATGGTCTACCAACACACTTCCCTTGATTGCCTTTTGGGTCGTGTATTAGATGTCATACTCAGTCAAGATCATCTGCCATCTTGCTATTCTTCCGGACAGAGCAGGCTTCTCGAAGATATACTTGATTGGATCCATCTTTGATATCAATTGAGTAGTGTGAGTCAGCATATACTGTCTCAGCCGGCGAGCAGCCCATGCCAAAGTGCAGCAAGTTTTCTCGAGCAATGAGTATCGGGTCTCGCAGTCGGTAAACTTTTTGCTAAGGTAATAAATAGCATGCTCTTTTCGGCCAGACTCGTCATGCTGACCCAGCACACACCCCATTGAGTTGTCGAGTACTGTCAAGTATAAGATCAAAGGTCTTCCTTCAACTGGAGGCATCAGAATAGGTGGCTCTTGGAGATACTCTTTAATCCTTTCGAAAGCGGCCTGGCATTCATCGTTCCAACGTACTACTTGATCTTTCTTCAGTAGCTTGAAGATTGGCTCACAAGTAGTAGTCAGGTGCAAGATGAATCGGGAAATGTAATTCAGACGTCCCAGAAAGCCTCTGACTTCTTTCTCTGTTCTAGGAGCTGGCATCTCCTGTATAGCCTTCACTTTTGCAGGATCCACTTGAATACCTTTGTCGCTTACGATGAAACCCAGCAGTTTACCAGATCTCACCCCGAAGGTGCATTTGTTCGGGTTTAACCTCAGCTTGTACAACTTCAACCTGTCAAACAGCTTCTGTAGATGGTCAAGGTGTTCCTCCTCAGTTTGGGACCTTGCAATCATGTCGTCGACATATACCTCAATCTCATGATGGATCATGTCATGAAACAAAGCAACCGTGGCACGCTGATACGTTGCCCCAGCATTTTTCAACCCAAAGGGCATGACCTTGTAGCAAAAGGTACCCCACTGAGTAACAAAGGTTGTCTTCTCCATGTCTTCGGGAGCCATTTTAATCTGATTATAACCAGAGAAACCATCCATAAAGGATAATACCTTATGCTGAGCGGTGTTGTCAACCAGAACATCGATATGAGGTAGAGGGAAATCATCCTTGGGGCTCGCCCTATTCAGATCCCTGTAGTCAACACACATTCGAACCTTACCATCCTTCTTCGGCACAGGAACCACATTGGCCACCCACTGCGGGTAAGACGTAACTGCTAGAAAACCGGCATCAAACTGTTTCATAACCTCAGCCTTAATTTTCTCAAACATCTCTGGGCGCATTCGGCGGACCTTCTGTTTCACTGGAGGACAGTCTTCCTTGGTAGGCAGGCGATGAACCACAATATCAGCATCCAAACCAGGCATATCTTCGTAAGACCAGGAAAAGATCTCAACGTATTCATGCAACATCTGAATCAACCGTTGCTTCACACTAAGCTCCAGATTTGCACCGATCTTAACTTCCTTCTTGTCTATCTCAGTACCCAGATTCACTGTTTCCACTGGCTCTTCATGTGGCTGTATAGCCCTCTCTTCCTGAAGTAACAATCTTGCAAGTTCACCAGGCACTTCGCAATCATCTTCACCTTCGTCTTCGGCTAAGTTGATCGTATTTTTGAAGTCATAACTGGCAGTAGCAGAGTCGTTACCAGTGAGATCCAGAGTGATGTAGACCTGTATATGTGAGTGTGTGTAAAATAGCTATTTTGCAATATATAATAAAAGAAAAACAAGGAGCGCAAGATTTGAAATGCAAGAAACGTCCAATGCTTTTATTAATGATATATGAAAATGACACACATAAAGCCCTCACAAATGAAGCCACAGTGCCCCGGGTAAGACACCGGGCCGTAAAGTTTAAAACATTGTCTGTTACAAATTCAAAACAAAAAGTTTCATTACTGGGTGATAACAGAAACAGGCATAGAATCCTTCGTTGTCCAGTTGCTTAATCCACCATCGGTAGTAGGATAGATCCAACTGTCAATGTCAAACTCTTCATCATTGTCATCCCCGATAGCACTCACCCTTGTGTCTTGTTTAGGCTTTTCTGGTGCTCCAAACTCGATCTCCTTAGCATCAATCAAGTCATGTACCTTATTCTTCAAAACCCAACAATCATTTGTATAATGCCCCGGGATATCAGAGTGAAAAGCACAGCGGGCATTAGGGTTGTACTTTGGTGATGTTGTATTTGGATTCTTCGGGGCTTCCCTTGGAATCACTAGGTTGGTTTTCAGTAACTGTGGCAGAATCTGAGACAAAGTCATGCTGAGACAGGTGAATTTCCTTTGAGGTCTCTCGTCCTTTGACTGATTATTGTGTTGAGGAACACCAGCAGGTCTTGAAATAACAACGGCATTAGCAGCATGGCGGTGTTCCGATCTATTCTGGCTTTTCGAACGTAGACAGCACTGGACTCCTTCTTAAAAGGATTCTTCTCGGTGCTTGATGAGGCACTCTTCTGTATCTTACCGGCCTTAATACCAGCCTCAATCCTCTCACCGGTCATAATTAGCTCTGTAAACCCAGACGAAGAGCTTCCAATCAGGTGGTTGAAAAATGGACCAAACAGGGTCCCCAGAAACATATCAACTAGCTCCCGATCAGCCAAGGGTGGTTGCACTCTTCCGGCGAGGTCCCTCCACTTCTGAGCATAATCTTTGAATCATTCACCCGTTCCCATTGACATACCCTGGAATTGGGTAAGCGTGGGAGCAAGGTCAGAGTTGTATCGGTACTTCCTGTAGAAAGCAATAGCCAAATCTTCCCAACTGCGGATACTGGCGCCGTCCAATTGATAGAACCATTCAAGCTGAGTCCCTGAGAGACTGTCTTGAAAGAAGTGGATCCATAGGTTCTTATCAGCGGTGTACAGCTGAATCTTCCTTACATATGACCGGAGGTGCAGCTTCGGACAAGAAACTCTGTCATACTTAGCAAAGGCTGGTGCCTTGAACTTGTGGGGAATCACCACCCCAGATGATAGACCCAGATCACCAATGTCCAGACCAGGCACTTTTTGAACTTCCATCGCACTCAACCGGTCTTCCAGTTGTTTGTATCTATCCTCAGCCGGAGGATACTGCTCTTCGTCGAAGTCCGTCTCGTTGTCGGAGACCACAGGGCTAGGAGCCCTCCTTTCTTCTTGACTATCTTTCCCTCCGGATGAGGTGGTCAAATCAACTTCCTCCCGTAGCCTGTTTCCAAACCTGTGACCTGTGTTAAACAGGACTGTCCTCTTCTTCTTCTTCTTCTCTTTCAGAATCAGGGTCTTCAGATCTTGCTGACCCTTAGCTAGATTCATCAACAGCTCTTGAAATTGGGCATTCTGGGCCTGTAGGGCCTTGATTGCTTGCTCGGTTGAAGGTTCAGCAGACATGATGAGTGCTGAAATAAACAACGAAGAAGATAAGAGACCTGTAATGGGTACCTGTTATGGAGTGCATGGGATGAAATGCGTATGACATGATTTCAAAGACAATCGAGAGATTCAAATTTGTAAACCAGAAAGGAAACACACTTTATTAGATAAACTTTGCAATTCAAATTGTTCAAGAAATTTCCCTTAAGGCGTTACAAGGAAGGAAATACTGAAAAGTAAATAAAAACTGGAAAGGAAATAATCAAAGGACAATCAGTGCTCCCATGGTCTCTTCTTGTCGGTGCGGACATAGTCATTGAGAATTCGCTCGTTCTCCAGCTGCCTAGTCAACCTCTGGATCTTCTGCTCTTGCTCGTTAAACTTTTCTCGGTAAGCATCCTGTTCCTCTCTCAGCTGCATCCAAGACCTTTTCAGTGCCCCAATGTCAGTGGACATGTAAGGGTGGAGGATGGTAGGAAGAACACCCTCTTCGTTAGCAACTTCAACAATGATAGGCAGGACAGCTTCATATGGCATACCCAACTTCTGTGCACGGATGCGGACCCATCTGAGATATGGCTCCATTAGAAGAGAAGTCTTTGGACCCAGCTCATGTGGATCAGATCTATGAACTCTATCCCAAGCCCTTATGAATCTGCGGCGTTGCTCGTCGCTATCCCCTTGAAAATCAAAGATGATACTAGGCATGAGCAGCTCATGAGGTCCTTCTCTTCTGGCTATCCCAAATTGACGTAAGGCCAAGCATGGGTTGTAAGAAATCCCTCCATGGGTTCCTATCAGCAGAACATTGGGGTACTCCCCACATCGATCAATAATAGCCACTTCGTCCTTACCTTTGAGAGTCCAGATGATGTCATTATGAGAGAGATACATAACCCTATAAGCCCAGACCATGCCTTCTTTGTTCTTCAGCACTGATTTGGGGAGGTGCGAAATAAACCACCTCGCCAATAATGGAGCACATCACATCAAGGTTCCCCGCTTTCGGGCAGTACGAGCATAAAGCTGATGAAGAATGTCACCCAAGAGAGTGGGTACAGGATTACGAGATATGAAGATTTTCACCGCATTCACATCAACAATAGAGTCAGAGTTCAGAAACAATACCAAGCCATATATCAGAAGAGCCAGAATATCTTCGAATGCCTTGAAGTCTAGACTATCCCAGAAATAATTAGCCTTACCCACCAAGAACTTAGTCAGAAAGCCCTTTGCTCCGCTTCTAGTCTCCCAATTAGCAATTACCTCATCCTTTGTCAAATGAAGGGCTGAAGCAATCTCTTCTGGCCTAAGGATCTTCTCCCAACCAGTAAATGGGGTCTGCTCCAGAATAGAGATGTCGAGCAGATCAGAGAACTCTTCTAAGGTGGGAACCAACTGGTAGTCTTGAAAAGTAAAGCAATGGTACAGCAGATCATAGAATTAGACCAAAACACTCATCATCTTCTCGTCCAATTTGGAGGTGACCAAACTGAGAAGATACCCATGTCTTCTGATGAAGGAGGTAGTATCAGGCATCTTCGCAACCAACTCTTTAAGCATAGTGGGAACTTGGAAATTTTGATCCGGATGGTATTCCTACGCATGGGCATCATGATGACCTATAAAACAGAACAAAGATGAATCCCTCCCGTCTTTGAAATAGGTTAGTCCAATGCAAGATGTATGCAATGTTATGATGTCATGATGTCATGATAGAAAGCACATCACAAGTATCCATAAATGGCAAACATGGTAAAGGCACACAAGTCACACAGAGAGCCCTTAGAGTTCAGGCTGGCAAGGAGCTTAGGTACTACCCTCTTTCAGTTCAGTTGGTTTAAACCTTTCCTAAAAATAGTAACCGGGTTCTAGAGGATCTCAATATCATTGACTACCCTCAATCGGTGATAATTCCAGTTTAGTAACCTTTTCTTGCGGTCGGAATCATCACGAGAGTTTAGTCTCAATGAGTGTAGCATAATGCTACTGTTCTATGGCCAAGTTGGTCAAATTAAAGGTTCTAAGGTCAGTTGGTGCTTAATGACCCCTTAGATGACCCATATTCTCCTCGTTCCAACACAAGGGATATCAGTACAATCTAAAGTGCCACACCAACATAGCTACTGCTTCAACCGTATCAGTCTACGTTGTACAGTTCTCTCACAGTTTATGGCTACTTACTTAAAGGGTATCCCCAAATCCGGGTTAGGATCTATAGTAACTCCGATACAAGCCCACAAATATAAATCATACAAAGCATACAATTGAAAACACAATGATCTAATCCTAAGGTACACCTCACTTATTAATTTTCCCCAGCAGAGTCGTCAGTTCTGTGATACGGTGGGAGAGAACTGACTATTTTTTGGAATGCTGGTTCGCGTTTTGCGTTTGTTTTCGCAAAATGTCGCGGTAAATAAGAGTCGCCACCGTCTTTTATTTTATCCAACAAGGAAAGGAAAAAAGCACAGAAAAATTCATTTTTCGAGATGTTTCTCGGGTCCGGGGGGTAGATTATAGAAAGGGAAGGTGTTAGCACCCTTTCTATCCGTGGTTATCCACGGGCTCTTAGGTACTTGCTCAAAGTGTTTTCAAAAGTTTGCTTTTCTCTGTGTTTGTGGGTTTGAAAGAAGTTTTTGTTTGAAAGGTGTAAGTGCGAAAAGTTTTGTTTTGTTTTGGAAAGAGCAAGTACTTAAGAACCATCTACCTACTCGAAAAAGGAATCAATCTATACTAATATCCTTTAGACAATACTATCCCACTATTGATGAGTAGGTAGCATCGTCGTTGGAGTTTTAAGGGTCAATTCGATTAAGGGACGTGCGGTCACTAAAGCAATGTTAGGATGCCTTAGCGGTAACCCTGATGTCTTAGATCATTTTTCCGAGGCAACTGTTTCGAGGAAACTATGATCTTTGGACAAGAGGGCAATCTCTAAAACTTCCTATACTCAATGACCATGTTCGAAGGCAACCAAGTGAGGTGTACCCTAAGAGTGCGCATGTGCGAGTGTGTTGTTTCGGTTAATTTTATCTTTGTACATGTCAATGGTTATCTATGTTGATTTTAGGTTTAAACATTTGATCTTGTCATGCATTCCGTATTATCAAACATCTAACAGTTTATAAGTTGCGGAAATTAAATTGCGGAAATTAAAACTAACTATTACAAGGCGTCGGGTATTTACATCGCCAAAAACAACCCTTGAAATTAAAATGCGGAAAATAAATAAAGCGATAAAATAATTAAAGTCCTAATTAACTATTACATTCTGGGAAACAGATACAATATTGAAATTAAAATAGATCGCGTGCGAGAAAATTAAATCGGGCATATTCTAGGGTCTTGACCCTTTAATTATTAAAGAAAATATTTTTTGGTTTATTTTTGAATTAAAAAGAAATTAAATTAAACTAATTATTGAATTAATAAATTAATTAATTAATTAATAAAATATAATATTTTTGGATTTTTGAGTATTTAAAGAAATAAAATAAATTTGATCAAAGTTAGTAAAAACTAATTATCTACATTAATTTTAATTATTGCAAAAAAAAAAGAAATTAAAGTCATTCCTAATTAGACTAAATTAATTAAATTAATATTTATTTACAAAAATAAAGTGCTAAATTTAATTTTAATAAATAAAATTTATTTTTTGGTTTTTGATTTTATGAGGAAAAAGTTTTAATTGGTTAGTTTAAATAAAAATAATAATTAAACAAAACAAATAAAAAAAATGAAAAATAGAGAGAGTTAGAGATTTCGGCCTGCTTTTGGGAGGTTTGTTTAGCAATTTCAAGGCCCAATTGTGCACTGGTATGGTTGACTTCCTTGATTCTCTATGGCACGTTGACTTGGGAACATGATGCACACTCCATCTGGACCACCAGATCTAGCCTGGGGCCATCTGGCAAGCATCTGAAGGAGGGACCATGGTATGCTACGCGTTTGATATTGCATGGAATCACTTGGCTGAAAAATACAACAAATAATATGGGGACCTGGGATTCGAACCCAGGTCCTGCAAGCCATAGCATACACGCCTTTGCCACTGGACCATTTAACGTTAGTTGTATACATAGTGGATAATAATAATAAAATATGAAAACGCGTAATATTCAAGAAAATATAAAACAAAGCGCGCAAATTATGAATGGTCCAATGGGGGAAGGCCACGTCTTCATCTTCCTCGCTCAGCCCTGGTTATTTACCTGCGGATTTATATCCGCAGCTAAATGCGCATGGTCGTCCTAAAATCTATCCTAGGCCATGGAAATTAATTCCAACCACATGGTTGTGCTCGTCTAGGCTTCCTGATCATGTCCATGTCCATCAATTGCCCTGATTTTGTCTGAAAATAAAACGCCCAAAAACACAAACCAAGAACCCTAGATTCGGCTAGGGGGTTACAGGCTATATAAACGCAATCAAATAATGCCGAAAGTTTAGAAATTGCACAAAGATCATGAATATGTCAACAATTTGTCAAAAATATGCAAGAACATGGAGTTTCAATTTCAAATGCAAGGCGGTATTTTCAGAGACTTACAGCGCTTTAGAACGTGTATGAGGATTGGTTTTGAGTTGGCTTCGCTTTAGTGGATGTCCAGCAATGGAATAGCGTTGAGATTTGGTGTTGAAACTGCCTCTAGGAGTGATTTCAATTTCAAGCTTTTTGACAGTTTTTTCAAGTTTTCTTTTTGTGATTCTGCAGCCTCTAGGTCTTGAATTTGTATCCTTTGGCTTGTATATGTATGCAACATTGGATTAGGTCAACAATTTGGACTTGAATCTTTGCACATTGATGTTTGGAGATATGATTTGATTCACCATTGATAACCTTCCAATTTGGTCCAAAATCCAATCTTTTTGCACATGGAATGGCTGATACAAGTTTGATCATGATCATGATGATAATTAAGACCTATAACAACCAAAAAGATCCTAAGTAATCAATATTTGGATTTTATTTGATTTAAATTGATTTAAAATGAATTAATTCAATAAAAAATCAAATAAAATAGAAAAATTAATTAATGGACACAAGGCTGAAGCTAGGACACGTGTGGAGTGTGACAAGATCAAATCAACTGGAAAAGAATGGGCCCATTTGACAAAATTTGGAGTTTTGGGGATAGTTTATTTTTGGCAATTTTACAAAAATTCCCAACTTCAATAATGCATAACTTCTTCAATTTTTTGAACTTTTGGAGGTTTTATTTGACTTTTTAGAAAGCTTGAGATTTCCTATAACCAACCCTTTTGGTCTCATCTCATTTTGATATTCCATGCTCAAGTTATAAGCTTTGGCAAAAAAGGTGTTTTTGTTGACTTTCAAAAATGACCTATAATATCCAAATTTGTAACTTTTTGTGAGTGCATTTCTTGAACTTGGGGTATGAAGATGGATTGTAAGAAATTGAATCCTCTTCAAAATGAGCTTTTGATGGGTCATTTCTCATAAATTATGAGAAAGTTATGCTTGGTCAAAGTTGAGTTGACTTTTCCTACAAAACCCTAATTTAGCAACTTTTGAGTCTTGATGAATTTTGAGAAATCCTTGATGAATCATGATCAAACCTTGATCAAATGATTAAATATACTTCAAAATGAGAATGTTGACAAAAAAAATCTTGAAGTTTGACTGTATTTGGGTCACAGTTGACATTTTCCCTAGCATAGTCGATTTTTAGACCCTTTGAGCAATTGACTGAGCAAACTTCCTCTGCAAGGCTTGAAATTTGACATGGATGAACTTGAGAACATATTAGGACATTGGGGAGAACTTGAGGTCATTTGGATGCAAGGACCTTGATGCAACACAAAACCCTAATTTTAGGTTGACTGCCTTAGGAAATGATTTGACTGTCCAAATCTTGAGCCACTTGGAGATTATTCTTGCAATGTCTTGGGAAATATGAGAGGGGAAATTTTGGGGTACAACAAAAGTCAATTTGGACAACGAGGATCCACGGATTATCATTGAAAGATTGGACGAACCTGCGCATTGCTGTGACATTGAGACTGAAGAGGTAACAGAAAAACCGTGGTTTCATGAGTTAAAAAGGTATCTTGAAGCTCAGGAGTACCCTAAGGGTGCATCTGTTAATGACAAGAAGTTTCTGAGAAGGTTCGCGGCGATGTTCTTCATCATCAATGGCATCCTTTGTAGATGTGAAAAACACAAGAAGGGGGGTTGAATTGTAAACTTTAAATCAAATGCAGACAACACTGTATTTTTATCCTGGTTCGTTTGATCTCAAACTACTCCAATCCACCCGTCAAGGTGATTTCGCCTCTCTCCAACAAGGTCTTAATCCACTATATTCAACTGAATACAACAACTACTTTAACAACTGTTAAATCCTTCTTGAGTCTAACCACAGACCGGTTTATCTCAAGGAAATTCTCTTACAGATAATTGAACAAAAGTGTGTTTGATGTTTTCTAGTAAAACTATATATCACAATTGTGATAATACACAATATTAAGCTTAGAATAAAACTGGGTTGCTAATGCTTTTAAGTAGGCGTGGTTGAATGCTTTAGCAAATTGTATGAATGAGTTCGTTTACATAGGCGTGTATGCGTGAAGATTATTAGCCTTTTCTTTTCTCACACAGTCTTGTTTATATAGCCACAGAAGAGATACGTTGGTTGTCCATAAATCCATTTCAATGCTAATAAAGTTTTTTCCTCTTTGAGAAGATCTTTGTCTTGGAATAAAGCCGTTGGTAATAAATTTGTCTTGAATGCTTAGTAACGTTGACACTTCAGAGTCTTCTCTGCTTATGGTAATCAGAGTGTTCTTTCCTTTATGCTGACGCTTCTGAGTGCTGATGACTTGGTTAGGATCTTGATCAGAGTCAAAGTATTTTATGCGCAGATTCTGTTCATCAGGCTTCAGCGTATAGCACATGTTATTTGATCTTTTGATGCTGACATATCTTCTGATGTTGATGTTGATACTGATATTCTGATGCTGATTCCATCAGAGTTTCTGTAAATACACAACATAATTTTAAGTAGCATATATGTCTTATATAAATCTTACAATTTATTTAATCTTGTATTTTGTTATCATCAAAACTCTAACTGAGGGTTGTAGAATCAAACTATGTTCTAACAATCTCCCCCTTTTTGATGATGACAAAAACCAGATTTTTTTTTCAATTAAAATTACAGAATAAAAGGTATCAAAGATAAACAAATAACGAATAAAAGGTATCAGAGATAAGAAGATAAGGAATAGAAGATATCAGAGCAATGAAGAGAAAAACTCCCCCTGAGTTGATTACTTCCCTTTAATTCCATGAGACCTTGAGCATCAGAGCTTTACTTAATCAGAGTTCATCAGATTCATCAGATTCTTGTACCTGTAAGCTTTTCAGAAGAAAGAAATTCAAATATATCAGAATGTTTGAGACTTATGTCTCAGTAATCCGTTATTGAAAAATATCATTCTTTCTCCCCCTTTATGTCAGTTATCAAAAAGCATAAATAATCAGAGTTAAAATGATCAGAGCTAAAAAAAGCGTTTATATTAAAAACAGAAGCAATGATAAGTTCAGAACAGTGGAAAAATATTACAGACAAACATGTAAAGAAAACAAGGAAAACACAAGAAAATTCTAAGAGGGAGGTGGAAGACGTGTGAACAGAGCTTCCAACATGCTCTTGATTTGATTGCTGGTTTCCTGTTGCTGAGATACCATGTTTGCTATAGCATCAATTTTGATGTCCTGCTTATCCATTCTTTCATTCATCAGCATATCAGATCTTTTCAAGTCCTCCAGAGTCTGCCTATCAAGAGAGGAAGCTTGAGGATCTTCAGAAATAGGGTGCTTCTCATAGCTTTCTTCAATATCTTCTTCTTGAACCTGTTCTTCAGCTGGAATCATCTGTTCTTCTGACTCTTGTTGACAATATTCATACCAAGGAGCATTGTCCAGCGGGAGTACTTCTTCTTTAAGAAGCTTGCTCAGAAATGGACCTTCAATTTCCTTCAGCAGATTGCTGAAGTTCTGTTTAGCCTGTCCATAGCTCTGGTCTTGCAACTTAAAGGTTTCAACGCATACCCATCTTCTGAATTTTGTCCAGAGGAGGTCTGATACAGCAGGATCAACCAGTTCCAGACTTGCTTGTTTCAAAGAAGTGATCCACTTCTGTATTTCTGTTTCAAAGTTCAATATGCTGGAACCAACATCTGGATGTTTTGGTTTAGGGATAGCAATTTTGTTGTTTATTGCAGCAAGGCGTTCAAAGACTGTTAGATCAATGACAGTCTTGCTGTGGTCATCCGAATTTTTCTTAGGTGAGGGTGTGGGAGAGTCAGAAATTACGATTGGACTTGATGGGGAATTTTGTGGAGTTATTTCTGGTGAAGAGGGAAGTTGAGGAATATTCACAGTGGTACCACAGGGCAATTGAATGGCCAGAGGTTGTGGTTCAGGGGATTCAGAGGTTTGAGCCTCAGAGGTTTGAGTCTCAGGTTGTGGAGATTGTTCATGTTGAGGAGAGGGTGGATTAATATCTGGTTGAGGGATTTCTGGTATTGGTGAGAGGGGAGTTTCAGGTTGTGCTTCTGTGTTTGGATTTGGATTTGGATTTTCTGTTTCGGGAGCGGAAGTGTGTTGGTCTATATCAGGAAGAACTTGTGCAAGTTCTTGTTCTGGTATGGATTCAGTATTTGGATTTTGTGGTTGGGAGCGAGATCTTCTGAGGGTTAATGATTCAGAAGGGTCAAAATCAAGGTCAAAATCATCGAAAGTTTGAGGTGTTGGATTTTCAGATGGAGTTGGAATTGGAATAGATGTTGATACAGCAGTTGAATCTAAAACAGTTACAGAAGCAGGATTACCTCTTTTCTTGGGAGTCTGTTGAGATGATCCTTCTGCAGCAGCTTTTCTTTTCTTTGTCTTCTTCAGAACAACCTCTGGAGCCTTCTGCTGAAGATCTTGAATATTCAGATTTGGTGTTGTACCATCAGCTTTGCACGCATCCAAATATCTCAGAATGATTTCAGGCTTAGAGTCAATTTCTGAGAACAGAGGGAAGTTGTCCAGAGGGACTCTTCTGCTGGAGATTTCAGCAAAAGGAGTGACGCTGGGCTCCTTCTTAATGTTCTTTATCAACTTCATTTTCTTCAGATTTTTGGCATTCAGCTGCTTGCCAACAGAAGGTTCCAGAGTGTTGATTTCTTGTGCCTCTTGCAGATGATTAATCATCCTGTTCTCTGTAAGAATATCTGATATCAGTCTTCCCAAGGGTATCCAATCCCTTTTTGTACGTTCCTCTTCCCTTGTTTCTTTGACACTTGGTCTGAGATGGTTGAACAGAAGATGAGCTAGATTTATCTTGACCTTCTGAGAGATGAAATAGAGCAGAAATTGTTGATCAATGATAATGTAATCAGGAGAGCTGGTAGGCTTCATGTGGTTGAAACAGCCCAGAATGATCTTGGCCCAAATTTTGTGCTTGTCTTTCAAGTCCCTTATCTTGCTGGAGGGAAGCCCCAGCGTGAAAATTTCCCTTGCAATTAGGGCAACATCTGCACACCTTTCTGCCATATCAATGCAACGAATACCACCACCATTGTACCTTATGAGTCTTGCAATCAGGTCTTCAGTGATAACAATCTTCTTCCCCATGATGTAAGACGTAACTTGATGATTTGAAGAAGAAGCGTGAATCCAAAATTCCTTTACCAGAATAGGAAACGTTGGACCCACCAGCCTGTCAAAATACTTTTCCCAACCTTGAGCTTTAACCTCTTCAGATAAATCAAAACCATTCTCCTTAAGACTGTTGAAATCCACAATTAGTTCAGACAGAACTTCAAGATTCTTGATTGGAGTGAGAAGCGTTCTGAAAGGTACTTCATATTGTTCAGATGAAGCATTTTTCTGGGAACCTGAAGAAGGAATGCTGGAAGAAGCCATGTTCACACGAGGTTTTTGTGAAAAAGATTGAAAGGTTTTCTTGAGAAAGTAAGAATAGTGAAAACAGAAATATTCAGAGAAAATGAAGGTGAAGGTAAAACGTGTAAATGATGTGAAGTGTGTTTAAATATATTTCTAAAAAGGTTTTGAAAACATAAACGTTAAGAGAGAGAAATTAATAATGATTATTAGCATTTAATGATAGCTGATTTTAGGGGATTCGGAAAGATATTTGGAACGGTTACCCATGACATGTGTCTCAATGCATCTAATCAGCGCTTTGCCTTTTCAAAAACGTGAACGCGTGTTCAGCCTCAGAAAATGGCTGATGACTGGATGACACTTGTTTGATTGAGTGAACAGCACATTTCCATCCTTGAAATGAAGCGCTCAGATCTTCATGGATAGATTCTGATACAATCTGCACTTCTAAAATTCTGAAGGAAGATTGATCAGTAGTTCACAGAAAATAAACAAAGTTCTGAAGGTTAATATATAAAATTAAAACAATTTCATTCTGGGCAGAGCTTCATGCTGAGATGTTTCAGAATGAAGTTGAACCTATCTTCAGAAAGTGGTTTTGTGAAAATATCAGCCCATTGATGGTCTGTGTTAATAAATTTTAAATTTTAAATCCCTTTCTGAATATAGTCCCTAATAAAATGATGTTTTATTTCTATATGCTTAGCCCTAGAATGTAAAATTGGATTTTTACTTAAGCAAATAGTAGAAGTGTTGTCACAGAGGATAGGAATGTTACTCTCAAAAATCTGGAAGTCCTCAAGTTGACTTTTCATCCAGAGCATTTATGTGCTGCATCCAGCTGCTGCTATGTATTCAGCTTCTGCTGTTGATAGAGTAATTGTAGATTGTCTTTTGCTGGACCATGAGATCAGATTTTCTCCTAGAAACTGGCAGCTTCCAGAAGTGCTTTTACGTTCAAATCTGTCTCCAGCAAAATCAGCATCACAGTATCCTACTAAGCTGTAATCACTTGATTTTCTATAAAACAAACCCAGATTAGTAGTACCTTTCAGATACTTGAAAATTCGCTTAACAGTTGTTAACTGAGATTCTCTAGGATCTGATTGGAATCTAGCACAAATGCAAACACTGAATAAAATGTCAGGCCTAGAAGCTGTTAGATAAAGAAGAGAACTAATCATACCTCTGTAGACCTTCTGTTCTACCTTTTTACTTACCTCTTCTCTTTCCAGAATGCATGTGGGATGCATTGGAATCTTTGATGGCTTACATTCTGAGAGATCAAATTTCTTCAGAAGTTCTCTGACATATTTGCTCTAATGAATGTAAGTTCCTTCTAGGGTTTGATTGATCTGAATGCCCAGAAAGAATTTCAGTTCCCCCATTAGGCTCATCTCAAATTCTGCCTGCATACACTTAGCAAACTTTCTTCCCAAAGAAGGTTTAGTAGATCCAAATATGATATCATCAACATAAATCTGACATACTAAGATTTCATTCTTAACTGTCTTACAGAATAAGGTTGTGTCCACTTTCCCTCTGGTGAATTCCTTTTCTAACAGGAAGTTACTTAGTCTTTCATACCAAGCTCTGGGAGCTTGTTTCAGACCATACAGTGACTTCTTTAGTTTGAAAACATATTCTGGATTTTTTGAACTTTCAAAACCAGGGGGTTGGTGCACATATACCTCTTCTTCTATATAGCCATTTAAGAATGCACTCTTAACATCCATCTGATACAGAGTGATGCCTTTATTAACAGCAAATGAAATTAAGAGTCTGATAGATTCTAACCTGGCGACTGGAGCAAAGGTTTCTGTATAGTCTATCCCCTCTTGCTGGCTATAACCTTGTGCTACCAATCGTGCTTTGTTTCTGATGACTTCACCTTGTTCATTCAGTTTGTTTCTGAACACCCATTTTGTTCCAATGACGTTGAATCCTTTTGGTTTGGGAACAAGATCCCATACGTCATTTCTTGTGAATTGATTCAGCTCCTCTTGCATTGCTAGAATCCAGTCATTGTCCAGAAGTGCTTCATCAATTGTTGATGGTTCAATTAGAGAAACAAGTCCCATGAGGGATTCTTCAGAGTTTCTGAAGCTAGATCTTGTTCTGATTAGATCTTACTTTCTTCCTAAGATTGTTTCTTCTGGGTGATCCATGCTGCTTCTGGATGGTCTTTTCTGAATTTGATCAATAGAAGGTGTTGGATTACTTGCAGTTCCTCTTTCTGATGTTGAGGGAGTGTCTCTGTTAAGAGCTTCTGATGACTTGTCTTCAGTACCTGTGAATTCAACTTCCATACCTGCAAGTAATTCATCCTGCTTTGACTTTGGAGAGTCAAGCTTATCATCAAAACGAACACTGGTTGATTCTTCAACAATCTGTGTCTCTGTATTGTATACTATGTACCCTCTTGAGCGTTCAGAGTATCCTAACATAATACACTTTTGTGCTTTAGAGTTAAACTTGTTCAAATAATTTTTTGTATTTAAAATAAAACAAGTACATCCAAATGGATGAAAATATGAAATGTTGGGCTTTCTGTTCTTCCATAATTCATATGGAGTCTTTTCCATAATAGGTCTTATGGAGATTCTATTCTGAATGTAGCACGCTGTGTTTATTGCCTCTGCCCAGAAGATCTTAGCAACGTTAGTCTCGTTGATCATGGTTCTGGCCATTTCTTTCAATGTTCTGTTCTTTCGTTCTACAACTCCATTTTGCTGGGGAGTTCTAGGACAAGAGAAGTCATGCAGAATGCCTTTGTCATTAAAGAATGACTCAAAATCTTTGTTTTCAAACTCTCCACCATGATCACTTCTGACTTTGACGATTCTAAGATCCTTTTCATTCTAAACTTGGTTGCAGAAGGTGACAAACACAGAGTGTGACTCGTCCTTGTCTCTTAAGAACTTTACCCATGTCCATCTGCTATAGTCATCTACGATTACTAACCCATACTTCTTGCCACTGACTGAAGCAGTTTTAACTGGTCCAAATAAGTCAATGTGCAGAAGTTCTAATGGCTTAGAGGTGGAAACAACGTTTTTAGATTTGAAAGCTGGTTTTGCAAACTTGCCTTTCTGACATGATTCACACAGAGTATCTGAATTGAACTTCAGGTTAGGAAGTCCTCTGACCAGATTGAGTTTGTTAATCTGAGATATTCTTCTCATACTAACATGTCCCAATCTTTTGTGCCAGATTCATTGCTCGTTGTTAACAGACAGAAGACACTTTAAATTCTGTCTTTTCAGTTCAGAAAGTTTTATTTTATAAATGTTGTTTCTCCTCTTTCCATTAAATAGGATAGTCCCATCTTTCTGACTAACAGCTTTGCATGAATTTTGATTAAAGATTATATAATAACCGTTATCACTTAATTGACTTATGGATAACAGATTATGCATTAATCCATCTACTAATAAAACATTACTTATAGAGGGAAGATTTCCATTACCTACTGTTCCAGAGCCAATGATATTTCCCCTCTGATTGCCTCCAAAGCCTACGTGGCCTCCAGGCTTAAGTTCCAGGCTTTGGAACATATGCTTTCTTCCCGTCATGTGTCGTGAGCAGCCAGAGTCCAGGTACCATGATTGGTGTTTCTGCTTTGCTGCTAAAGATATCTGCCACATGTATTATTTTATCCTTAGGTACCCATATTTTCTTGGGTCCTGATTTGTTAGTTTTACCAAAACTCTGGTTGAATTTTGGTTTGACAGAATAATTACTACTAGTATATTTGATGTCATGTGTGTGCCCATATACAAAGTGTGAATCAAGTGAAGTGCGTTTTATAACTAAATCCATGGCATTTTTTGGTGTAGGTACCTTACCTTGGTATCCTATTCCTTTTCTACCATTTCTGCTAACTCCATAGATCATTGAAGCCATTTTGCTTCTATCTATGTTTTTAGCTAGAAACTTCTGAAAACTGTGATCATACTCCTTGATGATCTTATCAGCACTGCTGGGAGTTTCAGGGATTGTTTCCTTCTAAGAGTTTTGCAATAGATTTTCTAATTTTGAAACTTTATCTTTTAACTCAGAATTCTCCAATTTGAGTCTCTCAGTTTTATCAGAGTCAGAAGCAAGATTCCTTTTCAGGTTTCTGAATTTGACTCTGATCTACTGATATCTTTCCAGAATTTCATTAAGGCTTTCAGCTAGTTCAGCCTTAGTAAAGTTTATAACAAAGTCAGGAAATACCTCTTCTGTATCTGATTCAGAGTCTGACTCGGAAGCTTCACTGTCTTCTGTTATGTTTGCCATGAGAGCAATGTTTTCTCTTTCATCATCTGATTCTGAGTCAGCTTCAGATGTGTCAGAATCATCCCATGTAGCCATGAGACTTTTCTTCTTCTCCTTGCCAAGCTTCTTTTTGGGCTTTTCTTTCTGAAGCTTTGGGAAATCACTTTTGTAGTTTCCTTGCTCGTTACATTCATAGCAGATGATGTCTTTGTTGTTTGGCTTTCTGCTTCCTGAAGAGCCTTCAGATCTTCTGTGTCTAGAGGAGGATTCTGACCTTCTATATCTGGAGAAGGATTCATTCTGATTCTCTGATCTTCTGGGATTCCTGAACTTCCTTTGTCTCTGATTCCATAATTGGTTCACCCTTCTAGAGAGGAGAGATAGTTCATCTTCTTCTGATGAGGACCCATTAGAGGTTTCTTCTACAGCCTGCAAAACCTTGGAGTCAGATTTTCTGTTAGATTTTAAAGCTAATGGCTTACCTTGCTTTTGAGGTTCATCTGCTTCTAGCTTTATCTCGTGACTTCTGAGGGAGCTGACAAGTTCCTCCAGGGAGATTTTGTTGAGATCCTTGGCTAGCTTAAGCGCTGTGACCATTGGCCTCCACTGTTTTGGCAAGCTTCTGATGATCTTCTTAACATGATCAGTAGTAGAATGCCCTTTGTCCAGAACTTTGAGACCAGCAACCAGAATTTGAAATCATGAGAACATCGTTTCTATTGATTCACTTTCTTCCATCTTAAATGCCTCGTACTTCTGAATGAGCGCAAGAGCTTTGGTTTCTTTGACTTGAATGTTGCCTTCATGCGTCATTCTCAGAGAGTCAAACATATTCTTTGCAGTGTCTCTGTTTGATATCTTTTCATATTCAGAATAAGAGATGGCGCTGAGAAGAATTGTTCTGGCCTTGTGATGATTTCTAAAATCACGCTTTTGCTAATCAGACATTTCTTTCCTGTCAATCTTCTGACCACTTCCATCCACTGGGTGCATGTATCCATCAGTCACCATGTCCCACAGATCAGCATCATGGGCCAGAAAGAAGCTTTCAATTCTGTCTTTCCAGTAGTCAAAGTTCTCTCCATCAAAGACTGGAGGTTTGCCACTGAATCTGTCTCTTTCTTCATTGTTGTCATTGCTGATGTTTTGATGTGGTCCTGCCATTGTGTTTTTCTGACACTGGATCTTGAACTGACACGGTTAAGTGTTTTAAGCTCAGAACCAGGCGCTCTGATGCCAATTGAAGATGTGAAAAACACAAGAAGGGGGGTTGAATTGTAAAACTTTAAATCAAATGCAGACAACACTGTATTTTTATCCTGGTTCGTTTGATCTCAAACTACTCCAGTCCACCCGTCAAGGTGATTTCGCCTCTCTCCAACGAGGTCTTAATCCACTATATTCAACTGAATACAACAACTACTTTAACAACTGTTAAAGCCTTCTTGAGTCTAACCACAGACCGGTTTATCTCAAGGAAATTCTCTTACAGATAATTGAACAAAAGTGTGTTTGATGTTTTCTAGTAAAACTATATATCACAACTGTGATAATACACAATAATAAGCTTAAAATAAAAATGGGTTGCTAATGCTTTTGAGTAGGCGTGGTTGAATGCTTTAGCAAATTGTATGAATGAGTTCGTTTACGTAGGCGTGTATGCGTGAAGATTATTAGACTTTTCTTTTCTCACACAGTCTTGTTTATATAGCCACAGAAGAGATACATTGGTTGTCCATAAATCCATTTCAATGCTAATAACGTTCTTTCCTCTTTGAGAAGATCTTTGTCTTGGAATAAAGTCGTTGGTAATAAATTTGTCTTGAATGCTTAGTAACATTGACACTTCAGAGTCTTCTCTGCTTATGGTAATCAGAGTGTTCTTTCCTTTATGCTGACGCTTCTGAGTGCTGATGACTTGGTTAGAGTCAGAGTATTTTATGCACAAATTTTGTTCATCAGGCTTCAGCGTATAGCACATGTTATTTGATCTTCTGATGCTGACATATCTTCTGATGCTGATGTTGATACTGATATTCTGATGCTGATTCCATCAGAGTTTCTGTAAATACACAACATAATTTTAAGTAGCATATATCTCTTATATAAATCTTACAATTTATTTAATCTTGTATTTTGTTATCATCAAAACTCTAACTGATGGTTGTAGAATCAAACTATGTTCTAACATCCTTTACAAGTGTAACTATGATTCAACCTTACTGCGATGTGTGGATAAGAACAAAGCAGAAAAGATCATGGTTGAGTTACATGAAGGTACTTTCAGAACTCATTCCAGTGGACACACCATGGAAAAGAAAATCCTTCGGGAAGGATAGTATTGGTCCACAATGGAAGCTGACTGTTATCAGCATTCTCGGACATGTCACAAGTGTCAAGTCTATGCTGATAAGGTGCATATACCTCTAGTACCTCTGAACGTCTTGACGGAACCCTGGCCTTTTGTAATGCGGGGCATTGATATGATCGGCGAGATCAGACCTACGGCATCGAACAGGCATCGTTTCATCCTGGTAGCAATAGATTACTTTACGAAATGGGTTGAAGCAGCTTCCTTTTCTACTGTAACCAAGAACGTCGTGGCACAGTTCATTCGGCATAATCTGATCTGTCGATATGGTATACCAGAGAGGATCATTACGGACAATGGTACCAATCTCAACAACAAGATGATTTCCGAGCTCTGCGAGTAATTCAAGATACAGCATCATAACTCTTCTCCCTACCGGCCGAAGATGAATGGGGTTGTCGAAGTGGCTAATAAGAATATTAAGAAGATTGTGCAGAAGATGACAGTTACATACAAAGACTGGCACGAGATGTTACCATTTTCTCATCATGGGTATCGTACCTCAGTACAGACGTCAACAGGGGCAACACCCTATTCCTTGGTTTATGGCATGGAGGCAGTCTTGCCCATTGAAGTTCAGATACCCTCTCTTCGGATCATGAAGGATGCAGGTTTGAGTGAAGATGACTGGATTCAGACCCGGCTTGATCAGCTGAACCTAATCGACGAAAAGAGACTTACTGCTATTTGTCATGGTCAGACGTATCAAAAACGGATGATCAAGGCATTTAACAAGAAAGTCAGACGACAAGAGTATCAAGTTGGGGATCTGGTAATCAAGCGCATTATCTTACCTCAAGGTGATCCCAGGGGTAAATGGACCCCTACTTACGAAGGGCCATTTGTGGTTAAGAACATTTTCTCAGGAGGGGCTATGATTCTAACCACCATGGATGGTGACGACCTTCCTCACCCCGTCAATGCAGACATAGTGAAAAGATACTACGCATAATCAAAGACCCGCTAGCTTGACTGGCCTAGGCAAAAATAAGGGCTTCCCAGTGAACCAAAAGGGTTCGAGCAAAAATAAGGGACCAAAATAAAAAAAATCTATACACCCGGCAAGTCGAAAACCTGAAAAGGCGGCTTGGGAAAAAAAGGGTATCCCAGTGGACTGAAAACCCAAAAGGGCGGTCCAGGCAAAAATTAGGGATCAAAGCGTAACACTATGTCTCATTGGATCACCTTGCATCCAGACTTCGATATCAACCATCAAGCTCGGACGACACTAATCAATCTGATCTACCTTCAACCAAGTAGCAAAGTGATGAGATGCTCGAGGACATAAAGGCAATAGTAGAATTGGAACCCAGTGGGATTGTTCACATAGCTGTTTTGTTTTTCACAATTTGTGCAAATTCTATCTGCTCGGCGGCGTTCTCTTACTGGAACGTCAACCTCTTGTACAAAAGCGCCTATTTACAGGCCAAACTTCAAAATCAATACAATTCATTTTCAAAGAAATTTCAAATTGTTCTTCTTTATCTGTTTTGTTTTGCAAAGAACGTCCAATGTTCATTTTTGATATATGCATTTGACATTAATTGCTGCTCATAAATGTTTACATGCGAAACAAAAATGATTACTGGTAATATCAGAAACAGGGGTAAATAAGAATTATTCAAGCTGTATAGTTGCTTTGTCCACAAGGTACAAAGGTAGATTCAACTGAAGAATATGGCTAAGATACCTTCACTCCCCGCAGAGTAAGACAGTAATGGTAGCTCTCCCCTGACTGGGACTTGCAACTATGAACGAATCAGCAATGCTCTCCCCAAGCAGAGTTGATCTACCATCAATACTAAAAAGGCTTGATATCCCCGACAGTCTTAATATTCCCTAGCGGAGTATAAGAATGTTCCCCGGTTGAATACAAGATACCCCCAGTGGAGTTAAATTTTTCCCAGCGCAGTCTGAAAAAGCTTCCCCAACGGAGTTGAAGCATCATCCCCAGTAGACTCCGGAAGTTTAGCCCCAGCGGAGTACAAAATAAATCTCCCCAGCCGAGTTCAAAGGATCTTTCCCAGTAGAATTCAGAGGATTATCCCCACAAAAGTCTAACAGGTTACCCCCAGAGAAGTCACAACCGAAGATCATCCTCAGCGGAATTCTTTCCTATCACAAACAGGAATTCAATCCCCAACAGGATTCAATATCACCAGCAACGATAATACATCCCGACGGAATTTATCAGTGGAATCTTCAGCAGAATATCTCGTCCCCACAGAGTAATCTCCTCATCAGTTCATTCCCCCAACAGAGTTATCTTCTCCTGCAGGTTTATTCTCGCAATTACCTTCGTTCACCATCCCTAGCGGAAACGAAGAATCCAGCTCTATTCTTCAACAGCTATCCGGGATTTATTTTCCCCAGCTAAAACATCACATTTTCATACATCATGAAACATGCATATACGCATCATACCACATAATCTCATTTATTTTGAGAGCATCATTGCTTGATATATATCATGCATTTCATACATCATGATATTGCATATGACTGACTCTTTACCTTTTCAGGGAAAGACGAATCAGTAAACACCGTTGACTACTCATATGACCTGGTAGTCCCCTCAAAATAAAAACTACATCTATGGAAGACTTTCGTCTGGTTCAGTTAAATCGACCCTAAGATTTTTCTGATTCTTATCCAGTCAAAGTTAATCCAAGACCTTCTCTGGTACAGTCAGATCGACCCTAAGATCTCCCTGATAAGTATTCCAATTGAATATATTCCAAGACTTTCGTCTGGTTCAGTTAAATCGACCCTAAGATTTTTCTGATTCTTATCCAGTCAAAGTTAATCCAAGACCTTCTCTAGTTCAGTCAGATCGACCCTAAGATCTCCCTGATTCGTATTCCAGTTGAAGATATTCCAAGACTTTCGTCTGGTTCAGTTAAATCGACCCTAAGATTTTTTTTATTCTTATCCAGTCAAAGTTAATCCAAGACCTTCTCTGGTTCAGTCAGATCGACCCTAAGATCTCCCTGATTCGTATTCCAGTTGAAGATATTCCAAGACTTTCGTCTGGTTCAGTTAAATCGACCCTAAGATTTTTCTGATTCTTATCCAGTCAAAGTTAATCCAAGACCTTCTCTGGTTCAGTCCGATCGACCCTAAGATCTCCCTGATTCGTATTCTAGTTGAAGATATTCCAAGACTTTCGTCTGGTTCAGTTAAATCGACCCTAAGATTTTTCTGATTCTTATCCAGTCAAAGTTAATCCAAGACCTTCTCTGGTTCAGTCAGATCGACCCTAAGATATCCCTGATTCGTATTACAGTTGAAGATATTCCAAGACTTTCGTCTGGTTCAGTTAAATCGACCCTAAGATTTTTCTGATTCTTATCCAGTCAAAGTTAATCTAAGACCTTCTCTGGTTCAGTTAGGTCGACGCTAATATCTCCCTGATTCCTATTCCAGTCGAAGTTCAGACCTCCTATCAACAGTCTCCAAATGGCATCCGTAAGCCCATTCCCGACATCACATGGCTGATACCACTTCATGCGAGTGCAAATTTCTGGGCACTCTAGTGTTCAATCATCTTCCACCTTCGGATCACGAAAGGCACGAAAGCCAATATATATCCTCAGGTTTAGGAAGATTGAACAGGGGAAGCTGTTGTACCCCAAAAGTTTCCCTCTCATATCTCTTAAAACATTGCAAGAAAAATTTCCAAGTGGCTCAAGATTGCTCAAGAGTTGGACAGTCAAGCTATCTCCTAAGGCAGTCAACCATAAATTAGGGTTTTGTGTTGCATCAGGATCCTCGAGTTCAAATGACCTCAAGTGCTCCCCAATGTCCTAATATGCTCTCAAGATCATCCATGCCAAATTTCAAGCCTTGCAGAGGATGTTTTCTCAGTCAATTGCTCAAAAGGTCCAAAAATCGATTGTGCTAGGACAAAAGTCAACTGTGACCTACAAACAGTCAAACCTCAAGTTTTTTTGTCAACATTCTCATTTTGAAGGATATTTCATCATTTGATCAAGGGTTGATCATGATTCATCAAGGATTGCTCAAAATTCATCAAGACTCAAAAGTTGCTAAATTAGGGTTTTGTAGGAAAAGTCAACTCAACTTTGACCAAGAATAACTTTCTCCTTCTTTATGAGAGATGACCCATCCAAAGCTCATTTTGAAGAGGATGAAATTTACTACAATCCATCTTCATACCCCAAGATCAGAAAATGTACTCACAAGAAGTTATAAATTTGGACATTATAGGTCATTTTTGAAAGTCAACAAAAACACCTTTTTTTGCCAAAGCTTATAACTTGAGCATGGAATATCAAAATGAGATGAGACAAAAAGGGTTGGTTAGAGAACATCTCAAGTTTCTAAAAAGTCCAAAAACACTTCCAAAAGTTCAAAATTGAAGAAGTTATGCACTGTTGAAGTTGGGCATTTTTGCAAAATTGCCAAAAGTCAACTATCCCCAAAACTTCAAATTTTGTCAAATGGGCCCATTCTTTTCCACTTGATTTGGACTTGCCACATTCCACACGTGTCCTAGCTTCAGCCTTGTGTCCATTTATCAATTTTATTATTTTATTTGATTTTTTATTGAATTATTTCATTTTAAATCAAATAAAATCCCAAAACTTGATTACATGAGATCTTTTTCTATTTTCAGGACTTAATCATCATCAATGTCATGATCAAATTCGTATCAATCATTCCATGTGCAAAAAGATTGGATTTTTGGCAAATTAAGCAAGTTTTCAATGGAGGATCAAATCAAATCTCAAAGTATTGATGTGCAAAGATTCAAGACCAATTTGTTGACCTAATACATTGCAGCATACATATACAATCCAAGGCACACGAATTTGAGACCTAGAGGCTACAAGAACACCAAGAACCAAACTTGAAAAATTAACAAAAAAGTGCAAAACTGAAATCATCCTTGGAGGCAAATTCAGAAGAAAAACTCCACACTAATCAATTGTTGGACCATCCCTGAGTCAGAACCAACCGCTAGCAAGCTCTCACATGCCCTCAAACGCACTGTAAGTGATACGCGGCCCCCCTCTGAATTTGATGTTAGAACAATGTTTGAATCTAGTACCCTATATTTAAGTTTTGATGATAACAAAGTGAAAAGATATAGTAGTTAAATATTTCATGATTGAATTATATGCTGCCTAAAATTACTATGCTCTGACTTGCAGATATGCTGATTAAAATAAGCAAGATCACGTTCTCAGCATCAGAATATGTTTTCATACACCAGCATCAGAAGTTGCTGAATCAGAACGTCAAGATCAGATGATCAACGCTTGCACATGCTGAAGCTTGATGAACAGAACTGCGCGTAAAACACTCTGATACAGAATCAAATAGTTCATCAGCAGCGAAGCAGAATCAGAATGAGCCAAGCCAGATCGTGCATTGAAGAAGCAACGGTACTGTGCATTGAACGCTAATCAATTCTAACGGCCTCATTCCAGACAAGATCTGCTCAAAAAGGAAAGCTTGTTAATAGCATTGAATCAAGAATATTTGCATCAACGTTCATCTTCTCAAGTGCTATATAAACCAAGCTTCGAAGATTATCATGGCTAATGCTTCCAAACTCTCTACACGCACAAAGCTGAACATAATCTTCATCTACCAGTTTTGCTAAACCAACAAACTCTGATACTCCATTAGCGTTTAGCATTCCAAGTTTCTAAGCTTCATTTGTGTAAACATCACAGTTGTGATATAGTTTTTGTAGAAAACATTCACACACATTTGCTTATACCTTTGTAAGAAAGTGTTGCCTTGACAAACCGGATTGTGGTTTGAATCAAGAAGGTTTTAGAAGTTGCTAAAGCAGATTTGTATTCAATTGAATATAGTGAATTAAGACCTCGTTGGAGAGAGGCAAAATCACCTTGACGGGTGGACTGGAGTAGTTTGAGATCAAACGAACCAGGATAAAAATACCTTGTCATTTGCTTTAAGATTCCAGTTTTACAATTCAACCCCCCTTCTTGTGTTTTTCACCCCTTCAATTGGCATCAGAGCGCCTGGTTCTGAGCTAAAACACTTAACCGTGTCAGTACAAGATCCAGCGTCAGAAAAACACAATGGCAGGAAACAACTCTCATTTCAGCAATGACAACAATGAGGATAGAGACAGATTCAGCGGCAAACCTCCAGTCTTTGATGGAGAAAACTTTGACTACTGGAAAGACAGAATTGAAAGCTTCTTTCTAGCACATGATGCTGATCTGTGGGATATGGTGACAGATGGATACACGCACCCTGTGAATGCAACTGGTCAGAAGATTGAAAGAAAATCAATGACTGATCAACAAAAGCGTGATTTCAAGAATCACCATAAGGCCAGAACCATCCTCCTCAGTGCCATCTCATATACTGAGTATGAGAAGATCTCCAACAGAGACACAGCTAAGAACATCTTTGATTCTCTCAGAATGACGCATGAGGGCAACGTTTAAGTCAAAGAAACAAAAGCTCTGGCGCTCATTCAGAAGTATGAGGCGTTTAAAATGGAAGAATCTGAATCCATTGAAACTATGTTCTCTAGATTCCAGATTCTGGTAGCTGGTCTCAAAGTTCTGGACAAAGGATACTCTACTGCTGACCATGTCAAGAAAATAATCAGAAGTTTACCCAAGCAGTGGAGGCCTATGGTTACTGCTCTGAAGCTGGCGAAAGATCTCAACAAAATCACTCTGGAGGAACTTATAAGCTCCCTCAGAAGTCATGAGATAGAGCTGGAAGCTGACGAGCCTCAGAAGCAAGGTAAGCCTATAGCTTTAAAATCTAACAGAAAATCTGAATCTAAAGTTTTGCAGGCAGTTGAAGAAACATCTGATGGATCCTCATCAGAAGAAGACGAGCTTTCCCTTCTCTCCAGAAGAGTAAATCAACTGTGGAAGCAAAGACAAAGGAAGTTCAGGAATCCCAGAAGATCTGATCAGAACGAGTCTTCTTCAAGATACAGAAGGACAGATTCTTCCTCTGGATACAGAAGATCTGAAGGCTCCTCTGGTAGCAAGAAGCCAAATACAAAAGACATCATCTGCTACGAGTGCAATGAGCAAGGACACTACAAGAGTGACTGTCCAAAGCTTCAGAGGGAAAAGCCCAAAAAGAAGTTTGGAAGAGAGAAGAAGAAAAGTCTCATGGCCACATGGGATGACTCTGACTCGTCTGAAGCTGACTCAGAATCAGATGATGAAAGGGCGAACATAGCGCTCATGGCTAGCATTCCAGATGACAGTGAAGCTTCTGACTCAGACTCAGAATCAGACACAGAAGAGGTATTTCCTAACTTCGCTGTTAATTTTACAAAGGCTGAACTTGCTGAAAGCCTCAATGAAATCCTGGAACGTTATCAGCAGATTAGAGCTAAATTCAGAGACCTGAAAAGGACTCTTGAATCTGACTCTAATAAGTCTGAGAGTCTCAAATTGGAAAACTCTGAGCTGAGAGATAAAATTTTAAAATTAGAAAACTCTTTACAAAACTCTCAGAAGGTACCAATTTCTGAAACTCCCAGCAACGCTGATGAGATCATCAAGGAGTATGATCATAGCTTCCAGAAGTTCCTTGCTAAAAGCATAGATAGAAGCAGAATGGCTTCAATGATCTATGGAGTTAGCAGAAACGGCAGGAAAGGAATAGGATACCAAGGTAAGGTTCCTACACCTAAGAATGTCATGGATTTAGTTATTAAACACACTCCTCTAAATTCACACTTTGTGTATGGTCACACACATGACATCAAATATACTAGTAGTAATCACTTTGTGAAACCAAAATTCAACCAGAGTTTTGGTAAAACTAACAAATCAGGACCCAAGAAGATCTGGGTACCTAAGGATAAAATAATACATGTTGCAGATATCTTTAGCAGCAAGTCAGAAACACCAGTCATGGTACCTGGACTCTGGCTGCTCACGACACATGACGGGAAGAAGGCATATGTTCCAAAGCCTGGAACTTAAGCCTGGAGGCCACGTTGGCTTTGGAGGCAATCAGAGGGGAAAGATAATTGGCTCTGGAACTGTAGGTAACGGAAATCTTCCCTCTATTAATAATGTTCTGCTTGTTGATGGATTGATGCATAACCTGTTATCCATAAGTCAATTAAGTGATAACGGTTATGATATAATCTTTAATCAAAAATCATTTAAAGCTGTTAGTCAGAAAGATGGGACTATCCTATTTAATGGTAAGAGGAAAAACAACATTTACAAAATCAAACTTTCTGAACTAAAGAGTCAGAACGTAAAATGTCTTCTGTCTGTTAACAACGAGCAGTGGATCTGGCACAGAAGATTGGGGCATGTTAGTATGAGAAGAATATCTCAGATTAACAAACTCAATCTGGTCAGAGGACTTCCAAATTTGAAGTTCAATTCAGATGCTCTGTGTGAAGCATGTCAGAAAGGCAAATTTGCAAAACCTTCTTTTAAATCCAAAAATGTTGTTTCTACCTCTAAGCCATTAGAACTTCTGCACATTGACTTATTTGGACCAGTTAAGACTGCTTCTGTCAGTGGCAAGAAGTATGGGTTAGTAATCGTAGATGACTATAGCAGATGGACATGGGTAAAGTTCTTAAGACACAAGGACGAGTCACACTCTGTGTTTGTTACCTTCTGTAACCAAGTTCAGAATGAAAAAGATCTTAGAATCGTTAAAGTCAGAAGTGATCATGGTGGAGAATTTGAAAATAAAGATTTTGAGTCATTCTTTAATGACAAAGGCATTCTGCATGATTTCTCTTGTCCTAGAACTCCCCAACAAAATGGAGTTGTAGAACGAAAGAACAGAACATTGCAAGAAATGGCCAGAACCATGATCAACGAGACAAACGTTGCTAAGACTTTCTGGGCAGAGGCAATAAACACAGCGTGCTACATTCAGAATAGAATCTCAATAAGACCTATTCTGGAAAAGACTCCATATGAATTGTGGAAGAACAGAAAGCCCAACATTTCGTATTTTCATCCATTTGGATGTACTTGCTATATGTTAAACACTAAGAATTATTTGAACAAGTTTGATTCTAAGGCACAGAAGTGTATTATGTTAGGATACTCTGAACGCTCAAGAGGGTACAGAGTATACAATACAGAAACACAGATTGTGGAAGAATCAATCAGTGTTCGTTTTGATGACAAGCTTGACTCTGAAAAGTCAAAGCAGAATGAAAATCTTGCAGGTATAGAAATTGAATTTGCAGGTTCTGAAGACAAGTCATCAGAAGCTCTCAACACAGACATTCCTTCAACGTCTGAAAGAAGCAATGCTAGAAATCCGTCATCTGCTGCTGATCAACCTCAGAAGAGAGTACCCAGAAGCAGTTTGGATCACCCAGAAGAGACTATTCTAGGAAGAAAGGAAGATCCAATCAGAACAAGAGCAAGCTTCAGAAACTCTGAAGAAACTCTTATGGGACTTGTGTCTCTGATTGAACCTTCTTCTATTGATGAAGCACTTCTGGACAATGACTGGATTCTGGCAATGCAAGAAGAGCTGAATCAATTCACCAGAAACGACGTATGGGATCTCGTTCCAAGACCAAAAGGATTCAACGTCATTGGAACAAGATGGGTGTTCAGAAACAAGCTCAATGAACAAGGTGAAGTCGTCAGAAACAAGGCACGACTGGTTGCACAAGGTTATAGTCAGCAAGAGGGGATAGACTATACAGAAACCTTTGCCCCAGTCGCCAGGTTAGAATCTATCAGACTCTTAATCTCATTTGCTGTTAATAGAGGCATCACTCTGTATCAGATGGATGTCAAAAGTGCATTCTTAAATGGTTATATAGAAGAAGAAGTTTATGTTCACCAACCCCCAGGTTTTGAAAATACAAAACATCCAGAACATGTTTTCAAACTGAAAAAGTCACTGTATGGTCTGAAACAAGCTCCCAGAGCTTGGTATGAAAGGCTAAGTAACTTTCTGCTTGAAAATGAATTCACCAGAGGGAAAGTGGACACTACTCTATTCTGTAAAACAGTTAAGAGTGACATTTTAGTCTGTCAAATTTATGTTGATGATATAATCTTTGGTTCTACTAATCCTTCTCTTGGAAGAAAATTTGCTAAGTGTATGCAGGCAGAATTTGAGATGAGCCTCATGGGGGAACTGAAATTCTTTCTAGGAATTCAGATTAATCAAACTCCAGAGGGAACTTACATTCATCAGAGCAAATACATCAGAGATCTTCTGAAGAAATTTGACCTCTCAGAATGTAAGCCATCAAAGATTCCAATGCATCCCACGTGCATTCTGGAAAGAGAAGAGGTAAGCAAAAGCGTAGAACAGAAAGTCTACAGAGGTATGATTGGTTCTCTCCTTTATCTGACTGCTTCAAGACTTGATATTTTATTCAGCGTATGTATTTGTGCTAGATTCCAATCAGATCCTAGAGAATCTCACTTAACAGCTGTTAAGCGAATTTTCAAGTATCTGAAAGGTACTACTAATCTGGGTCTGTTTTATAGAAAATCTAGTGATTACAGCTTAGTAGGCTACTGTGATGCTGATTTTGCTGGAGACAGAGTGGAACGCAAAAGTACTTCTGGAAGCTGCCAGTTTCTGGGAGAAAATCTGATCTCGTGGTCCAGCAAAAGCCAATCAACTATTGCTCTGTCAACAGCAGAAGCTGAGTACATAGCAGCAGCTGGATGCAGCACACAGATGCTCTGGATGAAAAGTCAGCTTGAAGACTTCCAGATTTTTGAGAGTAACATTCCTATTCTTTGTGATAATACTTCTGCTATTTGCTTAAGTAAGAATCCTATTTTACATTCTAGAGCTAAGCATATAGAAATAAAACATCATTTCATTAGGGACTATATTCAGAAAGGTATTTTAAACTTGAAATTTATAGATACAGACCATCAATGGGCTGATATCTTTACTAAACCCCTTTCAGAAGATAGGTTTAATTTCATTCTGAAACATCTCAGCATGAAAGTATGCCCAGAATGAAAATGTTTTAATTCCATGTATTTATCTTCAGAATGTAATTATATCACTGTGAACTTCTGATCAATCTTCTTTCAGAAAGATAGAACATGCAGATTGTATCAGATGCAAGTCTAAAGATCTGAGAGTCTAATCTCAAATACAGACGTGTTGATCACTACATCAAACAAGTGTCATCCAATCATCAGCAAATCCCTGAAGCAGAACGCGTGCACGCTTCTGAGAAAGGAAAGCGCTGATTGGGTGCATTGAGACACATGTCTGGTAACCGTTTTTAAGTATCTTTCTCAAATCCCCCAAAATCAGCAAGCATTTAATGCAAAAGTAATCACGCTTGTTAATGGCAATCATTATTTTTTTCTCTCTCTTAAAAACGTTTAATTTTTCAAAATAATTTTTGAAATCTTTATTTAAGCACATTATTCTTCAATCTTATTCTTTACGCTTTCTCATAATCTCTTAAGTATTCTCTGCATATTTCTGAGTTATCTTCTTAAAGCTTTTTCTCAAATCATTCTCAAGCCTTTTTTGTGTGAGAACAATGGCATCCTCCAGCATTCCTGCAGGTAATCAGAAGAAAGAAACCTCTGAGCAGTATCAGGTGCCTACCAGAACTCTTCTCACACCGGTAAAGAATCTTGAGGTTCTCTCTGAATTAATCATCGATTTCGAAAGTTTGAAGGATAATGGATTTGACCTAACTGAGGAAGTTAGGGCTCAAAAGTGGGAGAGGTATTTCGATAGGTTGGTTGGACCAACTTTCCCAGAGCTTGTCAAGGAATTTTGGATTCACGCCAAGATTCATAAACATCTAGTCATCTCTTCTGTCATGGGAAAGAAGATAATAATTTCTGAAGACCTCATTGCTAGGTTAATTGGTCAAAGTGGTGGTGGAGTCCGTTGTGTGGACATGGCTGATAGATGCCCTGATATAGGTGTGGTAGCAAACTGCATTTTCACTCTTGGTTTTCCCAGCAGCAAAATTAAGGATCTGAAGGATCACTGCAGAGTGTGGGCCAAGATTGTTCTGGGCTGTTTCAATCACAGGAAGCCAACAAGCTCTCCTGATTATATAAACGTGGATCAGCAATTTCTGATCTACTTTATTGATCAGAAGGTGAAGATAAATCTGGCACACTTCCTGTTCAACCATCTGAAGGCTAGTGTAAAAGAGACTAGAGAAGAAGAAAGGACCAAAAGGGACTGGATACCGTTTGGGAGGCTCATATCAGATATTCTGACAGAGAATAAGCTGATAGATTATCTGAGCGAAGCTAAAGTGCTGGGCAATTTTGAACCAACTGTTGGAAAACCGCTGAACGCTAAGAACCTGAAGAAGATGAAGCTGATAGAAAATATCAGGAAGGAACCCAGAGCTTCTTCAACTGCTGACATCTCCAGAAGAAGAGTGCCTCTGAGTAATTTCCCAAGTTTTTCTGAAATGGAATCCCAACCTGATATGTTTCCCAAGTATCCAGATTCATACAAGGAAGAAGATGCAGGTTCAAAGCTGAAGATCAAAGATCTGAGTCAAGTTCAACCTGAAGTGACTCAGAAGAAGACAAAGAAGAGGAAAGCAGAAGGATCATCTCATCAGACTCCAAAGAAACGAGGTAATACATCTGCTGCTCCTATTTCAATTTCATCTACTATTCCAACATCTGCTGCCCCTCCTCAAACCTCTCACAGAATATCCATCCCAATCCCTTCTATTGATGAAACCATACCAGAAGACCCTTCTGAGGCCTTACTACTCAGAAGAACCAGAATTAAAATTCCCATTAAAATTACCAAACAACCAACTGTTTCCACAACACCAGCACTTGATAGAGTGCTAGCTGATATTGAGCGTGAACATGCTTCTGTTCAACCTCACTCTGAACCACCAAATATTCCTCCTCCACAACCTGAACCAGAAATTCAACCTGAACCAGAAATACAACCAGAACATCAACCAGAACCAGAACCACAATCTCAACAACCAATCACAGAAGAACCTCTGATCCCTGAGCAATCAGAGATTCCACCTCCTCAACCAGAAAACAATCCACCCTCACCACAACCAGAGTTTCAACGCTATGAAACCCCATCTCCTCATCATTCTGATCCCCACTCACCTCAACCTTCACCGCTGGCAATCCAGTTGCCATGTGGAACCACCATTGTCAGACCCCAGTTACCATCATCAGAGGAATCAACACCTCCAAAAACTCCAACCACTCCAATAGATATATCCTCTGACTCTGATAACCATCCACCAAAACAAACAGCACCTCAGCAAACCTCTGAAAATCAATCCTCTGAAAACCCCAGCAAAATCTTCATTGACTTAACAAGTCTTGAACGTCTTGCTGATTTAAGACACAAATTGGCCATTCCCAAACCAAAGCAACTAGATGTTGGCTCTGGTATTTTGGACTTTGAAACAGGTATGCTGCAATGGATTGCTTCGCTGAAGCAAGTTTGTCCGGGGATGATCGACCCAGCTGCTTCTGATCAGCTCTGGTCACAGTTCAGAGTATGGGTACGTACTGAAGCACTCAAGCTGCAGGACGTCAACTACGAGCAGGCTCAACAGAACTTTAGCATGCTGCTGAAGGAAGTTGAGAGTCAGCTGCCTCAAGAAGTGGTGCTCCCTCTGGACAGTGAATCCTGGTCTGAGAAAGAGCAAGCTGCACAGGTGCAACCATCAGAAGAAGACAAGACTCTTCAGGAAGAAAATCCAGCAGAAGATATAGCTGAAAGTTCTGAGAAACTTCCTCCTGCTGAAAGTTCTCAAGCTGCCTTGGACAGGCAGGCTCTGGAAGAACTAAGGCTGAATGACTTGCGTCTACAGCAGCGGATGGAAGAGAATGATCAGAAGATGGAAGCAAGAATGAATGCTCAGGACAGCAAGATTGATACTGTTGTCACCATGGTTCAGAAGCAGAATGAAACTTCTGAAAAGATTCAAGCAATGCTGGAAAGCCTGTTCTCACGCATGCCCCCACAACCTTGAAATTTTTTTTCATGCATGACATTCTCTATATTTTCTTCATTTTCTGATGTACTTTTGACTATGTTTTGACTATGTTTTGACTATGTGTGTGTAATGTTCTTTTGCTCTGAACTATTTTAATATAACTTGTTTTTCTGATCTAAATTGTTTTAGCAAATCACTAACACTTTTTGATTGCTGACAAAAAGGGGGAGAACAAGAATGATATTTAAAATCAATAACGGCTAACTAGACAGAAACTCTCAAACATTCTAACTCTATTACTTGAAATGTTTTTCTGTTTTGTTGTTAAGTCTACAGGCACAAGGAAGCTCCGAACACTATGAAGACTAAGAACTAGAAGCTCATGTTGCTCTGATCAAATATGAAGTTCTGATATATGAAGCTCTGATTGTCCTAACACTCTGATCCTAAGCAAAGCTCTGACAGGAAAAGCTCTGAAGCTCTGCTTTCTGATAAGTCAAAGACCTATAATCTGATGCTCAAAGATAGAAAAAGATCTGACTCTGAAGAACACGCATATCAAAGGGAAGTAACAAACTCAGGGGGAGTATCTCTTAAACTCTGAATTCTCCGTACTTCTTATTCTGATACATAGCTCTGATAACTTTTCACGTTATTTTTTCATTTAAAACATCCAGTTTTTGTCATCATCAAAAAGGGGGAGATTGTTAGAACAATGTTTGAATCTAGTACCCTATATTTAAGTTTTGATGATAACAAAGTGAAAAGATATAGTAGTTAAATATTTCATGATTGAATTATATGCTGCCTAAAATTACTATGCTCTGACTTGCAGATATGCTGATTAAAATAAGCAAGATCACGTTCTCAGCATCAGAATATGTTTTCATACACCAGCATCAGAAGTTGCTGAATCAGAACGTCAAGATCAGATGATCAACGCTTGCACATGCTGAAGCTTGATGAACAGAACTGCGCGTAAAACACTCTGATACAGAATCAAATAGTTCATCAGCAGCGAAGCAGAATCAGAATGAGCCAAGCCAGATCGTGCATTGAAGAAGCAACGGTACTGTGCATTGAACGCTAATCAATTCTAACGGCCTCATTCCAGACAAGATCTGCTCAAAAAGGAAAGCTTGTTAATAGCATTGAATCAAGAATATTTGCATCAACGTTCATCTTCTCAAGTGCTATATAAACCAAGCTTCGAAGATTATCATGGCTAATGCTTCCAAACTCTCTACACGCACAAAGCTGAACATAATCTTCATCTACCAGTTTTGCTAAACCAACAAACTCTGATACTCCATTAGCGTTTAGCATTCCAAGTTTCTAAGCTTCATTTGTGTAAACATCACAGTTGTGATATAGTTTTTGTAGAAAACATTCACACACATTTGCTTATACCTTTGTAAGAAAGTGTTGCCTTGACAAACCGGATTGTGGTTTGAATCAAGAAGGTTTTAGCAGTTGCTAAAGCAGATTTGTATTCAGTTGAATATAGTGAATTAAGACCTCGTTGGAGAGAGGCAAAATCACCTTGACGGGTGGACTGGAGTAGTTTGAGATCAAACGAACCAGGATAAAAATACCTTGTCATTTGCTTTAAGATTCCAGTTTTACAATTCAACCCCCCCTTCTTGTGTTTTTCACCCCTTCATTTGATTTCGTGTTTCAAAATCTATGCATCATTACAAGAAACCAATGGTATATTTGCAATCACTAGATAATTTCCAAGCTTTCCATATTATTTGATTGTGTTTATCTGCTCTGTGGTGCAAAACGCCATTTTAGGGTTTCCTAGGTTTTTTTAAGGGTTTTTGTTACAGGTAAAATTAGACCTATTGATGGAAATAGGCATGACCGGAGGAGAAAGACAAGTACAACCATGGCCTTGGATGGAGTTTATATGGCCTGAGATGGGTTTTTGAAATGACCTACGCTTTTAGCTGCGGATCTAAATCCGCAGGTAATTTATGTGCAAACTTGAGGACAAGGACGATAACGTGTCCCCATCTGGTTGCCCCTTTCAAATATTCGCGCGCTTCTTTTTTAATTCTGGCATATTAACATGTTTTCCAATATTATGTTTTATTCTTAACACATTAACAAATGAAGCGCGTTGGCCTAGTGGAAAGAGGAGTTGGCAGTCATGTACAGGACCCAGGTTCGAATCCCAGGTCCCCCATATTGCATTGTTATTATTTTTCTGCAGGTTATCCAGTGTAAACTCAAGTGCGTGGCCTATCATACAGCCTCACCCAATCACTTGCCAGATGGCCCTAGGCCAGATCTGGTGGTCCAGAATGAAAGCCTATGGTGGGATCTAGTCAACCAGTGCACACAGAATCAGGAAAGTCAAACGAGGCCAGCATGTAATGGGCCTTGAATTTGCCATTCTCACCCCCCTAATCAGGCCTAAATCCTAACTTTTTCTCTTTTCTTTTATTATTTCTTTTAATTATTTATTGTTATTATTTTTATTATTTAACTAACCAATCAAAACTTTTTTCTTAATAAAATTAAAAAAACCAAAAAATATTTTCTTATTTAAATTAAATTTCAGCATTTTATTTTTGTTAACAATATTAATTTAATTAATTTAGTTTTAATTAGGAATAACTTTTAATATATTTTGCAATAATTAAAATTAACTTAGACAATTAAGTTTTATTAACATTGATCAAATTTATTTTTATTCCTTTAAATACCAAAAACCCAAAAATATTTTTATTAATTAATTTATTCATTAATTTAATAATTAACCTAGATTAACTTCTTTCTTAATTAAAAAAATAACCAAAAAAAATCTTTGCTTGAAAAACAAAGGGTCAAAACCCTAAAACTTGCGCCCGATTTAATTTCCCGCACGCGATCCATTTTATCGGTTTCCTGGAATGTAATAACTTAATAGGACTTTACTATTTTTACCGCTTTATTTATTTTCCGCATTTTAATTTCAAGGGTTACTTTTGGCGATGTAAATACCCGACGCCTTGTAATAGTTAGTTTAATTTCCGCAATTTAATTTCCGCAACTTATAAACTGTTAGATGTTTGGTAATAGGGAATACATGACAAGATTAATCGTTTAAAACCTAAAATCAACATAGATAACCATTGACATGTACAAAGACAAAATTAACTGAAAACAACACACTCGCACATGCGCACTCTTAGGGTACACCTCACTTGGTTGCCTTCGTAACACGGTCATTGAGTATAGGAAGTTTTAGAGGTCGCCCTCTTGTCCAAAGATCATAGTTGCCTCGAAACGGTTGCCTCGGAAAAATAATCTAAGACATTAGGGTTACCGCTAAGGCGTCATAACATTTCTTTAGTGACCGTACGTCCCTTAATCGAATTGACCCTTAAAACTCCAACAACGATTCTACCCACTCATTAATAGTGGTATAGCGTTGCCTAAAGGAAGATAGCATAGAACGATTCCTTTCTCGAGTAGGTAGATGGTTCTTAAGTACTTGCTCTTTCAAAACAAAACAAATTATCACACTTACACTCCTTTTCAAAATAAAAAAAACTTCTTGAAACCCACAAACACAAAGAAAGCAAATTTTTTAAAACACTATGAGCAAGTACCTAAGAGCCTGTGGATAACCACGGATAGAAAGGGTGCTAACACCTTCCCTTTCTATAATCTACCCCCCGAACCCGAGAAATATCTCAAAAAAGGAATTTTTCTGTGCTTTTTTCCTTTCCTTGTTGGATAAAATAAAAGTCGGTGGCGACTCTTGCTTACCGCGACATTTTGCAAAAACAAACGCAAAATAAAAACCAGCATTCCAAAAAAACAGTCAGTTCTTTCCCACCGTATCACAAAGACTATGATTCCTGTTGTTCCAAGTGAAGACGTCGCTATTATAACCATTTCTGCCAATCCTTCCAAGGTTTCCTCAAGAAGACCTGTTAGGATTACACCAGTTCAAAGAATTGCTCCGCTGATAATCACTGTTCCTGGTCCCATCCTGTACACCTCAGACAAGGTTGTCCAATGGCATTATGGTGCTGATGTGTACTATCATGGAATTAAGCAAGATTTGAAGAATGAAGAAGTTGATACTAATGTCAGTAATATTGTCAGGACTAGTAAGGTTACCTGAAGTGGGAGTATCTTCTCTCCCGAGATTTCCCCTAAGACTGTCAACAAGCCTATTGTCATTCCATCTGTTGTTCCCGCTAGTACATCAACTACTGTTCCTATGCTTACTCTAGTTATCACCCCTGCCGGTGAAGCGTCTGATACCCGCGGCAAGGAAATTATAGGTGAGCCTGCCCAGATGGAGGCATCTAGGAAAATCGTTGTGGAAGCCTCTAAACAAGAAATAGAGGAGATTCTGAAAATCATTAAGAAGAACGACTACAATGTGGTCGAGCAGCTGGGGCAGGCCCCATCAAAGATATCCATGTTATCTCTGATGTTGTGTTCTGAAGCCCATGCGAAGGATTTTATTGCATTTCTCAAGACTGCGCATTGAAGTAGTGAAAAACACAAGAAGGGGGGGGTTGAATTGTAAAACTGAAAATCAATGCAATGAACAAGATATTTTTATCCTGGTTCGTTTGATCTCAAACTACTCCAGTCCACCCGTCAAGGTGATTTCGCCTCTCTCCAACGAGGTCTTAATTCACTATATTCAACTGAATATTACAGACTGCTTTAACAACTGCTAAAGCCTTCTTGATGCAAACCACAACCCGGTTTGTCAAGGAAACACTTTCTTACAAAGAAGATAAATCTAAGTGTGTGAATGTTTTCTACAAAACTGTATCACAACTGTGATGTATACACAACTTAAAGCTTAGAAACTAGATTGCTAAATAATGATTGAATATGAGAATGTGTAGTGTTTAGCAAAACAGAGAGAAGGAAGATTTTGATCAGCTTTTTATGCGTGTAAAGATTTGGAGAGCATTATCCAATTCAATCTTCAAAGTCTTGTTTATATAGCACTGAGATGTTGAACGTTGGAGCAATATTCTTGATTCAATGCTATTAACAAACTTTCCTTATCGAGCAGATCTTGTCTGGAATGAGGCCGTTGGTATTAATTTGCTTTCAATGCACAGTACCGTTTCTTACTTAATGCAAGTTCTGGCTTGGCTCATTCTGACTCTGCTTAGCTGCTGATGAACTGTTGTGTTTCTTTATCAGAGTGTTGAGCGCAGTTCTGTTCATCAGACTTCAGCATATACGTGAGTTGATCTTCTAATTCTGACATTCTGATATGGCAACTTCTGATGCTGATGTCAGGAACCAAAATTCTGATGCTGATTAGGTGTGATCTTGCTTATATCAATCAGAGTATCTGCAAATCAGAACGTAATAATTTAGGCAGCAGATAGTTCATACATGAATCATATAAATAATATATCTTTTCACTTTGTTATCATCAAAACTTAAACATAGGGTAGTAGATTCACACTTTGTTCTAACAATCTCCCCCTTTTTGATGATGACAAAAACTAGATATTTTTTAAATGAAAATAACGTGAAAAGGTATCAGAGAGATGCATCAGAGTAAGAGGTTATCAAAGATAAGGGGTAAAAAGATATCAGAGTTGAGAGATACTCCCCCTGAGTTTATTACTTCCCTTTTTGATTACACGTGTTCTTCAGGATCATATCTTTTTGCCTTTCTTTGAACATCAGAGTATCAGAGTCTTTGACTATCAGAAGCTTTGGATCAGCATATCAGAGCAGAGCTTCAGATCAGCGTATCAGAGATTTTCTTGTCAGAGCTTTGCTTTGGATCAGAGTGTCAGAGCGGATCAGAGCTTCATAGCTTTTAGTCTTCAGAGTGTCCAGGAGCTTCCTTGTACCTGTAGACTTTAAGCAAAACAGAAAACATTTTCATGTATAATGGAGTTAGAATGTTTGAGAATTTCTGTCTTAGTTAACTGTTATTGTTTAAAATATCATTCTTGTTCTCCCCCTTTTTGTCAGCAATCAAAAAGTGTAGGTGAGTGCTAAAACAATTAAGATCAGAAAAACTTGTCATATTAAAAGGGTTCAGAATCAAACAAAACATATTCAAATAGTACATCAGAAAATCAAAGAAAACATGAAAAAGACATGAATGAAAAAACTAAGGTTGGGGAGGAAAGCGTGTGAACAGGTTCTCCAGCATGGCTTTGATCTGATCAGCAGTCTCATTCTGCTTGTGCACCATGCTGACAACAGTGTCAATCTTGCTATCCTGCACATCCATTCTTTCTTTCATCTTCTGGTCGTTTTCATCCATCCTCTGCTGCAGACGCATGTCATTCAGCTTCAGCTCTTCCAGAGTCTGCCTGTCCAAGGCAGCTTGAGAAACATCAGAAGCAGGAAGCTTCTGAGAGCTTTCTGCAACATCTTCTACTTGACTTGCTTCAGCTTGAATGGTCTTGTCTTCTTCTGGTTGCACCTTTGAAGCTAGCTGTTTCTCAGACCAAGGTTCACTATCCAGAGGGAGCACAGCTTCCTGAGGCAGCAGACTGTCAACTTCCTTCAGCAGCTTGCTGAAGTTCTGTTGTGCCTGCTCATAGTTGATATCCTGCAACTTGAGGGCTTCAGCACGTACCCAAAGTCTGAATTGTGACCAGAGCTGATCAGAAGAAGTTGGGTCAATCATTCCAGGACAGACTTGCTTCAAAGAAGCAATCCATTGATGCATACCTGTTTCAAAATTCATAATACCAGAGCCAACATCTGGTTGTTTTGGTTTAGGGATGGCTATTTTATGTTTCAGATCAGCAAGATGGTTAAGGCTGGTTAAGTCTATGAATGTCCTGCTGGGGTTTTCGGTGGTTTGCTTGGCAGCTGTTTGTTTTGGAGATGGAGTGGGAGAATCAGAGATTATGATTGGACTGCTTGGTGTTTTGGGAGTATTTGGTGGTGTAGATTCTGGTGAGGATGGCAACTGTGCCAAGGTGATTGTTGTTCCACCTGGCAGCTGGATTGCCAGAGGTGATGGTTGAGGTGAATGAGGTTCAGATGGTTGAGGAGAAGGAGTTTCAGAGTGATGAAACTCAGGTTGAGGTGATGGTGGATGAATTTCTGGTTGAGGAGAGGGAGACGGAATTGCTGGTTGAGGAGAAGTTGTTGGAATTTCTGGTTGTTCAGGGATAAGGGGTTCTTCTGGAATTGATGAGAGAGGTTGTTGTTGTTCTGGTTCTTCAGCAGATTGCTGTTGTTCTGGTTGTGGAGGAGGGACAATTTGTGGTTCAGAGTTTGGATTGGCAGAGTGATCAGAAGTGTGTTGATCAATGTCAGACAGCACTTTATCAATTGCTGATGTTGTTGAGATTGTTTTAGGATGTTTGGTTCTGGGTCTTCTGAGTTTTAATGCCTCAGAAGGGTCATCTTCTGGTTCAGTTTCATCTATTGTTGGGATGGGGATTGAGATTCTATGAGAGGTTGGAGGAGGAATAGATGCTGGAATAGTAGAAGAATTTAAAACAGAAGCAGCAGATAAATTACCTCTTTTCTTGGGTGTATGCTGGGATGATCCTTCTGAAGGTGCCTTCCTCTTCTTTGTCTTCTTCAGAGTCACTTCTTGTTGAGGTTGATGCGGAGCTTTGATAATCAGATTTGGATCTGTACCATCTGCCTTGCACGCATCTAAGTATCTGAGAACCACCTCTGGTTTAGATTCTATCTCAGAAAATAAAGGAAAGTCACTCAGTGGAACTCTTCTGCTGGTGATATCAGCAATAGGAGTAGCTCTGGGTTCCTTTTTGATATTCTCTATCAACTTCATTTTCTTCAAGTTCTTCGTGTTCAGAGGCTTCCCAACTGTTGGTTCAATGGTGCTTAACTCTTGAGCTTGTATCAGATGCTCTATCAGCCTATTCTCTGTCAGAATATCTGATATCAACCTTCCAAAGGGTATCCAATCCCTCTTTGTTCTTTCTTCTTCCCTGGTTTCCTTTACACTTGTTCTGAGATGGTTGAACAGAAGATGAGCCAAGTTGGTTTTTACCTTCTGATCAATAAAGTAGATCAGAAACTGCTGATCCACATTTATGTAATAAGGTGAACTGGTTGGCTTCCTATGGTTGAAGCACCCCAGAATTATCTTAGCCCAAACTCTGTGATGATCCTTCAGATCTTTGATCTTACTGCTGGGCACCCCATGGGTGAAAATCCTTGCAGCTATCACGCCCACGTCAGCACATCTCTCAGCCATATCAACACAGCGGACGCCACCGCCACTGTAACTGATTAACCTTGCTATGTGATCCTCAGTGATCACAATCTTCTTCCCCATAACGAAGGAGGTGACTAGATGCGTTGAAGCCTTGGCATGAATCCAGAATTCCTTGACTAACATAGGGAATGTTGGTCCAACCAACCTGTCAAAATACCTTTCCCATTTCTGTGCCCTAACTTCTTCTGTTAGGTCAAAACCGTTCTCCTTCAAGCTTCCAAAATCAATGATCAATTCAGATAACACTTCAAGATTCTTCACAGGAGTGAGGAGTGTTATGAATGGCACTTGATACGGTTCAGATGATACTTTCTTCTGAGGACCTGCAGAAGCACTGCTGGAGGTTGCCATGTTCACACTAAAAGATTTTGAGAAGAAACTGGGAAAAAGGGTTTTGCAAGAGATGAACACAGAAAAATGCAGAGAATGCTTGAGAATTAGTGAGAAACTGTAAAGAATTAGAATGAGAGATTAATGTGTTTAAATAGAGTTTCAGAATATTTTGAAAAAATAAACGTTTTTTAAGAAAGAGAAAAATCATGATTGCATTTTAAAAGCATGATTACTTTTTATTAAATGCTTGCTGATTTTGGGGGATTTGAGAAAGATACTTAAAAACGGTTACCAGACATGTGTCTCAATGCACCCAATCAGCGTTTTGCCTTCTCAGAAGCGTGCACGCGTTCTGCTTCAGAGATTTGCTGATGATTGGATGACACTTGTTTGATGTAGTGATCAGCACATCTGTCTTTGAGCATAGACTCTCAGATCTTTAGACTTGCATCTGATACAATCTGCATGTTCTATCTTTCTGAAAGAAGATTGATCAGAAGTTCACAGTAAAACAATTACATTCTGAAGGTAAATATATGGAATTAAAACATTTTCACTCTGGGAAGACTTTCATGCTGAGATGTTTCAGAATGAAATTAAACCTATTTTCTGAAAGGGGTTTAGTAAAGATATCAGCCCATTGATGGTCTGTATCTATAAATTTTAAGTTCAAAATTCCTTTCTGAATATAGTCCCTAATGAAGTGATTTTTATTTCTATATGCTTAGCTCTAGAATGTAAAATGGGATTCTTACTTAAGAAAATAGCAGAAGTATTATCACAGAGTATAGGAATGTTACTCTCAAAAATCTGGAAGTCTTCAAGCTGACTTTTCATCCAGAGCATTTGTGTGCTACATCCTGCTGCTGCTATGTACTCAGCTTCTGCTGTTGATAGCGCAATTGTTGATTGCCTTTTGCTGGACCAAGAGATCAGATTTTCTCCCAGAAACTGGCAGCTTCCAGAAGTACTTTTACGCTCCACTCTGTCTCCAGCAAAATCAGCATCACAGTAGCCTACTAAGCTGTAATCACTAGATTTTCTATAAAACAAACCCAGATTAGTAGTACCTTTCAGATACTTGAAAATTTGCTTAACAGCTGTTAAGTGAGATTCTCTAGGATCTGATTGGAATCTAGCACAGATACAAACACTGAATAATATGTCAGGTCTTGAAGCAGTCAGATAGAGGAGAGAACCAATCATACCTCTGTAGACTTTCTGTTCTACATTTTTGCTTACCTCTTCTCTTTCCGGAATGCACGTGGGATGCATTGGAATCTTTGATGGCTTACATTCTGAGAGGTCAAATTTCTTCAGAAGATCTTTGATGTATTTGCTCTTATGAATGTAAGTTCCCTCTAGAGTTTGATTGATCTGAATTCCTAGAAAGAATTTCAGTTCCCCCATGAGGCTCATCTCAAATTCTGCCTGCATACACTTAGCAAATTTTCTTCCAAGAGAAGGATTAGTAGAACCAAAAATAATATCATCAACATAAATTTGACAGACTAAGATGTCATTCTTAACTGATTTACAGAATAGAGTAGTGTCCACTTTCCCTCTGGTGAATTCATTTTCTAATAGAAAGTTACTTAGCCTTTCATACCAAGCTCTGGGAGCTTGTTTCAGACCATATAGTGACTTCTTTAGTTTGAAAACATGTTATGGATGTTTTGTATTTTCAAAACCAGGGGGTTGGTGTACATAGACTTCTTCTTCTATATAACCATTTAAGAATGCACTTTTGACATCCATCTGATATAGAGTGATGCCTCTATTAACAGCAAATGAAATTAAAAGTCTGATAGATTCTAACCTGGCGGCTGGGGCAAAGGTTTCTGTATAGTCTATCCCCTCTTGCTGACTATAACCTTGTGCAACCAGTCGTGCCTTGTTTCTGATGACTTCACCTTGTTCATTTAGCTTGTTTCTGAACACCCATCTTGTTCCAATGACGTTGAATCCTTTTGGTCTGGGAACGAGATCCCATACGTCGTTTCTGGTGAATTGATTCAGCTCTTCTTGCATTGCCAGAATCCAGTCATTATCCAGAAGTGCTCCATCAATAGAAGAAGGTTCAATCAGAGACACAAGTCCCATGAGAGTTTCTTCAGAGTTTCTGAAGCTTGCTCTTGTTCTGATTGGATCTTCCTTTCTTCCTAAGATAGTCTCTTCTGTGTGATCCAAGCTGCTTCTGGGTAATCTCTTCTGAGGTTGATCAGCAGCTGTTGTAGGATTGCTAGCAGTGCTCCTTTCAGACGTTGGAGGAGTGTCTGTGTTGAGAGCTTCTGATGACTTGTCTTCAGAACCTGTAAATTCAATTTCCATACCTGCAAAAACTTCATTCTGCTTTGACTTTTCAGAGTCAAGCTTATCATCAAAACGAACACTGATTGATTCTTCCACAATCTGTGTTTCTGTATTGTATACTCTGTACCCTCTTGAGCGTTCAGAGTATCCTAACATAATACACTTATGTGCTTTAGAGTCAAACTTGTTCAAATAATTCTTTGTATTTAATATAAAGCAAGTACATCCAAATGGATGAAAATATGAAATGTTGGGCTTTCTGTTCTTCCACAATTCATATGGAGTCTTTTCCAGAATAGGTCTTATTGAGATTCTATTCTGAATGTAGCACACTGTGTTTATTGCCTCTGCCCAAAAGGTCTTAGCAACGTTTGTCTCATTGATCATGGTTCTGGCCATTTCTTGCAATGTTCTGTTCTTTCGTTCTACAACTCCATTTTGTTGGGGAGTTCTAGGACAAGAGAAATCATGCAGAATGCCTCTGTCATTAAAGAATGACTCAAAATCTTTGTTTTCAAATTCTCCACCATGATCACTTCTGACTTTAACGATTCTAAGATCCTTTTCATTCTGAACTTGGTTACAGAAGGTAACAAACACAGAGTGTGACTCGTCCTTGTGTCTTAAGAACTTTACCCATGTCCATATGCTATAGTCATCTACGATTACTAACCCATACTTCTTGCCACTGACTGAAGCAGTTTTAACTGGTCCAAATAAGTCAATGTGCAGAAGTTCTAATGGCTTAGAGGTAGAAACAACATTTTTGGATTTAAAAGAAGGTTTTGCAAACTTGCCTTTCTGACATGCTTCACACAGAGCATCTGAATTGAACTTCAAATTAGGAAGTCCTCTGACCAGATTGAGTTTGTTAATCTGAGATATTCTTATCATACTAACATGCCCCAATCTTCTGTGCTAGATCCACTGCTCGTTGTTAACAGACAGAAGGCATTTTACATTCTGACTCTTTAGTTCAGAAAGTTTGATTTTGTAAATGTTGTTTTTCCTCTTACCATTAAACAGGATAGTCCCATCTTTCTGACTAACAACTTTACATGATTTTTGATTAAAGATTATATCATAACCGTTATCACTTAATTGACTTATGGATAACAGATTATGCATCAATCCATCTACTAGCAGAAAATTATTAATAGAGGGAAGATTTCCATTACCTACAGTTCCAGAGCCAATTATCTTTCCCCTCTGATTGCCTCCAAAACCAACGTGGCCTCCAGGCTTAAGTTCCAGGCTTTGGAACATATGCCTTCTTCCCGTCATGTGTCGCGAGCAGCCAGAGTCCAGGTACCATGACTGGTGTTTCTGACTTGCTGCTAAAGATATCTGCAACATGTATTATTTTATCCTTAGGTACCCATATTTTCTTGGGTCCTGATTTGTTAGTTTTACCAAAACTCTGGTTGAATTTTGGTTTCACAGAGTGCTTACTGCTAGTGTATTTAATATCATGTGTGTGACCATACATAAAATGTGAATTCAGAGGAGTGTGTTTAATGGTTAAGTCCATGACATTCTTTGGTGTAGGAACCTTACCTTGGTATCCTATTCCTTTCCTGCCGTTTCTGCTAACTCCATAGATCATTGAAGCCATTTTGCTTCTATCTATGCTTTTAGTGAGGAACTTCTAGAAACTGTGATCATACTCCTTGATGATCTCATCAGCGTTGCTGGGAGTTTCAGAAATTCGTTCCTTCTGAGAGTTTTGTAAAGTGTTTTCTAATTTTGAAATCTTATTTCTCAGCTCAGAATTCTCCAATTTGAGACTCTCAGTCTTATTAGAGACAGATTCAAGATTCCTTTTCAGGTCTCTAAATTTAACTCTAATTTGCTGATACCGTTCCAGAATCTCATTAAGGCTTTCAGCAAGCTCAGCCTTTGTAAAGTTAACAGCAAAGTTAGGAAATACCTCTTCAGTATCTGATTCTGAGTCTGATTCAGAAGCTTCACTATCTTCTGAGATGTTAGCCATGAGATCTATGTTTTCCCTCTCATCATCTGATTCTGAGTCAGCTTCAGACGAGTCAGAGTCATCCCATGTAGCCATGAGACTTTTCTTCTTCTCTCTTCCAAACTTCTTTTTGGGCTTTTCCCTCTGAAGCTTTGGGCAGTCACTCTTATAGTGTCCTTGCTCATTGCACTCATAGCAGATGATGTCCTTGGTGTTTGGCTTTTTGCTACTAGAGGAGCCTTCAGATCTTCTGTATCCAGAGGAATAATCTGTCCTTCTGTATCTGGAAGAAGACTCGTTCTGATCAGATCTTCTGGGATTCCTGAACTTCCTTTGTCTTTGCTTCCACAGTTGATTTACTCTTCTGGAAAGGAGGGAGAGTTCGTCTTCTTTTGATGAGGATCCATCAGATGTTTCTTCAACTGCCTGCAAAACTTTAGACTCAAATTTTTTGTTAGATTTTAATGCTAAAGGTTTACCTTGCTTCTGAGGCTCGTCAGCTTCTAGCTCTATCTCATGACTTCTGAGGGAGCTGATAAGTTCCTCCAGAGTGATTTTGTTGAGATCTTTAGCTAGCTTCAGAGCTGTAACCATTGGTCTCCACTGCTTGGGTAAACTTCTGATGATTTTCTTGACATGGTCAGCAGTAGAGTATCCTTTGTCCAGAACCTTGAGACCAGCTACCAGAATCTGGAATCTTGAGAACATTGTTTCAATGGATTCAGATTCTTCCATTTTGAACGCCTCATACTTCTGAATGAGCGCCAGAGCTTTAGTTTCTTTGACCTGAACGTTGCCCTCATGCGTCATTTTGAGTGAGTCAAAAATGTTCTTTGCTGTGTCTCTGTTGGAGATCTTTTCATATTCAGTATAGGAGATGGCGCTTAGGAGGATGGTTCTGGCCTTGTGGTGATTCTTGAAGTCACGCTTTTGTTGATCAGACATTGTTTTTCTATCAATCTTCTGACCGCTTGCATTCACAGGGTGCATGTATCCGTCTGTCACCATATCCCATAGATCAGCATCATGTGCCAGAAAGAAGCTTTCAATTCTGTCTTTCCAGTAATCAAAGTTTTCTCCATCAAAGACTGGAGGTTTGCCGCTGAATCTGTCTCTGTCCTCATTGTTGTCATTGCTGGTGTGAGAATAGTTTCTTGCCATTGTGTTTTTCTGACGCTGGATCTTGTACTGACACGGTTAAGTGTTTTAGCTCAGAACCAGACGCTCTGATGCCAATTGAAGTAGTGAAAAACACAAGAAGGGGGGGTTGAATTGTAAAACTGAAAATCAATGCAATGAACAAGATATTTTTATCCTGGTTCGTTTGATCTCAAACTACTCCAGTCCACCCGTCAAGGTGATTTCGCCTATCTCCAACGAGGTCTTAATTCACTATATTCAACTGAATATTACAGACTGCTTTAACAACTGCTAAAGCCTTCTTGATGCAAACCACAACCCGGTTTGTCAAGGAAACACTTTCTTACAAAGAAGATAAATCTAAGTGTGTGAATGTTTTCTACAAAACTGTATCACAACTGTGATGTATACACAACTTAAAGCTTAGAAACTAGATTGCTAAACAATGATTGAATATGAGAATGTGTAGTGTTTAGCAAAACAGAGAGAAGGAAGATTTTGATCAGCTTTTTATGCGTGTAAAGATTTGGAGAGCATTAGCCAATTCAATCTTCAAAGTCTTGTTTATATAGCACTGAGATGTTGAACGTTGGAGCAATATTCTTGATTCAATGCTATTAACAAACTTTCCTTATCGAGCAGATCTTGTCTGGAATGAGGCCGTTGGTATTAATTTGCTTTCAATGCACAGTACCGTTGCTTACTTAATGTAAGTTCTGGCTTGGCTCATTCTGACTCTGCTTAGCTGCTGATGAACTGTTGTGTTTCTTTATCAGAGTGTTGAGCGCAGTTCTGTTCATCAGACTTCAGCATATACGTGAGTTGATCTTCTGATTCTGACATTCTGATATGGCAACTTCTGATGCTGATGTCAGGAACCAAAATTCTGATGCTGATTAGGTGTGATCTTGCTTATATCAATCAGAGTATCTGCAAATCAGAACGTAATAATTTAGGCAGCAGATAGTTCATACATGAATCATATAAATAATATATCTTTTCACTTTGTTATCATCAAAACTTAAACATAGGGTAGTAGATTCAAACTTTGTTCTAACACGCATGTGCCATAGGAAACTTCAGCAGATCAGTTCAAAGATTGCATGGCCAGCCTGACAGTTGACAATGGGCTGGGTTTTTCAGATGCGGATCTGACACTGAAAGGAAAGAAGCATAATGATGCTCTGCATGTCTCGATTGAGTGCAGGGGCACCACTATGGCTCATGTGCTGGTAGATACCAGATCTTCGCTGAATGTTCTACCGAAGAAAGCATTGGACCGTTTGGATTGTGAGGGTTTGACTCTAAAGCCTAGTAACATTGTGGTAAGGGCTTTTGACGGGTCAAAGAGAATGGTGCACGGGGAGGTGGACATCCCTATCAAAGTATGCTCTCAGACTTTTGGGTCCACCTTCTATGTAATGGATATCAGGTCGTCGTATTCTTGCTTGTTGGGTCATCCTTGGATCCATGAGGCTGGGGCAGTTACTTCCACACTCCATCAAATACTGAAGTATCCGGTGAAGGGAAAGATTGTCACAGTGCAAGGTGAAGAAGAATATATGGTGAGTCACCTCAATTCCTTCCGCTACGTAGAAATGGACGGGGAATTCATAGAAACTCCTTGTCAGAATTTCAAAGAGGTCCCTCAGGTCTTGGCATCAACTGAAGTTACTACCAACAAACCTCCGTTGAAGATGGCTTCTCTCAAGGATGCCAGGGTTGTGGTTGAAGAAGGTGGGTGTACCAATTGGGGTCAGCTCCCTGATTTCACTCACAAAACTGACAAATTTTGTTTGGGCTTTACTAAAAGGGCTCAACGGGCTGTTATGCGCGCTCGGGATGGAAGACCTCCTCTACACATTAGCAATCAAGGAATTAATGCAATTGAGGACAGTGAAGAGGATTCGGACATCGACAGCTGGATCTACCCAATAACCAACGGTGCACCGGATAACTAGACGGCTAGGGACTTCATACCTGTTTCTTTTATTCCGCAGTAATTGACTTTTGTTTTAAGATTTGTAATAAACAATTTGAAACCTTACGGCCTGGTGCCTTGCCCGAGGCACCTTGGCTTTGCTTGTGAGGGCTATTATTTGTCATTTCATATATCATTAATAAAGCATTGGACGTTTCTTGCATACAAATTTTGCGCTCCTTGTTTTCCTTTTCTGTCTCTCACTTTATCAAAACAGCTATTCTCTTACACACACTCACGTATCATACTGCAGATCCATATCCACTCTGGATCCCATTGATAACAGCTCTGCTACTGTCAGTTATGACTTCAAAAATTCGATCAACCAAGCTAAGGACGAAGGTGAGGATGATTGTGAGGTGCCTAGAGAACTTACTAGACTATTACAGCATGAAGAAAGGGACATACAGCCTCATGAGGAGCCAGCCGAGTCAGTGAATTTGAGTACAGAGGAAGACATGAAAGAGGTTAAAATAGGTGTGAATCTGGAGCCTAGTGTCAAACAACGGTTAATATAGATGCTACACGACTATGTTGAGATCTTTGCCTGGTCCTATGAAGACATGCCTGGTTTGGACACTGATATTATGGTACATCGCCTGCCGACTAAAGAATAATGCCCTTCAGTAAAGCAGAAGGTCCGTCGTATGCACCCTGAAATGTCAGAGAAAATCAAGGCAGAGGTCATGAAACAGTTCGACGCAGGATTCTTAGCTGTCACTTCTTATCTGCAGTGGGTTGCCAACGTCGTTCCGGTACCTAAGAAGGATAGTAAGGTACGGATGTGTGTGGACTACAGAGATCTGAACAGGGCAAGCCCCAAGGATGACTTCCCACTTCCTCACATTGATGTTCTAGTCGACAACACCGTGTATCACAAGATATTATCCTTCATGGATGGTTTTTCTGGCTACAACTAGATCAAGATGGCTCCTGGGGACATGGAGAAGACAACCTTCGTTACACAGTGGGGCACCTTCTGTTACAAGGTAATGCCTTTTGGGTTGAAGAATGTTGGGGCAACTTATCAGCGTGCCATGGTCGCTTTGTTCCACAATATGATTCACCACAAGATCGAGGTTTATGTTGATCATATGATAGCCAGATCCCAGACTAAGGAAGAGCACCTTGATCATCTCCAGAAACTGTTTGATAGGTTGAAGACGTACAAGCTGAGGTTGAATCCGAACAAGTGTACCTTCGGGGTAAGGTCTGGTAAGCTTCTGGGTTTTGTTGTCAGTGACAAAGGTATTCAGGTAGACCCTGCAAAGGTAAAAGCCATACAAGAGATGACGGATCCCCGCACAGAAAAAGAAGTTAGAGGTTTCTTGGGATGCCTGAATTACATCGCCAGGTTCATTTCACATCTGACTGCTACTTGTGAGCCAATCTTCAAGCTGCTGAAGAAAGATCAAGTGGTAAAGTGGAATGATGAATTCCAGATCGCTTTCGAAAGAATCAAGGAATACATTCAAGAACCAACAATTTTGATGCCTCCAGTTGAAGGAATACCTTTGATATTATACTTGACAGTGCTAGACAGTTCAATGGGGTGTGTGTTGGGGCAGCATGACAAGTCTGGTCGAAAAGAGCATGCCATTTATTACCTTAGCAAAAAGTTTACCGATTGTGAGACCCGATACTCATTGCTCGAGAAAACTTGTTGTGCTTTGGCGTGGGCTGCTCGCCGACTGAGACAATATATGCTGACTCACACTACCTTGTTGATATCAAAGATGGATCCGATCAAATATATTTTCGAGAAGCCCGCCTTATCCGGAAAGAATAGCAAGATGGCAGATGATCTTAACCGAGTACGACATCCAATACACAACCCAAAAATCAATCAAGGGGAGTGTATTGGCGGATCATTTGGCGCATCAGGCCGTGGATGACTACTAATCCATGAATTTCGAGTTCCCGGATGAGAATATCATATTGGTAACCGACTGCGAAGAACCTAGACCGGATGAAGGACCTGAGGAGGGATCCCAATGGTCTATGGCATTTAATTCTTCGTGCACTTGTTAATTTATTTTTCCATTATTTTGTAACTGTTCAGGGTTTGTAATAGTTAACTTAGGGTTTTTATTTACTGTTTAAATCCCCGATTTTTGGTTATGTAATTAATCCCCCTCCCCGAAGCCTTGTAATATCTAGGTTTATTTCCTCGCATATTTAATACCTGCAAATATTTAACTGCTAGATGTATGCTAATAGAATTGTATGGCAAGAATGCATGACAAAAATTAAAATGGTTAGAAAACCCTAATATGCAAAGATAATAAACTGAAAATAAATCATTTGCACATATTCACTCTTAGGGTATACTCTCACTTAGGTTGCCTTCGGTAAACGATCATTAAGCATAGGGTGTCTTAGTGGTTGCCCTCCATTCTAAAAGATCAAATTGTCCCATTCAAATGTTGCCTCGGAAATGTTGTCTCGGAAATGTTGGCTCGAAAAAGATCTTAAGACTCTATGGTTACTACTAAGGTGTCCTAATATTTTTTTAGTGGCATTACGTCCCTTTCGAATTGACCCTTACAAATTCCAATGACGGTGCTACCTATTTCTCAATAGTAGGATAGCGCTGTCTAAAGGAAAAAAGAATAGAAACGATCCTTTTTCGAGTAAGTAGATGCTAGTAGGTACTTGCTCTAATAAAAAAATTTCACACTGACACTTTTCAAACAAATTTTCAAAACAACTTCGTCACACCCTTGAGGACTGATACAAGGGTTATCACGAAGTAAAACATTTTTTCAAAAAAACAAAGCACACAAACACAAGAAATTTAAAAATGAGCAAGTACCTAAGAGCCCATGGAAAACCATGGATAGAAAGGGTGCTTACACATTCCCTTTCTATAATCTACCCCCCATACTCAAAATCTCAAAAAAGGATTTTTTTTCTGTACTTTTTTCCTTTCCGACTGGATGAAATAACAGTCGGTGGCGACTCTTGCTTACCGCAACATTTTGCGAACACAAAACACAAACCAGTATCAAACAGTCAGTTCTGCCACTGTATCACACTACGTTTATCTTCATATAATCTAATGATGATAATTGTTCCTTCATGCTCATAGCAGAAACTCTTATCTGCATCTGCAGATTATGACCCTGCAGTTGGAAATTTAGGCCTTGCTCTGTCGAAGAGGTGTTTAACTGATGCAGTCGAAGATATTGAGAGTTTCCAACTATCCTCAACCAAGCTTACCAAAGATATAAATATGGAGAAATATTTACCTTCATATTTTTTATATGTTTAATCATTTTTAGTTTTGAAAAGACAATGTCTAATGTTATTTGTTGCTTTTGATACTTTGGACCTGGTACTCTAATATCTGTTCAGTTTCATTAATATAATTGGAAAATTTATCTACCTACAATTTATTTGAATTTAAATTAAATTCAAAGTAATTTTATAACTATGATGTTTAAATAGATATATGGCATGTTCTACTGCAAGCAGCTCATCACTATTATAAAAGTATAATTGAGATGCTCATCAAATTTCTCACTGTCATGTGCTACTTCAAGCACATCAACAAAAATACAAACTATGACATGCATTTTCATAAATATAGAATATTTGCATTTGTTGGAAGAAGGATGTGTGTGCTGCAACACATAAATAGTTTATGAATATTGTTTAGATCAACCATATTGTAACTGAATATCAAACTGAATCATCAAGTTAAATTTCAATATGGTTCACACTATGGTTATATTTATGTTGTGATTGTATGTTAATGGAAATTGGTTCTTGATAAATATTAAAAGAAAGTAGTGTGGCAACACAAGTGCATGTTCAAGTTGTGTTATCCTGGTGTTCAGCTTTAAATCTTCGCAATTTAGTTATTTTAGAAAAATTGTCAAATTATATCATATTTATACCTTTATCCTCATATATATCAACACTTAACTCAACTCATTTAAGTCAAATAACATATGCATTTTAAATTGTGTTATAAGATTTCATGTTGCACATGAATTGATGGGGTGTAGAATGTTTTTGTTTGATTAAATATTTGACATATGTGCTTATTATGGTCACGTGTAGTAGTTTTACCTTCTAATAATCGTCTAACTTTGTACATTATAGATGAAACAACTCCAAATTTTGTATGACTTCTACAATTTCTCAATAGTGAGTTATTTGTTTCATTCGAAATTTGATTATTCAAACATGTATGCAAGAAACATTTGTGACTATAGTTGAGATTTCTTCATTTCTACATAACATGTATCAGTTACTATCAACATTATAACATATCTATTTTTTATTGATTACAGGCCTAAGATATCCATCAAATCACATGTCTCATATAACTTGACAATTTTATTGACTGTAAACTTCAACAATTTGTTATTCCAAGTCAGTCCAACGTGTATATTCGGAAAGTGTTTTCGCTTTTGGTCAAACAAAGTTATAAACAATTTTTATATTTATGTATATGTCATACATTCTTATTTATAAAATTTGTGACCATATCTTAGTATGCTGAAATAACTGGAATATGCATCAAACAAAGATATACTTCACTGACTGCTGATTATTTCTACTGCCAAAAGGCACAACATACTGCATCACAGACTTATAACAAAAGATATTAATAAAAAATTAAACAAAACATCATACATATATCAAAGCTTCCACTTCAAGTGTCCTCCTTTTGAGCTTTTCTGTACAACATGACATACAAAATTTCCTTCTCGGAATTGTATGTGCAGTGAAGCTTATCTCCAACCTTCAGATTTTTGGACTTAGCAAAAGAATACCATCCTTTTCCAAGATATATTTCCATATTTGGCCTATTTTATTTTATGATCTTACATGAATAATACTCACGCGTGTCAAAATCCATTATAAGACACGAAGTTTTGTCGAGACGAAGTGCCTTATATATCACTTCAACTGGAAAATGTTGCACGATCACATTTAGTCAGTAAATAAAATTATTAGCACTACACGATCATATAAGGCATATTTTATCATGTAGTATTTTCATTGACACAATTAGTTAAGGATATTCATTACCAAAACTTGATTTCATTTCTTCCCTGCCTTGCTGATATCTTTCAAACAAGAGATCTCTTTTTGCAACCCTTCAATATTGTTATTCGCATTGGAAGGTTCTCCAACTTCTCTCTCTGTTTTGACTTGCTTCAGTGAAGAATTAATCTCAAGAAACAAGACTTCAGCTGGAACATGCCCAGTAGGCATTTGTGGTTCTTCCTTAATGTTTGCAAGCATTCCATAAAGTTGATCAGCGTCAAGTGGGACAAATCAGTACAGAAATAACTATCAGTAATGAGTATAAAACTACTTCAAACAATTACATGCAACCTTATTACTAACTGGAGAAATGAAACTTGGAGATCATAATATGTCACTTACCCTTTCAAGGTTGGAGAAGACATCTTCAAATTTCTTTGAGCTATCTCAATGATTAGCAGATATTTTTTACAAACTACTTGAACCAGTCAGATACAATGAAAAACTAAGCTACATAACTCTTCGTATAAATACAAAAATGGACATGCATAGGTTACTTCTCAAAATGGTTAAAGATATTTACTTGATTTGATGTCACAGAATCTAATAATGATGAAAATATTGAGACCATAACTATGATATTTCTTGATAGAACATGCCATCCATTTCAACTTACAACCCTTTATGATTACTGCAGCAATATTCCCATTCATTTAAATTTCCAACATAAGAGTTATTACATGTTGGTAACTGATAATAACTCCACTTATGTCTTATTTATAACATTACAGTTTACAATACTTTTTTAATGTGCTTAAATTCACTGGGTTTGTATAATCATTATATTTATTATGCTATATACTAATAAAACATATTATAAAGAATCTTAATGTTGATCATACATATACGATGTATGTGTTGATGCCACAATTAATTTGGAAGCTAACATTGCACTTAGCCAATATCAGAAGCTAACAAACATTCATATATTAGAAAGAACGAAAATTAAACACATAGAGGTCCATTAAAACCAAGCCAATTCGAATTACAATATGCAAAACTTTTTCATCAAAGAGAATTGCTGAAAGTGATATTAGATTTAAAGTTTGTTGCTCAGGTATCATTCCTAATAACTATGGACAACCATATTTTTTACAGGAAAAATATTGCAGCATTGGCAAGACACAAAAGGAAGTAACTTCTTAAAGAAAGAAGATCGAAAAGGAACAAAGTTGATGAAAACAGAATGAACCACAATGTTTCTTTTAATATGTACAATCCTCCATCCATAATTCCTGTCGGAACTCCACTATCTAATATCACTTTTGCGGTGATGAATGAGAGAAACCAGAATTGTAGCACAAAAAATATTTGGAACTGTTGTTTCATCTGCAAAAAGATTGAATGTGGGTGTTAATCAGATTGTGTCATCCAATCTCTTAAAGTAATTAAGTTTGGAGTATCAACATTATGCTTCTTCATCCATGTCTAATCTCACAACACCAACCTCTACATCAGCCAACTACAAATCAACCATTACTCTTGATACCCTATCCCCAAAATAAATTATTGCGTCAGCATGACAGAGAAGAAAGACAATTATTCAGGAGAAGATTTCACAGACAGAGACATTGTTACAATATGCTCAACAACCCTAGTGGTCATGTGTTTTTTAATTCTCTGGTCAGTTTGAATACAAATGCACCTCTAACTGGTATAACCTCATCATTACCTAATCAAATGTACAATAATGCATATGCACAACCAAGTGGATATGTTTGTTCATCTAAAAAACAGTTGAATGTTGGTTCCATTCATTCTATGACTGCCAATCTATTAAATACTTTTTCAAACCTTGATCATGGACGGGCCTCTTCACCCACGGGCAATTTACCTACTAATACAAATGTTAACATTGAAGGTGGTGAATCATTTGAAGAATATTCAACTGATGAATCACTTAGTGATAGTTCGTGTGAATTTATAGATGAAAATCCTGACTATGATAAGTTCAATTTTTGATGAAGAAGAAGACTATGATACAAATTTTACACTGCTGAATTATACAAATAATGGTATGTATCATTGTAACAAAATTTAATTATTCATGCAAGTTTCACTTGGCAGTCATATAACATGTAAACTTGATGTTAGTTATGCGTGTATTATTGGTTAGAATACCATGTTTCACTTTTTTGTTTGCTTTAAATAGGTTATTCAGATATTGGTGATCCTTCCATTGAATGCACACATTGTGGAACACTTATATGTTATCAAGAGAAGACTGACAAACGAAAACATAGTGTAGTTCCTAAGTTCCAATTATGATGTGGAATTGGTAAAGTTGGGTTGCCACTTCTGAAAAAATCACAACTGTTACTCAAGCATCTTTTGTCGAATAACAACGATCAAGATTATAGAAATTATCAGCAGAATTGTAGATTGTACAACATAATGTTTGCCTTTACGTATCCTAGAATGAAGTTTGACAACAGATTCAATACGGGAAGAGGACCAGCTAACTTAAGAATTTAAGGGCAGTCTTACCATAAAATTGGGAGCATGATGCCTTTGAATGGACAAACACCAAAATTTGCCCAGCTTTATATTTACGACACTGACAATGAGATTCAACACAGAATTAAAGGAATAGGGTAATCATTTAGATATCACTTAACCTACTTCCATTATTTTTGTGATAGTTTTTGTTTGTTTATATTATCACATCCCCTTATTTTGTTTGTCACGCATACTCAATTTTTTTATTGTATATTGCAGCAACAATCCCAATATAATACTAGAAATTGTTAGCAGGTTGAAACTTATGCTTGATGAGTTCAAAACACATGTAAATCTTTTAGAATGGCAGTAGATAGGATAAAGTATTGTCCTATACCTGACTTCAAATTAAAGTTAATAGATGATAGATCAAAAGATGGATGAATTTACAACCAACCTATTGTCTCTAAGGTTATTGCACTTATCATTGGTGATGTTGATACAGGTTATAAAAGGGATATTATCCTTGAGAGACAAAGTAGTAGGCTGAAAAGAGTAAGTGAATTTCTTCCAAGTTATCTTAAGTTACAGTATCCACTTTTGTTTCCATACGGGGAAGACTGTTTTAGACTTGGTGTGCTACACAAAGAAACAAATGCAAAGAAATAAGGAAAGATGAATAAATGTTTTGTTATACTCCAAAATTTTCCCTCATTTTTCTTCAAAACATTATCAAAAGGTCCTCAAGTACTCAAAGCTACTCAAGGGTTGATCAGTCAAATCTCCTCTTAAGCAATGGGTCCACAACTAGGGTTTTATGTTTTTCAAGAAAGTTTGGATTGAAAAGGTCTCAAGTGGTTTTCATGGTCCTCCATAGGTCTTCAAAAATTTTCATGTCAAGTTTCAAGTCTTTCCTCACAAGATTTCTCATTCAAAAGCTCAGATGACTGAAAATCAACTATATTGGGTAAAAAGTCAACTATGGTTAACATACAGTCAAACTTCAAGATTTTTGGTCAACATTAATATTTTGAAGTGATATTCATCATTTTATCAAGTATTGATCATTATTCCTTAAGGAAAGCCCTCAAATCATCAAAAGTTAAAAGTTTCCAAATTAGGGTTTCTTTAGGAGAAGTCAACTGAACTTTGACCAAACATAATTTTCACATGCTTCATCAAATTTTTCCTTAACCAAAGCCAATTTTAAAGGAAATTAAATTCTCTACAACTCTATAACGGTATGCTCAAGTCCAAAAAATGCTTCATTTGAGAGATATGAGCCCATACATTATAGGTAATTTCGAAAGTCAACAAAAAGACACTTTTTGTCAAGGCAACTTACATCAAGATAAAGTCTCCAAATGCAAAAATGATCAAAAGAGAAATTGAAGAGAATATCTTGAGCTTTCGAAAAAGTCTAAGATCACCTTAAGAAGATGAAAATTGAAAGAGTTATGAGCATTGCAAGTTGGGAAATTTTGGTAAAACGCATGAAGTGCAAAGTAAGCAAACTTGAAATTTTAGACTAAATGGGCCTAATTTTTGATGTTCAAACATGTTCACAATGTGTTAGAAGACCTCTAAATCCATGCACATATTTTTTTATGATTTCATTTCTTTTATTTGAATTTTTATTCATATAAATGCAAATAAATCAAGTAAAATGCAAAATCATTGGGCCAAGGTTCATCGGCTTTGAATTTCAGTCACATGAAGGCCCAAATCTTTGCCAACTAACGCTAAAAGACGTGTGGTCTTGTTTTGGAAATGAATCTTCACATTTTGGAAAGTATTTGAAATCATTTTGGAAACAAATCATGTTTTGATCACACCATGATGGCACAAGATTTGACACTACTTGTGTTGGCCTAATTCTACAAGGCTATAAACAGACAAACTCATCATAGGCAAGGGAGGCAGCTACCACGAGCACAAGGGTTTCAAAACTCAATTTTTTTAAAAGAAAACTTGCAATTTTGTGTAGCAATTTCCAGCTACATTCAAGGAGAACCAAGTACTTTTATCACTTCCTGAATATCTACAGAGTAAGTACAGTCGATTTTCAATAGTTTCCCATGCTTGAAACGACCATATTCATCATCTCTGATTGCAATTTTTTTCATTAGCTGTATTTTTAATGCTATGCATTATTGGGTATTTTAACCATCTAGATCAGTTCATATGAATGTTTATAGCAGATTGCAGCCATCGCATGGAGTTGATAAAGTCCAAATCTTGGTTTACCATTTTTGAACCGTGCTAGGGTTTCCTATTAGAAACACATAATACATGGACTTTTAGCTAAAACGGACCCCATATTCGAACTCAGGAGGAAATTTTAAGGGGGATAACATGTTTTGTGTGCTTTGATCTTAGGTATTTTGCAGGTTCCAAAAATCTTCTCATTAGAGAAGATGGTGGAAACCACCATGGGCGGTGGTTTAATAATTCTGACCGTTCGTGTGGCAGGATGGAGTGTAATGAGTCGCTCTCTCTAAATAGAAGGGCCCCACTGGCGCTGATGTGTTTTTTTCAATTCAAATCTAAGCGCAAGTTTTATTATTTAACAAATTATTTGTACTTTAATCAACGGATGTAAGGACCGCCCCAGCGATAGAAGCGAGCGATACAAAGGCATTATTGTACCAGGGCACGGGTTCGATCCCTGCCCCTGGTATTTTCATCTTTTTTCCAAAGTTTTCTTTATTGTAGATCCAGTACGAATTAGCTAGCGCACATCATATACTCCCCCAATCATCACCATCTGATCCAAATCCAACAGTCCGGATTTGATTCCCATGCAGCACCCTCAAGAGCTTCCTACATCAGATCTCACGCAGAAAATGGGCTTCTGGTTTGGGCCTAATGGATTACTTTTCTCATACCCCGATAATCACTTATTCAGGCCCATCACTTTTTATTTTTTATTTGAATTTCTTTTTTAAATATAATTAACTCTTTTTAATTAATTAATTAAAATTAATTTAGATTTAGGTTTTTTTTTCTTTCATTAAATCAACTTGACTTTTTTAATTAAATCAAATTAACTTTTTTAAGTAAATTAATTGAATTAATTAAATTAGTTTCTTTAGGTTTTATCATTAAAATTATTTTTCATTAAAAATAATTTAGGGTTTTTATTTTAGGTTTAATTTAAATCCCTTTTATCAATTGAAATCAATTAGGTTAGATTAATCGTCATTTTTTAGCAAGACATTTTTTCATATCTTTCTTTTGTTTACAATCTCTGCGCGCTATTTTATTTATGCATTAGTTTTCACCATTATGTAACTGTTAAAGGATTGTAATAGTTAATTAGGTTTTTATTCGCTTTCTATTTCCCCCTAAGTTTTATGGTTTGTATCCCCTTCCCTGAGGCCCTGTAATATTTTAGATTTCTTTTCCGCATTTTACCGTTTTCCTTATAATTGCTAGATGTGTGTTAAATAGGGTTTGTATGACAAAGATCTAAAACAAATGCTAGAAAACCTAATCAAGACAAAATAAACCAAAAACAAATAACTTTTCACACACGCACCTCTAGGGTGACTCGACTTGTTGCCTTCGGAAAACAGTCATGTCCCTCGAACGTAGGGATACCATTAGCAAAGACCCTCAGTTGAAAATCATCATAAAGATCATAGTCCCTCGATGACCCATCGATGTTGCCTTCGGTAAATCATCTTGTCCCTCGATGTTGCCTACGAATACATAATGATAGTCCCTTCGAATTGCTAAAGGTATCCCTATATGTTGCCTTTATGATTGTACGGTGACCTGCACCTGTCCCTCAAACATCCAACGATAGGGCTTCCTACTAACCAATGGTAGGATAGCATTATCTAAAGGAAGAGGAAAAGAACAAAATACTTTTGAGTAGGTAGATAGTTCTTAATCGCTTGCTCGCAAACATTTCAAAACATTTTTCACATAATACACTTCTCTTCTGAAATATTTTCAAAACAAATACTTTGTATGAGTTCTCAACGATACGAGAATCATTACAAAGTTTTCTGCACTTGGGCATTTTTCAAAATATTTTCAAAACACACAAACACAAAGCAATTTCAAAAGCGAGCTAGCGATTAAGAGCCCGTAGATAACTACAAATGAAAAGGGTGTTAACACCTTTCCTTATCATAATCTACCTCCGTTACTCGGAAAATTCTCAAATGTCTTTCCTGTTCTTTTCACTCTTTCCTTTATTGGATAAAAGAAAAGTCGGTGGCAACTCTTGTTATCCGCAACATTTGCGATAAAACGCAAAACCAAAATTCAATTCTCCTATCGTATTACACGTACCATTAGAGAATGGCTTACTTTTAGGATTCAAACGAGACATACCAAAGCACATACACTTTTGAGGTCAAGGAGGTTGTTCTAGCAATTTTTGGTTGATGGATTTACTATAATGGAGTCGCAAAGATTAAATTATATCCGCAAGCATCAGAAAAAACTTAGAGATTCCAAGTACTGCAATTTAACTGGATTAGAACAACAATCAAACACTCAAGGAGAAAACAAAGTTAAAAGAGTGGTTTTACCTTCAACTTATGTTGGAAGTCGAAGATATATGGAACAACTATACTTTTATGGGATGGTGATTTATAGCCATATTGGGTTTCTAGATTTTTTTTATCACATATACTTGCAATCCAAATTGGAATGAAGTTTAAAGGCTCTGTAACAAAATGAATTTGCAACCTCAATATCATCCAGATATCATCTAAAGATTGTTTAAAATAAAGTTAGATGAGTTGTTGTGTGATTTAACAAAGAAGCGTGTCTTAGGCAGAGTGGTAGCATGTAAGCTTTATTAAATAACTTTGATTCTACTTCTCTATCTATTTCTTTAACTATATAAATACTTTTATATTCATATTTTATTACTAATATCACTTATTTCAGATATATTCACAATTAAGTTCCAAAAAAGAGGTTTCCCACATGCACATATTCTACTTTTCATGCATCCGTCGAGCAAGTATCCCACTACAGATGACATAAACAAAATTGTTTCAGCAAAGATACCGGCCAAACAAGATGATAGGTAATTATATCATTTTGTCAAGACACATATGATTTATGGGCAATGTGGTTTATCAAACAAGTCTTCGCCTTGCATGAAAAAAGGTAAATGCTCTAAATTCTTTCCCAAAAAATATCAGCTTCAAACTGTTGTTGATTAGGAAGGATATCCCATGTACAGAAGAAGGGAAATTGGAAATACAGTGGTGAAAAATAATGTTATGGTAACACCCTCAATTCTAGGTTAATTATTTAATTAATTAATTTATCATGATTATATGAGTCAATGTGAAGTGTTTGATGTCTTGATGATTATATTTGATTCTTTATAGTGATTTGTGATATTATGATAAATATGAAGTGTACCATGATGATTGAGACAAATATGATGTTTAAATATGATGTTTGGATGACTATGATGTATGATGGGTTGCTATGTGTAACATAATGGGAATTGGACTAATTAAGAGGATTATTAGTATTTTGGAATAATTATCATAATTCTTTAGAATTATTTTAATTGGGAAAAATAGAATAATAGAAGTGTAGAGAAAATAAGGGCAAGATGGTAATTAGTGGAGAATAAGTAAGGACAAGATGGGAAGTTTTATATTAGATTTCTAAAGGTTATACAAGGAATTAGGGGAAAAGAAAGTCATTATGGAACGATCGTAGAATTGGGAGAAAGAAACGGACGCTGAGGAGAAAGGAGGCTAGGGCACAAAGAGGCAAGAGATTTTGGTAGAAACCAAAGAGAAGTTGAATTACTGCTATAATCTTAAGGTAAGGGGAGTTTCATCATTGTTATTATGTTTTATTTAAGGTTTATATGATTGATAGATTGCCTTAGGATTTGGTAGATGGTGATTTGGTGTTGTTTGACGAGAAATTGATGAATTGGTGATGAATAATATTGTATAATTGATGTATATTGAGTATAGAATTATAGATTGTTGATAGATGATGAAACCGTGTGATTAGATTGTGTTTTAGGATCTGTAACATTATAAAATAGCAAGATAATTAGATTGGTTTATGCAGGAAATTGCAATAGGAAAACCCTGTTTGCGTTTTATCGTCGGGCGACGAAGGTGGTGTTGTCGGGTGAAGATGCATTGCCAGGAGAAGGTAGGAATGAAGGGAGGAATATTAGAGATAGTTTATGTAATGCGTCGCTCCAAGCATCGCCGAGTGAAGTGTGATGCAAAGGTAGCATTTCTAGGCGACAAAAGTGTGTCGCCAGGCGACGGAAGGCAGAATTGGTTGTCCAAGTTGGAAATCTTAAAATGATTATAACTTTAGTTCTAGAGCTCGGATTGAGGTGTCGTTCGAAGCGTTGGATAGCTAACACAGTGAACTTTAATTATATGGAGAAAAATTAGAATTAAGGAGTATATCTCTGAGACCTATGTTAGAATAGAATTAGGTTCCCCGTGTTGAATCGTAATGATCTTTGTTTATGATGATGTTTTGTTTATGATGATGCTTTGTTTATGATGGTGCTTTGTTTATGATTATGATGCTATAATATTGTGTTTATTACTATGATGATGCTATGATGTTGTTTTGATTACTATGATGATGCTATGATGTTGTGTTGATTACTATGATGATATGATGGTGTTTGTGATGAATCATGAATGGTGATGCATGTTGACTAGCCGTGGTTGTATTAAATATGTTATTCCCCATCATTGCATTCATGGCATAGTTAGGGCTTCGGTCTACTGATGTTAATTGGGCTTCAGTCTAGCGAAGATTATAGGACGATTGTCCAGTGAAGGCATCAATCTCATAGTGTGGATTGAGTGAAAACTTATGAAGTGCTCTGGTTCTAAGCAGGAATCGATCCTATGGTGGGGATCCTTGGACATAACGATGACTGGGTGATAAGTGAATTTTTGGTACCACATGCATGAGTCTATGATGTTTAATTACATTCTATATGACATTGCATAATGATTTATTTGTGATGCTTGATGATACATTGTGTATGATGATATGTGTTCGTGTAATGATAAGGTTGTGATGGTGTGAGTATAACATGAAGATATGATGTTGTGAAAAACCTTGATTATGTGCATATTTACTATGTCTATTTCTTATGTCTTATATAATGATTATGATTTACTCACCCTTTCTGTTTGAATGTTGCCTCCACGTGGGTAACGCGTAGGTGATCGAGAATAGTCCGTAGAAGCATTAGAGGATAACTTCGGAGTGTGTTTAATTGCTTTTGTTGAATAAAGGCACTCTTGCTCTGATATGTAACATCGGGGCTGGGATCGAATGATTGGAACTTATGTTATTTGTTTTGTTTTAAGATGTTGAGTCGCCCTACATGGTACTCAATATATTTTGATTTATAAGTATGAGTTATGAAGTGTGACTAAATTTTATGAAGTATTATAATGATATGTTTTGAACTATGATTTTCGCTGCCATGATTTGAAGAACAAAATGTTGATTATATCTTGTTAATGTTTTGAAAACCCATGTTACGGAGTAGGATGTGTTGTTATGACGTTTTGTTAGAAGATGTCACACCCTTGTTGGTGATATACTTTGATTTATTTATTGAAATCATTGTGAATATTCCTTGAGGTTTAGAAGGGTGTTACATTAGTGGCATCAGAGTAGGTTGGTCTTTGTGGCCAGGTTATTGAGTCTATAGTGTGTGACGATGGAATACTGTCGAGATAAATTCTAACCATTGTGACTATTATTGATGTGAAACAGAAGAAATGGATGAAAGGAACAATGTTGCAATTGCTGCTGCCTTGCAGGTTGTTGCTCAAGCTGTGCAACAACAGCCTAATGATAGATCCTGTGTTTTGGAGACGTTCTAGAGAAATCATCTGCTTGTCTTCAAGGGTAGGTTCAATCCTGATAGAGCATAATTTTGGCTTAAGGAGATTGAGAGAATATTCCGAGTTATGGATTGCTCAGAGGCGCAGAAGGTGCGATTTGGTACACATCAACTGGTGGAGGAAGTTGGTGACTGGTGGGTTGGCACTCGTCAGAGAGTGACAGCGCTAGGTGAAGTGATTACTTGAGTTGTGTTCAGCAGGCAATTTTTGAGGAAGTATTTTCCTAAACATGTGTGCGGGAAGTAAGAGGTCGAGTTTCTGGAGTTGAAACAAAAAAAAGATTGACTGTGGTTGAGTATGCTTCAAGGTTTATGGAACTAGTAAATTTTTATCCATAATATAACAAAGCAACTTCTGAGTTCTCAAAGTGTGTCAAGTTTGAGAATGGTTTGTGTCCGGAGATCAAGTGGGCGATTGGATGTCAACAGATACGTGTGTTTTCAGAGTTGGTGAATAGCTGCAAAATCTATAAGATTGTAAGAAGCCTTATGATGCCCCAGCTGATAAAGGGAAACAAAAGGATTTTGATGGGAAGAAGATAAGTGGGGGAAGAGCTCCCGCTTCTATCAAGTGCTATAGGTGTGGTGAACATGGTCAATGATCCAATGAATGTGAGAATAAGGTGCTGAGGTGCTACAAGTGTGGTAAGTCCGGTCATTGTGTCCCTAAATGCAAGAACGATGGTCCGAATTATTTCAATTATGGAGAGCAAGGTCATGTCAGTACCAAGTGTCAGAAACCAATCAAGGATGCTACTGCTCAGACCAATGGTAGAGTGTTCACGCTGAGTGGATCAGGGGAACCTAAGAAGGACAACTTGATTTGAGGTACTTACTTTATTAACAATGTTAAATTGGTTTCTATTATTGATACTGGTGCTACTCATTCGTTTATCTCTCTTGAATGTGCTAATAAGTTGGAATTGAAATTGTCTGATATGAATGGTAGTATGGTGATATATACTCCTGCTAGTGGTTATGTTATTACTACTTACGTTTGTTTGAAGTGTCTTTTGACTATTTATGGCAAGAGTTTTATGATGGATTTGGTGTGTCTTCCCTTACACCAAATTGATGTGACTCTTGGAATGAACTGGTTGGAGTTTAACTATGTTCATATCAATTGTTATAGTAAGACTTTGAGGTTCCCTAAGTTAGGTGATAATGGAGAATTGATGTTATTGACCGCTAAGAAAGTGAATGAATTTTTAAAAGATTAAGCCTTGATGTTTTCAATGTTTGCGTCATTCCAAGTTGATGGTAAACAGGTTAATATAGAATTACCAGTTATCTGTGAATTCCCATAGGTGTTTCCAGATGACATCAGTAATTTACCTCCTGAATGTAAAGTGGAAGTTTCTATAGATTTGGTACCAGGTACAAGTCTAGTGTCAATGACTCCTTACAGAATGTTAGCTTCAGAGTTGAGAAAGTTGAAGAAACAATTGGAAGAGATACTCGAGAAGAAGTTAGTTTGATCGAGTGTTTTGACATGGGGTCCTCATATGTTGCTAGTTAAGAAGAAAGATGGGAGTATAAGACTGTGTGTAGATTACAGGCAGTTGAATAAATTGACGATTAAGAATAGGTATCCACTATTGAGGATCAATTATTTGATGGATAAGTTGGTGGGTGCTTGTGTATTCAGCAAGATTGACTTGAGATCAGGTTATCATCAGATTTGAGCTAAACCATATGATATTCCGAAGACAGCTTTCCGAACGAGGTATGTTCATTACAAATACATTGTGATACTGTTTGGTGTATCTAATTCACCAGGTGTTTTTATGGAGTATATGAATAGAAATTTTCATTTCGACCTGGATAAGTTTGTTGTAGTTTTTATTGACGATATTCGGATTTATTCTAAGACGGAAGAAGAGTATGTTTAGCATTTTAGGATGGTGTTGCAAGTGTTAAAGGAAAAGAAATTGTATGCAAAGTTGTCAAAGTGTGAATTTTGGCTAAAGGAAGTTAGTTTTCTTTGTCATGTGATTTCTAGTGGTGGGATTATTATGGATCCTTCTAAAGTTGATGTTGTATTGCAATAGGAGGCTCTGAAGTCTGCGACCGAGGTTCGAAGTTTTCTTGGTTTGGCAAGTTACTATAGAAGGTTCATTGAAGGATTTTTTAAGATGGCTTTGTTGTTAGCCCATTTAACACAAAAGGGCCAAACCTATGTGTGGGATGTTGCGTGCGAAGAAAGTTTTGCAGAATTAAAGAAGAGGTTGACGACTTCCCCGGTGTTGATTTTGCTTAATTCAAGTGAGTCTTTTGTGGTGTATTGCGATGCGTCTAAGATAAGACTTGGTGGTGTGATAATGCAAAATTGACAAGTTGTTGCTTATGCTTCTAGACAACTCAGGGTTCATGAAAGGAATTATCCTATGCATGACTTAGAGTTAGCATTAGTGGTGTTTGTATTAAAGATTTGGAGACATTATCTTTTTGGTTCTAAATTTGAAGTGTTCAGTGATCACAAGAGTTTGAAGTACTTATTTAACCAGAAACAATTGAATATGAGACAGAGAAGGTGGCTTGAATTGTTGAAATATTATGACTTTGATTTGAGTTACCATCCTGGTAAGGCAAATGTAGTTGCTGATGCATTAAGTAGGAAGTCGTTTCATATGTCGATGCTTATGGTTCGAGAGTTGGAGATGATCAAGCAATTTAGAGACATGAGCTTAGTGTGTAAATAAAATTCCAATAGTGTGAAGTTAGGAATGTTGAAACTCACTAGTGGTATAATAGAAGAAATCCGCAAAGGTCAAAAGTTTGATTTGAGGTTAATCGACCAATTGATTTTGATTATCCAAGTTAAAGGAGATAAGTTCAGAATTGATGAGAATGGTTTAATGAGGTTTGGCGATGGAGTGTGTGTTCCAGAGCTTAAGAAAAGTATTTTTGAGAAAGGACATAGAAGTGAGTTGGTTATTCATCCCGGTGTTACGAAGATATATCAAGACTTAAAGAAGTTATTTTGGTGGTCTGGTATGAAGAAAGAAGTTGCCAAATTTGTTTATGCTTATATGACTTGTCAGAAGTCGAAAATTGAACATCAGAAGCTTATGGGTCTTATGCGACCTTTGAGTATTCCAGAGTGGAAATGTGACAGTGTTTCCATGGATTTTGTGTCAAGTTTGTTGAAGACTGCTAAGGGAAATAATTCGATTTGGGTGATTGTAGATAGGTTGGCTAAGTCGGCTCATTTCTTACCGATGAAGATCAATCATCCTATGGAGAAGTTAGCTGAGATGTATATTGATAAATAATTGATTCATGGAAATTTTCACATCATTACATAGCATTTATCTTACTTAATTGACAAGATTATAACATAAAAACCTTAACTATTGAATAAAAGTGTTATTGTGCAAATTTACTTGGTTCAGTTTACATTTGTGCAGGTTTTGGCCATGAAAACAAAAAACAAGCTATCAGACACTTTGTTAAGCGAGCAGTAGCGAAACTCCCAGTGAAGTCGAGATATAAAGGAAAATCCAGCAAACAGATACTTCAGTGAGGAAAGATGTAGCTAATAGGCCAATTCACTTAGCGAGGAATAGTTCACGTAGCGAACACAAGACATAAGCAAATCAGCAAGTTTCTCCAGCAACGAGGAAAAGCGGAGCAGTATCAAGCCTTAGCAAAACGGGGCGGTCAAGGGAAGATATTTTTAAGACTTCAGGCTAAAGAAACAACTTCTCTAAGCGAGCCTCACCTCGCTTAGAAAACTCTGGAAGTTTATAGAATATATTTGAAAAAGCTTAAGGACAAAGAAATCAACTTTTCTAAGCGAGCCAAACTTCACTTAGTGAACTTTGGTGGTCTCAAGTTGCCAAGTTGATTTGAAAACTTAGCTCAAAAGCCAGGACTTGGCTTAGCAAAGTATAGTTTGCTTAGCAAAGTATAGTTTGCTTAGCAAACTCAGGCGGCCAAAACTGCTATAAATAGACCAGAGTTCAGTTCAGCATAGGTGTTGTACCCCAAAATTTGCCCTCTCATTTATCAATATTTTCTCACAAGATCTCTTTGGCTCAAGACTGGATTAGGGTTTGACCAGCTCAAGACATCTCATCATGCCCTGATGATCCCAAAATTAGGGTTTGGGATTGCACAAGGATTTTTGGACTATCAATGTTTCATATGGATTTCAAGTATCATTATGGACCCCTAAGATTACTCATGTCAAATTTCAAGCCTTGAATCACATTTTTGATCAGTCAATTGGACAGTTGACCTATAAATCACTTGTATTATGGAAAAAGTCAACCATGGCCAATTTACAGTCAAACTTCATAATTTTTGATCCACGTCAACATTTTGGACTCATATGTATCATTTGATCAAGTTTGGACCATAATTCCTCAAGAAATTTGATCAAATCATCAAAGGGGCAAAATGGTCAAAATTAGGATTTTGACTGAGAAAGGGCAATTTCTGATTTTTGACCTAGCAAATGACCAATTGGTTTGAAGCATGTTTTCAAAGATTAAGTTGTATCACCTTGACCTATTGACATGGTTCAAAACATTGCAATTCCATTGGATTGACAGATGAAATTTGCAGTCAACTGATCAAAAGTTAATTGTACACTGAAAAGTCAAACTTTGACTTTTTGGTCAAAATCAAGTGCCAAAGATCACAATTCATCAAAACATATCAAAATGTGAAACTTGTTCATCAAGAAATCAAAGATTGAAGATTTTGTTTTGAAATTTGAAATTTTCTTAACTTAGAAAATTTTCTAAGTATAGAAAATTTCTTATTTTTTCTCAACTTTAAGCCAAATTTCCACCATGATACAAGATGATTCAAAGAAAGTTCCCAATATGAAAGTTGTAGATATCCATGAAATCTAAAACTTTGCTTCACACATTTTTCCCTAAAGATGCTTGGATCTCAAGATATAATTTTGTGAATACATGCCCATGAACTAAAATAACTTAGTGAAATTTTGCCCTAATTTAGGCGGGTTTTTTACCTAACTTCATGGCAAATTTTCACCTAGTTCCAAGAGGAATCTTGAAAATCATTTCAAATATGAGTTATAGAGAACATTTCAAGATTTCCAAAATGTCCAATAACTCCTTGAGATCATTCTTAAGTAGGGAGAATCGAAGAGATGAAGTTGGTAATTTCTCACTTTGATTTCAAGCCATTTCATGAAGAACAAATTCAAATCTGAACCTAGGCTCCATAACCCTTGCTATACAGGCCTCAAACTTGTTTCTCACTTCATAATTTAATGCTTACACAGTTGATAAAGCCTTAATCCAAGCATAAGAGTCTTTGTTCAAGCTTTAATTCCATAATTGGCACAAAGTTGCCATTTCCATTTTAGAAAAGCACCACTTTTGCATTTGTCAACTTCTTGAGCTTTGTACCTATTCCTTATGCACACACAAGTCCTATAAACCAAAAGAAAAGTGTCTAGGACTTGTACCAACTCAAACCAGGCCTGTACAAGCATGTAGAGAGTTGTCTCCTCACTTTTCTTAAAAAGAAAGTAAGAGTGCAAAAAGCTTATAACTCAGAAATCTGTTGTGAAGTGGATTTGAAACCTTCTCTATACTTATACAAAAACACATTGTAACCTAACACACGATTGCTAAGGGATAGAAACTCTCTCAAACTCTCTATCACCAAAAACCTGCCATAACTTGCAGTTTGATACCAAGCATAACAATCCAAAAATCTACTCGTGCGTTTCAAGTTCTAATCACCTAAACACTTAACCTACATCATATCTAAGTGTTCCAGACCATCACCCCTTCACTGTAACTCCTCCTTCTCCATCTGCCATTTTTGTTTTTCAAGCTTGCAGGTTGACTTGGATATGGAGATTCAGGCACTTTCAAGACAAGGTAAAGATTGGAACATACTCAGGGATGTCCAGGCAAGCTAAAGAGATCTTCAGGCCTTCTCAAAACACACTCAAACTCCATTCACGATCTCAGCTGAAAGAGGTAAGAACTCTAACTTCTATCTCTTCATACAGGCATCTATTAGTCACAATTTGTGATAATAAAATATAGATATCCTTGTGCTAAAACCAACCATGTTTATAGATTTCATTTATATTCATTGTGTATAGAGAATTTTAGAGTTCAAATTTCTGTAAAAATTAGGTTTAAAATTAGGGCCATTGAAATTAGCTTTGATCATTGACTGTTAGTTTACATGAGTTACATGGTTGCAATCGTGGGAAAGAGTATTATCATTTTCATATTGGAAGTTTCCATTTTCATGGAGAAATGAGAGAGATACAGGGGGTCCGACTGGCTTGAGGAAGAAGATGAAGTACAGGGCAATGAGGCGTTATGTGTTATGTTTTTCTTGTTTCATTTGAACTAACGGATGTACAGCCACCCCAGTGGCAAGGCAGCTCGCTGAAAATGCTAAGGTCATGGGTTCGAGCCTTGGTGCCTGCCTTTTGCATATTTTCTCATTTTTTGCCATTTTTATCATTTTTTGCAGCGCTAGGCTTTTTTTCATTTGGGCTCATGTTTTTTTTTCTAATACTACCTCCTGTTTACTCAGGACACCCCTGGCCCATACATTTTATTTTTTATTTTTATTTTATTAAATACGATTTTCTTAACATATAAAATCATTAAAAAAATATAAAACATGATAAATATTACATTTTTTTATTTTATTTTTATTTTCATACAAAAAAATTTTTTTATTAAATTATATATCAACTATTTTTCTTAAATAAACTTGTAAAATAAAATAGATCTAGATTGATTTTTATTTCTTTTCCTTCATACTTATAAATATTTATTTTGACATATTAAAAGACCAAATATTTTCATAAATATTATTTATTATTTTAAGACAAAAATGCACAATAATAATACTTAAAGAATTTTATTTTCTTTTAATAAACTAGAATTAGGGTTAATCAATGTATAAAAATAATTTCCTTTTCTTAAATTATTATGTTTAGTTCAAAAATTCTTTTTCATATAAAAAACAACAAAACAAAAATCTTCTCTTGCATATACATACCATTGCACATTTAATTTATATTGTATTTTATTTATTCAAAAATTCATACAAATTCGATTTGGTTGTAATAGATTAAATTAGGTTTATATTATTGTAAATCCCCATTCATAATTTGTATACCCCCATCCCATAAAATGTTGTAATAGCGTAGTAATCTTTAAATTACGCAATTTATCGCTTTTATATAACATGCTAGTAATTAGGGTTTGTATGGCAAGATAAAAACAATCAAATAGAAAACCTTAATCCAAGACAAAATCAAGCATGAAAATGACACACTTGCACACAAGCATCCTTAGGGTTTCTCCACTTGGTTGCCTTATACAAAAATGGCCATATTACGCATGCGAAGTATCTTAGCAAAACAAACAAATATAAGATCATAGTCCATCGATGACGCTATCCAAAATTGCCTTACAAAATGATCTTGGTCCATCAAAATGCTAAGATACTTTGCAACATTGCTAATCATGGTTATACGATGACCCACGCCCGTCCCATTTACATCCAAAGATAGGGTTGCTTACCAAATCAATGGTAAGACAACAACGCCAAAGGAAAAGAAGATGAACAAGAAAGACATTTGAGTAGGTAGATCACTTCTAGTTACTTGCTCCATTTCAAAACAACTATCCTTGCTATTTTCAAAAACAAACACACACACATTTTCAAACATTCTTACAAACCTTGAAAACATTTTCAAAAGACAAACATCTTTGTAACATTCTTACAAACGAGAATCATTACAAAGATTGCCTAAACAATGGCCTCTTTTACAAAATACTTTCAAAACCACATCAAGCACAATTTCAAACAACAAAAGCAAGTGATCTAGCAAGTAACTAAGAGCTCATGGAAAACCATGGATGAAAAGGGTGCTAATACCTTCCCTTTTCATAATCTACCCCCCGAACTTAAGAAACAATCTCAAAGGTCTTTCCTGTGATTTTTCACCTTTCCTTTTGGATAAAAGAAAAATCGGTGGCGACTCTTGCTAACCGCAACATTTGCGATAAAACGCAAAACCTCAAGTCAGTTCTCCCACCGTATCACAATAGGCATTCCACCTTTTATCTTGTAATACAATATAGAATTATAATAACAGTAGGAATAGAGGAGGTTTTAGGTAGAAGGGCTAGATACTGATCAAGAGTCTGGAAATCGTCATTGATGTCATTTCAACTAAAATCTTTAAATGTGCTTCAAGCTACCATGAGTAGCTAAATCCCTTTTTTGTTGGGATTGGTCGTAGTTCGTCGAAACAGTATGTATTTTCTTTTATCATGGCGTTATATGCAATTTAAGTTTGAATCATTATCGTTGTTATCTTTGTTTTACCGTTTATTTCATGGATTGAATTGATATTGAAAAATATGATTCTAATCTCGATCCAAGATAACAGCTATTAAACACTAAATGCTAGACATAGATTTAGGTTTAATATTCACTAAAAGTATCGAATCGTAATGCTATTGTATTGTTTAATAGGATGAGAAATCGTCGATTAAACCATAAGGTAGAAAGCGCATAAAGTTTAGACATGAGCTTTGTCTGTGTGCGATACGTGATGATAATGAAACATTCTTAAATTGTGTATAATGGATTTCTGATATGCATATTGAATCAGTGAATGAAAACCAATTCCTAACAAGTCTATTTCTCTGAAACTTATCTTTCGTATTTTACGCATTTTAATTTTTGCCACTTATAAACCTAACAAGTCTTAAAACTTATGCTTAGAAATATAAAAGTCATTGAACGGTTTTAATATCGCTCCAATCCCTGCGCATACGATAAAACAATACTTTCATTTGATTTTACACAACATCAAATTAGCGTCATTGTCGAGGATTGGCGTTTAAGGTATTAAAACATCACAATCATTTCTATACTTCTAAGTTTTGTGAATTTGTTATATATTGTATATATTTGTTTTTTTTCGCAAACATTTGTTCAAAGTGTTTGGATAGGTGAAAATTATGTTTATGCACCGAGGCAAAAGTTTGGAAGGAAAACTTCTCTTTAATCTCGAGATCAAAAGAACAATCTGAAAGAACAAAAGGCAGAAAAAGTAGCAGAAACAACTATCCAAGAAGAAAAATCAAAAAGGAGAATCTACATCAAATTCTTCATCAAATCCAACAAACGAAACAATGGCCAAAGGTGTCAATGGTCCGTGTGCAAGGAGTCCAAGGCGAATGGCTCGTTTCAACAACAATCCAACTGCAAGACGAGCTGAAATGACAGGGTTGCTACAGATTCTTTACGCTAACACTTTTGCAGGTTTGAATCATGAGGATCCATACACCCATCTCATAAAATTCTATGAGATGGCTGGTATATTAGGTGCACCCGAAGACGAAGAAGAAGTTGTCTTCATGAGATTTTTCTCGCATTCCTTGATCGGTAAAGAAAATGATTGGTACCTTAACCAACCTACTAAAATCATGACAAATTGGAATGTATTGGAGGAAAATATTCTTAACAGGTTCTTTCCGCACAATCGGTTCATGGATGCAAAAACAACAATATCCGTATTCACGCAAAGTGAAATAGAAACTCTTTCTCAAGCTTGGGAATGACATAAATCTTTGTTGCACAAATGTCTGAATCATGGCTTTAATAATCTCACACATATTCATGTTTTCTGTAATGGATTGCAGCCTCAGCTAAAGATCTTACTTGACATGATAGCCGGTGGTTCATTGTTATCCAAAAGTGTAGAGGAAGTAGTGTCTATTATCAACTGTATGGCTCTAAGTGATCACCAGGTCCAGTATAACAAAGGTACAATGCAAAAGAAACCTGGTATTCTCGAGTTAGATACAAATGACGTGATATTGGCGCAAAACAAACTTCTTACTCAAATGGTGGAAGAATTATCAAACAAACTTTCCAGTCTTCCACAACAGCTCAAACAAATGCACGAAACACCTAAACCGCAACAAATAGCATCATATGAGTTATGTAGAGGAAACCATCCAACTGGATTTTGTCCCCCGAACAAGAAGTCAATTATATGGGGAATCAATAGCAATACAGGCAGGTACCGTATCAAAGTAATCAAGGTTATCCATACAACAACAATGCAAGCTTTAGCCAAAACAGACATAATCAGTACCAAAGTTATGCTCAGCCAGATAGCTTTCAAAGATAGAGGATACCCTGAATAAATTTATGCAGTTATCCATGGAAAATCAGAAAAGCACTGATGCTTCAATCAGGAATTTGGAAACACGAGTTGGGAAAATTACAAAACTATTGAGCGAACAACAAACGGGAAATTTCACCATAACCACCCAAGCCAATATAAAATAAAATTGCAACGCCATTACAAAAAATAATGAAGACGTGGCTGAAATGAAAGTTGGGGAGAGTGGCAAAGAAAAGAGAGTTGAAAATGAGAAAAAGGCGGAAAACCTCAAAACTGATCCTGGAAGGGTTACATTACCAATCATCATTGAAAACATCAAGTTTGATAAAGCCTTAGTTGATCTTAGATCAAGCACCAACCTTCTCCAATTATCCATTCTCAAAAATATTTGTATGCTTGATTTGAAACCAAAAACAATGAAATTACAACTTGCTGACAAATCCATCACGCAACCAGTTGGCATAGTAAAGGACGTAAAGGTGAAGCTTGAAAATTTTCTGTTTCTAACTGATTTTGTGGTGATGAATATGGATGAAGATGACAACATACCTCTGATCTTAGGCCATCCATTCATAAAAGTAACCTGAATAATGATCGATGACGATGAAGGAATGATGAAAGTAAGGTGAAAAAATGAGGAAGTAAACTTCAAATTGTTTCAAGCCTTACAGCATAATGAGTAATATTATTCCAAAGTGAAAGCCCCTGATGAAATAGGCCTGGTACTGAAAAGAATGAATGACAAAGAAAGGCCAAAGCATGGTGGTAAGGACACTTTGTAAAATTCATACAAGCCACCTTGATTTTTTGCAAAAATAAGCATCGATTTAATGACGTTAAACAAGTACTTGTTGGGAGGTAACGCAACCATTTACACATTCATTTCCTTGCATAATTATTTTTGAATAGGAAGAAAAATAACATGAATGAGCCAAAAAAATAATTCTGCATAAAACTGAATTCTGCAGAATTCGCTAAGCGAGCCCTGTTTCGCTAAGCGAAAATAGCATAACCAATAAAAATGTCCTTCGTGCTACTTTATTCACATTAGTATTTGTGTATATTTAAATATATTTTAAGCTTTAGGTGTCTTATGATCAATCCATGATATCTTGCTTGAACATTTGTGCTCTACAATTGAAATGGAAAAGGCAAGGAGTGGAAGACCAAATTCACATGAATCAATAAAGGTGAAATGGTATGAATCCAATTTTGAAAGAATTGCACAAACTAAGGCATGTGTTTATTGATTTCTTATGGTTTAGCATGAATATGAAATGAGTAATCTGCATAAAATCAGCTCATTCATCCTAAGCAATAACATGTTTTCATTATGAACCACTTAGTTCCAAAACCAGAAAAAGTGAGGTAGCCTTCCATGGTTCACCATATGCTTAGGAGACTGATAAATTCTTGGTTTAACTCGTTTAATTCATGTTCAATCTTGCACTTATGTTTATAATTATAAATACATAGAAGGGATCAAGGCATTTATTTGAATTTGAGCATAACTAGCAAACCAAAATGTGGCCTCATTAATCCTTGTGAGTAAGTGATCATTTGCAATCACTTTTTGAGCCATATGACATGAATACATCAGTTATGAACTGAATAATGCATTAAGTATTCCACTTAGTGAATATTATTCCATATCTTTGAAAAATCATAAAAGTTCATAATTGATAGATTCTATTTTTCTTGTATTGAACCTTGATACCATTGAGATCTTGTGAAAATTTTAAAGAGCATTCAAAGAAAAGTGAAAATTTTGTTCAAGTTGGGGAGGAAAAGAAAGATGTTTAGTTCAAAAGAAAATGGAAAGTGGTAAGAATCAAAAGAAAATGAAAGAAAAAGAAAAGTGATAAAAGAAAAGAACAAGGAATAGCAAATATGAATGTGTTCAAAAAGAAAGAAACAAGGAAATGTTTTGATAAGTAATTTGATTCAAATGAATCAAAGTTTATGAATGCACTTCAAAGAAAAACTAAACAAACACTTTGTTTCTATTAGCCATAGTGTGATACGGTGGGAAGAACTGACTGTTTTCGGAATGCTGGTTTGCATTTTGCGTTTGTTTTTGCAAAATGTAGCGGTAAGCAAGAGTCGCCACCGACTTTTATTTTATCCAACAAGGAAAGGAAAAAAAGCACAGAAAAATTCCTTTTTTGAGATATTTCTCGGGTTCGGGGGGTAGATTATAGAAAGGGAAGGTATTAGCACCCTTTCTATCCGTAGTTATCTAAGGGCTCTTAGGTACTTGCTCAATTGTTTTCAAAATTGTTTTCTTTGTGCTTGTGGGTTTGAAAAAGTTTTTGTTTGAAACTTCGATTTAACTCTTGCTTCTGTCCTCAAGAGTGTAATGAAGTGTTTTGAAAACTTTGTTCGAAAAGGAGTGTAAGTGTGAAAAAGTTTTATTTTGAAAGAGCAAGTATCTAAGAGCTATCTACCTACTCGAAAAGGGAATCATTCTATGCTAATTTCCTTTAGACAATGCTATCCCACTATTAGTGAGTAGGTAGCACCGTCGTTGGAGTTTGAGGGTCAATTCAAATGAGGGACATACGGTCACTAAAGCATTGTTAGGACACTTTAGCGGTAACCCTAATGTCTTAGATCATTTGTTTGAGGCAACAATATCTGAGGCAACCATTTCGAGGCGACTATGATCTTTTAGACAAGAGGACGAACTCTAAAACAACCTATACTTGATGACCGTGTACGAAGGCAACCAAGTGGGGTGTACCCTAAGAGTGTGCATGTGCGAGTGTGTTGTTTTCAGTTATTTTTATCTTTGCACATGTTAAAGGTGATCTAATTTGATTTTAAGATTAAACATTCAGTCTTGTCATGCAAACCCTATTATTAAACATCTAGCAGTTATAATTAGCAGAATTTAAAGTGCGAAAATTAAAAAATGCAGAAATTAAATTACAAGGCGTCGGGTATTTACATCGCAAAAAGCAACCCTTTGAAAATAAAATAAAATAAAGCGGTAAATAAATAAAATGTTCTAATTATCTATTACATACCGGAAACAGATACATTAATATGGATAAAAATAAATAAAGTGCGCGGGAAATTAAGTCGAATGCGAATTAGGGTTTTGACCCTTTTTAAAAGAAAATGCCTTTTTTTGTTGTTTTTATTTTTATTTAAGAAAAGAAATTAAATCCTAAATTAAATACTAGATTAATTATTAAATAAATTAATTGATGAAAAAAATAATAAAAGACATATTTTTGGAGTTTTTGATTATTTAAGAAAGAAATTAAAAATAATTAAATGAATTAAAACCTAATTAATTCTAATTAATTTTATTTATTTACAAAATAAAATAAAGTTTCCTAAAATTAAATCCTAGTTAATTAATTAAAATTTATTAAAGAAAAAAAAATAAAGTTCTTAATTTTAATTGGGCAAAATGATATTTTGTGATTTTTTAATAAAAAAAGAAAAATTGTTATTGGTTAGTAAATTAATTAAAATAAAATAAAATAACTAAATTAATAAAAAGAAAATGTAAGAGAAAGAAGGAATTGGGCCCTGAATTTGGAGGTGTAGATAACAAGGGATTTGGCCCACTAAGCTGACCCAATTGACTTTTTTTGATCCAGTACACGCGTGTTGACCTGGCTCATGGTGTACCCTTGAAACTTGACCACCAGATCTGGCCATCTGGCCATCTGGCGCTTTGACGGTGAGGGAGTATGGTAGACATCAAGTCTGAGCGTGCACATAATTTCCTGAAAAATAACAAGAAAACACAAATTGCTGGAGGCAGGGATCGAACCCTTGACCTCCAGCCTTGGAATGTCTTGAACGCTGAGGTGTCTACCACTGCACCATGTTGTTTTATTTGTTATGATAACACAAAGAAATAATAATATAATAAAACAAAATCCAATGGTCAGAAAATAAAAAAACGCGTAAATATTTTGAATGGTCCAGTGGGAACGTGACACGCATCGTCCCAGACCTCCAACCGTGGCTAAAAATACAACCACCTATACCAACGGACAGAGGTCCGTCGCTACAACCTTGCTCATCTCCAAAATTTTGCACAGGCCACAAAAATGCATTCTAAGAGCATGGTTGAACTCGTCATCTCCTCCTGATTGCAACCATGCCCATCATTGGGGCCAATTTTCCCTGAAACGAAAATCCCTAAAACCAGAAGCAAAACTGTAACAATGGCGTTTCACGATACAGAGCATATAAATCAAATTGGTTATTACAAACAGTTTGCAAATGATGTGAGGGTTAAGAATATGCAGTTATTTCATTCAATGGATGCAAGAATCTGGCAATACGAAATCAAGAACATAGCTATGTTACGAAGGACTTACAGTGCACTAGGAGGTCTGGAAACGCTTGGTTTGGATTGGGTTAGCTTCTGGAGATGGCCAGCAATCGATTGAGACAAGTCTCAAGTCCTGAAAATGTCTCTAACCTTGATTTCGATCTCAAGATTTTTTGTGATTTTTGCAACTTTGGTTCTGCCTCTACAAGTGCTCTCTAACCCTGATTTTCATGCCTTTTGCTTGCTTATGTAATGTGCATTGGATTAGGGTAAAAAACTTGGTCCAAATCTCCCTCTATCAATGACTTTGATGTGGATTTGATTTCCCTTTACAACCTTTCCAAATTTGATCCAAATCACATATTCTTGTGCATAAAGACCTTGATACGAATTTAATTGCCATGCTAGCTGTAGTTGGAACCTGAAATAACCAAAAAATCATGTGTTATCAATTCTTTAGATTTTATGTGATTTTATTTGATTTAAAATGAATTAATTCAAATAAAAATCAAATTAAATAATAAAAATATGATATGGACACATGGCTAAAGCTAGAGCACGTGGGAAACAATGCAAACTCAAATCAAGTGAAAAAGAATGGGCCCATTTGGCAAAATTTGATGTTTTGGGGATAGTTGACTTTTGGTAATTTTGCAAAAAAGTCCAACTTCTACAATGCATAACTTCTTCAATTTTGAAGTTTTGGAGGTGTTCTTGGACTTTTTAGAAAGCGTGAGATGTCCTCTAACCAACCCATTTGGTCTCATTTCATTTTGATACACCATTCTTAAGTTAGAAGCTTTGGCAAAAAAGGTCTTTTTGTTGACTTTTCAAAATGACCTATAATGTCCAAATTCATAACTTCTTGTGAGTGCATTTTTTGATATTGGGATATGAAGATGGATTGTATGGAATTTCATCCTCTTCAAAATGAGATTTGGATGGATCATTTCTCATAAAGTATGAGAAAGTTATGCTTGGTCAAAGTTGAGTTGACTTTTCCTACAAAACCCTAATTTAGCAACTTTTGAATCTTGATGAATTTTGAGCAATCCTTGATGAATCATGATCAAACTTTGATAAAATGATGAAATATCCTTCAAAATGAGAATGTTGACAAAAAATCTTGAAGTTTGACTATTTGTAGGTCACAGTTGACTTTTGCCCTAGCACAGTCGATTTTTGGACCTTTGAGCAATTGACTGAGCAAACTTCCTCTACAAGGCTTGAAATTTGATGATCTTGAGAACATATTAGGACATTGGGGAGAACTTGAGGTCATTTTAACTCAAGGATATAGATGCAACACAAAACCCTAATTTGAGATAGACTGTCTTAGGAGATAGCTTGTCTAACCAATTCTTGAGCAACCTTGAGCAACTTGGAGATTTTTCTTGCAATGTATTGAGAAATATGGGAGGGAAAATTTTGGGGTAAAACAGCTTCCCATGTTCAATCTTCTTAAACCTGAGGATGTAGATTGGCTTTCATGCCTTTCGTGATCCAAAGGTGGAAGATGATTGAACACTAGAGTGCCCAGAAATTTGCACTCGCGTGAAGTGGTATCAGCCTTGTGATGTCGGGAATGGGCTTACAGATGCCGTCTGGAGATTGCTGACGAGGAGATGGGCTTAAAGATGCCATCTGCAGGAGTGTCGATCCCATAATAGATTCCTTAGCGAGAGCTTGTATACATGTTATTATGGAAGATTCCGCTGGGGGAGTCTGAACTTTTGTTGAGATTTAGGAACTTGCCCGTAATTCAACTGAGGGGAAACATCTTCATCGAGATTTAAGAACTTGCCCTTAATTCAACTGAGAAAACTGCTGAGATTTAGGAACTCGTCTATAATTCGACGGAGGAACTTTGTCGAGATTTAGGCCCTTGTCCGTAATTCAACTAGGGGAAAAATCTTCATTGAGACTTAAGAACTCGCCCGTAATTCAACTGAGAAAAACTTCTCTGCTGAGATTTAGGACTTGTCTGTAATTCAACGGAGGAACACTTTTGTCGAGATTTAGGAACTCGCATGTACTTCAACTGAGAAAACATCTCTATTGAGATTTAAGAACTTGTCTGTAATTCAACTGGGGAAACATCTTCGTCGAGATTTAGAAACTTGTCCATAATTCAACTGAGAAAACTTCTCTGCTGAGATTTAGGAACTTGTCTGTAATTCGACGGAGGAACACTTTTGTCGAGATTTAGGAACTCTCATGTACTTCAACGGAGGAACTTTGTCGAGATTTAGGACCTTGTCTGTAATTCAACCGAGAAATACTCTATTGAGATTTAAGAACTTGTCAGTAATTCGAATGGAGGAAACATCTTCATCGAGATTTAAGAACTCGCCCGTAATTCAACTGAGAAAAACTCTGCTGAGATTTAGGAACTCGTCTGTAATTCGACGGAGGAACTTTGTCGAGATTTAAGACTTTGTATGTAATTCAACCGAGAAATACTCTGTTGAGATTTAAGAACTTGTCAGTAATTTGACTGGAGGAAACATCTTCATCGAGATTTAAGAACTCGCCCGTAATTCAACTGAGAAAAACTCTGCTGAGATTTAGGAACTCGCCTGTAATTCGACGGAGGAACTTTGTCGAGATTTAGGACTTTGTCTGTAATTCAACTGAGAAAAACACTGTTGAGATTTAAGAACTTGTCAGTAATTCGACTGGAGGGAAACATATTCATCGAGATTTAAGAACTTGCCCGTAATTCAACTAAGAAAACTCTGCTGAGATTTAGGAACCAGTATGTAATTCGACGGAGGAACTTTGTCGAGATTTAGGACTTTGTCTGTAATTCAACCGAGAAATACTCTGTTGAGATTTAAGAACTTGTCAGTAATTCGACCGGAGGAAACATCTTCATCGAGATTTAAGAACTCTCCTGTAATTCAACTGAGAAAAACTCTGCTGAGATTTAGGAACTCGTCTATAATTCGACGGAGGAACTTTGTCGAGATTTAGGACCTTTTTTGTAACTCAACTGAGAAAAACTCTGTTGAGATTTAAGAACTTGTCAGTAATTCGACTGAGGGAAACATCTTCATCGAGATTTAAGAACTCGCCCGTAATTCAACTGAGAAAACTCTGCTGAGATTTAGGAACTCATCTGTAATTCGACGGAGGAACTTTGTCGAGATTTAGAACCTTGTCTGTAATTCAACTGAGAAAAACTTTGTTGAGATTTAAGAACTTGTCAGTAATTTGACTTGGTAAAAGCTTCATAGCTTTTGATTTTTATGAGAATTTAACCGCATCCTTCCTGAAAAGGTTAGTTGTATGTAATGCATGATATGTATCAAACAATGATGTTCTCAAAACAAATGAGATTGGTGTTGTATGATGTGTATATGCATGTGTCATTATGTATGGAAATGTAATGCTTTTAGCTGGGGAGAATAAATCCTGGATAGCTGCTGGAGAAAAGAGTTGAATTCTTCGTTTTCCGCTAGGGATGGCGAACAAAGATGACTGTGAGAATAAACCTGCAGGAAAGGATAACTCTGTTGGGGGATAAACTGATGAGGAGAATAACTCTGTGGGGAAGAGATGCTCTGCTGAGGATTCCACCGATAAATTCCGCTGGGGATGAATTACCGTTGCTGGTGATACTGAATCCTGTTGGGGATTGAATTCCTGTTTGTGAAAGGAATGAACTCCGCTACGGGATGATCTTTTAGTTGCGACTTCGTTGGGGATAACCTTTTATACTCTAATGAGGATAATCCTTTGAGCTCTTCTGGGGACAATCTTCCAAAGTCTACTGGGGATGATTCTCCAAACTCCACTGGGGAAGCTTTTTCAGACTGCGCTGGGAAAATTTTCAAACTCCACTGGGGATATTTAGTATTCTGCCGGGGAATATTCTTATACTCCGCTGGGGAATATTAAGACCTTTCAGTGCTGATGGTAGATAAACTCTGCTTGGGGAGAATATTACTGATTCATTTATGGTTGTGAGCCTCAGCTGGGGAGAGTTAACATCATTGTCTTTCTCTTACTCTGCGGAGAGTGAACATACCTTAGCCATATTCTTCAGCTGAATCTACCTTGTACCTGGTGGATAGAGAAACTGTACAGTTTGGACTTTTCTTATTTACCCCTGTTTCTGTTATTACGAGTAATTGTCTTTTGTTTCGCATGTAAATATTCATGAGCAACAATTAATGTCAAATGCATATATCAAAAATGAACATTGGACGTTCTTTGCAAAACAAAATAGAAAAAGGAAAAACAGTTCGAAATTTCTCTGAAAATGAATTGTATTGATTTTGAAGTTTGGCCTGTAAATAGGCGTTTTGTACAATAGGATGGCGTCCTAGTAAGGGAACGCCGCCGAATAATAGAATTTACACAATTTGTGAAAAACTAAACAAAACAGCTATGTGAATAATCCCACTGGGTTCTAACTCTTCTATTGCCTTTATGTCCTCGAGCATCTCATCACTTTGCTACTTGGTTGAAGATAGATCAGATTGATTAATACCGTTCGAGCTTGATAGTCGATACCGATGTCTGGTTGCAAGGTGATCCAATGAGACATAGTGTTACGCTTTGATCCCTAATTTTTGCCTGGACCTCCCTTTCGGGTTTTCAGTCCATCGGGATACCCTTTTTTTCCCAAACCGCCTTTTCAGGTTTTCGACTTGTCGGGTGTACCGATTTTTTATTTTCATCCCTTATTTTTTCCCGAACCCTTTTGGTTCGCCGGGAAGCCCTTATTTTTGCCTAGGCCAGTCGACCTAGCGGGTCTTTGATTATGCGTAGTATCTTTTCACTATGTCTGCATTGGCGGGGTGAGGAAGGTCGTCACCATCCATGGTGGTTAGAATCATAGCTCCTCCTGAGAAAATGTTCTTAACCACAAATGGCCCTTCGTAAGTAGGGGTCCATTTTCCCCTGGGATCACCTTGAGGTAGTATGATTCACTTGATGACCATATCCCCAACTTGATACTCTTGTTGTCTAACTTTCTTGTTAAATGCCTTGATCATCCGCTTTTGATACGTCTGACAAGGAGAAATAGCAGTAAGTCTCTTTTCATTGATTAAATTCAGCTGATTAAGCCGGGTCTGAATCCAGTCATCTTCGCTCAAACCTGCATCCTTCATGATTCGAAGAGAGGGTATCTAAAATTCAATGGGTAAGACGGCCTCCATGCCATATACCAAAGAATAGGGTGTTGCCCCTGTTGACGTCCGCGCTGAGGTACGGTACCCATGAAGAGCAAATGGTAACATCTCGTGCTAGTCTTTGTATGTCACCGTCATCTTCTGCACAATCTTCTTAATATTCTTATTAGCCACTTCAACAGCCCCATTCATCTTCGGCCGGTAGGGAGAAGAGTTGTAATGCTGTATTTTGAACTGCTTGTAGAGCTCGGTGATCATCTTATTATTGATATTTGTATCATTGTCTGTAATGATCCTCTCTGGTACACCATATCGATAGATCAGATTATGCCGAATGAACCGTGCAACGACGTTCTTGGTTACAGTAGAAAAGGAAGCCACTTCAACCCACTTCGTAAAGTAATCAATTACTACCAGGATGAAACGATGCCCGTTGGACGCTGTAGGTCTGATCTTGCCGATCATGTCAATGCCCCACATTGCAAAAGGCCACGGAGCTGTCAAGACGTTCAGAGGAACTGGAGGTATGTGCACCTTATCAGCATAGACGTGGCACTTGTAACAAGTCCGAGAATGCTGATAACAGTCGGCTTCCATTGTGAACCAATAATGTCCTGCCCGAAGAATTTTCTTTGCCATGGTGTGCCCACTGGAATGAGTTCCGAAAGTACCTTCATGCAACTATGCCATGATCCTTTCTGCCTCGTTCTTATCCATACATCACAGTAAGGTTGAATCATGGTTGCGCTTGTAAAGAATACTGTTACTGATGAAGAACTTCGCCACGAACCTCCTCAGAAACTTCTTGTCATTAACAGATGCACCCTCTGGGTATTCCTGAGCCTCAAGATATCCCTTCACCTCATGAAACCAGGGTTTATCCGTTGCCTCTTCAGCCTCAATGTCACAGCAATGTGCAGGTTCATCCAACCTCTCAATGATGATCCGGGGAGCTTTGTTGTCCCAATTGACTTTGAACATAGAAGACATCATAGCCAGCGCGTCCGCCAACTGATTCTCCTCTCTAGGGAAATGTTCAAAGGTTATCTCCTCGAAATGGGGAAGCAACGTCAATACATATTCCTTGTAAGGAATAAGATTTGGGTGTTTCATATCGCACTCGCCTTTGATCTGACTGATCACGAGAGCGGAATCTCCGAAGACACTCAGAAACTTAATCCTTAGGTCAATTGCTGCTCGAAGACCCATGATGCACGCTTCATACTCCGCCATGTTGTTGGTGCAGTTGAAACATAGTCGGGCGGTAAACGGAGTATGAGAGCCTTTAGGAGATATGATCACAGCGCCAATGCCATTGTCCGAAGTGTTCGAAGCTCCATCAAAGTACATAGACCATCGGGATCCTTCCTCAGGTCCTTCATCTGGTCCAGGCTCTTCGTAGTCAATTACTATCATGATATTCTCATCCGGAAATTCAAAGTTCATAGACTGGTAATCATCCACTGCCTGATGTGCCAGATGATCTGCCAACACACTTCCCTTGATTGCCTTTTGGGTTCTATATTGGATGTCATACTTAGTCAAGATCATCTGCCATCTTGCTATTCTTCCGGACAAGGCAGGCTTCTTGAAGATATACTTGATTGGATCCATCTTTGATATCAATAGAGTAGTGTGAGTCAGCATATACTGTCTCAGCCGGCGAGCAGCCCATGCCAAAGTGTAGCAAGTTTTCTTAAGCAACGAGTATCGGGTCTCGCAGTCGGTAAACTTTTTGCTAAGGTAATAAATAGCATGCTCTTTTCGGCCAGACTCGTCATGCTGCCCTAGCACGCACCCCATTGAATTGTCGAGTACTGTCAAGTATAAGATTAAAGGTCTCCCTTCAAATGGAGGCATCATAATAAGTGGCTCTTGGAGATATTCCTTGATCCTTTCGAAAGCGGCCTGACATTCACCGTTCCATCTTACCACTTGATCTTTCTTCAGTAGCTTGAAGATTGGCTCACAAGTAGCAGTCAGGTGTGAGATGAATCGGGCAATGTAGTTCAACCGTCCCAAAAATCCTCTGACTTCTTTTTCTGTTCGGGGAGCTGGCATCTCCTGTATAGCCTTCACCTTTTTAGGGTCCACTTGAATACCTTTATTGCTTACGACGAAACCCGGCAGCTTACCAGATCTCACCCCGAAGGTGCACTTGTTCGGGTTTAACCTCAGCTTGTACAACCTCAACCTGTCAAATAGCTTCTGAAGGTGGTCAAGATGCTCTTCTTCAGTCTGGGATCTTGCAATCATGTCGTCAACATATACCTTAATCTCGTGATGGATCATGTCATGGAACAAAGCGTCCATGGTGCGCTGATACGTTGCCCCAACATTCTTCAATCCAAAAGGCATGACCTTGTAGCAAAAGGTACCTCATTGAGTAACAAAGGTTGTCTTCTCCATGTCTTCGGGAGCCATCTTAATCTGATTATAGCCGGAGAAACCATCCATAAAGGAGAAGACCTTATGTTGTGTGGTGTTGTCAACCAGAACGTCGATATGAGGTAGAGGGAAATCATCCTTGGGGCTTTCCCTGTTCAGATCCCTATAGTCAACACACATTCGAACCTTACTGTCCTTCTTCGGCACTGGAACCACGTTGGCCACCCACTGTGGGTAAGAAGTAACTGCTAGAAAACCGGCATCAAACTGCTTCATCACTTCAACCTTGATTTTCTCAGACATTTCTGGGCGCATTCGGCGGACTTTCTGTTTTACTGGAGGGTAGTCTTCCTTGGTAGGCAGGCGATGAACCACAATATCGGTATCCAACCCAGGCATATCTTCATAAGACCAGGCAAAGATCTCCACATAGTCACGCAGCATCTGAATCCGCCGTTGCTTAACACTGGACTCCAGATTTGCACCGATCTTGACCTCTTTCTTGTCTACCTCTGTACCCAGATTCACTGATTCCACTGGCTCTTCATGCGGCCGTATGGCCCTCTCTTCCTGAAGTAGCAGTCTAGCAAGTTCACCAGGCACTTCGCAATTATCTCCACCTTCGTCTTCGGCTAAGTTGATCGGACATTCGAAGTCATAACTGGCAGTAGCAGAGTCGTTATCAGTAGGATCCAGAGTGGATGTAGACCTGTATATGTGAGTGTGTGTAAAATAGCTGTTTTGCAATATATAATAAAAGAAAAACAAGGAGCACAAAATTTGAAATGCAAGAAACGTCCAATTCTTTTATTAATGATATATGGAGATGACAAATATCAAGCCCTCACAAACAAAGCCACGGTGCCTCGGGTAAGACATCGGGCCGTAAAGTTTTAAAAATTGTCTGTTACAAACTCAAAACAAAAGTCTCATTATTGGGTAATAAAAGAAATTGGGATGAAGTCTTTTGTCATCCAATTGCTTAATCCACTGTCGGCAGTTGGGTAGATTTAACTGTCAAACTCAGACTCTTCAACATCGTCTTCAATAGCATTCACTCCTGAATTACTGATGAACAGGGGAGGTCTTCCGATCCGTGCACTCCGAACAGCCCTTTGAGTTTCTACAGTGAAACCCAAACCAAACTTGTTAGTCTTATGTGCAAAATCAGGGAGTTGGTCCCAATTTGCACACCCACCTTTCTCAACAACAGCCCAAGCATCCTTGAGGGAAGCCATCTTCATTGGAGGATCTTCAGTAACAGTTTCAGTTGATGCCAGCGTTTGGGGGACTTCTTCAAAATATTGACACGGGGTTTCAATGAACTCCTCGTCCATTTCCACATACCGAAAAGAGTTGAGGTGGCTCATCATGTACTCCTCTTCCCCTCGTACTTTAAAAATTTTCCCCTTCACTGGGTATTTCAGCATCTGGTGGAGCGTGGAAGTTACTGCCTCAGCTTTGTGGATCCACGGGCGACCCAAAAAACAAGAATAAGATGGCCGAATATCCATCACATAGAATGTAGATGCGAAAACCTGATAACCAACCTTAATCGGAATATCCACTTCTCCGTGTACCATTCTCTTGGACCCATCAAAGGCCCTGACCACAATGTTGCTTGGTTTCAGCTCTAACCCTTCACAGTCTAACTGGTCTAGTGCTTTCTTGGGTAACACATTCAACGAAGACCCAGTATCTACCAATACGTGAGCAAGAGTAGTGCCCCTGCACTCGATGGAGACATGCAAGGCATCATTATGATTCTTCCCCTTAGCAGTCAAGTCGGCGTCGAAGAAACCCAACCCGTTATCAGCAGTTAAACTTGCCACACAGTCTTTGAACTGGTCAGCAGATGTTTCCTGGGGTACGTGTGCAGTCTTCAGGAAAGCAATCAGAGTCTTGGCATGGGCTTCTCAGCATAACAACAGAGACAACATATAGATTTTGGACGGGGTTTGCCCCAGCTGCTCGACTATATTGTAGTCGCTCTTTTTGATGATCTTCAAAATTTCCTCCATTTCTTGTCTAGAGGCTTCAATAGTAATCTTCTTCGGTGCCTCCGTCCGGGAAGGCTCACTGGTGATCCCTTTGCCCCGAGTGTCAGATGACTCGGTAACAGGGGTAAGAATTGGAACATGAACAGGGACAGTAGCATATGCACTGATAGGTGTAATAACAATAGGCTTCCAAACAACTGGTGCAGAGATCTCAGGGGAGAAAAGCCTTCCGTTGCGGGTGACTTTACTAGATCCAACAATATTGCTGACGTCAGTATCAGCCTCTTCATCTTTTAAATCTTTCTTGACTCCGTGATAATATACGTCAGCCCCATAGTGCCATGGGACAGCTTTATCTGATGTATAGGGGATAGGCCCAGGAATGGTAATGATCAGAGGAGCGATTCTTGGAACGGATGTAATTCTAACAGGCTTTCTCGAGGAAGCCTTGGAAGAATTGTCGAAAATGGTGATTATAGCAACTTCTTCAGTGGGAACCAAAGGAACAAAAGTCTTCTCAAACAGAATTTCTTTATTATCCATCAGGCATTGGACACCTGACTTCAAAAGATGGAAACCGGTAGGTAGGACGGAACACAAACGGAAACCCTCGCCACATCCCAGAAATAAACCGGCTAACAAAAGGTTCTTCTTCACAGTCATTAACGGAGTAACAATGTCTTTCACAGAAACTACAAACAAGTCTTCATCTACATCATTCACTCCATGCTTGGGCATCGGAGCAATCACAACATTAGGCCTTTCAGGCGCTTCGAACTCAATCTCCTTAGCATCAATCAAGTCCTGTACCTTATTCTTCAAAACCCAGCAGTCATTCGTATCGTTCCCCGGGCTATCAGAGTGAAAAGCACAGTGGGCATTCGGATTGTACATGGGTGATATTGTGTTGGGATTCTTCGGGGCCTCCTTCGGAATCACCAAGTTGGTCTTCAATAACTGCGGCAGAATTTGGGATAAAGTCATGTTGAGCTGAGTGAATTGTCTTCGCGGCCTCTCGGCCCTTGGCTGATTGTTGCGCTGAGGAGCAACAACAGGTCTTGATATAACCACCGCATTAACTGCTTGGCGGCGTTCAGGTTTGTTATGGCTTTTTGAGCTATAAACAGCACTGGATTCCTTCTTAAAAGGTTTCTTATCGGTACCTGATGAAGCACCCTTCTATATTTTACCGCTCTTGATACCGGCCTCAACTCTTTCCCCGATCATAATCAGCTCAGTAAATCCGGATGATCAACTTCCAATCAGATGGTTGAAATACGGACCAGACAAGGTTCCCAGAAACATGTCTACCAACTCCCTATCAGCCAGCGGGGGTTGAACTCTCCCAGCAAGGTCCCTCCATTTTTGGGCATAGTCCTTGAAACCTTCGCCCGCACCCATAGACATACCCTGAAGTTGGGTACGAGTGGGAGAGAGGTCGGCATTGTATTGGTACTGCTTGTAGAAAGCAACAGCCAAGTCTTCCCAATTACGGATACTAGCTCCTTCCAGCTGGTAAAACCATTCAAGTTGAGTCCCTGAGAGACTTCCTGAAAGAAGTGGATGCAGAGGTTCTTGTCAGCGGTGTATGGATGAATCTTTCTAACATACGAGCGGAGGTGCAGTTTTGGGCAAGAAACCCCGTCGTATTTAGCAAAGATTGGTGCCTTAAACTTGTGGGGAATCACCACCCCAGATGACAAACCCAAATCTCCAAAGTCCAGACTAGGGACTTTCTGGATCTCCATCGCACTTAACCGATCTTCAAGCTTTTTATACCTATCCTCAGCCAGAGGATACTGGTCTTCGTCAAAGTCAGTCTCGTTGTCAGAAACCACAGGGCTAGGTGCCCTCCTTTCTTCTTGGTTTTCTCCCCCTCCAAATTTGATCCAAATCACATATTCTTGTGCATAAAGACCTTGATACGAATTTAATTGCCATGCTAGCTGTAGTTGGAACCTGAAATAACCAAAAAATCATGTGTTATCAATGCTTTAGATTTTATGTGATTTTATTTGATTTAAAATGAATTAATTCAAATAAAAATCAAATTAAATAATAAAAATATGATATTGACACATGGCTAAAGCTAGAGCACGTGGGAAACAGTGAAAACTCAAATCAAGTGAAAAAGAATGGGCCCATTTGGCAAAATTTGAAGTTTTGGGGATAGTTGACTTTTGGCAATTTTGCAAAAAAAGTCCAACTTCAACAATGCATAACTTCTTCAATTTTGAACTTTTGGAGGTGTTCTTAGACTTTTTAGAAATCTTGAGATGTCCTATAACCAAAACTTTTGTTCTCATTTCATTTTGATATTCCATGCTCAAGTTAGAAGCTTTGGGAAAAAAGGTGTTTTTGTTGACTTTTCAAAATGACCTATAATGTCCAAATTCATAACTTCTTGTGAGTGCATTTTTTGATCTTGGGATATGAATATTTATTGTAGGTAATTGCATCCTCTTAAAAATGAGCTTTGGATGGGTCATTTCTCATAAAGTATGAGAAAGTTATGCTTGGTCAAAGTTGAGTTGACTTTTCCTTAAAAACCCTAATTTAGCAACTTTTGAATCTTGATGAATTTTGAGCAATCCTTGATGAATCATGATAAACCTTTTATAAAATGATGAAATATTCTTCAAAATGAGAATGTTGACAAAAAATCTTGAAGTTTGACTGTTTGTAGGTCACAGTTGACTTTTGCCCTAGCACAGTCGATTTTTGGACCTTTGAGCAATTGACTGAGCAAACTTCCTCTACAAGGCTTGAAATTTGACATGGATGATCTTGAGAACATATTAGGACATTGGGTAGAACTTGAGGTCATTTTAACTCAAGGATCTAGATGCAACACAAAACCCTAATTTGGGATAGACTGCCTTAAGAGATAGCTTGTCTGACCAATTCTTGAGCAACCTTGAGCAACTTGGAGATTTTTCTTGCAATGTCTTGAGAAATATGGGAGGGAAAATTTTGGGTTACAACACATAGGAAATGACACTTCTTTGGTACCTTGGACACATTACAACCATAAAAAGACCTTAGTGATCTTTGTCTTTACATGTCAACATACTTTGCTTAGATAAATGCATGAATTAATCAAGATGTTAGAAAATTTATCATATGAGATAAAAATACCTCATCATTGTTCAATTACACAAAAATGTGATAGGTGTGATTCATCAAAAGACATGTCTATTAATTTAGATTGCTTGACATGAATTTTATATGGAGGACTCTTTTCATAGGTATGTCTAAATGCTAGGAGAGTGATAAACATGACATACTTGGATGTGGAAATTCAACATTAAACCATGCACTTGATTACTTCTTTGAAAAAATTTGTTGATTATAAGAATAATGGTATAGAAACTCTTACTCTTGCATTGCTTTGATTGAGGATAAACAAAGACTCAATTTGGAGAGAATTTGATGAATGCTTAATTCATGGAAATTTTCACATTATTACATAGCATTTATCTTACTTAATTTACAAGATTATAACATAAAAACCTCAACTATTGAATAAAAGTGTTATTGTGCAAATTTACTTGGTTCGATTTGCATTAGTGCAGGTTTTGGCCATGAAAACAAAAAATCAGCTATCAGACACTTCGTTAGGCAAGCAATAGCGAAACTCCCTGTGAAGTCAAGACATAAAGGAAAATCCAATAAACAGATACTTTGTTGAGCGACAATGTAGAACATAGACCAATTCGCTTAGTGAGGAATAGTTTGCGTAGCGAACACAAGACAGAAGCAAATTAGCAAGTTTTTCCAGCAGCAAGGAAAAGAAAAGCAGTTCGCTTAGCGAATCGGGCCTTCGCTTAGAGAAACAGGGCGGTCAAGGGAAGATACTTTTAAGACTTCAGGATAAAGAAATCAACTTCTCTAAGCGAGCCTCACCTTGCTTAGCGAACTCTGGTGGTTTATAGAAGTTATTTGAAAAATCTTAAGGACAGATAAATTAACTTCACTAAGCGAGCCAAACTTCACTTAGCGAACTTTGTCGGTCTCAAGTTGCCAAGTTGATTTGAAAACTTAGCTCAGAAGCAAGGACTTTGTTTAGCGAAGTATAGTTCGCTTAGCAAACTCAGGCGGCCAAAACTGCAATAAATAGACCAGAGTTCAGTTCAGCAAAGGCATTCCACCTTTTATCTTGTAATGCAATATAGAATTGTAATAGTAGTAGGAATAGAGGATGTTTTAGGTAGAAGGGTTGGATACGCATCAAGATTCGGAAAATCGTCATTGATTTCGTTTCAACTCAAATCTTCAAATGTGCTTCAAGCTACCATGAGTATCTAAATCCATTTTTTGTTGGGATTGGTCGTAGTTCATCAAAACAATATTTATTTTATTTGATCATGGCGTTATATGCAATTTATGTTTGAATCATTATCGTTGTTATCTTTATTTTACTGTTTATTTAATGGATTGAATTGATATTTACAAATACGGTTCTAATCTCGACCTAAGATAACAACTATTAAACTCTAAATGCTAGACATAGATTTAGGTTTAATATTCACTAAAAGTATTGAATCATAATGATAACGTATTTTTTAATAGTCTAAGAAATTGTTGATTAAACCATAAGGTAGAAATTGCATCAAATTTTAGACATGAGCTTTGTTTGTGTGCGATATGAGATGATAATAAAACATTCTTAAATTGTGTATAATTGATTTCTGATATGCATGTTAAATCGGTGAATGAAAACCAATTCCCAACAAATCTATTTCTCTGAAACGTATCTTTCGTATTTTACGCATTTTACTCTTCGCCACTTATAAACCAAACAAATCTTGAAACTTATGCTTATAAATATAGAAATCGTTGAACGGTTTTGATGTCTCTCCAATCCCTACGGATATAATAAAACAATACTTTCATTTGATTTTACACTACATCATATATTGGAGGAATTGTGAAGTTGCATGGAATACCTTCGAGTATCATGTCGGATAGGGATCCGAGGTTTACATCAAAATTTTGGATAGGTTTGTAGAATGCCTTTGGTACTAAGTTGAGGTTGAGTTTCGCATATCATCCTCAAATGGATGGAGAGACGGAAAGAACTATGCAGTCTTTAGAAGATTTTTTGAGGGCCTGTGTATTAGAACAAGGAGGAGCTTGGGATAGTCACTTGCATTGATTGAATTTACTTATAATAATAGTTTCCATTCTAGTATTGGAATGACGCTATATGAAGCGTTGTATGAAAGGAGGTGTAGGACTTCATTTTGTTGTTATGAGTCGGGTGAGAGTGTTGTACTCAAGTCTAAGGTTGTACAAGAGACAACTGGAAAGATAAAGATGATCCAAGAGAAGATGAAGGATTCTCAGAGTCGTCAGAAGATCTATCATGATAAGAGGAGAAAGGATATTAAGTTCCAAGTAGATGATCACGTGTTCTTTAGAGTTACTCCGGTAACCGGTGTTGGTAGAACTTTGAAGTCGAGAAAGCTTACACCGTGTTTTGTTGGTCCGTATCAGATATCAGAGAAGATAGGTGAGGTGGCTTATCGGGTTACTTTGTCACCATCACTCACGAATTTACGTGATATGTTCCATGTGTCTCAATTGAGAAAGTATATTTCAGATCCTTCGCATGTGATTCAAATGGATGATATACAGGTGAGAGATAACTTAAATTTTGAGGCATTATCATTGTGAATAGAAGACCACAAAGTGAAGCAATTGCGGGGAAAGGACATTACCTTAGTGAGGATATTATGGGACGGACCAGCTGGTGAAAGTTGGACTAGGGAACGTGAGGATCAGATGAGAGAGTCTTATCCGATGTTGTTCCCGTCAGGTAATTTTCAAGGGATAAAATTCTTTTAAGTGGGGGAGAGTTGTAACACCATGAATTCTAGATTAATTATTTAATTGATTAATTTAGCATGATTATATGAGTCAATGTGAAGTGTTTGATGTCTTGATCATTATATATGATCCTTTATAGTGATTTATGATATTATGATGAATATGAAGTCTACCATGATGACTGAGATAAATATGATATTTAAATATGATGTTTGGATGACTATGATGTAAAATGGGTTGATATGTGTAGCATAGTGAGAATTATACTAACTAAGAGGATTATTAGTATTTTGGAATAATTAGAATAATTGTTTAGAATTATTTTAATTGGGAAAAATAGAATAATAGAAGTGTAGAGAAAATAAGGGTAAGATGGTAATTAGAGGAGAATAAGTAAGGACAAGGTGGGAAGTTTGATATTATAGGTTTAAAGGTTATACAAGGAATTATGGGAAAATAAATTCATTGTGGAACGATCGTAGGATTAGGAGAAAGAAACTGACGTTGTGGAGAAAGGAGGCTAGGACACAAAGAGGCAAGAGATTTTGGTAGAGAACCAAAGAGAAGTTAAATTGCTGCTATAATCTTAAGGTAAGGGGAGTTTTACCATAGTTATTATGTTTGATTTAAGTTTTAGATTATTGGTAGATTGTCTTATGTTTTGGTAGATGGTGATTTGGTGTTGTTTGATGAAAAATTGATGAATTGGTGATGAATAATGGTGTATAATTGATGTATATTGAGTATAGAATTATAGGTTGTTAATAGATGATGAAACCGTGTGATTAGATGGTGTTTTAGGATCTGTAACATGATAAAATTTCAAGAGAATTGGACTTGTTTATACAGGAAATTGCAACAGGAAAACCATGTCCGCATTGTATCGTTGAGCGACGAAGGTGGTGTCGTCGGGCAAAGATGCGTTGCCAGATGAAGGTGGGAGCGAAGGGAGGAATATTGGAGCTTGTTTTTGTAATGTTTCCCTCCAAGCGTATCCATGCGAAGTGTGACGTGAAGGTGGCGTCGCTAGGCGACGGAAGTGTGTCTCCAGGTGACAGAAGGCATAATTGGTTGTCCAAGTTGGAAATCTTAAAATGATCATAACTTTAGTTCTAGAGCTCGGATTGAGGAGTCGTTCGAAGCGCTGGATAGATAATGCAATGAACTTTAATTATATGGAGTAAAATTAGAATTGTGTAGTATATCTCCGAGACCTAAGAGAATATAATTAGGTTCCCCGTATTGAATTGCAATGATGCTTTAATTATGATGATGTTTTGTTTATGATGATGCTTTGTTTATGATGGTGATACTATAATGTTGTGTTTATTACTACGATGATGCTATGATGTTGTGTTGATTACTATTATTATGTTATGATGTTGTGTTGATTACTATGATGATATGATGATGTTTGTGATGAATCATGAATGGTGATGCATGTTGACTAGATGTGGTCGTATTAAATATATTATTGTGCATCATTGCATTCATGGCATAGTTAGGACTTCGGTCCAGTGATGTTAATAGGTCTTAGGTCCATTGAAGAAGATAGGACGATTGTCTAGTGAAGGAATCAATCCCATAGTATGGATTGAGTACAAACTTGTGAAGTGCTCTGGTTCCAAGCGAGAATCGATCCTATGGTGGGGATCCTTGGAGATAATGATGGATAAGTCATTAGTGAATTTTTTGTACCACAAGTATGAGTCTATGATGTGGAATTACATTATATACGACATTGCATAATGATTTATTTGTGATACTTAATGATACATTGGGTATGATGATATGTGTTCGTGTTATGATGAGGTTGTGAATGTGTGAGGATAACATGAAGATATGATGATGTGAGAAACCTTGATTATGTGCATATTTACTATGTCTATTACTTATGTCTTACATAATGATTATGATATACTCACCCTATCTATTTGAATGTTGCATCCACATGGGTAACACGCGTGTGATCGAGAATTGTCCGTAGAAGCATTAGAGGATAGCTTCAGAGTGTGTTTATTTTCTTTTGTTGAATAAAGAGAGTATTTCTCTAATATGTAACATCGAGTTGGGATCGAATGATTGGAACTTATGTTCTTTGTTTTGTTTTAAGATGTTGAGTCACCCTACGTAGTACTCGAGATGTTTTTATTTATAAGTATGAGTTATGAAGTATGACTAAATTTTATGAAGTATTATAATGAGATGTTTTTAACTATGATTTTCGCTCCCATGATTCGAAGAAAAAAATGTTGATTATATCTTGTTAATGTTTTGAAAACTCGTGTTACGGAGCAGGATGTGTTGTTATGATGTTTTATTAGAAGATGTGACACCCTTGTTGTTGATATACTCTGATTTATTTATTGAAATAATTGTGAATATTCCTTGGGGTTTAGAAGGGTGCTACATTCTCGATAATAGATATTTCGTTCCTTATAATTCATATTTGTTGAATAAATTCCAGACTCACATAAATATGGAGTGGTGTAATCAGAGCACTTCAGTTAAGTGCTTATTCAAGTATATTAACAAGGGGCATGATAGAATAACTGCAGCTTTTGTTGAAACTGACACAGACGGAACTTCTGTTGTTAGAAATGTCGATGAAATCAAGCAATATCTTGATTGTAGACATGTCTCACCAAGTGAAGTTGTTGGAGGATCTTTTCATTTCCTATTCATGGGAGATCTCCTGTAGTTGAAAGGTTGTATTTTTATCTTGAGGGTGACAATTCAGTTTATGAAAGCAAATAAAACATATGCAGAGGCAAGGAATTTGACATACTTTGCTTTTCTTTCTAAGTTTGTTTATGATAAAAGATACCGATGATGGAAACCACGTAAAAGAGGCCGTAGAATGATGCTCACAGTTGTCAAGGGACCAACTTGCTATGAGGATATAAAAAAGGTGGGTGGAAAAGTTCGAGACAGTTTTAGAGATGCATGCTTCAAAATGGGATTTCTTAATAATGACAAGGAATATGTTGCAGCCATAAATGAGGCGAAGGATTAGGGTACCGGATATTTTTTGAGAAAGTTATTTGTCACTATGCTATTATCCGATATAATTAATAGACCACGGCATGTTTGGAAAAAAAAACTTGGAGGACATTATCTGACAATATTCTTTATCAACAAAGACAAGCGACAAATAGAAGAGGTACATTCCATTTATTAATATTTTTAAATACATTAATATAAATAGCAATAGCAGACGAATTAGTGTTTCTATTACACTTATATATCACCATTATATACTTATATGAAGCAACTGATGTCATAATATGAGATGAATCACCTATGGCTTATAAGAACTTGTTCGAGATATTGGATAAGACCCTTAAAGATGTCATGAGCAAAAAGAGTCTTGCGAATACAATTTTTGGTTGGAAAGTTATTGTATTTGGAGGAGATTTCTGACAAATTCTTCCAGTTATTCCAAGAGCAGGGCGTTCTGATATTGTTCATGCTTCCATTTGCTCATCTTATGTATGGGACTATTGTCAGATTCTAACACTAACAAAAAATATGAGACTTCAGCAGGGAAGAGATAATACAAGTTATAATGAAATAACGAAATTCTCTAAGTGGATTTTAGAAGTTGGGGATGGTAAGATATGTGAATCCAATGATGGATTGGTTGATATAGAAATTCCTCAAGAACTATTAATATCCAATTTTTAGGATCCTATAAAAGCTATAGCTGAAAGCACATATCCCAATTTGTTGGAAAATTTTCATAATGTTGCATATTTACAAGGAAAAGCAATTATTGCCTCAACCATTGAAGTTGTAGACAAAACCAATCATTATGTATTGTACCTGATACCAGGTAAAATAATGTTAACTTTATTCTATATATACAACAAATCAATGTATCACGTTGACTTTATTAGTGTGTTAATATTTTCATGCTATTGCATTTTTTAGGAGAATAGAAAGAGTATATGAGTTTCGATTCAATTGATAGAACTGATACAAGTTATACTGAAGCATATGAAGTTTTAACTTCAGAATTTCTTAGTAAACTAAGAACATCAGGTCTACCAAATCAAAAGATCAAATTAAAGGTTGGTATCCCAATTATGCTAATGAGAAATTTGGACCAAATTGATCGATTGTGCAATAGAACAAGATTAATTGTTACAAGGTTAACAAATCACGTAATTGAGGCAAAAATTATGCCTGGAAAGAACATAGGTATCATATTTTATATTCCTCTGATGTCTATTTCACCTTGTTAGTCATCGTGGCCATTTAAGTTGATTAGGAGACAATTTTCGATTGTCTCTTACGCAATGACAATTAATAAATCCCAAGACCAATCGCTTGATAGTGTCAAATTGTATTTGACTATTCCTGTTTTTATTCATGGACAATTGTATGTTGCAATTTCAAGAGTTACAACCAAAAGAGGTCTTAAAATCTTAATACATGACAACGAGAATGCACCTTGTTCTACCACTACAAATATTGTATACAAGGAGGTTTTTCAATCACTTTATTAGTTAGTAATCTTTTCACCTTTTATTTTTTTATCCAAATTAAATATTAATTTTTTATTTATAAGTGTAGATCCCACATAATTTATTATATACATTAAATTTTTTTGAATAATTAATAGCTCATTTGATATATTTCTCCATGCAGATATATGTTATGGATTGTTATTATTGGCTGGTTCCTCATTGCTGAAGTTCATCTATGAATTTGGTACTATGGAAATGTTTATCTCTGGACTTATAAAACTGAAATATTTGTATGTATTATTAGTGACAATAATGTTAACTCATTTGTTAAACATACTCTTTGGTTCAAAATTGACTGAATTTAATAAGACCTATGTGACAACACCACGGATTTCTTCCTAATTATACTATATAAAAAATTAAATAAAAAAAGCTAAAACAAGTTGATCTCTATTCCATCGATTACTAATGAAATTAAGTGCCTCTTTTTTAAAAACGTATGAGGATTTTGTATTGTATATGTAATATTTATATACTATTAATGATTTAAATGTGAGGATTATTTATAATGTGCATGTTTTCACATTGGTGGCAGCTCATCTTATTCAACTATATAATATTATATTGATATCATTTGCTCAAACAACTAAAAGAGCATAATTAATCAATATTAAGAGTAGAATAATGTTATTTTGACACAATCATTTATATTAATATTTACACTTAAAAAGTATTCAATATATTTATACGGTGAATAGAGGTGGAAATAGATCTGACTAATTAATAAAAGTTTACAGTTTAGTAAACATAGGTTCAAGTCAAACTAAATTTTTTTTAAAGAGAAAAGACCTAAAAAATTGTATAAGTCTATTTAGTTAAAAAGATTAGGTCACATGCCATAAAAAAACCTTTTAAGCTATTAAATTTGTATATTTAAATAAATATGAAGAAATTTAATATTATTATTATATTTTATTTGTATTTTGAATTAAAATACAAAAATAAAATTTAATTCTCTTAAAGAACTTGTGAAAATAAGTTGAAACAAAATTTATGAACAACATTATAAGTTGTTTTCATAAGTTCTCTCAAACAAATAGTATCACATAACTTATGTTAATAGGTAAACTTGAATAAGTCAATGAAATAAGCATTTAGTCTTGTTGATTTTTTAATTTGTTAGTCTATTTAAATATTAGTTAAATTTCTTATTCACAAATGTTCAATTAAAATAGGCATTTATGCAGGCTAATAGGCCAAATAGCTCTTCGAAAAGGCCAGACTCAAGTCTAAAATTAAGCGTATGATAGGCCATATGTCAAGCTTGATCAGACTTGGAAAGATCTAGCACGGCCCAGCCTATTCCACTCCTAACGGTGAATAATGTTTTTTTTTTTAATTAGGAAAAAACTTAAGTGCATTTTCTTAGATGTGATTTATGCTTTTTTTTTTCCAATGAAAATATGACAAGTGTATAATTTCCTCTTACACATATGCAATTTTTTCCTATTTTTACTCCTTAAAAGATATTTAAGTATATTTGTAATATTTTTATTTGAGAAAAATATGAACCACGCCTATGAAATTGTATCTAAGTATTCTCCTTTTAATTATTTTTGTAATACAAATATAAATTTTTTTATTAACCAATTTTATTATTGTATTAACCACAAAAATGTATGTTATTAATCATTATAACTCATTAACCAAGTTTACCATTTCATTAACTAATAAAATACATAACATCAACCAAATTCTGACATTAAAAAATAAACTATTGTAATCAATATTTACACTCCATTAATCAATATTAAGCATTTAAGAGTATTAGAAAGTAGAAAATCAATATTAAACGTACTAGAAGATAGAAAAAGCATAATCAATCAATATTAAACGTATTAGAAAGTACATCTTCCATCAAATTTATTTTTTAGATTCATTGAATAATTAATGTACCATATATATATATATATATATATATATATATATATATATATATATATATATATATATATATATATATATATATAGACCAGGTATATTAATTATTCAATGAATCTAAAAAATAATTTTCTCTTATAATATGAGAAAGGGGAAGTAGAAAGTAGAAAAAACATAATCAATCAATATTAAGCATACTAAAAGTAGAAAAAAGCATAATCAAACAATAATAAAAGTACACGAAATGATTAAAAAAAGCAGGAAAAAAACATAATCGATCAATATTAAGAGTATTAGAAAGTAGGGAAAAAAAACATAATCAATCAATATTAAGCGTACTAGATAGGGTTGGACACCAGTCGATTAAAGACGGTTTCTGGTTGAAAATTAACAACCGATTGAAAACTGAGGCGCACAAGTTCAGGTTCATTTTCGACCATTGGTGTCTTCGATTATGTCGGGTCATAGGTTAAATAGTATCGGTTACGTATGGACGGATTCAAACGGATATGAATAGATGGAAAACATGTCTTTCAATATAACAATATTTTTAAATGAAAAAAAAAATCCAAAAACAACAACAAAGTAGCAAAAATATGGAGAATCAAAAATATATTTCAATATAAATGGTTGAAACAACTATAATCTCTCATTTTTGAATTTACTCAAGAACATACTATAACTTGTAGATAAATGATTAATGAGAAAAGGAAACATACAAATGGTGACAAGAAAAAGAAGAAAGATTAATCAAAGACTTGTTTTAAGGTAGCATAATAGAGTGATAATGAATAGAATAGAAGTGGAGAGCCTAAGTTTGACAATTTGAGAAAATAGACTAGAGATGAGAGCATTGCATATAAATGAAACGTCTGCTGTTGTGAAATGAATGTGGAGTAAAGTTGGAAAGAGTAAATGTTGATTTTCAAGAGAAAGAGAAAAACTAGTTAATGGCTTTTTAATTTTCCAAACATGGTTTACAATGTTCTTTTCTTTGAACTGGTATTAATACTTATAATATTAAAAATGACAAATTCTTTAGTACCCATGAATTCAAGTTGGCTACTGATAATTTTAGTATAAACTCTTATAAAATTTTAATTTATTTTAAAATAAAAAATGACGTGAAATAAATTTTTTACTATTTTATTAGTTGAGAGTACAGGTATTCAAATAAATTCAAGGATACCCAGAGTTTTGATCATTAAAAATGGTGATTATTTATTACAAAGAGTATAGAGTTTTAAAAGGTTGTGTCTCGAGACACTTAAAATACAATCTAAGAATTTGACAATAAGCACGATAATATAAAAATAATAAAAGAATAAATATCAGATAAAATAAATAACACATGAAGGTCTGTATAAACTCTTCTGGTATTATTTTCTTAATAGTATTCGTGAACTTTGAACTAAGCTCCACTTGAAATTGAGACCCCTCTAACTTTAACCTAAATATTCTCACAAGTGTTTGCACAATTATAAAAACATACGAAGTGATGAATTACAATTACATCACAAATATTATATTCTCCTAACTTAGAAAAATAATCTAAAAAAGAATATTACAATTCAACACAATATTCAACAATAATAAAAAATGTCTAACTTCACAAGACAATTAAGAGAACCATTATTTCAAAAAAAAATTTAGAGGAACTAAAATTAAATTATGATCTATTTATAAAAATTAAAAATATATTTAATCCTTTATTAATTTGTCCTTTGGATATATGGTGAGTAAAAAAAGAGTGTAAAAAAACATTGATTCTCCTTATCATAGGAAGATTCTATAATATTGGTTTCTCATTAAATTCAATCATTCATCACTCATTTAAGTGATTGGCACTACCATATGACTTTTATTAATTTATTTTTTAAATGTGATGTGCTCCCTTCAATTTGAAGATTTCATATTATTGATGTTTCCCAACACGCACTCACATATTTTAGTGATGCGGCATAAACACATATCTCTTTTTTTTAAAAATAATTTTTAATTTTTTTATATGTGGTGTGTATGTTGAGAATGTAATTTTTTGTGTCGAAATATGTTGCTCAATAGAATTAAGACGGTGTCGAAATAGCTTAGCGTGTGTCAAAATTATGTAGTTGTCGAAATGTCGAAATAGTGTGCATCGACAGAGATTTTGACTTAGATTTATTTTGTATTACTCAGCAGAATTAAGTTAGTTGAGAGTTTTCTAAAGGAGGAAGCAAACTCAACATATAAATAAAGAGTATCTCTTATTATTGTATACACTTAATGTAATTGCATAATTGAGAATAATATTCAGTTTGAATAGCAGAGAGTGAATCTGCAGAAATATCATATTCTTTTTCCTTTTGTTCAAACCCTAATTCTCTTTCTTCTTAATTCATCTTTTCTTTCTTCTTCCATTAATGATTGTGCAACATAATCATCTTGCAATTAAGATTGGTTGAGTCACTCGAATGAAGAGTGGAGAATAAGAGATGGGTTGAATCCGTTGATTGAATCTTGTTCTTCAAGATTGATTCAGAATTCTCCATAGATTTAGTGTAATTCTGACTGTATACCATTTAAAGATTTAATACTATTAAACACTCATAAATTCAACAATTCATTTTAGTGATTTGGTCAGCCAAATGACATTTTTTTATAATTGTTTTAAATGTGACATAGTTGTTTTTTTGTTGTTATTTTCAATTATTTTAAATTAAATAATTATTAAAACAAAATTTTGATTTCTAAGCAATTCAAACCTATGACTTTAGGGTGGAGAGGACAAATAGCCTTGTCAATTAAGTCACAATAATTTTGTTTATTAAGTCTTCATATTATATATTTAACTAAATTATAGTTTTTCTCTTCAGATTTTACTTGATTTACGAAATTTGTCAGTTATTTTAAATTCAAATAGTTTTGGTTCATTTCTCACGTTTTTTCTTAGAAAATCGATGAGTTGTTCATTTTTAACTTATATTTTTATCTATAAAGTTCAACAATAGATTTATATGCGATGATTTGTAATGTTTCACGAGTAACTTATCATTTAAAAAACAGAAATATTATTACTTATAAGTGAAAAAGTATGAGAAGTAGACCAAAATTAATAAATTTAAAATATGATGACCAATTTCATAATCAAATAAAATAGGGGGCCAGAATATTTATTAACACATTTGTTTGATTTTTTGTCAAATTGATGGTTGATAAAGACATTTTGAGAAGAAATATTGAAATAGAATTCTTTTTTTTGTCAAATTCTTTTTTATTCCCTTATCATTAATATCAAATTTGCATTTGTTTTCTTGATTTTATGAATTTATTTCTTCTTTAACAATTGCATTTCATATTGTGTTTATGATTTCCTTTCGTGTTCACCAAAAAAGTTGTTTAGTGAAGCAAACATTCATCCTCAACAATTATCTTCAATTGGGAGGGAGACTAAAATCCTACAAAAAAAATTGATTCAAAAATACTAAAAATCTAAATTTTAAAATAGGTTTTGTTGAAATATTAGATATAATCTAAATTGTGTAATCCAAACTAAATCTCAATTAGGGTTTATTAGTCTATTTAGTATACAAGTTAGTTGTATATAAATATATTAGTTTGTAAATCAGTTTGTAACAATTCAATTCAATAATACAATCCTTATTTCCTTATTCTCTCTCTTTCTCCCCTCACTAAAAGTGCCTCACGCACTAACAAATTGGTATTAGAGCTCCAGTTAGATTCTTGATCGTGCTTTCAATAATTACACGTCAGAGATCGTGTTTCCGGAATTGTGGGTTGTTGTTAATAAATCGTTATGAAGATGAATGGTACTAATGGCATTTTGAATTATCTTCCAACTCTGGACGGCAAGAATTTGCTTCGATGGAGAAAACAGATGAAATCCTTGTTCGGTTTCCATGAAACTCTAGAAGTGGTTACTAATGGCATTCTTGCATTAACTACAGATGCAACTGACACACAGAGAACCGCCCACAACGAAGCCAAGAAGAAAGATTGCAAGGCTTCGTATTGCATTCAAATAGTGATTGATGTGATAAATTTTGACATAATCTCTTATGTTGAATCGGAGAATGAGACATGAGATATTCTTGTCAAGTACTATGAAGAAGGTGGAAAAGTCAAGGTTGTCAAGTTGCAAAACTTGCAACAACAATATTGTTGTGAATCTTGTTATGAATTACGACAAAATTCAATATCAATTTGTGAGGAAAAGAATAGTAGCAACCAAAATAAATGGTCTTCAAAAATAATAATTTGTACGCAGATGATATAATAGAATAAGGCGAGAAAAAGACGAAGGTTTGTTTATCTAGTTCGATCAAATGATCTACTATGGGGGAGAGAGTATCTTTCCAATTCACTATACTTCGAAAGTAATTACAAGAGATTAAAGATGAGTTACAAGAAATAACCATATTTTTTACCCAAGTGTTTCCCAACCTCTTCAGCCTTTAATATATGAATAACTCAAACCCAAGGTGTAAATAAGTGGTTCCCAATTCCCTTAGATAACTCCAAAGGTTTCCTAAAAACCTTGCCTTTCTAAAGGTTCCCTTGAAAATAGCCAAAACCATATTCTATACCTTAAACCCTTGATCTCCTTTGTTGTTGTAAGCTCTAAGATTGTCACATTTAAACACAATAAAGAGATATATATTTATAATAGCTAAAACTCAAACCCAAAAACACAACCCATTAATTATTAGAATAAAATATTATAAATATCTTATAATATATTTTATATTAATTTAGACTATTTTTAAATTAATATATATCCAATATTCTAACATTAAATAATGCAAACTGGTCAAATCCAAAATCCGCGAACCATCCAAACCGTACATTCTTGCTATTTTTCGGCTTTTTGATTTTTTGGCAATCTCGATACATGTTTTCTTTCTCTTTATAAACAAATATTTTAAGGCATATTCCAAAAATCTCCACCTTGACTTTAAACCGTGTTAATACCAAGTTAACCACCAATAACATTGTTGCTCTCTACCAGGTTAAAACTCTAATCAATAACATTGATCAAATTCAAACAACCCTTGAATCTTGATCTCGCCACTTGCATCCTCTTGTTTCCAATTATCTTTTTCTGCCTAGGTAATTTAAGAAGCCTACAAGTATGATTTTTCAACTACCCTTGACTCCACCCGTTTTCAAATGCCTTCCTAAAGGTTTTTCTTCTTTTATTTTGCAGTCATTTAACCACATTAAAAACATAATATTCAAGGCTAACATAATTGTACCTTTGAGAAGCTACAATAACCCTCCTTACCTTATCACGAGTAAAATGATAATCAGATATCTCTGTAACTGTTTCTTCACTACTGTTAGCTTCTATAGTAGGAAACTCTACCTCAAACTGAGTTTTCTCAATTATAGTTTTTACCAGGTTTCTCCCTTGGTTTTCACTATTCTCCCTCTAAAGAAATTCTCTATCAACCAAGTAAGTCGTTTTATTCTCAGCTCTTCCTTAAAAACTCAATAACAGCTCAGCGGTAACCTGCATTTTTATCTCTTGATTTCTGCAAAATTGATTATACTCCTCTAAAACTTTCTCAAGGCATTCATAATGCTTTAAACTAAAATCCCATCGTTCTTCCTTGTCATGAAAGCCTCCACTAGTTAATGATGAATGAATAACAACATTTAAATCTTCTAAAATATATAGGCCACATATTTTAGATCCTTTAACAACAATCAACTCATCACGTGAAATCTACAACACTCCATGTTCAACTCTAGTACAATATCTGTGATACGGTGGGAGAACTGACTTGAGGGTTTTGCGTTTTATCGCAAATGTTGCGATTAGCAAGATTCGCCACCGACTTTTATTTTATCCAAAAAGAAAGGTGAAAAAGCACAGGAAAGACCTTTGAGATTGTTTCTTGAGTTTGGGGGATAGATTATGAAAAGGGAAGGTGTTAGCACCCTTTTCATCCATGGTTTTCCATGGGATCTTAGTTACTTGCTAGATCACTTGCTTTTGTTGTTTGAAAATGTGTTTGGTGTGGTTTTGAAATTATTTTGTAAAATAGGTCATTGTTTAGGCAACCTTTGTAATGATTCTCGTTTGTAAGAATGTATACAAAGATGTTTGTCTTTTTGAAAATGTTTTCAATGTTTGTAAAATGTTTGGAAATGTGTGTGTTTGTTTTGAAAATAGCAAGGATAGTTGTTTAGAAATAGATCAAGTAACTAGAAGCAATATACCTACTCAAATTTCTTTCTTGTTCATTTTCTATTCCTTTGACATTGTTGTCTTACCATTGATTTGGTAAGCAACCCTATCTTTGGATGTAAACGGGATGGGCGTGGGTCATCGTATAACTATGATTAGCAATATTGAAAAGTATCTTAGCATTTTTGAGGGACCAAGATCATTTTGTAAGGCAACTTTGAATAGCGTCATCGTGGGACTATGATCTTATACTTGTTTGTTTTTCCAAGATACTTCGCATGCGTAATATGGCCATTTTTGTATAAGGCAACCAAGTGGAGAAACCCTAAGGGTGCTTGTGTGCAAGTGTGTTGTTTTCATGCTTTGATTTTGTCTTGGATTTAGGGTTTTCTATTTGATTTGTTTTTATCTTGCCATACAAACCCTAATTACTAGCATGGTATGTAAAAGCGGTAAATTGCGTAATTTAAAGATTACTACACTATTACAACATTTTTATGGGAGGGGGGAATACAAATTATGAATGGGGATTTGCAATAATGTAAATCTAATTAAGCTATTACAACTAAATCGAATTTATACGAATATTTGAATAAATAAATATACAATATAAATATGCAATGATATGTATGCAAGAAAAAGATTTTTGTTTTATATGCAAAATAATTTTGACCTAATCCTAAGAATTTAAGAAAAGGAAATTAATTCTTAAAAAAGGGTTAACCCTAATTTCTAAATTAAAATAAATTTCTTTAAGTATTATTTTTTTGTGTATTTTTTGTATTAAAATAATAAGTAATATTTGGTGAAAATATTTAGTCTTTTTATATGCCAAAAATAAATATTTATAAGTGTAAAAACAAAGGATACAAATATATCTAAGTTTAATTTTTTTTTACAAGTTTATTTTAAGAAAGATAATAAGTATATATCTAAAATAAAAATATATTTTTTATGTGAAAATAAAGTAAAATAAAATAAAATGCAATATTTATCATATTTATGTTTTTTTATGATTTTATGTATTAAGGAAAATATTTAATAAAACAAAAAAAAATAAAAAATAAAACAAATAAATAAAAGTGGATGAAAATAGTTGGGCCAGGGGGGTATCCTGAGTAATCAGGTGATATCATGTTAGAAAAAAAATGCTAGGCCCAAGTATTGAAGCCCATCCTGCAAACAACCAAAAAAAGATGAAAAAAAATATGTGAAAATGCAAAAAGGCAGGCACCAAGGCTCGAACCCATGACCTTGGCAATTTTAGCACGCTGCCTTGCCACTAGGGTGGCTGTACATCCGTTAGTTTATATGAAACAATAAAAACATAACACAAACAACTTCTTTTGCCCTGTACTTCATCTTCTTCCTCAAGCTGGCCAGAACTCTTGTATCTTTCTCATTTCTCCATGAAAATGAAAACTTCCAACATGGAAATGATAGTACTCATTCCCACGATTTCAACCATGTAATTTGTGGAAACTAACAATCAAAGATTAAAACGAATTTTGAAAGCCCTAATTTTAAACCTAAATTTTACAGAAATTTGAATGCTAAAATTCTCTATACATAATGATCAGAAATGAAATCTATGCACATGGTTAGCTTCAGCACTATAATATCTACATTTTTCTTTCACAAATTATGGCCAATGGATGCCTGTATGAAGAGATATAAGTTGGAATTCTTACCTCTTTCAGCTGAGATAGTGAATGGAGTTTGAGTGAGATTTAGGAAGGCCTGAAGATTGCTTAAGCTTGCTTGAACCTCCCTGAGTGTGTTCCAATCCTTACCTTGCTTTGGAAGTGTCTGAAATTCTCTATCCAAGTCAATCTGCAAGCTTGAAAAACAAAAATGGCAGATGAAGAAGGAGGAGTTACAGTGCATGGATGATGGTCTGGATCACTTAGATATGAAGTAGGTAAAGTGTTTGGATGATTAAAACTTGAAACGCATGAGCAAAATGATGGATTGCTATGCTTCGACACAAACTGCAAGTTTTGACAGTTTTTTGGTGATAGGGAGTGTTTGAGTTTTTCAGCCCTTTAGAAAATCGTTTTTCTAAGTTGTAATATGTTTGTGTATTAGTATAGAAAATGTTTCAAGTCAGCTTCTCAACAGATCTTTTAGTTCTATCCTTTTTGCACACTTTCTTGCTTTTGAAGCAAAGTGAAGGGACAAGTCTTTACATGCTTGTTCTGGCCTGCTTGGAGTTGGTATGAGCTCTATACAAGTTTCCTTAGGTCTGTAGGACTTGTGTGTGCAGAGAAGACAGGTCCAATGCTCAAGAATTGAAAAGTTGCAAAAGTGAAGCTTTTCCAAAATGGCAATGGCAACTTTGTGCCATTTATGGAATTAAAGCTTGGATAAAGACTTTTGGGCTTGGATTAAAGCTTCGTCAACTGAATAAGCATTAAATTATGTAGTAAGAAATAAGTTTGGGACCTGTAAAGCATGGATTAGGCATCATATGTATTGATTTGAATTTTGTTCTTCATGAAATGGCTTGAATTTAAAGTGAGAAATTGCCAACTTCATCTCTTCGATTCTCCCTACTCAAAAATGATCTCAAGGAGTTCTTGGACATTTTGGAAATCTTGCAATGTACTCTATAACTCATATTTGAAATTAATTTCAAGATTCCTCTAGGAACTAGGTGAAAAGTTTCCATGAAGTTGGGTCAAAAACCTGCCTAAATTAGGGCAACATTTCACTAAGTTATTTTAGTTCATGGGCATGTATTCACAAAATTATATCTTGAGATCCAAGAATCTTTAAGGAAAAATGTGTGAATAAAAGTTGTAGATTTCATGGAGGTCTAAAACTTTCATGTTGGGAACTTTCTTTGAATCATCTTGTATCATGGTGAAAAAATGGCTTAAAGTTGAGAAAAAATAAGAAATTTTCTATACTTAGAAAAATTTCTAAGTTAAGAAAATTTCAAATTTTAAAACCAAATCTTCAATCTTTGATTCCTTGATGAACAAGTTTCACATTTTGATATGTTTTGATGAATTATGATCCTTGGCACTTGATTTTGACCAAAAAGTCAAAGTTTGACTTTTCAGTATACAATTGACTTTTGATTAGTTGACTGCAAATTTCATCTGTCTTTCCAATGGATTTGCAATGTTTTGAACCATTTAATTAGGTAAAGATGATGCAATTGAACCCTTGAAACCATGCTTCAAATAAAATAGTCATTTTCTAGGTCAAAAATCAGAAATTGCCCTTTCTCAGTCAAAACCCTAATTTTGACCATTTTGCCCTTATGATGATTTGATCTAATTTCTTGAGGAATTATGGTCCAAACTTGATCAAATGATACATATGAGTCTAAAATATTGATGTGGATAAAAAATTATGAAGTTTGACTGTAAATTGGCCATGGTTGACTTTTTCCCCAATATAGTTGATTTTTAGGTCAACTGTCCAATTGACTGATCAAAAATGTGATTCAAGGCTTGAAACTTGACATGAGTAATCTTAAGGGTCCATGATGATGTTTGAAATTCACATGAAGCATTAATAGCCCAAAAATCCTTGGGAAAACTCAAACCCTAATTTTGGGTCATCAGTGCAAGATGAGATGTCTTGAGCTGATCAAACCCTAATCCAATCTTGAGTCAAGGAGATCTTGTGAGAAAATTCTTAAGAGGGAAAATTTTGGGGTACAACAGCTGCCCCTGTTCAATCTTCTAAAACCTGAAGAGTTAGATTGGCGAGTTTTGCCATTCGTGACTCGAAGGTGAGAGAATGATTGGACACTAGAGTGCCCATAAATTTGCACTCGATGATGTATAGTTGAGGGAATGGGCTTAAAGATGCCATTTGGAGAAGTGATAGAATCTTGTTGGAGATGGGCTTGTAGATTCCATCCAAGAATGTTTGTTGAATTGTAAGTTGTAAGCCGGAAGAATAAGTATCAGAATGGTGTCCGTGTCTGGAATGTATCTAAGCTGAATATGGAGACTGAATCTGAATGAATATCATAATGGAATCTGTGTCTGGAGCGTATCTGAACTGTATATGAACTTGAAATCTGAATGAGTATCAGAATGGCATCCGTGTCTAGAGTGTATCTGCACTGTATCTGAAAGTTGAAATTTGAATGAGTATCAGAATGGCATCCGTGTCTGGAGCGTATCTAAACTGTATCTGAACTTGAAATTTGAATGATTATCAGAATGGCATCCGTGTCTGGAGTGTATCTGCACTGTATCTGAAAGTTGAAATCTGAATGAGTATCAGAATGGCATCCGTGTCTGGAGCGTATCTAAACTGTATCTGAAAGTTGAAATCTGAATGAGTATCAGAATGGCATCCGTGTCTGGAGAGTATCTAAACTATATATGAACTTGAAATCTGAATGAGTATCAGAATGGCATCCGTGTCTGGAGCGTATTTGCACTGTATCTGAAAGTTGAAATCTGAATGAGTATTAGAATGGCATCTGTGTCTGGAGCGTATCTGCACTGTATCTGAAAGTTGAAATCTGAATAAGTATCAGAATGGCGTCCGTGTCTGGAGCGTATCTGCACTGTATCTGAAAGTTGAAATCTGAATGAGTATCATAATGGCGTCCATGTCTGGAGCATATCTGCACTGTTTCTGAAAGTTGAAATCTGAATGAGTATCAAAATAGCGTCCGTGTCTGGAGCGTATCTGCACTGTATCTGAAAGTTGAAATCTGAATGAGTATCAGAATGGCGTCTGTGTCTGGAGCGTATCCGTAATGTATCTGATTGCATATTGTTAATGGTAGCTGTTAATCTTATCCTGAAAAGGGTAAAATGTTAGCTGAAACACAAAATTATGTTGCATGAAATGTATGATGCAATGTAATTGCTTTATCGATGTTTATGATATGTGGATGTAATGTATACGCATGTAAGCTGATTTGCTGTATTGCTGTTCGATTGAGGAAAATAAATCCTTGAATGTTACTGAGGATATGTTGAATTTTCATGTCTTGAAGTTGAAGTACTGACGAACTTTTGTAAGTAGATTCTGTCGTGAGGGCAATGCCATGTACTGTTTGTAAGATCTGCATGGGGAATCCTGAGAAATTTGACGATTTCTACTGGGGATTAATAAATTGAAATTTGTTCCGCTGGGGATTCAAATGACGTATTGTGGGGATTACTTATGGAATAGCCTAGAGACGTTTTCCTGTCTTTTCAACCTATCAGTAATTGTCTTTCTCATTTTGTTTATTTGTAAACAGTAATTATGTTCAAATGCATATGTTTATCAATGAATCATTTGTCGTTTTTGCAAACAAAACACAAGAGTAAAGAAAAAGACAAATAGTTTTTGTACTTTCAAAGAGATATCTTTGTATTGACTTTGAATAAGTATTCTGTACAAAGGAGATAAACATTCTAGTAAGATAATGGTGCCATAAAACAAGAAAGATTTATACAAAGAAAGATAGCTATGTGTAATAATCTCATGGGGTTCCCATTCTGCTATAACCTTTATATCTCTGAATATCTTGTCTATTTGTTGCTTCGTCCGAAGATGATTGAATTGATCAGAAACTCTGAGCTTGTCAGTGGAAGTCAAAGGTTGTCCGTGAAGTGATCCGACGGGACATAGTCATACGCTTTAATTCCCTAACTTTTGCCTGGACCTCCCTTTCGGGTTTTCAGTCCACCGAGAAACCCTTTTTTGTCTAAGTCGCCCTTTCGGGTTTTCAACTTACCGGGTGTACAGATTTTTTTATTTATTTTATCCCTAATTTTTTCCCTAACCTTTTTGGTTCGCCGGGATGCCCTTTTTTGCTCAGGTGTGTCAACCTAGCGGGTCTCTTAGGCGTAGTATCTTTTGACTATGTCCGTGTTCGCAGGGTGTGGCATGTCGTCGCCATCCATGGTAGTCAAGATCATTGCTCAACCGAAGAATATGTTTTTGATTACAAATGGTCCTTCATAAGTAGGAGTCCATTTTCCCCTGGGATCACTTTGTGGCAAAATGATACGTTTGATCACTACATCCCCAACTTGATATACTTAGCGTCTGACTTTCTTGTTGAAAGCCTTGATCATCCGTTTTTGATACATTTGACCATGGCAAACAACAGTAATTCTCTTTTCATCAATTAAGTTCAATTGATTAAGTCGAGTTTGGATCCAATCGTCTTCATTCAAACCTGCATCCTTCATAATCCTCAGAGAGGGGATTTGGACCTCAATAGGCAAAACAACTTCCATGCCATAAACCAAAGAATAGGGTGCTGCCCTAGTTGATGTGCGAGCCGTGGTATGGTACCCGTGGAGAGAGAATGGTAACATCTCATGCCAGTCTTTGTACGTGACTTTCATCTTTTGTATGATATTTTGAATGTTTTTATTTGCAGCTTCAACAGCATCATTCATCTTTGGCCGGTGGGGAAAAGAATTGTGATGCTGAATTTTGAATCGCTCGCACAAGGCGGTGATCATAGTGTTGTTAAGATTTGTACCATTTTCAGTGATGATCCTTTCCGGGATACCGTGCCGGCAAATGAGATTTTTCTTGATGAAGCGGGCAACAAAATTCTTAGTAATGGAAGCGAAGGAAGCTGCTTCGACCCACTTTGTAAAGTAATCAATGGCCACTAGGATGAAACGATGTCTATTGGAGGCTGTTGGCTTGATCTCCCTAATCATATCAATTCCCCACATAGCAAAGGGCCAAGGAGCCGTCAAGACATTCAGAGGAACTGGAGGTACGTGCACCTTGTCAGCATAAATTTGACACTTATGACAGATCCGAGAGTGTTGATATCAATTTACTTCCATGGTAGACCAATAATAGTCTGTCCGTAGGATTTTCTTCGCCATCGTATGCCCAATGGAGTGAGTGCCAAAAGTACCTTCATGTAATTCAGCCATGATCTCTTCCGCTTCAACCTTATCCATACACCGAAGTAGATGGAGTCATGATTACGCTTGTACAGGATGCCATTACTCAAGAAGAACTTAGCAGAGATTCTCCTTAAGAACTTCTTACCATTGATTGAAGCTCCTTCTGGATATTCTTGAGCTTCGAGATACCTCTTGACTTCATGAAACCAAGGCTGGTCCACTACCTCTTCAGTATTAATCTCGTGACAGTGTGCTGGTTCATCCATTTGTTCGATGGTGATCTGGGGAGCTTTGTTATCCCAATTAAGTTTAAACATAGATGGCATTGTAGCTAGAGCGTATGCTAGCTAATTTTCTTCTCGCGGGAAATGCTCGAAGGTAATCTTCTCAAAATGTGGTAGCAATGTCAAAACTTGTTCTTTGTAAGGGATAAGATTTAGGTGCTTAGTGTCTCATTCCCCTTTGATCTAACTGATGACCAAAGCTGAATCTCCAAATACATCTAAAGATTTGATTCCTAAGTCTATGGCAGCTCTGAGACCAAAGATGCACGCCTCGTATTCCGCCATGTTGTTTGTACAATTGAAGTAAAGTCTGGCAGTAAAGGGAGTATGACACCCTTCTGGAGATATGAGTAAAACGCCGATACCATTCCGAAGTGCATTGGATGCCCCATCAAAGAACAGAGTCCATCGGTATCCTTGTTCAGGTTCGTCATATGGCCTGATTTCTTCACAGTTGTCTAATGTCATGATGTCTTCATCCGGGAATTCAAACTTCATGGATTGATAATCTTCTACAACTTAGTGAGCGAGATGGTCAGCTAGCACACTGCCCTTTATAGCTTTCTGGGTAGTGTACTCTATGTCGTATTCTGTTAGGATCATCTGCCATCTAGCTATCCTCCCAGACAGAGCAGGCTTTTCGAAGATGTATTTTATCGGATCCTTCTTAGATATCAACAAGGTAGTATGAGTCAGCATAAACTGTCTTAGCCGGCGAGTAGCCCATGCCAGAGCGCAGAAAGTTTTCTCGAGCAGTGAATATCTGGTTTCACAGTCGGTAAACTTTTTGCTCAAGTAGTAAATAGCGTGCTCTTTTCGGCCAGACTCGTCATGCTGCCCCAATATACACCCCATTGAGTTTTCTAAAACGGTCAGATACATGATCAGTGGTCTTCCCTCGACTGGTGGCATCAAAACATGAGGCTCTTGTAAGTAATCTTTGATTTTGTCAAAAGCAACCTGGCATTCATCATTCCATCGGACTACTTGATATTTCTTCAATAGTTTGAAGATTGACTCACAAGTAGCTGTTAGGTGAGAAATGAATCTGGCAATATAGTTCAGGCGCCCCAAGAATCCTCTGACTTCCTTCTCAGTATGAGGAGCAGGCATTTCTTATATTGCTTTAACCTTGGCAAGATCGACCTCAATGCCTTTGTTACTGACGACAAAACCCAAAATTTTACCGGACCGTACTCCAAATGTGCACTTGTTTGGATTCAACCTTAACTTGTACTCCTTCAATCTCTCAAACAACTTTTGCAAGTGATCAAGGTGCTCTTCTTCAATTTATGATTGGGCTATCATATCGTCTATGTAGACCTCTATTTCATGATGTATCATATCATGAAACAAAGCTACCATGGCGCGCTGATAGGTGGCCCCAGCATTCTTCAGTCCGAATGGCATCACTTTGTAGCAGAACGTGCCCCACTGTGTGACAAATGTAGTTTTATCCATGTCCTCAAGTGCCATTTTGATTTTATTATAACCTGAGAATCCGTCCATGAAGGAAAACACTTTGTGCTGGGCCGTATTGTCAACCAGGATATCGATGTGGGGGAGTAGAAAATCATCTTTAGGGATGGCCCTATTTAAATCTCTATAGTCCATGCACATTCATACTTTGTCGTCCTTTTTGGGCATGAGAACAATGTTGGCAACCCATTGGGGATAGGAAGTGACAACCAAGAATCCATCATTGAATTGTTTCATGACTTCCGCTTTGATCTTCTATGACATATCAGGTCTCATGCGGCGGACTTTTTGTTTCACTGGCAGACAGTCTTCTCTTGTAGGAAGACGATGTACCACGATGTCTGTATCGAGTCCTGACATGTCTTCATATGGCCAGGAAAAGATCTCCACATAATCACGCAATAGATGAATCAGACGCTCCTTGACACTGGGCTCTAGATTGGCACCCACCTTGATTTCTTTTTTATCCTCCTCGGTACCCAAGTTGATTGTATCCATCGGTTCCTTATGAGGATGAATAACTCTTTCCTCTTGTTGTAGTAGTCTGGCCAGTTCCCCTGGTACTTCACAATCTTCCTCACCTTCGTCTTCGGCTTGGTAGATTAGATCCTCAGAGTCATAAAAGGCCATAGCAGTATCGTTACCCATGGGATCCAGAATGGAGGGGTACCTGCATTTGTGAGTGTGGGTGTGTGTAAGGGTATATCCATCCTTAAAAATAAAATGTAAAAGAAAAACAATGAGCACAAAAAATTTGTATGTGAAAAACGTCCATGATTCATTGAATGTCATATGAAGATGAAATAAAAACCCTTACAAATGGACCATTGTGCCTTGGGCAAGACATAAGGTTTTAAATGTGCGAATTGTTTGTGAATATTACAAGTCCAACAGAAATGTAAAGATAAATTACTGAGGGATGAAAGTTATTGGGACAAAGTCTATGGCTTCCCAATTGTGAAGTCCTCCGTTGACAGTAGGAAAGATCCAATCCTCCAAGCTGCAATCCTCTTCACCATCTTCTACCGCATTGACCTCTCGGTTGCTAATCTTCAAGGGTGGCCCTCCAGCACGGGTACGGTGCACAACCTTCTGAGCACTTGAAGTGAACCCTAAGCCAAATTTGTCCGATTTATACGGAATATCTAGAAGTTTCCCCCAGATGGTTCACCCTCCTTCCTCTACTACTGCTTTGGCATCTCTTAGAGATGAAATCCGGAGCGGAGGTCTTGTAATCTTGGGAATCTGGGATACAGTCTTGGTTACTGCTACCTCTTGGGGAACCTCTTCGAAATGTTGAAAAGGAGTTTCAATGAACTCGCCGTCCAATTCCACTTACCAGAAGGAATTGAGGTGGCTAATCATATATTCTTCCTCTCCGTGGACAGTGATAATCTTTCCCTGGACCAAATATTTCAACATCTGGTGCAGTGTAGAGGTGACAACACCGACATTATGGATCCACGGCCATCCTAGCAGACATGAGTAAGAGGGGCGGATGTCCATTACATAGAAGGTTGAGTTGAAAGTTTGAGTCACAACCTTTATGGGGATATCCACCTCCCCGTGCACCATCCTCTTTGAGCCATCAAATGCTCTCACGACTATGTTACTGCGTTTCAACGTTAATCCTTTGCAATCTAGTCTGTCAAGAGCTTTCTTCGAAAAAACATTCAAAGATGAGCCAATGTCCACCAATACATGGGCTTGAGTTATTCCTCTACATTCCACAGAGACATGCAGTGCCTCGTTGTGCTTTCTTCCCCTTGGTGTCAGATCAGCATCTGAGAAGCCTAGGCCGTTATCCACCGTCAAACTGGCCACACAATCTTGAAATTGGTCAGCAGACGTCTCTTGAGGCACATGGGTTGTCTTCATAAACTTCACCAGGGGCATGTGCGTTGGAGCACAGTAACAACGCCAACATGGAGATTTTGGAGGGAGTTTGCCCCAACTGTTCAACTATGTCGTAGTCGCTCTTCTTTATTATTCTCAGGATCTCCTCCATTTCCTTCTTGGAGGTTTCGGGGATAGTCAGTGGTTGAGCCTTCGTCCGGACAGACTCTTCTTGAATACTTTTTCCTCGAGTTTCAGCAGTAGGGGTGTTGGTAGCGATGACAACAGGGGTTGTCTTGTCTTCGTTAACAGGAGAACTTGCAGATATGATTATTGGTACGGAGGTAACCTTTGGAGCAGCCACGGGTCCAAAAACTGCCTTTGGGGGGGGGGGGAATTTCTGGAGAGAAGATTCTACCGCTTCGGGTAATCTTACTGGTCCAACAATATTGCTAATGTCGGAGTCTTCTTCTTCGGAGCTCATCTCTTCGGCGGTCAGCCCATCTTGCTTGATGCCATGGTAGTAGATGTCCCCACCATAATTCCACGACACAGTTTTGTCTGATTCATACGGGAATGGCCCAGGCATTGTGATTATAAGAGGAGTAGTTTTTGGAACCGATGTAATCCTAACGGGTCTTTTGGGGACCCTGGAAGAATTGGCGGAGATGGTGATGATTGAAACATCTTCAACAGGAACAGGTAAAATAGGAGTACTTTCAAGCAGAATCTCTTTGTTGTCTATCAAGCATTGAATTCCTGTTTTCAACAAAGGGCAAACAGTTGGTGAGGATAAGCAGAGATGGAAGTCTTCATTACAACCCGGGAATACACCGACTTTTAACAAATTTATCTTAATGATTGGGAGTGGAGTCAAGAGTTCATCGATTGTGGTAACAAACAAATCTTCTTCAACAGCATTAGTGTGGTGACCATGTCTAGGCATAGGAGCAGAAATGACGTTTGGCTTCTCGGGTGCATCAAAAACTCAATCTCTTTTGCGTCTATGAGGTCTTGAATCTTGTTTTTCAGGGCCCAACAGTTGTTAGTGTCATGACCCGGACTTTCAGAATGATATGCGCATCTGGCATTTGGGTGATAATGAGGGGATGCTGTGTTGGGGTTCTTTGGAGCTTCTTTTAAAGTTACCAAATTGGATTTCAGAAGGTGCGGTAAAACCTGGGATAAAGTCATATTGATTCTGGTGAATTGTCGGATTGGCCTTTCCACCCTCGATTGATTACTTCTTGGTTGATCAGATGTAGGCTTTGGGATCATAACAGCTCCTACCATTGGTCGGCGTTCAGCTCCCCCTTGGTTCCTTTGTGGGTAAACAGCAGATACCTCCTTCTTCCCAGTGAAAGGCTTTCTCACAACTGTAGAGGCAGATGAATCCTTCTGAATCTTTCCACTTTTTATGCCAGCTTCCACCCTCTCTCCGGTTAGTATTAATTTAGTAAATCTTGCAGATGAGCTTCCAATCAGATGGTTGAAGAAAGGGCCTGATAGAGTGCCTAAGAACATATCCACCAACTCCCTTTCAGACAGAGGGGGTTGAACTCTTCCAGCTAGATCTCTCCACTTCTGCGCGTAATCCTTGAAACCCTCATTGGAAGCCATGGCCATACTCTGAAGTTGAGTACGGGTAGGCGCCAAATATGTATTATATTGGTATTGCTTATAGAAAGTTGCAGCAACATCTTCCCAATTATGGATGTTGGCCCTTTCCAATTGGTAAAACCAATCGGGTTACGTTCCAGATAGGCTATCTTGGAAAAAATGCACCCACATGTCTTTATCGGCAGAGTGCGGCTGGATCTTTCTCACATATGATCAGAGGTGCATCTTAGGACATGACACCCCATCATATTTTGCAAACAACGACACTTTGAACTTCGATGTGATCACAATTCCCGACACTAGTCCCAATTTTTCAAAGTCTAGACCTGGTACCCTTTGTATTTCCATAGCGTTCAAACACTCTTCAAGATGTATGTACTTATCAGCAGCTGGAAGATACTGTTCCTCAGAGTAGTCTTCCTCTTCTTCCCCATCGGATGCTGGGTCGTTGTTCACTTCCTGGGTTTGATTATCCCCTTCGCCAGATGATGTCGCAGAGTCCAAAGTTCATCTGGTTTGTCCTTTAAACCTTCTCCCCATGATTACAACACCGGTTGGTTTCTTCACTTTCTTCTTCTTCTCTTTGGCCAACATAGTCTTTGTTGTACCCCAAAATTTTCCCTCGCATTTTTTCCACAAGAAACCACAGCTTCAGGCTTTTCCTGATTTTTCAGATTGGCTCAAGAATCGGTCAAACAGACTTTTCTCGTCAGTCAGACAAAATTAGGGTTTTCATTGATTTTCGTGGCTCTGGAACAATTCAAACAGTTTGTTTAGGGTTTGGTTGATTTTGGATCACCTTTGATCAGGCGAACGTTTCTTTGACATTTGGCCAGGAATTAGGGTTTTTTATGCGCGGTTCCTCAGAAAGGTTTAACTCTACAATGTTTTTTAAGTTATGCTGAGATGTGGATTGAAACATTTGGATTGAGTTCGCATTGTGTGATTAAATCAGTGAAAGGATACATTTGGATTGAATTTGCAAGGTTTGATTAAAGCCAGTAAAAGGAAAATACGTCTGGGCAGTTGTTGTGACTAACTGTGCATTGATTTGGATTGTTGAAGCGCCTGGTTTATTAATCAATCGATGCTAAAACCAATGTTTATTTAATTGTTTATTTATTCTAAGTTAAGATAATTGGAGTTTATTTCCATTTATTATAATTTTAGAATTATAAATAATAAAGTAAATATTTGAAAAGAAGAAAAGAATTAATTGGATAAAAAAGCTTTTATTTATCTGTATAATTGTTTTTGTTTACAAATTGTTTACAATAATGATTTTACAGTAATTAAGACTATCCTAATTTTTTCTAAATCTTCAATTCTTCATTCTTCATTTGGTGCTACCCCTCTCCATTTTAATTTTTATCTGCAAAGAAAAGAAAAAGAAGTCAGAAGCAGATAAATATTTTAAAAAAGCAGACAATTAAAGTTTGGGTTCATCATCAAGGGCAACTGACTGGAATCAGTTAGCCCTCTCTGCAAATCACGGGATTTCTCCCGGTTCACAAAGAGGGATGAATATTTGCTTGCTAAACTTGGAATGCACAGAATTAAAAAATGCACAAGTTCAAAGCTTGTCAAAAAACTGCATAGTTCAAAGCAAGACAGCACTACAAAGTCCAAATCCAAATTGAACCACAAAGTCCAACTAAGTTCCAAATTCAAACTTGCCACAAGCTGCCAAAAAAGCTGTCAAAGATATCAAAGTATCAAAAAGTACAAGATGCAGCACAAAGTATGGAAAAGAGAAGACAAAATATGCAGGCTAAAACTAGTTTTGCAAGCAAGCACAGTCAAAGCATCATTTCCCAAGCAGCTGCCCTTTCAGAAAAGCACACATAACATTATTTTAATGTTTTGGATTGTACTGGAGAGAGAAGAAGAGGGAAAAGAATTGGGCTTACTGGATTTTAGGCTTGAGAAAGAGAAATATAAAACAAACTGCTAACACAGTAGAAAAGGGGGGAAAAATCACAAACAGAAACAGACCTGTCAAGCATAAGCCTTACAGTTCAGAAACCTCCAACCTGTAAAACTCAACAAAGAGCCATAGCCTGAAACAGCTTTCAACATAAGCATAATCCTGAAGCCTTTCAAGCTTAATAGCCATAACCTGTTAAGACCCTCAAGCGAAAACCAGTATATCCAAACAGTAAAGCCAAACTTCAAACTGGTAAGCCTGAAGCCTTTCAAGCTTAAAAGCAATAACCTGTTGAAACTTGTAAAATCCATTAACCAGCAAAAAGCCCAAGAGCCTAACTGGTAAAAACCCCAACCTGCATATACTTTGAAACCAGCATAAACAAAAGCCATACATCAGTGGCCTACAACCTGCAAAAAGCCTAACCTGTAAACCGATGCTATGAACCTGCCTCAAGCCTTAGCCAAGCTCAGTACAAATTGAAACCAGCATAGGCCTTTCAGACCTCAAGCCTAAATCATTTTCAAGCTTCAACTGATAAACAAAAAAAAAAGCTTGATTCAAAGTACTCAAAATCCAACCAAAACACCACGCCCTCAGAATTGTTTCATCACTGGGCTATCAAACATACCCACCAAGACATCCAGGCATCAAGGCATATCAGAAAAGGCAGCAAGAAGAAAGAAGATAAAGAGGCTTTCAGCATGTATCATTAAGCAACAAAAAGGCAAAAGAATACACCAACCAGGAGTCCAAACAAGTTCACGTCACGTTCTCCTCGCCGTCAAGCCCTCCAAACGCCTCCACGTCCGCCTCTCCCTCCAATAAAAGGTAGCCCTTTTCTTCCCTTTCCACAACCACAACAAAATTAAAATCAGAAGCAATAAGCAAAGGCGAAACGTGTAAAACATAAAAAACGGAGACTCTAACGCGAATGGCTCAGAAACGTTACCTTTAAGCCGCATCGCCGAATGACCCGTGGAAGAGAGACGGATGATGGCGTGGTGGCTAGGCGTGGGAGGTTTTCGTTCAGGAATCAATCGCTCTGGACTTGAGAGACGAACAAAGACGAAGGTGACGAAATGAACGACGCCGCCGCTGCTGTTACGAAACCTAAGCTTTTCCCAACTAAGCACAAAGTCAATTAACCCTAAACATTTGTTTCAGAAATCGTTGGGCCTGACCAGTTTCATAAGCCTAAGCCCCAAACGAATCACTTTAACACACCCCCCCTTTTCTGCTTGGGCCTAAATCTCCTTGGCCCATTCATTTAACATCTATTTGCTTTTTTTTTTTTTTTATCATTTCAGTTTTTTTACATAACTTAACTTTTTTTTTCTCTTTTAATAAAAATATAAACTAACACATTTTTTTTTACATCAACCTTTTATTAATAATACTTTTTTAGCATAATACCAATCTTGAACATAATATTTTTTTCCTCAAATCTAAAACATTATTTCTTTCTCAAAATTGAAATATTTTTCTTTTCCCTTTTGTATATAATACATTAATTACAATACACCAAAACATTTTCTTTTCTTAAAATACATTAATTTGTACATAAATCATAATTACATAATTTTTCTCCTTAAGTTAATACATTTCCTTTTCTTAGAAATAATTTGTATATAATCAATTAAAATATATCTTTTTTAACATACATAATAAAACTTAGAACATTTTCTTTTCTTTTATTAAATTTTCTTTTTTGTACATATTAAAGAAAAATACAAGATTACAAAGATTAAATAAAGAAAATATTTAATTCCTTTTATTAGGTTAAACAATACTTAATCTTCACATTAAATTCACATTTTCTTAACTTGTAAATAAAATACATACACTTACACATTTGAAATATATTTGACAATTGCTATTCTTATACATTGCTATACATTTAATACTTATCACATTTTGGTCGCAATTCGATTTGGTTGTAATTTATTGGACACTACATTCCTAAAGTCTCATCCCCATTTGTGAATTTGTACCCCCACTCCCGGATACTTATTTTGTAATAGCGTAGATTTTAAATTCCCGCAATTTATCGCCTTCAATTATACCATGGTTAGACCTAGGGTTTGTATGTACATAAAATCGAACGCTAGATAACCTAATACAAGACAAATGCATGAAATCAATACACAATCACACTTGCACCCTCTAGGGTAATCCCACATGTTGCCTCCCAAAATGGGCCATGCTTGCACGTCGAGTTTCTTTGGCAAAACAATCAAATGATCATAAGTCCCTCGATGACGCTTTCGAAAGTTGCCTATCAAAATGATCAAGTCCCTTTAAGCAAATTGCCAAAGACACTTGGCACCATTGCATTCATGGTCCATACGATGACTCGCGCCCATCCCGTTAAACATCCTAAACGCAAGATTGTCCACCAAATTCAATGGTGGAACAAAATTGTTAAAAAGGGTTGAAAACATAGAGAAAACCTTTGAGTACAATAGGGGTAGACAAAGCTCTTAGTTACTTGAGATCAACTTGCAAAAACACTTGCCTCCTTTTCAAAAACCACACTTCACAAACACTTTCAAAACAAACTTCCAAAAACATTTTGAAACATCTTTTCGAAAAGATACACACCGTTGCATATACTCAAACACGAGTCATTGTAATGGTCGCCGAAACAAAGGCGTCTATTTCAAAAACATTTTCAAAACACACACATATACCACAATTTCAAGCAATCAAAAATCAAGGCAAGTGATCTAAAAAACCAAGTAACTAAGAGCCCATGGATAACCATGGATGAAAAGGGTGCTAATACCTTCCCTTTTCATAATCTACCCCCCGAACCCACGAAATATCTCAAAAGGTTTTTGCTGTGCTTTTTAACCTTTCCTTTAGGATAAAATAAAAAGTCGGTGGCGACTCTTGCTAAACCGAACAAGTGCGAATACAAACGCAAAACCCAAGTCAGTTCTCCCACTGTATCACAGTCTTCAACTCCTCTTGTCCTTTGGCTAGGGTCATGAGTAACTGTTGGAACTGCGTGTTTTAAACTTGAAGATCTTTGATTGTCTGTTCGAGATCCACCTTGCTGAAATAAACAGTAGAGAGATAAGGAAACTCGTTGCAAAAGACCTGTTTATGTTATGATGAATGATATGTGCGTATGTAATGTTTTCAAGGATTTTGAAAGATTCAAGTTCGTTTTAGACAAAAAGAAACACACGTTATATTAATAAGATAGAGTTTGAGTACATCAATGCCCCTTGGGCAAAATAATACAACACTCTAAGATAAAAAAGTAGTGCGCATCCTCTTTGGTGCAATGTAGGCATTTAGAGTCTGCCCCTCATGAAGTAGCTTAGTGAGTTCCAAAACCTTCTTCTCGCTTGCGTAGAATTGGGCTTCGAAAGTATATCGCTCTCCTTTGAGTTGTATCTAATACCTTTGTAGGTCTTCAAGAGACGTGGGCATGTCAGGATATAGGATAGTGTATGGAACCTCTCCTTCCTTAATAGGCTCAATGATCACCGTGAGAATGGAAGGATAAGGCATCATAAGACTTTGAGCGCGGGCTCGTACCCATTTGAGGTAAGGCTCAAGGGGGATGGAGTTCTTGTGTCCCAAAGTCTTGATATCCACCTTGTTTAGCATCCTCCAAGCTCGGATGAATCTCTGGCGAAGACCTTGATCATTGTTGTCGTAGTCGAATACCAAGCCTTGAATCAACATCTCATGCGGGCCATCCCTTTGGGCATAACCAAACTGTCTTAGAGCTAAGCATGGGTTGTAGGTGATGCCTCCCCTAATGCCAAGTAGAGGGACATTAGGGAATTCCCCACAACGGTCAACAATGATAACATTCTCTTTGGATCGGGAGCACCAATGAATATCTGAATGTTTGAGTGTCATTAACCTTTGTGACCACCTTAATCCTTTCTCATTCTTTAAGACTAATTGGGGAAGATGAGAAATAAACCATCTTGCCAAGAGAGGAGTGCAACACATAAGGAAACCTCTTTTCCTCATTGTGCGAGTGGGAAAAGAGTGTAGGATATCCCCTAGCAATGTAGGCACCAGGTTGCGTGATATGAATATTTTGACGGCGCTCATATCTATGAGTTGGTCATAATTGGGAAATAAGACCATCCCATAGATGAAAAGAGCCACAATTTCCTCAAAAGCCTGCAAGTCTAAGGAATTCCAACAACTTTGGGCTTTCTCAAACAGGAACTTTGCTAAGAAGCCTTTGACACCACTTCTTGTTTCCCAATGAATTGTGACATCAGATGAGTGCAAGTGTAGAGCTTGAGCAATCTCTTCTGGCTTTGGGTCTCTTTCCGTACCGTTGAAAGGTAGTTGATTGAGAATAGGAATCCTCAAGAGTTAAGAGAATTCTTCCAAAGTGGGCACAAGCTGATAGTCGGGAAATGTGAAGCAATGGTGCAAAGGATCAAAGAACTGGAAGAGCACCTTCATCATATCCTCATCTGTGTTGGAGGTGACCAAGTTGAGTATATGACCATTCCTCTCGGTGAATGGAGAGTTCTCATGGATCCTTGAAGCTAGCTCCTTGAGTTGTGTAAGAATTCTTACAAGGTTGACTTGGATAGTTTTCCTGCGAAGTGAATCCATATCCTACAAAACAAGAACAAAGATGAATCTCCAAAATCCTTGAAATGGTTAGTGGATGCATATGATGCTCATGATGTCCATGATGTTATGTACAAGTATGCATATACAAGCAAAAAAATGAAGTTCCTAGTTTAGGCTTGCATGGGGTTTTATAGGTAAGTACCCTCTTGAAGTTTAGTTGGCTTAAACCTGTCCTAGTAATAGTAACCGGGTTCTAAGGAGCTCAATATCACTGGATTGTTTCCTTGGTAATTGTTTCAGCTCAAGCCTCTTTAATGGCGACCAAAATATCCCAAGAAACCAACCCTCAATGAGTGTAGTATCGAGTATCTACCAACTTCAGACTGCACCAAAGCCGGTCATCTCACTACATCCTAAAGGCCAAGTTGGTCAAGTAAAGGGTTTTAGAAGTTCATGACATCACTCAGCGGCCCCGTATTCTCTTTGATTGACTCAAAGGCTACCCGTACCCACAAATATTCCGCACTAACATAGCTATTGCTTAGACCATGTCGGTATACCCCGCACAGTTTCCACAACGTATTTCTATTTACCTATAATGTATCCCAAATCCGGGTAGAGGATTCAAACCCAAACAAAGAACCATAATGTAAAGCATACAAGTCAAACAATGTAAGCAAATAAATGTGATCTAGCCCTAAGGTAACCCCACTTTTAAAAATAATTCCCCAGCAGAGTCGCTAGTTCTGTGATACGGTGGGAGAACTGACTTGAGGGTTTTGCATTTTATCGTAAATGTTGCGGTTAGAAAGAGTCGCCACCGACTTTTCTTTTATCCAAAAGGAAAGGTGAAAAAGCACAGGAAAGACCTTTGAGATTGTTTCTTGAGTTCGGGGGGTAGATTATGAAAAGGGAAGGTGTTACCACCCTTTTCATCCATGGTTTTCCATGGGCTCTTAGTTACTTGCTAGATCACTTGCTTTTGTTGTTTTAAAATGTGTTTGGTGTGGTTTTGAAAGTATTTTGTAAAAGAGGCCATTGTTTAGGCAACCTTTGTAATGATTCTCGTTCGTAAGAATGTATACAAAGATGTTTGTCTTTTTGAAAATCTTTTCAATGTTTGTAAAATGTTTGGAAATGTGTGTGTTTGTTTTGAAAATAGCAAGGATAATTGTTTGGAAATAGAGCAAGTGTTGTACCCCAAAATTTTCCCTCCCATAATTCTTCAAGAAAATGCCAAGTCAAGCTTCAAAGTTCCCTAAGGGTTGCACAGTGCAAAGGTCTCCTGAACAGTCAAAACTAGGGTTTGTGTTCTGATCAAGAAAATGAAGTTTCCAAAGGTCCAATCAAGTCTCACATGCCTACAAATATGGTCAAGCATCCTCATACAAAGTTTCAAGGCTTTCAGCATAAAATTGCACAATCAAAACCCTAATTGCACTACAGTCAACTGTAGGGGCAAAATGGTCATTTGACAGTCAAAAGTTCAAATTTTTGGTCAACATATCATTTTGAAGCCACAAACATCATTTGATCAATGCTTGATCATGATTCTCAAAGCTTGGCTCAAAAATCATTAAAATGCAAAAGTTTCCTTATTTGGACAGTTGAAAAAGTCAACTGAAATTGACCAGGGCATAACTTTCACATGGATTATCAGATAAATTCCATCCAAAGCTCATTTTGAAGAGAAAGACATTTCCTACAACTCATATTCATACTTCAAGTCCAAGAAATTCTCTCACAAAAAGTTATCAATTTCAACATTATAGGTCATTTTCAAAAGTCAACAAAAAGGGACTTTAAGTCAAAGGCCATAACTTGAGATTGGTAAATCAAAATGACATGGGACCAAAGGCATTGGTTAGAGGACTCAAAGAACTTTCCAAAATGTCCAAGAACATGAGAAAAGCTTAAAAATTGAGCAAGTTATGCCTTGTGGAAGTTGGGAAATTTTTGGATATTTTGAAAAGTCAACATTGGTTCAAATGACCTAAAATTGCTAATGGGCCCATTTTTCTTCCACAAATCATCATCCATGACATGTGCACGACCCCTTGGCCCAAAGGGAAGTATTTTCTCATTTTTTATTTATTTATTTGAATTTTTATTTATAATAATTCATTTAAATCAAATTAAATATATGAAAAATATGTAATCTAGGTTTTATAATCTCTTTGTGCACAAAATCCACTCAAGAATTCGTGTGAAATCAAATAAGGAAAGATTTGGAGTAAATTGATCATAATTGATACAAGAACACATGGAAAAGATTGAAAAAGATCCTTAAAAATCAAATTTCCAAAAACCATGAATGCATTGGATTTGCTCTACTTTTCTTGACCTAATTGATTCATACATAAGCCAGGAACACAACCCTAATGATCATACACACTGAGCTGCACCCAAAAGCCATTATCAAACTTGGAAAATTTTGTCTAAAACTCAATTCTGAAAACATCCTTCCAGGACGATTCAAGGCACAATTCTCATCTCATTAGCTTCCTCAAGCATCACTGAACATTTTCCAATAAAAAACATCCATCAAAACTCAAAGAATCGTTGTACAGAAGCTAACCTTTCTCACTTTTTTTTCATTATCGTGTTTTGCATTCTATGCACTTTCATGACGTTTTGTTCATATATTCGTGATCAGTGAAGTATTTGCAAGCTAACCATATGCTTTAATTATATTTTTATGCTGTGTACACGATTATGCCATGGTTGTTTTCTAGGGTTTACAGGATTTGAAATTGGGGGTTTTTGAATGAGGAAAAATTAGAACCCCTGAGTACCACCATTGGCATGAGCACGTCTGGACGAAGAAGAAGCCCCTATCGCGCCTAATTTATGGACCCCCTAGACCTAATCATTATTTTTCCAAAACCGGCCTGGGAGAACGCGTGCAAAACCGTTGCCTAACATATTTGTTTTTTCAGGAAAATAATACAACGAAGAAGATGAATTCGTGGCGTGCATTGGTTGGCCCTTTTGAAATTCGCGCGCAAAGACCCACTAATGCTTTTATTTCTTTTATATTATTTGTTTGTTATTATATATTAACATGTACAGATTAGCTCAGCTGGCAAGCGTTGTTGTTGTTAATCCTCATGACCTGGGTTCGAGCCCCAGGTCTTCAATATCCCAATATTATTTTTCAATAAAAGTTCACATGCGCTTCAAGACTGAGGACGCACCATACACTTCCAAATCCAGCATGCCACGCGTTCAGCTTCATCCATCACAAGGCTCAGAATGGAGGAACATGGTAGATCCAAGTCAACGCTTCAGCATGCTACCAGAAAAAAGTCCAAATAGGCCAAAACAAATGGGCCAGATTACTGAATCTATACCTCCACTTTGGGGACTACCACCCCCCTAGGTTTGCATATTTTTTCACTCTTCTTTATTTTCTTTATTTATTTAAATCTATTTCTTTTAATTATTATTTGTTTAAATTAATTACTTATTTTCATAAATATAAAAAATGCATAAAAATCAGAAAAGATAAAAAATATAATAAATATTTTATTTTAATATTTCTTGTAAATAAATGCATGTAAATTAGTTAGTTTAAATTAGGGTTTTAATTATAATTCCTTTCATAACAAAATCTAAAAAATATAGAACTAGGTTTAATTAATGTTTTATTCCTTTTTAATTTTTCTTTTTCACAATAATATTATTTATTTTATTTATTTTCATAATTAAATTTGTATATAAAAATTAGGGTTAATTTAGGTTAAATTCTAACGTTTTCTTAATAAATTAAAATAAAATAGAATTAGGGTTAGCGTCTAATTGCAATTAATTTTTTTCTATTAAATCCTAAAATATTAAAAAAAATACCAAAAACATTTCTTTTAGTTAATTAACTCCATTGATTTAATTTTGCAAAAGGGTCCAACGCCCTCGCTTCGATAAATTTCCAATTCGCGCACTTATTTTATTTTGCTTAAATATTTATGTACCTCTCCCGAAGCCGTGTAAATTACTTCTCGCACTTTTAATTCTTTTATTTTCTTTTACTTTATTTATTTTCTGTCAAATCGGGTCCTGGTTAATTTTGGGCGATGTGGACCCGCGCCGTTTGTAATAGCTTAGAATTTACTTTCCTTGCAACTTTTAACTGTTAATCAAAGGCATGAAAGAATGTATGGACAAAAATAAAAACAAGCGTAGAACACCAATAAACATGACAAGATAAATGCAAATGAAAACGACACACAAATCACACACACCACCCCTAGGGTACGCCTCACTGTTGCCTTGCCTCGAAAGGTGATCGTCGAGTAGAGGATGTCTTAGTAAGTCCTCATGATCCGGGAACCTGGCATGAGGGTAGCTTCTAAGGTGTCTTCCCATTGCTCTGGTGATCACCATGTCCCGAACCTCGAATTGACCCGAACACCTCCAACGGTGGTGCTACCTACCTCTCAATGGTGGGATGGCACTACTTTAAAGGACATCTACACAGACGAATTCATTAGGGTAGGTAGACGACTCTAGATGCTTGCTCTAATTTCAAAACAAATCAAAAAATACTTTTCACACTGACACCTTTTCAAAAAGCTTTCAAAACAACTTTTCAAACACTCTTGAGGACTGATATAAGAGTCGAACTGAAATTTTAAACGAAACTTTTTCAAACCCACTCACACTTTGAAAAGCAAACATTTTGAAAACACAAATGAGCAAGTATCTAAGAGCCCACGGATAACCATGGATAGAAAGGGTGCTAATACCTTCCCTTTCTATAACCTACCTCCCGAACCGAGAGCAATCTCTTTAAGGAATTTTTCTGTGCTTTTGTCCTTTCCATTTGGAGAAAATAAAAGACGGTGGCGACTCTTGCTTCCGCGACATTTCGCGAACCAGCGTTAAATAGTCAGTTCCAGGTCCACCGATCACAGAACTGGCGACTCTGCTGGGGACTTAACTTAAAGTGAGGTGTACCTTAGGGTTAGTTCATAACTGTGTTTTCAATTATATTGACTTGTCTGCTTTAAATTTGTGGGTTGCATGGGAGTTACATAGATCCTAACCCGGATCTGGGGATACCCTGTTTAGGTAGCATAAGCTGTGAGGGACCTGTCCGGCGTATACCGACATGGGTGAAGCAGTGGCTACGTTGGTGTGGCGCCTTGGTCTGTACCGATATCCCTCGTGTTGAGACGGGGAGAATATGGGTCTTCTGAGGAGTCATTAAGCACCAACAACCTTAGAACCTTACATGACCCAACTTGGCCATTAGAACAGTAGCAGTATGCTACGCCCATTGAGGCTAAACTCTCGTGATGGTTCTGGCCGCAAGAAAAGATTGCGATGCTGGAGTTATGACCGATTGAGGGTAGTCAATGATATTGGGGTCCTCTAAGAACCCGGTTACTTTGATAGGACAGGTATGAACCAACCAACTGAAAGAGGGTAACACCTAGACCTCATGCTGGCCTAAACTCTAAGGGCTTCTCTTGTGTGACTTGTGTGCCTTCGTACTTGACTGATTGCATGCATGTTATCTGACACATAAGCTACTTGCAGGTTTTGTTTATAGTCCTTAATTAGGACTCATAACAAAGTAGACTGAATTTCTTGCAGGGTTTGTCTATAGTCCTTAATTGGGACTCATAACAAAGTATACTGAATTTCTTGCAGGGTTTGTCTATAGTCCTTGATTGGGACTCATAACAGGGTTTACCTACATCACCCCATACATAGCATGACATCATACCATTGCATACATCCTAACCCATTTCAAGGATCTCAAGGGCTTGTGATGCAGGTCATGATAAATCAAACATCTAGCAAGGGGCAAAGAGGATTTATTTTCCTCTAGCCAAGGTTGTCAGGGGCTATGACCCACTCGATATGGTGAGCTCTGACTCTTGAAGAAGGTTCCCCTAACCAAAGTTGCTTGGAAACCAAAACCAGACATGATGACTAAAGTCAGGGGCTATGACCCACTAGATATGGTGAGCCTTTGACCCTTGAAGAAGGATTCTCAACAACCTGGGTTTCCTTCAATCAAGCTACAAATCCAAATGCTAACAATCTTCTTATTTACCATGCGAGGTCCCTGAAAACATTGCATGCATATCATACATATCATTGCATAACAGGTACCCTTTGGACAGGTCCCTTACCATCTCCGCTATTTATTTCAGCAATGGCTTCCCAACAAGACAACCAGGACTTTCTTGCTCAAGAAACCCGGTTCGGGGAAATCCTCCTGAATCTATCCAAGGGGCAGGAGGAGCTAAGGACACTTCTCAGGGAGACTTTGGCCAGGAACAGTGCTGAGGATGAACGGACGAGATATCAGCAAGCTGAGATGGATGCAATGAAAGCCCAAATGCTGGGGCAGAGGAATGCCATTCAAGGTTTAGCTCAAAGACAAGATGAGCTCCGGTTTCTCGTCAACCAACTGCTTCGGGGTAACCAGCTGGGGCAAACGTCTAGGGTTGAAGAGCCAGTCATCATTCAACCATCCTTGAGACAAGCAGACAAGGGAAAAGCTCCTCAGAGGGCTTCAGTGTCACAAATTCAACATCAATCTCACCAGCTTCAGCCAGACAAGCCTAAAAGGCAGCTCACCAAACTCAACGTGTCACCGTCTCAAGCTTTACAACAATTGTTGAGGTTGAATCTGGTGACGGTAAGGGGCCCTCCTAGGCGTCTCAATACAACCTCCCTAAAGTACAATCCTGAGAAAAGATGTGCGTACCATTCTAACAGTCCAGGGCATGACACCGACGACTGCTGGGCTTTGAAGAATAAGATTCAAGATCTGATCAATGAAAGAGCTGTGGATTTTACCCAAATGGGCCAGGCTGAATGCTCCTGCCATCCCTACAAGATGCACCAGTTGAAATAACAAGCCCTAGGATTGAGAAACTTTTGTTCATTTGAATGTTCAAGTTGCAATTTTCTTTTGTTCAAACATTTATTCATGTTAAACATTGTTATTCCATTAATGCATCGCTTATGTCTATTTTGAATCAATATATTCGTATTCACTCTATGCAAATTATTTTCATATTTTTCTGATGATCAACTCTCAATAATTCTAAGCCTCTTGAGGGAGGATGACGAAAACGATACCACGATCTTTACAGTATGCTTTTGAACAGACCCCGCTGATGAGGTACAGGCATTGTTTCAATCCCTAAACACTGGAGTTATAAGGATGATAATCCCTTGTTAACCCCTCTGAGCCAAAGAAGTAGGATTTTTTCTTTTCGAAATTTAAAACCCGTAATCATAACCTGGGGCAGGGTAGTCTTCTCAGTTGATCCAAGTGCATAACGAATGGCACCAAAGAAGTCCTTACAAAACAAAAGACAGTGATGGTTCCGAATAATCATAAGGATAGGCAGTCATTATCTTTCAAAATGAAAAGCCCAAAAAGTCAAAACCTATAAAGGGGACTTACGAAACTGGGGCATCCCGCTGACTGTAATTCCAAAAAAGGAAACAGCTCAGGCAAAAAAAAACAGGGATAATAAAAATCAAAAAGAAAGAGGTCTTATAAACCCTCAACAAAAAGGAAATGACTGCCTATTCCAAATAAGTTATCAACATCCGAATCATCACTAGTATATCAAAGCAAAGACTCAAACAAGGTCTAACGTATGATCAACTGAGTTTAGGTTTGGAGAACATCACGAAGAGCGGGTGGGTACAAATAATTTGAGCCTTTATCCTTTGTTTCTTAAACCGTGAACCAGGCCACGTTATAACCCTTAAAAGTCCTAGCTGAAGCATGGGTTAGTTCGAAAGCATACTGTGACGAAAGGTATCCTGACTCCTTAAGGCTCGCAATAAAATAACGAGTTGACATCACGTTTTACAAACATTCACTTGTTTTATGGAAAAAAAGAGAATGCATTTTCAAAAATTCAAGACAGACATAGGCTTTGCATTTTTAACATAACTTTGTTTGCATATGACTTTTTGTTTGAACAACATAGAAATTCGCACGACGAATGCCTAATGAACAGAAGTACTTCCAATCAAGTGGCATGACTATTGTCCATCATCTGGGGCAATCCAATCAAGATTCAAGGAATCTCTCAAGATGCCAATAGCCTGGGGCAAATCTCCGCCTGAGTCACTTGGGGCATTTCAACAACGAATCTGGCCTGATCAAACACCTTCTGGTGGCATGACAAAACACTTCTAATAGGGGCAACTCCCTACATTCTGAGAACATGGACATAGTCGAAAGGATACTACGCAAAATCAAAGACCCGCTAGGTTGACATACCTAGGCAAAAATAAGGGCTCCCCAACGAACCAAAAGGGTTCGGGTAAAATGAAGGGATGAAATGAAAAAACATGTACACCCGGTAAGTCGAAAACCTGAAAAGGCGGCTGGGGCAAAAATGGGTATCCCGGTGGACTGAAAACCCGAAAGGGCGGTCCAGGAAAAAGTTAGGGATCAAAGCGTACGACTATGTCCTGTCATCTTATCACCTGCCTACCAGAAGAAGGTTTGTCCATCAACAACTATCAGCACCTCACAGGTCTTCCTCTCATACCTCAGAAACAGGGGCAATAAAGAGTTGTCCAAGCGATCTAATTGTTCTGTCCTCCAAGGTATCAAGGTAGGTTCAGCTGAAGAACACAACCAGGTATCTTAATTCCCCAGAGAGTGAGCCAGCAAGCAGTATACTCTCCTCAAGCAAAGCAATTATCAACCTTAAGGAAGTTGGGTATCCTCCCGCAGGTCTCAACCTTCCCCAGCAGCATACAGTCTTAACAAGCATCCCCGACAGTCTTGATTTAAGATTGTTCCCCGGCGTTCTATCAACATGCAAAGGAGTCACTTCCCCGGTACAGTTCAAAACTTCCCCAGGAGTCCAGCCCAGTGTCCCCAGGAAAGTGGAATCCATCTCCCCCAAGCAGTAAGCTTATCCCCAGTAGATTCTGGAAGCTTATCCTCACAGAGCACGAACGCGTCGTCCGGCTTTATTCAAAGAGTTATGCCCTTACCAGGATATAACTAGGTTATCCTCAGCCAAAAGCCACGGAAAGAGCGTCCTCGACGAAGTCTTCTTACCCCAGCGAAGTCCATCAACACTTCCAACAACAAGGGTATCCCCAGCAAATTATTATCAACACTCAGCAAGGCATCCCTCTTCCCACAGAGTATTGCTTCCCAGCATGGTCGCTGGAGTATTTTTCTTCCCCGCAGAATCTTCCATTTGCCAAGTTTATTCCGCAACGGAGTCAGCTTCTCCTACCGGTATTCTGGCAGTTATCATCCCCAGCGGAAGCAAAATCTATTCTTCAACATCAGCCCAGGATATGACTTCCCAGCACCCGTCAAGGATTTACTTTCCTAGACGAAAACATGCATTCATAAAACATCACATACATCATTATAGCATGCATAGACGCATCATATCATACAAATCTCACTTATATTGAGAACATCATTGCTTGACCCATATCATGCATTGCATATGGATGACCTTTACCTTTCAGGAAAGATTCAGCTAAATTCCCAGTCATATTTCAAGACTTAGACCGGTTCAGTTAATCGACTCCAAAGATTTCTTATCCAGTCCCAGGCCTTCTCTAGTCCAGCTAAATCGACTCCCAACAGATTTTTCTGATAAAGACTCAGTAGAAGTTATCCCAGGTTATAATTTCCTATTGGTTCTCTCTCCGACGGTGCATGAGATTTCCATTTTAGGGTTTCCTTTCAGATTATAATTTCAGATGGTTCCCTCTCCGACGGTGAGTGAGGTGATAATTCCTTTTCAGATGGTTCCCTCTCTGACGGTGAGTGAGGTGGTAATTCCTTTTCAGATGGTTCCCTCTCCGACGGTGAGTGAGGTGATAATTCCTTTTCAGATGATTCCCTCTCCGACGGTGAGTGAGGTGATAATTCCTTTTCAGATGGTTCCCTCTCCGACGGTGAGTGAGGTGATAATTCCTTTTCAGATGGTTCCCTCTCCGACGGTGAGTGAGGTGATAATTCCTTTTCAGATGGTTCCCTCTCCGACGGTGAGTGAGGTGATAATTCCTTTTCAGATGGTTCCCTCTCCGACGGTGAGTGAGGTGATAATTCCTTTTCCTATGGTTCCCTCTCCAACGGTGAGTGAGGTGGAAATTCCTTTTCAGATGGTTCCCTCTCCGACGGTGAGTGAGGTGATAATTCCTTTTCCTATGGTTCCCTCTCCGACGGTGAGTGAGGTGATAATTCCTTTTCCTATGGTTCCCTCTCCGACGGTGAGTGAGGTGATAATTCCTTTTCAGATGGTTCCCTCTCCGACGGTGAGTGAGGTGATAATTCCTTTTCAGATTATAATTTCCTATGGTTCCCTCTCCGACAGTGAGTGAGGTGATAATTCCTTTCAGATTATAACTTCCTATGGTTCCCTCTCCGACGGTGAGTGAGGTGATAATTCCTTTCAGATTATAATTTCCTATGGTTCCCTCTCCGACGGTGAGTGAGGTGATAATTCCTTTTCAGATTATAATTTCCTATGGTTCCCTCTCCGACGGTGAGTGAGGTGATAATTCCCTTTCAGGTTATGATTTCCTATGGTTCTCTCCCCGACGGTGTGCGAGATGTAATTCCCTTTCCGATTATAATTTCCTTTGCTTCTCTTCCCGATACTGCGAAGATGGTGATTCCCACCAAGATTTTCTCAACGAGCGTAGTTGAAGTTAAAGTCACTCAAGGTTCTCTCAGCGTTCAAGCTAGGGTAGTAACCATCCCTGGTTCATTCATCACCTTTTGAAGATCCAGACTCAGCTCCTGTAACCAGTCAGGACACATCTATACCAACCATCTGAAAACCAAATCTTGCAACGTGTCAGGTACTCATTTTTCTTTTGCAGGTATGCAGGTTCTCGCTAAGGAATCTCTTACGCGATCAACATCCAGATGGCATCTATAAGCCCATCATCCTATTCATCAACCTCTAAATGGCATCGATAAGCCCATTCCCACCACATTGCTACTATGTGAGCGCAAATTTCTGGGCACTCTAGTGTTCAATCATCTTCTACCCTCGGATTACGAAAGGCACGTCAGCCAATCCGCATCCTCAGGTCTAAGAAGATTGAACAGGGGCAACTGTTGTACCCCAAAATTTGCCCTCCCATAATTCTTCAAGAAAATGCCAAGTCAAGCTTCAAAGTTCCCCAAGGGTTGCACAGTGCAAAGGTCTCCTGAACAGTCAAAACTAGGGTTTGTGTTCTGATCAAGAAAATGAAGTTTCCAAAGGTCCAATCAAGTCTCACATGCCTACAAATATGGTCAAGCATCCTCATACAAAGTTTCAAGGCTTTCAGCACAAAATTGCACAGTCAAAACCCTAATTGCACTACAGTCAACTGTAGGGGCAAAATGGTCATTTGACAGTCAAAAGTTCAAATTTTTGGTCAACATATCATTTTGAAGCCACAAAAATCATTTGATCAATGCTTGATCATGATTCTCAAAGCTTGGCTCAAAAATCATTAAAAGACATTTCCTACAACTCATCTTCATACTTTCACATGGATTAACTTTCACATGGATTATCAGAAAAATTCCATCCAAAGCTCATTTTGAAGAGAAAGACATTTCCTACAACTCATCTTCATACTTCAAGTCCAAGAAATGCTCTCACAAAAAGTTATCAATTTCAACATTATAGGTCATTTTCAAAAGTCAACAAAAAGGGACTTTAAGTCAAAGGCCATAACTTGAGATTGGTAAATCAAAATGACATGGGACCAAAGGCATTGGTTAGAGGACTCAAAGACCTTTCCAAAATGTCCAAGAACAAGAGCAAAGCTTAAGAAATGAGAAAGTTATGCCATGTGGAAGTTGGGAAAGTTTTGGATATTTTGAAAAGTCAACATTGGTTCAAATGACCTAAAATTGCTAATGGGCCCATTTTTCTTCCACAAATCATCATCCATGACATGTGCACGACCCCTTGGCCCAAAGGGAAGTATTTTCTCATTTTTTATTTATTTATTTGAATTTTTATTTATAATAATTCATTTAAATCAAATTAAATATATGAAAAATATGTAATCTAGGTTTTATAATCTCTTTGTGCACAAAATCCACTCAAGAATTCGTGTGAAATCAAATAAGGAAAGATTTGGAGTAAATTGATCATAATTGATACAAGAACACATGGAAAAGATTGAAAAAAGATCCTTAAAAATCAAATTTCCAAAAACCATGAATGCATTGGATTTGCTCTACTTTTCTTGACCTAATTGATTCATACATAAGCCAGGAACACAACCCTAATGATCATACACACTGAGCTGCGCCCAAAAGCCATTATCAAACTTGGAAAATTTTTTCTAAAACTCAATTCTGAAAACATCCTTCCAGGACGATTCAAGGCACAATTCTCATCTCATTAGCTTCCTCAAGCATCACTGAACATTTTCCAATAAAAAACATCCATCAAAACTCAAAGAATCGTTGTACAAAAGCTAACCTTTCTCACTTTTTTTTCATTATCGTGTTTTGCATTCTATGCACTTTCATGACGTTTTGTTCATATATTCGTGATCAGTGAAGTATTTGCAAGCTAACCATATGCTTTAATTATATTTTTATGCTGTGTACACGATTATGCCATGGTTGTTTTCTAGGGTTTACAGGATTTGAAATTGGGGGTTTTTGAATGAGGAAAAATTAGAACCCCTGAGTACCACCATTGGCATGAGCACGTCTGGACGAAGAAGAAGCCCCTATCGCGCCTAATTTATGGACCCCCTAGACCTAATCGTTATTTTTCCAAAACCGGCCTGGGAGAACGCGTGCAAAACCGTTGCCTAACATATTTGTTTTTTCAGGAAAATAATACAACGAAGAAGATGAATTCGTGGCGTGCATTGGTTGGCCCTTTTGAAATTCGCGCGCAAAGACCCACTAACGCTTTTATTTCTTTTATATTATTTGTTTGTTATTATATATTAACATGTACAGATTAGCTCAGTTGGCAAGCGTTGTTGTTGTTAATCCTCATGACCTGGGTTCGAGCCGCAGGTCTTCAATATCCCAATATTATTTTTCAATAAAAGTTCACATGCGCTTCAAGACTGAGGACGCACCATACACTTCCAAATCCAGCATGCCACGCGTTCAGCTTCATCCATCACAAGGCTCAGAATTGAGGAACATGGTAGATCCAAGTCAACGCTTCAGCATGCTACCAGAAAAAAGTCCAAATAGGCCAAAACAAATGGGCCAGATTACTGAATCTATACCTCCACTTTGGGGACTACCACCCCCCTAGGTTTGCATATTTTTTCACTCTTCTTTATTTTCTTTATTTATTTAAATCTATTTCTTTTAATTATTATTTGTTTAAATTAATTACTTATTTTCATAAATATAAAAAATGCATAAAAATCAGAAAAGATAAAAAATATAATAAATATTTTATTTTAATATTTCTTGTAAATAAATGCATGTAAATTAGTTATTTTAAATTAGGGTTTTAATTTTAATTCCTTTCATAACAAAATCTAAAAAATATAGAACTAGGTTTAATTAATATTTTATTCCTTTTTAATTTTTCTTTTTCACAATAATATTATTTATTTTATTTATTTTCATAATTAAATTTGTATATAAAAATTAGGGTTAATTTAGGTTAAATTCTAACGTTTTCTTAATAAATTAAAATAAAATAGAATTAGGGTTAACGTCTAATTGCAATTAATTTTTTTCTATTAAATCCTAAAATATTAAAAAAAATACCAAAAACATTTCTTTTAGTTAATTAACTCCATTGATTTAATTTTGCAAAAGGGTCCAACGCCCTCGCTTCGATAAATTTCCAATTCGCGCACTTATTTTATTTTGCTTAAATATTTATGTACCTCTCCCGAAGCCGTGTAAATTACTTCTCGCACTTTTAATTCTTTTATTTTCTTTTACTTTATTTATTTTCTTTCAAATCGGGTACTGGTTAATTTTGGGCGATGTGGACCCGCGCCGTTTGTAATAGCTTAGAATTTACTTTCCTTGCAACTTTTAACTGTTAATCAAAGGCATGAAAGAATGTATGGACAAAAATAAAAACAAGCGTAGAACACCAATAAACATGACAAGATAAATGCAAATGAAAACGACACACAAATCGCACACACCACACCCCTAGGGTACGCCTCACTGTTGCCTTGCCTCGAAAGGTGATCGTCGAGTAGAGGATGTCTTAGTAAGTCCTCATGATCCGGGAACCTGGCATGAGGGTAGCTTCTAAGGTGTCTTCCCATTGCTCTGGTGATCACCATGTCCCGAACCTCGAATTGACTCGAACACCTCCAACGGTGGTGCTACCTACCTTTCAATGGTGGGATGGCACTACTTTAAAGGACATCTACACAGACGAATTCCTTAGGGTAGGTAGACGACTCTAGATGCTTGCTCTAATTTCAAAACAAATCAAAAAATACTTTTCACACTGACACCTTTTCAAAAAGCTTTCAAAACAACTTTTCAAACACTCTTGAGGACTGATACAAGAGTCGAACTGAAATTTTAAACGAAACTTTTTCAAACCCACTCACACTTTGAAAAGCAAACATTTTGAAAACACAAATGAGCAAGTATCTAAGAGCCCATGGATAACCATGGATAGAAAGGGTGCTAATACCTTCCCTTTCTATAACCTACCTCCCGAACCGAGAGCAATCTCTTTAAGGAATTTTTCTGTGCTTTTGTCCTTTCCATTTGGAGAAAATAAAAGACGGTGGCGACTCTTGCTTCCGCGACATTTCGCGAACCAGCGTTAAATAGTCAGTTCCAGGTCCACCGATCACAGCAAGTAACTAGAAGCAATCTACCTACTCAAATGTCTTTCTTGTTCATTTTCTATTCATTTGACATTGTTGTCTTACCATTGATTTGGTAAGCAACCCTATCTTTGGATGTAAACGGGACGGGTGTGGGTCATCGTATAACCATGATTAGCAATATTGCAAAGTATCTTAGCATTTTTGAGGGACCAAGATCATTTTGTAAGGCAACTTTGAATAGCGTCACTGTGAGACTATGATCTTATACTTGTTTGTTTTGCCAAGATACTTGCGTAATATGGCCATTTTTGTATAAGGAAACCAAGTGGAGAAACCCTAAGGGTGCTTGTGTGCAAGTGTGTTGTTTTCCTGCTTTGATTTTGTCTTGGATTTAGGGTTTTCTATTTGATTTGTTTTTATCTTGCCATACAAACCCTAATTACTAGCATGGTATGTAAAAGCGGTAAATTGCGTAATTTAAAGATTACTACACTATCACAACATTTTTATGGGAGGGGAGAATACAAATTATGAATGGGGATTTGCAATAATGTAAATCTAATTAATCTATTACAACCAAATCGAATTTATACGAATATTTGAATAAATAAATATACAATATAAATATGCAATGATATGTATGCAAGAAAATGATTTTTGTTTTATATGCAAAATAATTTTGACCTAATCCTAAGAATTTAAGAAAAGGAAATTAATTCTTAAAAAAGGGTTAACCCTAATTTCTAAATTAAAATAAAGCTCTTTAAGTATTATTTTTTTGTATTAAAATAATAAGTAATATTTGGTGAAAATATTTAGTCTTTTTATATGCCAAAAATAAATATTTATAAGTGTAAAAACAAAGGATAAAAATATATCCAAGTTTAATTTATTTTTTACAAGTTTATTTTAAGAAAGATAATTAGTATATATATAAAATAAAAATATATTTTTTATGTGAAAATAAAGTAAAATAAAATAAAATGCAATATTTATCATATTTATGTTTTTTATGATTTTATGTATTAAGGAAAATATTTAATAAAACAAAAAAAATAAAAAACAAAAAAAATAAATAAAAGTGGATGAAAATAGTTGGGCCGGGGGGGTATCTTGAGTAATCAGGTGATATCATGTTAGAAAAAAATGCTAGGCCCAAGTATTGAAGCCCATCCTGCAAATAGCCAAAAAAAGATGAAAAAATGTGAAAATGCAAAAAGGCAGGCACCAAGGCTCGAACCCATGACCTTGGCAATTTTAGCGCGCTACCTTGCCACTGGGGTGGATGTACATCCGTTAGTTTATATGAAACAATAAAAACATAACACAAACAGCTTCCTTTGCCCTGTACTTCGTCTTCTTCCTCAAGCTGGCCAGAACTCCTGTATTTTTCTCATTTCTCCATGAAAATGAAAACTTCCAACATGGAAATGATAGTACTCATTCCCACGATTTCAACCATGTAATTTGTGGAAACTAACAATCAAAGATTAAAACGAATTTTGAAAGCCCTAATTTTGAACTTAAATTTTACAAAAATTTGAATGCTAAAATTCTCTATACATAATGATCAGAAATGAAATTTATGCACATGGTTAGCTTCAGCACTATAATATCTATATTTTTCTTTCACAAATCATGGCCAATGGATGCCTGTATGAAGAGATAGAAGTTGGAATTCTTACCTCTTTCAGCTGAGATCGTGAATGGAGTTTGAGTGAGATTTAGGAAGGCCTGAAGATTGCTTGAGCTTGCTTGAACCTCCCCGAGTGTATTCCAATCCTTGCCTTGCTTTGGAAGTGTCTGAAACTCTCTATCCAAGTCAACCTGCAAGCTTGAAAAACAAAAATGGAAGATGAAGAAGGAGGAGTTACAGTGCAAAGATGATGGTCTGGATCACTTATATATGAAGTAGGTAAAGTGTTTGGATGATTAAAACTTGAAACGCACGAGCAAAATGATGGATTGCTATGCTTGGACACAAACTGCAAGTTTTGACAGTTTTTTGGTGATAGGGAGTGTTTGAGTGTTTCAGCCCTTTAGAAAATCATTTTTCTAAGTTGTAATATGTTTGTGTATTAGTATAGAAAATGTTTCAAGTCAGCTTCTCAACAGATCTTTTAGTTCTAGCCTTTTTGCACACTTTCTTGCTTTTGAAGCAAAGTGAAGGGACAAGTCTTTACATGCTTGTACTGGCCTGTTTGGAGTTGGTATGAGCTCTATACAAGTTGCCTTAGGTCTGTAGGACTTGTGTGTGCAGAGAAGATAGGTCCAGTGCTCAAGAATTGAAAAGTTGCAAAAGTGAAGCTTTTCCAAAATGGCAATGGCAACTTTGTGCCATTTATGGAATTAAAGCTTGGATAAAGACTTTTGGGCTTGGATTAAAGTTTTGTCAACTGAATAAGCATTAAATTATGGAGTAAGAAACAAGTTTGGGACCTGTAAATAATGGATTAGGCAGCACAGGTACTGATTTGAATTTTGTTCTTCATGAAATGGCTTGAATTCAAAGTGAGAAATTTCCAACTTCATCTCTTCGATTCTCCCTACTCAAAAATGATCTCAAGGATTTCTTTGACATTTTGGAAAGCTTGAAATGTTCTCTATAACTTATCTTTGAAATGAATTCCAAGATTCCTCTAGGAACTAGGTGAAAAATTGCCATGAAGTTGGGTCAAAAACCTGTCTAAATTAGGGCAAAATTTCACTAAGTTACTTTAGTTCATGGGCATGTATTCACAAAATTATATCTTGAGATCCAAGCATCTTTAAGGAAAAATGTGTGAAGAAAAGTTGTAGATTTCACGGAGGTCTAAAACTTTCATGTTGGGAACTTTCTTTGAATCATCTTGTATCATGGTGAAAAAATGGCTTAAAGTTGAGAAAAAATAAGAAATTTTCTATACTTAGAAAAATTTCTAAGTTAAGAAAATTTCAAATTTTAAAACCAAATCTTCAATCTTTGATTCCTTGATGAACAAGTTTCACATTTTGATATGTTTTGATGAATTATGATCCTTGGCACTTGATTTTGACCAAAAAGTCAAAGTTTGACTTTTCAGTATACAGTTGACTGCAATTTTCATCTGTCTATCCAATGGATTTGCAATGTTTTGAACCATGTAATTAGGTCAAGGTGATGCAATTGAACCCTTGAAACCATGCTTCAAATCAAATAGTCATTTTCTAGGTCAAAAATCAGAAATTGCCCTTTCTCAATCAAAACCCTAATTTTGACCATTTTGCCCTTTTGATGATTTGATCAAATTTCTTGAGGAACTGTGGTCCAAACTTGATAAAATGATACATATGAGTCTAAAATGTTGATGTGGATAAAAAATTATGAAGTTTGACTGTAAATTGGCCATGGTTGAATTTTTCCCCAATACAACTGATTTTTAGGTCAATTGTCCAATTGACTAATCAAAAATGTGATTCAAGGCTTGAAACTTGACATGAGTAATCTTAAGGGTCCATGATGATTTTTGAAAGTCATATGAAGCATTAATAGCCCAAAAATCCTTGGGAAAACTCAAACCCTAATTTTGGGTCATCAGTGCAAGATGAGATGTCTTGAGCTGATCAAACCCTAATCCAATCTTAAGTCAAGGAGCTCTTGTGAGAAAAGTCTTGATAAATAAGAGGGGAAATTTTGGGGTACAACAATATCCTAGATCATCAAATACGCTTATTGATAACAAATTTCTCTTGAGCTCGAACATACCTTACATTTTGAATAAGAAGTTCACAATCATCAAACATTGTAAATCTGACCGTACCAATACCATGAACCTTGTGAGCCTTATTATCCACCAAGGTGAACTACTCCACCTTGAAAAATCTTCAAAGTTTCAAAGTATTCTATTCTTGGAGACATGTGATAAGAGCACCATGAGTCAATGACCCAACTATCTTAAGTTTCCAAACTCGATACTACTTTTACATTGACATCCTCGTAACTTTCCTCACACAATGCAACTACAACTTAAGAAGAATCTTCACTGACCTTTCTCTCAAGACAATCCCTTTTAAAGTGACCTATTTTCTGACAATTAAAACATTTTACCTTTGACTTGTCATACCTCTTTGATTTTTACATCCCTTTACGCTCACCTCCTCCTCTTGACACATTTAAGCCTTCGCCATTATCTTCAATCTTCAAATATTTTTACTTTGAAAATTCGTTGGATTTCACCGTCGTCTGGACTTCATTCAAAGTAATAGTACCTTCCTTACCATAAAGAAGGGAATCTTTAAAGTGCTCAAAGGATCTGGATAATGAACTCAACAGAAGTAAAGCCTTGTCCTCATCTTCAATATTTACTTCAATATTCTCAAGATCATCAATAATTTTGTGAAATTATGTAAGTATCTCAACTATGGATTTGTGCTCTACCATTCAGAATGAATAGAGTTTCTGTTTCAGATATAACCTGTGAGCCAAAGACTTTGTCATATATAATGATTTAAGTTTTTCCCACATAGCAACTGCAGTTTTCTCCCTGGAGACTTCTCTTAGAACTTTATCCCCGAGGCACAAGATAATGGTGCTCTTGGCCTTATCCAACATCTCGATCTTTTGTATCTGTGTAAGCCCTGTAGGTATTAATGCTTTACTCTTTAAAGCATCGATACACTTCTCTTGAATTAAAATTGCTTGCATCTTAATTTTCCACAACACGAAGTCGTTGTTACCGGAAAATATCTCGATCTCCCATCTACTAACCATGGTGCTCACTTGTAAACAATCCTCTTTGTTCCATGCTCACTACACCACTTGTTGTGAATCTTGTTGTGAATTACGACAAAATTTAATATCAATTTGCAATAAAAAGAATATTAGCAACCAAAATAAATGGTCTACATCAATAATAATTCGTACGCAGATAATATAATAGAATAAGGCGAGAAAAGACAAAGGTTTATTTACCCAGTTTGATCAAACGATCTACTCTAGGGGAGAGAGTAGCTCTCCTATTCACTATACTTAGAAAGTTTTTACAACATATTACATATGAGTTACAAGAAAATAGCCTTCGCCTCAGGTTCCCAAGAACAACCTTGAATGCGCCCAAGAACAATCCTATTTTATACCTTTCTCCCAACCTCTTCAACCTTCAATATATGAATAACCCAAACCCAAGGCATAAACAATTGGTTCCTAATTCCCTAATTCCCTTAGATAACTTCAAAGGTTTTCTAAAACCCTTTCCTTTCTAAGGATTCTCTTAAGAATAGCCAAAATCCTATGTTATACCTTAAACCATTGCTCTCCCTTGTTGTTGTAAGCTCTAAGACTATCAAATTTAAAAACACAATAAAGAGGTACATATATGTAATAGTTAAAACCTAAACCCAAAAACACAACCCATTAATTATTAAAATAATATATATATATATATATATATATATATATATATATATATATATATATATATATATATATATATATATATATATATATATATATATATATATATATATAAGAACCATCAGATTTAAAAAAGAAAGGTTGGGATTAAATTGTGATTTTCACTAAATCATGTGCCATTAAGAAGAAAGAGAAATCATTAATCAAATTTTAAAAATATTTTTTAATCTCAATCATTAATATTAAATTCATTGAATCTGAGAGCGGGGATCAACTTACTCTGAGAGTAAGTTTTTTTATCTTACTCTAAATTACAGCCTTTAAATTGAATATAATATAATAGTTAATAAAGTGAAAAATATTAATTAACCATTAGATTAGGGAATTTCTTAACACACCATATACTTTTCTAGCGCACCACACAAAAATACATAAGTGCACCCAGTTACCGAAAATGTATTTCCGGAAGCACCCTTAGTCAGGCCTTTGATGGGCAAGACCCTATAAAAGAGCAGAGAACTAATCAGAAATGCATTTATGGGAGGGTCACGTAGTTGTATTTTTGGAAGCACCCCAACTACAGATTATAGTTTAGCCTAAGAAATTTCATATGTCACGCAAAAATAAATCGGAAATGCACTTACGGGAGGGACTCGTAAGTGAATTTTCGGTTCGTGTTAACACAAATATGTGCACTGTCTCTTCCCCTTCCTCATTTCAGAAAGTGTTTTTGAGCTCAAACACAAAACTCAAACTCAAAACCATCTCAAAACCCCATTGTGTGAAAATCATCTCATTGTGCGAAAATCTCATCAGAAATCATCAAGCAACAAACATACATCATTGTTCAAGCTTCATCAACCAACAAAAATCAGAAATTGTAAGTTCTTTTTGAGCTTTTTTTTAGTTAATGTAATTTCACCCAGAAATTGTGTTTTAGGTTAGATAATCCAAGTATTTTTAGTGTTTGTAAGCTAAGAAGTAGGAATGAACATTGTACTATGGTTGTTTTTACGATTAATGACTGCTTTTTTAAGGTCTTAGTGGTTAATCTTCACCATTGACAAAACAGAAAAGTTGATGGTCGTACCAGAGATACATATCCGATTTTTTTCAACGTTTACATATAAAATCGGAAATGCATCTTTAGTTTTAGTTTGTCTCCATTTTCCCCATTTTTGAACAAAAGTCTTTTTGGTAACGTTTGTTCGTACTTATACAAGAGTTATAGCTGAAAGACCATCTAGGTTGAGACACGACAGGCTTACACAACATGCTTAGGTTCTAAGGGAAAAGATCCAGGCATCCCTGACTCCTTTTACCTCTAGACAGGTTATGGAGGATGCGGCTACAGGTTATGGCGTTCACGTTGCTCCGCCTACTTCATCGTCCTTCTGCAGCAGGTGAGATTCTCTAGGTCATCCTTCCCTTCCCCCATCTTCTCGTAGACGCACTCCTTCACCAATGGTATTTGAGGAAAGAGATACATTACACTCCCAACCGACACCTGAGATGGAGAGGTAAATATTACATTTAACTATTAGTTTTTGTAGTGTTTATTTTGTTGAATCAATTTTGTTAAACCATGTATGCAGGAACGTGATCCACTAAAGATCATTAATCGTGTGCGGAAGATCACTCACCTGGTATCCCCCCCTGAGCCATGGTTTCAGAAGCTCTTGCTGCTTTAAGGGTTGAAAGATTTGACCCTCTATGGATGTCATTGTTCTATCTACCACATGGTGAGATGACGATCACACTGGACGATGTTGTATGTCTGTTGCATATTTCGATAAGAGGGAGGTTTTTTTACCATGAGAGGTGTGGCAAAGAGGAGGCCGTGGATTTGTTGGTAGAGTACTTAAGAGTTACTCCAGAGAGTGTTATGGAGGAGACGGGCTTCACCCATGCTGCTTGTGTCAGATTTAGATATTTGGAGGAGGTGTTCACGGAAGAAGTATTGTGTGCACAACAGGCTGATGGTGATCCTGAGCAGCTAGTCTAGCATAGAGCGTGTGCTATTAGAGCATACATATTCTATCTAGTTGGCACTGCCATTTTTGTGGACACGAGTGCGACTTGCACTGATGTTATGCACCTAAGGTACTTTGATGACTTTAAGCGGATCCATGATTGGAACTAGGGGGCCGCTTGTTTGGTGTAATTGTACCATAAGTTGTCTGAAGGATGTAAGTGGAAGAAGAAGCAGATGATCAGAAGTATCACACTCCTGACGATAATATTTATTGGTCTTATATTATATGTGTATCATTTTGTAAATTATTTCGAAGTCGTTACTAACTAATAATTCTTGTTTTTTCAGGCATGGATCTTACAACACTTCCCTCGTATATCTGGTTGGTCACTTGATGCTACGTATACTGAAGTAAAGCCATGTGTCACTGCATTCGACCCGCTCCAAGGGAACCAGGCGATAAAGCCGCTCCAGGTGTATATTGACTGGTCGGTGTTTTATGATATACACTTTCAGGAATATGTCGACCACTTTGTGACGATTCTATTTGGCAACATTATGTTGTACTCGGGATTGTCAGCTTGAGGATCCTACAACATGGCTGCATATCTTCCTGAGCGCGTTATGCGTCAGTTCAGGTACATGTAGTACATTCCATGAGATCCTGTTATGTATGCTCCTCCCCTAGTGAAACTTAGGGATATGGATGCCTTTTGTTGATGATTATGTTAATCATATGGTTTCAGATGAGGCTCAGAGTACCTTAGTAATAGACGACTTAAGCTACATGGACGGTTACATCCTGTCGCAACATAGTATCCATCAAATGTTATTTATCTCACAGAAGGGAAAGGAAAACATCGAGTAAACTTGAGATAGGGAAAGAACATGGTCTTGCAACCAAGAGAAGGGTACGGAATTAGGTTACATAAGGGGAAGGTATTAACACCCCTCACATCTGTGTAGAGATGACAAAATGGGTAGGGTAAAAACCCACAAAAGGGGTATGGGTACGGACACAGATAATTACCCATTATAATAAGCGGGTATGGGTGCGGGCACGGGTACTTTACTACCCACCCCGCCCCATACCCTTATTATATATTTATATTATGTCATTTATATTATCATATGAAAATGCACTTTTATGATTTTTTTAAAATATTGTAAGTTTTCTAGTTTTAGGATTGGTATTAATTTTTGTAAAAAAAATAAGACAACAATATGTTAGATAGGAGATGCATTTACTTTCTAACAGGAACTGGTTGAGCAAGAAGTCATATCTTATGTTGAGACATGTTGAGATGAGAATTTCTCATCATTTGGAACAACATGTCGTATAAGATGTCTTATGAAGAAGCATACGACATTGCGCCTGAGCTGAAGTGGAGAGTTAGATAGTGTTGATTTAACTGATGCAACATATTATGGGAATATTATGCAATCCTATGTGGCGTTGATTTAAAGGTCAAGAAGAATCAAGTCAGAATATTGAAGAATATGTCGTTTCTAAATATGGAGATATTTTAGGAAACTAATGATGGAAGACCTTGTTTGTAGAAGAATTTTTTGCTGGTTGTAATAGCTGATATGCTGTGATCAGAAGCCCGAGTCCATTTGGGAATAGGTTATAAATAGAAGAGTTTGTAACCTAGTGATGTACGGGTTCAAGATGTAGAATTCTATGGCTTTGTAATTGTCGCCACTCTCAAGGAGAGTTAGTGTAAGTGAACCACTCGGGTTGTGAGATGGTCATTGTGTTCCCACTCAGAAGTTGTGAAGTAATGAGTTAAGTATTATTCTTGGAGGAAGCTTTTAAGAAACTCCAATTTGTGTTCTTAGTTAAGATTAAAGTTGTAAACGGTGGAGTTTAGCTTTAGGTCTTGACTGAGTATTATCATGGAAGCGTGTCTTCTGTTTTGCTGTCATGGAAGTGTGTTTTCTTGTGTTATGTCCAATATTTGTCTGTGATTGAAGAGGGATTTAGGAGGGCCTCATATCTAGGTGATTATTAGATAAAAGTATAGCACGGGTAGTGATTAAGTGAGTAGATCATAAACTGTTATGTTTGTTGTAGGGTCTATGAATTGATACTATCATAGTGGACTTGTCCCGTGGCTTGGTATACCCCCAGAGTAAGAGAGTTGCTCCAAACTGGGTTAACAATTGTTGTATGCTGTTTATGCTTTTCAGTACTGTTTTGATTGTTTATGCCTTTCCTGTTTGTTTTATTCAGATCATATGTCCCAACATGTCATAGGATATCTGAGTTCTGACTTACCAGCATTTCAAATATGTCTTTATTAAACTATTACACATTTTAATAAAAGTGTTTATTTATTTCTTAACTTAACAATAACATAAATAATTTTTTTTAGTATTGTTAAAAAAACTTAAATAATATGATTTTTGTAAACAATTGATTTAATTTAACTACAAACGCAGGTAAACGGGCACGAGTATGGGTATTGAGGTACCCATAGGGTACGGGTACGGGCAAGACCATTTGTGCACATACGGGTTTGGGCTCGGGTACAAAGATTTTTCAAACTGCGGGTATTGGGACGGGTACTATAATATCCTGCCCAAATCCTGCCCATTGCCATCCCTACATCTGTGGTACTTTACGGGATCCACTCTAGTTGTTCTAATAAAAATGTGTGTTATATCTAATGCTTACAAGCTAAGGGAATGCATGAATAAGTGTTAACGAACAAAAAGAAAGTTTTAAATTATTGCGCTTACCTCAATTTTACAACCTTATGCTTACATATCCCGCAAAGGAATCAGAGCACTGTAGTTCTTCTCAAAACTTTTGGTTTGTTTTGTTTTTTTTATGGATGACAACCCTTTTGAAAAGTTTTCATAAGAAAAGCCAATTGGAAAAAAAAGATTTGAATTTGTTGTGTGTTTTGTTGGGGTCATAGAAAATGGATCTCAATGGAGGGACACTTATTACTTATCCACTTATTTGTGAAAAGTGTTTGTGAATTTAATCGTAATAAAGTCAGAAAATGGAAGAAAAGCAAGGTTCAGAATGTACCGCCTCACTCTTTTCCATAAGACTCAACTACATATGATTCACATCTTTATTTATTAAGTGTTTTGAGATTTTATTAAGAAATAGATTTTATTCTTACAAGAATGCAATGTAAAAAAATAACTAACGAGTGCAAGGGGATCATAATCCTACTTGTTGTCATGCAATGATGGCCCTAAGGTTAGGATACAGGGAATCCTACCTAATTATTATCATGCTTGGTTTACCAACCTAAAGTCTACTCAATTAATGTTGATTAAGAGTGAATCAAGACCCTAAGGGAGTATGTGATCACAACGTAAATAATGCAATAACATCATCAACGCAAACAATAAGAACAATGTCATGATCTCAGTCGAGGAGTAAAACTGAGTGACTCCTCGTCGTCAAAATGAAGAAAACACAACGGACAATGTCGTGATCTCAGCTAGGGTGTAAGACTGAGTGACTTCGAGTCATCAACACAAAGGACGATGACGTGATCTCAACCGGAGTGTAAGACTGAGTGGCTCCTCATTATCACAAAGCAAGTAATGTAACAACATCAAAGCAAAGGTAACAACCATATGATAAACATCAAATGCAAACAAGAAGGACGATGTCATGATCTCAATCGGGGTAGAAAATTGAATGACTCCTCGTCATCACAAAGAAACTAATGTAACAATATTAAAGCAAAAGTAACAACCATATGATAGACATCAAATACAAAGGTATCAACCAAAAAATGAATCACAAATACCTAATAATGTAACCAAACTCATATTTATGAATCACATCCACAAGTGAATCAAGCCTTAGGGTGACAACCCATAAATATCTCAAACATTTAATCATGCATCAAGACAATACACTTAACTAAGTGATCACACGACTCAATCCTAAATCTAAATAGATCTAAGATCAAATAATACTTTACTAAGTAATCAAGCTTACTATCTAAAACCTAAACCTTACTAGATCTAAGTCCAAATATTACTTTACTAAGTAACCAGGCTTACTAGCTAAAATAATTCTTACTAGACCTAAGGTTCAAACATTACATTACTAAGTAATGGTGTTAACTAGCTAACCTAAGTCTTACTAGACCTAAGGTCAAAGATTACTTTACTAAGTAATCATTCTAACTAAATAACCTAAGTCTTACTAGACTTAAGGTCAAGGATCACTTTAATAAGTAATCATTCTTATTATCTAACCTAAGTCTTGCTAGACCTAAGGTCAAAGATTACTTTATCAAGTAATCAAGCTTACTCGCTAACCTAAGTCCTACTAGACTTAAGTCTAGAGATTACTTTACTAAGCAATCAAGCTTACTAGCTAACCTAAGTCTTACTAGACACAAGGTTCAAATATTACTTTACTAAGTAATGGTGCTAACAAGCTAAACTAAGTCTTACTAGACATAAGGTCCAAACATTACTTTACTAAGTAATAGTGCTAACAAGCTAACCTAACTCTTACTAAACATAAGGTTCAAACATCACTTTACTAAGAAATGGTGCTAACAAGCTAACCTAAGTCTTACTAGACCCAAGGTTCAAACATTAACTTACCAAGTAATGGTGCTAACAAGCTAACCTAAGTCTTACTATACCTAAGGTTCAAACATTAATTTACCAAGTAATGATGCTAACAAGCTAACCTAATTCTTACTAGACCTAAGTCCAAAGATTACTTTACTAAGTAATCAAGATTACTATATAAACCTAAACCTTACTAAATTTAAGTCCAAATATTACTTTACTAAGTAATCAACATTACTATCTAAACCTAAACCTTACTAGATTTAAGTCCAAAGATTACTTTACTAAGTAATCAAGCTTACTAGCTAAACCTAAACATTACTAGATTTAATTTCAAAGATTACTTTACTAAGTAATCAAGCTTACTAGCTAAACCTAAACCTTACTAGACATAAGGTTCAAACATTGCTTTACTAAGTAATGGTGCTAACAAGCTAACCTAAGTCTTTCTAGACTCAAGGTTCAAACATTAATTTACTAAGTAATGGTGCTAACAAGCTAACCTAAGTCTTACTAGACATAAGTTTAAAACATTATTTTATTAAGTAATGGCGCTAACAAGCTAACCTAAGTCTTACTAGACATAAGGTTCGAACATTACTTTAAGAAATGGTTATAACAAGCTATACTAAGTCTTACTAGACCTAGGGCTCAAACATTACTTTCCTAAGCAATGGTGCTAATAAGTTAACCTAAGTCTTACTAGACCTAAATTTCAAACATTACTTTACCAAGTAATGGTGCTAACAAGCTAACCTATGTCTTACTAGACCTAAGTTTCAAACATTACTTTACTAAGTAATAGTGCTAACAAGCTAACCTGTGTCTTACTATACCTAAGTCCAAAGATTACTTTACTAAGTAATCAAGCTTACTACCTAAACCTAAACCTTACTATATTTAAGTCCAAAGATTACTTTACTAAGTAATCAATCTTACTAGCTAAACCTAAACCTTACTAGATTTAAGTCCAAACATTACTTTACTAAGTAATGGTGCTAACAAGCTAACCTAATTCTTACTAGACATAATGTTAAAATCCCTTAACAAAGTGGACAAGTTAACAAACAACATCCTAACAAGGTATTCCTACTAACAAGTAGCAAACATGGGACAAGTGAATATGTTATCGAGATATCATACAAGGAACCTAAACATGGATCAAGTCTTATCCTACCTTAAAAAAGGTAACACACATAGCAAAGATACTCATCAAAACTACTTTAGGCACAATGGACATGTATCAACAAGATGAGAAACCAATTCGAATTTGACATTTAAACCAAACATCAAACATCAATAAATTACTACTCCACATCATGACTTTAACTAGGGATTTAAAATTAGTTCTAAGGCAATCATGGAAGCAAGAACATCATTTATATCATGAAGAAATACAAAAAAAATTTAAGGATCAAGGTTACAACCTAAGCATACTCCTAATTACAATTCTACCGTAACAAAGATAAGACAAGCAAGCGCATAGTAACATCAAGCTAACAAGCAACATATTCAAAGACTTCAAGGATTAACAAATTCAAATTGAACATATAATTTACAACAAATGCACAAGGCTTAAAGGTAACTACCTAATCATCAAAGGCAATAGGGTTCACAAACACCAAGTTCAAATACCAAAAGGTAGAACACAAACATGCTTCAAGTTTCAACTTCTATAGCAAACACTTAAACAAGTTCACAACATGGTATCCACACATGTAAGAAGAGATTCATCAAATATAAAGGTGCAAACATAACCTAAGGTTCAAGCCTAAGGGCCACGCATCATGGTTTTCAAACCTACTCTAAGCACTTCCAACAAGCACAAGAAGAAACAAGCTTTCAAACATTACAATGTAAACTAAACTTGTAATTCAAACAAATTTCAAGCTACACAAGATATACAACCTTACAAGTCAGTAGCATACTCACAATTATTTATCTTAAACAAATCTCACAAGAAAATTCATCCTCAAGGAAAACAAGGTACCCAAATTAGGTCAATGTTAATCAATTATCAACCTACGAACCAAACACTATGATTCACTTAGCATATTACTCAAAATTGACTAAAACCTATAGACACAAGTCAATTAAACATGATAACATATTAGCAAAGAAATCACTTAAAAACTTATCAAATCATTGAGGATTACACAAGAGAAGCATGCTCCTAACTAGGTCAACAAGTTAAAAAACTTTTCATCATTTTGTCACAACAAAAGAATTAACTAAACAAGACCTAAAGAGATCAAATATTCATGAGATTAACATGCAAAAAATATTATAGTATCAAATATCATGTCAAGAAAGATATCCTAAGTTATTGCACAAGTGCATGCTTAAAACAAGTTGTCAACACAAACATACATCCATACTTATGCATGCATCGAGGCATTATGAAATCAATTAACAAAATGATCAATACCTTATAAAAATGACATCAAACCATCGAGTAAAAACTAAGCAATCAGAGGTCTAACATGTTAAAAATATTGATTTAAAAAGGACTTAAACAAACCATCAATCACAAGTCACGATGCAAAGATGACCATCTAAGCACACCTTCACAATTTAATCCAATTAATCATCAAAATTAAATGTAAATAAATAATAAAAATCATCACAAAAATCTTGATACACTCGAGTATTTAAAACATATTTTTGTGGATTTTTATGGTAAAGAAAAAAATGATTTTATCAATTAAAATTGAAAATACATCAATTTTGTTACAACAACTAAGGGGGTGTGATCCTGAATTCAAAATGCACTATACTCAAACATTCCTCAGAAATGGGCCCAACGTAAGTGTACGAATAGCAAAGGCGCAGGCCCAGTCCTACATTAGTCTAATTCATTTTTATTATTTGTTTCTTATCCTGATTATTGTCATCAAAAGCAAATAATAAAATAGATAATTAAAACTAAACACAAGGACCAATGGATAACTGACACCTCACGTGTCCTCCTTCAAACTACATGAACCACGCAATGATGTCGGGGCTTATCTCCGACCGTCCTCTCCGATTAGGAGCCTCACCGGCGTGACCGAAGGCTTCCGTAGGCGAAGATTAAAAGATCTATCCTACTCTATTTCTCGCATAGAGTCCAAATCGAAGCTTCGTTTTACTGATTCATCCTATATCAAACGCAACCACAACAAGATTTGATGCCCTAACAGACGTATATCAGGCCCTAACTATACCAAAAATAATGCCTACTCACGTAGGACTCTAGACACAACAATTTACATGTCCCTAATCTCCATGAATCACTCTAAAATGATGCTCAATGAAAAGTAATATGGATACCGAAAGTTTACCAAACGGATGAACGTCCGTTGCATCTCGATCTCGTTTGAGCTCCAGAAATGTTTTACAAACAGCGGAAGAAGCTCTTGAGGACGAAGGATCAAACTTCACTCAGTTTCAAATCTTCTTGAAATCTCACTACCGAACCTTCACGATCGAAGAAAATTGTTAAAATTAATGTGTTGTAACCACCACTATCTTTAGGAAGCATTATGAGAGAATTGTAACCATCACATTATAATGATTGTCTTTATTTAGATTTATGGTAGAGTTGTATCATTAAAATTGAGAGAACCAAAGAGTCCTCATCTTGATTAGCAACCTATTTGTATTCTCTATCAGTTTCATTCAAGCCTATATAAAGGCTTTGTAATGCTAAGATTATACAACAAAAGTGTTTGGTGAATTAAAAAAAAAGCAGAGTTTTTCAATGGTCATCCACTAGTAGAAGTATAGTACAAAAAGTGAGAAAAGTAGTTTTCTCTGCAAAATTCTGCAACACTATAATTTTTCACATACCACCTCTAGAATACCGACAACAAAGTGGTATCAGAGTTACAGATCCTTGCAGCTGCAGCAAAAATAACAACAGTTATGGCTTCCACAAACAACCCTTCTGTAACTTACAACAATGTCAAAGTTCCTCTATTTGAAGGAGAGAACTATGATTTTTGGACTGTTAAAATGGAGACTCTATTCACATCTTTGGATGTTCTAGAGTATGTCAAAAACGGCTATGAAGAACCGGCGCCAACAGAGGCTGAAAAAATCAAAAGAAAAGGCTGAAGAATCAAGCCAACGGCTTGAAGAATTGAAGAAGAAGAAGATCACAGATGCTGGAGTTCTCGGGATGATTCAAAGAGGGGTCTCTCTATCCATCTTCCCAAGGATTATGAGAGCTAAAACATCGAAAGAAGCCTGGAGTATCCTACAACAAGAGTTCGAAGGAGACTCAAAGGTGCGAACGGTGAAGCTTCAATCTCTTAAGAGAGATTATGAAAATGAAAGGATGAAGGAGAACGAGAGCCTGAATGAATACTTCAACAGACTCTCCGAGTTGGTGAATCAGATGAAGTCACATGGTGATACGATAAAAGATCGCAGAATTGTTGACAAAATTCTGATCAGTTTGACAACAAGATTTGACCCAATGGTGGGGGTAATAGAAGAAACCAAGGATCTATCAACCTCGACTGTTCAAGGGTTGATGGGGTCTTTGAGATCATACGAGCAAAGGATGTTACGACATTCTGAAAAATCAATCGAGAGTGCCTTTCAATCTAAACTCAACATTCAACCAAATAATGGTGAAGATAAGCCCCAAATACAAACTAGAGGTGAGTCTTCTAGAGGTGGCAGATTTGGAAGAGGAAGAGACAGACGTCGAAACTCACGTGGCAGATCTGGAAGAAGCGCAAATGCCAGAAGATGGAATGGAGCATCAAACAAATGGTGCAAAATTTGTAACAGCGGTACTCATGACGAGAAGGATTGTTGGAACAAAGGTAAACCGCAATGCCACAATTGCAAGAGATTCGGGCACCTTCAAAAGGATTGTCGTCTTGCAAATCAACAACATGCTTCGTACGTAGAAGGAGAATATGATGAAGGACATTTATTTTTTTCTTGTCAAAAAGCATTGCATGAAGAAGGTAAAAATGTATGGTATTTTGACAGCAGCTGTAGCAACCATATGACCGGACAGAAGGAAGCATTTATAAACATTGATTCTTCATTTGGCTCAAAAGTTAAATTAGGAAATGGAGAACATGTCGTAGTGAAAGGGAAAGGAAGCATTGGAGTCACCACAAAGCAAGGAAGCAAAGTCATACATGACACGCTCTATGTACCGGAATTAGACGAAAATTTGCTTAGCATTGGACAACTTCTGGAGCACGGCTATTCTCTAAACTTTGAGAATAACGAGTCCATCATTTTTGACTCAAAAAGAAGAAGTGTTGCCATTGTGAAGATGACTAGCAACAGGAGCTTTCCACTATCTTTTAACTATGATAAAAATGTAAGCATGATGGCCAGAGAAGAGAATGACTCGTGTTTATGGCACAGGAGACTTGGGCATTTGAATTACGGAAGCCTCAAGTTTCTCTATCAAAAGAAGATGGTGTATGGGCTACCAAGAATCGAAGAAAAATCTGGTGTGTGCGAAGGTTGTGTGCTTGGCAAACACCACCGGCAACCATTTCCAAAGGAAGGTGCATGGAGAGCTAAACAAGTGTTGGAACTTGTACACACAGATGTGTGTGGCCCTATGAATACTTTGTCTCATGGCAAAAATAGGTACTTTATCTTGTTTATTGACGACTTTACCCGCATGACTTGGGTATATTTCATGAGACAAAAATCTGAAGCGTTTGTAATCTTTAAGAAATTTAAAGCATTAATCGAAAAACAAAGTGGCAGATTTATAAAGATGTTGAGAAGTGATCGAGGGAAGGAGTACACCTGAAATGAATTTCATAAATTTTGTGAAGATGAAGGTGTTGAAAGACAGCTCACTGTTGGATATACACCTCAACAAAATGGTATATCTGAAAGAAAGAACCAAACTGTGATGGAGATGGCAAAGTCTATGCTACTTGAGAAAGGTTTGCCTAAAACCTTTTGGCCCGAGGCCTTTAACACTGCTGTGTATTTGATGAACAGATGTCCAACAAAGGCCGTGTGGAAAAAGACTCCATTTGAAGCCTGGAGTGGAAGAACACCGTCGGTGAACCATCTTAAAATTTTTGGGTGTGTTTGCTATGCCCAAATTCCTAAAAAAAAGAGGAAAAAGCTAGAAGAAACAAGTGAAAGATGTGTCTTTATTGGCTATAGTTCCATGTCAAAGGGCTATAGACTTTACAACTTGAAGACAAACAAGGTGATCATTAGCTGGGATGTTGTATTTGATGAGAACGCTTCTTGGAATTGGGAAGAAGACAAAACGAAGGAGAAAACAGTCCCTGCAATCATATTACAACAATAAAACCCAACAACTGATAATGAGCAACCAGCTCCATGTACACCAAGTTCCTCATCCTCTCCAAGTTCACAAATTTCAAGTTCATCATCTCCCAGCTCAACTACAATAAAATTGAAGGACTTGAGTGATATTTATGCAAGATGCAACTATTGTGTTGTGGAACCAGAAAATTTTGATGAAGCAATCAAAGAAGATGCTTGGAGGAATGCGATGTAAGAAGAAATAAATGTCATTGAGAAAAACAAAACATGGCAGTTAGTTAAAAATCCAAATGACAAAGAAGCTATTGGAGTAAAGTGGGTGTACAAATTGAAGCATAATCCAGATGGGTCAATTCAAAGAGCCAAGGCTAGATTGGTAGTAAAAGGATATGCACAACATCCTGGAATTGACTATAGTGAAAATTTTGCCCCAGTTGCAAGATTGGATACTGTACGAACAATTATTGCATTAGTAGCTCAGAAAGGGTGGAACCTGTACCAACTTGATGTGAAGTCAGCTTTACTGAATGGAGAATTAAAAGAAGAGGTATATGTGCAGCAACCTCAAGGCTTTGTGACTAAAGGCCAAGAGGAAAAAGTTTACAAGTTGAAGAAAGCTCTCTATGGGTTGAAATAAGCCCCGAGAGCATGGTATAGTGAAATTGACATCTACTTCATTCAACAAGGATTTGAAATAAGTCAAAGTGAGAATTCCTTGTATGTGAAGCATCAAGGTAAAGATGATATCCTTCTTGTTGCCCTCTATGTTAATGATTTGGTGTATACGGGTAACAACAAGAAAATGGTTGAAAATTTTAAAATAGAAATGATGAAAAAAATATGAGATGAGTGATCTTGGCTTGCTGCATCATTTTCTTGGTATTGAGGTTTACCAAGATGAATATGGAGTTTTTATTTGTCAAAAGAGATATGCTGAAAATATTTTGAAAAAGTTTGGCATGAATGGCTGCAAACCTGTTGGTATTCCTTTATTGGTGAATGAAAAATTAAAGAAGGAAAATGGTGGAAGATTAGTAGATGCAAGTATGTATAGAAGTTTGGTTGGAAGCTTGTTTTATCTTACAACTTCAAGGCCCGATTTAATGTTTGCTGCTAGTTTACTCTCAAGGTTTACGAGTAAACTGAGTCACTTACACCTTGGAGCAGCAAAAAGAGTTCTAAGGTATGTCATGGGAACCATGGAACATGGAATCAGGTTTGAAAAGAATTTTAAACTCGAAGTTAAAGGCTACTGTGACAGTGATTGGGCTGAAAGTGTTGATGACATGAAAAGCACTTTCGGTTATGTATTCAGCCTGGGTTCAGGAGTAATTTCTTGGTGTTCGAAGAAACAAGATACTGTAGCGCAATCTTCAACTGGAGCAGAATATTTGGCAGCTGGTTTGGCTACACAACAATCATTGTGGTTGAGAAGAACACTTGAAGATATCGGAGAAAAGCAAGAAGAAAGTTTGCTGCTTCACAGTGACAATAAATCAGCAATAGCTATGGCGAAGAATCCAGTTTTCCACAGTCGAACAAGACGTATTAATATAAAGCACCACTTCATTCGAAGTGTGATCGAAGATGGTGATGTGCAGTTAGTGCTCTGCAATTCACAAGAGCAGCTTGCAGACATTTTTACTAAAGCACTACCAAGAGGAAGATTTCAGAAACTTAGAGAAGCAATGGGAGTTAAAGAGCAACACATTAAGGGGGAGTGTTAAAATTAATGTGTTGTAACCACCACTATCTTTAGGAAGCATTATGAGAGAATTGTAACCATCACATTATAATGATTGTCTTTATTTAGATTTATGGTAGAGTTGTATCATTAAAATTGAGAGAACCAAAGAGTCCTCATCTTGATTAGCAACCTATTTGTATTCTCTATCAGTTTCATTCAAGCCTATATAAAGGCTTTGTAATGCTAAGATTATATAGCAGAAGTGTTTGGTGAATTAAAAAAAAAGCAGAGTTTTTCAATGGTCATCCACCAGTAGAAGTATAGTACAAAAAGTGAGAAAAGTAGTTTTCTCTGCAGAATTCTGCAACACTATAATTTTTCACATACCACCTCTAGAATACCGACAACAAAAATGATTGCGTATGCCTAAGATATGAGAGGGATACAAGCAATAGAACTATGCGCTTCCTTATGCACAATGCCAAGATGATGATGATGAAGAGAGAGCAAGAATTCTTGGGAGAATCTATCTCCCGAGAAGCTTCGACGTTGGAACCCCTTTAGAGAGCGAGAGAGATTTCTTTTTCAGCTTATTGAAGAATCCCTCTAACTGAATGTAACCGAATCAGTTACAGTTGTCTCAATCTTTTTTTTATATGGAGATTTCTCGTATGATTAGCTTTTTAATCATTACTTAAAGGTTGAGTTGAAGTCTTCATGAAATGAATGGATAGCCCGGAAATCACGTGAATTTTCTCCTTCTTTGGCAATGTTGTGTTCTCTCCACAAAATGAGTGAGAAGCCAATACTTAATGAGCTGGCCAAAATTTAATCGAGAAGTTTGCAAAACATCTTCTATACATGGTATTATTTCACCATGGTCCATGCATGTGAAGCATTGCTTGTTGAAATTGATTAATTGGCATGTGATGTGTGTGTATTTGTGGCTTGTATTACATCTAATACACCAAAATGTATCATAGTGTAAAAAATCTGACAAAATGATCCTATTGTTCGTGACTAAATATCCAACTTCAAGAGGTCACAACTTGCAAGTTAGTCATCCTCTTGATGCAATCTTGGATTTAAAAGAAATACCTCCTAGGGCTGAACACCTTTGATATTGAAGAGGAGTTGAGACAACGCCTAGAGCACCATGCAATGGGGTCTTAAAGTTGTGGTGTCAAAAATGACCTTACTTAGCAAAAATATTGAATTGACGTGTCAACTTGTCTAAATTGACTCATCTATTTTAACATCCCATAACTCTCAAAATATTTAATCAAATTCCATGATCTTTACCTCCTAATGAAGATTGTAGAACTATGAACATCATTGTAGTTGATCACAACTTGAGTAAAGGCTTGAATCACCATGATTTTTCCCCTCAAAGTGCAACACTTGAACATCTTGAAAATACTTAAAATATTTCCGAGTGTTCAACATTTCATGCTTTTTGAAACATCGACTTCCATCATTCATATCTCGCAAGATTCTTGCTCAAATTATGAGCTCTTGACATCACCCTGTAGCTTGTAGGAAGATGATCAACTTTGTAGTTGAAAACAACTTGAAATAAGACTTGGAATCATGTGGAAAATATCCTTAAAGTCAGCCATTTGATCATTTTGAAAACGTTCAAAATTTTATTGTGTCTAACATTTCAATCTTATTAAATCATCAACTTCTAATCTTCATAACTTATGATTTAAGCATCAAATGAACTTGATTCCTTCTACAAAATTGTAGTAGGAAATCTTCTCTGCAATTAGAGCCCATGATTTCTCCATTTTACTCAATGATTAAGAAGATATGCCTCTTACAAGATGGCTATATGAACATGTTTTTGTACTTAGAAAATTTCACCAAAAACCCTAATTTTCACCACTTTAGGATTTTATTGATTTCTCTTGATTCCTTTGATAAAACTTCAAATTTCCATGGATAGTGATTTAAGGAGACCCCATTTGACCATAAACTCCAAAAGTCCATGTTTGACTTTGACTGATTGTTGACTTTTTCTCAGTGCATTCAATTCCTCTTCAAATGTCAATTTGATTCCTTGAGCAACTTTTTGATGATCAATAAGGCATACATGAATACCTTAAGGTGCATATTGAACCATATAATCATGTTTAAGAACTCAGTCATATATTGCCTTTGACTGAAACCCTAGCTCAGATCCAATTAGATAAGAGCTTGTAATCAACTTCCAATCTCTTGAAATCATAATCATCTGATGACTTTGTGATCCTATTAAGACGCTTTGAAGTATATGATACCCTTGTGACTTGAGAACACCATGATATTAAGGATCTCTCATCTTCCTATTACTTTAGAGCATCATGTCATTCTTTTTGACTGAAGAAAGTCAACAACACAAGATACCTTGATCCCATAATTACATAACCAATATAATGTATGAGTATGTATGATGATCAAATATAAGCCATTGAGGGTTAGAAACAAGAGTGAAAATTTTGGGGTGTAACACATCATATGTTTCTTCAGGGTGCTCCATCTATATTTCGTACATGATGCTATAGGAAACCCACATAGGCCAACTCATTAGGAGATGCGAGATGAGGGGCAGGCTAGGGCTGATCATGCTCATGATGTGTTGCTTAGGCGTCATCGTATCGTGGAGATTAGATAGAAAGGTATTGATGGAATATTGTTTCCTGATGACTCTGTGGTTAGAGGTATTCTAGATGTCATCGTGATAGAGGCTCGTGAGGCTCTACAATACAAGAGGTAGCGGAGGAATACCGAGAGGGTCACGGGCCGACTCAGAGATTGACATACTTAGTAGTCTTCACATTTTTATATCTTGTATTTTATTTTGGTTTGGATAATATTTTGTTTATTGACTTTAGGTTGTATTTGGATAATATTTTGGTTAGTGACTATATCGACTTTGGATACATTTTGTAGTGTTGACTACTATATATATATATATATATATATATCATATTCATTTTGGATAATATATATCGACTTTGGATAATATACATACATACATATATATATATACATATATATATATATATATATATATATATATATATATATATATATATATATATATATATATATATATATATATATATATATATATATATATATATATATATATATATATATATATATATATATATATATATATATATATATATATATGTATGTCTTTGTATTCATGTCATGCATATAGTATCGTATTCATTTTGTAGTTTCCCACATTTGAAACAATGAAAATTATTTTCTGCTACTGTCTGCATAAATTCCGGAAATACATTTTCAGTTCCCTCCCGTAAATGCATCTTCGGGATTAACTAAAGTTTAATGGTTCCCTCCCTTCCCAGACTTCTACTAACGAGACCCCTAGTGAGTCGAGCTCCTCGGGGGTATCTAAGCCTGAATCGAACGACCTGGATCAATACGTGGAGGAGGATGTCGAAATGGTTTCTGCTGACCAATGAGGCTTATTCGCCCGTGATAATGACGATGATCTAAGGACTTGGTCCGCGGCGGACCCATGGGAGCATGTATCCTATTTTTTCAAGCATTCGGTTGATGTTTTCACCGAGGTGGATTCATACGTGGACTGAGGGGACGACCAGGAGGAATGATCGATCTGGAATCCTGGAAATAAGAGTGGGATTTACTCGTGGTATGACAAGTGGAGGATCCCTATGTATGACATCTTGTTTCGGGAGATGGGCCTTCGTCTCCCCTTTACGGATTTTCAGGTGGCCATTTTCAGGAACCTTCGACTGGCTTCCTCTAAACTACACCCGAACGGGATTGCCTTCATATGGGCATTTGAGATTGTGTGTGATTACTTGAAGATATGGGCTACTATTACTTTGTTCTTCTATTTCTTCCATCTTCAAAGAAGTAAGGTCAAAGATCTGCATGGATGGGTCGCCTTGAAGCAGGCTAATGGGAAGTTATTCAAGGCTTACTTGGAGTCTGTTCGGTTCTTTAAGGATAAGTATATGCTCGTCCAGCCTATTTCGGGAAGGGCCATGTTGAACGTTTTCCGACTTACCCTAACATATGACAAGGGAGGGGCTTATGTCCTGAACGAGAAAGGGAAGCATCAGAACACGTTGGCTTGTAAGTTTCCTTTCCACTGGACTAAGAAGCATTTCAATATGAAGCTTGATACCTATGTGTGGAAAGAGGGGCAGCTTGGTGACGAGGACCAAACCATCTTTGACTGTTTAGCAACTTTTGTCACGGGGATCCCTTGTGTTCAATGTGCGGGCCGAGGAGGGAAGCCGGTTAAAGACAAAAATAGGGATATTGAATATGAGTCGGGCCGGATATGCATCAACAAGCTCCTCAAAAGCGAGTCATCGTTGGATGTTGAAGGGACGGGCGTGAGTCATCGTATAGTCATAGAAGGCAACTTATAAGACGTTTTAGCAATTTTCGTTAGGGACTAGATCGTTTACCGAAGGCAATACTAAGGGACATCGAGGGACTACGATCTTTTTATCGAGGGTCTTTGCTAAAATTCCCATATTCGAGGGACATGACCATTTTCTGAGGCAACAAGTGAGATTACCCTAGAGGTGCATGTGTGTGAATAGTGTTTTGATTGCATGCATTTTTTTCTTGAATTTAGGGTTGTCTACTTGTTGATTTTATCTTACCATACACACCCTATGTTACTAGCATTTATATCAAAGCAGTAAATAGCGGAAAGTAAATTTACTACGCTATTATATCATTAGGGGATGGGGGACACAAATATACAAATGGGGATTGCAAGAAATTAAATCCTAATTGTCTATTACAACCATATTTAATTTAAATAATGTATAAGGAATATAATGTACTAGACAAAATGGAAAAAGGAATAGATTTGTTTTGTTTTTGTTAAGGAAATTTAATAAAGTTAAAGAAAAGAAAACAAATAGGAAAATGTTTTTTGGTCTTTTTCATTGTAAGAAGTTAAATAAAATAAACTAAATAACTTAAACATATTTTTGGTGTTTTTGTGTAGAAAACAGTTTTTTTGTGTTTAAAACAATTTTTGTGTAGAAAACAATTTTTGTGTTGGGCTGTTTTTATGTTAGTAGGCAGGGGGTCAGAAACATAAAAATGACAAGGCCCATTCAATGGAGGCCTTGGTGTATTTCCTGCAAACAAAACAAAGTGATAAAATATGGAAAATTAACAAAAGGTCTCGTTGGGGCTTGAACCCAGGACCTTCTACAGGAAATGCATTTCGTGCGCGCTATTTGTACCACTGGGGTGGTCTGTTTCATCCGTTCATAAGGTAGCTTCGATTGGGTACAAACTGAACTCATTTCTGAATGTTTGAAATGCCCAGCTTCTTCCTTCGAGCACATGGATACAAGACTCCAATGTTGAGATTCGAAAGGCTTCACTCCTCAGCCAATCGAAAGATACAAAAACCTGCATAAGATCATCAAAACGAATCTAACTATGTAACTTTTAAAATTTACAGATCAGAGGTTAGCACAAATTTGTTTGGTGCCAAAATCAAAGTCTCACTAGTCATAGTTGAAGTTCTCAATGTATAAGCAGTGATAATCGAGTGTTAGAGCATGGTCATCTTCCTAGATATGATATCTACATCTTTTCTTTTATTTGTATGTACAAATGATATTTGAATGAAGAGTTTTAAGTTTTAGAAAACTTACCTTTTGAAGTGCCAATCGAAAGAGCTTATGTATGACTTCTAGGAATGATTCGATGATGGGTTAAGCCTGCAGGGACCTTCCTGAAGTTGTTTCAGTTGCTGATTTGTTTTGAAAGTCACTTGAATCGAAGGTTGGTATATGGTATTTAGGAGTGAATCGAAAGGATGATATATGGAGTTAGGGGGTGAATCAAAAGACTCACTAACGTATGAAGGGATTTGTGATTTTTGAGAGTTTGAGAGTTTGAGAATGTTTGAATATTTTTCCATACAACCAAAGTCTATTCAGCTACCAAAAAGCCCCCCCTCTTAGATGTGGTGTGGAACATCTTATTTATAGAATAGTTTGGCTGAGATTTGAGGGGGAAAACAAAAGAAATTTGAACAAATTGGGTATTGCTGTCTTCGTAGCCTTCGAGGTGCAACTCTTATATGCCAATTTGGTGGAAATATGGGAGCAGCATAGCAGGACTGCTTTGCAGTAGTTTTGGAGTGTTGTGGCAGCTAGGTGCAGGACTGTTTCACAACATACTGTTTTTGACCAGACTCGTCAAAAGACAAAACACCTATTGTGTGTCCTTCGAATGGACCAATTGTGTGTCCATCGAAGGGGCCAAATGTATGTCCTTGGAATGGACCATATGTGTGTCCTTCGGAGGGGACAAATGTATGTACTTCTGTTGTACCCCAAAATTTTCCCTCTCATTTTACTCAACACATGCCCATTGAGGTCCTCAACTTGCTCAAGGATGCCCAAGAGTTGACCAGACAAACTCTCTCCTAAGGCAATGTACCTCAAACTAGGGTTTACATTTTCATCAGGGTGTGGGAACTCCAAAGGTCCAAAATTCCTTCCATGGTCCCAATATGTTCTCAATATCATCCATGTCAAGTTTCATGCCTCGCACAAGAAGTTTGCTCAATCAATTGCCCAAATGCCTGAAAATCAACTGTACTAAGTTAAAAGTCAACGGTGGCCCACATACAGTCAAACTTCAAGATTTTTGGTCAAAATCAACATTTTTAAGAGATGTACATCATTTTATCAAGGGTTGATCATGATTCCTCAAGGAATGCCCCCAAATTCATCAAAACCCAAAAGTTGCTAAATTAGGGTTTCTCAGGAAAAGTCAACCAAACTTTGACCAGACATAACTTCTTCATACTTTATCAGAAATTTTCCATCCAAGGCTCATTTTTAAGAGGATGCATTTCCCTACCACTCATCTTCATCCCTCAAGTTCAAAATATTCACTCATCGAAAGATATGAATTTCTACATTATAGGTCCTTTTGAAAAGTCAACAAAAACACCTTTTGGGTCAAAGCTTCTTACATGAAAATGGAAGACCCAATTGAGATGAAACTAAAAGTTTTGTTTAGGGGACATCCTAAGATTTCTAAAAAGTCCAAGAAAACCTCTCTAGGGTTAAAATTGGAGGAGATATGCCTTGTCAAATTTGACCATTTTTGCAAAATTGCCAAAAGTCAAATGTGCTCAAAAATGCATTTTTTGTCAAATGGGCCTAGCTTATCATGATTTCATCTTGTTAGAGATATGGTCCAAGGCCCAAATCAGCATCCACATATTATTTGTTTCATTATTTATTTTATTTTGATTTTTTATTATTTAAAATTCAAATTAAATCAAATAAATGGAAAAAAATACAAAAGATTGAATTTGATTTGAGTTTTTTGTAGGAATCAAATCACATCAACCTAGCATGACCAAATAAAATTGTGCAAGGGTGGAATGGCTCAAATCGGCATGATTTTGATGCATTTAGAAAGATATGATACAAGAGAAAAATCAAATCCAATCTTCATGATTCCAAATGATTGAAATTGTTTTTGTTAACCTAATCAGTCCTACTACATATATAGAACATACACAAGCCAAAAAACAAGGATTGGCAGGCGTGAGAACCCCAAACAAAACTCAAATTTTTGAAGAAAAAGTGTGGATCGGTTTCAAGCTTAGATGACGATTCAAAGGAATTCAAAGCCACAAATCCATTCTTGGATATATCCTGAAGCTAACAACACTATTTGCACGTCCTGAGAAGCCCAAAATCACTCCCTGTAGATCCAAGGTTTGCACATACCATCTTGAACTTGATTTTACAATTTACGCATGATTAATCACTTTTAAGCATAGCATTGTGTTTGTATCATTATTTGGAATGTTTTGGTTTAATTAATTTTGCATTTTGATGCCTGTATTCATGATCATCATTGTTAGGGTTTGCTTTTCCGTTTTAGGGTTTTTCCATACATGTTAAATTGGCCAATGAAAAGGGTACCATGATGCTCGTGGCATCAAGAAGAGTTGATCCATGTAATTGGAATTAATTTATAATGCTTGCTGTTGATTTTTGAAAGTTATAGGGTTATAGCCATGGAAGATGTCTGTAGGTAAAAGTCTTTGCCTAAGACGACGGTCTCAGTGAAGAAGACAGTTGCATGGCAAGGCGTGAGTGGGAAATTCAAATTTCGCACGTTTTGTTAACATACTAACTCATATTTTATTATATTATTCTTGTTTCAATATTATAACAAATAGAACATGTAGCCCAGTAGTGAAGCGCGCGTTGGAAAGTGGAGAGGACCTGGGTTCGATCCCAGGTCCCAGCATTTTATTATTTTCTTAACATTTGAATGCAGATATTGTACCTTACACAGCCAAGAATCTACCATACGCTACAACCATCCAGCCGTTTGATGCATCTCTAATCCAAATCCAGTGCTCCATCAAAGAGGACCATGGTACACCATCAGAAAGAGGATGCACTGAAACAGACGCAAAGACTGGGCTGAGCAAGGAACGGTCCTTACAAATTCAGCATTGCACCCCCTGGATTGCTTCTAACAGGCCCATCTCTTTTTCTTTTTTTTATTTTAATTCTTATTTTAATTATTTACCAATTATTTCTTTTTACAAATAACACCAAAAATCTTTTTTTTATCATTAAATCAAAAATCACAAAAAACATAAAAATCGTTTTTTTCATAAAAATATTTTATTTCTTTAATTAATTAGTTTAATTATTTAGGGCAATTTAATTCCTTTTTTATATGATTAAAATCAACTAGAATTAGGGTTAAATTTGTACATAACTTAATCTTTTCTTAAAAATAACCTAAATCTTTTTTCAACTAGATTTTTTAGGTTTCCTAAATTATTCTCGCATTTAATTCGTCGTGCGCATTTTAATTTCCTTTTTATTATTATTGTAACTACTCTAAGTTTGTAATAATAATTAGGGTTTTCAATTCCGCATTTTTATTTTTGGTCAAAATAATTATGTATCTGCAATAGCCTTGTAATAGCTACGACTTTTAACTTTCTCGCTTTAATTTCCACAAACTATAAACTGCTTAGATGTATGTTAATAGGATTGTATGGAAAGACATACTGAAAATTAATACGGTAGAAAACCCTAAATTTGAAAAGATAAATTAACTGAAAATTACACTCGCACATGCTCACTCATAGAGTTTACTCCACTCCGGTTGCCTTCGGTAAACAGTCATGAAGTATAGGGTTTGTTAGTGGTTGTCCTCTAGCCCCGAAAGATCTAAAATGACACATTCGGATGTTGCCTCGCAAAAAGATCTTTAAGACTTTAGGATGATTACTAATATTTCCTAACATTGCTATTTTGATCGTACATGTCCCTTCGAATGTCCCTAAAAAACTCCAACGACGATGCTACCTATTTCTCAATAATGGGATAGCATTGTCTAAAAGGAAAACAAACAGTCTTTTTTCGAGTAGGTAGAAAACTCTTAAGTACTTGCTCAAACAAAATTTTTTTTTTCACACAAACACTTTTCAAACAAAGTTTTCAAAAACAACTTCGTAACACTCTTGAGGACAGAAACAAGGGTTAACACGAAGTAAAACAAAACTTTTCGAAACAAAGCACACACAAGCAATTTTCAAAATGAGAAAGGACCTAAGAGCCCATGGAAAACCATGGATAGAAAGGGTGACAACACCTTCCCTTTCTATAATCTACCCCCCTGTACTCAGAAACATCTCGAAAAAGGTTTTTTCTGTTCTTTTTCCTTTTCCTGATTGGATAAAATAAAAGTCGGTGGCGACTCTTGCTTACCGCGACATTTGCAAACAAAAAACACAAACCAGTATTAACAGTCGGTTTCGCCACCGTATCACACCTTCGATTAGACCATGTGTGTGTCCTTCGAAGGTGCCAAATGCATGTCCTTCAATTGGACCATATGCCTGTTCTTCGAATGGGCCTTTTGTATGTTTTTTGAATCCACCAATTGTAATTCATAGTGTAGAAACTATGTGTATTAAAGGGTTTAGAGGTGGAATTGAAGCAAGCATGCAGGAGGCCACTGATTTGTGAATCAAAACAAACTTGTAGGAGGCCACATGCCCAAATGAAACTTGTGGACCAAAGCTTGCTCGAAGGGGATCAAATGCCCAATCGAAGTTTGTGGACCAAAGCTTGCTCGAAGGGGACGAAATGCCCAATCGAAGCTTATGGACCAAAGCTTGCTCGAAGGAGGCCAAATGACCAATCGAAGCTTGTGGACCAAAGCTTGCTCTAAGGGGACCAAATGCCCAATCGAAGCCTCTGAACCAAGCTTGCTCAAAGGGGACCAGATTCCCAATCGAAGCTTATAAATCGAAGCAAACTTTCTCTTCTTTGATTTTTCAAAATCTGCCCACCAATCCTTTTGATCAGTCATATAGCCTGAATCAGATTTTAAATTCAACATAGTTACCTGCATCTACACACCCTTTTTGTCTACTTTGTACTTGTGCAAACTTGAGCTTTTGAAAATCTTTGTGAGAAATGTTTTGAGAAAAGAGAGGGCAAATTTTGGGGTACAACAGCTGCCCTTGTTCAATCTTCTTAAACCTGAAAAACGAGTATGGAACATTATCATTCGTAGCTTGAAGGTAGAAGATGATTGAACACTAGAGTGCCCAGAAATTTGCACTCAACTATGTGTTAGTTGATTGTGTAGGGAATGGGCTTAAAGATGCCATTTGGAGAGATGGTGGAGAGTTGTCGGAGATGGGCTTATAGATGCCATCCGAAGTGACTGTTGGTAAGTATAAAGCTTGACTACGACGTATAATGAAGGAATCTTGGATGACTACTACTTCAACAGGCAATGAAGGAATCTTGAACGACTACTACTTCAACAGGCAATGAAGAAATCTTGGACGACTACTACTTCAACAAGCAATGAAGGAATCTTACGACTACTACTTCAACAGATAATGAAGGAATCTTTAGTGACTACAACCTCAACAGATGATGAAGGAATCTTTGACGACTACTACCTCAACATATAATGAAGGAATATTTGACGACTAATACCTCAACAGATGATGAAGGAATCTTTGACGACTACTACCTCAACAAATAATGAAGGAATCTTTGATGACTACTACCTCAACAGATGATGAAGGAATCTTTGATGACTACTACCTCAACAGATAATGAAGGAATCTTTGACGACTACTACTTCAACAGATAATGAAGGAATCTTTGACGAATACTACTTCAACAAATGATGAAGGAATATTTAACGACTACTACCTCAACATATGATGAAGGAATCTTTGATGACTACTACCTCAACAGATAATGAAGGAATCTTTGACGACTACTACCTTAATAGATGATGAAGGAATCTTTAATGACTACTACCTCAACAGATAATGAAGGAATCTTTGACGAATACTACTTCAACAGATGATGAAGGAATCTTTGACGACTACTACCTCAACAAATGATGGATGAATATTTGACGACTATTACCTCAAAAGATGATGAAGGAATCTTTGATGACTACTACTTCAGCGGGTGATGAAGGAATCTTGGACGAATACTACTTCAGCAGGTATTAGAAAAAATCTAAGCTTGATTTTGTCTTGGAGAAATTTATAGATAGTTGATGACGTTCATCTGTTGATTGATCCTTTTCCTAAAAAGGTATAGGGTTAGTTGTATGAAATGCAATGTGTAATGGTGTTCTCAAAATAAATTATATTGTGCCACATGTGTTTCGTATGCATGTGCTATGATGTATGAATGTGAAATGCATCTTTGTCTGGGAAAATAAATCCTTGACAAGTGCTGGAGATGTTTGGAAGTTAAATCGTTGACTGCTTATTAGAGATGAAGAGTATGTGTGTCTTCGAACTTTGTTTAGAGTGTTTCCGTTGGGGATTCTCGTTTTGTTGTTTGAGGAGAAATCCGCCGGGGAAGATTGGCTTTGGCTTGGGAAATCTTTGTGGAGAGCGTTGATTTCTGCTTGGGGAAAAAGAGTTCAGGAGTTTTAGTTGCCCGCTGCTCTACTGGGGAGTTATACCCTTGATTAAAGAGAATGGAAGTTAACAACTTTTTGGGGATAAAGAAGTTAATTGTTATCTGATCAGCGTCCAGGCTTTACAGCAACTCACTGGTGATAGTGGTAAACTCTATTGGAGAAGAGGAGCTTTGTTGATGACTTCAATAGGGATTAGGGGTTGTGGTCCCTCAATTTGTAAAAGTCTGAGAGGAAAACTTAAGCTAGGGAATCTGTAGTTTGTTGAGGAAATAAACCCTGTTTGAAGAGAATATTTGACAAACTATTGGGGAGGTGTTTCCTTTTGGCAGAACTACTTGAGGATTCTTCTTGAGACCAACTAAGGTGGGGAGAGGTTTTTCGGAGACTGAAACTCTGGTTAGGGATCACATGGATCCAATTTTATGGGGATATCCATGAATTTGGCCTTGAGGGGTTTGTACCCTTATCCGTGAAGATTATTCTGTGGGGTAACCTTATAGAGATGACTCTGTTGGGACTTGACTAGGGATCACCCTATGAAAAGTACTTTGTGGGTATTTGTCACTACCCCTAGCAGTAAGTGTTGTAGTACTGCTAGAAAATGTATGTTTGACTGTACATGACCCTTTGCTAGAATTCATGTTCAATTCCCCAAGTGATTCAGATGCAGACATGCCCCTGGTTATTCAGCACTTCTTGAGAGATTTCTTGGAAACTTAACTGACTGCCACAAATGAGTTGGACAGTGACATGTTATGCCCCTTTGCTTATAGGAGATTTGTCCTTGGAAGTGTCTTCCCATTTGAAGTGATTCTGTTTCTTGAGAGAATTTCCATTCATTGGATGTTCGCCGTGCAAATTTCTCTGTTGTCAAACAAATAGCTATATGCAAACAACGATATTCAAAATAATGAAAAGTTTGTGTTTGTCTTGAAGTTTTGAAAAGGCATTTTTAGCAGATAAAAGAATTTTGTAAGAACATGAATTCCACTCAGGATTTACAATAAGCTTTGCAGGAGTCAGGATACCTTTTGTAACAATATGCTTTCGAACTAACCCATGCTTCAATTAGGAATTTTAAGGGTTGTAACGTGGTCTGGTTCACGATTTAAGAAACAAAGGATAAGGCTCAAAGTGTATTTGTACCCAACCTGTTCTTCATGATATTCCCCAGTCCTAAACTCAGTTAATTATGCGTTTGAACTCCTATTGAATCTGGAATGATGGTTTAGATACTTGGAAGTTTGATTGAGAAGGGAGTCATTTTTGCAACATTTTTCATGTTTGTCGAGGATTTGTGGCACCCTCTTTTTGACTTATTGTCCCTAATTTTGCCTCACTGTTCTTGTTCTGGGATTACAGCCAACGAGATGCCCCAGCTTTTAAGTTTCCTTCGTAGGTTTTGACTCAATGGGCTTTTCTTTTGAGAGATAATGACTACCTATTTACGGGGGACCATCACCGTCTTTTGATTTAGAAAGATGTTTTTGATGTCATTCATTGTGTATGAAGTGAAAGTTTGAACACATATTTGAATAAACTGAGAAGCTACCATACCCTAGGTTTTGATTAAAGGTTTCAACTTATGTGAAAAAGAAAACTCCTACTTCTTTGGCTCAGAGGGGTTGACTAGGGATTATCCTCCTAATAACTCCAGTTCTTAGGAATTGAAACAAACGCTTGTACATCGTCAGCAAGGTCTGTCCAAAAGCATACTGTATGAGATTATGGCATTGTTTTCTTCATCCTCCCTCTAAAGGCTTACAACTTTTAACGAGAGTTGAATATCACAAAAAGGAGTAGAAAAACAGTTTAAATATAATGATAATGAATGAATTAATTCAAGACAAATATATTCAATGCATTAATGAAAGTAAACAAAGTCTGACATATAGATAAGTGTTCGAACAAGCACAAGAAATTACAATTGAAAATTCAAAAATAAATTGGACGCTCTCAATGATTTGGAATGGGAGCAGTGATCACATTGGGAGTCTCTGGAGGGTCGAATTCAATCTCCTTGGCGTCAATCATATCTTAAATTTTTTCTTCAAAGTCCAACAATCATTGGTATCGTGTCCTGGGCTATTTGAATGATAAGCACAATTGGAATTGGGGTTGTATTGAGATGAAGATGTATTGGGATTTTGTGGAGGGTCTCTTAGTGAAATGAGCTCAGCTTTCAGTAAATATTGTAGGGCTTGTGGTAAATACATACCAATCTTGGTGTATTGTCTTTCTTGAAATTTCGTCCTACGCCTACCTTCTCGTCGTGATTAAGTAGATGCAGGATTGGAAATTAAAACTGCCCCCACTGAGTGATGGCGGTCAGTCTTAGCATGGCTTCCTGATCCGTACACAACATTAGTCTCTTTCTTCCTAATGTACGTCTTCTTTTCAGTACTTGAAGATGCAACCATCTGTATTTTTCCGCTTTTAATTCCGCTTTCGACTCGTTCCCTAGTTAGAATCAGATTAGTGAACCCAGCTGAAGAGCTTCCGATTAGGTGATTGAAGAAAGGTCCTATAAATGTTCCCATAAAGATGTCAATCAACTCCCTTTCAGTTAAGGGTGGCTGCACCCTGCCAGCCAGGTCTCTCCACTTTTGGGTGTTTTCTTTGAAGCCCTCATTGGAACCCATGGTCATATTCTACAACTGCACACGAGTTGGTACAAGATCAGCATTGTATTGGTATTGCTTGTAGAAAGCAGCAGACAGATCCTCCCATGTGTGGATCCAAGAACCTTCCAATTGATAGAACCATTCAAGTTGAGTCCCAGCTAGACTCTCTTGGAAGAAATGGACCCAGAGCTTCTGATCAGTGGTGTGTGGCTGAATCTTACGGACATAAGATCTCAAATGAATCTTAGGACAAGAGACCCCATCATACTTGGAAAAAGCATGGATATTTAATTTTGGTGAGATGACCACTCCAGAAACCAAACCCAATTCTTTAAAATCCAGACCAGGTACTCTCTGAATTTCCATGGCTTTGAGACGATCCTCTAGTTATTTATATTTTTCATCAACAAGAGGATATTGTTCTTCAGCATTGTCAGCCTCTTCTTCGTTAGACCCCAGACTGTGGTCCCCTTCTTTTGTCTGATTGTCTCCCTCAGTTGACAAATTTGCGAATTCTAGAGCTCGCTTTGCTGGTCCTCTGTACCTCCTTCCCAAATTCAGGACATCCACTGACTTCTTTGTCTTTTTATTCTTGAATTTGATCATGAGAGTCTTCATGTCCTCTTGTCCTTTAGCCAAAGCCATGAACATCTGTTGGAATTGAGAAATATGTGCTTGAAGATCCTTCATTATTTGTTCCATATCCATCTTACTAAAATAAACAGTAGAAAGATAATGAAACATGTTTGGGGAAAACCTGTCATGATAACATGCATGGTATATGGATGCAATGTTTTCAAGGATCTCATGGGGTAAACACGAGAAGATGTTAAAAGTTGAACTTTGATCACAACTTTGATTGGAGAACTTCGTATCACCGGATGTCCTTCCACGAGAATCCAGCTCACCATGTCAAGTGGGTCATAGCCCTTGACTCTTATCACCGTGCTTTAGTCTTTGACGACGTTTGGTTAGAGAAAAGTAAATCCTCTTGCCCCTTGATGGACGTCTGGTTCGTCATGTCCCTGCATCACAAACCCTTGAGATCCTTGAAATGGTTATTGAAAATGCTATAGTATGATGTTATGATGTTATGTACAAGTGAACTAACCAAACAAGTCTTTATGTACAAATAATCATATACACACAAAGCAGACAAATCCTTAGGTTTAGGCTTGCATGGAGTCATAGGTAAGTACCCTCTTGAAGGTTAGTTGGTTTAACCTGTCCTAGAAAGTAATCGGGTTCTAGGGGGTCTCAATATCACTGATCTTTCTTCATCGGGCATTGTCTCAGCACAATCAATCTTTTCTTGCGGCTGAGATATCCCAAAAGTCCGATCTCAATGAGTGTAGCATCGAGTATCAACCAATCTTTATCTTTACACAAAAGTCGGCTATCTCGCTACTTCCTAATGGTCAAGTTATTCAATTAAGGTTCTAAGGTCAGTTAGTGCTTCATGACACTGCTCAGCGGCCCCAGATTCGGCTAGAGGATCAAAGAAAACCCAAGCAAGGAACCATAAACGTAAAGTAAAAAAGGAAAGCAAGTAGATGTGATCTAGCTCTAAGGTAACCCCACTTTTAAGCAATCCCCAGCAGAGTCGCCAATTCTGTAATACGGTGGGAGAACTGACTTGGTTGTTTGCGTTTGATTGAAATTATTGCGGATAGCAAGAGTCACCACCGACTTTTCTTTTATCCAATAAGGAAAGGGTGAAAAGAACAGGAGAGACCTTTGAGATTATTTCTTGAGTTTGGGGGTAGGTTATGAAAAGGGAAGGTGTTAGCACCATTTTCATCCGTAGTTATCTACGGGCTCTTAGTTGCTTGCTAGATCAAAAATGCTTTGTTTGAAAATGTGCTTTGTGGTGTAAGTTTGAAAATATTTTCCAAAATGCCTTTGTTGCGGCAAACTTTGTAATGATTCTCGTCTCTATAAGAATGCGTACAAAGTGTTGGTTTTGAAAATAGTACAAAGAGATGTTTGTTTTTTGAAAGATGTTTTGAAAGTGTATGTGTGGAAATGGTTTTAGTTTGCGAGCAAGCAACTACGATCATCCTACCTACTCAAAAGGTCTAATGTTCTTTTCCTCCACCTTTAGATATTGCTATCTTACCATTGATTGGTAAGAAGCCCCGTCGTTGGATGTGAAGGGATGAGTGTGGGTTATTGTATAGTCATATGAGGCAACTTATGAGACGTTTTAGCAATTTTCGTTAGGGACTAGATCGTTTACCAAAGGAAACATCAAGGGACATCGAGGGACTACGGTATTTTTATCGAGGGTCTTTGCTAAAATGCCCATATTCGAGGAATATGACTATTTTCCGAGGAAACAAGTGAGATTATCCTAGAGGTGCATTTGTGTGAATAGTGTGTTTGATTCCATGCATTGTTGTCTTGAATTTAGGGTTGTCTACTTGTTGATTTTATCTTGCCATACACACCCTAAGTTACTAGCATTTATATCAAAGCAGTAAATTTCGGAAAGTAAATTTACTACGCTATTACATCATTGGGGGATGGGGGATACAAATATACAAATGGTGATTGCAAGAAATTAAATCCTAATTGTCTATTACAACCATATTGAATTTGAATAATGTATAAGGAATATAATGTACAAGACAAAATAGAAAAAGGAATAGACTTGTTTTGTTTTTGTTAAGGAAATTTAATTAAGTTAAAGAAAATAAAATAAATAGGAAAATGTTTTTTGGTCTTTTTCATTATAAGAAGTTAAATAAAATAAACTAAATAACTTAAACATATTTTTGGTATTTATGTTGAAAACAGTTTTTTTGTGTTTAAAACAGTTTTTGTGTAGAAAACAGTTTTTGTGTTGGGCTATTTTTATGTTAGTAGGTAGGGGGTCAGAAACATAAAAATGCCAAGGCCCAGCCAATGGAGGCCCAGGTGTATTTCCTGCAAACAAAAGAAAGTGAGAAAATATGAAAAATGAACAAAAGGTATCGTTGGGGCTTGAACCCAGGACCTTCTACATAAATGCCTTTCGCGCGTGCTATTTGTACCACTGGGGTGGTTTGTTTCATCCCTTGATAAGGTAGCTTCAATTGGGTACAAACTGAACTCATTTCTGAATGTTTGAAATGCCCAGCTTCTTCCTTCGAGCACATGGATACAAGACTCCAATGTTCAGATTCAAAAGGCTTCACTCCTCAGCCAATCGAAAGATACAAAAACCTGCCTAAGATCTTCAAAACGAATCTAACTATGTAACTTTCAAAAGTTACAGATCAGAGGTTAGCACAAATTATTTTGGTGCCAAAATCAAAGTCTCACTAGTCAGAGTTGAAGTTCTCAACGTATAAGAAGTGATAATCAAAAGTTAGAGCATGGTCATCTTCCTAGATATGATATCTACATCTTTTATTTTATTTGTATGTACAAATGATGTTTGAATGAAGAGTTCTAAGTTTTAGAAAACTTACCTCTTGAAGTTCCAATCGAAAGAGCTTCTGTATGACTTCCAGGAATGATTCGACGACGGGTTAAGCCTACAGGGACCTTCCTGAAGCTGTTTCTGTTGCTGCTTTATTTTGAAAGTCACTTGAATCGAAGGTTGGAATGTGGTATTTAGGAGTGAATTGAAAGGCTAATCTATGGAGTTAGGGGGTGAATTGAAATACTCACTAACGTATGAAGGGATTTGTGATTTTTTAGAGTTTGAGAGTTTGAGAGTTTGAGAATGTTTGAAGATTTTTCCACACAACCAAAGTCTATTCAGCTACCAAAAAGCCCCCCTAGATGTGTTGTGGAACATCTTATTTATAGAATAGTTTGGCTGAGATTTGAGGGGGAAAACAAAAGAAATTTGAACAAATTGGGTATGCTGTCTTCATAGCCTTCAAGGTGAAACTCTTGTATGCCAATTTGGTGCAAATATGGGAGCAGTATAGCAGGACTGCTTTGCAGCAATTTTCGAGTGTTGTGACAGCTTGGTGCAGGACTGTTTCACAGCAGACTGTTTTTGACCAGACTCGTCAAAAGACAAAACACCAATTATGTGTCCTTCGAATGGACCAATTGTGTGTCCTTCAAATGGATCACTTGTGTGTCCTTCGAATGGGCCAAATGTATGTCCTTCGAATGGATCATGTGTGTGTCCTTCGAAGGGGCCAAATGTATGTCCTTCGATTGGACCATATGTGTGTCCTTTGAAGGGGCCAAATGTATGTCCTTCGATTGGACCATATGCTTGTTCTTCGAATGGGCATTTTGTATGTTCTTTGAATCCACCAATTGAAATTCATAGTGTAGAAACTATGTGTATTGAAGGGTTTAGAGGTGGAATCGAAGCAAGCATGCAGAAGGCCACTGCTTTGTGAATAAAAACAAACTTGCAGGAGCCACACGCCCAAATGAAACTTTTGGACCAAAGCTTGCTCAAAGGGGACCAAATGCCCAATCAAAGCTTGTGGACCAAACCTTGCTCGAAGGGGACCAAATGCCCAATAGAAGCTTATGGACCAAAGCTAGCTCGAAGGAGGCCAAATTCCCAATTGAAGCTTTTGGACAAAAGCTTGCTCGAAGGGGACCAAATGCCCAATCAAATCCTTTGAACCAAGCTTGATCGAAGGGGACCAAATGCCCAATCAAAGCTTATAAATCAAAGCAAACTTGCTCTTTTTCGGTTTGTCAAAATCTGCCCACCAATCCTTTCGATCAGTCATATAGCCTGAATCAGATTTTAAATTCAACCTAGTTATCTACATCTGCACACCCTTTTTGTCTACTTTGTACTTGTGCAAACTTGAGCTTTTGAAAATCTTTGTGAGAAATGACTTGAGAAAAGAAAGGGCAAATTTTAGGGTAAAACAGCTGCCGCTGTTCAATCTTCTTAAACCGAAAAAGCGGGTATGGCTTATTGCCATTCGTAGCTTGAAGGTAGAAGATGATTGAACACTAGAGTGCCAATAAATTTGCACTCAACTATGCGTTAGTTGATTGTATATGGAATGGGCTTAAAGATACAATTTGGAGAGATGGTGGAGAGTTGTCGGAGATGGGCTTATAGATGCCATCCAAAGTGATTGCTGGTAAGTATAAAGCTTGATTGCGCGTATAATAAAGGAATCTTGGACAACTACTACTTCAACAGGCAATGAAGGAGTCTTGAATGACTACTACTTCAACAGGCAATGAAGGAATCTTGGACGAATACTACTTCAACAAGAAATGAAGGAATCTTACGACAACTACTTCAACAGATAATGAAGGAATCTTTAATGACTACTACCACAATAGATGATGAAGGAATCTTTGACGACTACTACCTCAACAAATGATGAAGGAATCTTTGATGACTACTGCGATACGGTGGCAGAACCGACTGTTTTGAAATGCTGGTTTGCGTTTGCAAAATGTCGCGGTAAGCAAGAGTCGCCACCGACTTTTATTTTATCCAACTGGAAAGGAAAAAAGCACAGAAAAAAAAAAATCCTTTTTTGAGATATTCTGAGTACGGGGGGTAGATTATAGAAAGGGAAGGTGTTAGCACCCTTTCTATCCATGGTTTTCCATGGGCTCTTAGGTACTTGCTCATCTTTCAAAATTGCTTGTGTGTGTGCTTTGTTTTGAAAAGTTTTGACTTCATGATAACCTTTGTATCAGTCCTCAAAGGTGTGACGAAGTTTGTTTTGAAAATTTGTTTTGAAAAGTGTAAGTGTGAAAAGTTTGATTTGAGCAAGTACCTACTAGTATCTACCTACTCTAAAAAGGATCGTTTCTATTCTTGTTTCCTTTAGACAATGCTATCCAACTATTGAGAAATAGGTAGCACAGTCGTTGGAGTTGTAAGGGTCAATTCATAAGGGACGTACGATCACTAAAGCAATGTTAGGACGTCTTAGTAATAACCCTAAAGTCTTAAGATCATATTTGAGGCAACATTTTCGAGGTGACGTTTCCGAGGCAACATTTCCGAACGAGACTTTTGATCTTGGTTAGACAGGAGGGCAACCACTAATACAACCTATACTTAATGATCGTTTACCGAAGGCAACCGAAGTAAGAGTATACCCTAGGAGTGCACATGTGCGAGTGATTTGATTTCAGTTATTATCTTTGCACATTAGGGTTTTCTAGCCGTTTTAAGTTATCATGCAATCTTGTCATACAATCCTATTAGCATACATCTAAACAGTTAATATTTGCGAGAATTAAAATGCGAGAAAATAAAACTACGCTATTACAAGGCTTCGGGGTTGGGATTGATTACATAGCCAAAAAAACCCACAAAAGACGATAAATAAAGAAAATCCTAGATTAATCTGTTACATACCGTAGACAGTTACATCAATATTGCAAAAAATAATAAAAACACGCGATGAATCGAATGCAAAATAATTAGGGTTTTGACCCTAACTAAACCTAATTGTAATTTAAAGGGAAAATCATTTTTTTGTCGTTTTTGTGTTATTTGAGAAAATAAAGCTCAATTAAATAATAATAAAAACTAATTACTAATTAATTTTCATTAAGAAAAATAATTAAATTAACCTATTTTTGTATTTATTTTGAGAAAGAAATAAATATTAAATTAAGAGTCTAACCCTAATTTTTCTAATTGGTTTTAATTAATTAAAAAAGTTAGAATTTCCCTAAATTAAATTAAACTAAATTTGATTAAAAAAAACTATTTCTAATTTTTTTGTAAACTCTTGATTTTATGATTTTGTAAAAAAGAGATTAATTTTGTTAAAAAATAATTAAGCAAATTAATTTAAATAAAAGAAAAAAAATAGAGAAAAGAAAGGAATGTGCCTGATAGCATTAGCAAAAAGGGGGGGGGGGGGGTGTTTGCAATTCTGAGCCCAACAAGTCTAGGCCTTGTTGACTTCTCCCAATCCCATGTGCATGCTTGACTGTGGCGTATGGTGGTCCTTCATTATGGGCACATTGGATCTGGCCAGGAGCACATCAGATGGCTGATATTGAGGGTGTATGTAATATGCTTGAGAACGTGAAGCATTGGAATGACCTGCATTTGTTGAGAAAATAACAAAATGCACACGCCTGGGATCGAACCCAGAACGTGTACATCAAAGGCTAACATCGTCACCATATGTGCTAACATGTCAATTGTGATAATAATGAAATAAATGGAATATAATGCAAACAACATGCCACGCCTCCCAAAATGCACGGAAATTCAAACGAGTCATTCACACACTGCCACGCCATTGTCTTCTTCATTGAATCTATTGTTTTAGATAAAAGGACTTTTACCTACGGACATCAAGCATATGTATAGCCCCTGTTCATTCCAAAATCCTGTACGTGCATGATAAATGAAAACCAATTGTACCAATCAACTCGTTTCAACCTCACGAGCATCATGGTACCATTATCAATGTCCAATTTTTCCTGTATAAGAAACCCCTAAAAACAAGGAAAGAACCCTAGCCATGGAAGTTTCACATTCAGTCAATAAAAATGCAATTGAATATAGTCATTAGCTTGCAAACATCTCAAGGATTATAAATATGCCAATCAATCATTCTAAATATGCCAGAATCATATATATTCGAATTCAAGAAAAGAGGCAAACTGTGTGAACCTTACAGGGTGATTCTGAGCGTGGGGAGGCTTGCTAACGATTGAAACACGATCATGGGACGCCTAACAAATGATTGGTATGGTTTGAACTTTTTTCTTGAATTTTTTCAATTTGTTTTCTGCATTTGCACGCCTCCAGCCTCCTCCTTTAGGTCTGCTCTTATTCCATATGTATACTAGAGTGCATTAGGGTTAAAGTTTGTATCAAATCTTTTCCAGTTATGAAGATTGATCCATGATTTAATCCTTGCACCAAATCTTTCCAAAACAAGCAATTTCAATCTTTTTCTGTCCATATGAAGCCTTGCACGATTTGATCTTGTCTCCAGCTGTATAATGAACATAATCATGCACAAAATCTCAAGGTTTTATTGATTTTTGATATTTTCATTATTTTATATTGATTTTAGTTGATTTAAATGAAATAAAATCAAAATAAATAACAAAAATAAAAGAATGACAAGTGGAAGGGCTCATGGGTCGTGGATCACATTACAAACTCAGTGCAAGCATAAAAAGTTGGGCCCATTTAGCAAATAATGCAATTTTGGACACATTTGACTTTTGGCAATTTTGCAAAAAAGGTCAACTTGGCCAATGCATAACTCCTTCAATTTTGACCCTAGATATGTGTTCTCGGACTTTTAGAAAGCTTAGGATGTTTTCTAAGCAACCCATTTGGTCTCATCTCAATTGAGTCTTCCATGTTCATGTATGAAGCTTTGACCTAAAAGGTGTTTTTGTTGACTTTTCAAAATGACCTATAATGTCCAAATTCATATCTTCTTGTGGGTGCAAATTTTGAACTTGGGAGATAAAGATGAATTGTAGGGAATTACATCCTCTTCAAAATGCGATTTGGATGGATCATTTTTGATGAAGTCTGAGAAAGTTATGCTTGGTCAAAGTTGAGTTGACTTTTCCTGCAAAACCCTAATTTAGCAACTTTTGGGTTTTGATGAATTGTGAGCAATCCTTGAGGAATCATGATCAACCCTTGATTAAATGATGAATAATACTTAAAAATGAGAAGGTTGACCAAAAATCTTGAAGTTTGACTATTGTTTACCGTGGTTTTTGGTAAACAACCGCTGGTCTCCAAAAAGGAAAGTGCTTTTTGGTTTACTTACAGGATCGATCAGATTAATCCCAGAACATATGCTAATTTTTATGTCAGACAGATAAGCAGGAAGAACGCAGGTTCGACCCAGAGAAAAGATGTTTGAGGTTTTGGAAGAATGGACAGGAAAGTAGAAAATGCAGGTAAAGAAGTAAGAAAGATAACTTTGCAAGATAATATTAAAGTAATGTAAAAGACTTTCATTAATAAAAAGAGGTGTTTCCAACGTACATTTCTCAGTTTTATCCTTTCTCACGCAGCGGTTACTTGGATAATGTTTGAGTGACTAGTACAAATAGTTGAACACCCCCAAAAACTACACAAGTTTCCTAATTTATACTAAAGATAAGTAACCGTCGAGGGATCATTCTGTGCTAAGATGAAGACATGTGTCTTCTGCATGTCCCTCGACCTATGGCTTTCAGCCACGCTTCTTCTTAGCCACTGGCGAAACTGCCTTTCCCTCCAATAATTCAAAATTCAAATATCCCTCGTATCATGTGTCAAAGTGAAGATATTTTCTCTCCGTCGAAGGACATAAGTCCTCTTCAGTCGAACAAGCATGAAGGTGAGTTCTGGTCGAACGTTCAAAAATAACTTAGATTTTCCTCCTAAGTTATTTCATACGTCGAACATTCTTCTTGTCTTGGTTTATTCCAGTTTTTTGGTCTAAAAGACCAAATATAGTAAGTGTCGAATTTGGGAGCCAACAAATTGCCCCCCAAGAATGTCTGTTTCGACGCTTAAAGAAATAGCCATTCTTTGATCTTTCCATTCGACACCTGTCTTTCTAGGTGTTCACAAGATTTTGACGTGTGCTTTTCATCTTCCAATAGCTGCATGCTCTTGAGAAAACCATCATTACACTTTCTCCAAGATGTCTTTTCTAACTGCCGTTACCACGCTTGCCATGATGACCATATTCCTATAACCTAGGAAAGCATGTCACAACGTTTCCCAACGTCTGCACGGTAACCGCTTCACACTTCACCACATGCCCCACTATCTGCAAAACATTAAATGGCCTTGACGAGACATATCCCTCTCTGAAGGCTATAAATACTTCTGAGCCTTGCTATTTGGAACTTTTACCATTTCCAGCATTTCCAAATCTCTTGCTTTCAAACAACTTTGTACTGTCAACTTCGTTTACTCCCAAATATTCAACAATGGCTTTCCTCTCCAATGCACCAAACAATCCTCAACCTAAAAACGCTGATGATGTCCAGAACCCACCAGAGGTCTTTTCCACTAACCCTTCTCCTTCCTCGATCGATCGGTATGCTGCTGAACCCATGACAAAGGAATGGCGAGAAGCATATGATTCTCAGCTCCTCATTCCCATTAGATACAGTGGAGACATGTATGCTATGTCTGGTCTGTTGTCTTCAGGCGTCGAAAATCCCTTGAAGAATCGCGCCTTCTTCCCTATTCACGCAAGGCTCAGACCCATAGGTTGCGCGAAGAAGCCTAAGGATGACCCTGAAGACGCTACTCCAGCTAACCAGCAACACCCTCAGACTACAGAGGATATCAACCTCCAGTTCATGAACAAAGGGAACCGAATCTTTCGATCAGGCCCTGACCTCTCCTCTAAGTATTCAGACTGGTTGAATAAAATGGAGAAGGCGCAAGCTTCCATCTGGAAGGAGATGGGCATTTATGACTTGGTGATGCTGTCGAAGACAGGATTGCCTTACTTCCCCCCTCATGCTGGTATCTTCACTGTATTTCTGGGATAGCTCACATTTCACTTTTCATCTTCCCTGTGGGATGATGGCCCCCACTCTATTCGACATAACTGTAATCACTGGTCTTCGACTGACTGGTGACTATTTCGACCCTGAAGACTTGTCTGAGGATGCTATTGGGTTTGCTGCTACAAAACCCACTTACACCACCTTCATCAATCATTTCCATGACAAAACCTCTAGTACTGTGTCGGAGGTGGAGCATATAGCCTTCTTGGCTATGTGGTTGTCTCATTTCGTTTTTTGCACTAAGTCACTTCAGGTGACGAAAAAGATGCTTACGCTCGCGACGCAGCTTCACCACAAATATCCCCTTTGCCTGGCCGAATTGATTTTGGCCAACCTATATGAGTCCATCAGTAATGGTGTGACTCAACTTAAGGTTATAGGGGACAGGGGGAGCCTGCTGCTATCTGGTCCTTTTTAGCTTCTCCAACTTTGGCTCAATGCCACCTTTGAATCTTTCCTTCCTCAGAAGAATAAGATTAACGAAGAGGCCCCTGAAATCCTGAACAGGAGGGTCGAAGGCACCAGGCTTGCACTGCTAACTCCTACTGATGAAGGCCAACAGTTTCAGAAGGCTTTCACAAGCTTCGTAATGATGTTTGTGGAGCGAAAGCGCTTTGTTTCGACCATGGCTCCCTTTGCTAGTCGAAAAGTTAGTCCAGAATGGTTTACCAGACCATATCCTTGGAATGGGGAGGAAGACGTGATTGATGAGTATATGAGCATGTGGGAATCGTTTCTTCGCCCCAGGATCATGCCATTGAGATTTAAGAGCTCCAAAAATCAATTGAGCTTGACCGCTTATCAACCAAATCTTGTCTCTCGACAATTTGGTATTGCTCAGTCACTTCCCTCACCCATTTATCCTCGAGAGAAGCTGCTACTTTTTTACAATGCAGACTACTCAGAAGATGTTGCTACCAAGCATATTGGTAGGTACTCTGGTCGAACTATACTGACCCTATTCAACTTTAACCTCAATTTTTTGAGTTTTGTTAATTTCGAGGAGTGGTGGAAACAGTATTATAACGAAGAGTTCTTCGATGAGAAGGACTTCGCCCACCACCTACGTGAGGCGTTTAAGCTGGTTCTCGACAGGGTCAAGAAAGGTATTACTCTTTCTATATCTTCGCCTCAGATTTGTCTTTCGACACTCGGTTAACTTTAGTTTTCTTGTCTTCTGTTTAACTGTCAAGAGAACCACCTCGAAGAAGACTGCTGAGAGTACAAAAGCGGGAGATTCTACTGTCAACCCCTCTCCCAAGGTATTTACTTTTTTCCATACCCTTATTTCTATGATTGTCTGACATGGGTACTGATCTCTTCGACTTGGTTTTCTAGGTACTCAGAAACCTACCCCCAAAAAACGGAAGGTTCAGGAGATCCAAATCTCTAGCGATGAAGAAGAGAAGTCTCCTCCTGTTCCTTTGTAGAGACGAAGATTGAAGAAACCAGTTCCTGCCGTCGAACCTCGTCCCAAAATCAGGATTAAGACTACAGCTGCGAGGCCTCCTCCTGTAATTATCCAATAGCCTACTGAACAGGAAGTGGCTGCCAGGCTAAACAATCCTAGAGAGAGTGATAACTCTAGTCCTGGTGCTGAAATCTTAGTCCAGGTATTTGCTTTGACAAACCATCATTTATTTCTCGACTCCTTCTTTTGCTTTATGAGGATTCTGAAAGAAACGAGCTTCTCTTATTTTTCAGGATACTGTTGGTACTTCCAATCGAGTTCCTACTCCCACCGACGACTCTGCTACCTTATTTAATAGTGAAGGAGAGCCTACTTATAGGCCTTCTTCAGCGAAAGGCTCTTTCATGACCTCAGCTGACGAAGTGAATCAAGCTTCCGAACCTCAACACGAAACCATAGCAGAAGTTAATGAAGAAGAAGAAGCTGTAGGGAGTCACGAAGAGACTATGACTCCGCTGGTTGATGTGCAAGAGAATGAAGAGGAAAGGATTCCTGTTGCTGAGACTGTGACAGCAAGGGAGGATGAAGGGATCCTAGGAGCTGATGGTGGAGAAGGTTCCGCTGAAGGAAACCAGAATCCTCCAGGCACTGAAACGATTCCAGAGCAAGTGGCCAACGTGGTTGTTACTGTCAACGAAAGTGTCCCTTCGACGGGATCCAGAACCAAGGAGGATTTGGCGTTGCTGAAACAGCAAAATCTGTTAGGTTATCTGACTGCAATCCTAGAAGGTCGAGAAAGTTCCTCTGATCATAGCGCCTCAACTATATCTGGAAGATCTACTTCGACTTCTCCTCTCGACGAGGCTCTTCAGAAAGTTAAAGCATAAATCTTTAAAAGAGATTTGATGTTAACTTTAGAGGAGGAACCAACGGCTCCTTCCTTTCTAAATACTATCTTGAGGGCTGTCGATCTTCTTGTTGCTCCTCCAGATGTGGCGAGTGCAATCTTGGACTTACTCTCCATTGTGGACCAGGTATCAGCAGATTATAACTGTCAAAGGACTCTCAATCGTGAGATTGAAGAAGCCAATGGTCAAGTGGTTGCTGCCTGGCATGCTGCTACTGAATCAGCTTCTAAGGTAATGGATTTGTCGAAAGGCCTAGGAGGCTAGACAAAAAGCAGTCGAGGAGATAGATCGAGACAATGCTCAACCGAGGGTGTAGATTACAGAGTTGGAAGCTAAAATCGCTGCCAACGACAAAAAGAAGGAGGAACTTCTTGCTGTGAACACTAAATCAGAGTGCCAAGAAGAATTGGCTGAAGGGTTAAGACATGCCGATCGAGCTCAATCTCTTGATGCTAAGCTCGAGACCCTTCACCAATCGAAAGCTCTATGTGATCGACGACTAGAATTTCAAAGAATCAAGTATCTTCAGATTAAAGCTAATCTTCCCTTTTGAATTCTGTTTCTCTCATTTATGTAATCACTTGTTTGTAACGATATCAGAGCCATTTTGGCACTTTTAATGAAATTTTTAAGTTTCCATTTTGGCATTCTCTATTAAACGGTGATTATATATTACTTATTTTTACCTCTTGAAGCATAGGTCTATACGTTTTCAGGTATTTACCATTCACCTTCAAAAGTCTTTGATCTTCGCTTAACTCTTCGATCTCCTAGGCTCCACCAGAGAAGGCTTGGACAATCCTAAAAGGTCCTTCCCACTTAGGGGATGATTTTCCCAAATTTCTGTCTCTTCGATCCATTGGGAGTATTACTTTCCAAACTAGATCTTCATGCTGAAACGTCTTAGACTTCACTCTACGATTATAGGATTTCTCAACTCGTTTCTTCTGCAGTCTTAAAAGATCCAGAGCTTTCAACCTTTCTTCGTCTAGGTCAACTAGTTCGTCCAACATCATACTCCAATAAACTTCAGAAGGGATCTCATGATGTATCTGAACCCTTGTCGCCTGCAAGTGGATTTCCACTGGTAACACTGCATCATGACCATAGGTTAGGCGAAATGGTGTTGTTCCTGTGGCTTCTTTCGGACAAGTTCGACACGCCCACAGAGCTTGATCTAGTGTCTTGTGCCAATTTCTGGGTTTCTTTCCCACGTGTTTCTTTATTAAACTGATCACTACTTTATTTGCTACTTCGACCTGGCCATTAGCTTGCACATAATAAGGCGTAGACGTTAATAGTTTAAACCCCATTTCCGCAGCAAAGTCTTGCATCTTTTGACCAGTAAAGACTGACCCTTGGTCTGTAGTAATTGTTTCAGGAATTCCTAATCTATATATGATGTACTTTTGAATGAATTCAATGACATTCTCCTGGTCTACATTGACTAAAGGGATCGCTTCAATCCACTTAGTAAAATAATCAATGCCCACCAATATATACTTCTGACCTTTAGAAGATGCTGGTCGAATTTCTCCAATGAGATCCAAAGCCCATCCTCTAAAAGGCCAAGGTTTCACAATCGAGTGAAGTTCGCTTGCTGGCACATGTTGAATACCTGTATGTTTTTAACATTATTGGCATCCTTTTGCAAACTCAACACAATCCTTTAACATAGTGGGCCAATATAATCCTTGTCGAAACAATAACCATTTCATCTTTTGGCCTACTTGGTGTGCTCCACATACTCCAACGTGTGTGGTGGAAAGAGCTATATATGCTTCTGTTTCACTTAGGCATTTCAGAAGCACACCTTCAGGTGTTTTCTTGAATAATTCATTTCCCATTAACACATAACTCAGTGCTCTATACTTTATCTTTCGTTCTGTCGAAACCATTGGATTTTGTAAATAATCCACTACAGGCTTTCTCCAATCTTGTTCTGTTAGATTGTCTATGAACGAAATTTCAAAATTTTCATGATCAGTGTATCCCAACGTTGTGGTCCTTAAATCTAATGGAGATAACTAAGTGGAAGTTACTCTCCCTCTAACTTTTATTGCTTGTTGTAGCCTATATTTCGACACCTTATACCCGGATGCAATCTGTGCTAAGTCGTTAGCTACTTGATTTTCCAATCTGGGTATGTGTCGAATGTTAACTACTTCGAAGTTCTTCAACAACCGTCTGGCTATTATGAAATACATGATAAGATTTTCTTTTATGCATTTGTATTCTTTCGTAATTTGTTTTAGGACTAACTCGGAGTCTCCCATTATTTCGACCTGAGTTTCCCCCAATTCCAACAGGATTTCAAGGCCTACGATTAACCCTTCGTATTCAGCCTCATTATTGGAGAAATCCCCATCTATTTTGTACTTAAATGTTGTTGGAATTTTGTTTTGAGAAATAATAAGGACTCCGACTCCAGCTCCATCTTTATAATTAGAGCCATCAAAGTACAGTTTCCAAGGTTCGATCTCCAAATAATTCAGTGATCCTTCTTGTCTTGAATGGTCGACTATAAAGTCTGCTACCACTTGACCTTTCATAGCCTTGAGAGGTATAAAGGTTAATGAGTACTCAGTTAATGCAAGTGCCCATTTGCCAATTCTGCTGTGCAAGATGGGTTTTGACAAAATATATTTGAAAACATAAAAATGAGACGAAACATAAACATTAACTGGCTTTATATATTGCTTAAGTTTTGTGCATGAAAAATATAGACATAAAAATAGTTTTTCAACCTCGTTATATCTAGTTTCTGCATCGTTTAAAACTCTACTGAGGTAGTATATGGGCCTTACGACACCATGTTCATCCTCTTGAGCCAGCATGCTCCCTAAAGTTTTATCAGACGCAGCTATGTACATTCTCATATTTTTACTTCGACACGGAGGCACCAAAATAGGTGGTTTGGTGAGGTACTCTTTGATTTTGTCGAAGGCTTCTTGATGTTCTTGCCTCCATTCAAATCCTCCTTTGTTGAGTCGAAGTAGTGGCGAAAAGGCTTGCATTTTCCCACTGAGGTTAGATATAAATTTCCTTAGGAAATTTATCTTCCCAAGTAAGGATTGCAATTCCTTTTTGTTAGTTGGTGCTTTGGCTTGCAAGATAGCGTTGGTCTTGTTTTGGTTTATCTCAATGCCCTTTTTATGGACCACAAAACCTAAGAAATCTCCCGCTTTGACACCAAAAGCACACTTTAGAGGATTCATCTTCAGGCCGTAGCGTCTCATCCTCTCGAAGGATTGTCGAAGATGATCCATGTGAGCCTTCCCTGAAAAAGATTTTACAACAATATCATCAATATAAATCTGCATGAAAGTGTCAATAAAATCATGGAAGATCGAATTCATGGCTCTCTGGTACGTTGCCCCTGCATTCTTTAGGCCAAAGGACATCACTACCCATTCATAAGTGCCTAAGGCCCCAGGGCAACGGAATGCCATTTTCGACACATCTTCCTCAGCAATAAAGATTTAATTATATCCAGAGTAGCCATCAAGCATACTCATATACTCGAAACTAGCGGCAGAATCCACTAGCATCTCCGCCACTAGCATTGGATATTCATCCTTAGGTGTTGCAGCATTCAGATCTCTGAAATCGATGCACACCCTTAAAGTACCATTTTTCTTTATAACAGGCACAATATTTACAATCCATTCGACATACCTGGTCGTTCGTATGAACTTGCACCTCAGCAGCCTTTCGACTTCCGTTTTGATTTTTAATAAAATCTCTGGCACAAACCGTCTTGGAGTCTGCTTAACGGGCTTCTTTCCAGGCTTTATTGGCAAATGCAATTCTACCAAACTTCTGTCGAGACCAGGCATCTCGTCATAGTCCCACACAAAACAATCCTTGAACTCTTTTAGTAATTGGATCATTTCGAACCTGAGTCCTGGATCCATTTTTGTGCTTATGTACGTTGGCTTCTTTACAGGACCTTCGCCTAGATTTACCTCTTCTATAGGATCTTGATCCAACATTCTAGCATTGTTCGCCAACGGGTCCTTTTCGAAACCTAGAGGTTCCTCGTCATAGATGGCGTCTAACCTCTAATCTCGAAGGTCTTTCATCCATAAGTCGGGAGGCTCTGGATCAAAATCTTTTCCAGGGCCTGTCTTAGAAAGGACTTGTTCATTGGCTTAAAAAGCCATATACTTAACTTCATCCTCCAAGGCCGCTATCATTCTACTTTCACCACATATGCCGAAATCTTTTGCAGAGTTTGTGACTCAGTCATCATTATCAAACTCGCTTCCCCAGCTTGTTGGTCGTATGTCATCAACTCCTCCAAAGTCGATGTTGGATAAGTCTTCTCTATTCCACTGAAAGCCTTGGTCAGAGTGTAGGTATAGGGAGCAGAAGGCATTAGGAGTTGGGGTTAAATCAAACTCAAGTGGATTGCATGGCCCTATATGAGCCAAATTTCTGTCGAAACTATTCTTTCTGACACTGTTGATTTCACCTAAGTAATAACTCTGATCTGCTTCGATGTTTTCCACAATGTCGTCGGGGCGCCATATTGTGACTCTTTGGTGCATCGAATATGGCATAGCTCCAATGCCATGTATCCACTCTCGACCTAGGAGTAGATTGTAGTTGGGTTTTGCTGATATCACCGTGAACATGGTGGGTCGGAGGATTGATCCTACTTTGAGGTCTAACTGTATGACACCCATTGTGGTGCCTATGCCCCCTTCATAGTTGGATAAGACCATGTTATGTGGCTTTATGTCAGCATCTCCCTTGCCTAACTTTTCCAGCATGAATTTTGGTATGATATTGATGGTTGCCCCATAATCAACCAGAATTTTATTTATAGTTATCTCCCCTATCTTTGCTCTAATGAACAGGGGTTTCAGATGGCTCTTCATAGCCTCCGTTGGTGGCTCAAAAATGCGTTCTGTTCTTCTACGCAACCATTATTCATTACATAGTAACATACTGGCTTGTGTCTAGCCATTTCTTGTTCAACCATTAGGTCAGTTTCTTCAACTTCGACCTCACGGTTGTATTCTTTAGGTAACACGGATATAACATTCACCATGATGTCTAAACTGTCACCGGAATCAGAGTCGTCTTCATCATTCGACCCACATTCCTCCGCCCAAGGCATAGGATTTCTCTCTAGGGGCTTCCTTTGTTTCCTCTGTGCATTAGTGCTAACCTCTAGATGAGGTCCAGCTGCCTCTTTTTCGGCCTTTCGCCGTCTTTGGAATCTTCTCCACTACGAACGAGACATAGGATTCTTTCCTTTATAATTGCTCGACACATGGGTCATTTTATTCGATGCAGAAGCATGGTAATCCTTTCTGTAATCTAAAGAAGACCCTCTTGGCATGTCGAACGCCTGCCATCTCTCTTCATTTGGCCTCTTTCTTCCCATGGTGTTTAGCCAAGTATTAGTTGGCACGTTAGTTGGAGGCCTAAAAGTTGGTGGCCTCTTTTCCTGACTCATGGGTCCTTGTTGACGCCCCCTTCTGGGGTCAAATCTGACTTCTGAATCCATTCTTTGTTGGGCATTGGTGCCCTGTTTTTCTTTCATAATCCGCATAGCTTGTATGTGTTATGTGGCTTTCTTGTCGAAAATAGAGCTACATCTAGGACATAGCATTACTTCCGATTTCTTCTTCTGGAACCTATGCAGAAAATCTTCCAGATCTTCATTCTCGTTTGGGAATGCCGTTTTGTTTACTTCTTCTTGACGAATGGCTTCCACTAAGGCTTTGGCGCCAGAGACTTCAACCATGTTAACCTGCATGTTGCTTTTGGCAGTAAGGTTCATCTTCTGCATTTTGGCCTCTAGATTCTCTGTCGAACCTTTTACAGCATCCAAATAAGAACCTGTGGTGGTTCTTTTGCTGGAACTCTCAGCAACTCCTTTGCCTTTGTTTGGGTCTTCAGTAACCCGTTTAATCAATTTCAGGCTTTCAACAGCCTTCTTGTTCGACCCTTGGGTAACTTCCTTCTTCAAATCTAGGCCTTCAGTGGCCTTTCTCACCCCTTCAATAGTGTTTCTGGAGATGTTCCCAGTAAAACTTCCAAAGATGGGTTTTGTGATGAAATCTTCAGAAACTTCCACCATGTGAATGCCAACTGGTTCGACATAATGTGCCTCCATCTGTAGTGGGTTGGTGTCGATTTTCATTGGTGGTTTATCAACAAATTTCATCCTTCCTTCCTTTAGCGCTTGTTGGACAAGATCCCTGAAAAGGAAACATTGTGAGGTTTTATGTCCCAAAAAATTATGGTATTTACAAAAACCTCTTTTCTTTCTCTGTTCTAAAGGAGGCAATTTTGCCCCTGGGGCACTATCATCTGGCCATCTTTAACTAATAGATCAAATATTTCGTCACATTTGGATATGTCGAAACTATAAGTTTTCTTAGGAAATTTGTCACTATTTTTCTCAGGCTCTACAGGATTCTTCCCATTTGATGGCACTAACAATTTACAAGAATATGGTGGTCCTTGTTTTAATTCTACTAAGTCTATTTCGCCTTCTTCGACATCTATCGGATCACTAGATGTCTCTGGATCGTTATCATCCATTTCGACATAGGCTACCCTCTCTCGTCGATAAGTTTTGGCAGCCTTAGCTTTCTCAGCTTTAAGGCGTTCTACTTGTCGAACTCTATCAGCCAGTTGGGCCATATCTCTTAGGTATTGTGTATCTAACTTTTTAATCGAATAGTCCACGCCCCTTGCTGCTATTTCGACCAATTCATGCTCAGGCACTTGGGTAAATCATCTGGCTTTGAGTAATCGAAACCTATTTAAATACTCATCAATTGGCTCTGTAAACCTCCTCTTTACGCTAGCCAATTCTTTTAGACTTATCTTGGTCTGACCCATGTAGAATTGTTCGTGGAACAATCTTTCCAATTGGTTCCAGTTGTGGATCGAATTGGCTGGGAGAGTGGTGAACCAAGTGAAAGCATTCTTGGTTAGGGAACTTGGGAAATATTTGATTCTAAGACTTTCGTTGTTTGCTATTTCCGCGGCCTCGATCAAATATCTGGCCACATGTTCGACAGTCGACTCTGTCGTATCCCCTAAAAATTTAGTAAACTTTGGAACCTTTCCCCTAGGTGGTAAGTCTGTTTGTAGAATATATTCAGACAATGGGGATGTAAAGTTTGGTTTGTGAAAACCAACATTCATCCCATTTTTCATCATAATCCTTTCGATCATGGCAGTTAGATTATTGTCCGTCCCATAGTTTTGGTGCCGAACTTGTTGTATTAATTCGTCAGCATTTTGGTTTCTATTAGCCATAATAACTCCTTGATTGATTTCTCTAGGGTGTCGTGGTACTTCGACCCTTGGTTGTTCTATTTCTACTCTAGGAATCTGGGGGTTTGGATTAACGGTCAAATCCTCTTCCATAATTACCCCTTGATTTGCTCTTACTGGCATTCTCTAGGGTTGTCGAACAACTTGGGGTACTCCAAAGAATTCAGCCATGCACGTCATTTACGCTGTCATCTGTTGATTCGACTGCGTAGTAGTCTGGATGAGGGGGTTTAGCACTGTACTTAGAGTTTGTGCTAACATTTGTACCATATCATGATTACTCTCGTCCATCTGTTGCCTCAAAATTGCTGTTGAAACATTTGTGAGGCTTGGTATTACATGAGATGGCCCTCCCAAACATTGGTTTCGACTGGCTCCAGAACCCTGTAATGGAGATGTCGCATTCACCAAAGGTTCTGAAAAAGTGGAAGCAGCATTCATAAGGCTATCCATTTCAGTAGTTGGCATGCCATATGGTTGCTCTCGACCCATCCAGGTTGTCGAAAATCCTGGGGGCACAAATGATCGGGATCCTAGGTTTACCCTCGGTGGAGGCGTTCCTAATGGACCTCTTGGACCTACATACGAAAGTAAGGGTCCAGTTTGATTTGTAGTTAATGTTGGTATTGATCTAACGGAGGTTGGGATATTCCCTTCGACAGCGGTATTAACCATTGTTCTAGTAATTGGTGGAGGTATTTCTCCATGATTTGGCTCGTTAGCCATACTACTCTCGCTATTTTTCTTCCTAACAGTATGGTTGTTGGTTACTTTACCACTTCTCAATAACATGCAACGTTATAACTATACAGGAAAAACACAATAACATAAACAAGATTTTTAATAAAAATTAGCAACGTCTCACTGGGTGTGCCAATTTGTTTACCGTGGTTTTTGGTAAACAAGCGTCGATCTCTAAAAAGGAAAGTGCTTTTTGGTTTACTTATGGGATCGATCAGATTAATCTCAGAACATATGCTAATTTTAATGTCAGATGGATAAGCAGGAAGAACGCACGTTCGACCCAGAGAAAAGATGTTTGAGGTTTTGGAAGAATGGACAGGAAAGTAGAAAATGCAGGTAAAGAAGTAAGAAAGATAACTTTGCAAGATAATATTAAAGTAATGTAAAAGACTTTCATTAATAAAAAGAGGTGTTTCCAACGTACATTTCTCAGTTTTATCCTTTCTCACGCAACGGTTACTTGGATAATGTTTGAGTGACTAGTACAAATAGTTGAACACCCCCAAAAAATACACAAGTTTCCTAATTTATACTAAAGATAAAAAACCGTCAAGGGATCATTCTGTGCTAAGATGAAGACAAGTGTCTTCTGCATGTCCCTCGACCTATGGCTTTCAGCCACGTTGCTTCTTCTTAGCGGTTGGTGAAACTGCATTTCCCTCCAATAATACAAAATTCAAATATCCCTCATATCATGTGTCAAAGCGAAGATATTTTCTCTCCTTCGAAGGACATAAGTCCTCTTCAGTCGAACAAGCCTGAAGGTGAGTTCTGGTCGAACGTTCAAAAATAACTTAGATTTTCCTCCTAAGTTATTTCATACGTCGAACATTCTTCTTGTCTTGGTTTATTCCAGTTTTTTGGTCTAAAAGACCAAATATAGTAAGTGTCGAACTTGGGAGCCAACAATTGTATGTGGGCCTCAGTTGACTTTTGCCCTAGCACAGTCAATTTTCAGGCATTTGAGTAGTTGACTGAGCAAACTTCCTCTGCAAGGCTTGAAACTTGACATGGATGATCTTGAGAACATATTAGGGCAATGGTGAGCACTAGGATCCTTTAGACTCAAGCATCTTGATGAAAAATGAAACCCTAATTTGAGGTAGACTTCCTTAGGAGAGAGTTTGTCTGGTCAACCCTTGGACTTCCTTGAGCAATTTGAGGACCTTACTTGACATGTACTGAGAAACATGGGAGGGAAAATTTTGGGGTACAACAGTTGCCCCTATTCAATCTTCTTAAACCTGAGGATGTAGATTGGCTTGTCTGCCTTTCGTGATCTGAAGGTGGAAGAGGATTGAACACTAGAGTGCCCCGAATTTTGCACTCGCATGAAGTGATACTTGTCTTGCGATATCGGGAATGGGCTTATAGATTCCATGAACTCAATGACGGAAGATGGGCTTAAAGATGCCATCTGGAAGTCAATGATGGAAGATGGGCTTAAAGATGCCATCCGAAGAAGCGTCGATCGCATAAGAGATTCCTTTGTGAGAACCCGTGTACTTGTTGTTGAGGAGGACTTCGCTGGGGAAATGTGAAATCAATTGTGTTTGATTGGGTCCCAGTCTTACAGTGTTGTGGATTGTTGTCTGGGGATAAGGGAGGCCGAACCCGGATAGTAAGGTTAGGAGAAGGAACCTGGATAGTAGGGTTACTTCGATATGAAATCCTGGATAGCGGGGCTGCGAGAAGGAACCTGGATAGTAGGGTTACTTCGATATGAAAGCGTGGATAGTAGGGCCGCGAGAAGGAACCTGGATAGTAGGGTTGCTTCGAGATGAAAGCATGGGTAGTAGGACTGTGAGAAGGAACCTGGATAGTAGGGTTACTTCGATATGAAAGCCTTGGTAGTAGGGCTGCGAGAAGGAACTTGGATAGTAAGGTTACTTCGAGATGAAAGCCTGGGTAGTAAGGCTGTGAGAAGGAACCTGGATAGTAGGGTTTCTTCGATATGAAAGCCTGGATAATAGGGCTGTGAGAAGGAACCTGGATAGTAGGGTTTCTTCGATATGATAGCCTGGGTAGCAGGGTTGTGAGAAGGAACCTGGATAGTAGGGTTTCCTTGATATGATAGCCTGGGTAGTAAGGCTGCTCTTGTTGCGCCGATGAGTACTCTGTTTAGCTTCGAGTGTCGACCATGGGTTTGCTGGAAATTGTTGGTAATAATGTCTTTCCTGAAATAAATACAGGGTTAGCTATATGTGATGCATGAGATGCATTGTGTGTCGACATTCTCAAAATAAATGAGACCATATTATGTGTGGTGTATGCATATGTCATGATGTATGAATATGAAATGTTGACGTGATAATCGGAATCGGGGAACATAAATCCCTGATTGCCATGAAAACCATAGTTCCTCCACCGCTGTTGGGGATGGTGAACAAAGATGATCGTACTGGGGATTTTCCCCTTGGCTGGTAAATATCCTGCCGAAAGTGACCCTGTTTGACGATAGCTCTGCGGGGAATAACTCTATTGGAGAGGAGATACTATGTTGATAGATCTTCTGATTTTGAGAAATAAACTCAGTTGGGGATGAATTTCCGTTGCTGGTGATAATGAATTATGTCGGAGATTGAAATTCTGCTCGAGAGAAATAAACTCTGCTTGGGGAAACAATTTACTGATTCACTCGCAAATGTGAACCTTAGCTGGGGAGAGTTGTGCCATATTAGGAAAGTTAACACCACTGTCTTTGGATACTTCTTACCCTGTGGGGAGTGTATGTACCACTGCTCATGTTCTCAAGCTGGCTCTATCCCTATACCTGATGGGCAGAGTAACTGTAAGGTTTGGGCACTTCTTGTTTTCCCTGTTCCTGGAATTAGGAGTAATCGTCCTTTGTTTCTTGTGTAAATTTTTATGAGCAGTAATTATTTTCAAATGCATATATCAAAAATGAATCATTGGACGTTCTCGTGAAACAAAACAGAAAAAGAAAAAACAAATTTGAAATTTCTTGTGCAAATGAATTATATTGATTTTTGAAGTTGGCCTGTAATAGGCGTTTTGTACAAGAGGCTGACGTCCTAGTAAGAGAACACCGCCAAAAGATAGACATTATACAATTTGTGAAAAAGAAAGAAAAACAGCTATGTGAAACAATCCCATTGGGTTCCAACTCTACTATTGCCTTTATATCTTCAAGCATCTCATCACTTTTCCGCTTGGTCGAAGGTGGATCAGATTGATTAGCGCCATCCGAGCTTGATAGTCGATACCGAAGTCTGGTTACAAGATGATCCAACGAGACATAGTGTTACGCTTCAATCCCTAATTTTTGCCTGGAGCGCCCTTTCGGGTTTTCATTCCACCGAGATACCCTTTTTTGCCCAAGCCGCCTTTTTAGGTTTTCGACTTGCCGGGTGTACAATTTTTTCATTTTCATCCCTTACTTTTTCCCGAACCCTTTTGGTTCGTCGGGAAGCCCTTATTTTTTCCTAGGCCAGTCAACCTAGCGGTTCTTTGATTATGCATAGTATTTTTTCACTATGTCTGCATTGACAGGGTGGGGAAGGTCGTCACCATCCATGGTGGTTAAAATCATTGCTCCTCCTGAGAAAATGTTCTTAACCACAAATGGCCCTTCGTATGTAGGGGTCCATTTTCCCCTGGGATCACCTTGCGGTAGTATGATACGTTTGATTACCAGATCCCCGACTTGATATTATTGGCGTCTGACTTTCTTGTTAAATGCCTTAATCATTCGCTTTTGATACGTCTGACCATGACAAATAGCAGTAATCCTCTTTTCATCAATTAAATTCAGCTGATCAAGCCGGGTTTGGATCCAGTCGTCCTCGTTCAAGCCTGCATCTTTCATAATCCTGAGAGAGGGTATCTGGACTTCGATGGGTAGGACCGCCTCCATGCCATACACCAAAGAGTAGGGTGTTGCCCCTGTCGACGTCCTTGCCAAGGTACGATATACATGAAGAGCGAATGGTAACATCTCGTGCCAGTCTTTGTATGTCACCGTCATCTTCTATACAATCTTCTTGATGTTCTTATTAGCTGCTTCAACAGCCCCATTCATCTTCGGCCGGTAGGGAGAAGAGTTATGATGCTGAATCTTGAACTGTTTGTAGAGCTCGGTGACCATTGTATTGTTGAGATTTATACCATTGTCCGTAATGATCCTCTCTAGTACACCGTATCGACAGATTAGATTGTGTCGGATAAACCGCGCCACGGCGTTCTTGGTTACCGTAGCAAAGGAAGCTGCCTCAACCCACTTCATGAAATAATCAATAGCTACCAGAATGAAATGATGCCCGCTGGACGCAGTAGGTCTGATCTCGCCGATCATGTCGATACCCCACATTGCAAAAGGCCAAGGAGCTGTCAAAACAATCAGAGGAACTAAAGGTATATGTACCTTATCAGCATAGACTTAGCACTTATAATAGGTCCGAGAGTGCTGATAATAATCGGCTTCCATAGTAGACCAGTAATATCCCGCCCGTAGGATTTTCTTTGCCATGGTATGTCCACTGGAATGAGTTCTGAAGGTACCTTCATGTAACTCTGTCATGATTCTTTCCGCTTCACTCTTGTCTACACACCGCAATAAGGTTAAATCATGGTTACGCTTATAAAGGATACCATTACTGATGAAGAACTTTGCAGCGAATCTTCTCAGAAACTTCTTATCATTAATAGATGCACCCTCGGGGTACTCTTGAGCCTCAAGATACCTCTTTACCTCGTGAAACCAGGGTTTATCTACTACTTCTTCAGTCTCGATGTCACAACAATGTGCGGGTTCGTCGAACCTCTCAATGGTAATCTGGGGAGCTTCATTATCCCACCTCACTTTAAACATAGAAGACATGGTAGCTAGCGCATCCTCTAACTGATTCTCCTCTCTTGGGAAATGTTCAAAGGTTATCTCCTCAAAGTGCGGGAGAAATGTCAGTACATATTCTTTGTAAGGAATAAGGTTCGGGTGCTTCGTATCCCACTCGCATTTGATCTGACTGATCACCAGAGCAGAATCTCCAAATACACTCAAGAACTTAATCCTCATGTCAATAGCAGCTCGAAGACCTATGATGCACGCTTCATACTCTGCCATATTGTTGGTGCAGTTAAAAAATAATCGGGCGGTGAACGGAGTATGACAACCCTTAGGAGATATAATTACAACGCCTATGCCATTACCTAATACGTTTGATGCTCCATCAAAATACATAGACCATCGTGGTCCTTTCTCAGGTCCTTCATCCGGTCCAGGTTCCTTACAGTCGGTCACCAACATGATGTTCTCATCCGGGAACTCGAAATTCATGGATTGGTAGTCATCCATGGCCTGATGCGCCAAATGATCCGCCAATACACTCCCCTTGATTTATTTTTGGGTGGTGTATTGGATGTCGTACTCGGTTAGGATCATCTTCCATCTCGCTATTCTTCCGGACAGGGCAGGCTTTTCGGAGATATACTTGATTGGATCCATCTTTGATATCAACAGGGTAGTGTGAGTCAGCATATACTGTCTCAGCCAGCGAGCAGCCCATGCCAAAGCGCAACAAGTTTTCTCGAGCAATGAGTATCAGGTCTCACAGTCGGTAAACGTTTTGCTAAGGTAGTAAATAGCATGCTCTTTTCGGCCAGACTCGTCATGCTGCCCCAGCACGCACCCCATTGAATTATCCAGCACTGTCAAGTATAAGATCAAAGGTCTTCCTTCAACTGGAGGCATCATAATTGGTGGCTCTTGGAGGTATTCCTTGATTCTTTCGAAAGCGGTCTGACATTCATCATTCCATTTTACCACTTGATCTTTCTTCAGCAGCTTGAAGATTGGCTCACAAGTAGCAGTCAGTGTGAAATGAACCTGGCGATGTAATTCAACCGTCCCAAGAAACCTCTAACTTCTTTCTCTATGCGGGGAGCCGACATCTCTTGTATGGATTTTACCTTTGCAGGGTCCACCTGAATACCTTTATCACTGACGACGAAAACCAGAAGCTTACCAGACCTTAACCCGAAGGTACACTTGTTCGAATTCAATCTCAACTTGTACGTTTTCAACCTGTCAAACAGTTTCTGGAGATGATCAAGGTGCTCTCCCTCCGTCTGGTACCTGGCTATCATATCATCAACATAAACCTCGATCTCATGGTGAATCATATTGTGGAACAAAGAGACCATGGCGCGCTGATAAGTTGCCCCAACATTCTTCAACCCGAAAGGAATTACCTTATAACATAAAGTGCCCCACTGTGTAACGAAGGTTGTCTTCTCCATGTCTTCAGGAGCCATTTTGATCTGGTTGTAGCCAGAAAAACCATCCATGAAGGAGAAGATCTTATGCTGCACGGTGTTTTCGACCAGAACGTCGATGTGAGGAAGTGGGAAATCATCCTTGGGGCTTGCCCTGTTCAGATATCTATAGTCCACACATATCCGTACCTTACCGTCCTTCTTAGGCGCCGGAAAAACGTTGGCAACCCACTGTGGATAAGAAGTGACAGCTAAAAATCCCGCATCGAACTGTTTCATGACCTCAGCTTTGATTTTCTCAGACATTTCAGGGCGTATACGGCGAACCTTCTGCTTTACCGGTGGACAGTCTTCTTTAGTCGGCAGGCGATGTACCACAATATCAGTGTCCAAACCAGGCATGTCTTCATAGGACCAGACAAAGATCTCAACATATTCGCGTAGCATCTGTATTAACCGTTGTTTGACACTAGGCTCCAGATTCGCACCTATCTTAACTTCTTTCCTGTCTTCCTCTGTACCCAAATTTACTGATTCAACTGGCTCTTCATGAGGATGTATGGATTTTTTCTTCCTGCAGTAACAGTCTAGCAAGCTCTCCAGGCACTTCACAATCATCCTCAGCTTGGTTAATCGAATTTTCAAAGTCATAACTGGCAGTAGCAAAGTTGTTATCAATGGGATCCAGAGTGGATATAGATCTGTAGTATGATACGTGAGTGTGTGTAAGAGAATAGCTGTTTTGATAAAGCGAGAGCCAGAAAAAGAAAAACAAAGAGTGCAAAATTTGTAATGCAAGAAACGTCCAATGTTTTATTAATGATATATGAAATGACAAATAATAAGCCGTCACAAGCAAAGCCAAGGTGCCTCGGGAAAAGCACCGAGCCGTAAAGTTTCAAACTGTTTATTATAAATCTTTAAAACAAAGAGTCAATTACTGCGGAATAAAAGAAACAGATATGAAGTCCTTCTTCGTCCAGTTGTTTAGTCCACCATTGGTTGTAGGGTAGATCCAGCTGTTGATGTCTGAATTCTCTTCACTGTCCTCGATTGCATTAACTCCCCGATTGCTGATATGCAGAGGAGGTCTTCTAATCCATGCGCGCCTAACATCCCTCTGAGCCCCTGTAGTAAATCCCAAACCAAACTTGTCAGTTTTGCGAGTGAAATCAAGGACCTGACCCCAATTGGTACACCCACCTTCTTCAGTTACAGCCCTGGCATCCTTGAGAGAAGCTATCTTTAGCGGAGGTTTGTTGGTAGCTACTTCAGTTGATGCCGCGAACTGAGGGACCTCTTTAAATTTATGACAAGGGGTTTCTATGAATTCCCCGTCCATCTTCACGTAGCGGAAGTAATTGAGATGACTCACCATATACTCCTATTCACCTCGTACCGTGACAATCTTCCCCTTTACCGGATATTTCAGCATTTGATGGAGCGTGGAAGTCACTGCCTCAGCCTTATGGATCCAAGGACGACCCAGCAAGGAAGAATACGATGATCTAATATCCATCACGTAGAAAGTGGACCCAAAGGTCTGAGAACCCACCTTGACAGGGATGTCCACCTCCCTGTGCACCATTCTCTTTGACCCGTCGAAAGCCCTGACCACAATATTGCTCAGCTTTAGAATTAAACCTTCACAGTCCAGACGGTCTAATGCTTTCTTTGGCAGAACATTCAATAAGGACCCGGTATCCACCAGTACATGGGCCATAGTGTTGCCCCTGCACTCGATCGAGACGTGTAGAGCAACATTATGATTTGTCCCCTTAGTAGTCAGATTTGCATATGAGAAACCCAACCCATTGTCGGCAGTCAGGCTAGCTACGCAATCTTTGAATTGATCGGCTGAAGTTTCCTGCGGCACATGCACAGTCTTGAGGAATGCTATTAGAGCCTTTGCACGGGCTTCAGAACACAACAACAAGGATAACATGGAAATCTTGGACGGGGTCTGCCCCAGTTGCTCGACTCTGTTGTAGTTGCTCTTCTTGATAATCTTCAAAATTTCTTCTATCTCTTGTTTCGAGGTTTCTATAATGATCTTCTTAGGTGCCTCCGTCCGGGCAGGCTCACCTATGATTTCTTTTCCCCGAGTCCCAGATGGCTCGGTGACAGGGGTGATAACTGGAGTAGAAACTAGGACAGTAGTTGATGAAATAACAGATGGAATGACAACAGGTTCGTGAACAGTCAGAGGGGAGATCTCGGGAGAAAAGAGTCTTCCACTTCTGGTGACCTTGCTTGTCCCAACAATATTACTGATGTCCATATCGGCCTCTTCAGCCCTCAAATCTTGTTTAAAACCATGGTAATATACATCAGCACCGTAATGCCATGGGATGGATTTATCTGAGGTATATGGGATGGGACCCGGAGCGATGATTATTAACGGAGCAATTCTTGGAATGGGTGTAACCCTAACAGGTTTTCTCGAGGAAACCTTGGAAGGTTTGGCGGAAATAGTGATAATGGCAACATCTTCAAACGGAATCATAGTCCTCTCAAACAACATTTCCTTATTATCCATCAGGCGTTGAACACCTGACTTCAATAAACAGCAACCCGAAGGCAGAATTGAACACATGTGGCAACCTTCGCCATAACCCGGAAATAAACCGGCCAACAACAAATTCTTCTTAACCGTCATCAAAGGAATAGAGATCTCTTCCACAGAGGTTACAAACGAATCGGTGTCCACAACATTGACTCCACGACCATGCTTGGGCATAGGAGCAGTTATAACGTTGGGCTTTTCGGGAGCATCAAACTCAATCTCTTTAGCTTCCAGCAAATATTGTACTTTATTACTAAGAGCCCAGCAATCGTTTGTATCATGACCTGGGCTTTCCGAATGGTAGGCACACCGTGCGTTGGGATTGTATCTGGGAGAAGCAGTGTTGGGATTCTCGGGAGCCTCTTTAAAGGTTGCCAAGTTGAACTTTAACAGATGAGGCAAAACTTCAGCCAAAGTCATGTTGATACGGGTAAACTGCCGTTGCGGTCTTTCCACCCTTTGTTGATTATTGCATTGTGGAGCAATAGTTGATCTTGATATTACTACGCCATTTACCGCTTGACGGTGTTCATGTCTGCTTTGGCCCCTCGGGCCGTAGACTGCACTAGCTTCTTTCTTGTCGGTGAAAGGCTTCTTTACTGCACTTGATGAAGCATCCTTCTGTATCTTACCACTTAGAATGCCAGCTTCTACTCTCTCTCCAATCAAGATCAACTCAGTAAACCCGGATGACGAACTATCGATCAAATGATTGAAAAATGGACCAGATAGCATCCCTAGAAACATGTCAACCAACTCCCTATCAGACAAAGGGGGTTGGACTCTTCCAGCCAAGTCTCTCCACTTTTGAGCATAGTCCTTAAAACCTTCACTTGCACCCGTAGACATACCCTGGAGCTGAGTACGAGTGGGAGCAAGGTCGGTGTTATACTGATACTTCCTGTAAAAAGCAGCAGCAAGGTCTTCCCAGTTTCGGACACTAGCTCCTTCCAACTGATAAAACCATTCAAGCTGAGTTCCTGACAGACTATCTTGAAAGAAGTGTACCCACAAATTTCTATCAGTAGTGTGGGGTTGGATTTTCCTGACGTACGAGCAGAGATGGAGTTTTGGACAGGATACTCCATCACACTTGGCAAAATCCGGAGCTTTGAACTTATGAGGGATCACCACTCCCGATACCAATCCCAGCTCTCCGAAATCCAAACCAGGGATCTTTTGAATCTCCATAGCACTCAGGCAGTCTTCTAGCTGCTTGTACCTATCCTCAGCGGGAGGATATTGCTCATCATCGTAATCCGTATCGTTATCAGAAACTGCTGGACTAGGGTCCTTTACCCGTTCTTGGTTCTCCCTGTCCTTGGATGAGGAGGTCAGATCAGCTGATTGTCTTATCCTTTCTCCGAATCTTCTACCCATGTTCAGAATACCAACCTTCTTCTTCTTCTTCTCTTTCAAAATAAGGGTCTTCAAATCCTTCTGCCCTTTAGCCAGACTTATGAACATCTGTTGGAATTGGGCGTTCTGTGCCTGAAGATCTTTGATGGCTTGATCGGAAGACATTTCTGCTGAAATAAATAGTGAAGAAGATGAGAAACCTGTAAGGGTACCTGTAATGATGTGCATGATAATGGGATGCGCATGTAATGATTTCAAAGACTTTGGGAGATTTAAATTTGCAAACAAAAAATAAACAAACTTTATTATATTAACTTTGAAAGGTTCAACAATACCTTTTAAGGCGTTACAAAGAAGTAAATAAGAAAACAAATCTAAAACTAGAAAATCCAAGATCAAAAGTTCTATGGACGCTTCCTCTTCGTGCTGACGTAGTCATTGATCACTCTTTCTTCCTCGTGCTGCCTGGTGAGCTTCAAAATCTTCCTTTCTTGCTCATGGTACTTCTCCCGATAAGTATCCCTCTCCTCTTTCAGCTGAATCCAAGACCTCTATAACTCTCCAGGACCAGTGGGCATGTAAGGATAAAGATCTGTGTAAGGAACGCCTTCTTCATTAGTGGGTTCCACAATCACTGGCAATACTGCTTCATAGGGCATCCCAAGCTTCTGGGCGCGAGCTCAGACTCATTGGAGGTAAGGCTGCATAGAAATGGAAGTCCTTGGTCCTAGCTCTTGGGGGTCAGATTTGTTCACCATGCCCCAAGCTCATGTAAACCTTCGACGGTGCTCCTCAACATCCTCCTTGTAGTCAAATGCAATATCCTCAAGAAGTAGCTCATGGGGACCATCCCTCCGAGCACGACCAAATTGTCACAAAGCTAGACAAGGATTGTAAGTTATACCTCCTCTAATTCCAAGCAATGGGACATTAGGATACCCCCCACAATGGTCAATAACAGCAGTGTCTTCCATAGCCCGGGAACACCAAAGAATGTTTGTATGGGCAAGTGACATTATTATGTAGGACCATCCCAAACCTTCTTCATTCTTTAGCACAGGCTTAGGGAGGTGCGAAATAAACCACCTCGACAGCAACGACATGCAACACATAAGAGTCCCTCTTCTTCGCACGGTACGAGTATAGAGGGCATGCAAGATATCACCCAGTAGGGTAGGCACGGGATTGCGCAAAAGGAAAATCTTGACCGCATTCACATCTATAAAGGAATCTGGATTCGGGAAGAGGACCAACCCATAGATAAGGAGAGCCAAGATATCTTCGAAAGCCTGAAAATCCAAACTATCCCAGAATAGCTAAGCCTGATGTATCAAAAATTTGGCTAAGAAACCTTTGACCCCGCTTCGTGTTTCCCAATTGGATACTACATCAGCCCTTTCAGATGCAGAGCTGAGGCAATGTCTTCTGGTCTAGGAACCTCTTCCATACCTGTGAAGGGTACCTGTTCAAGGATGGATATGCCCAATAAGTGAGAGAACTCTTCCAAAGTGGGAACCAGCTGGTAATCTGGAAAGGTGAAGCAATGATGCACAGGATCGAAGAACTGGAAAAGTACACTCATCATCTGCTCATCAAGATTTGAGGTGACCAGGCTAAGAAGCTGACCATGTCTCTTAATGAACATAGAAGTCTCAGAAACTCTTGAGGATAACTCTTTAAGTTGAGCAGGTATTTGTACAAAGTTAACTCGGATGAAATTTCTGCGCACGAAAGCCATAATCTGCAAAACAAAACAAAGATAAATTCCCTTGGTCTTTGAAATGGTTAGAATAATGAATTATAAATTCCATGTTATGATGCATAATGTCATGATAAAAAACAACAGGTATAGCAGATAACAGGCATGGCAAAGACAAACAAGTCACACAAAGCCCTTAAGTTTAAGGCTTACATGAGGTCAAAGGTAGTACCCTCTTGAAGTTTAGTTGGTATCAACCTGTCCTAGCAAAAGTAACCAGGTTCTAGAGGTTCTCAATATCAATGACCATCCTCCATCGGTCATGGTTTCAGCTCACGCAATCTTTTCTTGTAGCCGGAACTATCTCGAGAGTATGGTCTCAATGAGTGTAGCATCGAGTATCAACCAATTCTCAGCTTTACATCGAGGCCGGCTATCTCACTACTTTCTAATGGCCAAGTTGGTCGATTAAAGGTTCTAAGGTTAGTTGATGCTTAACGACACCACGCAGCGGCCCAGTATTCTCCTCGTTTATCCACAAGGGATACCGGTACCAACCAATGTGCCACATCAATGTAGTTGCTGCTTCAACCGTATTGGTCTATGCCGTACAGCTCCCTCACAGTCTATTTCTATTTATCTAAAAGGTGTCCCCAGATCCGGGTTAGGATCTATAGTAACTCCCAAACAAAACCCTTAAAAGTAAAGTAATCAAAACAATCAAGAGAAGCGATTATGATGAACTAGATCCTAAGGTATACCCCACTTATTAACTCCCCAGCAGAGTCACTAGTTCTGTGATACGGTGGCAGAACTGACTATTTTGAAATGCTGGTTTGCATTTTGCATTAGCAAAATGTCGCGGTAAGCAAGAGTCGCCACCTACTTTTATTTTATCCAACCGGAAAGGAAAAAAAGCACAAAAAAAAAAATCCTTTTTTGAGATATTCTAAGTATGGGGGGTAGATTATAGAAAGGGAAGATTTTAGCACCCTTTCTATCCATGGTTTTTCATGGGCTCTTAGGTACTTGCTTATCTTTCAAAATTTCTTGTGTGTGTGCTTTGTTTTGAAATTTTTTTACTTCGTAATAACCTTTGTCTCAGTCCTCAAAGGTGTGACGAAGTTTGTTTTGAAATTTTTTTTTGAAAAGTGTAAGTGTGAAAAGTTTGATTTGAGCAAGTACCTACTAGTATCTACCTACTCAAAAAAGGATCGTTTCTATTCTTGTTTCCTTTAGACAATGTTATCCTACTGTTGAAAAATAGGTAGCACCGTCGTTGGAGTTGTAAGGGTCAATTCATAAGGGACGTACGATCACTAAAGCAATGTTAGGACGTCTTAGTAATAACCCTAAAGTATTAAGATCATATTCTAGGCAACATTTCCGAGGCGACGTTTCCGAGGCGACGTTTCCGAACGGGACTTTTGATCTTTGTTAGACACGAGGGAAACCACTAAGACAACCTATACTTAATGATCGTTTACTGAAGGCAACCGAAGTGAGAGTATACCCTAGGAGTGCACATGTGCGATTGATTTGATTTCGGTTATTATCTTTGCACATTAGGGTTTTCTAGCCGTTTTAAATTATCATGCAATCTTATCATACAATCCCATTAACATACATCTAAACAGTTAATATTTGTGAGAATTAAAATGCGAGAAAATAAAACTACGCTATTACAAGGCTTCGGGGTAGGGATTAATTACATAGCCAAAAAAACCCGCAAAAGACGACAAATAAAGAAAATCCTAGATTAAACTATTACATACAATTACATCAATATTGCAAAAAATAATAAAAACGCGCGATGAATCGAATGCAAAATAATTAGGGTTTTGACCCTAACTAAACCTAATTGTAATTTAAAGTGAAAATCATTTTTTTGTCGTTTTTGTGTTATTTGAGAAAATAAAGCTCAATTAAATAATAAAAAAACTAATTACTAATTAATTTTCATTAAGAAAAATAATTAAATTAACCTATTTTTGTATTTATTTTGAGAAAGAAATAAATATTAAATTAAGAGTCTAACCCTAATTTTTCTAATTGGTTTTAATTAATTAAAAAAGTTAGAATTTCCCTAAATTAAATTAAACTAAATTTGATTAAAAAAACTATCTCTAATTTTTTTGTAAACTCTTAATTTTATGATTTTGTAAAAAAGAGATTAATTTAGTTAAAAAATAATTAAGCAAATTAATTTAAATAAAAGAAAAAAATAGAGAAAAGAAAGGAATGGGCCTGATAGCATTAACAAAAAGGGGGGGGGGGGGGGTTGTTTGCAATTCTGAGCCCAACAAATCCAGGCCTTGTTGACTTCTCCCAATTCCATATGCACGTTTGACTGGGGCGTATGGTGGTCCTTCATTGTGGGCACATTGGTTCTGGCCAGGAGCACATCAGATGGCTGATATTGAGGGTGTATGGAATACCCTTGAGAACGTGAAACACTGGAATAACCTGCATTTGTTGAGAAAATAACAAAATGCACACGCCTGGGATCGAACCCAGGACGTGTACATCAAAGGCTAACATCCTCACCATCTGTGCTAACATGTCAATTGTGATAATAATGAAATAAATGGAATATAATGCAAACAACGTGCCACGCCTCCCAAAACGCGTGGAAATTCAAACAAGCCATTCACACACTGCCGCACCATTGTCTTCTTCATTGATTCTATCGTTTTAGATAAAAGGACTTTTACCTACGGACATCAAGCGTAGGTATAGCCCCTGTATATTCCAAAATTCTGTACGTGCATGATAAATGAAAACCAATGGTACCAATCAACTCGTTTCAACCTCACGAGCATCATGGTATCATTATCAATGTCCAATTTTTCCTGTATAAGAACCCCCTAAAAACAAGGAAAGAACCCTAGCCATGGCAGTTTCACGTTTAGTCAATAAAAATGCAATTGAATATAGTCATTAGCTTGCAAACATCTCAAGGATTATAAATATGCCAATCAATCATGCTAAATATGCCAGAATCAATATATTCGAATTCAAGAAAAGAGGCAAACCGTGTGAACCTTACATGGTGATTCTGAGCATGGGGAGGCTTGCTAACAATTGAAACACGATCCTGGGACGTCCAGCAAATGATTGGTATGGTTAGAACGGCTTGAGATGGCCTGCAACTTGGAATTTGGTTTTCACTTTTTTCTTGAATTTTTGCAATTGGTTTTCTGCCTTTGCACGCCTCCATCCTCCTCCTTTAGGTCTGCTCTTATTCCCTTTGTATACTAGAGTGCATTAAGGTTAAAGTTTGTATCAAATCTTTTCCAATTATGAAGATTGATCCATGATTTAATCGTTGAACCAAATCTTTCCAAAATAAGCAATTTCAATATTTTTATGACCATATGAAGTCTTTCACGATTTGATCTTGTCTCCAGCTGTATAATGAACCTAATCATGCACAAAATCTCAAGGTTTTATTGATTTTTGATATTTTCATTATTTTATATTGATTTTATTTGATTTAAATGAAATAAAATCAAAATAAATAACAAAAATAAAAGAATGACAAGTGGAAGGGATCATGGGTCGTGGATCATATTACAAACTCAGTGCAAGCATAAAAAGTTGGGCCCATTTAGCAAAAAATGCAATTTTGGACACATTTGACTTTTGGCAATTTTGCAAAAAGGGTCAACTTGGCCAATGCATAACTCCTTCAATTTTGACCCTAGAGATTTGTTCTTAGACTTTTTAGAAATATTAGGATGTCTTCTAAGAAACCCTCTTTGTATCATCTCAATTGAGTCTTCCATGTTTATGTATGAAGCTTTGACCTAAAAGGTGTTTTTGTTGACTTTTCAAAATGACCTATAATGTCCAAATTCATATCTTCTAGTGGGTGCATATTTTGAACTTGGGATATGAAGATGAATTGTAGGGAATTCCATTCTATTCAAAATGAGCTTTGTATGGGTCATTTTTGATAAAGTATGAGAAAGTTATGCTTGGTCAAAGTTGAGTTGACTTTTCCTATAAAACCCTAATTTAGCAACTTTTGGGTTTTGATGAATTGTGAGCAATCCTAGAGGAATCATGATCAACCCTTGATCAAATGATGAATAATACTTAAAAATTAGAATGTTTACCAAAAATCTTGAAGTTTGACTGTATGTGGGCCACAATTGACTTTTACCCTAGCATAGTCGATTTTCAGGCATTTGAGTAGTTGACTGAGCAAACTTCCTATGCAAAGCTTGAAACTTGACATGGATGATCTTGAGAAAATATTAGGGAAATGGTGAGCACTAGGATACTTTAGACTCAAGCATCTTGATGCAAAATGAAACCCTAATTTGAGGTAGACTGCCTTAGGAGAGAATTTGTCTGGTCAACCCTTGGACTTCCTTAAGCAATTTGAGGACCTTCCTTGACATGTACTGAGAAACATGGGAGGGCAAATTTTGGGATACAACAACTACTACCTCAACAGATGATGAAGGAATCTTTGATGACTACTACCTCCACAGATAATGAAGGAATCTTTGACGACTACTACCTCAATAGATGATGAAGGAATCTTTGACGACTACTACCTCAACATATAATGAAGGAATCTTTGACGACTACTACCTCAACAGATGATGAAGGAATCTTTGATGACTACTACCTCAATAGATAATGAAGTAATCTTTAACGACTACTACCTCAACAGATGATGAAGGAATCTTTGACGACTACTACCTCAACAGATAATGAAGGAATCTTTGACGACTACTACCTCAATAGATGATGAAAGAATCTTTGAAGACTACTACCTCAACAGATGATGAAGGAATCTTTGAAGACTAATACCTCAACAGATGATGAAGGAATCTTTAATGACTACTACCTCAACAGATGATGAAGGAATCTTTGACAACTACTACCTCAATAGATGATGAAGGAATCTTTGACGACTACTACCTCAATAGATAATGAAGGAATTTTTGACGACTACTACTTCAACAGATGGTGAAGGAATCTTTGACGACTACTACCTCAACAGATGATGAAGGAATATTTTACAACTACTACCTCAATAGATGATAAAGGAATCTTTGGCGAATACTACTTCAGCAGGTGATGGAGGAATCTTGGACGACTACTACTTCAGCATGTATCATAAAAAATCTAAGCTTGATTTTGTCTCGAATAAATTTACATATAGTTGATGACGTTCATCTGTTGATTGATCCTCTCCCGAAAAGGTAAAGGGTTAGTTGTATCCAATGTTATGATGTATGAAATGCACTGTGTAATGGTGTTCTCAAAATAAATGAGATTGTGTCACATGCGTTTCGTATGCATGTGCTATGATGTATGAATGTGAAATACATCTTTGTTTGGGAAAATAAATCCTTGAAAAGTTCTGGAGAGTTTTGGAAGTTAAATCCCTGACTGCTTGTTGGAGATGAAGAGTATGTGTATCTTCAAACTTTGTTTAGAGTGTTTCCGTTGGGGATTCCCGTTTGTTATTTGAGGAGAAATCCGCTGGGGAAGATTTTCTTTAGCTTGAGAATCTTTGTGGAGAGCGTTGATTTCTTCTTGGGTAAAAAGAGTTCAGGAGTTTTAGTTGTTTGCTGCTCAGGTGGGCGAGAGCTTGCTCGCATTCATCAGTCCACTCAAAGGCAGCTTTTTTACGGAGAAGTTTGAAGAAGGGGAGCGTGTGTTGGGCGGATTTCTTCTGGAAGCGGGAGAGTGAAGTGAGCATGTCGTTTAGGATTTAAATATATTTTTTGAAGAGGGAGTTGGAAACTCATAAAATGCTAGGCATTTGTCGGGGTTAGCCTTGATTCCTTGTTTGTGAGGTAGAACCCGAGGAACTTGTCTGCCTGTACGCCAAAGGTGCATTTTTGTAGGTTAAAGCGCATCTGGCATTTCTTTGCCTGCTCGAAGACTTTCTTCAAGTGGAGGGCACGGTTGTCCTCTTCCGTTGACTTGAAGATCATGTCATCCATGTAGACTTCGAGCATGTCACCTATCTCATTGCGGAAAACTTTGTTCATCATGCACTGATATGTAGCGCCCATATTTTTTAGGTCGAAGGGCATTACGTTATAGTAATTGTTACCTGATTCGGTCATAAAAGTGATATATTTTTTGTCCGCTTTCTCCATGGGAATCTGATTGTATCCATAATATGCGTCCATAAAAGATAGTAATTTGAAACCGGCCGAGTTGCCGACCAGTTTGTCGATATTGGGGAGGGGGTAAGCATCTTTCAGGCAAGCCCATTGAGATCGGTATAATCAATGCATATATGCCACTTTCCATTATATTTTTTCACGAGGACTACATTTGAGAGCCATGTTGTGTACTGGGTTTTAGAAATAAAATGTGCCTCTAGGAGGTCTTGGACAGCCTGCTCGACAACCTCTGTATTTTCGGGAGACTGCTTCTGCCTATGCTGAGCAACTTCCATAAGGGAAAGATCTATGGTCAGATGGTGTCATGCAATCTCTAGGTCCAATCCGGGCATTTCAGTTGTGCTCTAAGCGAATCGATCAATATTCTCCCTCAAGCAAGCTTTAAGTTACATCTTCTCCAGGTCCGGGAGGTCGACTCCGATATTAACTCCTCTGGAAGGATCGTTCCCGAGGGGGATAGTTTCGAAGTCCCCATATGGAATAGGCCGCATGGGATCTGAAGGCTCCTTGTTGTCTGCAGTAGGGGATGAGTTCTCCCCTTTGACCATGGACTCCTTCCCCTTTATCATTTGCTCTACACAATCTTCCTTGGAGAAGCGGTTGTCGAGGTCGATGGTGTCGACTCTTGGCAGTGGCTTGGGCTCCTCGGAGCTGGAGGGTAAGGTGGATCCAGTGGTTGTTTAGGGGCTGAGCATTGATGGAATTCGGGCCTTTGGTGGAAGATTCAAAACACCTCCTTACTGCCTGGACATCCCCGTGGAAGGTGGTGACCAAGCCTTCCGCAGTGTAGTATTTCATCTGAGGTGCACGGTGAAGGGAACTACAATCAGTTCGGCTAGGGTGGGCCTCCTAAAGATACATTAATAGAGAGACAGGAAGTCCACTACTAGAAACTAAGTCTTGATGGCTCTGGCGATCACCCCTCTCCCGAAGGTGACAGTTAGTTCGACATACCCCCAGGGTTTGGTGTTGGCTCCATTGAAGCCTTGGAGGTCCAAGCCCACGTACGAGGTCAGGTGGGTTTTGTTCAACTAGATGGTGGTGAACAACTGGGTTTACATGATGTCCACTGAGCTTCCTTGATCGACCAGGATACGCCAAACAATGAAGTTTGTCATGCAAGCCTGCACAAGTAGTGGGATGGTCGAGTTGGGAGCTCCACCTAGCAGTTCCTCTCGGTAGAATGCAAGGGGATGAGAGTATCCCTTGAACTTGTCAAGGGAAGATTCCATGTCGGAGTTGGATTTGATAAGCTGATCGAACCTTCTCTTTATGGACCCCACGATGTGCTTATTGAATCATTCGCTACAGATGACCATCACAGCGGGAAAAGACTCTCAGGGACTATGTGAGGAGAAGTATAGGGGGACATCCTCCATGCCCAGGAAGTAGAAATCTCATGGTCGCCTAATTCTCATGGTGAACGATATGATGTTGTTGTCGGGGACTCCTTCCCCTCTTCGACGCTCTTGGTTTCTGGAGGCTCCTTGTGGGAACCCTCTTTCTTCTTTTTATACTGCTTGAGGTGTCCGTCTTTGATCAGTATCTTGATCACATCCTTGAGATGGATGCAATCATCGAAGTTGTGACCATGGCTTTTGTGGAACCTACAATACTTGCTCTTGTCAGTTCTGGGCTTGGCAGACATCTAGCATGGAAAGCGCCTCCCAGCCTATATGAATTATGAGTTGGCACATTCGATTAGAATACGCTCCATCGAGGTGGTTAGAGGGGTGTAGTCGTGAAACCAAACAGTAGGCCCCTTGTAATCTTTGGAGTCTCGGGATCTGTCTTCTCGCTTCTTCTCTCCCCTCCCCCCAGAAGGGATGACGAGGGCTCGTCACTTTTCGAGAACTTGGAACTCTCTCGGTGCCTCGATCCCTAGAATTGTTGGCATCTTCTTTCTCCTCATACTGAATATGCTCTTGAGCTTTGAGGAGGAGGGAGTCGAGCGTGGCTGGAGTTTCGATGCCCACAACCTTTGCAAAGTCTCTGCGAGAAAAGAGCCCCTGTTCAAGAAGGTACTTCTTCATGGCATCGTTCGTTGAGACCTACACGGATTCTTTATTGAAGCGCTCAATATATGTTTGTAGAGACTCATCTCTTCCCTAGATAATCGCTTCTAGTGACGCCTCTGATTTTGGATGTCGGTGGGAGGCGGTGAAATGCCTCAAAAATATCTTTCCCAGCTATTTCCAAGAAGAGATAGATTCAGTGGGCAGACTTTTGTACCAAGCCATGGCACCTTTTCTTAGAGTGGTCAGGAGAAACCTGCATTTCATTGCTCCCTTCATGCCTCGGTAATTAATTTGGGTGTTGATGTCTTCTATATTGTCATCTGGGTCGGCCGTACTCTCGTAGGATCCCAACATGGGCGACTTCTTGAGCCCGGTCGGAAGTTGTGCCTCCCTAATTTCTTTCGATAATGGACCACGGGGCTCGTTGTCATCAGTCTCTTCTCGAGATAATGGAGGGGAGTGATGGTTTCTTCCTCATCGAGCATCATTATCTCATCGAGGGGAGGGGCTCCTCCCTTGTCGCCTCGATTTGGGTGATAGCGACCTGCTGCAGTCTTCTTTGCACGTGCTCTTCGTCTTCTTGGAAAGCGGAGAGTCTTTATCCTTCTTGGGAGATGCTGGATCACGTTTCTTGCGGAAAACATCGAGCCTTTCCTTTCTTGGAGGATGCCCACCTCAGGGAGGCAATATACTAGAGGATTTATGTCGTTGGTGTCTCCGAGGGGGAGACCTTGTCTGTTTCTGCTCCAAAGCCCCCATCCTCTTGCTCTGTTGGAGGATGAGGGAGTTGTTTTGGTTAAGGGCATCGATCAGTGCTGCTATGGTTGGGTCGGAGTTCTGCATAAGAGGGACCGATTGTAGAATATCGGGCTATTCTTTGACAGGGTTCTTGGGAAACTATTCGTCCAAGAATAGATTGTTGTCACGATCAGCATCGATGGAATCTAGGGATGCAGTATGCCTGTCACAGGCGCCGAAGTAATCCTCGAGGTGAGGATGTTCTTGGATTTCATCAGTCTTGTGTGCCTAGGAGAGCACGGTATTTCCAGATTGTTGGTGATCATCATGGTCGGCCGGATTGATGAACGAAGAGGATCTTTGGTCTTCAGATTCCAGGGAACAGAAAAAGGGGAAGATAGTTTCCCACAGTCGGTGCCACTGGTCTTACCGGTTGATCAGAACCTGTAAGCTGGCTAGAGGATGATCTTTGACGGGCTGGAAAGTGTAATAGAAAAGGGGTTGTACCTGCAAGGGTCTGGTCACCTCCTGGTTGTCTGGTCGACTTGATGTCGGGAAGATAGAGAAGTTTCTGTCAGACGTTGCTGGTCTCGCTGGTCTGGGAGAGTCATCGACCGATGGTGCCCAACAAAGGGCGGGGGATTTCGAGCCATGGTCCAATGGGTCGGGTTGAAGGTGGAGCATAGATAGGGGAAGAGTGTATTTTTTTCAAAAGGGGTTACTAATTTTTGAATCTATTGGCCCATTAAGCTTTTAAGGAGTCCATAATATGAGTAATAAGCTTTTTGTGACGTTGACTGAAGTCAATGTTTAATTAATTTATTTTTTGTTATTTTTGTGTTGGACAATATTTATATTTTTATTATCATTGCATTACTTGATTAAAGATATTTGCGGACATATTTTTCGATTATTATCATTATTCATTATTATTATTATTTTTAGAGAGTTGACTAAAGTCAACATTAGGGTTTTTAAACCCTTTGACCAGTTGCACTTTGGATATCTTTTTCCCTAAGATAACACCTAAAATCCCAGTACTCAAATTATTTGTGAATCAATTCCAAGCAAATCAAATAATACCGCAGGAAATCAAATCTTTTATTGTTTGAATACGAATTTATACACAAGGATGTCCAGATACATCACAAATTCGAACCCTAATCTTTTTTACAAACAAATCTGGATCTATTTCTGATTACAAATCTCAATCAAATCCCTAACTAAATCAACTACAAGAAATTCAAGAATTGTAACAACAAATCATACAAGTATTTCCTAATCTAATATAACTCTAAAAATTATAAAAGCCTAAGTTCTAAGACAGAAAAAGGGAGGGAAATTTTGAAAGAAATCCTTGGAGAACTCTTGTGCGCTGCTGCAAATTCCTTACACATCACTAAAGCTCGTCACCCATAAAAGAGGACTAGGGTTCATCATTAGAACCCTAAATCCTTAGAGATTGACCCCATCGTTGTACCTATGAGAAGAAGGAGAAAGGATTAGAGGAAAAGAAATTAAATCAGAAGAGGAATTAATACAAAAAGAATCACTACACTGACGCTAACTCTAATTCACTTAGCTTAGGGTTTTAATATTTTTGTTATTATTGTTGTTGTTTGATGTGTTATTTGGGGTTAATTTGGGGTTTTCTAGAAATTTGGGGTTAGGTTTAGGGTTCTTAATATTCAGGGTTATGGTTCATCTGGATATCATTTATGGGTTAAAGATTGCTATGGTTCATGTAAGAACCCTAGGGTTATGGTATAACTTCATAGGGTTCGTGGGGTTTCTGCGTAAGGGATGATGTCTCTGGAAGACATTCATCTCCCATGGTGGCCTTCACGGTCACCCACGATGGGCTTCTGGGTTAGGATGAAGGTTGGGATGAATGTATGAAATTCTGGGTTGGTTTTGGATAAAGGTGGTGGTACCCAGAAGCAGCTGCCAGTGAAAGCGGTTTCTGGCCGGTGGCACTCTCGGGGGGGGGGGGGGGGGGGGGCGATTTTCGGCATGGTTGATTTCTAGAGAGAGTTCAGAGCCTCTATCTAGAAATATAACAATGGGTATGTTATTTTGGGGTAGAGAGAGAGAGGCGGAAAAATGAGAAAAATGAAGAGAAAACGAATATATAGACCCCTATGTTCCTTTGTACACTCACGTTTAGCACACTCCCTGGTCAACCTTGTCTCTCAACCATACAATTGCATTACCTTTGATCAAAGACTCAAAATTCACTCCTGCATGGCCACGTGATCTAGATTAAATGATCCATAAACGCTTAGCACACATTAACACCGTGCACTCTCCCACATGTTGGCCAAATGAACTTTAAACGTGGTCGGGCCTGACCCAATTCTATCCACACCCCCAAATTTCTTCCCTCAATTCAAAACCATACCCCCTGTACTATTTGGGCTTCAAATTACCTATGGGCTTAAGCCCTTGCTTTCAACACCCCCTGTTTTTTCCTACTTGAATTAAAAATACCCCCGTGTTTTAATTAAATCTTTTATTTATTTACTTAATTAATTAATTTTTTTATTTATTTGTTTTATTTATTTAATTTTTATATATTGTCTCATAGTATTTTTTTGGTCATTTTGTATTAAATTTATACTTTTTCATTTGTCATAAAAATTATTTTGATAAATAAATATATATTTATTATTAAAAATAGTTAATATATTTTTAATAATAAGAGAATAATGATTTATTAATCACTTTTAAAAATACTAACCATTTTGTCAATGCATCAAATATTTTTCATCATTCAAATTTATCATTTTTGCAAATTGCATTGTGCATTCTAAGACAACTAACCAATGAAACTTAAGAATTTTTCTACTAACATAATTCAAATTCAACTTTATTTCAAAAAAAAGATTGTGGATATATTTTCTATTAACTGTGAAATGCGTCTACGACTATGCTATTTTCAAACCCAAATAAGGTTTAAGGATAATTCTAAAACATTTCCACATTCCATAAAAAAACTAGTCAAACACATACGAACTACGAATTTGTACTCTAATTCTTTGCAAGGAGATACACAGGCACGCGGTTAAAACCAATGCGAGTTCACAAATAAAAAACTAAAATTCTTTTCTTAAACATATATAAACATTAACTCTCAGATTCCCATCTTGCCCTTAAACCTAAAAGTGGAGCCCCTTGAGAACAAGGGAGATGAAGGGTGACTAACACCTTCCCTTTATCTAACTAAGTCGCGAACTTAGAATCTCTAAATAATTAGGGTTATCCGTTATTTCACCATCCTTAGGATACAAATTAATGTTGGTGACTCGTTATTTTTGCCGGTTACGACAACTAGGGACACAACCTTAGCGTTTAGAGTCTACCCCTCCTTTTAGGTCTAGGTTTTCTTAGGTTTATTTCTTTTTTTGTATGTTTTTGTTTCTATATTTATTTATTTTATTTGTTAATTCATATTATCATTTTTATCATATTATTTTATTATTGGCGGGATATAGATTCATATATATATATATATATATATATATATATATATATATATATATATATATATATATATATATATATATATATATATATATATATATATATATATATATATATATATATATATATATATATATATATATATATATATATATATATATTAAACCCTAGAAGAAGGATCGTCTATTGGCCAATGGGGTTTAACATCTCTATGAGTTTTTGTTACGACTTCTCCTAGAGTCGGTTGAGTTCCAAGGAATATCTTCTAGAGGCCTAAACTCTCTAGGAGGTAGGACTTCGAGATTTGGCCAATGACTCTTTGTATAACCCTAAAACAAAATTTCATGGTGAGACCTTGTACGACCTAAGAAACGAAAGTCTCGGTCTACAAAGAGGCTCCGCTTAAGGGAGACTGTGATACGGTGGGAGAACTGACTTGAGGTTTTGCGTTTCGTCGCAAATGTTTCGGTTTAGCAAGAGTCGCCACCTACTTTTATTTTATCCAAAAGGAAAGGTAAAAAAGCACAGGAAAGACCTTTGAGATGTTTTCTTGAGTTCGGGGGGTAGATTATGAAAAGGGAAGGTGCTAGCACCCTTTTCATCCATGGTTTTCCATGGGCTCTTAGTTACTTGTTTAGATCACTTGCTTTGCTTTTCCAACTGTTTGAAATGGTGCTTTGTATGGTTTTGAAAGTATTTTGAAAAGAGGCCATCGTTTTGGCAACCTTTGTATTGATTCTCGTTCGTAAGAATGTATACAAAGATGTTTGTCTTTTGAAAAATGTTTCAATGTTTTGAAAGTTGTTTTAGAAATGTTTGGAAATGTGTGTGTGTTTGTTTGAAAATAGCAAGGATTGTTTGCAAATTTATCAAGTAACTATAAGAATTCTACCTACTCAAAAGTCTTTCTTGTACATTTTTATTCCTTTGACATTGTTGTTTTACCATTGCTTTGGTAAACAACCTTATCTTCGGATGTTAAACGGGACAGGCGTGGGTCATTATATGACCATGATAGCAATGGTTCCAAGTATCTTAGAAAGTTTGAGGGACCAAGATCATTTTGTTTTAGGCAACCTTTTGATAGCGTCATCGAGGGACTATGATCTTTTGTTTTGTTTGATTTTACCAAGATACCTAGCATGCATACCATGGCCATGTTTAGGCAACAAAGTGGGTGAAACCCTAAGGAGTGCTTGTGTGCAATGTGTTGTCATTTTTCATGCATTTTGTTTGTCTTGAATTAGGTCATTCTATTTGTTTGATTTTTGTCTTATCATACAAACCCTAATTTACTAAACATGTATATAATGCGATAAATTGCGTAAAGTAAATCTAAGCTATTACAACAATATAATGGGAAGGGAAATACAAGTTTATAATGGGGGATATTTCTCAAAATAAAACCCTAATTCACTATTACAACCCAATTGAATTTATTGTACAATAAATAAATAAACAATTATTTAAATATGCAATAAAAATGTAAATATGCAAAAAATGTTTTGTAATTGTTTTATGTATGAGAAAATAAAATTATCTAAGTCCTAAAAATAAGTAAAAAATAATATTATTATTTTTGAAAGGGGAAACCCTAATTTTGTTTTAAAAGAAAATATGTTTTCTATTATTATTTTATTCATTTTTTGTTTAAGAAAAATAATAATAATAGTATGTATCAATACTAAAAATTAAATATGTATGAAAAATATATGTTTAATTGTATAAAAATAATGAAATAAAATATTAAGTATTTTATTATTATTTACAAGTTTATTTAAGAAAATAAATTCTATAAACCTAATAAACTATTTTTATGCCAACAAAATAATAAAATAAAATGCAAAAAATTAAGAAAATATTTTTGGGATTTTTAATGTTCAGATGAAAAAAAAGTCAATAAACACAAAAATAAAAATAAAATATGAAAAATAACAAAATATGCAAAGGGGGGTGCAAATAGGAAACATGGGGGTATGGGAAGTAAAGAAGCAGGCCCAAGCGCGCCAGGCCCAGAACAACCTTCGTCCTTGTTCTCCAGCAAACATTTTGCGCGCATTTTGCCTTCAACCTGTATCTTGCTATTCTTTGCATAAAATCAAAAACTTGTAACATGTAAAATGTAGCTCATGAACTCTCGATTCCAATGATATAAAGTTTGGGACCTAACACTCAAAGATCAAGGAGAATTTTGTCACCCCTAATTTCAGACCTAAAATTTTCATGAACTTCAAGCTTCAAATTCTCACTACTCAATTAATATAAATAAAAACTATGCATATGTACAGCTTAAGCAAGTTAAGGACTACATTTTTGCTTCACAAATCGTGACCTAAGGATGCCTAAATAAGGAGATAGAACTTTGAAAAATACCTTGTTCAGCTGAGTTTGGATATGGCAATGTGGGGACTTTGAGTGAGGCATGAAGATCGTGTGAGCTTCCTTGAAGTTCCCTCAAGTTATCCCAATGCTCAGCTTGCCTTGAAGATGCTTGAATCTTCCTGTAGAAGTCAACCTGCAACCTTCAAAAATGAAAATGGTGAAGCTTGAAACAGGGCACACAGTTGCAAGACAAAGGCCTGGATAGTTTAGGTAGGATGTATGTAAAGTGTTTGAAGTGTTTCAAAGCAAAACGCACGAGCCAATATTGATTTGGCAAGGGTTTTGCAAAAGATGCCCTGTTTGGGCAGGAACTTGGGTTTTTTATGGTTTAGAGTGTTTTGAATGTTGTGATTTTGTGTATTCTGCTTGCAACAATTTTTTGAAGTTGTTTCAAATGAAGCCAAGCCTTACCTTTATCAAATGGACCAGTTGTCTTGACTTTTGCAAGTTTGCTTGCTTTTGAAGAAAGTTGACATGACAATGCCCAAGGACTGTACAGGATTGCTTGCTAGTTGCATAGAGTTGGTACAAGTTTCCTGATATTTTTGGATATTGTTTTCAATAAAAGATCAGGTCCATGGCTCAAGAAATGCAATGTTGCAAAAAGCATGCTTTATCAAAGTAGTATTATGAACTTTATGCCATTTTTGGATTAATTCATTCTGCAATGCTTCAAAAGTCAAAACAAGACTATTATCCATTGAGTTTGCATTTAATTATGGAGTGTAGAAGGGATTTGGGACCTTTAATGTAAGGTACAAGCATGCTAGGACAAATTTGCAACTTGAACCATTGTGAAAATGCCTTGAACAAAAGTGATAAATTGCCATTTTCTCTTCTTCGATTCTCCCTAACCAAAAATGCTCTTGGAGAGTTCTTGGACATTTTGGAAAGCTTGTAACATGCTCTATAAACCATCTTTGAAATGAAACTTGATATACCTCTTGGAACTAGGTGAAAAGTTTCCATGAAGTTAGGTAAAAAATCTGCCTAAACTAGGGCAAAATTTCACTAAGTTAAAAAGTTTATGGACCCCTATTCAAAAAATCATAACTTGAGATCCAAGCATCTTTTGGGAAAACTTCGTGAATTAAAGTTGTAGACTTCAAGGAGGACTACAACTTTCATGTTGGAAGTTTTCTTTGAATTGAATTGCATCATGGTGAAAAAGTTGTGGAAAGTTGGGAAAAATATGAAATTTCCATAACTTAAAAATTCTAAGTTATGAAAAATTTCAAATTAAAACCCTACTTTGCAATTTTAGGTTTCTTGGTCAAAAAGTTTCACATTTTGTCATATCTTGGCGAATTATGATCCTTGGCACTTGATTTTGACCAAAAAGTCAAAGTTTGACTTTTCAATGTAGAGTTGATTTTTGATCAGTTGACTGGAAAATTCATCTGTCAATCCTATGTACTTGAGATCTTTTGAACCTTGTGATTAGGTCAAGATGATTCCATTGGATCCTTGAAACCATGTTTGAACCCAATTGGTCATTGGCTAGGTTAAAAATCAGAAATTGCCCTTTCTCAATCAAAACCCTAATTTTGACCATTTTGCCCTTTTGATGATTTGATCAAATTTCTTGAGGGTTGTGGTACAAACTTGATCAAATGGTTCACATGAGTCTATAATGTTGATGTGGATAAAAAATTATAAGGTTTGAATGTAAATTGGCCATGGTTGACTTTTTCCCCAGTACAACTGATTTTTAGGTCAACTGTCCAATTGACTGGGCAAAAATGTGATTCCAGGCTTGAAACTTTGTATGAGCAATCTTAGGGGTCCAAGATGGTGTATGAAAGTCACATGAAGCCTTAGTGGTCCAAAAATACTTGTGCAAACTCAAACCCTAATTTCAGGTCATCAGTGTAAGGAGATGTCTTGCTGAGCAAACCCTAATCTGGTCTTGAGTCCAAGAAGTCTTGTGAAGGGAAATCTTGATAAAATGAGAGAGAAAATTTTGGGGTACAACAGCTGCCCCTGTTCAATCTTCTTGAACCTGAAGAGTTAGTTTGGCGAGCTTTTCCGTTCGTGACTCGAAGTTAAAAGATGATTGGACACTAGAGTGTCCGTAAATTTGCACTCGTCAAAGTATAGTTGAGGGAATGGGCTTAAAGATGCCATTTGGAGAGGTGTCAAAATCTTGTTGGAGATGGGCTTGTAGATGCCATCCAAGAATTTTTGCCGTAAATCAAGAGGATGAGTATCAGAATGGTGTCCGTATCTAGAATGTATCTGAACTGTATCTGGAGAATGAATTTGTATGAGCAAGGGAATAGTAGCCGTGTTTGGAGCGTATCCGAGTTGTAACTATACTTGAATCTGAATGAATAACAGAATGACTTCCATGTCTGGAGTGTATCTGTATTGTATCTGAGTCTGAAATTTGAATAAGCGACAGAATGGCATCCGTGTCTGGAGCGTCTCTGGGTTGGGGAAAAAGTCAGAATAAGTGACAGAATGGCAACCGTGTCTGGGGTGTATCTGGACTGAAATATGAATAAGAGATCTGAATAAATGACAGAATGGCTTTCGTGTCTGGAGCGTATTCGTACTGTATCTGAAATCTTTGAATATTGTTAATGATAACTGTTAATCTTATCCTGAAAAGGGTAAAATGTTAGCTGAAACACAAAGTTATGTTGTATGTAATGTATGGTACAATATATGTTCTTTATCAATGTTTATGATATATGCATGTAATGTATGCGCATGCAAGCTGATTTGTTGTATTGTTGAGGAAAATAAATCCTTGACTGCTGTTGGAGATTTAAAATCTTTGATTGATGAGGATGAGAGATCCTTGGCGACTGTTGGGGATTCAAAATCTTTGATTACTGAGGATGAGAAATCCTTGGAAACTGTTGGGGATAATAAATCCTTGATGACTTTCCTGGGGATATAGGGATCCTTCAAGTCTTGAAGTTGGAGTATTGAAAAAAAATTGTTGTGAGAGTAAGGCCATGTACTGCCTGAGTAATCCGCTTGGGGAATCCAGAGAACTTTGCTGACGTCTACTGGGGATTACACAAAGGGAATCCTTATTCTGCTAAGGAATAGAGAAAACTCTGATGACTTCTGCGGGGAAATAAGAATGAGAATCTTCATTCTGGAGACTTCACTGTGGAGCAATGGAACTCTATGGGGGAAGAAGGTTTACTGTTGGGGAGTAAGTTCAGGAGTTTGGGTTGTATGCCACTCTACTGGGAAATCACCCTGGGTTGGGGAAAAACAAAAGTTAACTGTTATCTGGTTGCTTTTCAGACTTCGAGACAACTTGCTAGGGAATATGGACAAACTGGATAGTCTCCACTAGGGATTGATAGTTGGAAATCTTGACTTGACTGGGGAAGAAGGATTCATCTCTGCTGGTGATCTGTAGTTCAAGGTTTTGGCTCCACTAGAGATTGGGAGTTTTAAGTTTTAACTATGATGGGGATCAAAGGTTTGAAATTTAGCTCCGCTGGGGATCTAGATGATGTACTGTAGGGATTTCTCTTGGAATAGCCTAAAGACATTTTCCTATCCTTTCGACCTGTCAGCAATTGTTCTTTTTCATTCCTATTTTTTTGTAAACAATAATGATGTTCAAATTCATATGTTCAATAATGAATCATTGGACGTTTTTGCAAATAAAACATAAATGTAAAAAGAAAAAGGCAAATAGTTTTCTGCACTTTAAAGAGATATCTTTGTATTTACTTTGAATGAGTATTTTGTACAGAGGAGACAGACATCCTAGTAAGAGGATAGTGTCATAAAAATTGAGAAAAATTTTATACAAAGAAAGATAGCTATTTGTAAAAAAAATTCCGTGGGGTCCCCATTCTGCTATAGCCTTCGTAACTCCGAATATCTTGTCCATTTGTTGCTTCGTCCAAAGATGATTGGATTGATCAGAAACTCCAGATTTGTCAGGGAAGAGATTATCCTTAAAGTGATCCGATGAGACATAGTCATACGCTTTAATTCCCTAACTTTTGCCTAGACCGCCCTTTCAGGTTTTCGATCCACCGGGAAACCCTTTTTTGCCCAAGTCGCCCTTTTGGGTTTTCAACTTGCCAGGTGTACAATTTTTTTTTATTTATCCCTAATTTTTTCCTGAATCGCCCTTTCGGATTTTCGATTCACTGGGATGCCCTTGTTTTGCCTAGGTGTGTCAACCTAGCGGGTCATTTATGCGTAGTCTCTTTTGACTATGTTTGCGTTCGCAGGATGCGGCAGGTCGTCACTGTCCATAGTGGTTAAGATCATTGCCCCACCAGAAAATATGTTTTTGATCACAAATGGTTCTTCATAGGTAGGAGTCCATTTGCCCCTGGGATCACTTTGCGGCAAGATGATGTGCTTGATTACAAGATCTCCGACTTGATATGTTTGGCGTCTGAATTTCTTGTTGAAAGCCTTGATCATCCGTTTTTGATACGTCTGACCATGGCAAACAGCAGTAAGTCTCTTCTCATCAATTAAATTCAACTGATCAAGTCGGGTTTGAATCCAATCGTCTTCACTCAAACCAGCATCCTTCATGATTCTCAAGGAGGGAATTTGAACCTCGATAGGCAAAACAACTTCCATGCCGTATACCAAAGAATAGGGTGTTGCCCCAGTTGATGTACGAGCCGTGGTACGGTACCCGTGGAGAGAAAATGGTAGCATCTCATGCCAGTCCTTGTAGGTGACTGTCATCTTTTGTATGATCTTCTTGATATTTTTGTTCGCAACTTCGACAACACCATTCATCTTTGGCCGATAGGGAGATGAATTGTGATGTTGAATCTTGAATTGCTCACACAGGGCGGTGATCATAGTATTGTTAAGGTTTGTATTGTTGTCAGTGATGATCCTTTCGGGGATACCGTACCGGCAAATAAGATTCTACTTGATGAAGCGGGCAATAACATTCTTAGTTACGGATGTGAAGGAAGCTCCTTCGACCCACTTGGTGAAGTAATCAATGGCCACCAAAATGAAACGGTGTCCATTGGATGCTGTAGGCTTGATCTCTCCAATCATGTCAATTCCCCACATAGCGAATGGCCAAGGAGCTGTTAAGACATTTAGAGGAACTGGGGGCACGTGTACCTTGTCTGCATAGATTTGACATTTATGACAGGTACGGGAATGTTGATAGCAGTCAGATTCCATGGTAGACCAGTAATAGCCTGCCCTTAGAATCTTATTAGCCATTGTATGCCCGCTAGAGTGAGTGCCAAAGGTACCTTCATGCAATTCAGCCATAATCCTTTAAGCTTCAAGCTTATCTACACAACAGAGCAGAATAGAATCATGATTGCGCTTGTACAGGATACCATTACTTAGGAAGAACTTAGCTGAGAATCTCCTTAAGAACTTTTTGTCATTGACTGTAGCTCCTTCATGGTATTCCTGAGCCTCGAGATACCTTTTGACTTCATGAAACCATGGCTGGTTCACTACTTCTTAGGTATTAATCTTGTGACAGTGTGCAGGTTCGTCCATCCGTTCAATGGTAATCTGGGGAGCCTCATTGTCCTAATTAAGTTTAAACATGGATGACATTGTAGCTAGAGCATCTGCTAGCTGATTTTCTTCTCGCGGGAAGTGCTCGAAGGTAATCTGCTCGAAATATGGTAACAATGTCAAGACATGTCCTTTGTAAGGGATGAGGTTCAGATGCTTAGTTTCCCAATCTCCTTTGATCTGACTGATGACCAAAGCTGAGTCCCCAAACACAATTAAAGATTTGATTCCCAAGTCTATGGCAGCCTTGAGTCCAAAGATGCAAGCTTCATACTCTGCCATGTTGTTTGTACAGTTGAAGCAAAGCCTGGCGGTGAAAGGAGTATGGTAACCTTCTGGGGAGATGAGTACCGCGCCGATACCGTTGCCAAGTGCATTGAAGGCCCCATTAAAGTACAGAGTCCATCGGGATCCTTGTTCAGGTCCGTCATATGGTCTGAAATCTTCAATATTGTCCAATGTCATGATGTCTTTGTCAGGGAAGTCAAACTTCATGGATTGGTAATATTCGACAGCTTGATGATCCAGATGGTCAGCTAGCACACTCCCCTTTATAGCTTTTTGGGTCGTGTATTGTACATCGTATTCTGTCAGGAACATCTGCCATCTGGCTATCCTTCCAGACAAAGCAGGCGTCTCAAACATGTACTTGATCGGATCCATCTTAGATATCAGCAAAGTGGTATGAGTCAACATATACTGCCTTAGTCGGCGAGCAGCCCATACCAAAGCGCAGCAAGTTTTCTCGAGCAGTAAATATCTTGTTTCACAGTTGGTAAACTTTTTGCTAAGGTAATAAATGGCATGCTCTTTTCGGCCAAACTCGTCATGCTGCCCCAGTACGCACCCTATTGAATTCTCTAGGAAGGTCAGATACATGATTAACGCTCTTCCTTCGATGGGTGGCATCAAGATAGGAGGTTCTAGCAAATACTCATTGATTTTATCGAAAGCAACTTGATAGTTATTATTCCATTTAACTACCTGGTCTTTCTTCAACAGCTTGAAGATTGGTTCCCAAGTAGATGTCAGGTGAGAAATGAACTTAGCAATGTAGTTTAGGCGTCCCAAGAAACCTCTGACCTCCTTCTCAGTGCGAGGAGAAGGCATTTCTTTTATAGATTTTACTTTGGCAGGATCAACCTCGATGCCTTTGTTGTTGACAATGAAACCCAAAAGTTTACCGGACCGGACTCCGAATGTGCACTTGTTAGGGTTCAACCTGAGCTTGTACTCCTTCAACCTGACAAACAGCTTTTGCAAGTGATCAAGGTGTTCTTCTTCAGTTTGTGATCGGGCTATCATGTCATCTACATAGACCTATATCTCATGATGTATCATATCATGAAACAAAGCTACCATGGCGCGTTGATAGGTTGCCCCGACATTCTTCAGTCCGAATGGCATCACTTTGTAGCAGAACGTACCCCACTGTGTAACAAAAGTAGTTTTCTCCATGTCCTCAGGTGCCATTTTGATCTGGTTATAGCCTGAGAATCCGTCCATGAAAGAAAATACTTTGTGCTAAGTTGTATTGTCAACCAGGATGTCAATGTGCGGAAGTGGAAAGTCATCTTTAGGGTTTGCCCTGTTTAAGTCTCTATAATCCACGCACATTCTCACTTTTTCGTCCTTTTTAGGAACGGGAACAATGTTAGCAACCCATTGTGGATAGGAAGTAACAGCCAGAAATCTAGCATTGAACTGCTTCATAACTTCTGCTTTGATCTTCTCTGACATGTCAGGTCTCATGCGGCGGACCTTTTGTTTCACTGGTGGATAGTCTTCTCTCGTGGGTAGACGGTGTACCACAATGTCTGTATCGAGTCCCGACATGTCTTCTTATAACCAGTCGAAGATCTCAACATAATCATTCAACAGCTGAATTAAACACTCCTTGACACTCGGCTCTAGGTTGGCACCCACTATGATTTCCTTCTTGTCTTCCTCTGTACCCAAGTTGATTGTGTCTAACAGCTCCTCATGAGGAAAAATTTCTCTTTCCTCTTGTTGTAGAAGTCTGGCCAATTCCCCTGGCACCTCACAATCTTCCTCACCTTCGTATTCGGCTTGGTAGACTAGATCTTCAGAGTCACTGAAGGCTATAGCAGTATCGTTACCCATGGGTTCCGGAGTGGAAAGGTACCTGCATTGGTGAGTGTGGGTGTATGTAACAGCATAGCCATCTTTAAAACAACAAAATGTAAAAGAAAGACAATGAGCACAAAAGTTTTAAATATGAAAAGCGTCCATGATTCATTAAAATGACATATGAAAATGAAATAAGAACCCTTACAAATGGACCTATGTGCCTCGGGTAAGACACAAGGTTGAAAAAGTACGAATTGTTTGTGAATCATTACAGATCCAACAGAAATGGAAACGATAAATTACTGCGGTATGAAAGTAATCGGAACAAAGTCTTTTGCTTCCCAGTTGCATAATCCTTCGCCAACAGTAGGAAAAATCCAGTCTTCCAAGCTCCCCTCTTCTTCACTGTCCTCTAGTGCATTAACCCCTTGGTGGCTGATCTTCACAGGTGGCCCTCCGGCACGGGAGCGGCGCACGGCCTTCTGAGCAGTCGAGGTGAATCCCAGGACATACTTGTCTGATTTGAAAGGAAAGTCTGGAAGCTGCCCCCAGATAGTGGATCCGCATTCTTCCACTACTGCCCTTGCATCTTTTAGAGAAGACATCCGAGGTACAGTTCTTGTGATCACAGGAGTTGAGGACACCACCTTGGTCGCTGCTATTTCCTGAGAAACTTCTTCAAAATGTTGGAAAGGGGTCTCAATGAATTCGCCATCCAATTCTATATAACGGAAAGAATTTAGATGACTGATCATGTACTCCTCTTCGCCATGAACAGTTATAATCTTCCCTTGGACGGGGTACTTGAGCATCTGGTGCAAGGTGGAAGTGACAGCTCGGGCATTGTGAATCCAGGGGCGTCCCAACAGGCAAGAGTATGAAGGACGAATGTCCATCACGTAGAATGTTGAATTGAACGTCTGGGTACCCACCTTGATTGGGATGTCCACCTCCTCATGGACCATCCTTTTAGAGCCGTCAAATGCTCTTACAATGATATTGCTGGGTTTCAGGGTTAGGCCTTCACAATCCAACCTATCCAAGGCTTTCTTTGGCAAGACATTTAAAGATGACCCAGTATCAACCAAAACATGAGCTAGGGTGGTCCCCCTACACTCCACCGAGACATGTAGTGCATCGTTATGTTTCCTCCCTTTGGAGGTCAAGTCGGCATCGGAGAAACCCAGGCCATTGTCAGTTGTCAGACTGGCTACACACTCCATGGAATTGATCAGCCGAAGTCTCTTACGGCACGTGCGCTGTCTTCAAAACCTTGACCAAAGCTTTAGCATGTGCCTCAGAGCACAGCAACAGGGCTAACATAGAGATTTTGGAGGGGGTCTTCCCCAGTTGTTCTACCACATCATAATCACTTTTCTTAATGATCCTCAGAACTTCTTCCATCTCTTTCTGGGATGTTTCAGGAATGATTAGTGACTGAGCCTTCGTCAAGACAGGCTCCTCTTGAACATTCTTTCCTTTTTTCTCAGCAGCGGAAACAGGGATGGGAATTGCATTGTCATTGTTGGCGGGTACACTTGCATGTGTAATTACTGGTACAACTATAATCTTCGAAACGGGTCCAGAGACTTCCTTTGGTGGCGCAATCTCTGGAGAGAAAATTCTTCCACTACGAGTAATTTTGCTTGTCCCAGCAATGTTACTGATATCGGAATTGTCTTCTTCAGAGCCCTCTTCATCGGCAGTCTGTTCAATCTGTTTGACACCATGGTAGTAGATTTCTCCACCATAGTTCCATGGTACCATCTTATCTGATTTGTATGGGGAAGGCCCGGGCATTTTTATCTTCAACGGAATAGTCATAGGAGCCGATGTAATCCTAACGGGTTTTTTAGGAACCCTGGAAGGATTGGTGTATATGGTTATTATTGAAACTTCCGGAATTGTAATGGGTGAGACATGAGCTTTCTCAAACAAAATTTCCCGATTATCAATTAATTGTTGGATTCCTTTCTTCAACATAGGACAGTCAAATGGGGAGGATAGGCAAGCATGGCAATCTTGGTCACAACCTGGGAACACACCCAGGCTTTCAATAAATTCAACTTGATGGTTAGGAGAGGAGTTAATAATTAATCCACAGTAGAAACAAACAGATCTTCTTCCACAGCACTGGCATTGTATCCATGCCTAGGCATTGGAGCGGAGATAACATTCGGCTTTTCAGGAGCTTCAAATTTAACTTCCTTTGCGTCAATCAGATCCTGGATCTTGTTCTTCAGGGCCCAACAGTTATTGGTGTCGTGCCCTGGACTTTCTGAATGGTAAGCACACCTGGCATTCAGGTGGTAGTGTGGAGATGAAGTATTAGGATTTTTAGGGGCCTCTTTTAGCATGGCCAGATTCAACTTCAAGAGGTGTGGTAGGACTTGAGCAGGAGTCATGTTTATCTTGGTGAAATGCCTTACAGGCCTTTCCACCCTTTGCTGGTTATTCCTCGGCTGATTGTTCCTTTGTTGGTCTGATGCAGACTTTTGAATCATAACGGCCCCCACAGTTGGTCATCGTTTGGTTCTTCCCTGATTTCTCTGAGCATAGACAGCAGACACCTCCTTTTTACCAGTGAAGGGCTTTTTGGCAGCAGCAGAGGTAGACGCATTTTTCTGAATTTCCCCGCTTCTAATACCGGCTTCAACCCTCTCGCCAGTTAGAATCAATTCAGTGAAACCTGCAGAGGAGCTTCCAATCAGGTGATTAAAGAAAGGACATGACAGAGTCCCCAAGAACATGTCTACTAGCTCCCTTTCATATAATGGTGGTTGCACCCTTCCGACTAAATCCCTCCACTTTTGGGCGTAGTCTTTGAAGCCCTCATTGGACACCATGGCCATACTCTGGAGTTGAGTATGGGTTGGTGCCAAGTCGGTGTTGTATTGATACTGTTTATAGAAGGTGGCCGCCAAATCTTCCCAATTATGCACATCAGACCTTTCCAACTGGTAGAACCAATCAAGCTGCGTCCTCGATAAACTGTCTTGGAAAAAGTGGACCCACAGGTCTTTGTTAGAAGAATGTGGTTGAATCCTGACATAAGATCGTAGGTGCATCTTGGGACAAGACAACCCATCATACTTGTAAAATAGAGGTACTTTAAACTTAGGAGGGATTACAATTCCAGATACCAACCCTAACTCTTCAAAGTCTAGCCCAGGAACTCTCTGTATCTCCATAGCAGCTACACGCTCTTCCAAGTTTTGTATTTGTCATCGGCCGGAGGATACTGTTGTTCTGAGTAGTCCTCATCTTCCTCTTCTTCAGCTTCAGATTCAGATGGAACCGCAGTCTCTTTACCTTTTCTCTCTCCTTCCTCAGAGGTAGATGGAAAATCCAAGGTCCGTCTGGCTTGTCCTTCAAACCTTCTGCCCAGGATAGCCACACCGGCTCGCTTCTTTTTCTTTTTCTCTTTCTCTTTCTCTAGCAGAGTTTTGAGATCCTCATGCCCCTTGGCCAAGGTCAGGAGTAGTTGTTGAAATTGTGAATTCTGAGCTTGCAGATCTTTGACCGTTTGTTCAATATCCATCTTGCTAAAATAAACAGCAGAGAGATGAGGAAACTTCTTGTAAAGACCTGTTTATGCATATGATGAATGATATGTATTCATGTAATGCATTCAAGGATTCAGAAAAATTCAAATTTGTGTTAAACAAAAAGGAACAAACGTTATATTAATAAAATAGAATTTGTTTACATCAATGCCCCTAGGGCAAAATAGTACAAAACTCTAAGATAAAAAGACGTTGTGCATCCTCTTCGGTGCAATGTAGGTGTTGAGAGTCTTCTCTTTGTGAAGTAACCGAGTAAGTTCTAAAACCTTCTTCTCGCTTGCGTAGAATTGGGCTTCAAAAGTATCGCGTTCTCCCTTGAGCTGTATCCAACTCCTTTGCAAATCTTCGAGTGATGTTGGCATGTCAGGATGTAGGAGGGTGTATGGAACCTCTCCTTACCTAACATGCTCTATAATCACTGGGAGAATAGAAGGGTAAGGCATCATAAGACTTTGGGCGCGGGTTCGTACCCACTTAAGGTAAGGCTCAAGAGGGATGGAATTCTTGTGTCCCAGAGTCTTACTGTCTACCTTGTTCGGCATCCTCCAAGCTCGGATGGACCTTTGTCGAAGTCCTTGATCGTCGTTGTCGAAGTCAAAAACCATGTCTGGAATCAGCATGTCATGTGGGTCATCCCTTTGGGCATAACCAAACTATCTCAGAGCCAAGCAGGGGTTGTAGGTGATACCTCCCCTAATTCCAAGTAGAGGGACATTAGAGAATTCCCCATAACGGTCAATGATGATAACATTCTCTTTTGATCGAGAACACCAATGGATATCTGAATGTGTAAGATCCATCAACCGTTGTGACCACCTCCAACCTTGCTCATTCTTCAAGACTGATTAGGGAAGATGAGAAATAAACCATCTTGCCAATAGAGGAGTGCAACACATGAGAACACCTCTTTTCCTCATTGTTCGAGTGTGAAAAGAGTGCAAGATATCCCCAAGCAATGTAGGCATCGGGTTGCGAGCCATGAAGACTTTTACAGCACTCACATCTATGAGTTGATCAGGGTTAGGGAACAAGACCATCCCATAGATGAGAAGAGCTATAATCTCCTCAAAAGCTTTTAAGTCCAATGAATTCCAGCAGCTTTAGGCCTTCTCAAACAAGAACTTTGCCAAGAAGCCTTTGACACCACTTCTAGTTTCCCAATGGGTTGTGACATCAGATGAGTGCAAGTTCAAGGCTTGAGCAATCTCGTATGACTTTGGATCTCTTTTCGTACAGTTGAAAGGTAGTTGATTGAGGATGGGAATCCTCAAGAGTTGAGAGAATTCTTCCAAAGTGGGCACAAGCTGGTAGTCAGGAAATGTGAAGCAGTGGTGCAAAGGGTCAAAGACATGGAAACGAACTTTCATCATGTCTTCCTCTGTGTTAGAAGTGACTAAGTTGAGAATACGACCATGTCTCTCGGTGAATGGAGAGTTCTCAGGAATCCTTGAAGCTAGCTCCTTAAGCTGTGGAGGAATTCTTACAAGGTTGACTTGGATGGTTTTCCTACGAAGTGAATCCATAACCTACAAAACAGGAACAAAGATGAATCTCCCAAAATCCTTGAAATGGTTAGTGGATGCATATGATGCTTCATGATGTCCATGATGTTATGCACAAGTATATATGTACAAACAAATCACACAAGTTCCTAGTTTAGGCTTGCATGGGGTTTCATAGGTAAGTACCCTCTTGAAGTTTATTTGGCTCAACCTGTCCTAGAAATAGTAACCGGGTTCTAAGGAGCTCAATATCACTGGATTGTTCCCTTGTTCATTGTTTCAATTCAGCCTCTTTACTGGCGACCGAAATATTCCAAGGAACCAACCCTCAATGAGTGTAGTATCGAGTATCTATCAACTTCGGACTGCACCAAATCCGGTCATCTCACTACATCCTAAAAGGCCAAGTTGGTCAAGTAAAGGTTCTAAAAGTTCGTTAGTGCTTCATGGCATCACTCAGCGGCCCCGTATTCTCTTTGATTGACTCAAAGGCTACCGGTACCCACAAATATGTCACACTAACATAGCTATTGCTTAGACCGTGTCAGTATACCCCACACAGTTTCCACAACGTATTGCTATTTACCTATGAATGTTTCCCCAAATCCAGGTAGAAGATTCAAACCCAAATAATAGAACCAAAGTGTAAAGCAAACAAGTCAAGCAAGATAAGCATGTAAAGGTGATCTAAACCCTAAGGTAACCCCACTTTTATAATAATCCCCAGCAGAGTCACCAGTTCTGTGATACGGTGGGAGAACTGACATGAGGTTTTGCGTTTCTTAGCAAATGTTTCGGTTTAGCAAGAGTCACCACCGACTTTTATTTTATCCAAAAGGAAAGGTAAAAAAGCACAGGAAATACCTTTGAGATGTTTTCTTGAGTTCAGGGGGTAGATTATGAAAAGGGAACGCGATAGCACCCTTTTCATCCATGGTTTTCCATGGGCTCTTAGTTACTTGTTTAGATCACTTGCTTTGCTTTTCCAATTGTTTGAAATGGTGCTTTGTGTGGTTTTGAAAGTATTATGAAAAGAGGCCATCATTTTGGCAATCTTTGTAATGATTCTCGTTCGTAAGAATGTATACGAAGATGTTTTTCTTTTGAAAAATGTTTCAATGTTTTGAAAGTTGTTTTAGAAATGTTTTGAAATGTGTGTGTGTTTGTATGAAAATAGCAAGGATTGTTTGCAAATTGATCAAGTAACTAGAAGAATTCTACCTACTCAAAAGTCTTTCTTGTACATTTTTATTCCTTTGACATTGTTGTTTTACCATTTGTTATACCCCAAAATTTGCCCTCCCATATTCTTCAAGAAATTGCCAAGCCAAGTCACAAAATTCCCCAAGGTTGTGCAGGTCAACTGTCTCCTATACAGTCAAAACTAGGGTTTGGGTTCTGATCAAGAAAATGAAGTTTTCAAAGGCTCAATCAAGTCTCATATGCTTACAAACATGGTCAAGCATCCTCATATCAAGTTTCAAGGCATTCAGCTCAAGATTGCACAGTCAAAACCCTAAATTGCACTACAGTCAACTGTAGGGGCAAAATGGTCATTTGACAGTCAAAAGTTCAAATTTTTGGTCAACATATCATTTTTAAGCCACAAACATCATTTGATCAATGCTTGATCATGATTCTCAAAGTTTGGCTCAGAAATCATCAAAGATGCAAAAGTTGCTATATTTGGACAGCTGAAAAAGTCAACTGAAATTGACCAGGGCATAACTTTCACATGGATTATCAGAAAAATTCCATCCAAAGCTCATTTTGAAGAGAAAGACATTTCCTACAACTCATCTTCATACTTCAAGTCCAAGAAATGCTCTCACAAAAAGTTATCAATTTCAACATTATAGGTCATTTTCAAAAGTCAACAAAAAGGGACTTTAAGTCAAAGGCTATAACTTGAGATTGGAAAATCAAAATGACATGGGACCAAAGACATTGGTTAAAGGACTCAAAGACCTTTCCAAAATGTCCAAGAACATGTGAAAAGCTTAAAAATTGAGCAAGTTATGCCTTGTAGAAGTTGGGAAATTTTTGTGAAATGGCAAAAGTCAACTATCTTTGAAAATCTAATTTTTGACAAAAGGGCCCCATTTTTTCCACTTGGTTCATCCTTGTCATGCCACACACGTGTCCCATGATTAGTTTCAAGACCAAATATTGATTTTTTTATTTTATTTAATTTTTGATGATTTAATTCATTTTTAATCTTTGAAAATTCAAATAAAATTCAAAAACCAATGGAATAGTGTCATGTGAACTTGGACAATTTCTATGTATCATGAACCAACTCAAGAAATCAGGCTAGGGTTCATTTGCACACTAAGTCTAGGTTTTGGCTAAAAAGAAGGAAACTTGGTTAATGGAAGAAACCCTAAGACCAATTCTCTCACAAGCTTGAATTAAGGTGAGTTAGCAAGCCAATTCCACTCCAGCATAATCACTAAGTCAAACCCTAGGCTGAGGACATAAGAAGCTGCGCCCAAACAAGCTTTTGGATATGAAAATTTCTCCTTAAAACACAAAATCTGAAATCAGTGCTAGAGGATTTTGGAAGCCTTAATTCTTTTTCCATTAGCATCCTGAGGCACTCCTGAACGAATCTCAATCACAAACAACAACAAAAGCGTAAGGAATTGGTGGATCATACTCAAACTGTACAGAAAAAATTATTGAAATCGTGCATCATTCTTTAAGCATCCTTTGCACTTTTTCTTTGTGGATTTATGTTCCTTATGAGTTTCTAGAGCTAACTGTTAGGTTTAATTGCATTATTGTGCCATATACATGAACTTGCCATGCGAGAATTCTAGGGTTTCAGGTTTCTGAAATTGGGGATTTTGCATAGAGGAAAAATTAGAGTTCCTGAAGACCATGGTTGAACTCAGCGTTTAGAGACGAAGAAGAAGCACACCTCGCGAATAATTTATGAAGCTTGTGGACCTAATCGTTATTTTTTGAAAGCTAGCTTCAGACCACGCATGAAAAACCGTGGCTAATGTGTTTTCTTTTTACAGGGATGAAGATGATGATGTCGTGTCATCCAGGGACAGGCCAGTTCAAATCTCGCGCGCAGTTCAAATAGCACTAACCTTTTTCTTTTATAATGTTTGTTGATTAATATATATTAAATGAATTCAAAGTGGCTCAGTGGACAAGCATCAATGCGTTAACCTCAATGACCTGGGTTCAAGTCCCAGGTCTGGCCAATTTCCATGTTATTTTTCAAAATGAAATTCTATGCTTTGCTAATATCCAGGTACACCATGCACACTCAAAAATCAACCTCCACGCGTCCATTAGAAGCAATCCAAGGGCCATGACCAAAGGTGTATCATAGACTCCAGTCAATGTGCAGCACTCTATCCAGGAAAGTCAACCAATTCAATGCAAATGGGCCTGATTTGCTAGGCCTGCACCTCACAATTTTGGGGTCTACCCCCCTGGTTTGCCTTATTAATTTTTATTCTTTCTTAACTTTTCCTTTTTTTTTTATTTCTTTTATTTGCTATTTATTTAATTAATTATTTTTACATAAATATAATAAAAACATCATAAAATCAAAAAATGCCAAAATATATAATTTATATTATAATTATTTTCATAAATAATAACATGTAAATACTTAGTTTTAATTAGGTTTTCAACTTTAATTCCTTTTAATAAAAATCAAAACAAAAACATAGAATTAGGTTAATGACTTTTTCCTTTTAACTTTCCTTGTTTTTTGCCATAGTATTAGTATTTTTCATAATTAAATTAGGGTTGCATTTTAGGTTAGATTTTAATACTTTCTTAATAACTAAAAATCCAAAAAAATAGAGTTTAGGTTTAATAACTTTTTATTTTCTTTTTTAATTTTCCTTTTATTTCAGAATAATAATATTATTTATTTATTTTCATAAATTAAAAATTGTACATAAATTAATTTAGAGTTAAATTAGGTTAAAAGTCAATATTTTCATAATAAACTTAAAAAACATTAGAATTAGCATTTTAATTTTAATTAATTTTTTCCTTTTTCTTTTAAATCTAAAAAACACAAAAATACCATTTTCATTTAATTTTAATTTTAGATAACTTAATTATTTTAATTCCTTTAAAGGGTCCAACGCCCGTCGCTTTAATTATTTTGTTTCGCGCATTTATTTTATAATCGTGTAAATAATTCTGTATATGCCCCAAAGCCATGTAATAGCTATTAGACATTTCTTTTCTGCAATTTATTTTAAAACGGGTCTGGATTAATTTGGCGTTGTAGACCCTCGCCCTTTGTAATAGCGTAGGACTTTTATTGTTTCCGCACTTTAAATTCCCGCACTTTTAACTGTTAAACAATAACATGAAAGAATGAATGCCCAAAAATAAAATCGAATCGTTAGATCACCAATGCATGACAAGACAAACAATAAACTGAAAGTGACACACAATTCGCACACACCACCCCTAGGGTACGCCTCACTGTTGCCTTTCGAAAGGTGGTCGTCGAGTATAGGACGTTTTAGTAAGTCCTTATGTCCACGACATGATCCAGTTGCCTCGAAACGGTTGCCTCGGAAAATAAAGGATCAAGGGCATAAGGGTAGCTTCTAAGGTGTCCTACCGTTGCTCGGGTGACCACCACGTCCCTAACACTCGAATTGACCCGAACACCTCCAACGGTGGTGCTACCTACCTCTCAATGGTGGGATGGCACTACCTTAAAGGACATTTACACAGACGAATTCCTTAGGGTAGGTAGGTTCTCAAGGGTACTTGCTCTAATTTCAAACAAAACAAAAACTCTTTTCATACCAACACACTTTCAAAAACTTTCAAAACAAACTTTTCAAACACTCTAACGTACGAGTTAAACTGAAACTTTTCAGAGAATATTTTTGAAACCCACATTGAAAAGCAAACAAACATTTTGAAAACACATTGAGCAAGTACCTAAGAGCCCATGGATAACCATGGATAGAAAGGGTGCTAACACCTTCCCTTTCTATAACCTACCTCCCGAACCGAGAGCAATCTCTTTAAAGGAATTTTTCTGTGCTTTTGTCCTTTCCATTTGGAGAAAATAAAAGACGGTGGCGACTCTTGCTTCCGCGACATTTCGCGAACCAGCTTTAAACAGTCAGTTCCAGATCCACCGATCACAGAACTGGCGACTCTGCTGGGGATAAACTTAAAGTGAGGTGTACCTTAGGACTAAGATCACTGTGTTTTCAATTGCTTTCCTTGTTTGCTTTATTATTGTGGGACCGTCTTGGGAGTTCTATAGATCCTAACCCGGATCTGGGGATACCTTTTAGAAAGTAGCAACAAGGCTGTGAGGGAACTGTGCGGGGTATACCGACATGGTTGAAACAGTCTGCTACGTTGATGTGGCACTTTGGTGTGTACCGGTAACCCTTGAGTCAGTCAAGGAGAGTACGGGGCCTCCATGTGGTGTCATGAAGCATCAACAGACCTTAGGAACCTTAATTGAACAATCTTGGCCTCTTTAGGGTAGTGAGATAACTGACTTTGGTGCAGTCCGAGGTTGGTTGATACTCGATACTACACTCAATTGAGGGTTGCTTTCCTGGAATATTTCGGTCGCCAGTTCAGTGGCTAAATCGAAACGATGAACAATGAAAGCAATCCCGTGATATTGGGAACCTTAGAACCCGGTTACTTTGATAGGACAGGTTGAACCCACCAACTTCAAGAGGGTACTACCCAGACTCCATGCTGGCTTAAACTTTAAGGGCTTCTCTTGTGTGACTTGTGTGCCTTCCTACTTGAACTACTTGCATGCTTATTACCTGACATTTGTCTCTTGCAGGTTGTGTTTGTAGTCCTTAATTAGGACTCATAACAGGGTATCCTAAGTTTCTTGCAGGTTTTTGCAGTCCTTAATTGGGACTCATAACAGGGTTACTCACATTACCCCATGCATACCATGACATCATACCATTGCATACATCCTAACCCATTTCAAGGATCTCAAGGGCTTGTGATGCAGGTCAGGACGAATCAACTGTCCCAGCAAGGGGCAAAGAGGATTTATTTTCCTCTAGACCAGGTTGTCAGGGGCTATGACCCACTTGATATGGTGAGCTTTTGACCCTTGGAGAAGGACTCTCAACAATATGAAGTACCTTCAATCAAGCCACCAGTTTCCAATGCTAACTATTTTCTTGTTTACCCCACGAGATTCTTGAAATCATTGCATGCATGTCATACATCTCGTTGCATTACAGGTATCCCCTTGACAGGTTGCTTACTGTTCTTCGCTGTTTATTTCAGCACTATGAACCCTGAATCATCAACCGAGGCATCTATCAAGGCTCTTCAGGCGCAGAACGCCCAATTTCAGGCGCAGAACGCCCAATTTCAGGAGCTGATCAAGGGCTTGGCTCAGGGTCAACAAGAGTTGAAGACCATGCTGCTGAAGAAGACTAAGAAGAAGAGGAGGATTGTGCTATTTAACACTGGGCGCAGACTCGGGAACACTTTGGTTGAAGCTGAAAGGACTCCTCCATCTGTGACGGAAGGTAGTCACCAAGAAAGGGAGGTCCCTACTCCCGTGGGCTCTGATACTGAAACAGACTTCAACGACGAACAGTACCCTCCTGCTGAAGACCGGTACAAACAGCTGGAAGACAGATTAAAGGCTATGGAGGTTCAGCAAGTGCCTGGACTGGATTTCGGAGACTTGGGGTTATCTACTGGGGTGGTGATTCCACACAAGTTCAAGGCACCTGCCTTTGTGAAGTATGACGGGGCTTCCTGTCCCAAGATGCACCTCCGTTCTTATGTAAGGAAGATCCAGCCTTACACAGCAGACAAGAACCTTTGGATCCATTTCTTCCAGGAGAGTCTTTCAGGGACTCACCTCGATTGGTTCTATCAGTTGGATGGAATCAGCATTCGTAACTGGGAGGATCTGGCCACTGCTTTTTACAAGCAGTATCAATATAATGCCGACCTTGCCCCCACACGTACCCAACTTCAGGGTATGTCGTTAGGTGCAAGTGAAGGTTTTAAAGAGTACGCTCAGAGGTGGAGAGACCTAGCTGGCAGAGTGCAGCCACCGTTGACTGATCGGGAGTTGGTAGACACGTTCTTGGGGACCCTGTCTGGTCCATTCTTCAACCACTTGATTGGGAATTCTGCTGCTGGGTTTACAGATCTAATCTTGACCGGAGAAAGAATCGAAGCGGGCATCAAGTCAGGGAAAATACAGAATGGTGACTCCTCGAACACTGAAAAGAAACCATCCAGGAGGGATTCTAGTGCTGTCAACGCATTAGCTATCGCAAAACCGGCCGGTGCTCCTCAGCGTCACCATCAACAAAGGGAAGAGAGACCTAAGAGGCAATTTACTCCCCTCGGCATGACCTTGTCACAAATATTGCCACAGTTGCTGGAAACCAAGTTGGTAACCCTCATGGACCCTCCAAAGAATCCTAACAGGACACCCTCGAGGTACAATCCCAATGCTCGCTGCGCCTATCATTCCGACAGCCCGGGGCATGCTACAGATGACTGTTGGACTTTGAGAAACAGGGTTCAAGATCTGATTGACGCAAAGGAAGTCCAGCTCGACTCTCCAGAGGCTCCCAATAGGATCACTGCTCCCTTGCCAAGACATGGCTAGGATTAGTTTTTGTTCATTCAAATATTCAAGTTGTAATTTTCTTTCAATTGTTCAAACATTTTATTTCATGTCAAACTTGGTTATTTCATTAATGCGTTACACATGTCTGTTTTGAAGTAATTATTTCATATTCACTATGTGCAAATTATTTTCATATTTTTTTTCTGATGATCAACGTTCGACTAATAATTCTAAGCCTCTTGAGGGAGGATGACGAAAACGATACCACGATTTACAGTATGCTTTTGAACAGACCCCGCTGATGAGGTACAGGCATTGTTTCAACCCCTAAACACTGGAGTTATAAGGATGATAATCCCTCGCCAACCCATCAGAGCCAAAGAAGTAGGAGTTTTATTTTCGAAAATCAAAACCCTTAATCATAACCTGGGGCCGGGTAGTTCTCTCAGTTGATCCAAGTGCACAATGAATGGCACCAAATGAGTTTTTTCAAAAACAAAAGACAGTGATGGTTCCGAACAATCATAAGGACAGGCAGTCATTATCAAAAAAAAAAATCATAAACGAAAAGCCCAAGAAGTCAAAACCTATGAAAAGAGACTTACGAAACTGGGGCATCCCGCTGACTGTAATTCCAAAAAGGAAACAGTTCAGGCAAAAAAAGAAAGGGATAACAAAAATCAAGAAAGAGGTCTCACAAACCCTCAACAAAAAGTGACTGCCTAGTCAGAATAAATCATCAATGTTTGGACCATCACCGGAAAATCAGAGCAAAGACTCAAACAAGGTCTAACGTATGATCAACTGAGTTTAGGGTTGGAGAACATCACGAAAGAGCGGGTGGGTACAAATAATTTGGGCCTTTATCCTTTGTTTCTTAAACCGTGAACCAGGCCACGATATAACCCTTAAAAGTCCTAGCTGAAGCATGGGTTAGTTCGAAAGCATACTGTTACGAAGGTATCCTGACTCCTGAAGGTTTGCTGTAAAATCTTGAGTTGACACCGTATTGTATTACAACAAAATGCATTTTTAAAATATTCAAGACAGACATAGACTTTTGCATTCTTAAAATAACTTTGTTTGCATATGAATTTTTGTCTGAACAGCAGGGAAATTCGCACGATGAATATCTGGTGAACAGAAGTACCTCCAATCAAGAGGCACAGTAGGAGCATTGCCCATTATCTGGGGCATGACAAAGTATTTCCAACAGGGGCAACTCCCCACATTCTGAGAAATATGGACATAGTCGAAAGAATACTACGCAAAATCCAAGACCCGCTAGGTTGACACACCTAGGCAAAAATAAGGGATTCCCGGCGAACCAAAAGGGTTCGGGCAAAAATAAGGGATGAAATGAAAAAAAATCTGTACACCCGGCAAGTCGAAAACCTGAAAAGGTGGCTTGGGCAAAAATGGGTATCCCGGTGGACTGAAAACCCGAAAAGGCGGTCCAGGCAAAAGTTAGGGATCAAAGCGTACGAGTATGTCCCAGCATCTCGGCACCTGCCTACCAGAAGACTCGTCAAGTATTCCCACAAGTGCCTCCTCCCACTGAAACTGGGGCAATAAGGAGTTGTCTAAAAGATCCGGTTGCTCTGTCCATCATAGGTTCGGCTAAAGAATGCGACCCAGATATTTTCACTCCCCGCAGAACACGAACGCGTCGTCCGGCTTTATTCAAAGAGTTATTTCCTTAATAAGATATAACTGGGTTATCCTCAGCCAATAGCCACGGAAAAGACCGTCCTCAGTAAAGTCTTATCATCCCCAGCGGAAGCAAAAGCTTATTCTCCAACACCAGCCCAGGAGTGACTTCCCGGCACCCGTCAAGGATTTATTTTCCTAGACGAAAGCATACATTCATAAACATCACATTTTCGTACATCATGACACATGCATGTACGCATCATGTCATACAATTGCATTTATGCCGTTGCTTGATTCATATCACGTACTGCATATAACTGACCTTTACCTTTCAGGAAGGATACAGTTGAATGATCAGCTATGTCAAAATAGACAAAACACCGTCAGAAAAGACAAATCCCGTCATAAGAGACAAATCCGGTCAAAGAATACAAATCCAGTTTAAATCAATGCCTAAAGATTCCTCTGATACAACTCGTCGTTATAGACACTCGTCGTGATAGACACTCGTCGTGATAGACACTCGTCGTGATAGACACTCGTCGTGATAGACACTCGTCGTGATAGACACTCGTCGTGATAGACACTCGTCGTGATAGACACTCGTCGTGATAGACACTCGTCGTGATAGACACTCGTCGTGATAGACACTCGTCGTGATAGACACTCGTCGTTATAGACACTCGTCGTGATAGACACTCGTCGTGATAGACACTCGTCGTGATAGACACTCGTCGTGATAGACACTCGTCGTGATAGACACTCGTCGTGATAGACACTCGTCGTGATAGACACTCGTCGTGATAGACACTCGTCGTGATAGACACTCGTCGTGATAGACACTCGTCGTGATAGACACTCGTCGTTATAGACACTCGTCGTGATAGACACTCGTCGTGATAGACACTCGTCGTGATAGACACTCGTCGTGATAGACACTCGTCGTGATAGACACTCGTCGTGATAGACACTCGTCGTGATAGACACTCGTCGTGATAGACACTCGTCGTGATAGACACTCGTCGTTATAGACACTCGTCGTGATAGACACTCGTCGTGATAGACACTCGTCGTGATAGACACTCGTCGTGATAGACACTCGTCGTGATAGACACTCGTCGTGATAGACACTCGTCGTGATAGACACTCGTCGTGATAGACACTCGTCGTGATAGACACTCGTCGTGATAGACACTCGTCGTGATAGACACTCGTCGTGATAGACACTCGTCGTGATAGACACTCGTCGTGATAGACACTCGTCGTGATAGACACTCGTCGTGATAGACACTCGTCGTGATAGACACTCGTCGTGATAGACACTCGTCGTGATAGACACTCGTCGTGATAGACACTCGTCGTGATAGACACTCGTCGTGATAGACACTCGTCGTGATAGACACTCGTCGTGATAGACACTCGTCGTGATAGACATTCGTCGTGATAGACACTCGTTGTGATAGACGCTCGTCATGATAGACACTCGTCAGTGTAGACACTTGTCGTTATAGACATTCGTCATAGACACTAGTCGCTATAGACACCCATCGTTAAAGACCACTCGTCCTTGGAAACAACCTGTCAGTAGAGACAACTTCATCACCGTTTGAAGATCCAGACCCAGCTCCTGTAACCAGTCAGGACATATCTATACCAAGCATCTGAAAACCAGCTCCTGCGACGTGTCAGGTACTCATTTTCTTTTGCAGGTATGCAGGTTCTAGCGAAGGAATCTCTCACGCAATCGAAACATCCAGATGGCATCTATAAGCCCATTACCCTCATTGCCAACATGTGAGCGCAAATTTCCGGGCACTCTAGTGTCCAATCATCTTTTACCCTCGGATTACGAAAGGCACGTCAGCCAATCTACATCCTCAGGTCTAAGAAGATTGAACAGGGGCAACTGTTATACCCCAAAATTTGCCCTCCCATATTCTTCAAGAAATTGCCAAGCCAAGTCACAAAATTCCCCAAGGTTGTGCAGGTCAACTGTCTCCTATACAGTCAAAACTAGGGTTTGGGTTCTGATCAAGAAAATGAAGTTTTCAAAGGCTCAATCAAGTCTCATATGCTTACAAACATGGTCAAGCATCCTCATATCAAGTTTCAAGGCATTCAGCTCAAGATTGCACAGTCAAAACCCTAAATTGCACTACAGTCAACTGTAGGGGCAAAATGGTCATTTGACAGTCAAAAGTTCAAATTTTTGGTCAACATATCATTTTGAAGCCACAAACATCATTTGATCAATGCTTGATCATGATTCTCAAAGTTTGGCTCAGAAATCATCAAAGATGCAAAAGTTGCTATATTTGGACAGCTGAAAAAGTCAACTGAAATTGACCAGGGCATAACTTTCACATGGATTATCAGAAAAATTCCATCCAAAGCTCATTTTGAAGAGAAAGACATTTCCTACAACTCATCTTCATACTTCAAGTCCAAGAAATGCTCTCACAAAAAGTTATCAATTTCAACATTATAGGTCATTTTCAAAAGTCAACAAAAAGGGACTTTAAGTCAAAGGCTATAACTTGAGATTGGAAAATCAAAATGACATGGGACCAAAGACATTGGTTAAAGGACTCAAAGACCTTTCCAAAATGTCCAAGAACATGTGAAAAGCTTAAAAATTGAGCAAGTTATGCCTTGTAGAAGTTGGGAAATTTTTGTGAAATGGCAAAAGTCAACTATCTTTGAAAATCTAATTTTTGACAAAAGGGCCCCATTTTTTCCACTTGGTTCATCATTGTCATGCCACACACGTGTCCCATGATTAGTTTCAAGACCAAATATTGATTTTTTTATTTTATTTAATTTTTGATGATTTAATTCATTTTTAATCTTTGAAAATTCAAATAAAATTCAAAAACCAATGGAATAGTGTCATGTGAACTTGGACAATTTCTATGTATCATGAACCAACTCAAGAAATCAGGCTAGGGTTCATTTGCACACTAAGTCTAGGTTTTGGCTAAAAAGAAGGAAACTTGGTTAATGGAAGAAACCCTAAGACCAATTCTCTCACAAGCTTGAATTAAGGTGAGTTAGCAAGCCAATTCCACTCCAGCATAATCACTAAGTCAAACCCTAGGCTGAGGACATAAGAAGCTGCGCCCAAACAAGCTTTTGGATATGAAAATTTCTCCTTAAAACACAAAATCTGAAATCAGTGCTAGAGGATTTTGGAAGCCTTAATTCTTTTTCCATTAGCATCCTGAGGCACTCCTGAACGAATCTCAATCACAAACAACAACAAAAGCGTAAGGAATTGGTGGATCATACTCAAACTGTACAGAAAAAATTATTGAAATCGTGCATCATTCTTTAAGCATCCTTTGCACTTTTTCTTTGTGGATTTATGTTCCTTATGAGTTTCTAGAGCTAACTGTTAGGTTTAATTGCATTATTGTGCCATATACATGAACTTGCCATGCGAGAATTCTAGGGTTTCAGGTTTCTGAAATTGGGGATTTTGCATAGAGGAAAAATTAGAGTTCCTGAAGACCATGGTTGAACTCAGCGTTTAGAGACGAAGAAGAAGCACACCTCGCGAATAATTTATGAAGCTTGTGGACCTAATCGTTATTTTTTGAAAGCTAGCTTCAGACCACGCATGAAAAACCGTGGCTAATGTGTTTTCTTTTTACAGGGATGAAGATGATGATGTCGTGTCATCCAGGGACAGGCCAGTTCAAATCTCGCGCGCAGTTCAAATAGCACTAACCTTTTTCTTTTATAATGTTTGTTGATTAATATATATTAAATGAATTCAAAGTGGCTCAGTGGACAAGCATCAATGCGTTAACCTCAATGACCTGGGTTCAAGTCCCAGGTCTGGCCAATTTCCATGTTATTTTTCAAAATGAAATTCTATGCTTTGCTAATATCCAGGTACACCATGCACACTCAAAAATCAACCTCCACGCGTCCATTAGAAGCAATCCAAGGGCCATGACCAAAGGTGTATCATAGACTCCAGTCAATGTGCAACACTCTATCCAGGAAAGTCAACCAATTCAATGCAAATGGGCCTGATTTGCTAGGCCTGCACCTCACAATTTTGGGGTCTACCCCCCTGGTTTGCCTTATTAATTTTTATTCTTTCTTAACTTTTCCTTTTTTTTTTATTTCTTTTATTTGCTATTTATTTAATTAATTATTTTTACATAAATATAATAAAAACATCATAAAATCAAAAAATGCCAAAATATATAATTTATATTATAATTATTTTCATAAATAATAACATGTAAATACTTAGTTTTAATTAGGTTTTCAACTTTAATTCCTTTTAATAAAAATCAAAACAAAAACATAGAATTAGGTTAATGACTTTTTCCTTTTAACTTTCCTTGTTTTTTGCCATAGTATTAGTATTTTTCATAATTAAATTAGGGTTGCATTTTAGGTTAGATTTTAATACTTTCTTAATAACTAAAAATCCAAAAAAATAGAGTTTAGGTTTAATAACTTTTTATTTTCTTTTTTAATTTTCCTTTTATTTCAGAATAATAATATTATTTATTTATTTTCATAAATTAAAAATTGTACATAAATTAATTTAGAGTTAAATTAGGTTAAAAGTCAATATTTTCATAATAAACTTAAAAAACATTAGAATTAGCATTTTAATTTTAATTAATTTTTTCCTTTTTCTTTTAAATCTAAAAAACACAAAAATACCATTTTCATTTAATTTTAATTTTAGATAACTTAATTATTTTAATTCCTTTAAAGGGTCCAACGCCCGTCGCTTTAATTATTTTGTTTCGCGCATTTATTTTATAATCGTGTAAATAATTCTGTATATGCCCCAAAGCCATGTAATAGCTATTAGACATTTCTTTTCTGCAATTTATTTTAAAACGGGTCTGGATTAATTTGGCGTTGTAGACCCTCGCCCTTTGTAATAGCGTAGGACTTTTATTGTTTCCGCACTTTAAATTCCCGCACTTTTAACTGTTAAACAATAACATGAAAGAATGAATGCCCAAAAATAAAATCGAATCGTTAGATCACCAATGCATGACAAGACAAACAATAAACTGAAAGTGACACACAATTCGCACACACCACCCCTAGGGTACGCCTCACTGTTGCCTTTCGAAAGGTGGTCGTCGAGTATAGGACGTTTTAGTAAGTCCTTATGTCCACGACATGATCCAGTTGCCTCGAAACGGTTGCCTCGGAAAATAAAGGATCAAGGGCATAAGGGTAGCTTCTAAGGTGTCCTACCGTTGCTCGGGTGACCACCACGTCCCTAACACTCGAATTGACCCGAACACCTCCAACGGTGGTGCTACCTACCTCTCAATGGTGGGATGGCACTACCTTAAAGGACATTTACACAGACGAATTCCTTAGGGTAGGTAGGTTCTCAAGGGTACTTGCTCTAATTTCAAACAAAACAAAAACTCTTTTCATACCAACACACTTTCAAAAACTTTCAAAACAAACTTTTCAAACACTCTAACGTACGAGTTAAACTGAAACTTTTCAGAGAATATTTTTGAAACCCACATTGAAAAGCAAACAAACATTTTGAAAACACATTGAGCAAGTACCTAAGAGCCCATGGATAACCATGGATAGAAAGGGTGCTAACACCTTCCCTTTCTATAACCTACCTCCCGAACCGAGAGCAATCTCTTTAAAGGAATTTTTCTGTGCTTTTGTCCTTTCCATTTGGAGAAAATAAAAGACGGTGGCGACTCTTGCTTCCGCGACATTTCGCGAACCAGCTTTAAACAGTCAGTTCCAGATCCACCGATCACACCATTGCTTTGGTAAACAACCTTATCTTCGGATGTTAAACGGGACGGGCGTGGGTCATTGTATGACCATGGTAGCAATGGTGCCAAGTATCTTAGCAAGTTTGAGGGACCAAGATCATTTTGTTTTAGGCAACCTTTTGATAGCGTCATCGAGGGACTATGATCTTTTGTTTTGTTTGATTTTACCAAGATACCTAGCATGCATACCATGGCCATGTTTAGGCAACAAAGTGGGTGAAACCCTAAGGAGTGCTTGTGTGCAATGTGTTGTCATTTTTCATGCATTTTTTTTGTCTTGAATTAGGTCATTCTATTTGTTTGATTTTTGTCTTATCATACAAATCCTAATTTACTAAACATGTATATAATGCGATAAATTGCGTAAAGTAAATCTAAGATATTACAACAATATAATGGGAAGGGGAATACAAGTTTAGAATGGGGGATATTGCTAAAAAATAAAACCCTAATTCACTATTACAACCCAATTGAATTTATTGTACAATAAATAAATAAACAATTATTTAAATATGCAATAAAAATGTAAATATGCAAAAAATATTTTGTAATTGTTTTATGTATGAGAAAATAAAATTATCTAAGTCCTAAAAATAAGAAAAAAATAATATTATTATTTTTGAAAGGGGAAACCCTAATTTTGTTTTAAAAGAAAATATGTTTTCTATTATTATTTTATTCATTTTTTTGTTTAAGAAAAATAATAATAATAGTATGTATCAATACTAAAAATTAAATATGTATTAAAAATATATGTTTAATTGTATAAAAATAATGAAATAAAATATTAAGTATTTTATTATTATTTACAAGTTTACTTAAGAAAATAAATTCTATAAACCTAATAAACTATTTTTATGCCAAAAAAATAATAAAAATAATAAAATAAAATGCAAAAAATTAAGAAAATATTTTTGGGATTTTTAATATTCAGAAAAAAAAATATAGTCAATAAACACAAAAATAAAAAGAAAATATAAAAAATAATAAAATATGCAAAGGGGGTGCAAATAGGAAACTGGGGGTATGGGAAGTAAAGAAGAAGGCCCAAACGCGCCAGGCCCAGAACAACCTTCGTCCCTGTCCTCCAGCCAACCTTCTATGCGCGTTTTGCCTTTAACCTGTATCTTGCTATTCTTTGCATAAAATCAAAAACTTGTAACATGAAAAATGTAGCTCATGAACTCACGATTCCAATGATATAAAGTTTGTGACCTAACACTCAAAGATCAAGGAGATTTTTGTCACCCCTAATTTCTGACCTAAAATTTTCATGAACTTCAAGCTTCAAATTCTCACAACTCAGTTAATATAAATAAAAACTATGCATATGTACAACTTAAGCAAGTTAAGGACTACATTTTTGCTTCACAAATCATGACCTAAGGATGCCTAAGTAAGGAGATAGAACTTTGAAAAATACCTTGTTCAACTGAGTTTGGATATGGCAATGTGGGGACTTTGAGTGAGGCCTGAAGATCGTGTGAGCTTCCTTGAAGTTCCCTCAAGCTATCCCAATGCTCAGCTTGCCTTGAAGATGCTTAAATCTTCCTGTAGAAGTCAACCTGCAACCTTCAAAAATGAAAATGGTGAAGCTTGAAATAGGGCACACAGTTGCAAGACAAAGGCCTGGATAGTTTAGGTAGGATTTATGTAAATTTTTTGAAGTGTTTCAAAGCAAAATGCACGAGCCAATATTGATTTGGCAAGGGTTCTTCAAAAGATGCCCTGTTTGGGAAGGAACTTGGGTTTTTTTTTAATGTTTTAGAGTGTTTTGAATGTTTTGAATTAGTGTATTCTGCTTGCAACAAGTTTCTGAAGTTTTTTCAAATTAAGCCAAGCCTTGCCTTTATCAAATGGACCAGTTGTCTTGACTTTTGCAAGTTTGCTTGCTTTTGAAGAAAGTTGACGTGACAATGCCCAAGGCCTGTACAGGCTTGCTTGCTAGCTGCATAGAGTTGGTACAAGTTGCCTGATATTTATGGATATTGTTTGCAATAAAAGATCAGATCCATGGCTCAAGAAATGCAAAGTTGCAAAAAGCATGCTTTATCAAAGTAGTATTATGAACTTTATGCCATTTTTGGATTAATTCATTGTGCAATGCTTCAAAAGTCAAAACAAGACCATTATCCATTGAGTTTGTAACATGCTCTATAATCCATATTTGAAATGCAACTTGAGATACCTCTTGGAACTAGGTGAAAAGTTGCCATGAAGTTAGGTAAAAAATTTGCCTAAACTAGGGCAAAATTTCACTAAGTTAAAAAGTTTATGGACCCCTATTCACAAAATCATAACTTGAGATCCAAGCATCTTTTGGGAAAAATTTGTGAATTAAAGTTGTAGATTTCAAGGAGGACTACAACTTTCATGTTGGAAGATTTCTTCGAATCCAATTGCATCATGGTGAAAAAGTTGTGGAAAGTTGGGAAAAAATATAAAATTTCCATAACTTAGAAAAATTCTAAGTTATGAAAAATTTCAAATTAAAACCCTAATTTGCAATTTTAGGTTTCTTGGTCAACAAGTTTCACATTTTGTTATATCTTGTGAATTATGACCCTTGGCACTTGATTTTGACCAAAAAGTCAAAGTTTGACTTTTCAGTGTACAGTTGATTTTTGATCAATTGACTGGAAAATTCATTTGTCAATCCTATGTACGTGAGATCTTTTGAACCTTGTGATTAGGTCAAGATGATTCCATTGGATCCTTGAAACCATGTTTGAACCCAATTGGTCATTGGCTAGGTTAAAAATAAAAAATTACCCTTTCTCAGTCAAAACCCTAATTTTGACCATTTTGCCCTTTTGATGATTTGATCAAATTTCTTGAGGAGTTGTGGTCCAAACTTGATCAAATGGTTCATATGAGTCTATAATGTTGATGTGGATAAACAATTATGAGGTTTGACTGTAAATTGGCCATGGTTAACTTTTTCTCCAGTACAACTGATTTTTAGGTCAACTGTCCAATTGATTGGGCAAAAATGTGATTCCAGGCTTGAAACTTTGTATGAGCAATCTTAGGGGTCCAAGATGGTGTATGAAAGTCACATGAAGCATTGATGGTCCAAAAATCCTTGTGCAAACTCAAACCCTAATTTCAGGACATCAGTGCAAGGAGATGTCTTGCTGAGCAAACCCTAATCTGGTCTTGAGTCCAAGAAGTATTGTGAGGGGAAACCTTGATAAAATGAGAGGACAAATTTTGGGGTACAACAGAGACCCTTGTGCCTTTTCCTCTAGTGTTATTCATGATACCCTTAAGGAATCCACCCTTATGGGGAATGTATAATATCCATAAGATGAAACTAGGGACCTACCTACTAAGGATACCTTTTACAATCCCACTACCATGTTACATCATGCATACATACATCAACACGTTTCAAAATATTCTTTTTTTTTTGCATTTGTCTTATCTTATTCACAGTATTTCAAAGAAAAAATGATTAAAGGTTTTTGGTGAGTATATTAAAAATGAATAACAACAAGAAACAAATTGTCAGTGTTAGTGCTCTTATGCCTGATATGAAGAAGATGAAAATAGTCAGAGGGAAAATGCCTGAAAGAGCTATGAATTTGTTTGTTCAACGCTATGGAGATATCATTGAGCTCATAAAGGTGATTGTTCAAGTGGAAGCAGTTACTGCCCTAGCTCAGTTCTATGACCCTCCGCTCTGATGTTACTTTCCAGAATTTCTAGTTGGCACCTACTTTGAAGGAATTTGATAGGATTGTGAGATTCTCTAGAGTTAAGGATTCAACTTACATAAGGATTGAAAATACTATTAAGGTCTGGGGCTTGGATAAGGAGTTAGGGATATCTTTCACGTATTTTCTACTTAATTACAAAAAGATGGTGAAGTTAAAGGTATTAAAAGAAAATACTTGGAGTACTAAGCTATTTCTTTTGCTGATAAGAAAGAATGGGAAGCTTGTGTGGATTGCTTGGCATTACTTATTTTTGGTTTGGTTTTATTTCCAAATATTGTGAATTATATTGATGTTACAGCCATTAATGTATTTTGGGTTGTAAAAGTTTTAAATGTGGATCCTACTCCTACTTTACTTAATGATGTTTACTACTCCCTTCATACCCATTATGAAAAGGGGAGGGTGTCCTAAATTGTTGCATTCCTATGCTCTTTTCTTGGCTTATTACTCACCTCTACAAGGAAGACTATATGGTTAAAGATCTGACTAGGAATCAATGGTCCCAAAAGTTAAAGGCTCTCAGTGCTGATTCAGTTTTATGGTATGCCAGGAAGTAAACATAGGAGAAATTGTCTATAATTGCGGTGAATTTCCAAATGTTCCCCTGATTGGAACACGAGGATGTATCAACTATAACCCCACTTTGAATTTAAATCAACTTGGGTACCCTTTGGAAGATAAACCTTCTAACAAGCAGATTCGACCATTAGTTCTTCATGATATGGGTAAGAACGACCCCAAGTTACTTGCGAAGATCATTCAAGCTTGGAGTAGAGTCCACAAGAAAGATGCTGAATTTGAAAGGAAGAACGCTATAGCAAGGGAACCATATAATCAATGGATTTTGGAGAGAGTCTGAATTATCAAGTTTCCATTTGACATTGATCCTACATACACACCAGATGTGCCAAATCCTCTTCCTATGTCAGTGGAGGAAATAAATAAGCTAAAAAATGACCTCGAGCAAGCTCAAAGAGAAAAGGCTAATTTAGAGCATGAGCTTTATAACCTTGCTCGTGAAAAGAATCAGATGCAATAGGAGCTTGAGCTGAAAGATCAACAAATTCAAAGACCATGAAGTATTTGAAAATGAGAGTCTTAAGCGAAAGCGTTAGACTAAAGGGTTATTTAGTGATACTTTCAACTTGGATTCCCACAACCAACGTCTTGATGCTGCTGCTAGAGAAATTGGGAGACTAAATAGGTGGTATGAAAAAGCACTACAAGACAAAAAGGAGATGGAAGAAACTCTTAGAGCCCAAATTCAAGGGCTGGAAGAAGGTGATCTAGATTAAGAAGAGAAAATCATGTTTCTTACCACAAGTCTCCAAGATAGCCAAAAGTCTGAAGTAGGAGAATGACTTAAGAGGATGAGGGCAGAAAGACTTCTAGCCCGAAAGACAGAAGACTATTAACAAATATATCAAGAACTAGAAGGCCTCCAAAAGGATTTCCTCATTCAAAGGGAACTCTATAAAGAGACGAGGGCTAAAAAGATGTATTGGTAAGAACAGTATACCAAGATTACTCAAGCGGGAGAAAATAACAAGATTATAATCCCGACATTTTACAAGGAGTATTTGAGGTACAAAGACAAGCATGCAACACTTGCCTTCTTGGAAAACAATCTCATTGGTGACATTCCTAGAAGCTTGAGAGATGCAGAAGCTGTGATGGTCCCTCTTTTTAAGTATGTTAAAGACTTCGTCTAGCTTTATAGGGGAATTGTTGACAGTTTCAGGGCAGAAATCTGCAAGTGCACTTAGGATATTCTAGTTCCCTTTTGTTATTTCTTTCAGTATTTGACATTTGATTCAGTATTCATTTTTAGTATTTTTCCTTCAATATATCTTTCAATATCTGGAGTGTATTTCCCTTTTCAAGGATGATTATTATTCAATAAAAGTACTTTTGTTTCAGTATTTAAGTTGTGTATTTATTTTGAGATACTCGCCAATAAAAAGAAAAACCTGAAAAAATATACATGCAAAAATAAAAGTAACAAAAGGAAATTCAACGTGAATAAGACAAGATCAGATTCCTATGGGAGCCTTTGAAGAAGTAGCCCAAACCATTGGTGCATCAAGCGGTCAACAACCAGGACAAGATCCAGAATCAGGTCCTTTGAAGTCAACTGTTGCTCAACAAGAGATCAACCAGGATAACAGTGAAGGCTTTGTCCCACCTCCTCCAAAGGTAGGAGCATCATATACCTTGCAAATCCCAGACAATAATCTACACAACATGGATAACTACATAGACCTACAGTATGGAGACCATGACTAGGAAGGAATCAATCAAGTGCCTCAAAAGACCACTCATACCAATACTACTGAGAATCCTATTGCGCTAAATCAGTATAAAGTCCATGAAGAAAGATTAAAGGTTGTGGAGGGCTATGATTATTTTGACGTCGATGCTCTTGAAATGAGTCTAGTTTTGGATGTAGTAATCCCTCTAAAATTCAAAGTACCCGACTTTGGAAAATATAAGGAACTCACATGCCCAAGGAACTATCTACACATGTACTGTAGAAAGATGCATGCATATGCTCATGATCAAAAGCTGATGATCAATTGCTTTCAAGACGACTTAAGTGGGGCATATTTGGATTGGTATATGCAGTTGGAACGAGGCCATATCCAACCATGGGCATATATCGCTAACGCTTTCTTAAATAAATACAAGTACAACCTAGACATGGCTCATAACCGCATGTAACTCTAGAACTTATATCAAAAGAAAGATGAGTCCTTTAAAGAATATGTGCAACGATGAAGAGAAATGGCAGCCCGCGTACAACCACCACTCTTGAAAAAATAATTGGTCGATATGTTCATGGGTACTCTATAAGGTTTATAATATGAGAAGATGGTAGGCAGCGTCTCCTCAGTGTTCTCAGATTTTGTGACAATTGGTGAAAAAATCGAAGCAGGTGTGAGTAGTGGAAAAATATAAGGGGCATCACCCCGTGCTCCTTATAATTCAAAGAAACATGTTCCTAACTTCTTGAGAAAGAAGGAAGGAGAAATTAATGTTGTCACATCACACCAGAAGGCACAAAAACCATTGGTAATCCTGCGAGAACAACAACAAAAGCGATTCGAAAGGATGCTAAGAAAATTTGATCCTCTCCCTATGCCACACACTCAATTACTACAACATTTACTCAAGGCGTCTTTGGTAGAGCTAAAGCCACTAGTTCCTCCAATTGGGGCACTCCCGCCAAAATATGATGAAAATGCCAGGTGCGAGTATCATGCTAACTCTCCATGTCACACCATAGAAAAATGTTGGGCCTTCAGTCATAAGGTGCAATATTTTTTGGACTCCCAAGAAATTACTTTTGATAAGCCCAATATCAAGATAAACCCCATGCCCCAGCATGGCGGGCCAACTGTGAACACAATTGAGATAGTTACTGACCATGGGGCAACTAAACGAGCAAAAAGTTCAATAGATCTCCTGAAGGAACTTCTGTTTGAATATGGTTTCCTTTTGGAACATAATGTCGCTTTTAAGAAAAATTTACAAAAATTGGTGGATCAGAGGATAGTCCAATTTGGGAGATACTCTGAAGAAGAACATGTAGCTGTGATTGAGAGAAATACAAAGATGCCATTGGTGATTCCTTGCCAAGGGCCAAGTTTTGTCAAGAAAACTCTTGTAATTCCTTTTGGGGAACCACACATAACAAAAAAACCAGTAACAATACCACACTAAGGTCAAACTCTGAGAATACTGGTACTTCCGAAGACTACAATTGTGATTAGGAGACCATCCCCCACTCCTTATGAAAGTCACAAAGTTGTACCATGGAGCTATGATGCTACTGTTTATGTTAATGGTTTAAAACAGGAATATGAACCATCAACGAGCCAAGGGTCTGCAATCACAAATATAGCAGGAACAGGGGGCATGGCCCGCAACGGTCGAATATATGGTCCCTAGCAACAAAAGAAGGATAATACCATGGTTAAGGATAAAGGAAAAGTTATGGAAGAAACAAGTCAAGAGAAATAACCTCAAAGGAAGAATTTTTTCGATCTAAAGGTTAAAGGATTCTTGAAAATAATCAAGAAACGTGACTATAGGGTGGTGGATCAACTACATCAAACCCCGACCAAGATTTAAATACTCTTGTTGCTCATCAATTCATAAGCGCACTGAGACTCTCTAATGAAAATTCTGAGTTCTGCTCATGTTACAAAGGAGATTATAGTAAATCAATTTGATGGAGTCATAGCTAATTTTTCATCAGGATCACGCTTAGGCTTCAATGATAGTGAGTTTCCTACACAAGGTAGAGCTCACAATAAGGTGCTGCATATTTCCATCCAGATAGGGAAAACTAGCCTATCCAGAGTACTCACTGATATTGGCTCATCCCTTAACGTACTACCAAAAGCCAGTTCAATGAAGCTAACAATAGACAGCGTTGTCATAAGGCCAAGTTTTACGATGGTCAAAGCTTTTGATGGTTCTCAAGCATAGTGTTTGAAGAAGTGGATCTTCCTGCCAAGATCGGCCTGCAAATGTTCTACATTACCTTTCAGGTGACGGATATAGAACTAGCATATACACGCTTGCTCAGGCGACCTTGGATTCATGCAGTGGGGGCTGTTACCTCAACCCTGCATCAAAAATTGAAGTTCCTTGTTGAATGAAAGCTGGTTGTGATTGATGGAGAAGAGGATATATTTTTAAGCCACTTGGAGTCCTACAGATATATTTGTATGGAAGAATACTATGTGGCAACACCATTCCATGTCCTAGAATTCGCTTCAATGGTGACCCCGCCGATGGAGAAAATAAAGATACCGGGAACTACCATGACTTCGTGGAGAGATTTACAAATAGTTGTGGAGGATTGAACATCAAAAGGTTGGGGCAAGATTGTGGAGATGCTTGAAAAGAAAGATCATTTTGGTTTGTGCTACAAACTGTCAAAGGCTATCTAGAAAGGAAAAGAGAAATTTCCTCCCATCTAGGAGACCTTCGTCGGAAAAAGGAGTAGATCATGATGGGTAAGTAGTAATTATATCCAACAAGAGCAGCACCAAAGGAGAATCATATTTCATCTGTGAATGTGCTCCAGGTGAAGATCTCAAGAATTGGACAAATATGGAGATTCTATAGATCTTTTTCTTTCCAAAGTAATTTTTATGTTTTAAAAAGAACCTATGTCCCACCTGAGGCATATGGGTAGCTTGTAAGGCCCCCCATTTGTTTTCAAATAGTATTTTTAATTAATAAGAGTTATGTTTTGCATTCAATTAAGATCCCTGTCTTTCTCTTGCATTTCTCTTTTATTTTCAAATGGCAATACTTCTTCTTCATATACATTTTCAAATCCACATTCCAAAAAGCACCAAAACATGATAAAATATGCAGATCCTCATCTAAACTCACTGATAACGATATTGCTACTATCCGATATGACTTTGATTCCCCAATTAACTAAGCTGAAGAGGTAGATGAGGAAAATCTTGAACTACTCCGAAGAATTGGAGAGGTCACTAGAGAAAAAAGAAGATAATATACAACCATACCAAGAATCTATTTAGATCACCAACCTTGGGACGAAAAATGATCCAAAAGAGATCAAGCTAGGCGCAACCTTGGAGGAAAGCGTCAAAGAAAAGTTGATCAAGCTTTTATATAAATACGTGGATATATTTGCCCGGTATAACAGAGATATGTTGGGATTGGATACAAATATTGTGGTGCATAGACTACCTCTCAAAGAAGGTTGTTCTCCAGTTAGACAAAAACTCAGAAGAACTCATCCGGACATTCCTAAGAAGATCCAAGAAGAAGTCCTTAACAATGTGATGCAAAATTCTTAGCCATGGTAAATTATCCACCTTGAATAGCTAACATCGTGCAAGTGCCCAAGAAGGACGAAAAAGTACGCATGTGAGTAGACTATCTATATCTAAACAAAGCAAGTCTCAAAAATGATTTCCCGTTACCTCACATAGATGTTTTGGTGGACAATATAGCTCAAGCTTCTGTATTTTCTTTCATGGACGATTTCTCAGGATACAATAAGATCAAGATGGAACCTGAGAATATGGAAAAACTACTTTCATGACTCCTTGGGGAACTTTCTAATACAAAGCAACGCCCTTCGGTCTAAAGAATGCAGGGGCAACCTATCAACAAGCAATGGTCACGTTGTTTCATGGCATGATCCATAAAGTGCTCGAGGTATACGTAGATGATATGATTGCCAAATCCCATATGAAGGAGGATCACATCATTCACTTGCAGAAACTATTTAAATGTCTACGAAAATTCTGACTGAGGTTGAATCTGAACAAATGTACATTTGGTGTCAGATCAGGTAAATTATTGGGTTTTATTGTGAGTCAGCGAGGTATTGAGGTGGATCTCGACAAGGTTAATTCCATACAAGAGATGCCAACTCCGAGAATAGAAAAGGAGGTTTGTGGCTTCTTAGGACGATTGAACTACATCTCAAGGTTCATATCGCACCTAACTGCTACGTGGGAGCCTATATTCAAATTACTTAGAAAAGATTAATCTATGGAGTGGAATAAAGACTATCAGGAAGCCTTTGAAACAATAAAGCAATATTTACAAGATCCACCAATCCTGATGCAACCAGTTTATGGAAGACAATTTATCGTGTAGTTAACAATACTTGAGGGGTCTATGGGATGTGTATTGGGGCAACACGACGAAACAGGTAGAAAAGAACGTGCAATCTACTACCTAAGCAAGAGGTTTACTGACTGCAAAACTCGGTACTCACTCCTAGAGAAGACTTGTTGTGCATTGGCTTGGGCTACTAAGCGACTGAGATAATATATGTTAACTCATACCACATGGTTAATAGCAAGGATGGATCCTTTGAAGCATGTGTTTGAAAAGCCAGATCTTACATGAAGAATTACCAAATGGAAGATGTTATTATCCGAGTATGACATCTAATATGTTACTCAAAAGGCCATCAAAGGTAGTGTATTAGCTGATCACCTAGCTCATCAACCATTGGCAGAATATCAACCAATGAATTTTGAATTTCCAGACGAAGATATCATGATTATTGGTGACTACAAAATACCAGGACCCGACGAAGGACCTGGACCAGGGGTATGATTGACACTCATGTTTGGCGCTGCTTCCAACGCACTAGGACATGGAATTGGGGAAGTGCTGACATCTCCAAATAATTTCCATAAACCTTATACTACAAGGTTATGTTTTGATTGCACCAATAACATTGCTAAATATGAAGCTTGTATCCTGGGTCTAGAAGCTGTTATTGATCTAAGGATTAAACACCTCGAAGTATATGGAGACTCAACATTAGTCATATATCAAGTCAACAGTGAATGGGACACTCGACATCCCAAATTGATTCTATATCGGGATTATGTTTTGAAGCTAGCTATAGAATTCATTGAGATTACTTTCACTCACATTTAGAGAGAAGAAAATCAAATGGTAGATGCCTTGGCAACTTTGTCAGCCATGTTTAAAGTAACTTGTCTGAATCATGAACCGTGCATCACAATCAGACATTTTAAAGAACTTGCACATTGTCTCGCCATTGAAGAATGACCAGATAACAAACATTGATTCTATGACATCAAAAGGTACTTGGAGAAACAAGAATATCCATAAAATGCATCAATAATTGACAAGTGAACTCTACAAAAGCCAGCTGCAAAGTTCTTCTTAAATGGGGATGTGTTGTACAAAAGAAACTTTGATATGGTATTACTCAGATGCATGGAGAAACATGAAGCAGATACACTTATGAGAGAGATCCATGAAGGAACCTTTGGGGACTCATACAAATGGACATGCCATGGCTAGAAAAATCATAAGAGCAGGTTATTATTGGTTGATGATGGAAGTTGATTGCTACCATTATTACAAAGACATGCCACAAATGGCAAATCTATGCTGACAAGGTGCACGTACCACCAACTCCTCTGAATTTCCTGAGCTTACCTTGGCCATTCTCGGTGTGGGGAATTGATATGATAAGGATGATCAAACCAAATGCTTCTAATGAAAACTGACTCATACTAGTCGCCATTGATCATTTCACTATGTGGGTAGAAGTTCCGTCTTATGCAAATGTGACAAGACAAGTGGTTACTCGATTTATCAAATAGAATATTATATGAAGATATGAGGTACCTAGCAGAATTATTACAGATAATGGGTCTAACTTGAACAATAAAATGATGAAGGAGTTATGCGATGATTTCAAGATTGAACATCATAACTCATCACCTTACCGACCCAAGATGAACGGGACCGTTGAAGCTTCCAATAAAAATATCAAGAAAATCATTCAGAAAATGGCAAAGACATATAAAGATTGGCATGAAATTATTTCCTTTGCTCTACATGGCTACCGTACCTCAGTACGTACTTCGACAGGTGCAACTCCTTTCTCTCTTATTTATGGCATGTAGGTTGTACTCTCGGTTGAAGTAGAGATTCCATCACTACGAGTACTAATGGAAACCAAGCTTGAATAACCAAAATGGGTTTAGACACGACTTGATCAGCTCAACCTTATTGAAGAGAAACGCTTGACAGCTTTGTGCCATGGTCAGTTGTACCAAAAACGGGTGAAGAAGGCATTAGATAAAAAGGTCATCCTCGGGTGTTCAAAGAAGGAGATTTGGTTCTTAAAAAGATTCTCTTACCTCGTCTAGATTCACGTGGTAAATGGACACCTAACTACGAAAGTCCATATGTGATTAAAACATCATTCTCAGGCGGAGGTCTTATCCTCACAACAATGAAGGTGGAAGAACTACTACATCCGACAAACTCCAACATAGTAAAAAAATACTATGTATAAAAGGCCCGCTAAGTCGAAACCCTAAACGTGTAACTTAGACAAAAAGGGGCATCCCGATGGATCGAATACCCTAACAGGCGATCCAGGAAAAAAATTAGGGACATACAGACAAAATCATCATCCCGATGGATTAAAAACTCGAAAGAGCGATCCAGGAAAATGTTAGGGATCTTATTCAAAAAATGAACAAATAAACTGTTGTTCGAGAATTCATTACCACGATTATGAAGGGGAGGGATTAATCTAAATCAGTTTACTCATAAGCAAAGAAGATTGGAGTTATCAAAAGGATGTTGGAGAATTAGCAGTATCAATTATCATTTTCATTGTCGTTTTCAAATTTTGTTAAATTTTTTGTAATTATCACTTTTAAAAATTGCATCTTGTACTTTCGCCTATTCAGAGGCACTTTTATTAATAAAACAATATATTTTTCAAATTCTATTTCAGTTGTGTTTTTCTTTTTTCCGAGTTGTTTGTAAAATACTACGAATACTTCTTGTAAACACTACGTCAAAATTATTTTGGGAATTTGTCATTAAATAAAAGCATTTGATAAAACATCAACAAGCACTTTGGTTAGAAACATGTCAAAAGAAATCCACGTCTGTATCTATGCCTACACCCGCACCTGCGATACAATTGTCATTATCAAATTGAAAATGTTCACCATAACATATCAAAAATCAAAGTAACTTAGAAGACCACCACGACGAAACAACAAACAGCATTGAGAAGTTGGTGAATTAGAAAATCCAATGGTTTAAAAGGAAAAAAATTATCAAAAACATTTACAAAATATTTGGTTCATGTACATACGAGACACTTGGTGCATATACATATGAAACACTTGGGTATCATGTCAATATCATCATCATTAGGTATCATATTAATTTAGGACATTGTGCATATATATTGTGCATACTAAATTTGTTTATCAAATAATTTTTGTGTTAATAGTCTTAATTAATAATTTAGATTTTCTATCTTTGTTTAACCTAACTTTTGTAGTATAAATACATGTTCTTTCTAACAATTAGGGAAGACCATCTTTATTCACCAACGTTGTCTTCTAAAATATACAATTTCACGTGTACACATAGGCCATTCCACAAAAACCTGTACATGTTTTCATCATTCTCCCTCTCTTGCATATACACAAGGAATTTAAAAAAAATTGTTTTGAAACTTGGTTTTGCACATAGAATCAACCATTTTTGGCCTTCCACTCATTGTAAACAATTCACTTCCATTCACAAACTAAAAACCACTCACGTATCAATTTTCTAACCTGTACATAAAAACCATTAATCTACACTCTTCATCCACCCTCTCACTAATATTAACCATACAATTCACATTCATTATCCATTGTCCTACACCAACCTTGCAACAATCATAAAGACAGCCATATCAACATACAACCATTCTTATAAACCTTGCATACTACCATAAAATTCCCTGTATATCAACATACAGCCATATCACCGCCCCTTCACTTGTTTTGATTCAGGTTGGATAATGAAATTGTTAATTGTTATTGTTGAAAGCTTTGAAAAGAAGAGATAAGAAGCTTTCACTGTGAAGAGAGAAAATATGTGTATGAGAAGGTGAGAGTTATAGATCTGATTGTTATTGGTGTTAAATTGTAATTCATATGTGTCAAAAGAAGATTTGATTTGTTTAGATTTAAATAGATTTGAATTTAAATCTAGAATATATTTGATTAGATCTAATTTAGTAAAAAGATATTTTGGGCTTGGGTTTTAGTTTAGGGTGCAAGCTAACCTAAATCTAAATAGAGGGAGTAACCCCTATTTTGTAATCAACCCATTCACAGTATTTTGCAGTTGCAAAGTGAATTAATAAAAGATTTCACAGTTTGTGGGCAGAGAGAAATTCTGCAGAAATAATTCTATTGTCTTTTCTTCATTTGTTTCATAACTAATCATCAGTGGTGGTCGAAATTCATCATAGAGTATTGGTGGATTTCCAACATCTGATATCAAGAGCTTGTGTTTCGATTCAAGGGAAGTATCAATCAAGAACGATTGAAGAATTCACGATGACAAGTTATGAGAATGCAAACTATCCAGCAACGCTGCCAATTCTGAAAGTTGACAACTATGAGAATTGGTGCAAGCAGATGAAAGTCCTATTAAGGTGTCAAGGTCTTTGGGACCTTGTAAAAGATGGAGTCGAAGCGCTTGGCGAAAACGCTTCAGAAGAAGAAAAGAAGACATATACAGAATCTGAGAAGCAGAGTTATAAAGCATTATTTATAATTCATCAATGTGTCAGCCCAGACAATTTCGAAAAGATTAGTGATTCAGAATCTGCAAAAGAAGCTTGGGAGATCCTGGAGAAGTCTTTTGGAGGCGCTGAGAAGGTGAAAGAAGTGAGGTTACAAACTCACAAAAGGACCTATGAACTGCTTCAGATGGAAGACAGTGAAAACATATCTGATTTCTTCACTAGAGTGACAAAGCTAGTAAATCAAATCAAGATATGTGGAGAAACGTTAACAACAAGAGCTGTTGTTTCGAAGATCTTGAGATCTTTAGCTCCTAAGTTCGACCACATAGTGGTGGCGATCGAAGAAGGGAAAGGCTTGTCGAAATTGACAAAGGAAGAGCTTCAAAGGACGCTCGAATCTTCTGAACAAAGAATGAACGAAAGAGCTGCAGGAAAATCGAAGAGTGATGTAGCCTTGCAGGCACATTCAGCAAAAGAAACCAAAGGCAAAGGAAAGTATTTCGACAGAAGTAGAGGTGGCTACAAATCGAATGGTAGAGGAAACCAAATCGAAGGAGACGTGTCGAATCAAAGAAGACCACACCAAGGCAACCAAAGAGGTGGTGCTGCAAATAGAGGAAGTGGTGGTGGTCGAAAACCTGATAAGAGTCACATTTAATGTTACAATTGTCAGAAGTATGGTCACTATTCGACTGATTGTCCAGAAAAACGAAAAAATCAAGAAAGTGATGCAAAGCTGGCAAAACATGAAGAAGAAGAAGAAGAGATGATGCTGATGGTCACAACAAGAGATGAAGATAGATTCAAGGACCAATGGTACTTGGATTCAGGATGTTCATCACATATGTCTGGAAGAAAAGACTGGTTCGTCAATATAAAACCCTCAACGAAAAATATGGTAAAATTTGCAAATGACAACACCCTAGCAGCTGAAGGTATTGGTGATATTATGATCATGAGGAAAGATGGCAAGAAGTCAGTAATTTCGAATGTATTATACATACCAGGCATGAAGAACAATTTGCTCAGTATAGGGCAGTTGGTCGAAAAGAATTATAAAGTGTCAATCGAAGATAAGTTGATGAGAGTTGTTGATGCAAATGGGAGAGTAATCTTGAAGGCTCCTATGTCTCAGAATCGAACCTTCAAGATTGAACTAAATGTGATGGAGCACAAGTTCCTTTCGACTGCAGCTAGCAGAGATGAATGGATATGGCATTATAGACTAGGTCATCTCAACTTCAGAGACATCAGAGATTTGAAGAGAAAAAATATGGTTTCAGGATTGCCTGAAATTTACATTCCAAACGAAGTATGTGAAGAATGTGTGCAGGCAAAGCAACACAAGAACAGCTTCAGCAAGGATGCAGGAAGCAGATCGAAGGCTAATCTCGAAGTCATATACTTTGATGTATGTGGACCAATCCAGGTGGATTCGATGGGAGGTAACAAATACTTTGTTACATTCATAGATGATTTCAGTCGAAAGCTATGGACTTAACTGATCAAGAAGAAAAGTGAAGTGATCGAAGTATTTACCAAGTTTAAGTCCATGGTCGAAAGACAAAGTGGTCGAAAGCTCAAAGTTTTGAGAACTGATGGTGGTGGAGAATATGTGTCGAAAGACTTCGACAGACTATGTGAAAAGGAAGGGATTGTGCATGAGGTGGTGCCACCCTATACTCCACAGCAAAATGGAATTGCAGAAAGGAAAAATCGAACCATCATCAATATGGTGAGAAGTATGTTGAAAGGCAAGAATTTACCCAAAGAGTTCTGGGGTGAAGTTGTTTCGACTGCAACATACATTTTGAACAGAAGTCCTACAAAGAAGCTAGAAGGAATTACTCCAGAAGAATGTTAGTCTGGTGTGAAGCCTAGCTTAAGTCATCTGAAAGTATTTGGATCTATTGCATATAGACATGTGCCAAATCAGTTGAGAAAGAAACTTGATGACAAGTCAAGTCAAATGATCCTAGTTGGATATTATTCGACAGGAGGCTACAAGTTGTTCGATCTAGAGAACAAGAAGATTGTGATCAGCAGGGACGTGATCATAGATGAGTTCAAAGAATGGGATTGGACTGCAAATGTCAAGAAAGATTCAGTGGGAATCTTATATGAAGAGCCAGAAACTCAAGTCGTAAGAGAAGTTCGACAAGAGGAGCCAGCAGATATACCCAGTACAAGCAGACCTCAAAGAACAAGACGCATGCCTGCAAGATTGCAAGATTGTGTGATTACATCAGATGATGTGATAGATGATGAAGGTGAGCTGGTACATTATGCTTTCTATGCAAATGTCGAACCTGTTAATGCAGTTGAAGCATTAAAAGATTCAAAGTGGGTGAAAGCAATGAACGAAGAAGTAAAGTCTATCGAAGACAACAACACTTGGTCACTTGTCGAATTGCCTCAAGGCAAGAAGGCAATTGATGTCAAGTGGGTATACAAAGTGAAGACGAATTCGAAAGGTGAAGTAACTCGACACAAAGCAAGACTTGTGGCGAAAGGATTTCTACAGAAAGAAGGAATAGATTTCGACGAAGTTTTTGCACCTGTTGCTAGGATCGAAACAATCAGGCTGGTTGTTGGTCTAGCAGAAATCAACAGTTGGCACATATGTCAGATGGACGTGAAGTGTGCATTCCTAAATGGACCCTTAGATGAAGAAGTCTATGTTAAACAACCAGTTGGGTTTGTGAAACATGAAGAAGAAAGAAAGGTGTACAGGCTACATAAAGCACTGTATGGTTTAAAACAAGCTCCAAGGGCTTGGAATAAGAAAATTGATAGTTTTCTAAGGGAGGAGGAATTTGTGAAGTGCATAACTGAACATGGAGTATATGTAAGAAGAAGCAAGATTAAATTGCTTATACTATGTCTCTATGTAGATGATTTGTTGATAACAGGTAGCTGCAAGAGTGAGATCGAAGACTTCAAAGGTGATCTCAGCAAGGAATTTGAAATGTCTGATTTGGGTGAGATTTCATATTTCCTTGGTATCGAATTCTACAAGAGCAGTAGAGGTTTGATGATGCATCAAAGAAGATATGCAGGAGAAACTCTCAAGAGATTTGAGATGGAAGAATGCAACTCAACTTCGACACCTGCAGAACCAAGACTGCAACTGTCGAAAGATGCAGATGAAGATGATGTTGATCCAACCCAATACAGAAGACTTATTGGATCATTGAGATACCTTTGTCATACAAGGCCTGACTTAGCATACAGTGTAGGTATGGTAAGTAGATTCATGCAGAAGCCAAAGGTATCACATCTAGCAGTTGTGAAGAGGATACTAAGGTATCTCAAAGGAACTTTCGATTATGGCATTCTGTTTCCTACAGTTGATAAAGGAAAAGAATGCAAGTTAGTGGGATACACTGATTCGAGTTGGTGTAGTGATGCTGAAGATCGAAAGTCAACAGCAGGATATGTGTTTATGCTAGGTGGTACAACAATTGCTTGGAGTTCGAGAAAAGAACCAGTAGTGGCATTATCATCATGCGAAGTAAAATACATAGCTGCTTCTCTTTGTGCATGTCAAGCAACCTGGATGGTGAACTTGGTCGAAGAGATAACAGGGAAAAATCATGGAGCAATTACCATGAAGATAGACAGCATGTCAGCTATCAATCTGGCGAAGAACCCAATAGCACATGGTCGAAGTAAGCACATCGAAATGAGGTTCCATTATCTTCGAGAGCAGGTAGCAGATGGGAAGATGAATTTGGAACACTGCAGAACTGAGAATCAGATTGCAGACATCATGACGAAGGGAGTGTAGGTCGAAGTATTCAGAAAGCTAAGGGTCGTGATGAACATAGACAGTTTAGACACAATGAATTAGGTGGTGTATTAAATTGTAATTCATATGTGTCAAAAGAAGATTTGATTTGTTTAGATTTAAATAGATTTCAATTTAAATCTAGAATAGATTTATTAGATCTAATTTAGTAAAAAGATATTTTGGGCTTGGGTTTTAGCTTAGGGTGCAAGCTAACCTAAATCTATAAATAGAGGGAGTAACCCATATTTTGTAATCAACTCATTCACGGTATTTTGCAGTTGCAAAGTGAATTAATAAAAGATTTCACAGTTTGTGGGCAGAGAGAAACTCTGCAGAAATAATTCTATTGTCTTTTCTTCGTTTGTTTCATAACTAATCATCAGTGGTGGTAGAAATTCATCATAGAGTATTGGTGGATTTCCAACAGTTATTGGGCCTTGGGCCAGCTTTTCTAGTCTTTTACTAATGCACACCTTCTCTAAATTTCTTTTGCAAACCTTAGTAATTTAGGTTCCATCAGTATAATTTTTAGTTTAGATAATTAACTCTTAGGCTAATTAATTTCGTCATCAAGAAAATACAAACATAGATTTTTATATAGTTGATTCAAAATTAAAACTTGTATATAATCAAGTCTTTTGTAAATTGAATTACTTCAGCACTTTTATAAATAATAAGATAGGTGGATTTTACATCCACCATATCCTCGAATAATCGATTCATTGGTTTAACATTATATCGATTAATTATTTAAATCAAAATTATTAAAATTCACGTGAATCTTAGTTTTGCTCAACGCAATAGTCAAACGATATCGCTTAACACGATAAAGAAATTAAATCAATTCCTTCGCCTAGCGCGATCGAATTCTATTAAGAATAAACTTTTTATCAACCAAGGTTAATTACTTCGCTCAACGTGATTTAATTCTAAAGAAGATCTATTCTTCTTTAAATCGGTTAAATCAATATTTAAAACAACTAACCAATTCAAATTATTTTTTCACTAACATAATAAAAATCAAGATTATTTCAAAAAGAATTGTTGGATTACTTTCAAGTCAAAATTGTGAATTGCGTTTACGATCACTCATTTTTCAAACCCAGATAAGGTTCAAGGATAACTCGAAAGCAATTCTACGCAATCCTATAAAAAACACCAACCAAATATACGAACTACGAATTTGGACTCTGATTCTTCGCAAGAGGATACGTAGGCACACGGTTCAAAAACCAAGGTGAATTCCTCAACTAAAAAATTAAAACCTTTTCTTAAACATATGGAAATAACAACTTCTAAATAGAAACTCCAAATTTACCCTTAAATATAAAAAAGGAGCCCATTGAGTACAAGGGAGATGAAGGGTGCCTAACCCCTTCCTTTTGTCTAACCAACTTACGAATCTAGAATCTCTAACAATTAGGGTTACCCATTATACTCCCGTCCTTAAGACAAAATTAATGATGGTGACTCTTATTTTTGTCAATTACGGCGTGGCCAAGTACTCCCGTAGGGATTCCGCATGCCCTTGTCGAACATTGCATAGGGTAGTTGTTGAAACCTTCTGGTGTCTGTTCGCCGAGAAGTGTTGTACTCAATTTTTGGTCAGGTCCTGATAGCTTACCACAGACAGACGAGGAAGACTCATATACTACCTTAGCTCTACATCTTTGAAGGTTCCTGCCAGAAGTTTACACTTTAATGAATCAGAGAGCCCTACTATTTCCATTTGATTGTTGATGAAAATAATATGCTCTTGGGGGTCAGTTTTTCCATCGAATGATGAGAGTGATGGTGACTTGAAGTTCTCGGGGACTTGTTCGTCCCAGATTTCTTGTGACAGTGGCTGGGGATCAAGAATCTCCTCTTCTTGCTCCCTATCTGTTGTGCTTTATTATTGCAGAATGTGGACACTGTCCTACAACGTTTCATTCTGCTGACAAAAAACATCCACCATGGCCCGCAATTGTGCCATGTCTGGAGGATCCTCATCAGTAGACATTCTTCTGAATGTGATGTGTGACCTAGGAAATTTTTACCGAGGCCCCATGATTGACGCCAAATGTTCTTATGTAAAAACACTAAACGAGTGGCTTCCTTGTAGGAACAAGGAGAGTCTTAATGGATAGATTTTTATAGTATTTGTGGGCATTTGGATGTTACACTAATATTGTGTATTGACCTAAGATGAATGTCTTGTTTATTCCTCTAGAGGAATCCCCTTTATATAGTCTTCCTTTTGTGCCATTAAGATCCTCATTCAAGAGGTGACTCTTTGAATTCTTAACTACATAATTGTCGTTGTCATCATGAATGAGTGCGTTGAAGACTGCGTAAAATTGGGTTTAATGCAACGGAAATCGTTATAGTCATTAATGGGTCAGGTTGCTAATATGCTCTGAGCAGATGGACTCTGATAACATGCAATATTGGGTTGGTAGCGAAGATGGGTTGGTTCCCAGATACAATGATTGCCGCTCTACACCCTTAGTTGAGTTACACCTCTTACCGGATATTCTTTGTCTTTACAGGTCGGACACTCTCTTCGTTCCCTTCCCAAACGACTTCATGACCCGGTCAAGGCTAATATTTCCAGGATGTACTATATATATATATATATATATATATATATATATATATATATGATCTTACCGGTTGATCAGAACCTGAGAAGTGGCTGGAAGCTGATCTGTAGTCGGGTTGTGAAGTCGAGGAGAAAAAGGGGTTGTACCTGCAAGGCACTCCGACAATCAAGTAAGAGTGGGAACAAGGAGGTACAAGTAAAGTATTAGGTGGTGAATGGTCAGTATTAGATACATAGCCCTCACAAGTGTGAGGGTATATATAGTTCCCATGGCGTATAGCCATTGGTTCCTGATTTCACGCCTGGATATGCGGGTCTGTGGAATCAGGTAACTGCCAGAACATGGTCAAACGGGGCAGATGTGCTCGTAACTAGTTGTTGATCATGAGGAGGGGGTCAGTTACATGCATCTCTCTGGTCGGTTCCTGGTGGCCTGCATGACATTGGTGCCGGGAAGGTCGAGAGGATGCTCGCCATCATTTTGGGCCGGTGTAGGTTTGGGAGGGAAAACGGCTGACATTGCTCGACATGTAGCGGGAAATCCGGGTCAAGGTCATGCCAAAAGTACCGAAGGAAATGTCTTATACTGGGCCCAGTTAAGCTATCGGGCCAATCCATAATAGTAGCCTCCCAATTCATTGCTTCTCGGTGCAGGAGTGGTGACTTTAACATCTGCTCATGGAACGGGGCGTGTCTTACGGGGAAATGAGTGTTGCCCATTACGCCTTGCTTGCGGGGATACAAGGAGTTGGTCATTGGGAATTTTGTATTTGGAGAGATAGTGTGTCTTGGGATGCGTGCTAACGAAGCGGCGCAATGATGACCTAGGGCTAGGGTGTAATAATGACGACCCTAGGATTCCCCAGGCGCATGTCTTGTATGCGCGGATTGTCTCAGCTATAAATAAGAGAGGAACAATGCATTTAGTATTTTTTTCCTTCTCTCTCAAGTGCTTGTATTAGCTCGATAGTCGACCATTGTTATTCGTTGAGTTTCTCTGCTCGTAGCTGCTTACTTCCATTATTTCTTCTTCTATTAACTGGTGAGTTTTTGATCCTCCATTGTCGTTCGCTTTCGTATTTTCACTTTTTACTTTCTAGAGATGCATGCGTTAGGATTTAGGGTTCCGTTAGGGAGGATGTCATTGGAGACCGTTGGTGGTAGACGTCGTTTCTTTGATTTAGAATCGCCGGAACCAATGTGGGGTCTCCTCGAGGATCTCGTGGTGCATCGTAGATGCCTAATTAGGGCTTAGGGCTTTTCCTACAACTCATTCCCATTGATACGCCTCGGTGAGGGTTCTGGTCGGGGATATGATCCTCGTTTCCCAACACCCTTTCGCTTGTTTAGCGGTGCAAGGGTGGTTTTGGCATTAATGTCGAGCTCATCTTTTTCCTCTGCTTTTTAGGTGCTATGGCCGACAATGCTCGGGTCAATATTTTGAGCGAATTTACGCAGTCTTCTGGAAGCTCTTCAAAGGAGACAAGCAACTTGTCGAGCATCCTGGAAACCTTCGAGGATGTGCAAAACCAGATGGGGAAGCAAATGGGGGAACCTGACTTAGAGATGACTTCCTCTGACCAGTGTTGTTTGTTTCCTCCTGGGGACGAGGAGGATCCTCAGTATTGGGTCACGAACGACCCCTGGGACTTGTCGTTATATTCTTACGAGCACTGGGAGGATGTCTTTACGGACGTATACATTAATGAGGAGGGGGGCCAAGAGGAATAGTCGTTATACATCCCTGGAAAGGAGAGTAAAATATGCTCGAAATACGATCGGAGGCGGATCCCAGTGTATGACATCGTATTTCGAGAAATGGGTCTTTGCCTCCGCTTTTCCGACTTTGAGGTGGCTGTTTTCAGGCATTTGCGTGTGGCTCCCTCCCAATTGAATCCGAACGACATTGCATTCGTGCGAGCATTCAAAATAGTTTGCGACCATATGAAAATAGGGGCCACCATTCCATTGTTCTTCTATTGCTTCCACCTTCAGAGGAGCAAGGTCGACGGAAAGTGGGAATGGGTTTCCCTGAAGCAAGGCAATGGGAAGTTATTTAAAGCCTATCTGGAATCCGTCTGCCACTTTAAGGACAAATATATCTTGGTGCAACCCTCCTCGACTAAGGCGATGTTGAACGTCTTTTGGACTGCGTCAGTGCATAAAGAGGATGGCGCTCCTTGTTTAAACGAGCTAGGGGAGCCCACTGTGAAGTTGATTTACAAGTTCCCGTTCTAATGGACGAAGAAGCATTTTTATGGAGAAATTGGATCCTATGTTTGGAGAGAGGGGGATCTTAAAGACAAGGATCTGGAGAGTTCCGCTACCCTGACCATGTTCGTGGCTCGAATCCCTCGGGTCCAGCAAGTTGGTCGGGGAGGCAGGCCTATGTTGGACAACAATGGGGAGCCCGTGTATGAGTCAGGCCTCATAAATGTCAAGGAGTTCCTCGGAAGCGAGGACCCTGTTAAATACTTAGGTATATATGTTTCTAATAGTAGTAAGTGGTCGTCATTTGTTTGACTCCTCGTTTTACTGACTGTTCCTTTTATTTGTTTTGCAGATAGCATGAATCCTGCTCAGGAGCGTTTGGCTAAGACTCTTGCTGCCAGAGCGAGGAGGGCCTTGAAGGATGCACATACTGGTACGGGGTTGGCTCATGCCTCAGGGTTAGGTGACTCATCCTCGACTCAGGCCACAGTCGCTCTCTCTCAGGTTGTTGTGTCCTCCAAGGCGAAGAGACCGTGAGCTGAGGGGATTGTCGACCTAACCGGGGAAAAGGGGAAAGGAACATACGACCTGCCTCCTTGCTGGATGGAGAATAATTTTTTCGAGGGATCAACTCTTCATCTTCCCCAGGCCGAATCTCTCCTTCTAGAGGGAATGGGCCGCCCGGAGAAGATGGTGATGCTGACACAAGATGCTGGCGGTTTGATGTGGATATTGGAGATGGAGGTCGCTTACACCGAGGGGAGTTCATCTCAGGAATCAGAAATGAAGAATCTCAGGGCCAAGTTATCTTCGTGCGAGAAGGCCTTGGTGGAAAAATACAAAGCCCTGAAGCTGTCTAAGGAAGAATCAGGGAGGCTCTCTGAGGAGCGTATGGTTCTCTTGCTCGAGAGAAAGGACCTCGAGGGAAAGGTGGCAGCCCTAACTGCTGAGATTGCGCCTACCGAAGACGAGCCATAGGATACTAAGGATCTGAAGACTCAGGCTGAGTTGGTTGCTCGTTTTCAGTTGGTCGTGGATGACACTCAGGCTGCTTCTGAGGGGAGCTTTGAAAATTCCGTGAATCAAATACGCGTGTTGAACCCTGGGATTGAGCTCAACACCTCGGGAATGGGGGTTAACTATTATGTAGTTATCGGTCAGATTTTGGTCCTTGATTATCTCAAGGATATTTTCGCTCAGCCGACCGGGGGTCCCTCCCAACTGTCGCCCATTGTTGAAGGGGAAGCGGAAGGATGATTATTTTATGTTTATTTCAGCCTGCGTGTCATATTCATTGTATTTGTATTCCGGGCTATTGCCTTTTTATGTAATCGTCCTAAGTGGTCGTTTTATTTAAATTTTGGCCAATGGTCGTTTGCTATGAATATTTAACTTGTGTTTTTTGCATGTTTGTTGACAAACTAGGCCGCTTAGGACCCCTTTTATTTTTCTAAGAGTTTATAGTAGGGAGTTGCTCGTTTGGTTTGTTTGTGTAGGGAAATTGATCAAATGGCCAGGGTGAATATCGGGCGAGGGCTGGAACTCAGGTCTCATTTCGAGGGACCCGGGTTCGGCAGCGTGAAATTCTCGTCGCGAGTCGGGCATTCTACCATCGTGACACAAGGACTATGGAGCTCAGTCAAGTTATCCACGTCGGGCTGAAGGTGCGCTCGTCAAGAGAGCAAAGCCTGGCGCCCTCTAAATACTTTGGTGCTATGTTTGTGCCTAGGCATGCACGTGTCATCGGGCCTAGGTGAGTTTGTCTTTGTCGACCAAACTAGCTGACTGATCAGTGTCTTTAACTGTAATATTGTTTTAGCTTTTCAGTGTTCCATGATCGAACGAGTTGTTCCCCTTGTAAGTTTTCCAAGTAATACGCTCCAGTCTCCATTTTCTCGTAGACGCGATAAGGACCTTCCCAGTTCACAGCGAGGTTGCCTTCGTGAGATCCTTTGTGATTTTTCTTTAAGACAAGGCTGCTGTGATACGGTGGGAGAACTGACTTGAGGTTTTGTGTTTGTGTTCGCATATGTTTCGGTTTAGCAAGAGTCGCCACCGACTTTTTATTTTATCCAAAGGAAAGGTCAAAAAGCACAGGAAAGACCTTTGAGATGTTTTCTTGGGTTTGGGGGGTAGATTATGAAAAGGGAAGGTGCTAGCACCCTTTTCATCCATGGTTTTCCATGGGCTCTTAGTTACTTGTTTAGATCACTTGCCTTTGCTTTTTAAATTGTTTGAGATGGTGCTTTGTGTGTGGTTTTGAAAATGCTTTGAAAAAGAGGCCTTGTCTAGACAACCTTTGTAATGATTCTTGTTGGAATATATACAGAGGTGTGTGTCTTTTTGAAAATATATTTCAATGTTTTGAAAGTTCTTTTGAAATTGTGTTCTGAGGTGTGTTTGAAAATGGAAAGGATGTTTTGCAAGCTTTTGATCAAGTAACTAAGAGTTGTCTACCCTATTTTACTCAAAGATCTTTCTTATGTTTTTAACCCTTTTGACAGTGTTATTTCACCATTGTATTTGGTGAACAACCTTGTGTTAGGATGTTAAACGGGACAGGCACGGGTCATCGTATACAATCATTGAAAGCAACTTGTGAGACTCTCTAGCAATTTTGTAAGGGACGAGATCATTTTATCGAAGGCAACATCGAGGGACTACGATCGTTGTTTATCGAAGGGGCATTTGCTAGAGTGTCTCATATTCGAGGGACATGATTGCATTTCCAAGGCAACAAGCGAGGTTACCCTAGAGGTGCAAATGTGAATTGTGTATTAATTTTCATGCATTTATTCTTGTATTAGGTCATCTAGCGATTGATTTTAGATCTTCGCATACAAACCCTAATTACTATACAGTATATTGAAAGCAATAAATTGCGGGAATTTAAAGTCTAAGTTATTACAAAAAGATATCCGGGGATGGGGGTACAATTATTTACAAATGGGGATGAGTCTCATAAGAATAATAATGTCCAAATATGTGTTACAACCAAATCGAACTGTCGCAATTCAATGTAAAAATCATAACGAATTATGAAATGAGAAAAATCAAAGAACTATGAGATGCATATATTCATTTACAAATAAAAATCTATTCTAAAAGAAAGATTAAAAATTAAATTATTATCTGCATGGGTTTTATCAATTATGAAAAGAAAGAGTTTTAAAAGAAAAATTTACTTAAATTAATGTTTAAGATTATTCTTGTATTTTTATTAAAGGTAATAATTATTTAAAAAGTAACTATATCAAAACAAAATTTTAATACATTAATTTTTTTATTAACAAAAGGAATGAAAAGAATTTATTTAGAATGAAAACAAATAAAAAAGTATTTGGTTTGAAGAAAAATAATAAAAAAAAGAAGATGGGCTTAAAGGAAATGTTTTTGGGTGGCCCAAAGGAGAACAAATCAAGATGGAAAGAAAATGAGGGGGGGTGTAGGCAGAAGCGCTTGGGCTTGGCACAGTTTGGGGCGGTTCAGGCCCGAAGGTTTAGGGAAAACATTTTTTGTGTTTTGGGGTTCACTCATTAGGGTTTGCAAGTTTGGCTTTGCAGCGGCGCCCCTCTTACTCTTCTTCTCCGTTCTTCTTCTTCATACAAGCCATGAGCTTCTGATTCTTCCTCAAACCTCCAGGTTGCTGGAGCGCCACCCTAGCCCTTTCAACTCTTCACGACAATCCAAGGCCATTGCATTGAATGGTACGATTCATCTTGTTTTAATTTTTAGGGTTTTTTACAGTTTGCTTGCATGTTTAGCTTGCATGTTTTAATCCATGGCTTTTACGTGTTTGATATGCAGTAAAGTTTGGAAAAAGAAATTATACCTTGAGATATCTTTCTGGAAAATGGAGGGAGAGGAGAAAAGGGTTGGACCGGCGGCACTCTTGGTGGCCAGAGGCGGAAGAAGACGAGATGAACGCGCTTTTGGTATATTTTTGTTGTTTTTTTTTATTTGAATGTTGTTTGATGATGATGATTCTGAAAACTGTTTCGAAACTTTTGCTTGTTTTTGTTTCTTGTTGATGATGAAATGAAATCTTAAACTATATTGGCTTCGCTTCTGAAACTCTTCCTTCCTCCTTGTTTTGATGTTGATGAAAATCTTGATTCTGAAATAACGTTTTGCTTCTGATTTTCGTATCTCTCTTCTTTCCTATGAGTGATTGATGATGATGATTCTGAAAACTATTTTTTTTTTGTTTGATGAACTTGATTTCTGAAACTAAGTTGGTTTCGCTTCTGAAAACTCTTCCTTTCTTTTTGTATGTTAATGATGAAAGAATTTCTGAAACTGAGTTGGTTTTGCTTCTGAAAACTCTTCCTTTCTCTTTGTATGTTAATGATGAAAGAATTTCTGAAACTGTTGGTTTGTTTGACAAGCTTGTTTTTGATGTTAGCTTGTGAAACTGTTATGGTGTTGGGCAGTTTTGGTACAGGTTTGAGGAGTTTGTTTTTTGCAGTTTGAGATGCAGGCTTGCAGTTTGAAATGCAGGCTTGCAGTTTGTTGTTTGCAGATTATTTGGGCCAGCTGATTGCAGTTGGAATTGCAGGTTTGCAGTTTGTAGTTTTGTTACAGGCTGTGTGTTTTTTGTGGCTTCACAGGTTTTTGGGCAGGCTGTAGTTTATGCAGGTTTTGCTAGCTTGTAGTTTTTGACTATGAGCTTTTGTGTTTTGATAGCAGTTTATGCAGGTTTGTGTTTGGCCTGAGTGTTTAGCAGGTTTTGGAAACTGTAGTTTGCATTTTTGCAAGTTTTGTGCTAGTAGGCTTACAGGCTTGCAAGTTTTGTGCAGGTTTGTGGTTTTTGCAAGCAAGTTTGCAGTTTTTTGTTTTTATGCAGGTTGGGGACTGTAGGTTCTATTGTTCTCCTCCTCCTTTTACTGTGTTTGCTGCTAGATTGTTATATATCTTTTGTTATCTTTACTGTCTTTTACAGCCTTCCTTAGCCAAACTGCAAACCTCTTCACTAGGTCCTCTCTTTCTCTCTCTCTCATAAGCATTTTTTCTTATTATATTATTTGTTCTGAAAAGTTTGCTGGCTAGAAAGTGATGATGGCTAGGACAAGTCTCTTTGGCTTGTAATTGGGTTTATCTCTCTGCATTGTGTACTTTTGATTGCATATTTCCTGCATTGTACTTTTTCCTTGACAGTTTGCCTCTAGTTGGCTTGTAACTCAGTTTGCTTATGCTTCTTGTCTGTTTGCATCTAGTTTGACATGCTTGGAACCTTGTTGCATTTGGTTTGATTACTGCAGTTTCGTTTAGTTTGCAGTACAGTTTGCTTTGCAGCATAATGGGTGCCCATCATATTTGAATTTTGGCGCCTTGGTTTGCCTTGTATCTTCACTTTGTAATTCAATATGCTTGCATTCTTTATCTTTTACTTTTCTCTTTGTGAACCAAGAAGAGTGATCTTCTTGTGATTTGCAAAGAGAATAATAAAAACATGATGAACAAATAGCATTCTGATTCCGGCCGACAAACTTTAGTATTGATTTTCTTTTTTTCTTTTCTGCTTGAAAATTCTTATACTAATTTCTTTTTCTCTGTCTTTTGCAGGTAAGTACCAATTAAAGGAAGCAGTAGAAGCCAAAGACCTTGAGCATGGGAGAACTTGAAGCTTAGGAGATTAGGCTTAGAAATAGATAGATTTTTTCATTTGTTGTAAACCATTATTATTGTAAATACTGTAAGTTGTAAATTTACAATATTCAAATAAATTTTGTAACAACATTTGAAATGAATAAAAAGTCTTTATTCAAAAGAAATTTCTACTGTCAAATATCTTCCAATCTTTCCCTTTGCCTCTTCACTTTTATTTAAGATTCCTGATTAAACAATGACTGAAATTGCATTCCACCATTTCCAATACAGATGACTTAAAATCCCAGTAATCCATAAAAACTCTGCAATCTCTTTGCATCAGTATTCCAATCAACATACGCGTTGTGTATTTTAAACAAACAAGCATTTCCATTAACTGGAAAACATTTCAGTCCACTAACAAGCAGTTGCCTTAATGTTCCAAACAAAAGTCTGAGCTCTTATCCCGGATAATTAGGTTTTGAGAAACAACAAGTAAACTTGAACAAGCGTGAAAACAATATAACAGTTAACTGAATTTCTGAGGATTCAATTTCTTCTGAGAAATGTGAGACAAAACCCTAATTCTGGATTGTCTACTAAATAAAAGTCTGCTTGATCAATTCCTGAGCCAATATCATAAATTAGAGAAAACCCTGGGGTTGTGATTTTCTTGTGAAAAAGGGAGGGAAAATTTTGGGGTACAACAGTTGCCCCTGTTCAATCTTCTTGAACCTGAAGAGTTAGATTGGCAATTTTGTCGTTCGCAACTCGAAGGTAAAAGATGATTGGACACTAGAGTGCCCATAAATTTGCACTCGTCAAAGCATAGTTGAGGGAATGGGCTTAAAGATGCCATTTGGAGATGTGACAGAATCTTGTCGGAGATGGGCTTAAAGATGCCATCCAAGAATGTTTGTTGAACTGTATGTTGTAGGTGAAAGAATGAGTATCAGAAAGGTATCCGTGTTTGGAACATCTCTGAGCCGGGGGTCTGAATAAGCAATAGATTAGCATCCGTGTCGGGAGGCATCCGCAAACTGTTTTCAGAAATCCTTGAAGTTTGAAACTTGCTAAACTTATCCTGCGACGAGTAAAATATTAGCTGAAATACAAAGTTATGTTGTATGATGCAATGTATGTGTTATATCAATGCTTATGTTTATATAAATGCAATGAGTGCGCATGTAAGCTGATTAGCCGTCTTGTTGAGGAAGATAAGTCCTGGATAGCTGGAGATAATAAAATCTTTGACCGCTGTCGGGGGAAAATAAATCCTTGACTACTGTTGGGGATTGAAAATCCTTTGATCGTTGAGAATGAGAAGTCCTGAGACCACTGCTGGGGAAATCAGGAGTTTGGGTTGTATGCCAATCTACTGGGGATTCCTATTTTGAGGAAAACTTCGCTGGGGGATATCTGAAAACTCTGTGGAGAATTGAGAATGAGAATCTTCATTCTGCTAGGGCAATTTGTACTAAGGAGCTGAGAACGAGAATCTTCAATTTGCATGGGATTTAAAAATTCTGACAAATTCGTGCTGAGAGTAAAGAAAACTCTGGAGAATCAAGGATGAGAATCTTGATTTTGTTGGGGAATAAGAACTCTGTGGGGAGTAGCTTTACTGCTGAAGAGTAGCTATCCTGTTAGAGAGTAAAACTCAGGACTCTGGGAAAAGCTTATTCCTGTTTGGAAGAAATTCAGGAGTTAAAAACATACGCCACTTTGAGAATGAGAATCTTCTTCCTGTCGGGAGTATCGGGGATTCAAGTCATATACCACTTTGAGAATGAGAATCTTCATTCTATCGGGAATATCAGGAATTCAAGTTGTATGCCACTTTGAGAATGAGAATCTTCATTCTGTTGGGAATATCAGGAATTCAGGTTATATACCACTTTGAGAATGAGAATCTTCATTCTGTCGGGAATATCGGGAATCTAGGTTATATGCCTCTTTGAGAATGAGAATCTTCATTCTGTCGGGAATATCAGGAGGTTGGGAGTATGCCAATCTACCGGGGAAGCAAAAATGAGAATCTTCATTCAGGCGTTTGGGTCAGAAGGTTGGGTGTATGCCAATCCACTGGGGAAGCAAAAATGAGAATCTTCATTCAGGCGTTTGGGTCAGGAGGTTGGGTGTATGCCAATCCGCTGTGGTTTTAAGGATGAGAATCTTCATTCTGTTAACGGTATCAGGAGCTTGGGAGTATACCAATCTTCTGAGGTTTCAAGGATGAGAATCTTCATTCTGTTAATGGTATCAGGAGCTTGGGAGTATACTAATCTTCTGAGGTTTCAAGGATGAAAGTCTTCATTCTTGAGAGAAACAAAATTTTAGGAGCTTCAATTGTCCATTATTCTGCTGGTGGGTTGTTTCTGTTGAGATTTAGGAACTTTTCCGTAATTCAACTGAAGTAAAAGCTTTATCGCTTGAATTTGATTGTACTTTTCCTGAAAGGTAAAGGTTAATGGCATATATCAAACAATGGTGTCCTCAGAAATGAGATTGTGTTGCATGATGTCCTGATGCACGGAGGTGTAATGTTTTTTCAAGACGACCTTTCGCTGGGGGAAATAAATCCCGAGCTGATGAAAGAGAAAAGAGTTGGATTCTTCCTCTCTGATAGTGGAAAAAATCAGAATAAATCGTTGAGAGATTTATCTGAAACAGCAAAAACCTGGAATGTCTCCCACTGGAATAAGAATCAGGGAGATCTTAGTGTCGAGCTGACCAAAACAGAGAGGGTCCTGGATTAACTTTGATTCAACCGGATGATGGAGGAATCTTCGACGACTGTAACTCCAACAGGTGATGAAGGAATCTTCGACGACCGTAACTTCCAACAGGTGATGAAGGAATCTTCGACGACCATAACTTCCAATAGGTGATGATAACCTTTACCTGCTGATCAATCTGAGTATGTTATGAATGTTATTGAAATGTAATTTTGTTTTGGAGAATAAATCCTTGACAAGTGTTGGGGAAATAAACCCATGACTGCTGGTCTGCTAGAGAGGTGATAAACTTCTCGAGGATGCTTGAATTCCTTTTCATAAGGACTTTGGAGAGATTCGTCATTGCCCCTAGTATCAGATGTTTGTGACACTGCCAGGAAATTTGGATTGTACGTAACCCTTTGATGAGATTGACGTTTTAATGCCCCAAGTGATGGTGAAGGAGACTTGCCCCAAGTTAATCTGCAATTGAGAGATTTCTTGAAATCTTGACTGGACTGCCCCAGGTTAACCAGACTTTTCCATATCAAGTCCCCTTTTGTTGATAGGAGATCTTTGCAACGGAAGTGTCATTCCACTTGAAGTGATTTTGTTCATTGAGAGAGCTTTCGTTCATCTGAACTTTCACTGTGTCAATTTCTTCGCAGTCAAGAAAATAGCCATATGCAAACGATGATATTCAAATAATGCAAAGTTTATGCTTGTCTTGAAATTTCTGAAAAATGCATTTTTTAGCAGAAAACTTTTTATAAGACAAATTCAACACAAGATTTAGAGCAAAGCCTTACAGGAGTCAGAATACCTTTTGTAACAGTATGCTTTCGAACTAACCCATGCTTCAATTAGGACTTTTGAAGGATTGTAACGTGGCTTGGTTCACGGTTTAAGAAACAAAGGATAAAGGCTCAAAGTATATTTGTACCCACCCGCTCCTTCAATCCTAAACTCAGTTAATTGTGCGTCGAACTATATTCAAGTTTGGATTGACGTTTTGGTGATGGTCCACACAAGTTGAATTTGGTGGAAGGCAGTCATTTTTGCAACATTTTTCATGTTGTTAAGGATTTGTAATGACCTCTTTCTTTTGATTCATTATCCCTAATTTTCGCCTGACTGTTCCTGTTTTCGAGATTACAATCAGCGGGATGCCCCAGCTTTCTTAAGCCTCCCTTGTGGGTTTTGGCTCAGTGGGTTTTTCTCTTAGAGAGATAGCGACTTCCTATGAGATAAGGAACCATCACTGTCTTTTGGTTCCAAAGGAACTTTTTCATGTCATTCATTGTATTATGAACTGAGAGTTTGCAACTTCAACGCGCATTTTGAATTAACTGAGAGACTACCCTGCCCCAGGTTTAAAGGTTTCAATTTTTGTTTAAAACAGAACACTTCTACTTCTTTGGCTCAAAGGGGTTGACTAGAGATTATCTTCCTTATAACTCCAGTGTTTAGGATTTGAAAGAAACGCATGTACATCGTCAGCAAGGTCTGTCCAAAAGCATACTGTATGAGATTATGGCATTGTTTTGTCATCCTCCCTCTAAAGACTTGTAACTTTTAGCAAGAGTTAAATGTCATAAAGAAAGTAGAAAGCATAATTCAAGAATAGTGAAAACGAATGGATGAATTCAAGACAAACATATGCAATGCATTAATGAAACAGAGTTTGACATCAACAGATAATTGTTTGAATAACAAAAGAAATTACAACTTGAAAATTCAAATGAAACAAAAGTCTCTTAGTTCGAACTTGTCATTTCAGGTGGAGAACCCTCAGCGGAAGATTTTCATCTCTCCATCCGACATGAATTTCAGCATTCCTCTGTCAATCAAGTCTTGGATTTTGTTTTTTAAAGCCCAATAGTCATCGGTGTCATGTCCAGGACTATAGGAGTGGTATACACAAAATGCGTCGGGGTGATAGCTAGGAGCAGAGGTATTGGGATTCCGAAGAGGATCCTTTAAAGCAATCAGATTGACCTCCAACAAGCGTTCCAGTATTAGAGATAATGGTATGTCAGTCTCAGTGAAATGTCTTCCAGATGCATTTTGCTTATGCTGATTACCCCGTTGACGCTGGCGAGGTTGTTGCTGGGCTTGTGACCCTGAAGCAAGCTGGGGAACCTTTCCCTTGTCTTCTTGTCTCAAAGGAGGTTGAACGATTACTTGATCTTCGACCCTAGTTATTTGCCCCACTTGGTTATCTTGAAGCAGTTTGTTGATGAGGACCCTGAGCTCCTCTTGTCTTTGATCCAGGTCTTGAATGAGATCCATCTGGCCCACCAGTTGTCCCATCATCTGGATTTTCATTGTTTCCAACTCAATATGTATCCCTTCCAACTGATCATTCCTGATGCCGCCTGGATTTCCTAGGACCATGCCCCTTGTGAGGAGAGCTTTCATTTCTTCTTGCCCTTGGGACAGGTTCAAGAACATTTCTTGAAGTTGAGCGTTTTGAACCTGGATATCTTCGACAGTCCTCTCTAGAGCCATCTCTACTGAAATAAACAGTAGGAGAATAAGGAAACCTGAAAGGGAAAACCTGTCATGATACGATGCATGATGTATGGATGCATGTTTTCAAGACTCTCGCGGGGTAAACACAATAAAATGTTAGAGATTGAACTTCAATCAATATTTTTTATTGGAGAACTTTGTATCGGTGGATGTCTTTCCACAAGAATCAAGCTCACCATGTCAAGTGGGTCATAGCCCTTGATTCAAGTTGTTATACTTGATCTTTGACGGTGTTTGTTTAGAGGAAAGTGAATCCTCTTGCCATTTGGTAGACGTCTGGTTCAACGTGACCCTGCATCAAAGACCCTCGAGATCCTTGAAATGGTTATTGAAATTTCTATGGTATGATGTTATGATGTTATGTACAGGTATGAAAAAGTAAGCAAGTGTATATACAAGTATTCATATTCACACAAAGCAGACAAGTCCTAAGGTTTAGGCTTGCAAGGGGTTTGTAGGTAAGTACCCTCTTGAAGTTAGTTGGCTCAACCTGTCCTAGAAATAGTAACCGGGTTCTAAGGAGCTCAATATCACTGGATTATTTTTTATGTTCATTGTTTTGGTTTAGCCACTTAACTGGCGACCAAAATATTCCAAGAAAACAATCCTCAATGAGTGTAGTATTGAGTATCTACCAACTTCGGACTGCACCAAAGTCGGTCATCTCACTACCCCTAATAAGGCCAAGATGGTCAAGTAAGGTTCTAAGAGTTTGTTAGTGCTTCATGACATCACTCAGCGGCCCCGTATTCTCTTTGATTAACTCAAAGGCTACCGGTACCCACAAATATGTCGCACTAACATAGCCACTGCTTCAACCATGTCGGTATACCCCGCACAGTTCTCTCACAGTTTATTGCTACTTACCTAAAAGGTGCCCCCAAATCCGGGTGTAGGATTTAAAACAAACCCAAACAAGGAACCCCAAAAATAAAGTAATCAAAGCAATCAAGGTAAGCATGTAAAGGTGATCTAAAACCCTAAGGTAACCCCACATTTGGAAATAATTCCCCAGCAGAGTCGCCAGTTCTATGATACGGTGGGAGAACTGACTTGAGGTTTTGCGTTTGTGTTCGCAAATGTTTCGGTTTAGCAAGAGTCACCACCTACTTTTTATTTTATCCAAAGGAAAGGTCAAAAAGCACAGGAAAGACCTTTGAGATGTTTTCTTGGGTTCGGGGGGTAGATTATGAAAAGGGAAGGTGCTAGCACCCTTTTCATCCATGGTTTTCCATGGGCTCTTAGTTACTTGTTTAGATCACTTGCCTTTGCTTTTTCAATTGTTTGAAATGGCGCTTTGTGTGTGGTTTTGAAAATGCTTTTAAAAAGAGGCCTTGTCTAGACAACCTTTGTAATGATTCTTGTTCGAATATATACAAAGGTGTGTGTGTTTTTGAAAAGATATTTCAATGTTTTGAAAGTTGTTTTGAAATTGTGTTGTGAGGTGTATTTGAAAATGGAAAGGATGTTTTGCAAGCTTTTGATCAAGTAACTAAGAGTTGTCTACCCTATTTTACTCAAAGATCTTTCTTATGTTTTTAACCCTTTTGACAGTGTTATTTCACCATTGTATTTGGTGAACAACCTTGTGTTAGGATGTTAAACGGGACAGGCGTGGGTCATCGTATTCAATCATTGAAAGCAACTTGTGAGACGCTCTAGAAATTTTGTAAGGGACGAGATCGTTTTATCTAAGGCAACATCGAGGGTCATCGAGGGACTATGATCTTTGTTTATCGAGGGGGAATTTGCTATAGTGTCTCATATTCGAGGGATATGATTGCATTTCCGAGGCAACAAGCGAGGTTACCCTAGAGGTGCAAGTGTGAATTGTGTATTGATTTTCATGCATTTATTCTTGTATTAGGTCATCTAGCGATTGATTTTAGATCTTCGCATACAGACCCTAATTACTATACAATATATTGAAAGCAATAAATTGCGGGAATTTAAAGTCTAAGTTATTACAAAAAGGTATCCGGGGATGGAGGTACAATTATTTACAAATGGGGATGAGTCTCATAAGAATAATAATGTCCAAATATGTGTTACAATTAAATCGAACTGTCGCAATTCAATGTAAAAATTATAACAAATTATGAAATGAGAAAAATCAAAGAACTATGAGATGCATATATTCATTTACAAATAAAAATCTATTCTAAAAGAAAGATTAAAAATTAAATTATTATTTGCATGGGTTTTATCAATTATGAAAAGAAAGAGTTTTAAAAGAAAAATTTACTTAAATAAATGTTTAAGATTATTCTTGTATTTTTATTAAAGGTAATAATTATTTAAAAAGTAACTATATCAAAACAAAATTTTAATACATTAATTTTATTATTAACAAAAGGAATGAAAAGAATTTATTTAGAATGAAAACAAATAAAAAAGTATTTGGTTTGAAGAAAAATAATTAAAAAAAAAAGAAGATGGGCTTAAAGGAAATGTTTTTGGGTGGCCCAAAGGAGAACAAATCAAGATGGAAAGAAAATGAGGGGGTGTAGGTAGAAGCGCTTGGGCTTGGCACAGTTTGGGACGGGTCAGGCCTAAAGGTTTAGGGCAAACGTTTTTTGTGTTTTGGGGTTCACTCATTAGGGTTTGCAAGTTTGGCTTTGCAGCGACGCCCCTCTTACTCTTCTTCTCCGTTCTTCTTCTTCATACAAGCCATGAGCTTCTGATTCTTCCTCAAACCTCCAGGTTGCCGGAGCGCCACCCTAGCCCTTTCAACTCTTCACGACAATCCAAGGCCTTTGCTTCGAACGGTACGATTCATCTTGTTTTGATTTTTAGGGTTTTTTTACAGTTTGCTTGCATGTTTAGCTTGCATGTTTTAATCCATGGCTTTTACGTGTTTGATATGCAGTAAAGTTTGGAAAAAGAAATTATACCTTGAGAGATCTTTCTGGAAATTGGAGGGAGAGGAGAAAAGGGTTGGACCGGCGGCGCTCTTGGTGGCCAGAGGCGGAAGAAGACGAGATGAACACGCTTCTGGTATTTTTTTGTTGTTCTTTTGATTTGAATGTTGTTTGATGACGATGATTCTGAAAACTGCTTCGAAACTTTTGCTTGTTTTTTTTTCTTGTTGATGATGAAATGAAATCTTTAACTATATTGGCTTCGCTTCTGAAACTCTTCCTTCCTCCTTGTTTTGATGTTGATGAAAATCTTGATTCTGAAACAACGTTTTGCTTCTGGTTTTCGTATCTCTCTTCTTTCCTATGAGTGTTTGATGATGATGATTCTGAAAACTATTTTTTTTTGTTTGATGAACTTGATTTCTGAAACTAAGTTGGTTTCGCTTCTGAAAACTCTTCCTTTCTTTTTGTATGTTAATGATGAAAGAATTTCTGAAACTGAGTTAGTTTTGCTTCTGAAAACTCTTCCTTTCTCTTTGTATGTTAATGATGAAAGAATTTCTGAAACTGTTGGTTTGTTTGACAAGCTTGTTTTTGATGTTAGCTTGTGAAACTGTTATGGTGTTGGGCAGTTTTGGTACAGGTTTGAGGAGTTTGTTTTTTGCAGTTTGAGATGCAGGCTTGCAGTTTGAAATGCAGGCTTGCAGTTTGTTGTTTGCAGATTATTTGGGCCAGCTGATTGCAGTTGGAATTGCAGGTTTGCAGTTTGTAGTTTTGTTACAGGCTGTGTGTTTTTTGTGGCTTCACAGGTTTTTGGGCAGGCTGCAGTTTATGCAGGTTTTGCTAGCTTGTAGTTTTTGACTATGAGCTTTTGTGTTTTGATAGCAGTTTATGCAGGTTTGTGTTTGGCCTGAGTGTTTAACAGGTTTTGGAAACTGTAGTTTGCAGTTTTGCAAGTTTTGTGCTAGTAGGCTTACAGGCTTGCAAGTTTTGTGCAGGTTTGTGGTTTTTGCAAGCAAGTTTACAGTTTGTTGTTTTTATGCAGGTTGGGGACTGCAGGTTCTAATGTTCTCCTCCTCCTTTTACTGTGTTTGCTGCTAGATTGTTATATATCTTTTGTTATCTTTACTGTCTTTTACAGCCTTCCTTAGCCAAACTGCAAACCTCTTCACTAGGTCCTCTCTTTCTCTCTCTCTCATAAGCATTTTTTCTTATTATATTATTTGTTCTGAAAAGTTTGCTGGCTAGAAAGTGATGATGGCTAGGACAAGTCTCTTTGGCTTGTAATTGGGTTTATCTCTCTGCATTGTGTACTTTTGATTGCATATTTCCTGCATTGTACTTTTTCCTTGACAGTTTGGCTCTAGTTGGCTTGTAACTCAGTTTGCTTATGCTTCTTGTCTGTTTGCATCTAGTTTGACATGCTTGGAACCTTGTTGCATTTGGTTTGATTACTGCAGTTTGGTTTAGTTTGCAGTACAGTTTGCTTTGCAGCATAATGGGTGCCCATCATATTTGAATTTTGGCGCCTTGGTTTGCCTTGTATCTTCACTTTGTAATTCAATATGCTTGCATTCTTTATCTTTTACTTTTCTCTTTGTGAACCAAGAAGAGTGATCTTCTTGTGATTTTCAAAGAGAATAATAAAAACATGATGAAAAAATAGCATTCTGATTCCGGCCGACAAACTTTAGTGATGATTTTCTTTTTTTATTTTCTGCTTGAAAATTCTTATACTAATTTCTTTTTCTCTGTCTTTTGCAGGTAAGTACCAATAATAGGAAGCAGTAGAAGCCAAAGATCTTGAGCATGGGAGCACTTGAAGCTTAGGAGATTAGGCTTAGAAATAGATAGATTTTTTCATTTGTTGTAAACCATTATTATTGTAAATACTGTAAGTTGTAAATTTACAATATTCAAATAAATTTTGTAACAACATTTGAAATGAATAAAAAGTCTTTATTCAAAAGAAATTTCTACTGTCAAATATCTTCCAATCTTTCCCTTTGCCTCTTCACTTTTATTTAAGATTCCTGATTAAACAATGACTGAAATTGCATTCCACCATTTCCAATACAAATGACTTAAAATCCAAGTAATCCATAAAAACTCTACAATCTCTTTGCATCAGTATTCCAATCAACATACGCGTTGTGCATTCTAAACAAACAAGCATTTCCATTAACTGGCAAACATTTCACTCCACTAACAAGCAGATGCCTTAATGTTCCAAACAAAAGTCTCAGCTCTTATCCCAGATAATTAGGTTTTGAGAAACAACCAGTAAACTTGAACAAGCGTGAAAACAATATAACAGTTAACTGAATTTCTGAGGATTCAATTTCTTCTGAGAAATGCGAGAGAAAACCCTAATTCTGGATTGTCTGCTAAAGAAAAGTCTGCTTGATCAATTCCTGAGCCAATCTCATAAATCAGAGAAAACCCTGGGGTTGTGATTTTCTTGTGAAAAAGGGAGGGCAAATTTTGGGGTACAATAGCTGCCGACCTTGAACTCTCGTTGTATGACCTAAGCATCATAGCACATGGCTATTTTCTATTTTAGCGAGGCCTCTCGTAGGGCCTCTCATGTTATGATTTCTTCCACTAGATTTAGTTCTTCGAGGAGGGAGGCGTCATTCATCTCCTCGTCGGGAGGTGCCTCGGTTCTTCGGGAAGGTTCCTCAATCTCTACGAGAATGACAACCTCTATCCCCTATGCTAGTCAAAAAGGAGTCTCCCTGTTGGATGAATATGTAGTCATTCGGTATCCTTAGATCACATTGTGTATCTCCTCGACCCATCGCTTCTTGGTTTCATCCAACCTTCGCTTAAGGCCCCTGAGTATTACTATATTCGTAGACTCGGCTTGGTCGTTTGTCTGGGGATGCTCGACGGAGGCAAAGTGTTGGGTGGTGCCCAGTTTGGCGAAAAATTCTTGAAAGGTATGGTCCGTAAACTGGGTCCCGTTGTCGGTGACTATCGCTTATGGGATGCCAAAGCGAGCGAGGATATTTCTTTTACAGAAGCAAAGGACATTTTGGGCAGTGATTTGGCCAAGGCTTCGGCTTCTGTCCATTTGGTGAAGTAGTCAACCGCTACGATTAGGTACTTGTTCTGATTGGTTCCGACCACGAACGGGCTGAGGAGATCTAGTCCCCAACAAGCAAAGGGCCAAGGAGAGGAGAGGGACTTAAGCTCGTTAGGAGGAGCTAAATGCATGTCTCCTTGCCGCTGGAATTTATCGCATTTCTTCACGTGCTCTTTTGTGTCGTGCTGCATGGTGGGCCAGTAATATCCCGCCCGCAAGGCTTTTCTCGCGAGGGATCTCCCGCTTAGGTGTTGACCGCTGATGCCCTCGTAGATTTCGAGCAAGACGCGCTATTCTCCGCTTCGGTCGACACATTTGAGAAGTGGAATGGAAAATCCTCTTCTATAAAGTTTGCCTTTGACCAAGACGTACGAGCAAGCTCTTCGCCTGACAACGACCGCTTCTTTTGGATCGTCGGGGAGTTTTCCCTTAATGAGGTAGTCGTGTACGGGGGTCATCCAGCAATTGCTGTCCCCGATACGAATACTTCTAGGGTAGAAGATGGCCTTTGTGTGCTAGGTCGAGGGAGTATCTCCTGTATCATAGATTTATTTCCTCCCTTTCTCTTCGTGTTCGCCAACTTGGATAAGATATCTGCGCGAGCGTTATGCTCGTGGTTAATGTGTCGCACGTCCACAGATTTAAATTTCTTTTTCATATCCTGGACCAGGGCCCAATATTCGGCGAGTTGGTCATTTTTGACCTGATATTCACCTCTAACTTGAGAGGAGACCAACTGAGAGTCGGTGAAGATTTTTACTTCCTCGGCTCCCAGATCTTCGGCCAATTGTAAACCCGCGAGGAATGCCTTATATTCGGCTTGATTGTTGGAGGTTGGAAAAGATAGGGTGATGGAGACTTATATTAGGGTCCCTTCCTTGTTTTCCAGTGTGATGCTCGTGCCGCTTCCGATCGAACTGGAGGCGCCATCGACAAAGATCGTCCAACGATGTGATCCGTCGGGATCTGCGAACAAGGTCATTTCAGCTACGAAGTCGGCCAAGGCCTGAGCCTTAAGGTCTTTTCTGCTCTCTTATTAGATATCAAATTCAGAGAGCTCCAAGGACCATTTCAACATCCTGCCGGCCATGTTTGGTCTTTCGAGCAATTGTTTTATTGGTTGATCTTTCTGGACCACTATGGTATGGGCCAGGAAGTAGTGTATGAGTCTCCTCACTGCATTAACAAGGGCTAGAGCTACCTTTTCGATTTGTTGATATCTTTCCTCTAGGCCTTGGAGGGCCTTGCTCATGAAGTAAATTGGCATTTACCCTTCTAGAGTTTCTCTTATCAATGTCGCGCTTATTTCCTCGGAGGCGACAACCAACTAAAGGTAAAGGACCTCGTTTTTCTTGAGCCGAGAGAGGATGGACGGTTGCAACAATGCTTGTTTTAAATGAACAAGGGCTTGGTCGCATTTGGGCGTCCACTCGAAGGTGGCTTCCTTGTGCAGGAGCTTGAACAAGGGAAGCGCATGTTGGGCGGACTTTGCCACAAATCGAGAGAGAGAAGTGAGCATGTCGTTCAAGATCTAGATGGACTTTTTCGAGGTGGGCATCGGAAATTCAAAAAATTCCTGACATTTTTCGGGGTTCACCTTAATGCCTCGTTCCGTTAGGTAGAATCTGAGGAACTTTCCTGCCTGTACGCCGAAGGTACATTTTTCTGGGTTAAATTGCATCCGGCACTTTCGAGCTTACTCTAACACTTTCTTCAAGTGGGCGGCATGGTTGAGCTCTTCGATGGATTTAACGATCATGTCATCCATATAGACTTCGAGCATGTCGCCTATCTTGTTGTGAAAAAATTTGTTCATCATGCACTGATATGTAGTGCCCGCATTTTGTAGGTCGAAGGGCATTACATTGTAGTAATAGTTTCTCAACTCGGTCATGAAAGTGGTATATTTTTTGTCTATTTTCGCCATGGGGATCTGATTATAACCAGAGTATGTTTCCATGAACGATATCAATTTAAAACCGGCCGAGTTGTCGACCAGTTTTTCAATATTGGGGAGGGGATAAGCATCTTTAGGGCAAGCCCGATTGAGATCAGTAAAGTCAATACACATGCACCATTTTCCATTAGATTTTTTTACAAGAACTACATTTGAGAGCCAGGTTGTGTACTGGTCTTTAGAAATAAAATGTGACTCTATGAGGTCTTTTACAGCTAGTTCGGCAGCCTTTGCTTTCTCAGACGACTGCTTTCTTCTGCGTTGCACGACCGCCTTGATGACAGGATCAATGGTCAAGTTATGGCATGCGACCTCTGGATCTAAACCGGGCATCTCGACCTCACTCCAGGTGAACAACATTCTCCCTTAGGCAAGCTTTGAGTTGCCTTTTTGCCAGGTCAGGGAGGTCCTCTCCGATCATTACTCCTCTGGTGGGGTCTTCTCCAAGGGGGACTAGCTCAAAGTCGTCGTCTAGAATGGGTCGTGCGTGACTTGAGAGCTCATTAGGATCAACAGAGGAGGTCAAACCTTCGTCTTTGACCATTGGCTCCTTCCCTTTCCTCATTTTCTTGACAAGGTCTTTCATGGAGAAGCGACTGTCAAGGTCAATGGTATCAACCCTCGGCAGCGGCTTGACTTCCTCGGAGCTGGAGGGAAGTGTGGCTTTAGTGGTCGTTCGAGGTTTGGCGCTGATGGAAGTGAGGCCCTTGGCTAAAGCTTCAAAGCACCTTCTGGCTTCTTGGATGTCCCTGTGGAGGGTGGAGACCAAGCCTTCTGGGGTGTAATACTTCATCTTGAGATGCACGGTAGAAGGGTTTGCGATGAGTTTGGCGACAGTGGGTCTCCCAAAGATGCACTGGTAGAGAGACGAGCAATCTACCACCAAGAATTGGTCTTGATGGCTCTGACTGTTACCTCTCTGCTGAATGTGATGATCAACTCTACATATCCCCAGGGTTATGTGCTGGCTCCATTGAAGCCCTGGAGATCAGATCCCACGTAGGGGGTTAGGTGGCTCTCATTCAGATGCAAGGTGGTGAACAACTTGGCGTACATGATGTCCATCGAACTGTCTTGGTCGATCAGAATGTGACGCACGTCAAAATTAGCCATACGAGCTCTCACGAGCAGTGGGATGCTCGAATTCGGGGCCCTTCCCGACAATTATTCTCTGTAAAAGGCGAGGGGATGAGAGCCTCCTCAGAATTTATCGAGCGTGGTGTCCATATCTGAGTTAGCTTCAATGAGTTGGTCGAATCTCCTCTTCACCGATCCAACTGTGTGTCTGTTGAACGCTCTGCCAGAGATGACCATGGCTGCAGGGAAGGATTCCCAAGGACTGTGGGAGGAGAAGTACAGGGGGACGTTCTCCATGTCTGGATAATATAAGTCTTCCAGCCGTGAGATGCTCATGGTGATCGGAATGGCATCAAGGTCGGGGGATTTCTTCCCTTCTTCGACGTTTTTGATTTCTGGTGCTTCATCACGGGCACCCTCCTTCTTTTTATACTTCTTGAGGTGCCCATCTTTGATCTGTATTTCGATTACATCCTTGAGATGAATGCAATTCTCTGTGTTGTGCCCGTGACTCTTGTGGAACCTGCAATACTTTCTATTATCGGTTCCCGGCTTGTATGATGTTTGTCGGGGGAAGCACTCCCCGACTTGCTTGAATTTAGAATTGGCGAATTCATAAAGAATACGCTCCCTTGAGATTGTTAGGGGGGTGTAGTCGTGGAAACGACCGGCTGGCCCCTTGTAGTCTTTGGAATCACGGGACTTGTCCTCCCGTTTCTTCTCTCCCCGACGGGATGTCGAGGGCTCATCATTCTTCGAGGACTTGGCATTCTCTCTGTGCCTAGATTCCATGGCATTGTTGGCCACTTCTTTCTCCTCGTACTATACGTATGATTGGTTCTTGAGGAGGAGGGAGTCAAGCGTGGCCGATGTCTCTATGCCTACAGCTTTGGAAACGTCACTGCAGGGACGGAGCCTGCGCTCGAGGAGGTACTTCTTCATGTTTTCCGTTGTTGGGACTTGGACCGCTTCCTTATTGAAGCATTCAATATATGCTCTCAAAGACTCGTCCCTGCCCTATATGATTTCTTCGAGCGAAGCCTCCGATTTCGGGTGTCTACGGGAGGCAGTGAAATGCCTCGCAAATATCCTCCCGAGCTATTTCCACGAGGTGATGGATTTGTCAGGGAGGCTCTTGTACCATGACATCTCCCCATTTCTGAGAGTGGTTGGGAAGAGTCTATATTTGATGGCTCCCTTGACCCCTCTGTAGTCAAGGAGAGCGTCGATGTTCTCGATGTGCTCATTAGGGTCTGTTACTCCTTTGTAGGTTCCCAATATAGGCGGTTTCTCTAGGCCGGAAGGGAGTGGAGCTTCAGTAATCTCCCTAGATAGCGGGCCACGGGACTCGTCATCCTCGCTATCCGCAGGAGATGGAGAAGGAGAGTGATAGTTTCTTCCCCGTCGGGGGAAGGGGCTCCTCCGTTTCTGCTTTGGCTCGGGGGAAAGCAGTCAAGCACGATCAATTTTCCTATTTCATTTCCTCTTCTTGAATAAAGGGGAGACTTGATCTCTGGAAGGAGGTGTGCGGTTGCGTTTCTTGAAGAAAGAAACGCTGCGCCTCTCCTTTATGAGTGGTGGGCCACGCCGGTGTGGAAAAACACTGGGGGAGTTTCGTCGTCGGGTTCTCCGAGGAGAAGATCTTGATCTCCTTTTCTCCTAGGCCCCTATCCTTTGATTTTGTTGTAGGATGAGGGTGTTGGTCTGATTGATAGCAGTGAGCAGTGCTGCCATGGCCACGTTGATGTTGAGAGGGATGAGAACTGGTTGCATGACTTCTGGAAGTTCCTCGGTGAGATTCTTGGGGTGTCCCTTGTCTAGGAATTGGTCGTCATTGATCCGGGCGTTAGTGGAATCCAGAGACGCGGTCTGGCTGTCCTGGAAGCCCAGGTTGTCCTCGAGGTGAGGATATTCCTGACTTCTGTCGGTTTTGCGAGCAGGGGAAAGAATGGTCTTTCCGTACATGTGAACATCATCATGGTCGGCCATGATTAGGGAGGGGAATCTTGAAAAAGTTGCTTTGATCGTATGTTTCGAGGAAAGAAAGACGGGGAAAGCAGTTTCCCACAGACGGCGTCACTGATCTTACCGGTTGATCAGAACCTGAGAAGTGGCCGGAAGATGACCTGCAATCGAGCTATGAAGTTGAGGAGAAAAGGGGGTTGTATCTGCAAGGCACTCCGACGATCAAGTAAGAGTGGGAATAAGGAGGTACAAGCAAAGTATTACATGGTGAATGGTCAGTATTCGATACCTGGCCCTCACAAGTGTGAGGGTATATATAGTGCCCCTAGTGCATGGCCATTGGTTCATGATTTCACGCCTGGATATGCAGGTCAGTGGAATCAGGTAACTGCAAGTACTTGGTCAAACTGGGCAGATATCTCTCTGGTCGGTTCCTGGTGGCCTGCACGACGTTGGTGTCGGGCAGGTCGAGAGGATGCTCGCCGATCATTCTGGGTCGTTGGAGGTTTGGGAGGGCAAACAGTTGACATTGCTCGATAGGTAGCGGGAAATCCGGGTCAAGGTCATATGGGTCGTACTGAAGGAAATGTCTTAGACTGGGCCCAGTCAAAGACATCTCCCTTGGTACGACCCGTACGGCCGTGACCCGGATTTTCTGCTACCTATCGAGCATGTCGGCCGTTCGCCCTCCCGAACCAGCAATGGCCCAGGACGACTGACGAGCATCCTCTCAGCTCGACCGACATCACATCATGTAGGCCACCAGGAATTGATCAGAGAGATGCCCGTAACTAACCCCCTCCTCGGGACCAATGGCTAGTTACAAGAATATCTGCCCGGTTTGACCAAGTCCTGGAAGTTACCTGATCTCACAGATCCATATATTTAGGGGTGAAATCTGGAACCAATGGTCATGCGCCACGAGAATTATATAAACCCTCACACCTATGAGGGCCAGGTATCCATTATTCACCACTCACTACCTAATACTTTGCTTGTACCTTCTTATTCCCGCTCTTACATGACCGTGGGAGTGCCTTGCAGGTACAACCCCCTTTTTCTCCTCGACTTCACATCCCAACTACAAATCATCTTTCGGCCACTTCTCAGGTTCTGATCAACCGGTAAGATCAGTAGCTCCATCTGTAGGAAACTGCTTTCCCCATCTTTTTTTCCTCGAAACCTAAGATCAAAGAAACTTTTTCAAGATTCTTCTCACTAATCATGGATGACCATGATGATCTTCACATGTCTCGAAAGACCATTCTTTCCCCTTCTCACAAAACCGACAGAAGTAAAGAACATCCTCATCTCGAGGATAACCTGGGCTTCCGATACAGATAGACCGCGTCTCTAGATTCCACTGATGCCTGACGCGGCAGCGACTAATTCTTGGACAAAGAAAACTCCAAGAATCCTGCCGAGGAACTGCCAGAAGTCATGCAACTGGTTCCTATCCCTCTCAACGTCGACCTGTCCATGGCAACATTGCTCGCTGCTATCAATCAGACCAACACCCTCATCCTACAAAAAAAATCAAAGTATAGGGGCCTGGGAGAACAAGCAATCAAGATCTCCTCCTCAGAGAACTAGGCGACGAAACTCCCCTAGTGTTTCTCCACCCCGACGTGGCCCACCATCTAGAAATAAGAGGCGTGGCGTTTCTTCCTTCAAGAAACGCAACCGCACACCTCCTACCAGAGATCAAGACTCCCCTTCATTTCAGAAGAGGAAAGACAACAGGCAAATCTATCGTGCTCGACTGCCCTCCCCCGAGCCAAAACAGAAGCAGAGGAGCCCCTTTCCCCGACAGGACCGTGATGACCAACGAGAAAGAAACTACCACTCTCCATATCCATCTCTCGCAGATAGTGAGGATGACGAGCCCCGTGGCCCGCTATCAAGAGAGATTACTCAAGCTCCACTTCCTGTCGGCCTAGAGAAGCCGTCCACTTTGGGAACCTACGACGGAACAATAGACCCTGCGAGCACATCAAGAACATCGACACTCTCTTTGACTACCGAGGAGTCAGGGGAACCATCAAATGCGGACTCTTACCAACCACTCTCAGGAAGGGGGCGATGGCATGGTACAAGAGCCTCCCCGATAAATCTATCACTTCATGGAAACAACTCAGGAGGATATTTTCGAGGCATTTCACCGTCTCCCGTCGACACCCAAAATCAAAGGCTTCGCTCGAAGCGATCATATAGGGCAAGGACGAGTCTCTGCAGGAATATATTGAACACTTCAACAAGGAGGCAGTCCAAGTCCCAACAACGGAAAATATGAAGAAGTACCTCCTTGAGCGCGGGCTCCGTCCCCGCAGTGAATTTTCCAAAGTTGTGGGTATAGAGACACCAACCATGCTCGACTCCCTTCTGCTAAAGGACCAGGCGTACATACAGTACAAGGAGAAGGAGGCGGCCAACAGTGCTTGGGAATCTAGGAACAAGGAGTGTGCTAAGTCCTCAAAGAACGACGAACCCTCAACATCCCATCAGAGAGAGAAGAAACGAGAGGACAAGTCCCGTGATCCCAAAGACTACAAGGGACCAGCTGGTTGTTTCCATGACTACACCCCTCTGACAACCTTAAGGGAGCGTATTCTTTCTGAATATGTTAATTCTTAATTCAAGCAAGCCGGGGTGCGCTTCCCCCGACAAACACCATCCAAGTCGGGAACCAACAAGAGCAAGTATTGCAGGTTCCACAAGAGTCATAGTCACAACATGAAGGATTGCATTCATCTCAAGGATGCAGTCGAAATAATAATCAGAGACGGGCACCTCAAGCAGTATAAGAAGAAGGAGGGTGCTCTAGACGAAGCACCAGAAACCAAGAATGTAGAGGAAGGGAAGAAATCCCCCGACCTCGACCCCATTCCAATCGCCATGAGCATCTCATGGCCAGAAGACTTCTATTATCCGGACATGGAGGATGTCCCCCTGTACTTCTCCTCCCATAGTCCTTGGGAATCCTTCCCCGCAGACATGGTCATCTCTGGCGGAGGGTTCAACTGGCACAAAGTTGGATTAGTGAAGAGGATATTCGACCAACTCATTGAAGCCAACTTAGATATGGGCGCCACACTCGATAAATTTTGAGGAGGCTCTCATCCCCTCGCCTTCTACAGGGAAGAGTTGCCGGGCGAGGCCTCAAATTTGAGCATCCCACTACTCGTGAGAGCTCAAATGGCTAACTTTGACGTGCATCGCATTCTGGTAGACCAAGGAAGTTCGGTGGACATTATGTACACCCAGCTGTTCAGCACCTTACAACTGAACGAGAGCCACCTGACCCCCTATGTGGGATCTGATCTCCAGGGTTTCAACGGGGCCAGCACGAAGCCTTAGGGATATGTGTAGCTGATTGTCACATTCGGAAGAGGGGTATCATCCAGAGCCATCAACACCCAATTCTTAGTGGTAGATTGCCTGTCTCTCTACTAGTGCATATTCAGAAGACCCACTCTCTCTGAACTCATCGCGGTCCCTTCTACCGTTCATCTCAAGATGAAGAAGTATTACACCGTCGAAGGCTTGGTCGCCACCCTCCACGGGGACATCCAAGCTAACAGAAGGTGCTTCGAAGCTTCTGCCATAGGCCTCAGTTCCATCAGCGCCCAACCTCGAACGACCACTAGAGCCACACTGCCCTCCAGTTCCGAGGAGGTCAAGCCGCTGCCGAGGGTTGACACCATTGACCTCAACAGTCGCTTCTCCGTGGAAGACCATGTCGAGCAAAGGAGGAAGGGGAAGGAGCATATGATTGAAGACGGAGATTCAACTTCCTCTACTGATCGCAACGAACTCTCAAGTCATGCGTGGCCCATCCCGGACGACGACTTTGAGCTAGTTCCTCTCGGAGAAGACCCCACCAGGGGAGTGAAAATCAGAGCAGACCTCCCCGACCTGGCGAAAAGGCAACTCAAAGCTTTCCTAAGGGAAAATGTCGATCTGTTCGCGTGGAGTGCGGATGAGATGCCCGCTTTAGACCCTGAGGTCACATTCCATCACCTGACCGCTGATCCTGCCATCAAGGCGGTCGTGGAGCGCAGAAGAAAGCAGTCGACCGAGAAAGCAAAGGTTGTAGAACTAGCTAAAAAGAGCTCCTATAGGCATATTTTATTTCTGAATCCCACTACATACCTGGCTCTCGAATGTAGTCCTTGTTAAAAAATCTAATGGAAAATGGCGCATGTGTATTGACTGAATTAATCTCAATCGGGTTTTCCCGAAAGATGCTTATCCCCTCCCCGTTATTGACAAAATAGTCGACAACTAGGTAGATTTTAAATTGTTATCATTCATGGACACATACTCTGGTTATAACCAGATCCCCATGGAAAAAAAGGACAAAAAATATACCGCTTTTATGACCGAGTCAGGAAATTATTACTATATCATAATGCCCTTCGGCCTAAAAAACGCGGGCGCTACTTACCAGAGCATGATGAACAAAGTCTTTTGCAACGAAATAGGAAGCATGCTCTAAGTCTATATGGAAGACATGATGGTAAAGTCCACCGAAGAGCTCGACCATGCCTCCCACTTAAAAAAAGTATTCGAGCAAGCTCGAAATTGCCGGATGCGATTCAACCTGGAAAAATGCACCTTCGGCGTACAGGCAAGAAAGTTCCTCAGATTCTATCTAACGGAATGAGGCATTGAGGCAAACCCCGACAAATGCCAGGCATTTTCCAAATTTCCAATGCCCACCTCGAAGAAATCCATCCAGATCTTGAATGGCATGCTCACTTCCCTTTCTCGATTCGCGACAAAGTCTGCCCAACACGTGCTTCCCTTTTTCAGCTCCTGCGCAAGGAAGCCACCTTCGAGTGGACTCCCGAATGCATACAAGACCTCGTTCATTTGAAAAGAGCACTGTCGCAGCCGCCCGTCATATCTCGGCCCAGGAAAGACGAGGTCCTCTACCTGGTTGTCGCCTCTGAGGTAATAAGTGCGGCGCTGATAAGGGAAACCCCGGAAGGACAAAGGCCAATTTACTTCACGAGCAAGGCCCTGCAGGGCCCGAAAGCAAGATATAAACAAATTGAAAAAGTAGCTATGGCCCTCGTTAAAGAGGCAAGGAGACTGGGACACTACTTCTTGGCCCACACCAAAGTGGTTTGGACAGATCAACCAATAAAACAATTGCTCGGAAGACCAAACATGGTCGGTAGAATATTGAACTGGTCCTTAGAGCTCCCTGAGTTCGATATCCAATACGAAAGCAGGAAAGCTGTGATACGGTGGGAGAACTGACTTGAGGTTTTGCATTTGTGTTCGCAAATGTTTCGGTTTAGCAAGAGTCGCCACTGACTTTTTATTTTATCCAAAGGAAAGGTCAAAAAGCACAGGAAATACCTTTGAGATGTTTTCTTGGGTTCGGGGAGTAGATTATGAAAAGGGAAGGTGCAAGCACCCTTTTCATCCATGGTTATCTATGGGCTCTTAGTTACTTGTTTATATCACTTGCTTTTGCTTTTCAATTGTTTGAAATGGTGCTTTGTGTGTGGTTTTGAAAGATGTTTTAAAAAGAGGCCATCGTTGTGGAAACCTTTGTAATGATTCTTGTTTGAATGTATACAAAGGTGTATTTGTCTTTTGAAAAGATTTCAATGTTTGAAAATTTGATTTGGGAAATGTTTTGAAATTGTGTTGTGAAATGTGTTTTGAAATTGTGTTGTGTTTTGAAAATAGCAAGGATGTTTTTGCAAGTTTTGATCAAGTAACTAAGAGTTATCTACCCTATTTTACTCAAAGATCTTTCCTATATGTTTTTAACCCTTTTGACAGTGTTGTTTCACCATTGCATTTGGTGAACAACCTTGTATTAGGATGTTAAACGGGACAGGCGCGGGTCATCGTATAGACCATAATAGCAATTGCATTAAGTATTTTTAGCAATTTTCCGAGGGACTAGATCATTTTGTTTAGGCAACCAAGATAGCGTCATCGAGGGACTATGATCTTTTGTTTTGTTTTTGTTTTGCCGAAGTACTCAACATGCATAACATGGCCCATTTTTAAGGCAACAAGTGGATGAAACCCTAGGGGGTGCAAGTTTGCATTGTGTTTGTCATTTCCATGCATTTAGGTCTTGTATTAGGTCAATCTACTTGTTGATTTTGGATTTTTGCATACAAACCATAATCTCTAATCATGACATAATTGAAAGCGTAAATGCGTAAAATACTCTATACTATTACAACATTTGAATATGGGAAGGGGGATACAATTTTGAATGGGGATTATTTGACAAGAAATTAAAACCCTAGTTTTACTATTACATCCAAATTGAATCAAATGGCATAAATAACAAATGAATAATATTTTAATAAATAAATTAAATAAATATACAAAATAATATGAATATGCAAAAGAAAATGTTTTTGTTTATTATTTTTTTTTATGTATGTGAAAATATTTAATGCAAAAAGAAAGAAATAAAAAGGATTATTTTTTTATTAAGGGTAAAACCCTAAATTTCTTTTAAGAAGGTAAATATATTAAACATACTATTTATATACAATAAAATAAAATAATGTGTATAAAAAATATTTAGAAAAAATATTATTTAAGTATAAATAATGATAAAAATAAAAGTATATTTTATCATGTTTTTATTCTCAAGTATTTATAAAATAAAAGTATGTATATATGTATTAATTATATTAATTATGTACAATAAATAAAATAAAATATATACAAGTATTTAGGAAAAATGATAGTATATGAGAAAAATATTAATTTTATAGGTATGAATAATAAAAATAAAATATATAATATTTCTATAATATTTATAAGTTTTTATTAAATAAAATAAAAGTATATATTACCTAATAATTATTTTTATGTCTAAAAAAATAATAAAAATAATAAAAATGCATGTGAAAATTTTATGAAAATATTTTTGGATATTTTTATGTTAGGAACATATAAAACAAAATCAGAAAATAAAAATAAATATAAAAATATAAAAATGTAAAGAAATTGGGCCAGGGGGTGCATTCAGTAAAAGGGGGGTGTCAATAGTGAGCCAGAACCAAGCCCAACCCACCACACTTCATCTTCAACCTTTGTCTTCAAAGAAACGCGCGCGCCTGGTTCCAAACATGAACAACCTGTATACGAGCTCTATTGCAAAAACACATAACATCAAAGTTGTAGAGCTCTTCAAGACGAATTCAACCATATAAAAAACTTGTCCTGACTCTCAAAGACCAGAGAGAATTTCTTTGGCCCTAAATCCTAAGCTAATTTTTTCAGCATGTTCATGGATCAAATTCTCTTAGCATGCTTAACTAAAATGAAAACTGAGCATATGTACAACTTCATGGCAATGAATACTACATTTCTTATTCATAAACCTAAGCCTAAATGTTCCTAAATAGAGATATAGGAAGTTGACAAAAATCTGTTTCAGCTGACTTCGTGTATGGCAATGTGGAGCTTTTCAATGAGGCCTGAGATGTTTGGGAGCTTGCCTGAACTTCCCTTGACCTTCTCCAATGCCTAGCTTGCCTTGAATGTGCTTGAACAAACCTACAGAACTCAACCTGCACAAGATGAAATTGAAAATGGCAAACCCTGTAAATGGAGTTACAGTTAGTGTTTAAGGTGTGGGATAGCTTGGATGAGTTGTATGGAAGGTGTTTGAACAGGTTTGGGGCAAAATGCACGAGCAAATTATGCTATGGAAGTCAAGATGCAGATGCTGCCATGTTTTGCCAATGGAGGGTGATTTTGAGCTATGGGATGTTTGAGGTCTCAAAGAGTCATGTTTTAGGCTCAAGGGGATGTGAGAAAGTTGTCTCAAATGCTTGCAAAGGTTTGTTTTCACAGATGTTCCAGTTCTTGTGTTTTGGACAAATTTCTTGGTTATGAAGCAAAGTGTGAGAAGTGATGTGAAACAGGCTTGTACAGGCTATCCATATGCTTGCACTCACTGCTCTTGGCCTCTCTAATTTGTGGATTTTATTTTCTGCATAAGATATGGACCAATGCTCAAGATATCAGTTTTGACATAAAGCAAGATTTAAGCAAAAATGGTAATGTTGCTTTTTCTATTTAAGGATTAATCTAATGTGCAATGTTCTAATGACCAAAACAATACCTTAGACCAATGGTTTTGCGATTAATTATTAAGTGTGGAATGGTTTTGAGGCCTGTAATCTAGTGCAAAGCAAGCTGATTTGAATTTGCAATTTGTATCACAATGAACATGCCATGGATGAAAAGTGAGTTTTTGCCAACTTCAAGCCTTCGATTCTCCCTAACCACAAATGAGTTTGAAGAGTTCTTGGACATTTTGGATATCTTGCAACATGCTTTACAATCCATCTTTGAAATGCAAGTTGAGATTCCAATTGGAACTAGGTGAAAAATTGCCAAGAAGATAGGTCAAAATCCTGCCTAAACTAGGGCAAAATTTCACTAAGTTAAAAGTTTCATGGACCCTTGTTCCAAAAATCATAACTTGAGATCCAAGCTTCTTTTGAGAAAACTTTGTGAATAAAAGTTGTATACTTTGTTGAGGACTACAACTTTCATGGTGGAAGCTTTGTTTGAATCCAATTGCATCATCTGAAAATGTTGGGCAAAGTTAGGAAAAATTAAGAAAATTTCATAACTTAGAAAAATTCTAAGTTATGAAATTTTTCAATCTTAAACCCTAATTTGCAAAAATGGGTTTCTTGATGAACAAGTTTCATGTTTTGACATATCTTGATGAAAAATGACCCTTGGCACTTGATTTTGACCAAAAAGTCAAAGTTTGACTTTTCAGTATATAGTCAAAATTTGATCAGTTGACTGAAAAATTCATCTGTCATCCCAATGCAATTGAGATCTTTTGAACCTTGTGAATAGGTCAATATGATGCCATTTAGTTCTTGAATCCATGTTTGAACCCAATTTTCCATTGGCTAGGTCAAAAATCAGAAATTGCCCTTGTGCAGTCAAAACCTTAAAAATGACCATTTTGCCCTTTTGGTGATCAGATTAAATTTCTTGTGGAGTTGTGATCCAAACTTGATCAAATGGTTCATATGAGTCTATAATGTTGATGTGGGTAAAAATTTATGAGGTTTGACTGTAAATTGGCCACAGTTGACTTTTTCCCCAATACAGTTGATTTCTAGGTCAACTGTCCAATTGATTGGCCAAAAATTTGATTCAAGGCTTGAAACTTGGTAGAGGTAATCTTGTAAGTCCAACATGAAGTATGAAAGTCACTTTGAGCATTAGAAGTCCAAAAATCCTTGTGCAAACTCAAACCCTAATTTAGGTCAACAATGCAAGGAGATGTCTTGAGCAGAGCAAACCCTAGCTTGATCTTGAGTTCAAAGAGCCTTGTGATGAGAAATGTTGATAAAATGATAGGGAAAATTTTGGGGTACAACAGTTTCCCCTGTTCAATCTTCTTGAACCTGAAGAGTTAGATTGGCGAGTTTGCCTTTCGTGACTCGAAGGTAAAAGATGATTGGACACTAGAGTGCCCGTAAATTTGCACTCGTCAAAATGTAACTGAGGGAATGGGCTTAAAGATGCCATTTGGAAGATGGTAGAATCTTGCTGGAGATGGGCTTAAAGATGCCATACAAAATTTGTTTGTTGAAAATCAGGAGAATGAATGTCAGAATGGTATCCGTGTCTGGAACGTATCTGAGTTGTATTTGGAGATTGGATCTGTATGAGCAAGGGAATGGCGTCCATGTTTGGAGTGCATCCAAGCTGTAACTGTATTTGATTTTTTGAATGAATATCAGAATGACTGCCGTGTCTGGAGTGTATCTGTATTGTATCTGAAGTCTTTGAACATTTGTTAAAGGTAGCTTTTAATCTTATCCTGAAAAGGGTAAAATGTTAGCTAAAACGACAAAGTTATGTTGCATGACATGTATGATGCAATAAAAATGTGTTCTAACAATGTTTATGATTTATGGATGTAATGGATGCGCATGTAAGCTGATTAGCCGTCTTGTTGAGGAAAATAAATCCTTGACTGTTGCCGGGGAAAGAAAACCCTTGACTGCTGCTGGAGATTCAAAACCTTTGATTGTTGAGACTGAGAAATTCTTTGGACTACTGCTGGGGATTGAAAATCCTTGGTGACTTGTGGGGATATGCAAGAGCTTTGACAACTTCTGCGGGGATATGAGAATCCTTCATGACTTTCCTGGGGAATAAGGAAAACTCTGAAGACCTCTACTGGGGAATCAAAACATGGGAGACCTCAACTGGAGAAATGAGAATCTCTGTTCTGCCAGGAAATAATTCTGTGGGGAGAATGCTTATCCTGTTGGAGAGTTTTCAAAAGCTTGGGTTGTATGCCAATCTATTGAGGGAGCAAAAATGAGAATCTTCATTCAGGCATTTGAGTCAGGAGGTTGGGTGTATGCCAATCTTCTGGAGTTTTAAGAATGAGAATCTTCATTCTGTTAAGGGTATCAGGAGGTTGGGAGTGTACCAATCTTCTGGAGTTTTAAGAATGAGAATCTTCAGTCTGTTAAGGGTATCAGGAGGTTGGGAGTATACCAATCTTATGGAGTTTTAAGAATGAGAATCTTCAGTCTGTTAAGGGTATCAGGAGGTTGGGAGTATACCAATCTTCTGGAGTTTTTTCCTTGGTTGGGGATAGAACAAAAGTTAACTGTTATCTGGTGGATTTCCAGGTTTTAAGATAACTTGCTGGAGGATTTGGAGAAACCGGATGATCTCCACTGTGGTTCAGAGGTTGAAGTTTTGGACTCCGTTGGGGAAGAAAGTTTCATCTTCACTGGGGATTGGTAATTCAAAGTCTTATGGTTCCGCTGGAGATCGGGAGTTTAGAAACTTAGCTCTGATGGCGATTTTGAAACTTAACTCTGCTGGGGATATGTATTTCAAGGTTTTAGCTCTGTTGAGGATCTGAATGACATACTGCAGGGGATTTCTTTCTGGAATATCCTAAAGACGTTTTCCCATACTTTCAACCTATCAATAATTATCCTTTCTCATTTCATTTTATTTGTAGGCAGTGATTATATTCAAATGCATATGCTCATTTAATAAATCATTGGACGTTTTCAAATAAAACACAAGTGTAAAAAGAAAGAAAAAGCAAACAAATTTCTACACTTTGAAGTATCTTTGTATTACCTTTGTGTAAGTATTTTGTACAAAGGAGACAAACATCCTAGTAAGAGAATGTTGTCATAAAAATGAGAAAAATTTATACAAAGAAAGATGGATATGTGTAACAATTCCATGGGGTTCCCATTCTGTTAAAGCCTTCGTAACTCTGAGTATCTTGTCCATTCATCGCTTCATTCGCTGATGATTGGATTGATCAGAAGCTTGGAGCTTGTCCGTGAAGAGATTGTCCTTAAAGTGATCCGACGAGACATAGTCATACACTTTAATTCCCTAACTTTTTCCTGGATCGCCCTTTCGGGTTTTCTATCCACCGGAAAACCCTTTTTTTCCCAAGTCGCCCTTTCGGGTTTTCAACTTGCCGGGTGTACAATTTTTTTTATCCCTAATTTTTTCCTGAACCGCCCTTTCTGGTTTTTGATTCACCGGGATGCCCTTTTTTGCCCAAGTCGCCCTTTTGGGTTTTCAACTTGTCGGGTCGTTTATGCGTAGTATCTTTTGACTATGTCTGCGTTCGCAGGGTGCGGCAGGTCGTCGTCGTCCATGGTGGTTAGAATCATAGCCCCACCAGAAAAGATGTTCTTGATCATAAATGGTCCTTCGTAAGTAGGAGTTCATTTGCCCTTGGGATCACTCTGCAGAAAGATGATCCGCTTGATTACAAGATCTCCGACTTGATATACTTGATGTCTGACTTTCTTGTTGAAAGCCTTAATCATCCGTTTTTGATACGTCTGACCATGACAAACAGTAGTAAGTCGCTTCTCGCTGATCAATTTAAGTTGATCAAGCTGGGTCTGAATCCAATCGTCTTCACTTAAACCAACATCCTTCATAATCCTCAAGGAAGGGATCTAAACTTCCACAGGTAAAACAACTTCCATGCCATATACCAAAGAAAAGTGGGTTGCCCCGGTTGAAGTACGCGCCATGGTACGATATCCGTGCAGAGCAAATGGTAACATCTCATGCCAGTACTTGTAGGTGACTGTCATATTTTGAATGATCTTCTTGATATTTTTGTTCGCAGCTTCAACTGCACCGTTCATCTTTGGCCGATAGGGAGATGAATTGTGATGTTGAATTTTGAACTGCTCGCATAGAGCGGCGATCACAGTGTTATTCAGGTTTGTACCGTTGTCTGTGATGATCCTGTATGGGATACCATACCGGCATATGAGGTTCTGCTTGATGAAGCGGGCAACCACATTCTTTGTAACGGAGGTGAAGGAAGCTTCTTCGACCCATTTGGTAAAGTAATCAATAGCCACCAGGATGAAGCGATATCCATTGGATGCCGTAGGCTTGATCTCTCCAATCATGTTGATTCCCCACATTGCGAATGGCCAAGGAGCTGTTAGGACATTGAGAGCGACTGGAGGAATGTGTACCTTGTCAGCATAGACTTGGCATTTGTGACAAGTACGGGAATATTGATGACAATCAACTTCCATGGTAGACCAGTAGTAGCCTGCCCTTAGAATTTTCTTAGCCATTGTATGTCCGCTCAAGTGGGTGCCAAATGTGCCACTATGCAGTTCAGTCATGATCTGCTCAGCTTCAACCTTGTCCACACAACGAAGTAGAACAAAATCATGGCTGCGTTTATATAGGATACCATTTCTCAGGAAGAACTTGGCAGCAAATCTTCTTAAGAACTTTTTGTCGTTGACTGAAGCTCCTTCAGGATATTCTCGAGTCTTGAGATACCTTTTGATTTCATGAAACCAGGGTTGTTCCACTACTTCTTCGGTATTAATCTCATGGCAGTGCGCAGGTTCGTCCATTCTCTCAACGGTGATTTGGGGAGCCTCATTATCCCAGTTGAGTTTAAACATGGAAGACATTGTAGCTAGAGCATCCGCTAGCTGATTTTCTTCTCGCGGAAAGTGCTCGAAGGTAATCTGCTTGAAATGAGGTAATAATGTTAGGACATGTTCTTTGTATGGGATAATATTAGGATGTTTAGTGTCCCATTCTCCTTTGATTTGACTGATAACCAAAGCTGAGTCCCCAAATACAACCAAAGATTTGATTCCTAGGTCAATCGCCGCCTTGAGACCAAAGATACAAGCTTCATACTCGGCCATGTTGTTGTTGCAACTGAAGTAGAGTCTAGCAGTGAAAGGCGTATGGAAACCTTCTGGAGAAATAAGTACCGCGCCGATACCGTTGCCAAGGCATTTGAAGCACCATCAAAGTACAGGGTCCATCGGGATCCTTGTTCAGGTCCGTCATACGGTCCGTTACCTTCAATGCTGTCCAATGTCATAATGTCTTCGTCAGGGAAGTCGAATCTCATAGATTGGTAATATTCGACGGCTTGATGATCTAGATGGTCAGCTAGTACACTCCCCTTTATAGATTTTTGGGTTGTGTAATGTATATCATACTCTGTCAGGATCATCTTCCATCTAGCGATTCTTCTGGATAAAGCAGGCTTCTCGAAGATGTACTTGATCGGATCCATTTTAGAAATCAGCAAAGTGGTATGTGTCAACATATACTGCCTTAGCCGCCGAGCATCCCATACCAAAGCGTAGCAAGTTTTCTCGAGCAGTGAGTAGCGAGTCTCACAGTCGGTAAACTTTTTGCTAAGGTAATAAATGGCATGCTCTTTTCGACCAGACTCGTCATGTTGGCCCAGTACACACCCCATTGAATTATCCAAAACGGTTAGATACATGATTAACGGCCTTCCTTCGAAGGGTGGCATCAAGATAGGAGGTTCTAGCAAATACTCCTTGATTTTATCGAAAGCAACTTGACAGTCGTCATTTCATTCAACCACCTGATCTTTCTTCAACAGCTGGAAGATTGGCTCACAGGTAGATGTCATGTGAGAAATGAACCTTTCAATGTAGTTTAGGCGTCCCAAGAAACCTCTGACCTCCTTCTCAGTGCGAGGGGCAGGAATTTCTTGTATGGCTTTGACTTTGGCAGGATCAACCTCAATTCCTTTATTGCTACCGATGAATCCCAAGAGTTTACCAGACCTGACTCCGAAAGTGCACTTGCTAGGGTTCAGTCTGAGCTTGTATTCTTTCAATCTGACAAACAACTTTTGCAGATGGTCGAGGTGTTCTTCTTCTGTTTGTGAATGGGCTATCATGTCGTCTACGTAGACTTCAATCTCATGATGTATCATGTCATGAAACAAAGCTACCATGGCTCGCTGATAGGTTGCCCCGGCATTCTTCAGTCCGAATGGCATCACTTTATAGCAGAAGGTACCCCACTGCGTAACAAAGGTAGTCTTCTCCATGTCTTCGGGGGGCATTTTGATCTGGTTGTACCCTGAAAAGTCGTCCATGAAAGAGAATACCTTGTGTTGAGTTGTATTGTCGACCAAAATGTCAATGTGTGGTAGTGGAAAATCATCTTTAGGGCTAGCCCTGTTTAAGTCTCGGTAGTCCACACACATTCTGACTTTGCCGTCCTTTTTAGGCACGGGCACAATGTTAGCAACCCATTGTGGATAGGATGTAACAGCCAGAAAGCCAGCATTGAACTACTTCATCACCTCAGCTTTGATCTTTTCGGACATGTCGGGCCTCATTCAGCGGACTTTCTTTTTTATTGGTGGGCAGTCCTCTCTTGTAGGGAGGCGGTGAACCACGATATCTGTATCCAGTCCCGGCATATCTTCATAGGACCAGGAGAAGATCTCAACAAACTCATTCAACAGCTGAACTAAGCACTCTTTGACACTTGGCTTCAGGTTGGCACCCACTTTAACCTCTTTTCTGTCTTCGGTAATACCCAAATTGATAGTCTCTAACAACTCTTCATGGGGCAGAATAGCCCTTTCTTCTTGTTGCAAAAGTCTAGCCAACTCTCCAGGCACTTCACAGTCTTCATCACCTTCGTACTCGGCATGATTGACCAAATCTTCAGAGTCACTGAAGGCCAAAGCAGAATAGTCACCCATGGAATCCGGAGTGGATGGGTACCTGCATTTTGTGAGTGTGGGTGTGTGTAAGGGATAGCCACCTTTAAACAAAATGAAATGTAAAAAGAAATAAAATGAACACAAAAGTTTATAGATGAAAACCTCCATGATTCATTAAAAATGGCATATGAAAATGAAGAATCAAAGCCCTTACAAATGGACCTATATGCCCCGGGTAAGGCACAAGGCAAAAGAGTGTACGAATTGTTTAAAAGTTATTACAGACCAAACAGGAAATGTTCAAAAGATAAATTACTGATTGATGAAAGTAATGGGAATGAAGTCTTTCGCCTCCCAGTTGTTCAGTCCCCCTTTAATGGTTGGAAAGATCCAATCTTCAAAATTGCTTCCTTCTTCATCATCTTCTAAAGCATGAACCCCATGGTGAGTGATCTTTAAAGGTCGTCCTCCAGCTCGGGAGCGACGCACAGCCTTCTGGATAGCAACAGTGAAACCCAATCCGAACTTGTCTGTCTTGTGAGGAAAATATGGCAGTTGACCCCATACTGTACTTCCTCCTTCCTTTATCACATCCTCCGCATCTTTAAGGGATGACATCTGGGACACAGGTTTGGTAATGATGGGCACATCAATCATTGTCTTGGCCGTTGCAACCTCAGGAGAAACCTCTTCAAAGTGTTGGAAATGTGTTTCTATGAATTCACCATCTAACTCCACCTAGCGGAAAGAGTTAAGGTGGCTTATCATATACTCTTCCTCACCATGAACTGTTATGATTTTACCCCGGGCGGGATATTTTAGCATTTGGTGTAGAGAAGAAGTGACTGCCCCAGCGTTGTGGATCCATGGCCTTCCCAACAAACATAAATATGAAGGACGGATGTCCATCACATGAAAAGTAGAGTTGAAAACTTCCGTTCTCACCTTAATTGGGATGTCCACCTCTCCGTGAACCATCCACTTAGAACCGTCGAAGGCTCTAACAATCATATTACTGGGCTTTAAGGTCAAACCTTCACAGTCTAGCCTATCCAATGCTTTCTTTGGTAGGACATTTAAAGATGACCTGGTATCAACCAGAACATGAGCAAGTGTGGTTCCTCTGTACTCTACCGAGACATGCAGCGCATCATTATGCTTTCTTCCCTTAGACGTCAGATCGGCATCAGAAAAGCCAAGACCATTATCGGCTGTAAGGCTGGCTACACACTCTTGAAACTGATCTGCAGAAGTTTCTTGAGGCACGTGCGCTGTCTTTAGGAATTTGATCAAGGCTTTGGCGTGAGCCTCAGAGCAGAGCAATAGAGCCAGCATAGCAATTTTTGAAGGGGTTTACCCCAGCTGCTCTACGACATCATAGTCTCTCTTCTTAATTATCTTTAAGATTTCCTCCATTTCCTTTTGGGTGGTCTCAGGGATAACCAAAGTCTGAGCCCTCGTCCTGACGGGCGCTTCTTGGATCCCCTTACCTTTATCAGTAGTAACAGCAGAGGGTACAACTTCGGGAGTAACAATTTCTTCAATCATTAAACTTCGCACATATATCTTGATAGGCATAGGAGCACTGGAGGGTCCGAAGACTGCCCTTGGAGGAGAAATCTCTGGAGAGAAGATTCTTCCGCTACGAGTTATCTTACTCGTCCTTGCAATATTTCCTACATCAGGAGTTTCTTCATCGGAATTCTCTTCGGCCGATTCGATCTTCTTAACAACATGGTAGAAGATATCTCCTCCATAATTCCACAATATCGTCTTGTTGGACTTATATGGGATAGGCCCCGGCATGGTAATCTTCAGCGGTACAAACTTTGGATCAGGTGTAATCTTAATAGGCCTTTTGCAGGTCTTAGAAAGATTGTCAGAAATGGTGATTATAGAAATATAATTGATTGGAGTAACAGAAGTAACAGGAGTAACATGAGTAATAGTATCAATAGGAGTTTTCTGAAAGAGGATCTCTTGAGTATCCATCAGGCGTTGAATGCCTGATTTCAACAGCGGACAGTCGAATTGCAAGGTTGAACAAAAGTAACAATCTTTTTCACAGCCCGGGAAAATCCCGCTTTCAACAGATTCATCTTGATCATTGGAAATGGAGTCATTAAGTCATCAACAGCAGTAACATGAAGATCTTCTACAATAGCATGGACATTATGACCATATTTTGGCATAGGAGCGGATATCACATTAGGTTTTTCGAGAGCATCAAACTCTACCTCCTTGGCATCTATTAAATCCTGGATCTTGTTTTTAATAGCCGAACAGTTGTTGGTGTCATGCCCCACACTGTCCGAATGATATGCACATTTTACATTTGAATGATAATAGGGAGAAGAGGTATTTGGGTTTTTTGGCGCCTCTTTCAAGTTGGTAATGTTTAACTTTAACAGATGAGGGAGAACCTGAGCAGGTGTCATATTGATTCGAGTGAATTGTCGTTGTGGCCTTTCCACCCTATTCTGGATAGCTCTAGGTTGAATGCTTCGAGGTTGATCGGTTGAAGAGTTCTGGATCATCACAGCCCCTACTGCTAGTCGGTGCTCCGCTCTTCCTTGGTTTCTCTGGGAGTAAACAATAGAAGCTTCTTTCTTGGCTGGGAAGGTCTTCTTGACAGCAGTGGAAGCAGCTGCATCCTTCTGAATTTTACCACTCTTAATGCCAGTTTTGACCCTTTCACCCGTCAGAATTAATTCGGTGAACCCTACAGATGAGCTCCCGATCAAGTGATTAAAGAATGGACCTGACAGGGTCCCAAAAAACATATCAACCAGCTCTCTATCTGACAATGGTGGCTGCACCCTTCCAACCAAATCCCGCCATTTTTGGGCGTACTCCTTAAAGCCTTCATTAGAGACCATACCCATACTCTGTAGTTGAGTACGAGTAGGCGCTAGATTTGTGTTATATTGGTATTATCGGTAGAAAGCAGCAGCTAGATCCTCCCAGTTATGTACATCAGATCTCTCAAGTTGATAGAACCAGTCCAATTGCGTACCCGACAAACTATCTTGAAAAAAGTGGACCCACAGATCCTTATCAGAAGAGTGAGGTTGGATCTTTCTAATGTAGGACCGCAGATGCATCTTTGGACAGGACAAACCGTCGTATTTAGAAAATGTAGGCACTTTGAATTTGGGGGGGGGGATGACGATTCCAGCAACCAACCCTAGTTCTTCGAAATCCAACCCAGGTACTCTTTGTACCTCCATGGCTGCCAACCGCTCTTCCAGATTTTTATACTTATCGTCCGCAGGGGGATACTGCTGCTCTGAGTAATCTTCCTCCTCTTATTCTTCTTCCTCTTCAGCTTCAGACTCGGAGGGCATTGCAACTCCTTTACCTTTACCAACCCCTTCATCAGTCGTTGAGGGGAACTCGAGGACCCTTCTAGCCTGGTTCTAAAACCTTCTTCCCATAGTGGCCATACCAGTCCTTTTCTTCTTTTTCTCTTTTTCTTTTTCCTTCTCTTTCTCTAATAGTGCTTTAAGGTCCTCCTGACCCTCTGCCAAGGTCATGAGGAGTTGTTGGAACTGAGAATTTTGTGCTTGCAGATCTTTGACTGTTTGCTCTATATCCATCTTGCTGAAATAAACAACAGAAAGATAAGGAAACCTGGTGTGAAGACCTGTTTATGCATATGATGAATGATATGTATTCATGTAATGCATTCAAGGATTCAAAAATTCAAAGTTGTTGCAAACAAAAAGAACACACATCATATTAATAAGAAGAAATTTGTTAGTACATAAATGCCCCATGGGCAAAATATTACAAAATTCTTAATGTAAAAAGACGTTGGGCATCCTCTTTGGTGCGATGTAGGTGTTAAGAGTCTCCTCTTCATGAAGTCGGCGGGTAAGTTCCAAAACCTTCTTCTCACTGGCATAGAAGTTGGCTTCAAAAGTGTTCTGTTCTTCCTTGAGCTGTATCCAACTCTTTTGCAATTCTTCCAATGATGTTGCCATGTCTGGATGTAGGAGGGTGTATGGAACCTCTCCTTCCATGACATGCACTTTGATCACGGGGAGAATGTGGGGGTAAGGCATCATAAGACTCTGGGCACAGGTTCGTACCCACTTGAGATAAGGCTCAAGGGGGATGAAATTCTTGTGTCCCAATGTCTTACTATCCACTTTGTTGGGCATCCTCCAAGCTCGGATAAACCTTTGTCGAAGTCCTTGAGCGTTGTTATTAAAGTCAAAAACCAAGTCAGGAATCAGCATATCATGAGGGCCATCCCTTCGAGCATACCCAAATTGTCTTAGAGGTAAACAGGGGTTGTAGGTAATGCTTCCCTTAATGCCAAGTAGTGGGACATTAGGGAATTCCCCATAATGATCAATGATGATGACATTTTCTCTGGACCGAGAACACCAATGAACATCAGAATGTGTGAGAGTCATTAATCGTTGTGACCACCTCAAGCCTTGTTCATTCTTCAAGACTGACTGGGGAAGGTGAGAAATAAACCAGCTTGCTAGAAGAGGAGTACAACACATGAGAAAACCTCTTTTCCTCATTGTTCGTGTGTAAAATGAGTGTAGGATGTCCCCAAGCAATGTAGGCATAGGATTCCGAGATATGAAAATCTTGACGGCATTCACATCTATAAGCTGGTCAGGGTTTGGGAACAAGACCAATCCATAGATGAGAAGTGCTAAAATCTCCTCAAAAGCTTGCAGATCTAGAGAATTCCAGCAGTCTTGGGCCTTCTCAAACAGAAACATTGCCAAGAAACCCTTGACACCACTTCTGGTTTCCCAATGACCTTTGATATCAGATGGTTGCAAGTTTAATGCTTGAGCAACATCTTCAGGCTTTGGTTCTCTTTCCGTACCGTTGTAGGGTAGTTGATGGAGAATAGGAATCCTCAAGAGTTGAGAAAATTCCTCCAAAGTAGGTACTAGTTGGTAATCAGGAAATGTAAAGCAATGGTGTAGGGGGTCAAAGAACTGGAAGAGGACTTTCATCATGTCTTCTTCAATGTTAGAGTTGACCAAGTTGAAAAGTCTACCATGTCTTTCACTGAAAGGAGAATTCTCTGGAATCTTGGAAGTAAGATCCTTGAGTTGAGGAGGGATTCTCACAAGGTTGACTTGAATTGTTTTCCTACGAAGTGGTTCTATGACCTACAAAACAAGAACAAAGATGAAGATCCAAACCCTTGAAATGGTTAGTGGATGCATATGATGCTTCATGATGTTCATGATGTATGCACAAGTATATGTACAAGCAAATCACACAAGATCCTAGTTTCAGGCTTGCATGAGGTTTCGTAGGTAAGTACCCTCTTGAAGTTAGTTGGCTCAACCTGTCCTATAAATAGAAATCGGGTTCTAAGGAGCTCAATATCATTGGATTATTTTCTGTGTTCATTGTTTCAGTTTAGCCACTTAACTGGCGACCGAAATATTCCAAGAAAATAACCCTCAACGAGTGTAGTATCGAGTATCTACCAACTTCGGACTGCACCAAAGCCGGTCATCTCACTACCCCTAAAAAGGCCACGATGGTCAAGTAAGGTTCTAAGAGTTCATTAGTGCTTCATGACATCACTCAGCGGCCCCGTATTCTCTTTGATTGACTCAAAGGCTACCGGTACCCACAAATATGTCGCACTAATATAGCTATTTCTTCAACCATGTCGGTATACCCCGCACAGTTTCCACAATGTATTGCTATTTACCTATGAATGTTTCCCAAATCCGGGTAGAGGATTTCAAACCCAAACAATAGGAACAAATGTAAAGCAATCAAGGAAAACAAGATAGGCATGCAAAGGTGATTTAAACCCTAAGGTTACTCCACTTTTAAAGTTGTCCCCAGCAGAGTTGCCAGTTCTGTGATACGGTGGGAGAACTGACTTGAGGTTTTGCGTTTGTGTTCGCAAATGTTTCGGTTTAGCAAGAGTCGCCATCGACTTTTTATTTTATCCAAAGGAAAGGTCAAAAAGAACAGGAAAGACCTTTGAGATGTTTTCTTGGGTTCGGGGAGTAGATTATGAAAAGGGAAGGTGCAAGCACCCTTTTCATCCATGGTTATCCACGGGCTCTTAGTTACTTCTTTAGTTCACTTGCTTTTGCTTTTCAATTGTTTGAAATGGTGCTTTGTGTGTGGTTTTGAAAGATGTTTTGAAAAGAGGCCATCGTTGTGGCAACCTTTGTAATAATTCTTGTTTGAATGTATACAAAGGTGTATTTGTCTTTTGAAAAGATTTCAATGTTTGAAAGTTTGATTTGGGAAATGTTTTGAAATTGTGTTGTGAAATGTGTTTTGAAATTGTGTTGTGTTTTGAAAATAGTAAGGATGTTTTTGCAAGTTTTGATCAAGTAACTAAGAGTTGTCTACCCTATTTTACTCAAAGATCTTTCCTATATATTTTTAACCCTTTTGACAGTCTTGTTTCACCATTGCATTTGGTGAACAACCTTGTAATAGGATGTTAAACGGGACAGGCGCGGGTCATCGTATAGACCATGATAGCAATTGCATTAAGTATTTTTAGCAATTTTCTGAGGGACTATATCATTTTGTTTAGGAAACCAAGATAGCGTCATCGAGGGACTATGATCTTTTGTTTTGTTTTTGTTTTTCCGAAGTACTCAACATGCATAACATTGCCCATTTTTAAGGCAACAAGTGGATGAAACCATAGGGGGTGCAAGTGTGCATTGTGTTTGTCATTTCCATGCATTTAGGTCTTGTATTAGGTCAAGCTACTTGTTGATTTTGGATTTTTGCATACAAACCCTAATCTCTAATCATGGCATAATTGAAAGCGTAAATGCGTAAAATAATCTATACTATTACAATATTTGATTATGGGAAGGGAGATACAATTTTGATTGGGGATTATTTGACAAGAAATTTAAACCCTAGTTTTACTATTACATCCAAATTGAATCAAATGGCATAAATAACAAATGGATAATATTTAAATAAATAAATTAAATAAATATACAAAATAATATGAATATGCAAAAGAAAATGTTTTTGTTTATTATTATTTTTTTATGTATGTGAAAATATTTAATGCAAAAAGAAAGAAATAAAAAGGATTATTTTTTTATTAAGGGTAAAACCCTAAATTTCTTTTAAGAAGGTAAATATATTAAACATACTATTTATATACAATAAAATAAAATAATGTGTATAAAAAATATTTAGAAAAGTATTATTTAAGTATAAATAATGATAAAAATAAAAGTATATTTTTTTCATGTTTTTATTCTCAAGTATTTATAAAATAAAAGTATGTATATATGTATTAATTATATAAATTATGTACAATAAATAAAATAAAATATATACAAGTATTTAGGAAAAATGATAGTGTTGTACCCCAAACTCTGCCCTCCTATATTCTTCAAAGTTTTGACAAGCATCATCTCAATTTGCTCAAGTCTACTCAAGGGCTACACAGTCAAACCATCCTCCTAAGCCAGTCAAAATTAGGGTTGTGGTTCTTGCAAGGAAGTTGAGGTTTTCAAGGGCTCAATCAAGTCCCACATGCCTATAAACATTGTCAAGCATCTACATGCCAAGTTTCAAGGCTCACAAGGTCAAATTGCACAGTCAAAAGCCCTAATTGCTTCACAGTCAACTGTAGGGGTAAAATGGTCATTTGGCAGTCAAAAGTCAAAATTTTTGGTCAACATCTTATTTTAAATCCACAATCATCATTTGATCAATTCTTGATCATGATTCCACAAGAATGGCTCAAAAATCATCAAGATGCAAAAGTTTCCATTTTTGGACAATTGAAAAGTCAACTGTAACTTGACCAAGGCATAACTTTTTCATGGTTCATCAGAAAAATCCCATCCAATGCTCATTTTGAAGGGGATGACATTTACTACAACTCATCTTCACATTCCAAGTCCAAGAAATGCTCTCACAAAAAGTTATCAATTTCAACATTATAGGTCATTTTCAAAAGTCAACAAAAAGGCATTTTAAGTCAAAGACCATAACTTGAGATTGGTAACTCAAAATGACATGGGACCAAAGGAATTGGTTAGAGGACTTCAAGAACTTTCCAAAATGTCCAAGAACATGTTCATATGATCAAAATTGAGCAAGATATGCATTGGAGAAGTTGGGAAATTTTTGTGAAATGGCAAAAGTCAACTATCCTTGAAACTTCAATTTTTGACAAAAGGGCCCATTTTTTTCCACTTGATTCAGCCTTGTCGTGCCACCCACGTGTCCCATGATCAATTTCAAGACCAAATAATTATTTTTCTATTTTTATTTAATTTTTATGGATTTAATTCATTTTAATCCATAATAATTCAAGTAAATCTAAAAAAATTAATTAAATGGTATCTTATGGTTTGAATAGCCTTCATGAAGCATTTGCAACCTACCAATTTCGTGCTAAGCTCATTTAGGCATGAAAATTCAAATTTTGAATAAGCTTTGAAAGGCCTTTAATGGTGGTTAAGACAAAATCCAAAGCTTAATTGCAATGGTTAAAGGCTCCTAAATGTGACTTATTCTCACTCATTACTACATATGCAAGCCTTGCAAGCCTCATTCAAACCCTGAACTTTACACAAAACGGCCAGAGCAAAATCCAAAAAGTGTCAAAAAAAGTGTGAGATCAAAAGGAGTACTGCAAGCATTTTCAGGCCAAAAGGAGAACGTGACTCTCTTCTTTGCCATCCCCTGAAGCTAAAGAAACCCTTGCCACGTCCTAAGATCCATCATACCGCGCTGTAAGTTCTTCCTAGGTCCCCCAAAATTTCTATACATTTTTTTCTTCACATGCTTGTGTGTAGGTTCCAAAAGAAGGTTCATCATACACCTTCCTCATCCAGACGCCAAGTGTCCTCAAGCGTCCATCCAGTGGCCTAAAGATGACGCACACCATGCTCCTGGTCAACCTTGTGCATAGGCAAGCAAGAAAGTCAACGTGGCTTGGTTGGTTAATGGGCCTAAATTTCCAGATTCACCTCCTTAAGGGTCCAACACCCCCCTTGGTTCACTCTTTTTTCTTTTTTTTATATTTTCTAATTTAGTTATTAATTGTTTTTTTTAATTATTATTATTACAACTAAAATTAACATAATTAATATTTTTCATAAAAATTCAAAAAAAACTAAAAAATGTAAATATTTTTTATTATTCACTATTAATTATTTTTGTAAATAAAACACTAATAAATTGATTTAGTTTAATTAGGTAATTTTAATTTCCTTTTCCAATAAATAAAAATGAATTAGACTTAGGTTTTTTTTTCTTTTAACTTTAAATTTCTTATTTTTATTTTTATTTTCATTAAAAACATAAAAACACAAAAAATACTTTTTCTTGTAAATAAATAAATTAATTAATAATTAGGCATAATTTCATTAATTGCAAAAAGGGGACAAAAATTCAATTCTTATTCAAAAAAGGGTCAACACCCTTAGAACGTTCCCGATTAAATTTCCATTCACGCGTATTTATTTATTCTGATTATATTTATGTATCTGTACAGAGGGTGTAATAGTAATTAGGATTTTATTATTTTCTTTAATTTTCTGCATTTACTTTTCAAAAACGGGTTTTAGTTTTTGGCGATGTATAGACCCGCGCCTTGTAATAGTTAGAATTTACATTTCTGCAATTTATTTTCTGCACCCCTAACTGTTAAAAAATGCCTGCAAGAATGTTTGAAAAATAAAATTAATCCGTAGCTCACAAATAACATGTACAAGACAAACATTAACTGAAAAACAACACACATGCACATACCACTCCTAGGGTACGCCTCACTGGTTGCCTCGAACGTGGTCATCAAGTATAGGGTGTCTTAGAGGTCGCCCTTCTGTCCAAAAGATCCAGTTGCCTCGAAACGGTTGCCTCGGATACAAAGGATCTAGGACATTAGGGTTACTTCTAAGGTGTCCTACCATTGCTTCGGTGACCAAATTGTCCCGATAATCGAATTAACCCGAATACCTCCAACGATGGTGCTACCTACCTCTCAATGGTGGGATAGCACTATCTAAAGGACTCTTACACAACCTAATTCCTTAGAGTAGGTAGATTCTCCTGGGTACTTGCTCTTTCAAAACAAACAAAAATACTTTTCGCACCTCACACTTTCAAAAAGTTTTCAAACAAATTTTTCATACACTCTTAAGGACTGATACAAGAGTTACTTAGAAATTTTTCAAATGAAACTTTTTCAAAACCCACACACACTTGAAAAGCAAACAATTTTTGAAAACATAGAGTGAGCAAGTACCTAAGAGCCCGTGGATAACCACGGATAGAAAGGGTGCTAACACCTTCCCTTTCTATAAATCTACCTCCAGAACCGAGAAACATTCTCGAATAAGGAATTTTGTTGTGCTTTTGTCCTTTCCATGTTGGAGAACATAAAAGACGGTGGCGACTCTTGCTTACCGCGACATTTCGCGAAACCAGCTTAAAAATAGTCAGTTCTATTTCCACCGATCACAGATAGTATATGAGAAAAATATTATTTTTATAGGTATGAATAATAAAAATAAAATATATAATATTTCTATAATATTTATAATTTTTTATTAAATATAATAAAAGTATATATTACCTAATAATTATTTTTATGTCTAAAAAAATAATAAAAATAATAAAAATGCATGTGAAAATTTTAAGAAAATATTTTTGGATATTTTTATGTTAGGAAAATATAAAACAAAATCAGAAAATGAAAATAAATATAAAAATATAAAAATGTAAAGAAATTGGGCCAAGGGGGTGCATTCAGTAAAAGGGGGGGTGTCAATAGTGAGCCAGGACCAAGCCCAGTCCACCACACTTCATCTTCAACCTTTGTCTTCAAAAAAACGCGTGCGCCTGGTTCCAAACATGAACAACCTGTATACGAGCTCTATTGCAAAAACACATAATATCAAAGTTGTAGAGCTCTTCAAGACGAATTCAACCATATAAAAACTTTTCCTAACTCTCAAAGAGCAGAGAGAATTTCTCTGGCTCCAAATCATAACCTAAATTTTTCAGTATGTTCATGGATCAAATTCTCTTAGCATGCTTAAATAAATGAAAACTGAGCATATGTACAACTTCATGGCAATGAATACTACATTTCTTATTCACAAACCTAAGCCTAAATGTTCCTAAATAGAGAGATAGGAAGTTGACAAAAATCTGTTTCAGCTGACTTCGTGTATGGTAATGTGGAGCTTTTCAATGAGGCCTGAGATGTTTGGGAGCTTGCCTGAACTTCCTTTGACCTTCTCCAATGCCTAGCTTGCCTTGAATGTGCTTGAACAAACCTACAGAACTCAACATGCACAAGCTGAAATTGAAAATGGAAAACCCTGTAAATGGAGTTACAGTTAGTGTTTAAGGTTTAGGATAGCTTGGATGAGTTGTATGGAAGGTGTTTGAACAGGTTTGGGGCAAAACACACGAGAAAATTATGCTATGGAAGTCAAGATGCAGATGCTGCCATGTTTTGCCAATGGAGGGTGATTTTAATCTATGGGATGGTTGATGGCTCAAAGGGTTGTGTTTTAGGCTCAAGGGGATGTGAGAAAGTTGTCTCAAATTCTTGCAAAGGTTGGTTTTCACAGATGTTCCAGTTCTTGTGTTTTGGACAAATTTCTTGGTTATGAAGCAAAGTGTGAGAAGTGATGTGAAACAGGCTTGTACAGGATATCCATATGCTTGCACTCTCTGCTCTTGGCCCCTCTAGTTTGTGGATTTTATTTTCTGCATAAGATATGGACCAATGCTCAAGAAATCCATTTTGACATAAAGCAAGATTTAAGCAAAAATGGTAATGTTGCTTTTTCTATTTAAGGATTAATATAATGTGCAATGTTCTAATGACTAAAACAATGCCTTAGACCAATGGTTTTGCACTTAATTATTGAGTGTGGAATGGTTTTGAGGCCTGTAATCTAGTGCAAAGCAAGCTGATTTGAATTTGCAATTTGTATCAGAATGAACATGCCATGGATGAAAAGTGAGTTTTTGCCAACTTCAAGCCTTCGATTCTCCCTAACCATAAATGATTTTGAAGAGTTCTTGGACATTTTGGAAAGCTTGCAACATGCTCTACAATCCATATTTGAAATGCAAGTTGAGATTCCAATTGGAACTAGGTGAAAAATTGCCAAGAAATAGGTTAAAATCCTGCCTAAACTAGGGCAAAATTTCACTAAGTTAAAAGTTTCATGGACCCTTGTTCCAAAAATCATAACTTGAGATCCAAGCTTCTTTTGAGAAAACTTTGTGAATCAAAGTTGTAGACTTTGTGGAGGAATACAACTTTCATGTTGGAAGTTTTGTTTGAATCCAATTGAATCATGGTGAAAATGTTGGGCAAAGTTAGGAAAAATTAAGAAAATTTCATAACTTAAAAATTCTAAGTTATGAAAATTTTCAATCTTAAACCCTAATTTGCAAAAATGGGTTTCTTGATGAACAAGTTTCATGTTTTGACATATCTTGATGAAAAATGACCCTTGGCACTTGATTTTGACTAAAAAGTCAAAGTTTGACTTTTCAGTATACAGTCAAAATTTGATCAGTTGACTGAAAAATCATCTGTCAACCCAATGCAATTGAGATCTTTTGAACCTTGTGAATAGGTCAATATGATGCCATTGAGTTCTAGAATCCATGTTTAAACCCAATTTGCCATTGGCTAGGTCAAAAATTAGAAATTGCCCTTGTGCAGTCAAAACCCTAAAAATGACCATTTTGCCCTTTTGGTGATCTGATCAAATTTCTTGTGGAGTTGTGGTCCAAACTTGATCAAATGGTTCATATGAATCTGTAATGTTGATGTGGGTCAAAATTTAGGAGGTTTGACTGTAAATTGGCCACAGTTGACTTTTTCCTCAATACAACTGATTTCTAGGTCAACTGTCCAATTGACTGGGCAAAAATTTGATTCAAGGCTTGAAACTTGGTAGAGGTAATCTTGTAAGTCCAACATGAAGTATGAAAGTCACTTTGAGCATTAGAAGTCCAAAAATCCCTGTGCAAACTCAAACCCTAATTTAGGTCAACAGTGCAAGGAGATGTCTTGAGCAGAGCAAACCCTAGCTTGATCTTGAGTTCAAAGAGCCTTGTGATGAGAAATGTTGATAAAATGAGAGGGCAAATTTTGGGGTACAACAAAAGCCCTTAAGGATCAGGCCTTACCCAACTTCGTAGATGAAATGACCTTGCCCACAAACCCTGACAAATCACATTGTTGGACGATCTTCGTCATTGGCGCCTCCAGTTTGACTGGAAGCGGTGCGGGCTTCAAACTGGAAAACAAGGAAGGGACCCTAATCGAAGTCTCCCTCGCCCTATATTTTCCAACCTCCAACAATCAATCCGAATACGAGGCATTCCTCACGGGTTTATGACTGGCCGAAGACCTGGGAGCCGAGGAAGTGAAAATCTTCACCGACTCTCAGTTAGTTGCCTCTCAAGTCTGAGGTGAATACCAGGTCAAAAATTTCCAACTCGCCGAATATTGGCCCCTGGTCTAGGAGATGAAAGAAAAGTTTAAATCTATGGATGTACATCACGTTCCCCGCGAGCATAATTCCCGCACCGATATCTTATCCAAGTCGGCGAGAACGAAGAGAAAGGGGGGAAATAAATATGTGATACAAGAGATTCTCCCCTCGACCAAGCACCCAAAGGCCATCTTCCACCCTAGAACTATTTGCCATCGGGGAAAGCGATTGCTGGATGACCCCCGTGCACAACTACCTCACTGAGGGAAAACTCCCTGACAACCCAAAAGAAGTGACCATTGTCAATCGGAGAGCTTCCTCGTACGTCTTAGTCGAAGGCAAGCTTTATAGAAGAGAATTTTCCATTCCACTTCTCAAGTGTGTCCACCGAATCAGAGCAGAGCACGTGCTGCTCGAAATCCATGAAGGCATCAATGGTCAGCATTTGGGCGGGAGATCCCTCGTGAGGAAAGCCTTACGGGAGGGATACTACTAGCCTACCATGCAGCATGATGCAAAAGAGCACGTGAAGAGATGCGATAAATTCCAACGATACAAAGACATGCATTTAGCTCCTCCTAACGAGCTTAAATCCCTCTCCTCTCATTGGACCTTCGCTTGGTGGGGCCTAGATATCCTCGGCCCGTTTGTGGTCGGAACCAATCAAAACAAATACCCAATTGTAGCAGTCGACTACATTACCAAATGGATAGAAGCTGAAGCTTTGGCCAAAATCACCGCCCAAAACATCCTCTACTTCTACAAAAGGAATATCCTCGCTCACTTTGGCATCCCACGAGCGATAGTCACCGACAACGGGGCCCAATTCACAGACCACACCTTCCAAGCATTTGTCTCCAAACTGGGCACCACCCAACACTTCGCCTCCGTCGAGCATCCCCAGATGAACATCCAAGCCGAGTCTACAAACAGGGTGATACTCAGAGGCCTCAAATGAAGGTTGGACGAAACCAAGAAGCGATGGGTTGAGGAGATACACAGTGTTCTATGGGGATACTGAGCGACTGCCCATTCATTCATCGGGGAGACTCCATTCTGACTAGCTTATGAGACAGAGGTCGTCATCCCCGTGGAGATCGAGGAACCTTCTAGGCGAATCGAGGCACCTCTTGGCGAGGAGATGCACGATGTCGCCTTCCGAGAAGAGCTGGATCTAGTGGAATAAATCAGAATAGGAGCGTCCCTACGAGAGGCCTCACTAAAACAAAAACTAGCCATACGCTACGATGCCAAGGTTATATGATGAGAGTTCGAGGTCAACAGCCTTGTCTTAAAGAGAATCGCAAAGAATCTCGCAAAGGCAAGCTCACAGCGAACTGGGAAGGTCCGTATCACGTCTACGCAAAGACGGGGACCGGAGCCAATTACTTGGAAAACTTACAAGGGGAATAGCTCGTTCGGTCATGGAACACTGAAAATATAAAACAATATTACAGTTAAAAACACTGAGCGGTCGGCAAGTTTGCTCGGCAAGACAAACTCATCCAAGACCGACCACGCGTGCATGCCTAGGCTTGAGCATAGCACCGAAAATATTCAGAAAGGGTGAGGCTCCGCTCTATTGACGAGACAAATGCACCCTTAGCCCGACATGGATAAATCGACCGAGTTCTATAGTCCTTGTGCCACGATGGTAGAACACCCGACTCACAACGGGAAGTTCACGTCGCCGAACCTGGGTCCCTCGAAATGAGACTTGAGTTCTGGCCCTCGCACGGTATTCACTTGGGCCATTTGATCAGTTTCCCCATACTGACGAACATATAAAACCAACAAATCCCTGATATAACTCTTAACAAAGTAAAAAAATGTCTTGAACGGGCTAGTTTGTCAACAAACATGTAGAAATCACAAGTTAAATATTCAGAGCAAACGACCAATGGCTGGAATTTAAATAAAATGACCACTTAGGTCGATAATGTGAGAATATTACATAAACAGGAAAAAGCCCAGAAAAAAATACAAAAAATGCGGCAAGCAGGCCGAAATAAACATAAAATCATCTTTTTGTTTCCCCTTTGACAATGGGCGACAGTTGGGTAGGATCTCCAGTCGATTGAGCGATAATATCTCTAAGAAAATCAGGGACCAGAATCTGGCCACCAACCACATAAAAGTTGACCCCCATACCCGAGGTGTTGAGCTCAACGTTAGGGTTTAACATATGCATCTGATTCACGACATTCTCGAAGCTCCCCTCGGAAGAGGCCTGAGCGCCATCCACAGGAAACTAGAAACGAGTAACCAATTTTGCCCGAGTCTTCAGGTCTTTAGTATCCTCTGGCTCATCCTTAGCGGGAGTGATCTCAGTAGTTAGGGCCACTACCTTTCCCTCAAGACCCTCTCTCTCGAGCAACATAACCCTGCGTTCCTCGGAGAGCTTCCCCAATTCTTCCTTGAACAACTTCTGGGATTTGTCCTTCTCGACTAAGGCCTTCTCGCTCGCAACCATCTTAGACCGAAGATTCTTCATTTCTACCTCCTAGGATGAACTCCCCTCGGTGTTAGCAACTACCATCTCCAGGATCCGCATCAAGCTGCCTGCATCCTGCGTCAGCATCGCCCTCTTCTCCATACGACCCATTCTCTTGAGGAGGAGAGATTCTGCCTGGGGAAGATGGAGAGTCGTGCCCTCGAAAAAGGACTTCTCCAGCCAGAAAGGAGGAAAGTCGTACATCTCTTTCCCCGTTTCCCCTGTCAAGTCGACACTCCCATCAGCTCGCAGTCTCTTTGACTTTGAAGAAACGGAAGTGGGAGAGAGAGAAATTGTGGCCGGAACTAAGGATGATTCACCCAACCCCGAGGGAAGAGCCATCCCCGCACCATCCTGCACATCCTTCAAAGCCCTCCTCGCTCGGGAAGCAAGAGTCTTGGCCAAACGCTTTTGAGCAGGATTCATGCTCTCTACAAAACAAATAAAAAAGAGCAGCCAGTAAAATGAGGATTCAAACAAACGATAATCACTTACTGCTATTAGAAATATATATACCCAAATATCTAACAGGATCGTCGCTTTCGAGGAGCTCCTTGACGTTTATGAGGCCCGAGTCGTATACGAGCTCCCCTTTCTTATCTAACACAGGCCTACCTCCCTGACCAACTCCCTGAACCCGAGGGATTTGAGCCACAAATGCAGTCAGAGTAGCAAAACTCTCCAGATCCTTGTCTCCAAGCTACCCCCTCTCCAAACATAAGAGCTTAATTCCCTGTCAAAATGTTTCCTCGTCCATTGGAACGGGAATTTAAAAACAAGCTTCGCAGTAGGCTTCCCCAACTCGTTTAGACAGGGATTCCCATCCTCATTGAGTGAAGGTGCAGTCCTAAAAACGTTCAACATCGCCTTTATCGAGGAGGGTTGCACCAAGATATATTTTTCTTTAAAGTGGCGGACAGACTCCAAATAGGTCTTGAATAACTTCCCATTGTCTTGCTTGAGGGAGACCCATCCCCACTTTATGTCGACCTTACTCCTCTGGATGTGAAAGCAGTAAAAAACAATGGAATGGTGGACCCTATCTTCATATGGTCGCAGACTATCTCGAACGCTTGCACAAATGCGATATCGTTCATATGCAATTGAGAAGGAGCCACACGCAAATGCCAGAAAACGACCACCTCGAAATCAGAGAAATGGAGGCGAATACCCACCTCTCGAAAGACAATGTCATACATTGGGATCCGCCATCCTGTCATACTTTGAGCAGATCCTGCTCTCCTTCCCAGGAATATATAACGGCCATTCCTCCAGAGCCACCTCCTCATGAGTATATACGTTCGTAAAGACATCCTCCACGTGCTAGTAAAAATACGATCGCCACTCCCAGGGGTCATTCGCAACCCAATCCCAAGGATCCTCTTCGTCTCCAGGAGGAAACAAGCTTCCACGGTCCACAGAGGCTGCCCCCACATCAGGCACCCCCATTTGCTGTCCCATCTGGTTCTGACATCCCCGGAGATTTCCAAGATGCTTGACGAGCTACTTGTCTCATCAAAGGAACTCTTGGAAGACTGTGTAAATTCGCTCAAAATAAAGACTTGAGCAGTATCAGCCATGGCACTTGAAAAGAAGAAGGAAAATATGAGCTCGACATCAATGCCAGAACCACCCTTACACCGATAAACAAGCAAATGGGCACTGGGAAACGAGGATCACCTCCCTGACCATAACCCTAACTGAGGCACATTAACAGGCATAAATTGTAGAAAAAGCCCTAAGCCCTCATTAAGGCACACTAATGGGAATGAATTGTAGAAAAATCTCTAAGCCCTAATGAGCCACCTACAACACAACACGGAATCCCTGAGGAGCCCCCACGGCAGCTCCGACGATTCTAAATCATGGAAACACCGTTCACTACCAATGACGTCCTCCTTAACGGAACCCTAAATCCTAACTGCATGCATCTCTAGAAGGGAAAAGGCGAAATTACCGAAGCAAACAACAATGGAGGATCAAAAACTTACCAGTAATAGAAGAAAAGATGAAAGTTAGAAGCTGCGAGCAGAGAAAATCAATGAACTCTGGTGGCCGACTGTCGAGCTAATACGAGTAGTTGAGAGAGAATGCAAAAAAATTAAATGCCCTGTTCCTCTCGTATTTATAGCTGAGATAATCTGCGCATGTAAGACACGCGCTTGGGAACCCTAGGTTCGTCATCATTACACTCTAGCCCTAGGCCATCATTCTGTCGCTTCTCCAGCACGCTTCCCAAAATGCGCTACCTCTCCAAATTCAAAAGTCCTAACGACCAACGCCTTGTCTCCCCACAAGCAAGGCGTAACAGGCAGATGTTAAAGTCATCTCTCATGTTCCCAGAAGCAACGACTTGGGGGGGCTAATATTCTAGATTGGCTCGACAGGTTGAATGGGCCCAGTCCAAGACATCTCCCTTGGTATGACCCGTATGACTGTGACCCGGATTTCTCGCTATCTATCGAGCATGTCCGTCGTTCACTCTCTCGAACCAGCATTGGCCCAGGACGAGTGATGAGCATCCTCTCAGCCTGTCCGACATCACTTCGTGTAGGCCACCAACAACGAATCAGAGATATACCCATAACTAACCCCCTCCTCGGGACCAACGGCTAGTTACATGCACATCTTCCCGATTTGACCAAGTGCTATCAGTTACCAGATTTCACGGATTTGTATATCTAGGCGCGAAATCAGGAACCAATGGCCACACGTCAGGGCATTATATAAACCCTCACACCTGTGAGGGCCAGGTATCAATTATTCACCACTCACTACCTAATATTTTGCTTGTACCTTCTTGTTCCCGCTCTTACTTGATCCTCAGAGTGCCTTGCAGGTACAACCCTCTTTTTCCCCTCGACTTCACAACCTAACTATAGATCATCTTCCGGCCACTTCTCAGATTCTGATCAACCAGTAAGATCATATATATATATATATATATATATATATATATATATATATATATATATATATATATATATATATATATATATATATATATATATATATATATATATATATATATATATATATATATATATATATATATATATATATATATATATATATATATATATATATATATATATATATATATATATATATATATATATATATATATATATATATATATATATATATAACCTTTTTATGTTATGAATATGTTTTACATTTTATTTTATTCAATAATATCCTATAAATTAATGAAATTTTGATTTGAATTTTCTTTAAAATACTTCTCTAAAAAAAATCTCCTAAAAAAATTATTTTATTAGTGAAAAATTTAATTAATCACATTATTTGTAGTTAACGGGGTATCAATTTATCATATATCTCATTTTTTATAACGTGTATTTCCCTCAAATAACGTGTCTATTTTTTATTAATGTGTCACATATGTTATTATTAATTTGTCATGTTCCAAAAAAATCATATTTGATTATTTGTCACATTTGACAAGCGACACATCATAAAAAAATTGGTGTTATCAATTTTGAGATTTTGAATGCAAATGTAAGAAAAAATTAAAATTTTGTTTGAATTTAAAATGATAATTAATTTTCTGAATGAAATAATTAGGTGAACAAAATTGTGTTAATTTTCTGTTTTGTGATTGACATTATGTTTGGTAAAATTAATATAGCAGCAATATGTTAAATAGGATTTTTTTAACTTGCTATGAAGAACAAGTTGAGCAAAAAGTCATATTTTATGAAGAACATGTTGAGTTGAAATGTTTCAACATCTGGAACAACATGTCGGATAAGATTTCCTATGCAGGGTCATACGACATCGCCCCTGAGCTAAGCTGAACAGTTGAATTCTATTATGATTTAACAAATATAGAATATTCTGGGAATATTATGCAGTCCTATATTATGTTGATTTAAAGGTGTTGTACCCCAAAATTTTCCCTTCCTTTTTCTTCAATATCTTCTCATGAGGTCTCAAATACTCCAAGTCACTCAAGAGTTGAGTGGTCAAACCACCTCCTAAGCAAGGGTCTTCAGCTAGGGTTTGGTGTTTCTCAAAGAAGATTGGTCTGCAAGGGTCTCAATTGACTTTCATGGTTTATCATAGGTCCTCAATAATGCTTATGTCAAGTTTCAAGTCTTGCATCACATGTTTGCTCAGTCAATGGCTCAGAAGATTGAAAGTCAATAGTATTGGGTTAAAAGTCAATTGTATTGGGTAAAAAGTCAACTATGGTCAATATACAATCAAAATTCAAGATTTTTTATCAACATCAATATTTTAAGGTAACATTCATCATTTGATCAAGGTTTGATCATGATTCCTCAAGGAAAGCCCTCAAATCATCAAAGGTCGAAAATTGCCAAATTTAGGGTTTTGATTAAAGATGACTGATCATTGACTTTTGATCTAGTGCATGACCTAATGGCTTAAAGCATGATATCAAGGTATCAAATACAACATCTTGACATAATTACATGGCTCAAGATATTTCCAAAGATACAAGGGATCGACAAGTGAAAAATTGAATCAATTGATAAAAAGTCAACAGTCACACAAAAGTCAAACTTTGACTTTTTGGTCAACATTGGAATTCAAAAATCAAAAATCATCAAAACACTAAAAACTATCAAGTTTGATCATCAATAATTACAAAGATCAAGAAAGTCAACAAAAGTCAAAGTTGGAAGATTTTCAAGTACTTAGAAAAAATTCAAGTATTTTGTGCTTAGAAAACCCTAACTTCACAAGCAAGTTTCCTCAAGATACAAGCTGATTCAAGAAAAACTTTCAACATGAAATTTATAGGGATTAATTAATTCTATAACTTCGTTAATGTGGGATGATCCTTAAAAAGTGCTTAATTTAAGAGATATGAGCCCATGAAGTTGTGATATTTTTTATCCAACATTTACAAAAAATTTCAACAAGTTTTGATCAGTTTTTTATACAAACTTCTTGGCCAATTTCCACCAAGTTCCCATTTGATTTAGCCAAAGTGGTCAACACGAAAGTTATAGACAATGTTTCAAGCTTTCCAAAATGTCCAAGAACACAAATTTATCATGCTTGAGCTAGAAGTTTCGTAGAGATGAAGATGGCATGTCAAACTTGAATTATAGGTCATTTTTGTGATGAACTCATAATAGAATCTCATAGCTATGATTTTTAATCTCCCTTTGTAGGCCTCTAAACTTGTAAATCTATCTCTAATCAGAAGATTACACAAACTTTTGAGCTATGATCCATTTGATTCAAGTATTATCTAATCCATTTTGTCATTAAAGGGAAAAAGATTACACTTCCATTCCCATAAAGCACACTTTATGCAATTGTCAACTCTACTTGAGCCTCTCACTTGTTTCCTCTACACACACTCAATCCAAAATATCAGATAAGCATGCTTGAAGTATCCAACAACTATATGAGACAAAGTACAATTCATTAGAACCATGTTCTTCAAGGTTACTTCATAACTAAGCTTCCAAGCCATAACTTGTTATCTTGCAAACATGGTTACTTCAACTTCTCAAACCTTTTTCCTATAAATATAGAGTTCATTTGCAACCCAAGGCATGAATTCACAACTCCAAAAATACCCTTAATCTCTCTCAAATCAGAAATGGTCAAAATTCTCCATTTTTGAGTTTTGAAATCCATTTCTTCGAAACTCCCAACTCTTGCCATATCTTTGCAAGTTAACCATCCTAACACGTCATAAACATCATATAGAACTCATCCACATCCTTGTTACACTTCTGTAATCACTCCATCATCATACACCATTTCCACTTTTCACCATTGCAACTTGACTTAGTTAGAGTGATTCAACAACTTTCAGCATAAAGTAAGAATTAGAATAGGTTCTTGGAAGTCCAAGGAAGCTTAATCAATCATCAAATTACACTGAAAGGCCATAGAAGAAGCATTTGACTTTCTCCAATTTGGTAAAATTTTCAAACTGTGATATCCATATACATGCATCATTTGTGTTTGTTTTCTAAAAATAAAATGTAGATATCAATATCTTGAAGCTAACCATATCATTAGTTTTCATTAATTTTGCTTGTGGAGTGAGAATTGAAGCTCTGACCAGTTAGGGTTCATTTTTGGTACTGAGTAAAATTCTTTTATTCTTTGAGTGTTAATTAAAGTTAATGGTATGGTTGAATTCGTGGTGAAATTTAGAACAACTTTCATATTTATAGTTTTTAAAATGGTTGAGAAATGAAGATTTTACAAAATTTAAAAATGATGTTGATGTTGCTGGCACTAGGAAGAAGATGAAGTTCATTTTCAAATTTTTGGAAACTAGCTTATCTTATATTTAATGCAACATGTTTTATAACCGGATGTAACAGCCACCCCTGTGACAGCGCGCTTGCTCTTAAGTCATGCCTATGCCTGGTCCTGGGTTAGATCCAGGCGTGGGGCATTTTATTTTCTAACACGTTTATTGTGGATTCAGTGTAAGCCAGGCATACGCGCACATTATGAAACCTCATATCTCGACCATCAGATCTCATCAAGGATAAATCCAATGCACCAAACATGTGTCCCATGATGCACCTTCTGAAAACTATCCCCACTAGATCTCAAACAGGCGCTTGGGCTTCTCTATTTTAGGCCTAACACTTTTGCTTCTTTTCACCCCCATTATAACTTGTTTACACCCAGGCCCATTTTACTTCCTTTTTTTATTTTAATTAACTTTTTCTTTTCTAAATCATTTTTTATTTAATCAGAAAAAATAATAAAATCACAAAAAATTTAGATTTAAGTTTTAATTAATTAATTTAATTTTCATAAATAAAAATTAATTTAATCACTTTGTTTTATTTTGTTATTTAATTTGTAAAATAATTAGAATTAGGTATTGTTATTATTTTACACTATCAAATATTTTCTAAACAAAAACAACAAAATATTTTCTTAAACACGTAGAAATATTTTAGGGTTTCTTAAACATCTTTCCCCTTTTCACCACCTTCACGCACTTTATTTTTGCATTAGTATTTTCCAATTTTGTAACTGCTAATAGTCTCAAATAGATAATTAGGTTTAATTTACTTTTTATCCCCATTCATAAATTTGTATCCCCACTTTCGAAGATTTGTAATAACGTAGGATATTTAATTTTCGCAATTTACTGCTTTCCTTATTATTTTTAGTTTAATAGGATTGTATGGAAAGATTTAAAATCAAACATTAGAAAACCTAATCTCAAGATAAATACTTGAAATCAAAATACTTCACACACACGCACCTCTAGGGTAACCTCACTTGTTGCCTTTAGATAAAACAATCATGTCCCTCGAACGTGGGATGCTTTAGCAAAGACCCTCAGTTAAAAGACCGTAGTCCCTCAATGACCCTTCGATGCTGCCTTCGGTAAACGATCTTAGTCCCTTATAGAAATTTCTAAAGCATTCTACAAGTTGCCTTCTCTGACTGTACGATGACCAACGCCCGTCCCTCACATCCAATAATAGGGATTCCTACTAACCAATGGTAGGATAACACTATCTAAATGAAGAGGAAAATAACAAAAGACTTTTTGAGTAGGTAGGTTGCTCGTATTCGCTTGCTCACAAACTAAAACAATTTCCACACTTCACACTTTCAAAACAACTACTTTTAAAACGCTTTATAAACACTCTTGAGGACTGATACATGGGTTATTATATAGTAAATTGCCTTACATTTTCATCTTCAAAACACTTTCATAAACAACACTTTCTTTCATTAAATATTTTCAAAACAAACATTTTGTATACATTCTCAACGATACGAGAATCATTACAAAATTGCCGCACTTAGGCATTTTCAAAATATTTTCAAGCATACACAAACACAAAGCATTTTCAAAGTAAGCTAGAGATTAAGAGCTCGTATATCACTACAGATGAAAAGGGTCCTAACACCTTCCCTTTTCATAACCTACCCCCCTTACTCAGAAAATTCTCAAAAGGTCTTTCATTTTCTTTTCACCCTTTCCTTTATTGGATAAAAGAAAAGTCGGTGGCTTTTCTTACTATCCGCAACATTTGCGATAAAATGCAAAACCCAAAAGTAAGTTCTCTCACCGTATTACAGAATTGGCGACTTTGTTGGGGAAGTGAAAAACTAAAAGTGGGGTTAACTTAAGAGCTAGATCACCTTTATGGCTTTACTTTTTTGCCTTGTATGCTTTATATTTCGGGATATGCTTGGGTTTATTTCTTGTGTAGATCCTATACCCAGATCTAGGGTCATTTTAGGTAAGTAGCAATAGATCATGAAAATTACGCGGTGTAGACCGATATGGTTGAAGCGATGTCTATGTTAGTGCAACACATTGGTTTGTGCTGGTGTCCCTTGAGTCAGTCAAGGAGAATGTTGGGCTGCCACGTGGTGTCATAAGCAATAACTGACCTTAGAACCTTAGTTGATGCAACTTAGCCATTAGAAAGTAGTGAGATAGTCAGATTTGGTGTAGACTGAAGTTGGTTGATACTCGATGCTACACTCATTGAGATTAGACTCTCGGGATATTTTGATAACAAATGAGATGCTTATGCTGAAACAATGCCTAAGAGAAAAATCAGTGATATGAGATTCCTAGAACCTGATTACTTCTTTTAGGACAGGTTAAGCCAACTAAAACTTCAAGAGGGTACTTACCTATAAACTTCATGCAATCCTAAAGCTAAGGCCTTATGTGTTTTGTTTATGTATGATTAATTGTTTGAACATGAAATCATACCATATCATTTTCACTAACCATTTCAAGGACCAAGAGGTTTATCTTTGTTCTATTTTGTAGGTTATGGCCTCCGCTTGCAGAAACACTATCTGAATCAATTTTGTGAGGATACCTTCTCAACTTAAGGAGTTAGTCTCGAAAGTTCCTGAAAGCTCCCAATTCACCAAAAGGCATGGTCATCTACTCAGTTTGGTTACCTCGGGTTTTGAAGAAGACATGATGAGCGTTTTATTCCAATTCTTTGATCCCGCACATCATTGTTTCACTTTTCCAGATTATCAGTTGGTACCCACAATGGAAGAGTTCTCTAAGCTACTGCGAGTACATGTTCTTGATCGGACACCTTTCACTGGCTTAGAAAAAGATCCACAACCCAAAGAAATTGCAGCAGCCTTACGTCTGAAGCGGTCCAACATTGTATCTAATTGGGAAACAAGAAGTGGAGTTAAGGGTTTTCTTGCTAAATTTATGTTAGAGAAGGCTCAGGTGTTTCTGGATGCTATGCGTTTTCAGGCTTTGAAGGAAATCTTGGCTTTGATGATCTATGGTTTGGTGTTATTCCCTAATCCAGACCAACTCATAGATGTGAATGTTGTCAAAATTTTCCTCACTTTTAACCCTGTGCCTACTTTGCTTGGAGATATTTTGCATTCTCTTCACACTCGTACTATGAGAAAGCAAGGGACTCTTATGTGTTGCATACCTTTGCTATCTATGTGGTTTATTTCTCACCTTCCCCGACCAGTAGTGAAGAATGAACACGTTTTGAGGTGGTCTCAAAGGATGATGTCTCTCTCTCATTCATATATCTATTGGTGCTCCCGATCTCAAGGGGATATTACTATCATTGACCGTTGTGGGGAATTCCCTAATGTTCCACTCCTTGGTATTAGAGGAGGTATTACTTACAATCCTTCTCTGGCTCTACGTCAATTTGGTTATGCTCTAAGAGATGGTCCTCATGTCATGCTTATCCAGGGTATTGTATTCAATTATGAGAATGATTTTCAAGGTTATCGTTAAAGGTTTAACGTGCTTGGGGCATGGCAACCAAGATTGGTAGCAAGACTTTAGGACAAAATAATTCCATCCATTTGGAGCCTTATCTCAAATGGGTGCAAGCTCATGCTCAAAACCTCATGATGCCATATCCTACTGTCTTACCAGTAATTGTGGAGCCTATTGCCAAGGGGGATATTCCTTATACCATTCTTCATCCAGACATGCCTACTGACCTTGAAGAATTGCAGAAGTCCTGGATTCAACTCAAGGAAGAACAGGACACCTTTGAAAATCATTTCTATGCAAGTGAAAAGAAAGTGTTGGAGCTCACAAAGCAACTTCACGAGGAGCAAATCCTTAATGTAGACATCAACACGAAGAGGAAGCGTCTGTGGGAGACTTGAGTCTTAGGTTTTATGAGTTTATATTGTTGTCTCCTTGAGACCCTTTTACTTTTCATTGTAAGCCTAGAAGGTAGTTGTAATTCTGAACTTATTAATAAAATCTTTGTTTATGTTTCCTCTCGGTTAGAAAATTTAAATCTGCTAAGGTCCTTGAAAACATTGCATCCACTTATCATGCATCATTTCATAAACAGGTTTTCCAATACGGGTCTTCTCATCTACTTACTATTTATTTCAGTACAAGATGGCCCTCGAACAAAGGATCTTCAAACTCAGCATGCACAATTTCCATAGACTCTTCTGAATCTGGCCAAAAGGCAACAAGAGATGATGGAACTCCTCACCAAGAAAAAGAAGACTAAAAAGCCAGCCGCCATCCTCAATATGGGGAGAAGATTCAAAGGTCCTGCTCGACTGGTTCAAGCGAATGATGTTTCCTCTGAGGAAGATGACAACCAAGAGGAGGATAGCAGAAGTGTCAGGGGTGAAGATGGAAGAAATCAGGGTTCCGAAGATGAATACTACTCGGACGAACAATATCCTCCTGTAGATGACAAGTACAAGCAGTTGGAAGACCGTTTCAAAGCTATGAAAACCCAAAAAGTGCCTGGATTGGATTTCGGAGAGCTAGGTCTAATACCGGGGGTGGTCATCCCTCATAAATTCAAGGTCCCTAACTTTGCTAAATATGATGGGGTCTCTTGTCCCAAACTTCATCTGAGGTCCTATGTTCGAAAAATCCAACCTCATACTGCTGACCGAAAATTATGAGTCCATTTCTTCCAAGAAAGTTTGGCTGGCACTCAATTGGAATGGTTCTATTAGCTAGAGGGAACCAACATCCACACATGGGAAGACTTGGCTACTGATTTCTACAAGCAGTATCAATATAATGTTGACCTTGCACCGACTCGTGTACAATTGAAAAACATGTCCATGGGCTCGAATGAAGGGTTCAAGGAGTATGCACAAAAATGGAGGGATTTAGCTGGAAGGGTACAACCTCCTTTGACTAATCGGGAAATGGTAGATATGTTCATGGGCACTCTGATAGGCCCATTCTTTAATTTGTTGATTGGAAACTCGTCATCTGGTTTTACAGAGTTGATTCTGACTGGAGAAAGAGTGGAAAATGGAATTAACAGTGGGAAGATTCCAATGGCTGCGACTTCTAATGCCATGAAGAAGTAGTTCGGTGGTAAAAAATAAACCAATGATATCTATGGCCAGAAAAGTCGTAGTAAAAATGACCGTCATCAGTCTGTGGGAGTGATATTGATCTCTAATCCAGTGCCTATTCAAGAACAATAACAACAGGGCAACCAACGTAGGTCAGACGCCCAGAGGAGGAAGTTCACCAGAATTAATATGCCATTGGCTCAAGCATTGCAACATTGGTTAAAGGTGGAACTCATTTCACTGCGGGATCCTCCTAAAAATCCAAACATATCCTCTCCAAAGTACAATCCAAATGTGAGGTGTGCCTATCATTCTAATAGTCCTGGACACGACACCAACAACTGTTGGGCCCTAAAAACAAAATTCAAGACATGATCGATAATAAGGAAATTGAGTTTGACCCTCTAGAGACTCCGAACGTGATTACTACACCTATGCCTAAGCATGACAAAGGCATAAGTGCTATTGAAGATGTTCTGTATGTTACTTCCGTAAGTGATATGGTTACTCTTCTCTCAGCAATCAAGGAGAATTTTCTACAAGCCAATTTATTTCTGGGTTGTGTTAAAGGATGTTATTGCTGTGCAATTCAACCCAATGGTTGCGGGTTACTGAAGAAAGGAGTTCAGCATCTGATGAATGAACATGTAATTTTGATTGGAAAAGTTATGTATGCTGATAATTCATGCCAAGATTTGTTTGTCATAACTTGTACTCCTTTCAGGATCACTTCTAAGGGTCCTGTAAGTATTACTACCAATCCAAAAGTTGCTCCTTTAATCATTACAACACCCGGGCCCATCCCATATTCCTCAGATAAGGTTATTCCATGGAACTATGGGTCTGACGTTTATTACCACGACATTAAACAAGAGTTATCTGACGAAGATGATGAAGAGGTTGATCCCAATATTGATAATATTGCGGGGACCAGCAAAATTACTAGAAGAGGAAGGATTTTCTCCCCATAAATCTCTTCACCTGTTCAAGTCACAGTTACCAAGACAACTGTCGAAGCTCGAGGTAAAGAGCCAATGATAGAGCCTGCCCAGATAGAGACGCCAAAAGAAGCTACAGTTAAGGACATCTCTAGACAAGAGTTGGAAGAGGTTTTGAAAATCATCCGCAAGAGCGACTATAAAGTTGTTGAACAACTAGGGCATACCCTGTCCAAAATCTCCATGCTATCTTTACTACTGTGTTCTGAAGCCCATACGCATACTTTAGTAAAATTCTTGAAGACTGCTCATGTGCCGCAAGAAATTTTGGCTGTCCAATTTGGAAGTTATGTAGCGAGTTTAACAACTGATAATGGATTAGGCTTCTCTGATGCTGACCTGACTACGGAGGGGAGAAATCATAATAGGGCCCTATATGTCTCCATTGAATGCAGGGGCACTACGTTGGCTCATGTGTTAGTTCATACTAGCTCTTCTCTGAATGTCCTGCCGAAGGGCGCTCTTGACAAACTGGATTGCAAGGGGGTTGTGCTGAAGCCCAGTGACATTATAGTTTGGGCCGTTGACGGCTCCAAAAGAATGGTACATGGAGAAGTGGATCTTCCTATCAAAGTGGGTTGACATATATTTGAATTGACCTTCTATGTAATAGATATTCGTCCATCTTATTCTTATCTATTGGGACGCCCCTGAATCCATGGGGCAGGTGCTGTTACCTCCATATTACACCAGAAATTAAAGTATCATGTGAAAGGGAAGATTGTTACTGTCTGCAGAGATGAGGAGTACATGGTCAGTCATCTGAATTCATTCTGGTATGTGGAAATGGACAGTGAATTCATCGAGACTCCCTGCCAAGCTTTTGAAGTAACTTCCCCTGCTGCTGTTAAAGATGTTTCTGCCATTTAAAATACTACCAGAGTTTCGCACAAGATGTCTTCCTTGAAAGATGTCAAAGCAACTATAGAAGAAGGTGGTTGTACTATTTGGGGTCAACTTCCTAATATCCCCTATATATCTGATAAGTTTGGTTTGGGTTTTACTGTAGAAGGTCAAATGGCTATTCGTCGTGCTCGAGTTGGAAGACCTCCATTCTGAGTCAGCAATAATGGAGTCAACATAATAGAAGATGCTGACATTGATTGTGATCTCAGTAGCTAGATCTTTCCTACCATTGGCAACAGACTCAACAACTAGAAGGCGGAAGACATTATCTCCATCTCCTTTAGCCAGGGGTAATAGCTATTTCTATTTTTATCGCTTTAAGAAGTTTGGTTATGTAATTTCTTTTAAAAACAATGACTTTAAACCTTGTGTCATGCCCGGGGCACAATGGTTCATTTGTTAAGGGTTGTCATTTCATATGTCATATTTTCATTTAATGAAAACATTGGACGTTTTGCATTCAAATTTTGCATTCTCTGTCTTTCATTTACTTTATTGCACTTTCAAATAGCTATGTGTTCTTACACACACCCACACACTATATTGCAGATCCACATTGTAGCGGTAAAAATGTTGAGACTAAGCCATTGGATTGACTTGAATCGCACAGATCAAATAATAATCGTCGCCGCGCTTTATTGTTTCCAAAGGAATGAGAAAAGAGCGAATAACCCAAAAAAGGGGAAGACAATCTAAGTTCGGGGGTTGGTTATGCAAAGGGAAGGTATTATCATCCTAAACATCTATGGTACTCCGTAGGAACCTCTTTGAAAATTTGTGTATTTTGGCTATAAATATTGTATAAAAATAGAAGGTGGAGATGAGAAGAGAAATATATTTTTACAATTTTTTCACCTGCCGCGGTTGCGAACCTTTAGGGCCTACGTACCACCTTCCGTGCAATAGGGGATTAGGGTACTCATAGTTCACCTTTAAAAATTTTAAAACACAAGTGTGTTGGTTAATTTTAAGAGACGAGACATCATTGTCTTATCCGAGTGGAAAACATACTTACTACCCACGATTATGAGAAAGGAGAATTTGTGTCATATCAAAGTGGAGGATATAGCTTGGATTTTAAAATCAACAAAGCCTCGCTTAACACCCAAGTGGAAAATATATCACTTCACTTTATACCGTAGAAGTATAGTAGCTCTCATTACTACAAGGATTGGCAAGAGTCTAATATTTTGAGAAAAGTTTTAAAGTAAAAAGCCAAAGTGGCAAAATAGTTTGAATGAGATTGATTAACTGTTAGTCTTCTCACAAAAAATGTCAAAGTATTGTTAAGTTAATTAAAATTGATAAAAGAAAATATTTTTGAAAATGCATGGACCTAAGTCCTAGTTCATTATGAAAGCGATTCAAGTTTAGAAAACAAGAATAGTTTTGAAAATGAGGGAGAATATTTTTGAAATTAAAGAAGATGGGAGGAGATGAAAGGACTATCCTAGAGCATAATATGATACGGTGACAGAACCGACTGTTTAATACTGGTTTGCGTTTTGCATTTTGTGTTTGCAAAATGTCGCGGTAAGCAAGAGTCGCCACCGACTTTTATTTCATCCAACCGGAAAGGAAAAAAGTACAAAAAAAATCCTTTTTCGAGATTTCGAGTACTGGGGGTAGATTATAGAAATGGAAGGTGTTAACACCCTTTCTATCCATGGTTTTCCATGGGCTCTTAGGCACTTGCTCATTTTTAAATTGCTTGTGTGTGCTTTGTTTTTTTGAAAAAATGTTTTACTTTGTGATAACCCTTGTATCAGTCCTCAAGGATGTGACAAAGTTGTTTTGAAAATTTGTTTGAAAAGTGTAAGTGTGAAAAGTTTTGATTTGAGCAAGTACCTACTAGCATCTACCTACTCGAAAAAAGATCGTTTCTATTCTTGTTTCCTTTAGACAGCGCTATCCTACTATTGAGAAATAGGTAGCACCGTCGTTGGAGTTTGTAAGGGTCAATTTGAAAGGGACGTACTATCACTAGAGAAATATTAGAACACCTTAGTAGTAACCCTAGAGTCTTAAGATCTTTTCGAGGCAACATTTCCGAGGCAACATTCGAATGAGACAATTTGATCTTTTAGACTGGAGGGCAACCACTAAGACACCCTATGCTTAATGATCATTTACCGAAGGCAACCAAAGTGAGAGTATACCCTAAGAGTGAATATGTGCGAGTGATTCATTTTCAATTTATTATCTTTGCACATTAGGGTTTTCTAACCGTTTTAATTTGTCATGCATTCTTGCCATACAATCCTAAACATACATCTAACAGTTAAATATTTGCAGGAATTAAAAATGCGAGAAAATAAACCTAGCTATTACAAGGCTTCGGGGAGGGGGATTAATTACATAACCAAAAATCGGGAATTTAAACAGTAAATAAAAACCCTACATTAACTATTACAAACCATGAACAATTACAAAATAATTGCAAAATAATCAACAAGCGCGCGGCAAATTAAATGCGAGGCAATTAGGGTTTTGACCCTTTGACTAATCCTACTTGCGATTGATTAAAGAAAAATGTTTTTTGTCATGTTTTGCTATTTGAGAAAATAATGGAATAATTGAATTAAAAGAAAGGACCCTAATTACTAATTAATTTAAATTAAGAGAAATAATTAAGTTAACCTATTTTTGTGTATTTTCATTTTATTTGCAAAAGGAAAACAATTAAATCAAGAATTAAACCTAATTTTTCTAGTTGATTTTAATAGTGAAAAAACAAATTAAAGTTAACCTAAATAAAATTAAATTTGATAAAAAAAACCTAATTCTAATTTTTGTGAATTCTTGATTTTATGATTTTATAAAAAAAGTGATTAATTTTGTTAATTAAAATAATTAAGGAAAATATTAAAAGAATTAAAAAAAAAAAGAAGAAACAAAAAAAGAAGAAATGGGCCTGTGTTGTAGTTAGCAAATCTGGGGGTTTGAAGATGAATTTCTAGGCCCAATAACTCCAAGCCTGGTTGACCACGCTTGATCTGGTGTGGGTGTTGACTTGAGGGGCATGGTGGTCTCTCATTGTTGGCACGTTGGATCTGGCTAGGGGCACATCAGATGGCTGGATGTTGATGGAGCATGGTGGGCGCTTGAGATTGTGAAGCATTGGATTGGCATGCAATTGTTAAAAAATAACAAAATGCACATGCCTGGGATTGAACCCATGACGTGTACATCAAAGGCTAGCCTCTTCACCATCTGCGTTGGAATGTTAATTATGATAATAATGAAATATAATGCAAACAACGTGCCACGCCTCCAAAACGCACGAAAATTCAAACGGGCCAGTCACACGCTGCCACGCCATCGTCTCCTTCACTGGCCTATCGCTTTAGGTAAAACACTTTTACCTATGGAAATTTGTGTGTAACTACAGACATGTAACATTCAAAAATCGTGTATAGGCAATATAAGTGAAAGGTAATGGTACCAATCAAATCGTCTCATCCTCACGAGCATCATGGTACCTGATTCAAGGCCCAATTGTTCCTATATTGAAAACCCCTAAAACGAACTTGTAAACCCTAGCAATGGCATATTGTGATTCTTGTGCTGTAAATGCAATTAAGTGGTACCAATAGATTGCAAACAAGATGATGGACAATAATATATAATTAAAACATTCTTATGATGAGTAAATTGCAATAATCAAATTTGAAAAAGCTTACAAACCGCGTGAGGTGTAGAGGCGAATTCTGAACGCTTCAGACCTTACAAATGGTGGAGATGGCTTTAGTGCACGCCTAGGATGTGATGGCTGGCCTTGAATTTCTCTCAAAGGTCCTCTAACATGCAAACCGAACCTCAATTTTTATCAAGATTTTTGAGTTTTGTTCTATGCCTCTCACGACCTCTAACCCTTGTTTTTTGATCTGGATTTCTTCATTATATAACCTACAGTGAATTAGGTTAACAAACTTGGAATGAATCTTTGCATTTATCAAAGATTTGATTTTATTTTCAAGTTGTATGATATGTTGCTATTTTGAGCCAAATCATGCCTCTCTTGTACCAATTGGCCTTGATTCGAATTGATCTTGTAAACTCAACATATCTTGATTGCCAAACTGTCAAAAAAACAAATCAAATCATATCTTTATTAATTTTCATCATTTATTTGATTTAATTCACTTTTTAATTAATGAAAAATAAAAATAAATTGAAAAATGGAGCACATAATGGGTGAGTGAACATTTGAGTCGTGGACCACATTAAAATTGAGGTGCAAGCATAAAAAGTTGGCCCATTTAGCAAAAAATGCAAATTTAGCACATTTGACTTTTGGCAATTTTGCAAAAATGGTCAACTTGGCCAATGCATAACTCTCTCAATTTTGACCCTAGAGAGGTGTTCTTGGACTTTTTAGAAATATTGGGATGTCCTCTAAACAACCCTTTTTGTCTCATCTCAATTGAGTCTTCCATGTTCATGTATGAAGCTTTGACCCAAAAGGTGTTTTTTGTTGACTTTTCAAAAGGACCTATAATGTCAAAATTCATATTTTTTTGTGAGTGCATATTCTGGACTTGGGAGCTGAAGATGAATTGCAGGGAATTGAATCCTTTTCAACATGAGCTTTGGATGGGTCATTTATGATAAAGTATGAGAAAGTTAAGCTTGGTCAAAATTGAGTTGACTTTTCCTATAAAACCCTAATTTAGCAACTTTTGGGTTTTGATGAATTGTGAGCAATCCTTGAGGAATCATGATCAACCCTAGATGAAATGATGGATAATACTTAAAAATGAGGATGTTGACCAAAAATCTTGAAGTTTGACTGTATGTGGGCCACAATTGACTTTTGACCTAGCATAGTTAATTTTCAAGCATTTGAGCAATTGACTGAGCAAACTTCTTCTGCAAGGCTTAAAACTTGACATGGATGATCTTGAGAACATATTAGGAAAATGGTGAGCATTTGAGTCCTTTGTGGCTCACACACCTTGATGAAAATAGAAACCCTAATTTGGGGTATACTGCCTTAGGAGAGAGTTTGTCTGGTCAACTCTTGAACTTCCTTGAGCAATTTGGGGACCTCACTTGCCATGTGTTGAGAAATATGAGAGGGCAAATTTTGGGGTACAACAGCTGCCCCTGTTCAATCTTCTTAAACCTGAGGATGTAGATTGGTTGTCTGCCTTTCGTGATCTAAAGGTGGAAGATGATTGAACACTAGAGTTCCCAGAAATTTGCACTCGCATGAAGTGATACTTGATTTGTGATATTGGGAATGGGCTTACAGATGCCATTTGGAATTCGATGACGGAAGATTGTTGAGGATGGGCTTAAAGATGCCATATGAAGAGGTGTTGATCGCATAAGAGATTCCTATGCGAGAACCCATATACTTGTTGTTGAGGCAAACTTCGCTGGGGAATGCTGGTCTCTGTCTTGGGAGACATAGAATTTTAGGAGCTTCAGTTGTCCGTTACTCTACTGGGGAATAACTCCAATTTGGGGAAGCACAAGTGAACAGCGTATTTGGTCGGGGTATATGCGACTTACTGGAGAGATGCGAAACCAATCGTGATTGATCGGGTCCCAATCTTACAGTGTTGTGGACTACTGTCTGAGAATAAGAGAAGAAGAACCCGGATAGTAAGGTTATGAGAAGGAACCTGGAAAGTAGGGTTACTTCAAGATGAAAGCCTGGATAGTAGGGCTGTGAGAAGGAACCTGGATAGTAGGGTTACTTCGAGATGAAAGCCTGGATAGTAGGGCTTGAGAAGGAATCTGGACATTAGGGTTACTTCGAGATAAAAGCCTGGATAGTAGGACTTGAGAAGGAACCTGGATAGTAGGGTTACTTCGACATGAAATCCTAGATAGTAAGTGTTGTACCCCAAATTTTCCCTCCCATATTTCTCAAAACATTTCAAGAAAGATCTTCAAATTGCTCAAGGAAGTCCACGGGTTGACCAAACACGCTCCCTCCTAAGGAAGTCTACCTCAAATTAGGGTTTCATGTTGCATCAAGATACTTGAGTCCAAGGGATCCAAAATGACCACTATTGTCCTAATATTTTCTCAAGATCATCCATGTCAAGTTTCAAGCCTTGCAGAGAAAGTTTGCTCAGTCAATTGCTCAAAGGCCCGAAAATCGACTGTGCTAGGGCAAAAGTCAACTGTGGCCCACATACAGTCAAACTTCAAGATTTTTGGTCAACATCCTCATTTTGAAGTATATTTCATCATTTGATCAAGGGTTGATCATGATTCATCAAGGATTGCTCATAATTCATCAAGAATCAAAAGTTGCTAAATTAGGGTTTTGTAGAAAAAGTCAACTCAACTTTGACCAAGCATAACTTTCTCATATTTTATGAGAAATGACCCGTTCAAAGCTCACTTTTAAGAGGATGTAATGCTCTACAATCCATATTCATCTCCCAAGTTCAAAATATACACTCACAAAAAGTTATGAATTTTGACATTATAGGTCATTTTGAAAAGTCAACAAAAACACCTTTTTTGTCAAAGCTTCATACATGAGCATGGAATATCAAATTGCGATGGGACCAACAGGGTTGCTTATAGGACATCTCAATCTTTCTAAAAAGTCCTAGAAAACCTTCAAAGAGTCAAAATTGAGGAAGTTATGCATTGGTAAATTTGACCTTTTTTGCAAAATTGCCAAAAGTCAACTATGCCTCAAATTGCAAATTTAGCTTAATGGGCCTAACTTTTTGCATTGGTTTTGAGTTGGAAACATGGTCCACGAGCCCTAGCCTTTTCCATTTGTCATTATCTTGTTTTTATTATTTATTTTGATTTTTATTTGAATTTAATTAATTTAAATCAAAACAAATCATAGAAAGTCCAAAATATTGAAAACTCAAGATTTTTTACATGTTTCAGGTCTTAAATTCCAGCTAGCATGAGATCAAATTCGTGTAAAGGCATGGAGTGCAAAAAAAGATTGGACTTGGACTATTTTTGGAAAGATATTCAAGTGTATCAAATCAAAATCAAATGCAATGATGGAAGAAGATTGAGCATATTCTTTCAACCCTAATTCATTCCTCAGTATATAAGGATCATTGGCAGACCTAAAGCATGGCTGGAGAGGGGCGCAACAACCAGAACTAAACTTGAAAAAACAAGAAAAAGTGTTGAATTGAATTCCTAGTTACAGGAAATTTCAAGATCCTGTGACCATCCCAATCGCTTCCTAGGATCCCCAACAAGCAGAATCAATCAAGAACAAGCACTTTCAGGCCCTATATCTCGTTGTAAGTCAGTCACAATATTGCTTCTTTCTTGAATTCGAATCGCATCATTCTTGTACTTGTAGCATGAAATAATTGTATATTATTGTTCACCATCATATTTGCAAGCTTTCTGTAATATCCAATTGTGTTTTCATGGCCTATATTGGATTTCACCATTATTAGGGTTTCTTGCTTCGATTTGGGATCTTCGTTTACAGGAAAATTTAGGCCATGAAAGGGCCACCATTAAACTCAGCAGGTCCAGACGAAGCCATCCATGGCTTTAGTTTTGATTTATCTTGCTTGCATTTGATTTTGAGGATGACTGGGGCTGTAGCTACGGACATATGTCCGTAGGTAAAAGTGTTCAACTTTTACCAACAGATCCTTGGAGAAGACGAAGACATGGTGGACAACCATTCGCGTGTTTGAATTTCACGCGTTCTGGACTTGGCGTTTTTGCTTTTCATATATTATCAATATTATTTATTTTATGTACAAACAAAAGCAAGTGGCGCAGTGGTAGTGGAGTGTGTGGTAAGTACTTCAGGACCTGGGTTCGAATCCCAGGTCCCCCTTATTTCATATAATTTGTTTTTTCATGATTCAGCGTGCATACAAAGCCAAAGAGCACCATGCTCCCTCAAGATCCAACCATCCAGGTATTCAAGAAGCCAGATCTGATGGCCATGACGTGGTGACCATGGAATGCCTCAGTCAAGGCAACGCACCAGATCCTGGAAGTCAACGTGGACTTCAGATTGTTGGGCCCAAGCTTGCTATCTGCACCTCCTCAAATTACTGAATGCAGGCCCAATAACTCTTTCCTTTTTCTTTTTATATTTTATTTCATTTAATTTGATTTATTTATTTTACTAACAAATTAATTATTTTTGTTTATCAAAAAAATCATAAAAATAATACTTTTCATCAAATTATGTTTAGATCTTATTTTTTATCAAAAAAATTAATTAATTAAATTAGGTTATTTAATTTTAGATAACTTTAATTCTTTTTGCAAATAAATTAACAAATAATTAGAAAATTAGGGTTTTGTCTAAACTTAATTATATTTTCTTTTTTCCTAAAAATAACCAAACAAACACAAAATAAGCCATTTATTTATTTTCATTAATTAATTTAATTACTCATTAATTTTGTATTTAATTTCAAAACCTAATTCTTTTATTAAAAACAACAAAAAACAATTTTTTCTTTTGATTAGGTTAGAAGGGTCAAAACCCTAGTTCTCTCTCGTTCTAAGTTCTTCGCGCGCACTTTATTTTATTTTTATCCTATTATTGTAACTGCTCACAAGTTTGTAATAGTTTAATTAGGACTTTTATTTTTCATTTATCACTTTATTATTTAAGGGTTTGTTTTTGGCTATGTAAATACCCGAAGCCTTGTAATAGCGTAGTTTAATTTCCGCACTTTAAATTCCGCAAAATATTAAACTGTTAGATGTATGATATTAGGATGCATGATAAGAATGTATGATTAACTTTAAAACAATTAGATAACCCTAAATGTGCAGAGATAAATAATCTGAAATTGAATCACTCGCACATGCACACTCCTAGGGTACACTGCCACTTGGTTGCCTTCGGTAAACGGTCATTGAGTATAGGATGTTTTAGTGGTCGTTCTTTTATCCAAAGATCAAAGTTGCCTCGGAAAGGTTGCCTCGGATAATGTTGCCTCGGATAATTGATCTAAGACATTAGGGTTATTACTAAGACGTCCTAACATTGCTTTAGTGACCGTACATCCCTTTTCGAATTGACCCTCAAAACTCCAACGACGGTGCTACCTACTCACTAATAGTAGGATAGCGCTGTCTAAAGGAAACGAACATAGAATGATTCTTTTTTCGAGTAGGTAGATTAGTTCTTAAGTACTTGCTCAATCAAAACAAACTTTTTTCACACTTACACTCCTTTTCAAACAAAGTTTTCAAAAACACTTCATTACACTCTTGAAGACAGAAGCAAGAGTTAAATCGAAGTCAAAAAAAAAACTTTTCAAATCACACAAGCACACAAAGAAGCTATTTTGAAAATGATGAGAAAGTACCTAAGAGCCCGTAGATAACTACGGATATAAAGGGTGCTAATACCTTCCCTTTCTATAATCTACCCCCCCCCCGTACTCAGAAATATCTCGAAAAAGGAATTTTTCTGTGCTTTTTTCCTTTCCTTGTTGGATAAAATAAAAGTCGGTGGAGACTCTTGCTTACCGCGACATTTTGCAAACACAAACGCAAAATGCAAACCAACAATTCCTAAGAAACAGTCCTGGTTCTGGCCACCGTATCACAGAACTGGAGACTCTGTTGGGGAATAATAAGTGGGGTGTACCTTAGGATTAGTTCATCATATTGTTTTCAATTGTTAGATTTGTTTGCTTTATCTTTATGGGCTTTGTATCGGAGTTACTATAGATCCTAACCCGAATCTGGGGGATACCTTTTAGGTAAGTAGCAATAGACTGTGAGGGAACTGTACGGCATAGACCGATACGGTTGAAGTAGTAACTACATTGATGTGGCTCATTAGTTGGTACCGATATCCCTTGTGGAGTAACAAGGAGAGTATGGGGCTGCTATATGGGTCGTTAAGCATCAACTGACCTTAGAACCTATAATTGACCAACTTGGCCATAGGAAGTAGTGAGATGCTACACTCATTGAGATCATACTCTCGAGATGGTTCCGGCTGCAAGAAAAGATTGCGTGATCTGAAACTATGACCGATGGAGGATGGTCAGTGATATTGAGAACCTCTATAACCTGGTTACTATTATTAGGACAGGTTGAACCAACTGAACTTCAAGAGGGTAGTACCTAGACTCCATACAAGCCTAAACTTAAGGGATTTTGTGTGACTTGTTTGCCCTTTCCATGTTTTCCATCTGTGATACTTGTGGTGTGTTTTTATCATGACATCATGCATTATGACACCGCATGCATATTTCATTAGAATAACCATTTCAAAGACCGAAGGGATTCATCTTTGTTCTGTTTTGCAGATTATGGCTTCTGTGCGTAGAAATACCATTCGAGTCAACTTCATGCAAATCCATGCTCAGCTCAGAGAATTGGTTTCAAAAGTTCCTGATACTTCTTCCTTTGTTAGAAGACATGGTCATCTTCTTAGCCTGGTCACTTCAAAGTTGGATGAGCAAATGATGAGCGTGTTGTTCCAGTTCTTTGACCCGCTGCATCATTGGTTTACCTTCCCGGATTATCAACTAGTCCCTACTTTGGAGGAGTTTTCTGATTTACTAGGCATATCTATCCTCGAGCAGACACCCTTTACAGGTTTGGAGATAGCTCCTAGGCCAGAGGATATTGTTTCATCCCTACATCTAAAAATGGCTGATGTAGTATCTAACTGGGAGACTTGGAGTGAAGTTAAAGGTTTCTTGGCTAAGTTTTTGATCGATCAAGCTCAACAGTTATGGGATATTTTGGACTTTCAAATATTTGAAGACATCCTGGCTCTCCTCATCTAAGGCTTGGTTCTGTTCCCGAATCCAAATTTTTTCGTTGATGTGAACGCAATCAAGATCTTCATGTTTTGTAACCCAGTGCCTACTCTCTTAGGTGATATTCTACATGCTCTCTATACCTGTACTGTGAGGAGAAGGGGAACCCTCATGTGTTGCACACCGCTGCTGGCGAGGTGGTTTATTTCTCACCTCCCCAAATCTGTATTGAAGAATGAGGAAGGTGTAGGCTGGGCTTACAGAATCATGTCCCTTGCTCATATGAACATCCTTTGGAGTTCTAAAGATATGGAAAGAGTAGCTGTCATTGATCAATGTGGGGAATACCCTAATGTTCCATTGCTTGGAATTCGAGGGGGGAATAACCTATAATCCTTGTTTGGATTTACGACAGTTTGGACGAGCTCGGAGAGATGACCCTCATGAGCTGCTGCTTACAAATATTGTCTTTGACTACAAGGGGGATGTTAATGGGCATCGCCGCAAGTGTATACGAGCTTGGGGCATGGTGAACAGGTCTGACCCACAAGAGCTAGGATTGAAGACTTCCCTTCCGATGCAACCTTATCTCTAGTGGGTTCGAGCCCGTGCTCAAAAGCTGGGGATGCCATATGAAGCTGTTTTTCTAGTGATTATAGAGCATACTGATGAAGAAGGTGTTCCTTATACAATCCTCCATCCCTATATGCCTACTGATCTGGGGGCATTGAAGAGATCTTGGATCCAGTTAAAGGAAGAAAGGGATACCTACAGAGAGAAGTATCATGAGCAGGAACGGGAGATCTTGAAGCTTACAAGGAAGCTTGAGAATGAAAGGACAATCAACGATTATGTCAGCACGAAGGGAAAACGACCATGGTATTTCTGATGTCTTTTATTATTTCTAGCTTAGATTTGCTTTTCAGTATTTCTTTTGTAACGCCTTGAAGGCATTGTTAAACATTGTTCCAAGTTTTCATCTAATAAAGTGTGTTTCATTTTGTTTTACAAATTTGAATATCCCTAAGTATTTGAAATCATTTCATACGCATTCCATTACCATGCACCTCATTACAGGTACCATTACAGTTTTCTTATCTTCTTCGCTGTTTATTTCAGGATAAAATGTCTTCTAAAACACCTACTGATCAAGCTATCAAGGCTCTCCAAGCTCAGAATGCTCAATTCCAGGAGATGTTCTTGAACTTGGCCAAGAGTCAACAAGATTTGAAGACTCTCATCTTGAAGGACAAGAAGAAGAAGAAGAAGAAGGTGGTTCTGCTAAATATGGGTCACAGATTTGGGAATAGATTGCGAGAGGAAGTTGATATGTCTCATTCATCTGGAGGAGGAGAGGATCAGGAGGAAAGAAAGGGTCATATCCCTGTGGTTTCTGATAATGAAACTGACTTTAATGATGAACAGTACCCTCCTGCTGAGGATAGGTACAAACAACTTGAAGACCGTCTGAGTGCTATGGAGGTTCAGAAGGTTCCCCATTTGGATTTTAGAGATTTGGGGATAACATCAGGGGTGGTGATCCCACACAAGTTTAAAGCTTTTGTCTTTGTTAAGTATGACGGGGTATCCTGCCCGAAGCTACACCTCCGCTCATACGTCAGAAAGATTCAACCATACGCTGCTGATAGGAACCTGTGGGCCCATTTCTTTCAAGATAGTCTGTCAGGGACTCAACTTGAATGGTTCTATCAACTGGAAGGAGCTAATGTCCGCAACTGGGAGGACCTTGCTGCTGCTTTTTACAAGCAATACCAGTATAATGCCGACCTTGCTTCCACGCGTACCCAACTTCAGGGTATGTCTATGGGTGCGAGCGAAGGTTTTAAGGACTACGCTCAGAAGTGGAGAGATCTGGCCGGAAGAGTACAACCCCCTCTATCTGATAGGGAGTTGGTGGATATGTTTCTTGGGACTTTGTCTGGTCCATATTTCAATCATTTGATCGGTAGTTCATCGTCTGGATTCACTGAATTGATTATGACTGGGGAAAGGGTAGAAGCTGGTATCAGAAGTGGAAAGATACAGAAAGGTGCTTCGTCAAGTACAGAAAATAAGCCTTTCAAGAAAGAATCTAGTGCAGTTTACAGCTCGAGGAGCCAAAATCGACTTGAAAGCCGCCAAGCAGTGAATGCGGTAGTAATATCAAGACCTATTGTTTCCCCACAACGCAATAATCAACAAAGAGTAGAAAGACCGCAAAGACAGTATACTCGGCTCAGTATGACCTTATCTCAAATTTTGCCGCAATTGTTGAAGACTAACCTGGTGACTCTGAGGGAAGCCCCGAAGAATCCCAGTACCACCTCTCCGCTATATAATCTAAACGCCCGCTGTGCCTATCACTCCATAGTCCAGGGCATGATACCAACAACTGTTGGGCTTTGAAGAATAAAGTGCAAGATCTGATTGAAGCTAAGGAGATTGAGTTTGAAGCTCCGGAGAAACCCAACGTCATAACTGCACCCATACCCAAGCATGATCAGGGAGTGAATGCAATTGGAGATGATGATGAAGAGTCAGATATCGGCAGCTGGATTTACCCGACTACCAACGGTGGCTTGAACAATTGGACGGTGAAGGACTTCGTGCCAGTTTCTTTTATTACACAATAATAGACTTTTGTTTTGAGACTTGTAACAGACAATTTGAAACTTTTACGGCCCGATGCCTTGCCCAAGATATCGTGGCTTTGTTTGTGAGGGCTTATTATGTGTCATTTCCATATATCATCAATAAAGCATTGGACGTTTCTCTTGCATTACAAATTTTGAGCTCCTTCTTTTTCTCTTCTATCTTGCACTTTATCAAAACAGCTACTTGTCTCACACACACACACTCACATATCATAATACTGGTCCACATCCACTTTGGATCCCACTGATAACGACTCTGCTACTGCCGGTTATGACTTCGAAAGTCCAATCAACCAAGCCGAGGACGAAGGTGAGGATGATTGTGAAGTGCCCGGGGAACTTGCTAGACTGTTACTTCAGGAAGAGAGGGCCATACAGCCGCACGAAGAGCCAGTGGAAACAGTAAATCTGGGTACCGAGGAAGACAAGAAAGAGGTCAAGATAGGTGCAAATCTGGAGTCTAGTGTCAAGCAACGGTTGATACAGATGCTGTGTGACTATGTTGAGATCTTTGCCTGGTCTTATGAAGATATGCCTGGGTTGGATACTGATATTGTGGTTCACCACTTACCAACTAAGGAAGGCTGTCCTCCAGTGAAGCAGAAAGTTCGCTGAATGCGCCCAGAGATGTCTGAGAAAATCAAAGCTGAGGTCTTGAAACAATTTGATGCCGATTTTCTAGCTGTAACTTCTTACCCACAGTGGGTTGCCAACGTGGTTCCGGTGCCGAAGAAAGATGGTAAAGTCCGTATGTGCATAGACTATAGGGATCTGAACAGGGCGAGCCCCAAGGATGATTTTCCTCTACCTCATATCGACGTTCTGGTTGATAACACCGCACATCATAAGGTCTTCTCCTTTATGGATGGTTTTTCCGGTTACAATCAGATTAAGATGGCTCCCGAAGACATGGAGAAGACAAATTTCGTTACACAGTGGGGTACCTTCTGTTACAAGGTAATGCCTTTCGGGTTGAAGAATGTTGGGGCAACGTATCAGCGCGCCATGGTCGCTTTGTTCCACGACATGATTCACCATGAGATTGAGGTATACGTTGACGACATGATTGCAAGGTCCCAGACTGAGGAAGAACATCTGGACCATCTTCAGAAGTTGTTTGATAGATTGAAGTTGTACAAGCTGAGGTTAAACCCGAACAAGTGCACCTTCGGGGTAAGGTCTTGTAAGCTGCTGGGTTTCGTTGTTAGTGATAAAGGTATTCAGGTGGATCCTGCCAAGGTGAAGGCTATACAGGAAATGCCATCTCCCCGAACAGAAAAGGAAGTCAGAGGCTTTTTGGGACGGTTGAATTGCATTACCCGATTCATTTCACATCTGACTGCTACTTGTGAGCCAATCTTCAAGCTGTTGAAGAAAGATCAAGTGGTAAAATGGAATGATGAATGTCAGGCCGCTTTCGAAAAGATCAAAGAATATCTCCAAGAGCCACCTATTCTGATGCCTCCAGTTGAAGGAAGACCCTTGATTTTATACTTGACAGTACTCGAAAATTCAATGGGGTGCGTGTTGGGGCAGCATGACGAGTCTGGCCGAAAAGAGCATGCTATTTACTACCTTAGCAAAACTTTTACCGACTGTGAGACCCGATACTCACTGCTTGAGAAAACTTGTTGCGCTTTGGCATGGGCTGCTCTCCGGCTGAGACAGTATATGCTGACTCACACTACCTTATTGATATCAAAGATGGACCCAATCAAGTATATCTTCGAAAAGCCTGCCTTGTCCGGAAGAATAGCAAGATGGCAGATGATCTTGACTGAGTATGACATCCAATACACAACCCAAAAGGCAATCAAGGGAAGTGTGTTGGCGGATCATTTGGCACATCAGGCAGTGGATGATTACCAGTCTATGAACTTCGAATTCCCAGATGAGAACATCATGTTGGTGACCGACTGTGAAGAACCTGGACCGGATGAAGGACCTGAGGAAGGATCCCGATGGTCTATGTACTTTGATGGAGCTTCAAACGCTTTGGGCAATGGCATTGGCGCCGTGATCATGTCTCCTGAAGGCTGTCATACTTCGTTTACCGCCCGATTATGTTTCAACTGCACCAACAACATGGCGTAGTATGAAGCATGCATCATGGGCCTTCGAGCAGCTATTGACCTAAGGATTAAGTTCTTGAGTGTGTTCGGAGATTCCGCTCTCGTGATCAGTCAGATCAAAGGCGAGTGGGATACGAAGCACCTAAATCTTATTCCTTACAAAGAGTATGTACTGACGTTGCTCCCACACTTCGAGGAGATAACCTTTGAACATTTCCCCAGGGAAGAGAATCAGTTAGCGAACGCGCTAGCTACCATGTATTCTATGTTCAAGGTCAGGTGGGACAATGAGGCTCCCTGGATTACCATTGAGAGGTTGGACGAACCCGCACATTGCTGTGACATTGAGACTGAAGAGGTAACAAATAAACCTTGGTTTCATGAGGTAAAAAGGTATCTTGAGGCTCAAGAGTACCCCGAGGGTGCATCTGTTAATGATAAGAAGTTTCTGAGGAGGTTCACGGCAAAGTTCTTCATCAGTAATGATATCCTTTACAAGCGTAACCATGATTCAACCTTACTGTGATGTGTGGATAAGAACGAGGTAGAAAGGATCATGGCAGAGTTACATGAAGGTACTTTTGGAACTCATTCCAGTGGACACACAATGGCAAAGAAAATCCTTCGGGTAGGATATTATTGGTCTACCATGGAAGCCGATTGCTATCAGCATTCTCGAACTTGTCATAAGTGTCAAGTCTATGCTGATAAGGTGCACGTACCTCCAGTTCCTCTGAATGTCTTGACATCACCTTGGCATTTTGCAATGTGGGGTATCAATATGATTGGCGAGATCAGACCTACTGCGTCCAACGGGCATCGTTTCATCCTGGTAGCAATTGACTATTTTACAAAGTGGGTTGAGGCAACTTCCTTTACTATAGTAACCAAGAATGTTGTGGCATGGTTTATTCGGCACAATCTGATATGTCGATATGGTGTACCAGAGAGGATCATTACGGACAATGGTACAAATCTCAACAATACAATGATCACCGAGCTCTGCAAGCAGTTCAAGATAAAGCATCATAACTCTTCTCCTTACCAGCCGAAGATGAATGGGGCTGTTGAAGCGGCTAATAAGAACATCAAGAAAATTGTGCAAAAGATGACGGCGACATACAAAGATTGGCACGAGATGTTACCATTCACTCTTCATGGGTACCGTACCTCAGCGCGGACGTCAACAGGGGCAACACCCTATTCTTTGGTGTATGGAATGGAGGCAGTCTTGTCTATTGAAGTTCAGATACCCTCTCTTCGGATTATGAAGGATGCAGGTTTGAGCGAGGACGACTGGATCCAGACCTGGCTTGATCAGCTGAACTTAATCGTTGAAAAAAGACTTACGGCTATCTGTCATGGTCAGACATATCAAAATCTGATGATCAAGGCATTTAACAAGAAAGTTAGACGACAAGAGTATCAAGTCGGGGATCTGGTGATTAAACGCATCACACTACCTCAAGGTGATCCCAGGGGAAAATGGACCCCCACTTACGAAGGGCCATTTGTGGTTAAGAACATTTTCTCGGGAGGAGCTATGATTCTAACCACCATGGATGGTGACGACCTTCCTCACCCCGTCAATGCAGACATAGTGAAAAAATACTACGCATGATCAAAGACCCGCTAGGTTGACTGGCCTAGGCAAAAATAAGGGCTTCCCGGCGAACCAAAAGGGTTTGGGCAAAAATAAGGGATGAAAATGAAAAAATCTTTACACCCGGCAAGTCGAAAACCTGAAAAGGCGGCTTGGGCAAAAAAGGGTATCCCGGTGGACTGAAAACGCGAAAGGGCGGTCCAGGCAAAAATTAGGGATCAAAGCGTAACACTATGTCTCATTGGATCACCTTGCAACCATACTTCGGTATCGACTATCAGAATCGGACGGTGCCAATCAATCTGATCTACCTTCAACCAAGTAGTAAAGTGATGAGATGCTCGAGGACATAGGGGCAATAGCAGAGTTGGAACCCAGTGGGATTGTTCACATAACTGTTTTTCTTTATTTTTCACAAATTGTATAAATTTCATCTTTCAGCGGCGTTCTCTTACTAGGACGTCAGCCTCTTGTACAAAAAATGCCTATTTTACAGGCCAACTTCAAAGTCAATACAATTCATTTTTACAAAGAAATTTCAAATTGTTTTTCTTTTTTTTGTTTTGTTTTGCAAGAACATCCAATGTTCATTTTTGATATATGCATTTGACATTAATTACTGCTCATAAATATTTACATGCGAAACAAAAGACTATTACTTGTAATTTCAGAAACAGGGGAAAACAAGAAATGTCCAAACCTTACAGTTGCTCTATTCACCAAGTACAAGGATAGATCTAGCTGAAGAATATGACTAAAATACATTCACTCCCCGCAGAGTAGGAAATACCATAATACAGTAGTATCAACTCTCCTCAGCTGAGGCTCACAACCGTAAATGAGTCGGTAAGATTCTCCCCAAGCAGAGTTTATCTATCACCAGCACTGAAAGATTATTCCCAGTAGAGTCTGGAGGCTTACCCCCAGTAGAGTCTGGAAGATTATCCCCAATGAAGTCGCCACTAGAAGATTATCCCCAGCGGAGTTCATTTCTTTCACAAACGGAAATTCATCCCCAACAGAGTTATCATCGCCATCAACGGTAATTCATCCACAGCCGAGGATATTTCTCCAAGATCAGCAAATCCTCAGCAGAGCATCTCTCTCCCCACATAGTCATTCTCTCACCAATATATTCTCCAGTAGGATTATTCTCCCAAACATCTTCGGTCGTTATCCCCAGCGAGCAAAATTCTATATATTCTCCAGCAGCAATCCGAGATTTATTTTCCCCTAGCTAGAGAACATCATAAAAACATTGCATGTCCATACATCATGACATATGCATACATAACATACAGTACAATCTCATTTATTTTGAGAACATCATTGCCTGATACATATCATGCATTACATACAACTAACCTTTACCTTTCAGGAAAGATACAATCAAATTCTCACAAAACTCAAGCTATGAAGCCCGGATACAACCGGATAGCATCTTGATTTCTACAGCATATTGTGAAGCCCGGAGAATGACCGAATAACAGTATCAGACTACTGAAAAGCCTGTATTACGACCAGATAGTGGTATCTCTTCTAAAGCAAGCTATGAAGCCTGGATTCGACCGGATAATAGTTTAATCCCCTGCAAGCCGTGAAGCCTGGGTTACAACCGGATAGCAGCTCAGCAAGTTACCATGAAGCCTGGATTCGACCAGATAGTGGTATATCATAAACACAAGCCGTGAAGCCCGGATTACGACCGGATAATAGCTCAGAAAGTTATTGCGAAGCCTGGATTACGACCAGATAGCAATACAAGACCATGAAGCCTGGATTTCGACCAGATAATGGTAGAAGACATTGTGAAGCCTGGATTATGACCAGATAGCAGCCAAGAATACTATGAAGCCTGGATTACGACCAGATAGTGGTATATCTCTAACACAAGTTATGAAGCCCGGATTCGACCGGATAGTATCTTGATTTCTACGAACGCCATGAAGCCTGGATTCGACCAGATAATGGTATAATACATCGTGAAGCCTGGATTACGACCAGTTAGCGGTAAAAGACACTGAAGCCTGGATTACGACCAAATAACAATGAGGGACACTGTGAAGCTTGGATTTCGACCAAATAGCACTTTACCTGGCCAGTTACTATGAAACCCGGATTTGACCGAATATTAGTAGGCCCAACAGTCAAAGGGAAGCCCGAATGTGACCGGATAACCACTTGATTTCTTCTGAAGCCTTGATTTCGACCAGATAAGAAGTAAAGTATTGTGAAGACTGGATTCGACCAGATAGCAGTACAGAACACCGTGAAGACTGGATTCGACCAGTTAATGGTATAACACATCGTGAAGCCTGGATTACGACCAGATAGCGGTACAAGACACTATGAAACTTGGATTTCGACCAAATAACAATTTACCTGGACAATTACTAAGAAGCCCTGAGTCGACCGGATATTAGTGTGCCCTAAATTCAAGTTGAAACCCGGATGCGACCGGATAACATTTGAATTCCTTCTGAAGCCTGGATTACGACCAGATAAGAATCGAGAAATTGCGAAGCCTGGATTACGACCGAATAGCAAGTTTAATCTCATCTCCCCAGTGAGTCACTGTAAAGCCTGTATTACGACCAGATAGCAGTCGGCCTTATTACTATGAAGCCTGGATCACGACTAGATAGTAGTTCATTTTCACCTCTTCGACGAAGAGACGATTCCCCAACAAGAATAACGGACGACCGAAGTTCCTAAAATTCAACTTTTCTCAAGAACAGAGATGATTCCCCAGTAGAATAACGGATGATCGAAGCTCCTAAAATTCTATTTCTCTCAAGACAGAGATCAGCATTCCCCAACAGAATCTTCCTCAATAACAGGTATACAAGCTCTCACTAAGGAATCTCTTATGCGATCGACACTCCTTCGGATGACATCTTTAAGCCCATCTCCGCCATAAATCTCCAAATGGCATCTTTAAGCCCATTCCCGACATCACAAGACGAATACTACTTCATGCGAGTGCAAATTTCTGGGCACTCTAGTGTTCAATCATCTTCCACCTTCAGATCACGAAAGGCAGACAAGCCAATCTAAATCTTCAGGTTTAAGAAGATTGAACAGGGGAAGCTGTTGTACCCCAAATTTTTCCCTCCCATATTTATCAAAACATTTCAAGAAAGATCTTCAAATTGCTCAAGGAAGTCCAAGGGTTGACCAGACAAGCTCCCTCCTAAGGCAGTCTGCCTCAAATTAGGGTTTCATGTTGCATAAAGATACTTGAGTCCAAGGGATCCCAAATGCTCACCATTTTCCTAATATGTTCTCAAGATCATCCATGTCAAGTTTCAAGCCTTGCAGAGAAAGTTTGCTCAGTCAATTGCTCAAAGGCCTGAAAATCGACTGTGTTAGGGCAAAAGTCAACTGTGGCCCACATACAGTCAAACTTCAATATTTTTGGTCAACATCCTTATTTTTAAGTATATTTCATCATTTTATCAAGGGTTGATCATGATTTATCAAGGATTTCTCATAATGCATCAAGAATCAAAAGTTGTTAAATTAGGGTTTTGTAGGAAAAGTCAACTCAACTTTGACCAAGCATAACGTTCTCATATTTTATGAGAAATGACCCATATAAAGCTCATTTTGAAGAGGATTCAATTCTCTACAATCCATCTTCAGCTCCCAAGTTCAAAATATACACTCACAAAAAGTTATGAATTTTGACATTATAGGTCATTTTGAAAAGTCAACAAAAACACCTTTTTTGTCAAAGCTTCATACATGAGCATGGAATATCAAATTGAGATGGGACCAAAAGGGTTGCTTATAGGAAATCTCAAGATTTCTAAAAAGTCAAAGAACACCTTCAAAGAGTCAGAATTAAGGAAGTTATGCATTGGTGAAGTTGACCCTTTTTGCAAAATTGCCAAAAGTCAACTATGCCTAAAACTCCAATTTTTGCCAAATGGGCCCAATCTTTTGCACTTGTTTTGAGTTGGCAACATGGTCCACGAGCCCTAGCCTTTGCCACTTGTAATTATCTTGTTTATATTATTTATTTTGATTTTTATATGAATTAAATCATTTTAAATCAAAACAAATCATAGAAAATCCAAAATATTGAAAACTCAAGATTTTTATATGTTTCAGGTCTTAAATTCCAGCTAGCATGAGATCAAATTCGTGTAAAGGAATGGAGTGCACAAAAAGATTGGATTTGGACTATTTTGGGAAAGACATTCAAGTGTATCAAATCAAAATCAAATGCAATGATGGAGGAAGATTGAGCACATTCTTTCAACCCTAATTCACTCCTCAGTACATATAGAAGGTATGCAGACCTAAAACAAGGTGAGAGGGAGGCGCAACCTCAAGAACAAAACTTGGAAAAAACCATAAAAAGAGCAAACACGAATTGATACTTCCAGGCATCCTCAAGGCCTTCTAGCTGTCCCAATCACTTCCTGGGAGTGTAGGCAAGCAAAAGCAATCAAGAACAAGGCTTTTCCAATACCAAAATGCGATGTAAGTCAGCTACGACATTCCTTTTTTCTTGAATTTGAATTGCTTCATTCTGATACCTATAGCACAAAATAATTGTATATTATTGTTCACCATCATATTTGCAAGCTTTATGTAATATTCAATTGTGTTTTCATGGCCTGTATGAGATTCCACCATTATTAGGGTTTTATGGCTCGATTTAGGATTTCATCATATAGGTAAAATTGGACATGAAAGGGCCACCACTGTACTCAACAGGACCAGACGAAGCTATCCGTGGCTTTGGTTTTTATTTATCACGTTTGTATTAGATTTTGAGAATGGCAGGACTTATAGCAACGGACATGGCGCTGTAGGTAAAAGTATGGGACTTTTACCAACGGTGCAAGGAGGAAGATGACTAGCTGGCAAGCAACCATTGGCCTATTTGAAAAAACGCGCGTTGAATTAATGTGTTTGGCCTTTTTCATATTTGATTAATGTTTTGTATTATATGGACAAATAGAACAGTTGGCTCAGTTGGTAACCAGGTGGTTGGATAGTGCATCAGGGTATGGGTTCGAATCCCAGGTCCCCCAAATTGCTTCATGATTTTTTATTTCAGGTAATCTCATGCGTACACAAGCCAAAGGACCATCATGCATCCTCATCATCCAGCCTGTTAGATGGCCAAATGGCCATATCCAAAGGCCCTCAATGAAGGAGCACCATGAAGCCTAGTCAATGCAACGTATTGGATCCAAAAAGTCAAGCGTGGGCCAATTTCTTCTTGGGCCAGATTGCTATCTGCACCCCCCCCCCCCCAAACTGCTTTTCTCAGGCCCAATAACTCTTACCTTTTTCTTTTTTTTATATATTTTATTTCATTTAATTTATTTATTTGTTTTACTAACCAAATTGAATAATTCTTTTTATCAAAAAAATCATAAAAATATTTTCATCCAATTAAATTTAAGATATTTATTTTTTATCAAAAATTAAATTAATTAAATTAGGTTGTTAATTTTAGATAACTTTAATTCCTTTTGCAAATAAATTAACAAATAATTAGAAAATTAGGGTTTTGTCTAAACTTTATTATATTTTCTTTTTCCTAAAAATAACCCAAAACATAAAAAATAGGCCATTTACTTATTTTCATTAATTAATTTAATTACTAATTAATTGTATATTTAATTTTAAAATTTAATTCCTTTTTCTTAAAAAATAATTAAAAACAACAAAAACAATTTTTCATTTAATTAGGTTAGAAAGGGTCAAAACCCTAGTTCTCTCCCGATCTAAATTTCATCGCGCGCGCTTTATTGTTTCATTTTTATCCTATTAATGTAATTGCTCACAAGTTGTAATAGTTTAATTAGGACTTTTATTTTCATTTATCACTTTATTATTTAAGGGTTTGTTTTTGGCTATGTAAATACCCGAAGCCTTGTAATAGCGTAGTTTAATTTCCGCACTTTAATTTCCGCAAGCTATTAATTGTTAGATGTATGAATGATTAGGGTTGCATGACAAGAATGTATGTAAAACTTTAAAACGGTTAGATAACCCTAAAATGTGCAAAGATAAATAACTTGAAATTGAATCACTCGCACATGCGCACTCCTAGGGTACACTCCCACTTGGTTGCCTTCGGTAAATGGTCATTGAGTATAGGGTATTTTAGTGGTCGTCCTTTTGTCCAAAGATCAAAGTTGCCTCGGAAAGGTTGCCTCGGATATTGTTGCCTCGGATAATTGATCTAAGACATTAAGGTTATTACTAAGACGTCCTAACATTGCTTTAGTGACCGTACGTTCCTTTCGAATTGACCCTCAAACTCTGACGACGGTGCTACCTACTCACTAATAGTGGGATAGCGCTGTCTAAAGGAAATAAACATAGAATGATTTTTTTTCCGAGTATGTAGATTAGCTCTTAAGTACATGCTCAATCAAAACAAACTTTTTTCACACTTACACTCCTTTACAAACAAAGTTTTCAAAAACACTTCATTACACTCTTGAAGACAGAAGCAAGAGTTAAATCGAAGTCAAAATAAACTTTTCAAATCACACAAACACAAAGAAGCAATTTTGAAAATGATGAGCAAGTACCTAAGAGCCCGTAGATAAATACGGATAGAAAGGGTGCTAATACCTTCCCTTTCTATAATCTACCCCCCGTACTCAGAAATATCTCGAAAAAGGAATTTTTCTGTGCTTTTTTCCTTTCCTTGTTGGATAAAATAAAAGACGGTGGCGACTCTTGCTTACCGCGAAATTTTGCACATACAAACGCAAAATGCAAACCAGCATTCCTAAAAAACAAGTCCAGTTTTGGCAACCGTATCACAGAACTGGCGACTCTACTGGGGATGGTGTAGAGGAGAATTTTGAATGCTTCAGAACTTGCAAATGGTGGAGATGGCTTCCGTGCACGCCCAGGATGTTATGGCTGGCCTTGAATTGCTCTCAAAGGTCCTCTATCCTGCAAACCGAACCTCACTTTTTATGAAGATTTTTGAGTTTTATTCTATGCCTCTCACGACCTCTAACCCTTGTTTTTTGATATGGAATTCTTCATTATATAACCTAGAGTGAATTAGGTTAACAAACTTGGAATGAATCTTTGCATTTATCCAAGATTTGATTTGATTTTCAAGTTGTATGATATGTTGCTATTTTGAGCCAAATCATGCCTTTCTTGTACCAATTGGCCTTGATTCGAATTGATCTTGTAAGCTCAGCATATCTTGATTGCCAAACTGTCAAAAAACAAATCAAATCATATCTTTAGTAATTTTCATCATTTATTTGATTTAATTCACTTTTTAATTAATGAAAAATCAAAATAAATTGAAAAATGAAGCACATAATGAGTGAGTGAACATTTGAATCTTAGAACACATTATAATTGACGTGCAAGCATAAAAAGTTGGGCCCATTTAGCAAAAAATGCAAATTTGAGCATATTTGACTTTTGGCAATTTTGCAAAAATGGTCAACTTGGCCAATGCATAAATCTCTCAATTTTGATCCTAGAGAGGTGTTCTTGGACTTTTTAGAAATATTGGGATGTCCTATAAACAACCCTTTTTGTCTCATCTCAATTGAATCTTCCATGTCCATGTATGAAGCTTTGACCCAAAATGTGTTTTTTGTTGACTTTTCAAAAGGACCTATAATGTCAAAATTCATATTTTATGTGAGTGCATATTCTGGACTTGGGAGCTGAAGATGAATAGTAGGGAATTGCATCCTATTAAACATGAGCTTTGGATGGGTCATTTCTGATAAAGTATGAGAAAGTTATGCTTGGTCAAAGTTGAGTTGACTTTTCTTGTAAAACCCTAATTTAGCAACTTTTGGGTTTTGATGAATTGTGAGAAATCCTTGAGGAATCATGATCAAACCTAGATGAAATGATGGATAATACTTCAAAATGAGTATGTTGACCAAAAATCTTGAAGTTTGACTGTATGTGGGCCACAATTGACTTTTCACCTAACACAGTTGATTTTCAGGCATTTGAGCAATTGACTGAGCAAACTTCTTCTGCAAGGCTTGAAACTTGACATGGATGATCTTGAGAACATATTAGGATAATGGTGAGCATTTGATTCCTTTGTGGCTCACACACCTTGATTAAAGTAGAAACCCTAATTTGGGGTATACTGCCTTAGGAGAGAGTTTGTCTGGTCAACTCTTGAACTTCCTTGAGCAATTTGGGGACCTCACTTGACATGTGTTGAGAAATATGAGAGGGAAAATTATAGGGTACAACAGCTGCCCCTGTTCAATCTTCTTAAACCCGAGGATGTAGATTGGTTGTCTGCCTTTCGTGATCTGAAGGTGGAGGATGATTGAACACTAGAGTGCCCAGAAATTTGCACTCGCATGAAGTGACACTTGATTTGTGATATCTTGAATGGGCTTACAGATGCCATTTGGAAGTCGATGATGAAAGATTGTTGGGGATGGGCTTAAAGATGCCATCTGAAGAGGTGTTGATCGCATAAGAGATTCCTTTGCGAGAACCCTTATACCTGTTGTTGAGGCAAACTTTGCTGGGGAATGCTGGTCTCTGTCTTGGGAGACATAGAATTTTAGGAGCTTCAGTTGTCCGTTACTCTACTGGGGAATAACTCTGGTTTGGGGAAGTGGAAGTGAACTGCATATTTGGTCGGGGTATATGCGACTTACTGGAGAGATGTGAAACTAATCATGTTTGATCGGGTCCCGATCTTACAGTGTTGTGGACTGCTGTCTGGGAATAAGAGAGGAAGAACCCAAATAGTAAGGTTATGAGAAGGAACCTGGATAGTAGGGTTACTTCGAGATGAAAGCCTGGATAGTAGGGTTGTGAGAAGGAACCTGGATAGTAGGCTTACTTCGAGATGAAAGCCTGGATAGTAGGGCTTGAGAAGGAACCTGTACAGTAGGGTTACTTCGAGATGAAAGCCTGGATAGTAGGGCTTGAGAAGGAACCTGGATAGTAGGCTTACTTTGACATGAAAGCCTGGATAGTAGCTGTTGTACCCCAAAATTTGCCCTCCCATATTTCTCAAAACATTTCAAGAAAGATCTTCAAATTGCTCAAGGAAGTCCAAGGGTTGACCAGATAAGCTCCCTCCTAAGGCAGTCTATCTCAAATTAGGGTTTCATGTTGCATCAAGATACTTGAGTCCAAGGGATACTAAATTATCACCATTGTCCTAATATGTTCCCAAGATCATCCATGTCAAGTTTCAAGCCTTGCAGAGAAAGTTTGCTCAGTCAATTGCTCAAAGGCTTGAAAATCGACTATGCTAGGGCAAAAGTCAACTGTGGCCCACATACAGTCAAACTTCAAGATTTTTGGTCAACATCCTCATTTCTAAGTATATTTCATCATTTTCTCAAGGGTTTATCATTATTCATCAAGGATTTCTCATAATTCATCAAGAATCAAAAGTTGCTAATTAGGGTTTTGTAGGAAAAGTCAACTCAACTTTGACCAAGCATAACTTTCTCATATTTTATGATAAATGACCCATCCAAAGCTCATTTTGAATAGGATTAAATTCTCTACAATCCATATTCATCTCCCAAGTTCAAAATATACATTCAAAAAAAGTTATGAATTTTGACATTATAGGTCATTTTGAAAAGTCAACAAAAATACCTTTTTTGTCAAAGCTTCATACATGAGCATGGAATATCATATAGAGAAGGGACCAAAAGGGTTGCTTAGAGGACATCTCCAACTTTCTAAAAAGTCCAATAACATCTTCAAAGAGTCAAAATTGAGGAAGTTATGCATTGGTGAAGTTGACCCTTTTTGCAAAATTGCCAAAAGTCAACTATGCCTCAAATTGCAAATTTTGCTTAATGGGCCTAACTTTTTTGAATTGGTTTTGAGTTGGTAACATGGTCCACGAGCCCTAGACTTTTCCACTTGTTATTATCTTATTTTTATTACTTATTTTGATTTTGATTTGAATTTAATTAATTTAAATCAAAACAAATAATAGAAAATCCAAAATATTGAAAACTCAAGATTTTTTACATGTTCCAAGTCTTAAATTCTAGCTAGCATGAGATCAAATTCGTGTAAAGGCATGGAGTGCACAAAAAGATTGGATTTGGACTATTTTTGGAAAGATATTCAAGTGTATCAAATCAAAATCAAATGCAATGATGGAAGAAGATTGAACACATTCTTTCAACCCTAATTCATTCCTCAGTACATAAGGATCATTGGCAGACCTAAAGCAAGGCTGGAGAGGGGCACAACAACCAGAACCAAACTTGAAAAAAACAAGAAAAAGTGTGTAATCGAATTCCTAGTTACAGGAAATTTCAAGATCCTGTGACCATCCCAATCGCTTCCTGGGATCCCCAGCAAGCAGAATCAATCCAGAACAAGCACTTTCAGGCCCTATATCTCGTTGTAAGTCAGTCACGATATTGCTTCTTTCTTGAATTCAAATCGCATCATTCTTGTACTTGTAGCTTGAAATAATTGTATATTATTGTTCACCATCATATTTGCAAGCTTTCTGTAATATCCAATTGTGTTTTCATGGCCTATCTTGGATTTCACCATTATTAGGGTTTCTTTCTTCGATTTGGGATCTTTGTTTACAGGCAAAATTGGGACATGAAAGGGCCACCATTAAACTCAGCAGGTCCAGACGAAGCCATCCATGGCTTTAGTTTTGATTTATCTTGCATGCATTTGATTTTGAGGATGACAGGGGCTGTAGCTACGAACATATGTCCGTAGGTAAAAGTGTTCAACTTTTACCAACGAATCCTTGGAGAAGACGAAGACGTGGCGGACAACCATTCGCGTGTTTGAATTTCGCGCGTTCTGGACTTAGCCTTTTTGCTTTTCATATTTTATCAATATTGTTTATTTTATGTACAAACAAAAGCAAGTGGCGCATTGGTCATGGAGTGTGTGGTAAGTGCTTCAGGACCTGGGTTCGAATCCCAGGTCCCCCTTATTTCATATAATTTGTTTTTTCATGATTCACTGTGCATACAAAGCCAAAGAGCACCATGCTCCCTCAAGATCCAACCATCCAGGTATCCAAGAAGCCAGATCTAATGGCCATGACGTGGTGACCATGGTATGCCTCATTCAAGGCAACGCACCAGATCCTGGAAGTCAACGTGGACTTCAGATTGTTGGGCGCAAACTTGTTATCTGCACCTCCTCAAATTACTGAATGCAGGCCCAATAACTCTTTCCTTTTTCTTTTTATATTTTATTTCATTTCATTTAATTTATTTATTTTACTAACAAATTAATTATTTCTTTTTATAAAAAAAAATCATAAAAATAATACTTTTCATCAGATTAGGTTTAGATCTTATTTTTTATCAAAAAAATTAATTAATTTAATTAGGTTATTTAATTTTAGATAACTTTAATTCTTTTTGCAAATAAATTAACAAATAATTAGAAAATTAGGGTTTTGTCTAAACTTAATTATATTTTCTTTTTTCCTAAAAATAACCAATAAAAACAAAATAAGCCATTTATTTATTTTCATTAATTAATTTAATTACTAATTAATTTTGTATTTAATTTAAAAATCTAATTTTTTTTATTAAAAATAACAAAAAACAATATTTTCTTTTGATTAGGTCAGAAGGGTCAAAACCCTAGTTCTCTCTCGTTCTAATTTCTTCGTGCGCGCTTTATTTTATTTTTATCCTATTATTGTAACTGCTCACAAGTTTGTAATAGTTTAATTACGACTTTTATTTTTCATTTATTGTTTATTATTTAAGGGTTTGTTTTTGGCTATGTAAATACCCGAAGCCTTGTAATAGCGTAGTTTAATTTCCGCACTTTAAATTCCGCAAAATATTAAACTGTTAGATGTATGATATTAGGATGCATGACAAGAATGTATGATTAACTTTAAAACAGTTAGATAACCCTAAACTTGCAAAGATAACTAATTTGAAATTGAATCACTCGCACATGCGCACTCCTAGGGTACACTCCCACTTGGTTGCCTTCGGTAAACGGTCATTGAGTATAGGATATTTTAGTGGTCGTTCTTTTGTCTAAATATCAAAGTTGCCTCGGATATTGTTGCCTCGGATAATTGATCTAAGACATTAGGGTTATTACTAAGACGTCCTAACATTGCTTTAGTAACCGTACGTCCCTTTTCGAATTGACCCTCAAAACTCCAACGACGGTGCTACCTACTCACTAATAGTAGGATAGCGCTGTCTAAAGGAAACGAACATAGAACGATTCTTTTTTCGAGTAGGTAGATTAGTTCTTAAGTACTTGCTCAATCAAAACAAACTTTTTTCACACTTACACTCCTTTTCAAACAAAGTTTTCAAAAACACTTCATTACACTCTTGAAGATAGAAGGAAGAGTTAAATCGAAGTCAAAAAAAAAACTTTTCAAATCACACAAGCACACAAAGAAGAAATTTTTAAAATGATGAGAAAGTACCTAAGAGCCCGTAGATAACTACGGATAGAAAGGGTGCTAATACCTTCCCTTTCTATAATCTACCCCACGTACTCAGAAATATCTCGAAAAAGGAATTTTTCTGTGCTTTTTTCCTTTGCTTGTTGGATAAAATAAAAGTCAGTGGCGACTCTTGCTTACTGCGACATTTTGCAAACACAAACGCAAAACGCAAACCAGCAATTCCTAAAAAATAGTCCCGGTTCTGGCCACCGTATCACAGTAGGGATTGAGAAGGAACCTGGATAGTAGGGTTACTTCGAAATGAAAGCCTAGATGGTAGGGCTGTAAGAAGGAACCTGGATAGTAGGGTTACTTCGAGATGAAAGCCTGGATAGTAGGGCTGTGATAAGGAACCTGGATAGTAGGGTTACTTCGACATGAAAGCATGGATAGTAGGGTTGTGAGAAAGAACCTGGATAGTAGGGTTACTTCGAGATGAAAGCCTGGATATAAGGGATGTGAGAAGGAACCTGGATAGTAGGGTTACTTCGACATGAAAGCCTGGATAGTAGGGCTATGAGAAGGAACCTGGATATTAGGGTTGTGAGAAGGAACCTGGATAGTAGGGTTACTTTGATATGAGTTTGGGTAAAACTGCAGAGGGAACCTGGGTAAGGTTGCTTTGTGATGAGTCTGTGTAAGACTTATGTGAGGAACCTGGGTAAGGTTGCATTTGTCGCACTGATGATTACTCTATTTAGCTTCGAGTGTTGATCATGGACCTGCTAGAAATTGTTGATAATAAATGTATTTCCTGAAAGAAATACAGGGTTAGTTGTGTGCGATGCATGAGATGCATTGTGATGATGTTCTCATAATAACTGAGATTATATTATATGTAATGTATGAACATGTCATGATGTATGAACATGAAATGCTGACGTAATAATCTGAGTCCAGGAAAATAAATTCCTGACTACTATTTGGAGAGTATGGGAAATGGTATTCTTGACTGCTGTAAAAAACCACAGTTCCTCTACTTCTGTTGGGGATGGTGACCAAAGATGATTAGCTGGGGATTCACATCCATTCGGCTGGTGAATATTCTGCCGGAAGAGACCCTGTCTGAGGATAACTCTGCGGGGAATAACTCTGTAGGAGAGGAGATACTCTGTTGATAGATCTGCTGATTTGGAGAAATAAACTCAGATGGGGATGAATTTCTGTTGCTGGTGATAATGAATTCTGTTGGAGATTGAATTTCTTCTTGTGAGAGAAATAAACTCTGCTTGGGGAAATATTTACTGACTCACTCGTGATTGTGAACCTCAGTTGGGGAGAGTTATGTCCTATTCGGGAAAGCTAACATCACTGTGATACTTTTTAATTTGTGGTGAGTGTATGTACCACTACTCATGTTCTCAAGTTGGCTCTATCCCGGTACCTGATGGGCAGAGTAACTGTAAGGTTTGGGCACTTCTTGTTTTCCCTGTTTTTAGCATTACGAGTAATCGTCTTTTGTTTTTTGTGTAAATATTTATGAGCAGCCATTATTTTCAAATGCATATATAAAAATGAATCATTGGACGTTCTTGCAAAACAAAACGGAAAAAGAAAAACAAATTGAAGTTTTGTGAAAATGACTTGTATTGATTTTGAAGTTGGCGTGTAATAGGCATTTTGTACAAGGAGGCTGACGTCCTAGTAAGAGAACGTCGTCGAAAGATAGAAATTACAATTTGTGTTAAAGAAAGAAAAACAACTATGTGGAACGACCCCATCGGGTTTCAACTCTGCTATTTCCCTTATATCTTCAAGCGTCTTATCACTTTGCTGCTTGGCCGAAGGTTGATCAGATTGATTGGCGTCGTCTGAGCTTGATAGTCGATACTGAATTCTGGTCGCAAGATGATCCAATGAGACATAGTGTTACGCTTCGATCCCTAATTTTTTCCTGGACCGCCCTTTCGGTTTTTCAGTCCACCGGGATACCCTTTTTTTCCCAAGTCGCCTTTTCAGGTTTTCGACTTGCCGGGTGTACAGTTTTTTTCATTTTCATCCCTTACTTTTGCCCGAACCCTTTTGGTTCGCCGGGAAGCCCTTATTTTTGCCTAGGCCAGTCAACATAGCGGGTCTTTGATTATGCGTAGTATCTTTTCACTATGTCTGCATTGACGGGGTGAGGAAGGTCGTCACCGTCCATGGTGGTTAGAATCATAGCTCCTACCGTGAAAATGTTCTTAACCACAAATAGCCGTTCGTACGTGGGGGTCTATTTTCCCCTGGGATCACCTTGCCTTAGTATGATGCGTTTGATCACTAGATCCCCGACTTGATATTCTTGACGTCTGACTTTCTTGTTAAAAGCCTTGATCATTCGCTTTTGATACGTCTGACCATGCAAGATAGCAATAAGTCTCTTTTCATTGATTAGATTCAGCTGATCAAGTCGGGTTTGGATCCAGTCGTCTTCGTTCAAACCCGCATCCTTCATAATCCTGAGAGAGGGTATTTGGACTTTGATGGGTAGGACTGCCTCCATGCCATATACCAAAGAGTAGGGTATTGCCCCTGTCGACGTCCGTGCTGAGGTACGGTACCCATGAACAGAGAATGGTAACATCTCGTGCTAGTCTTTGTATGTCACTGTCATCTTCTCTACAATCTTTTTGATGTTCTTGTTAGCTGCTTCAACAGCGCCATTCATCTCTGGCCAGTAGGGAGAAGAATTATGATGTTGTATCTTGAACTGTTTGCAGAGCTCGGTGATCATTGTGTTATTGAGATTTGTATCATTGTCAGTAATAATCCTCTCTGGTACACCATATCGACAAATTATATTGTGTCGGATAAACCACGCCACGACATTCTTGGTTACCGTAGCAAAGGAAGCCGCCTCAACCCATTTTGTGAAGTAATCAATTGCTACCTGAATGAAGCGATACTCGTTAGACGCAGTAGGTCTGATCTCGCCGATCATGTCGATGCCCCACATTGCAAAGGGCCAAGGAGCTATCAAAACATTCAGAGGGACTGGAGGCACATGCACCTTATCAGCATAGACTTGGAACTTATGATAGGTTCGAGAGTGCGGATAACAATCGGCTTCCATAGTGGACCAGTAGTATCCTTCCCTTAGGATCTTCTTAGCCATGGTATGTCCACTTGAATGGGTTCCGAAAATGCCTTCGTGTAGATCTGCCATGATCCTTTCTGCCTCGCTCTTGTCTATGCACCGCAGTAAGGTTGAATCATGGTTACGCTTATAGAGGATCCCATTGCTGATGAAGAACTTCGCAGCGAACCTTCTCAGAAACTTATTATCATTAACAGATGCCCCTTCGGGGTATTCTTGAGCCTCAAGATACCTCTTTACCTCGTGGAACTAGGGTTTATCTACTACCTCTTCTATCTCAATGTCACAGTAATGTGCAGGTTCATCCAACCTCTCAATGGTAATCTGGGGATCTTCATTGTCCCACCTGACTTTGAACATAGAAGACATAGGAGCTAGCGTGTCCTCTAACTGATTCTCTTCTCGTGGGAAATGTTCAAAGGTTATCTCCTCAAAGTGTGGGAGCAATGTCAGTACATATTCTCGGTAAGGAATGAGATTCGGGTGCTTTGTATCCCACTCGCCTTTGATCTGACTTATTACCAAAGCGGAATATCCGAATACACTCAAGAATTTAATCCTTAGGTCAATAGCAGCCCGAAGACCCATGAGGCACGCTTCATACTCCGCCATATTGTTAGTGCAGTTAAAACATAATCGGGCCGTGAATAGAGTATGACAGCCTTTAGGAGATATAATTACAGCGCCAATGTCGTTACCCAGTGTGTTTGAGGCTCCATCAAAATACATAGACCATCGGGATCCCTCCTCAGGTCCTTCATCTGGTCCAGGTTCTTCGTAGTCGGTTACAAACATGATATTCTCATCCGGGAACTCGAAATTCATGGACTGATAGTCATCCACGGCCTGATGCGCCAAATGATCCTCCAATACACTCCCTTTGATTGCTTTTTGGGTTATGTATTGGATGTCGTACTCGTTTAAGATCATCTGCCATCTTGCTATCCTTCCGAAGAGAGCGGGCTTCTCGAAAATATATTTGATCGAATCCATCTTTGATATCAACAAAGTAGTGTGAGTCAGCATATACTATCTCAATCAGCGAGCAACCCATGCCAAAGCGCAGCAAGTTTTCTCGAGCAATGAGTATCGGGTCTCATAGTCGGTAAACTTTTTTCTAAGGTAATAAATGGCGTGCTCTTTTCGACCATACTCGTCATGCTTCCCCAACACACACCCCATTGAATTGTCTAGCACTGTAAGGTATAATATCAAAGGTCTTCCTTCAACTAGAGGCATCAAAATTGGTGGTTCTTGAAGGTATTCTTTGATTCTTTCGAAAGAGGTCTGACATTCATCATTCCATTTTGCCACTTGATCTTTCTTCAACAGCTTGAAGATTTGCTCACAAGTAGCAGTCAGATGTGAAATGAACTTGGCGATGTAATTGAGGCGTTCCAAGAAACCTCTAACTTCTTGTTCTGTGTGGGGAGCCGGAATCTCTTGTATGGATTTTACCTTTGCAGGGTCTACCTGAATACCTTCGTCACTGAAAACAAAACCCAAAAGCTTACCAGACCTTACCCCGAAGGTACACTTGTTCGGATTCAACCTTAGCTTGTACGTCTTCAACCTGTCAAACAGTTTCTGGAGATGATTAAGGTGCTCTTCCTAAGTCTGGGACCTGGATATCATGTCATCAACATAAACCTCAATCTTGTGGTGAATCATATCGTGGAACAAAGCGACCATGGCGGGCTGATAAGTTGCCCCAACATTCTTCAACCCAAAAGGCATTACCTTGTAACAGAAGGTTCCCCATTGTGTAACGAAGGTTGTCTTCTCCATGTCCTCAGGAGCCATCTTGATCTGGTTGTAGCCAGAAAAACCATCCATGAAGGAGAAGATCTTATGTTGCACGGTGTTGTCGACTAGAACATCAATTTGAGGAAGTGGGAAGTCATCCTTGGGGCTTGACCTGTTCAGATCTCTGTAGTCCATACACATCCGTACCTTACCGTCCTTCTTAGGTACCGGAACGACGTTGGCAACCCACTGCGGATAAGAAGTGACAGCTAAGAATCCTGCGTCAAACTGCTTCATGACCTCTGCCTTGATTTTCTCTGACATTTCAGGGCGCATACGGCGGACCTTCTGCTTTACCGGAGGGCATTCTTCTTTAGTCAGCAGGAAATGTACCACAATATCAGTGTCTAAACCAGGATGTCTTCATAGGACCAGGAGAAGATCTCAACATAGTCGTGTAGCATCTGTATTAACCGTTGTTTGACACTAGGCTCCAGATTCGCACCTATTTTAACCTCTTTCATGTATTCCTCTGTACCCAAATTCATTGACTTAACTGGCTCTTCATGAGGTTGTATTTGCCTTTCTTCCTGCTGTAATAGTCTAGCAAGTTCTCCAGGCACCTCATAATCATCCTCACCTTCGTCCACGGCTTGGTTGATCGGATTTTTGAAGTCATAACTGGCAGTAGCAGAGCTGTTATCAATGGGATCCAGAGTGGATATGGATCTGCAGTATGATACGTGAGTGTGTGTAAGAGAATAGCTATTTTGATAAAGTGAGAGACAGAAAAGAAAAACAAGGAGCGCAAAATTTGTATGCAAGAACTGTCCAATGCTTTATTAATGATATATGAAATGACAAATAATAGCCCTCACAAGCAAAGCCAAGGTGCCTCGGGCAAGGCACCGGGCTGTAAAGTTTCAAATTGTTTATTACAAATCTTAAAACGAATGAGTCAATTACTGCGGAATAAAAGAAACAGGTATGAAGTCCCTAGCCGTCCAATTATTTGGTCCACCGTTGGTTGTTGGGTAGATCCAACTGTCGATGTCTGAATCCTCTTCACTATCTTCAATTGCATTAATTACCCGATTGCTGATGTGTAGAGGAGGTCTTCCATCCCGAGCACGCCTAACATCCCTTTGAGCCCCTGTAGTAAAGCCCAAACCAAATTTGTCAGTATTTTGAGTAAAATCAGGGAGCTGAACCCAATTGGTACACCCACCTTCTTCAACTACAGCCCTGGCGTCCTTGAGAGAAGCCATCTTCAACGGAGGTTTGTTGGTAGTAACTTCAGTTGATGCCAATACCGGAGGGACCTCTTCGAAATTCTGACAAGGAGTTTCTATGAATTCCCCGTCCATCTCTACGCAGCGGAAGGAATTGAGGTGACTCACCATATATTCTTCTTCATCTCGTACTGTGACAATCTTCCCCTTCACCGGATACTTCAACATTTGATGGAGTGTGGAAGTAACTGTCCCAGCCTCATGGATCCAAGGGCGACCCAACAAGCAAGAATACGACGGCCTGATATCCATTACGTAGAAGGTGGACCCAAAAGTCTGAGAACCCACTTTGACAGGGATGTCCACCTCCCCGTGCACCATTCTCTTTGATCCGTCAAAAGCCCTTACCACAATGTTACTAGGCTTTAGAGTCAAACCCTCACAATCCAAATGGTCCAACGCTTTCTTAGACAGAACATTCAGTAAAGACCCGGTATCTACCAGCACGTGAGCCATAGTGGTGCCCCTGCACTCAATCGAGACATGCAGAGCATCATTATGATTCTTTCCCTTTGGTGTCAGATCCGCATCTGAAAAACCCAGCCCATTGTTAGCAGTCAGGCTGGCCACACAATCTTTGAACTGATCTGCTGAAGTTTCCTGCGGCACATATGTAGTCTTGAGAAATGCAATCAAAGCCTTCGCATGGGCTTCAGAACACAACAGCTGAAACAACATGGATATCTTTGATGGGGTCTGCCTCAGCAGCTCGACCATATTGTAGTCGCTCTTCTTAATAATTTTTAGTATCTCCTCTATTTCTTGTTTAGAGGCTTCCACAACAATTTTCCTAGGTGCCTCCATCCGTGAAGGCTCACCTATAATTTCCTTGTCGTGGGAATCAGACGATTCGCCGATAGGGGTGATAACTAGAGTAAGAACAGGAACAGTAGTTAATGCACTAGTAGGAACAACAGATGGAATGACAATAGGCTTGTTGACTGTCTCAGGGGAAATTTCGGGAGAGAAGACCCTTCCACTTCGGGTAACTTTACTAGTCCTGAAAATATTACTGACATTAGTATCAGCTTCTTCATTCTTCAGATCTTGCTTAATGCCCTGATAGTACACATCAGCACCATAATGCCAGGGGACAGCCTTGTCTGAAGTGTACATGATGGGACCAGGAACAGTGATTATCAGTGGAGCAATTCTTTGAACAGGTGTAATTCTAATAGGTCTTCTCGAGGAAACCTTGGAAGGATTGGCGGAAATGGTTATAATGGAAACATCTTCATTTGGAACAACATGAATCATAGTCTTCTCAAAAAAAATCTCTTTATTATCCATCAGGCGCTGAACACCTGACTTCAACAAACGGCAACCGGAAGGTAGAATCGAACACACCTAGCAACCTTCACCACAACCCGGAAATAAACCAGCCAACAACAAATTCTTCTTAATAGTCATAAGGGGAGTAGAAATTTCTTCAACAGAGGTCACAAATAAATCAGTGCCCACAACATTAACTCCACGACCATGTTTGGGCATGGGAGAAGTTATAACATTCGGATTTTCTGGAGCATCGAACTCTATCTCCTTGGCTTCAAGCAAGTCTTGTACTTTGTTTCTCAGAGCCCAGCAATCATTTATATCGTGGCCAGGACTCTCAGAATGGTAGGCGCACTGCACATTGGGATTGTATCTGGGAGAGGTAGTGTTTGGATTCTTGGGAGCCTCTCTCAAGGTTGCCAAGTTGGATTTTAATAAATGAGGTAGAACTTCAGCCAAAGTCATGCTGATGCGGGTAAACTTCCGTTGTGGTCTTTCCACCCTTTGTTGATTGTTGCGTTGTGGAGCAACTGCGGGTCTTGGTATCACTATAGCATTTACCGTTTGACGGTGTTCATATCTGCTTTGGCCCCTCGGGCTATAGACTGCATTGGCTTCCTTCTTACCAGCGAAAGGCTTCTTTGCTGAACTCGAGGAGGCATCCTTATGTATTTTACCACTCCAAATTCCAGCTTCTACTCTTTCTCCAGTTAAAATCAGCTCGGTGAAACTAGATGACAAGATGCCGATTAAATGATTGAAAAATGGACCAGATAGTGTCCCTAGAAACATATCAACTAACTCCCTATCTGACAACGGGGGTTGAACTCTCCCAGCCAAGTCTCTCCATTTTTTAGCATAATATTTAAAACCTTCACCTGCACCCATGGACATACTCTGGAGTTGAGTACGAGTAGGAGCAAGGTCGGCATTATACTAATACTGCTTGTAGAAAGCAGCAGCAAGATCTTCCCAGTTTTGGACACTGGCTCCCTCCAACTGGTAGAACCATTCAAGCTGAGTCCCTGACATACTATCTTGAAATAAGTGCACCCACAGATTTCTATCAGCTGTGTGGGGCTGGATCTTCCTGACATACGAGCAGAGATGGAGTTTTGGGCAGGACACTCCATCATACTTGGCAAAAACTGGAGCTTTGAACTTCTGAGGGATGACCACTCCTGATACCAGTCCCAATTCTCCGAAATCCAAACCAGGTATCTTCTAAACTTCCATGGCACTCAGACGGTCTTCTAACTGCTTGTATCTATCCTTAGCAGGAGGATATTTCTCATCGTCATAATCAATATCATTGTCAGAGACTGCAGGACTAGGGTCCCTTTCCCCTTCTTGGTTCTCCCCTTCCTTGGATGAAGAGGTCAGATCAGTTTGATGCTTCAACTTTTCTCCAAATCTTCTGCCCATATTCAGAATACCAGTCTTCTTCTTTTTCTTCTTCTCTTTCAGAATGAGGGCTTTCAGATCCTCTTGCCCCTTTGCCAGACTGATGAACATCTGTTGGAACTGGGCGTTCTATGCCTGAAGATCTTTGATGGCTTGATCGGAAGACATTTCTGCTGAAATAAACATCGAAGAAGATGAGAAAGCTGTAGTGGTACTTGTAATGATGTGTATGATAATGGGATACGTATGTAATGATTTCAAAGACTTTGGGAAATTTAAATTTGCAAACCAAAATAAACAAAAACTTTATTAACTTAAATTTGAAAGTTCAAAATGCCTTTAAGGCTTTACAAATAAGTAAATAAAACAAATCTAAAACTAGAAAAGAAAAATCAAAAGTCCCATGGACGCTTTCTCTTTATGCTGATATAATCATTGAGCACTCTTTCTTCCTGGAGCTGTCTGGTGAGCTTTAAAACCTTCCTCTCTTGATCATGGAACTGTTCCCTGTAAGTATCCCGCTCATTCTTCAGCTGAATCCAAGACCTATGTAACTCCCCAAGATCAGTGGGCATGTAAGGATGGAGAACCGTGTAAGGAATGCCTTCTTCAGTAGTGGGCTCCACAATCACTGGTAATACGGTCACATAAGGCACCATAAGCTTCTGGGCACGAGCTTGTACCCATTGGAGGTAAGGCTGCATAGGAATGGAAGTCTTTGGTCCCAAATCTTTGGGGTCATATCTGTTTACCATGCCCCAAGCTCGTATGAACCTCTGGTGGTACTCTTTAACATCATCCTCGTAGTTGAATACAATGCTCACAATAAGTAACTCGTGGGGACCATCCCTTCAAGCATGACTAAATTGTCGCAAGGCTAGACAAGGATTGTAAGTTATACCCCCTCTGATACCAAGTAATGGGACAATAGGGTATTCCCCACAGCGGTCAATAATAGCAATGTCTTCCATAGCCCGGGAACACCAAAGAATATCCATATGAGCGAGTGACATTATTCTGTGCGACCAACCCAAACCTTCTTCGTTCTTCAGTATGGACCTAGGGAGGTGAGAAATAAACCACCTCGACAACAACGACATGCATCACATAAGAGTCCCTCTTCTCTTCATGGTACGAGTATGGAGAGCGTGCAAAATATCTCCAAGCAAGGTAGGCACAGGGTTGCGAGAAAGGAAAATCTTGATAGCATTCACATCTACAAAGGAGTCTGGATTAGGGAAGAGAACTAAACCATAGATAAGAAGAGCCAAGACATCCTCAAAAGCCTGAAAATCCATATCATCCCAAAATAGATGAGCCTTGTCTATCAGAAATTTGGCTAGAAAACCCTCGACTCCTCTTCGAGTTTCCCAATTGGATACTATGTCGGCCCGTTTCAAATGCAAAGCTGAGGCAATGAATTATGGCTTAGGAATTTCTTCTATACCTGTGAAGGGTACCTGTTCAAGAATGGATATGCCCAATAGCTGAGAGAATTCTTCCAAGGTGGGTACCAACTGATAATCTGGAAAGGTGAAGCAGTGATGCTTGGGATCGAAGAACTGAAAAAGTACACTCATCATCTGTTTATTAGGGTTTGAAGTAACCAGGATGAGAAGTTGACTGTGTCTCTTAATGAAAATAGAAGTTTCAGAAACTCTTGATACCAGCTCTTTAAGTTGGGAAGTTATCTCCACAAAGATGATTCAGATAGTATTTCTACGCACGGAAGCCATGATCTGCAAAATAGAACAAAGATAAATTCCCTTGGTCTTTGAAATGGTTAGTGTACTGAAGCATGAATGCCATGTTATGATGCATGATGTCATGATAAACCACAGGTTTAGCAAACACAGGTATTGCAAACACAATCAAATCACATAAATCCCTTAGGTTTAAGGCTTGCATGAGGTCAAAGGTAATACCCTCTTGAAGTTAAGTTGGTTTCAAACCTGTCATAGAAAAGTAATCGGGTTCTAGAGGATCTCAATATCACTAACCATCCTTCATCGATCATGGTTTCAGCTCACGCAATCTTTTCTTGCAGCCAAAATATTCCGAAAGTATGATCTCAATGAGTGTAGCATCGAGTATCAACCAGTTCTCGGCTCTACACCGAGGCCAGCTATCTCGCTACTTTCTAATGGCTAAGTTAGGCAATTAAAGGTTCTAAGGTCAGTTGATGCTTCACGACACCATGCAGCGGCCCCATATTCTCCTCGTTTCACCACAAGGGATACCGATACCAACCAAAGTGCCACACCAATGTAGCTACTGCTTTAACCGTATCGGTCTACGCCATACAGTTCCCTCACAGTCTATTGCTACTTACCTAAAATGTGTTCCCCGGATCCGGGTGTAGGATCTATAGTAACCCCCAACAAAACCCTCAAAAATAAAGCAAACAAAGCAATCAAGAGAAGCAATTTAAATTACCTAGATCCTAAGGTATACCCCACTTATGAGTCTCCAGCAGAGTCGCCAGTTTTGTGATACGGTGGCAGAACCGATTGTTTAATACTGGTTTGTTTTTTGCGTTTTGTGTTTGCAAAATGTCGCGGTAAGCAAGAGTCGCCACCGACTTTTATTTCATCCAACCGGAAAGAAAAAAAGTACAGAAAAAAATCCTTTTTCGAGATTTTGAGTACGGGGGGTAGATTATAGAAAGGGAAGGTGTTAAAGAAAAATGTAGATTATAGAACGAGATTTTGACCCTTTGACTAATCCTACTTGCGATTGATCAAAGAAAAATGTTTTTGTCATGTTTTGCTATTTGAGAAAATAATGGAATAATTGAATTAAAAAAAAGGACCCTAATTACTAATTAATTTAAATTAAGAGAAATAATTAAGTTAACCTATTTTTGTGTATTTTTATTTTATTTGCGAAAGGAAAACAATTAAATCAAGAATTAAACCTAATTTTTCTAGTTGATTTTAATTGTGAAAAAACAAATTAAAGTTAACCTAAATTAAATTTAATTAATTAAATTAAATTTGATAAAAAAAACCTAATTCTAATTTTTGTGAATTCTTGATTTTATGATTTTATAAAAAAAAGTGATTAATTTTGTTAATTAAAATAATTAAGGAAAATATTAAAAGAATTAAAAAAAAAAGAAACAAAAAAAGAAGAAATGGGCCTATGTTGTAGTTAGCAAATCTGGGGGTTTGAAGTTGAATTTCTAGGCCCAATAACTCCAAGCCTGGTTGACCATGCTTGATCTGGTGTGGGTATTGACTTGAGGAGCATGGTGGTCTCTCATTGTTGGCACGTTGGATTTGGCTAGGGGCACATCAGATGGCTGGATGTTGATGGAGCATGGTGGGCGCTTGAGATTGTGAAGCACTGGATTGGCATGCAATTGTTAAGAAAATAACAAAATGCACACGCCTGGGATCGAACCCAGGACGTGTACATCAAAGGCTAGCCTCTTCACCATCTGCGCTGGAATGTTAATTATGATAATAATGAAATAAATGAAATATAATGCAAACAACGTGCCACGCCTCCAAAACGCGCGAAAATTCAAACGGGCCAGTCACACGCTGCCACACCATCGTCTCCTTCACTGGCCTGTCGCTTTAGGTAAAACACTTTTACCTACGGAAATTTGTGTGTAACTACAGACCTGTAACATTCAAAAATCGTGTACAGGCAATATAAATGAAAGGTAATGGTACCAATCAACTTGTCTCATCCTCACGAGCATCATGGTACCTGATTTAAGGCCCAATTGTTCCTGTATTGAAAACCCCTAAAACGAACACGTAAACCCTAGCAATGGCATATTATGATTCCTGCACTATAAATGCAATTAAGTGGTACCAATAGCTTGCAAACACGATGATGAACAAGAATATATAATTAAAACATGCTTATGATGAGTAAATTGCAATAATCAAATTTGAAAAAGCTTGCAAACCGCGTGAGGTGTAGAGGCGAATTCTGAACGCTTCAGACCTTGCAAATGGTGGAGATGGCTTCAGTGCACGCCCATGATGTAATGGCTGGCCTTGAATTGCTCTCAAAGGTCCTCTAACCTGCAAACCTAACCTCACTTTTTATCAAGATTTTTGAGTTTTGTTCTATGCCTCTCACGACCTCTAACCCTTGTTTTTTGATATGGAATTCTTCATTATATAACCTAGAGTGAATTAGGTTAACAAACTTGGAATGAATCTTTGCATTTATCCAAGAATTGATTTGATTTTCAAGTTGTATGATATGTTGCTATTTTGAGCCAAATCACGCCTTTCTTGTACCAATTGGCCTTGATTCGAATTGATCTTGTAAACTCAGCATATCTTGATTGCCAAACTGTCAAAAAATAAATCAAATCATATCTTTAGTAATTTTCATCATTTTTTTGATTTAATTCACTTTTTAATTAATGAAAAATCAAAATAAATTGAAAAATGAAGCACATAATGAGTGAGTGAAGATTTGAGTCTTGGACCACATTATAATTGAGGTGCAAGCATAAAAAGTTGGGCCCATTTAGCAAAAAATATAAATTTGAGCATATTTGACTTTTGGCAATTTTGCAAAAATGGTCAACTTGGCCAATCCATAACTCTCTCAATTTTAACCCTAGAGAGGTGTTCTTGGACTTTTTAGAAAGCTTGGGATGTCCTATAAACAAACCTTTTTGTATCATCTTAATTGAGTCTTCCATGTTCATGTATGAAGCTTTGACCCAAAAGGTGTTTTTGTTGACTTTTCAAAAGGACCTATAATGTAAAAATTCATATCTTTTTGTGAGTGCATATTCTGGACTTGGGAGCTGAAGATGAATTTTAGGGAATTGCATCCTGTTCAAAATGAGCTTTGGATGGGTCATTTATGATAAAGTATTAGAAAGTTATGCTTGGTCAAAGTTGAGTTGATTTTTCCTATAAAACCTTAATTTAGCAACTTTTGGGTTTTGATGAATTGTGAGCAATCCTTGAGGAATCATGATAAACCCTTGATCAAATGATGGATAATACTTCAAAATTATTATGTTGACCAAAAATCTTGAAGTTTGGCTGTATGTGGGCCACATTTGACTTTTGACCTAGCACAGTTGATTTTCAGGCATTTGAGCAATTGACTGAGCAAACTTCTTCTGCAAGGCTTGAAACTTGATATGGATGATCTTGAGAATATATTAGGACAATGGTGAGCATTTGAGTCCTTTGTGGCTCACACATATTGATGAAAATAGAAACCCTAATTTTGAGTATACTGCCTTATGAGAGAGTTTTTCTGGTCAACTCTTGAACTTCCTTGAGCAATTTTGGGACCTCACTTGCCATGTGTTGAGAAATATGAGAGGGCAAATTTTGGGGTACAACACATAAGGTAAAAGCTAAGAAAAATAATAGTCTAACCAACAAGAAGCCAACACTTGACACAATGAGTCAATATAGAATTCTCATCCTTTGGATTGAAACCAAACAAGCAAAGATAATAAACCTCTTAAGAAAACCAAGCTTCAAATGCATTAAGTCTTCACAAAAATTTGGTAGAGTATCAAATGTATACAAATGAATTCCCGATAAAGCGCATAATCAGAATAACCCGCACACAAAGAAAACAAACAACCAAATTTCTTGGGGTAAACCCCAAGAACTCCATACAAAATACCAATAGAAGTCGCAGGTTCCCAAGGTAGGTCAAGGTCTCTACTCCTAAGTCTAATAAGTCCATAACTCCATTATGCTAGGGATAGTAACCAAATAGTCCGAGTAACATTAAAGTTTTGTTAATTGTTCAAGTTGGTTATTAGGTATCTTCAAAAAAAATGAAAAGCTCAAGTGAGCAAAATAAAAATGACATAAAGATAAATGCTCAAATGAGCAAAGATGAAAATAGCATGAAATGTAAATACTAAGATAAATGGTGCTTAAAGTAAAAGCAAAAAGTAAAAGCATATAAATAAAAGTCAATTTTTAATGAGTTAGAAATTAGAGGTTAGTTGAATGACCATATTGAATCTTGCATTTGAAAAATCATTAGAAGATTGATACAATCAAAGCCTTTCAATAACAAGTTTCATTTGCTTTTTGTCAAGTATATCATTCATTTCAAAATCTCAAGGCAACAACAAATGATCAACGATGTTTAAATGATTCACTTAGTCCAAAATTTATGATGATTCATTAGAGGATTGATAAGACCAAAGCCTTCTAAAAATGAACCTCAAGGTTATTAGATCAAAGGTTTCAAATTAAACATACTTGGATTTGCAAGCATATGTTTGGGCCACGAATGATCATTTCTCGAATTGGGACAAAATTTAGCGCTATGTTAAGCAATCGTAAGTGGACTTATATAGAAGTCGCGCCTATTTTGAGGCCGGTCAATAACAATCTATGTGTCATATGTTTGGAGAGATGATATGTAGATCATCCTCTAACAACATGTAACACAATGAGCAAGGGATAGATGAAGAGGGAGGGGAAATATTTGAATCAAATAATTTAATCAAACTATCATTAAAACCATCCATCCATTTTAGTGGAGTTAAACTCAACATTCAAGATTCAATGATGTTAATGAAGTTTATGATCAACAATCACATAGTCAAAATATAAAAAATTGCATTTAATGGACAAAATAAAAGGAAGAAAAATGTTTTTTTTTTTAAATTGTTTTTTAATGGAAATAAAAGGCAAAATATCAAACTATACTCGAAGTGTCAAAGAAAAATTAGAAGAGACCATAGAAAAGTCAGAAATGATCTCAAATATTTTTATAGTTTTTTTGGTAATTTTTTAAAACAAAAAAGTATTTTTAAACTAATTAAAATCACTCAAATAAGTGAAAAAAGATCAAAAATAGTAGAAGTCAAAATAAAATTATAGAAAAATTTCAAAAAAGTCAGAAATACAGAAAGTGACCTTGATAAAAAAATTTAGAATTTAAAAAATGCCAAGAAGCATTTTTAAAATATTTAAAATAAGGCAAACAAAACAAAAATTATGAAAAATATCAAACATTAAAATAAAAATATGAAAAAATATTCACAAAATCTGAAATAATTCAAAGTATTTTTGTATATTTTTTTTAATAATTTTTGGATAAAAAATAAAAGAGTTATGAATTTTTAAAGATAAACGAAATGTAAAAATAAATTTGTAAAATAAAAATAAATCAGAAAAAACCACGTGCGTTGGATCTCTCTCACTTATACACATTGGCATATCTAATGGATTTGAGGTGAGGGAGTATCATGGACCCAAGCTAAGGTGCACGCAAACAACACAAGAAAGTCCAACCAATCAAAATAAAACAATTGGTTGAGTGTCATTGGTTGAAGAACGACACATAGGTCATATTCAACCCCAGCCTTCTACAACTAGGGAAAATTCAAGATCCTTGAATCTGTAAATTTACGCGTTCATAGTAGTACCATTAGATGTGTCTAATTGAGACGATCACAACCATATGCTCATAAATTTTTTATATAAAGCATAGCGTAGTCGATTTGGAAAAAACCAGAGATGTTTAAATCGAAAATCAGAAGCATCAAATGCACTGTTTCACCAAAATTGAGTTAAGAGCAAGCATCAGTGAACATCATAGACCATTCCAGTAATTAGAGTTAGAGAATTTAGTGCCTTAAACTACCCGAACAAAGTCAGGTGAACTTTCTCTGTAAATGGACTTGGCTAGCACGATTCAGGGCACCTCAAGGCTTGATTTTTCTTTTGTTAGCTTCAGGGAAGTTCAAGGATGAAGGATCAATGAAGAAATTAGATTGAAAAGTGGAGAAAAGAGGAACTCTAAATCTCAGAAAAGTGAGTTATGAAGGGAGTTTGATAGAGTGATTTTGGATGTTCAAGCTTGAGAACATGAGAGGAGTGAGGTCCTCTATTTATAGGGAAGCAAATGGTGCAAAGAATTCAGAGGAAATTTGAAGTTTGGAGGGAAGTTGGATCAAGCTCGAAAGTAAAAAAAGTGTGACCCTGTGTACATAAAAACTCAACCAATTCCTACGTTTTGATCCTTAATTCAACTTTTGGAACTTTGTTAAACATTTTTATATCAAAAACACATGCTAAATTGGTGATTAGAAGCCATATTATGAATTTCAAATTCTAACTTTGGAGAAAACTTTAGTTTCAAGGTACCATCTTTGAATCCATGGTGTTCACAACTCAAGGAGTCTTAAGGCATGATTCTTGAAGCATTTTAAAGATAAAGTCACAAACTTTACAATGTGAAAAGAGTGATATCAATTGGATGCTTGAGCTAAAAGTTGTGATGAGTCAAAGTTGAGAAAAAGATGCTGACTTTTTATACTTAGAAAAATTCTATGTTTTTCTTCAAAAGTGGCCTATAATGTTTTGAATTTAAATAAAGCCTTCCTCAAAAATTGAGCTTTGATAATTGATGCTATATTGAAGTAGACTTACCAAAGAGAATTATGAAACTTGAACCACTTAAAAATACCAATTATTGAAAAAGTTATGGCCTTGTAAAATTGGTGAAAGTTCATGGGGTGACCTATAATCTTTTGAGTTCTTAGGGCATCTTCCACTAATTTTCAAGTTTTACACATAAAAGAAGAGATGAAGTTCACTTTATTAAGATCATTGTGGAAAAATAATGGGCTCAAGGAGATAAAAATTGACCAAGTTATGATCTTTTGAAATTACATAAGGAAATTTGATGGCCTATATAGAAGACTTGTAATCTTTCTTCATCATTAGGCATCTTCCACACTAAATTTTCTTGAAACTATTGAAGTGATTAGTTGATAACCCTTTAAAGAGAAGCATGTCTCTGGGATTACTCAAAAATCTCAAAAAATGAGCAAGATATAGCCCTTAGAAGTTCAAAACCCTAGCTCTTGAAGCACCAAAATGACTTGGAAACCCTTTTCAACTTTGACAAACTTTCTTGCATAATAACTTTTGCCATGTGAATAGTGTAGGAAAATTGTGATCAAAAGCGCAGCGGAATTTAAAATTTTCCTTTAGCGATCCTTACGAATGAGCATGGTCAGTGATAGAAATATTTACCTCTTGTGGCGATTCAGACCTTTGATGTTGTGATCACGAGCGTTGATGAAGAACAACGCCTCTACTCAGTCCACACGAACAGATCGCTTCCGGTCACAGTGCTAGCTGATCACGAACGGAAACCTTGAGTGAGAGAGAGAATCAAAAACGAAATTGCATCAAGTGAAATTGCTTCATCACAAGGGATCTATTTCTAGAATCACTCGTGTGGGCTACAAGCTAAAAGCCCAATTAAAGCTATAAGCTAAAAGCCCAATTAAGCTTATGGACATCATACCTTATGATGTACCATATATCACTTATCCATGTGGTACCTTACCACTTTCCGTATTACACTTAAGTGCACCGTACCTTACGGTGTTCCTTATTTATTCTATCTCTCATCAACCTGTCCTTATGTGTGTGACCTTGTAGGTTTTCGCAACGTTGGCAATTATATTAAATCACACATTTAATATAATAAACAGTGAGCGGTATCTAGCAACACATCACTGTTACCCAAGTCACGAAAATGTCATGTGATCTGACCAAACCTTTTTCGTGATAATATTTGTGTTTTACAATTACCCTTTTGCCCTCATGTCTATATTGAACACAAGGCATACACTGTGTCACCCTTGTCCAGTTCAATATTGGGCCCTTAGACATTTATCCTGTTATGCAGGATGAGCAAATTCCATCTAGGTCACTCATGTCCCTTAGCATGCTTTGTGAAGTACCCATCAACCGTCTTTATAGTCATCCAGTTACGGATGCCGTTTGATCAGCAATAAAGTACTTGACTCTACATCTAGGGTCCATAGTGGTTTCAGGTCGAAGGGTGGTATACACCATTATCATCATGATAATAACTTATGACACTTTGCATAACATTCTATGTAGTATTCTAATAGCGGGTCAATCCAGTATAAATATTACTCCTAATATTCATACCTATGTCAAGACTTGATAACTCCTTATCTATGATCCATGAGATGTGATCATCAATCTATCTTCATAATAATCTTAATGCTTTAATGTTATCCCACTTCACATTAAAGCTTGACTACAGATACTTTAAGAATAGTGTCTTATGTTTAATGGGATCTCATGATTAAGTCAACTTAACATTTCATTAAACAAATAAACCATTCTAGGGACTTTATTATTTTTGAAAGCAAACATAATAAAGAAATGCATTTTATTATTAATAAATAATTCGATACAAGTACCAAAAGTATTGGCCTCTAGGGCTTACACCAACAAATAGAGGTTGTTGTGGATGATAATAAGAACCCGTAGAAACAAAAACACCTCCAAATATTAAAGATTGAGAGAGTTATGTACTTGTGATCAAAGAAATCAAGAACTTGTCCAATTAGGTCAAACCTCTTCAATCAACCTTTGTATCTTTTGACTTTCTTTGACAAATTGAGGGATGATGAATCATAGTAGACCTTGTCATGATATTAATTTAAAGCATCTTCAATTATTAAGCTTTAATCTAAATGAAGCTTTGTTGGAGAAGGCATGGAAATAAACTCATGAACCTATGAATTCACCTGATGAAATATGTTGTGCCCTTACCTATAATATCATCAATTAGAGAAAACATTCATTGTATTTATTAGTTAAAAGTTAACCAATAAAAAAAATATGATCACAATATACAAATTAAGGTGCTTGGTGATTCCTCATGAGTAAACCTAAATATAGGGAGAAGAGCTAAACCCTAGTATGATCTTGTTGTGATTGAGTTGATAGAGGAATCTTAGGGGGGAAATTGGGGTACAACAGCTGCCCTTATTTAAGTGTCTTATATCCGGAGATACGAAGGCTAAAATCTTCGTGTCGACACGATTGAAGATACTTAAATATTAACCAAGCCCTATTTTTGGCCCTAAGAGGCCATGCGATGCTTATGATTTTGCATGCAAATAAACAGATCCAAAGGTGACACGACACACCACTGGGGAAAGCAAAAATAAAGGATCAAAAGAAAATTCGACCAGGAAAATAAATCACTGGTGATTAGAAGACTCGACTCTATTGGGGTAAAGCCCAAGGAGGAGATAAAGCAACATCAACTCAAATATTGAGGAGAGAAAGTAAAGGATAACAGTGATCGACAGGTAACTGTAAAATACCCACTCACTGAGAAGATAGAGAAAAGGGTAACGTCAACCCACAAGGGGAATGGTAGGATAATACCAGCAAATACCAATATTAGGGTAGTAAACAAATAATCAGCATCAGTACTTACGACTGGAAACAAATGAATTCTTTAAAGAAAAATGAATCTCAATGACGAACTATCTCCCATAATGACGAGACTACCATCCATCAGAGTAACAAATATCAACAACGGACTATCTCCCATAATGACGAGACTACCATCCATGGGAGTAATAAATATCAATAATGAACTATCTCCCATAATGACGAGACTACCATCCATTAGAGTAACAAATCTCAACAACAAACTATCTCCCATAATGACGAGACTACCATCCATTAGAGTAACAAATCTCAAAAACAAACTATATCCCATAATGACAAGACTACCATCCATTGGAGTAACAAATCTCAACAACAAACTATCTCCCATAATGATGAGACTACCATCCATTGGAGTAACAAATCTCAACAATGAACTATCTCCCATAATGACGAGACTACCATCCATTGGAGTAACAAATCTCAACAACAAACTATCTCCCATAATGACGAGACTATTATCCATTGGAGTAACAAATCTCAACAACGAACTATCTCCTATAATGATGAGACTACCATCCATTGGAGTACCAAGTAATCTTCTCAAGGAACTAACAGACTTACTTGGGAGGTACAAATTGCTCAAATAAAGAGACCCTCCACTTGCTATTAAATGAAACCCTGTTGGGAAAAGCAATTACGACTTCTCTGGGGAAGTTTCAATATATTCATACTGAGGAGATAACATCTTCTCGTGCCAAAATAAGTGCACATTCTCAAATTCGGGCTTAAAGCCTGCAAAAAACATAATAATAATGTTACCAGGAACCACAAATCCAAACCATAAATAAATAGGAGTGAAACATTCAACCAAGATAGCACATCATCTAGGGGAGCCCAAAACACATTCTTCAATACTAAGAGTGATGATTACGCAAAACTTCTCTGGGGAGAAATTATGAAATCACACGGGGATAACAACTGAGAGAAACATTAACTCAACTTTACTTGGGGATATAAGAAGTTAAACAATACAACAAGAAATCAAAATTATGGGGATTTTAAATCAAACCTAGCGCTTGGCGGGAGAAAACCCAAAAAAATTGACAATTGTTTCAACACTTCTTAGAAAAGGTATTGCCCTTGTCTAGTTTCCAAACAACAACAATAATGCCAACACTGCAAAAGGGCGATGCTTTGAAAATTATTCCACCTTATCACATAAAGGGAGAAGAATTTCCCGTCATATGAGTGAAAGTGACCTGAAAGAACTTTCATGGGGAATACCTACTTCAGAGTTCGTCCATCCTCGGAATCACTATTTTTGTTATTTTCTTGAGCCACAAAATCTAAAGTAAAAGGTAATTCATAAATTCTTTTCTAAAATAATTTTATTATTAAATCTCTTTGTTTTGAATATTAATATCCATAATAAATGGAGACTTTGTAAGAAGAATAAAATAAGAATTTCAAATAATTGGATAAAAGCTCAAACTTTATTAATATAATGGTAGTCTACGAATGGCGAAACCCCATAGATGATTACAAAATTTGGAAACTGGTAATACATTAGAAAAGATACATTGAAATACAATGACCACTATTCTCCCCAACAACTTTGAATTCCTGAGAAGTGACTTATGTTGAAGTGTAGTGAGGATACAAGAAGATTGTTGCTTCAATGATCAAGTCTTGTCTGACGCAGTTACTTGCCAAGAAATCCCTAACTTTTTCCTAGGCTGCCCTTGCGGGTTTTCAACCTAGCGGGAAGAATCTATCATGTTTATGTCTCTTATTTTTTCCTAGACCGCCCTTTCGAGTTTTCATCCTACCGAGGCTCTCTTTTTTTTCCTAAGCCGCCCTTTTGGGTTTTCAACTTAGCGAGCTGTTCTTTTATCTCTTTAGGCGAAGTATTTCTTGACTGCATCAACATTCATAGGACGTGGGAACTCCTCGCCATCCATAGTTTCAAGAATCAATGCACCGCCAGAGAAGGATTTCTTGACAACATATGGGCCTTCAAAATTAGGAGTCCACTTGCCCCTAGAATCAGCGTTAAAAGGCAAGATCTTCCTGAGCACGAGGTCGCCTTCTCCGAATTCACGAGGCTTGACCTTCTTATCAAAATCTTTCTTCATTCTCTTCTGGTATAACTGGCCATGACACAAGGTTGTCATTCTTTTTTCTTCAATCAAATTCAATTGGTAAAACCTGTTATGGACCCATTCAGCCTCTGACAACTTGGTTTCCATTATCAAACGTAAAGAGGGAATCTCAACCTCAACGGGAGCACTACTTCCATACCATACACAAGAGAGAACATGGTCTCCCCTATTGAAGTGTGGATAGATGTACGATACCTGTGCAAAGAAAAAGGAAGAATCTCATGCCGATCTTTATAAGTAACAACCATTTTCTGGATGATCTTCTTAATGTTTTTATTAGCAGCTTCAATAACCCCATTCATCTTTGGCCTATAAGGAGATGAATTGTGATGGAAAATCCGGAATTCTTTACAAAGTTCTGTCATCATCTTGTTATTCAGATTTGAGCTGTTGTCGGTGATAATCCGGCTTGGCACACCATACCAACATATAAGACTGTTCTTGATAAAGTGTACTACCACCTGCTTATTAACATTAGCATATGAAGCAGCTTCCACCCATTTGGTGAAGTAGCCAATTTCCACCAAGATAAAATGATGTCCATTCGACGCCTTAGGTTCAATCATTCCAATCATGTCAATACCCTACATAGAGAAAGGCCACGGGGAAGAAATAACATTGAGGAGTGTCAGAGGCACATGAATTTTGTCAGCATAAATCTGGCATTTATGGCACTTCTTTTCAAATTTATAACAGTCAGATTCCATTGTCAGCCAATAGTAACCTTCCATAAGCATCTTTTTTTCCATCGAATGTCCATTGGCATGAGTGCCAAAGGAGCCTTCATGAATTTCATGCATCAACATGTCTACTTCGTGTCTATCCACGCATCTAAGCAAGACAAAATCACAATTTCTTTTGTATAACACATCTTCATTGAGGAATAAGCTACTTGCCAACCTTCTCAATGGCTTTCTATCTTTGTTTGACGCACCAGACGGGTATTCCTAAGTCTGGAGAAAATGCTTGATGTCATAATACCAAGGTTTCTCATCCAAAGTTCCCTTTGTTGCAAACACATGAGCTGGTCTATCCAGATGTCGAACGGTGATATGAGGAACATCGTTCCAAGTATTTACTTGATACATGGAGGCAAAAGTGGCTAAAGCATCTGTCATCTGATTCTCATCGCTGGGGATATCATGGAATTAAACTTTATTAAATAAGGGTAATAATCTTATAGCATAGTCTTTGTAAGGAATCAAGCCAGGGTGATGAGTGTCCCATTCTCCTTTAATCTGATTTATTACCAAAGTTGAATCACCATACACATCTAGAATTTTGATTCTGAGATCAATAGCCTCTTCGAGTCCCATGATACAAGCTTTATACTCTACCATGTTATTGGTGCAATCAAATGCCAATCTTACAGTAAATGGGATATGCGATATATGGGGAGTGATAATAACAACACCAATTCCTTTTCCATCAGCATTCATAGCTCCATCAAACACCATGCCCCGACGAGATTCATGATCAATACCTTCCCCGAGAAATGGTTCATCACAACCTTTTACTTTCAAAAACATAACATCCTCATCAGGGAAATCATATTTAACAGTCTGATAATCATCAACCGGTTGGTGAGCAAGATATTCTGCCAACACACTACTTTTTATAGCCTTCTGAGTACGGTATTCAATATCATATTTAAACAACAACATCTACCAACGGGAAATTCTCCCAGTAAGAGCAGGATTTTCAAAAATATACTTAATTGGATCCATTTTCGAAATCAAACAAGTAGTATGATTCAACACATATTGCCGCAACCGTTTTGCTACCCAAGCCAAAGCACAACATGTTTTTTCTAGCATAGAATACCGCGACTCACAGTCAATAAACTTCTTACTGAGATAATAAATGGCATTTTATTTTCTCCCTGTTTCATCTTGTTGTCCCAAAATATAGCCAAAATTATCTAACACTGTCAGATACATAATCAATGGTCTTCCTTCAACGGGAGGGAGCAAGATAGGAGGTTCAAGCAAATACTCTTTAATACTTTCAAATTCCCTTTGGCAATCATCTATCCATACACAACCCTGATCTTTCTTTAACAAATTAAAGATCGGCTCACATGTTGCAGTCATATGGCAAATAAATCTGGAAATGTAATTCAAATGCCCAAGGAAGCCTCTAACTTGCTTTTCAGTTCTTGGTGCTGGAATTTCTTGAACTGCCTTAACTTTATCAGGGTCAACTTCAATTCCTTTTTAGCTGACAATGAATCCTAATAATTTTCCGATCGAACACCAAAGGTGCATTTATTTGGATTCAAGCGGAGACGATACTTACTCAAACATTGAAACAATTTACACAAATCCTTTATATGCCCTTCTTTAGTATAGGATTTGGCAATTATATCATCAACATATACCTCAATTTCCTTGTGCATCAGATCATGGAATAGGATTGTCATATCCCTCTGGTACGTTCCACCAGCGTTCTTCAACCCGAAGGATATCACCTTGTAACAGATGTTCCCCAGGGTGTGATAAACATTGTTTTTTCCGTGTCCTCAAGAGCCACTCTAATTTGATTATATCCAGAAAATCCGTCCATGAACGAGAATACTTTGAATTTTGTTTTACTATCAACCAACATATCAATATGTGGCAATGGAAAGTCATCTTTTAGACTATCTTTGTTTAAATCTCTATAATCCACGCACATGCAAACTTTTCCGTCTTTCTTTGGTACTGGGACAATATTGGAAATCCACTGAGGGTACACTGATGTCACAAGAAAATCAGAATTAATCTGCTTTAAAACTTCTTCTTCTTCTTTAATTTTTACTGCCATATCAGGGTGAGTTCTTCACAATTTCAGCTTGATTGGCGGGCATTATGGTTTTAGCGGCAAATGATGCTCCACAATATCAGTACCCAAACCAGGCATGTCTTGGTAAGACCAAGAAAAGATGTCCACATACTCTTTCAACAATTCAATCAACCTGCTCTTTACATCGCGATAAAGCAATGCTCCAATCTTGACTTCTTTCGGATCTTCCTCTGAACCAAAATTAATCGCCTATAATGGCTCTTTATATGGATGAATGGTATTTTCCTCGTGCTCAAGCAACCTTGAAACCTCTTCTGGGATTTCATCATATTCTTCTTCTTCGGCCACATACGCAGGATATTCAAAGTTAGGAGAGGGTGTAGGGTCATTGTACTCAACGAGTTTTTTAATTAATCTGCATATATGATTGATTTTTAGAAACTGACACATATAGCTAGTGATTATGCAGATTTAATTACAATTATTATTTATAAGGATTTTTCTGATTACCATTTTCCAAGAAAAAGCAGAAAATAAAGACACAATTTGGGAATCAAAGACAACTTTTATTATTGATTTTAAAGATCAAAGCAAACAAATATGCCCATACAATATCAATACTTTCACCTTAGGCAGAGTGAATGATTTTTGAAAAGATTAACAAAAAACAAATTACTTTGAAATATGAATGCAAGAGGGAACATCAATAGTGATCCATTTTTGGACTTTGACTCCATGTGTCACATAGTTCGGCATCTCTTGCTCTACTTCACCTTCCACAATAACATTGATCCTCAGAACAATTGGATGAAGGTAACCTCCACTATGAAAGATATCTTGATATTTACCCAAAGAAGACTTCAGCTTCATATTCTCACCTTTATTATTCTTCACAGAGAAACCCAAACCAACTTTATTCTTATTCACAGGTGGATCAACAATCTGCACCCATACTTTCCTAGGGCCTTTATGCACTACCTGCTGAGCATCCTTAAACGAAAGCTATAGAATTCTCATTTTCCCTTGCATTATCAATGGATAAAGCTTGGAATTGAGTTCCAACAGTAGCTTCATCCACTTCCACAATACTGAAAGAGGATAAATGAGATATTAGCAATGTCTGCTCTCCATTTATGATAACCATATTTCCTTCACGAACAAACTTCAGCTTCTGGTTGAAAGTTAAAGTAATAGCCCCTGCATCGTGGATCCATGGTCGTCCCAGTAAACATCTCTAAGCGGGAACAATATCCATAACCTAGAAAGTAATTTGAAATAAGTGCGGGCCTATATGAATAGGAAAATCTACTTCCTTAATGGCATACTTCCTCGATCCATTAAAAGATTTCATAATTATACCACTCGAGCGCATGGGAGTTCCTTGGTATTTAAACTTCATGAGTGCGCTCCTCGGTATGACATTTAAAGTAGACCCATTTTCAATCAGCACATTGGACAATGAATCATTCTTACAATTCATGGAGATATGGAGATCCAAGTTATGATTCCTTCCTTCATCGGGAAAATTGTCACCATAGAAACTCAGGTTATTACCGGATGTAATATTCCTGACAACACTACTGAATTGGTACAAAGGCATATCACTTTCCATAAAAGCTTTATCCAATACTCTCATCAAAGATTCTCTGTGGGTAGAAGAGTTCATTAGTAAGGCTAGAATAGATATCTTTGATGGCATTCGCAACAATTGATCTACGATCCTATAGTCACTCATCTTAATAATCTTAAATATATCATCCACATATTTTTCCAGAGTAGTACCGCTAGATTCCCCCACTGCCTTCTTAGGTTCATTACTTTCAATAACCTTTTTATCAGCATTAACATTCCCTCGAATGACAGGTGCAAAAACATGGCCACTGCGGGTTACTCGGCTAGCTTCATTAATATTATTGACATCAAACAAAGGTTGTATGGAGACTTCCACACCATCCTCCAAGATTATAGCATAGTATTTGTATGGCACGACTTTGTCTGATTCATAAGGAGCAGGACTCGACAAGCAAATCACCACTGGAGCAACAACTGACTTGCTATGGTACTCAATCTCTATAGGGGCTGGAACCCCAAAATAAGGCACAAAAACATTCACCCCTTATTCAGAATACTTAGACATCACAAAATCATTGTTGGAGAACACATCTTCATCTGAGGAAAAGAATTCATCTGCGGAAACATACTCATCGTCTGACACAGTCTCGGCTGAGAAATCCTCCATCATATTAATCCCACGGTAATCATCTCTATTGCTTGAAACTTTGATAGTAACATTATCCAATAACAACTGAACACCCTTTCTCACTATGGAACAACCACGAGAATCTCTGCAGTAGATCCGATAAGACCCATAATGGTGTTCTTCTTGACCATCCATGTGACAAAAGGTAGCGTGCAACTGCACCAAATCATCATCATTCATATGGTTCACGTCAAAAATATGGAATTCTCCAGGACATCCAAAGACCATATTCACATCCTCTTCTTACTTTGCCTTTGGCCTAATTATATGAATGAGGCTGTAATACGGTGGGAGAAATGACTTTCACTGGTTTTGCATTTTTATTCACAAATAATGCAATTAGCAAGAGTCACCACCGACTTTTCTTTTATCCAACAAAGGAAAGGGTGAAAAGAACAGGAAAGACCTTTCGAGATTATTTTCTGAGTAAGGGGGGTAGGTTATGAAAAGGGAAGGTGTTAGCACCCTTTGCATTTGTAGTTATCTACGGGCTCTTAGTTGCTAGCTCATTTTGAAAATTCATTTTTGTGTAAGTGTATTTTAAAGACATTTTAAAAAGACGCCTTAATACAACAAACTTTGTAATGTTTCTCGTTTTGGCGAGAACGTATACAAAGTGTTTTTTTTCTTTGAAAATATTTAGAAAAGAGTTTGTGTATGTGTGAAAAAATTGTTTTTTGATTGTTTTTATCAACAAGTAACTAGGAGCTATCGACCTACTCGAAAGGTTTGTTCTTTTCCTCTTTTGTTTAGACACTGATATCCTACTATTAGTGAGTAGGTAGCCCTATCGTTGGATGTTTGAGGGATGGGCAAGGATCATTGTACAATCATAAAGGCAACTCGTAGGGAACTTTAGTAATTTTATTGTAAGGGACTAGATCGTTTATCGAAGGCAGCATCGGAAGGTCGTCGAGGGACTAAGATTTTTTTAACTAAGGGTCTTTGCTAAAGTGTCCCACGTTCGAGGGACATGACTATTTTTCGAAGGCAACAAGTGGATCTACCTTAGAGGTGTGCATATGCAAGTGTGTTGTGTTTCAGTTATTTATCTTCGGATGTTAGTTTTGCTAGTGTTTGCTTTTAGTCTTATCATACAATCCTATTAGCATTCATCTAACAATTAATATCAGTACGAAAATAAAAATGCGGGAATTTAAATCTATGCTATTACAAGGCTTCGGGGAGGGGGAATTACAAACCAAAACGGGGAAATAAAAGTAAAGTCCTAATTTTAAAGCTATTACATCCTTTTGTAGTTACATAATTATAAAAGAATAAAAAATGAGAAAGTAAATAAGCGCACGAGGGGAAGAAAGAAAGAAAATGGAAGGATGGAGAAATAAAAACCTAAAAAATTTCTAAGTGATAAAAGAAAGGTATTTTTGTTGTTTTATGATTTTTTAGAAGAAAAGACTTAAATTAAATTAAAAAAAGAAACTTAATTCTAACAAATTTTAATTGCAAAATAAACTCAAAAATGATTAAAATTAATTAATTTTTATTATAAAAATAAAGTTAACCAATTAAATCCTACATCTAATTTTTATTTGATTTTATGATTTTTTATTAAAAAGAAATAAGTTACTAAAGAAAATAAAAATATAAAATAAAAAAATGATGGGCCGGTGCAAAAAAGAAAATGGGGGGTGAGAAGACAAATTATTCAAGCCCAAATCAAGAATCTAGGCGTTGTACAAAAATAAATGGGGGCTGCAAGGAAATGGTTGGATCCAGGCCCAAACCACAAAGTCCAAAAACCTGCAAAAAAGAGAAAGTTGGAAAAAAACACAAAATGCAAAAATCTGGGATCGAACCCGGGTCTTCTAAACTTGTACGCGCGCTCTTTACCAACAGACCACCCACCCATTCGTTGTTTTAAATAACCAAATAATAATATATACAAAAATCAGTCAAAAGCTATTAAAAATAAAAATAAATGTGCGCGCTGTTGATTCAAATGGGCCAATGGTATTGCTTTATTGTGCCATGCAGACCCCCACCAGAGTCAATGAAAATCAAAGACGCCGGAGTCAAACTCCGATCGTCTTCTCCGACTAGGACAAGAATAAAACCTCAATTTTTGTGTTTTAAAACCAGATAAAAGGTCTATTCCACATAAAATTAACCTCTGAGTTCAAATCCGGGCCAATGGTATTGCTAAATCTGGATCGTTCCCTAAACATGGAAAATCTCTATTTATGCATCCAACATTCCATGTAATACGTTAGACTTGCTCATAATATTAATAATAATCATAATGCATGCATATAAATGATTTAAATCGTGTAACAAAAGAGATTTGAAATCATATATTTACCAAATCGGAGGGATGATATGGAGAGGTTTTGAGACGCATGGGAAGTTGATTAATGGTATGGATCACTTCCAAAAGGTCCCAAAAGGATGAGGGATTCACTGGTTTTGAGTGAGAGAAGCTGGAAACTTGTTTTCGAATTTCACAACTTTTGACAATTTTGAGAGCTCTTTCAAGGTAATGATTTTATCGTCCTTAGCTTGTGGTTAGCTTGTATATTTATAGAGGAATGTGTTTTACCCCAAAATTTTCCCTCTCATTTTATCAACATTTCTCATCACAAGGCTCTTTGAACTCAAGATCAAGCTAGGGTTTGCTCTACTCAAGACATCTCCTTGCACTGTTGACCAAAATTAGGGTTTGAGTTTGCATAGGGATTTTTGGACTTCTAATGCTCAAAGTGACTTTCGTAATTCATGTTGGACTTACAATATTACCTCTACCAAGTCTCAAGCCTTGAATCAAATTTTTGCCCAGTCAATTGGACAGTTGACCTAGAAATCAGCTGTATTGGGGAAAAAGTCAACTGTGGCCAATTTACGGTCAAACCTCATGAATATTGATCCATATCAACATTATAAACTCATATGAACCATTTGATCAAGTTTGTACCACAACTTCTCAAGAAAATTGATCAGATCATCAAAAGGGCAAAATGGTCATTTTTAGGGTTTTGACTGCACAAGGGCAATTTCTGATGGCAAATTGGGTTCAAGCATGGATTCAAGGACTCAATGGCATCATCTTGACCTATTCACAAGGTTCAAAATATCTCAATTGCAATGGATTGACAGATGAATTTTTCAGTCAACTGATCAAATTTTGACTGTACACTAAAAAGTGAAACTTTGACTTTTTGGTCAAAGTCAAGTGCCAAGGGTCATTTTTCATCAAGATATGTCAAAATATGAAACTTGTTCATCAAGAAACCCAATTTTGCAAATTAGGGTTTAAGATTGAAAAAATTTCATAACTTAGAATTTTTCTAAGTTATGAAATTTTCTTAATTTTTCCTAACGTTGCCCAACATTTTCACCATGATGCAATTGGATTCAAACAAAACTTCCAACATGAAAGTTGTATTCCTCCACAAAGTATACAACATTGATTCACAAAGTTTTCCCAAAATAATCTTGTATCTCAAGTTATGATTTTTGGAACAAGGGTCCATGAAACTTTTAACTTAGAGAAATTTTGCCCTAATTTAGGCAGAATTTTGACCTATCTTCATGGCCATTTTTCACATGGTTCCACTTGGAATATCAAATTTCATTTCAAATATGGAATGTATAGAATGTTTCAAGCTTTGAAAAATGTCCAAGAACTCTCCAAAATCATTTATGGTTAGGGAGAATCGAAGGCTTGAAGTTGGAAAAAACTCACTTTTCATCCATGGCATGTTCATATGGATACAAGTTGCAAATTCAAATCAGCTTGCTTTGCACTAGATTACAGGCCTAAAAACCATTACATACTCAATAATTAAATGCAAATCCATTGGTCTAAGGGTTTGTTTTGGTCATTAGGGCATTGCACACAAGATTAATCCTTAAATAGAAAAAGCAATATTGCCATTTTTGCCAAAATGTGCTTTATGTCAAAACCAAATCCTTGAGCATTGAGCCATATCTGATGCAGCAAATCAAATCCACAAATTGGAGGGGCCAAGGGCAAAGTGTGCAAGCTGATGGATAGGCTGTACATGCCTGCTTCACATTACTTCTCATACTTTACTTCATAACCAAGAAATTGGTCCAATATCACACAACTTGCATATCTGTAAAAACCAACTTGTGCAAGCTTTTGAAACAACTTTCTCACATCCCCTTGAGCCAGAAACACAACCCTTTGAGCCCTTAAACCTCCCATAGCACAAAATCATCTTCATTTGGAAAAACAGGGCACCCCCTTCAGTTTGAGTTCCACAACATAATTTGCTCGTGCGTTTTGTCCCAAACCTGTTCAAACATCTTCCACATAATCCATCCAAACTATCCCAAACCTTAAACACTAACTGTAACTCCATTTATAGGGTTTGCCATTTTCAATTTCAGCTTGTGCAGGTTGAGTTCTGTAGGTTTATTCAAGCACCTTCAAGGCAATCTAGGCATTGGAGAAGGTCAGGGGAAGTTCAAGCAAGCTCCCAAACATCTCATGCCTTGTTGAAAAGCTCCACATTGCCCTACACGAAGTCAGCTGAAACATGTTTTTATCAACTTCCTATCTATCTATTTAGGAACATTTAGACTTAGGTTTGTGAATAAGAAATGTAGTATTCATAGCCACGAAGCTGTACATATGCTTAATTTTCATTTTAGTTAAGCATGCTAAGAGAATTTGGTCCATGAATATCCTGAAGAAAAAAATAAGTTAAGATTTAGGGCCAGAGAAATTCTCTATGGTCTTTGAGAGTTAAGACAAGTTTTTTATATGGTTGAATTCGTCTTGAAAAACCCTACAACTTTGATGTTATGTGTTTTTGCATTAGAGCTCGTATACAGGTTGTTCGTGTTTGAAACTAGGCGCGCGCGAAATTGAGACAAAGGTTGAAGATGAAGTCTGGCTTGGGCTGGGATTTGGTCCTTTTGTTATTTGCACCCCCCTTTTGCTGAATGCACCCCCTGGCCCAATTTCTTTATACTTTGATATTTTTTATTTATTTTCATTTTCTGATTTTTATTCTTTATTTTCTAAATATAAAAATACCCAAAAATATTTTTTATAAATTTTTACATTTATTTTGTATTTTATTTTTATTTTTTCTAAACATAAAAACAATTTAATTAGTATATACTTTATTTATTGAAAACTTAAAAATAATATATAAATTATACTTTTATGTTATTCTTTATTTTATTCACACTAAAAAAATATTGTTCTAAATATATTTTTATTTTTGTATATATTTTATTTTATTTTTATTACATAATTAATACAATTAATATATACATACATACTTCTATTTTATTTAATGAATACTTGAGAATAAAAACAAAAAAATATTATACTTTTATTTTTTATTATTATTTATACTTAAATAATACTTTTTTTCTAAGTATATTTTATTTTTTGGATATACATTATTTTATTGTATATAAATAGTATATTTAATATACTTGTATTTTTAAAAGAAAATTAGGGTTTACCCTTAATAAAAAAAAATCTTTTATTTTTTTATTTCCTTTCTTTAAACATTTTTACATACATAAAAATAAACATAAATATTTTTGCATAATTCATAATATTTTGTATATTTATTTAATTTATTTATTTAAATATTGTCCATTTATTATTTATGCCATTTATTCAATTTGGATGTAATAGTAAAATTAGGGTTTTAATTTCTTGTCAAATAATCCCCATTCAAAAATTGTATCCCCCTCCCCATAATCATGATGTAATAAGTGGTAGATTTATTTTTACGCATTTACGCTTTCAATTATGCCATGATTAGAGATTAGGGTTTGTATGCCAAAATTCCAAAATCAACAAGTAGCTTGACCTAATACAAAGACAAAAAGCATGAAAATGATAACACAGTGCATAATTGCACCCCTAGGGTTTCATCCACTTGTTGCCTTTTAAATTGGCCATGTTATGCATGTTGAGTACTTTGGCAAAACAAAACCAAAACAAAAGATCATAGTCCCTCGATGATGCTATCTTGGTTTCCTACACAAAAATGATCTAGTCCCTTGGGAAATTTGCCAAAAATACTTAACATAATTGCTATCATGGTCTATACGATGACCCGCGCCTGTCCCGTTTAACATCCTAATACAAGGTTGTTTACCAAATGCAATGGTAAAACAACACTGTCAAAAGGGTTAAAAATGTATAGGAAAGATCTTTGAGTAAAATAGGGTAGACAACTCTTAGTTACTTAATCAAAACTTGCAAAAACATCCTTGCTATTTTCAAACACACTTCACAACACAATTTCAAAACATTTCCCAAAAACAAACTTTCAAACATTGAAATATCTTTTCAAAAGACAAACACCTTTGTATATATTCAAACAAGAATCATTACAAAGGTTTCCTACACAAGGCCTCTTTTTTTCAAAGCATTTTCAAAACCACACACACAAAGCACCATTTCAAACAATTGAAAAGCAAAAGAAAGTGATCTAAACAAGTAACTAAGAGTCCATGGATAACCATAGATGAAAAGGGTGTTTGCACCTTCCCTTTTCATAATCTACTCCCCGAACCCAAGAAATCATCTCAAAGGTCTTTCCTGTGCTTTTTGACCTTTCCTTAGGATAAAATAAAAAGTCGGTGGCGACTATTGCTAAACCGAAACATTTGCAAACACAAACGCAAAACCTCAAGTCAGTTCTCCCACCGTATCACAGAACTGGGGGCTCTGCTGGGGAATATTTGAAAAGTGGAGTAAACTTAGGGTTTAGATCACCTTTACATGCTTACCTTGTTTGCTTTGATTGCTTTACATTTGATTCTATTGTTTGGGTTTGAAATCCTCTACCTGGATTTGGGAAACATTCATAGGTAAATAATAATACATTGTGGAAACTGTGTGGGGTATACCGACATGGTTGAAACAATAGCTATATTAGTGCGACATATTTGTGGGTACCGGTAGCCTTTGAGTCAATCAAATAGAATACGGGGCTGTTGAGTGATGTCATAAAGCACTAATGGACTTTTAGAACCTTTACTTGACCATCTTGGCCTTTTTAGGGGTAGTGAGATGACCGACTTTGGTGCAGTTCGAAGTTGGTAGATACTCGATACTACACTCATTGAGGGTTGTTTTCTTGGAATATATCGGTCGCCAGTTAAGTGGTTAAACTGAAACAATGAACACAGAAAACAATCCAGTGATATTGAGCTCCTTAGAACCCGATTACTATTTATAGGACATGTTGAGCCAACTAACTTCAAGAGGATACTTACCTATGAAACCCCATGCAAGCCTGAAACTAGGATTTTGTGTGATTTGCTTGTACATATACTTGTGCATACATCATGAACATCATAAAGCATCATATGCATCCACTAACCATTTCAAGGGTTTGGATCTTCATCTTTGTTCTTGTTTTGTAGGTCATGGAATCTCTTCGAAGGAAAACAATTCAAGTCAACCTTGTGAGAATCCCTCCTCAACTCAAGTAGCTTGTTTCCGAGATTCCAGAGAATTCTCCCTTCAGTGAAAGACATGGTAGACTTCTCAACTTGGTCAACTCCAACATTAAAGAAGACATGGTGAAAGTTCTCTTCCAGTTCTTTTACCCCCTACACCATTGCTTTACATTTCCTGATTACCAACTAGTACCTACTTTGGAGGAATTTTCTCAACTCTTGAGGATTCCTATTCTCCATCAACTACCCTACAACGGTACGGAAAGAGAACCAAAGCCTGAAGATGTTTCTCAAGCATTACACTTACAACCATCTGATATCAAAGGTCATTGGGAAACCAGAAGTGGTGTCAAGGGTTTCTTGGCAAAGTTTCTGTTTGAGAAGGCACAAGACTGTTGGAATTCTTTAGATCTGCAAGATTTTGAGGAGATTGTGGCACTTCTCATCTATGGGTTGGTCTTGTTCCCAAACCCTGACCAGCTTATAGATGTGAATGCTGTCAAGATTTTTGTATCTCGGAATCCTGTGCCTACATTGCTTGGGGACATCCTACACTCATTTCACACACGAACAATGAGGAAAAGAGGTGTTCTCATGTGTTGTACTCCTCTTCTAGCAAGGTGGTTTATTTCTCACCTTCCCCAGTCAGTCTTGAAGAATGAGCAAGGCTTGAGTTGGTCGCAACGATTAATGACCCTTACACATTCTGATGTGCACTGGTGTTCTCGGTCCAGAGAAAATGTCACCATCATTGATCGTTGTGGAGAATTCCCTAATGTCCCACTACTTGGCATTAGGGGAGGCATTACCTACAACCCCTTTCTAGCTCTGAGACAATTCGGGTATGCCCGAAGGGATGGACCTCATGACATGCTGATTCCTGACTTGGTTTTTGACTTCGACGACGACACTCAAGGACTTCGACAAAGGTTTATCCGAGCATGAAGGATGCCCAACAAAGTGGATATTAAGACACTAGGACACAAGAATTCCATCCCCCTTGAGCCTTATCTCAAGTGGGTACGAACCCGCACCCAGAGTCTTATGATGCCTTACCCCCACATTTTCCCCGTGATCAAAGAGCATGTTATGGAAGGAGAGGTTCCATACACCCTCCTACATCCTGACATGCCAACATCATTGGAAGAATTGCAAAAGAGTTGGATACAGCTCAAGGAAGAACAAAATACTTTTGAAGCCAGCTTCTATGCCAGTGAGAAGAATGTTTTGGAACTTACCCACCGACTTCACGAAGAGGAGACTCTCAACACTTACATCGCACCAAAGAGGATGCGCAATGTCTTTTTACATTAAGAATTTTGTAATATTTTGCCCATGGGGCATTTATGTACTAACAAAGTTATTCTTATTAATATGATGTGTGTTCTTTTTGTTTGCAACAACTTTGAATTTCTGAATCCTTGAATGCATTACATGAATACATATCATTCATCATATGCATAAACAGGTCTTCACACCAGGTTTCCTTATCTTTCTGCTGTTTATTTCAGCAAGATGGATATAGAGCATACGGTCAAAGATCTGCAAGCACAGAATTCGCAATTCCAACAACTCCTCATGACCTTGGCAAAAGGTCAAGAAGACCTTAAAGCACTGTTAGAGAAAGAGAAGGAAAAAGAAAAGAAGAAAAAGAAAAGGACTGGTATGGCCACTTTAGGGAGAAGGTTTGAGAACCATGCTAGAAGGGTCCTCGAGTTCCCTTCAACGTCTGACGAAGGGGTTGGTAAAGGAAAAGGAGCTGCAGTACCTTCCGAGTCTAAAGCTGAAGAAGAAGAAGAAGAGGGGGAGGAAGATTACTCTGAGCAGCAGTATCCTCCTGCGGACGATAAGTATAAAAATCTGGAAGATCGGCTGACATCCATGGAGGTACAAAGAGTACTTGGGTTGGATTTAGAAGAACTAGGGTTGGTTGCGGGGATCGTCATTCCCCCCAAGTTCAAAGTACCTACATTTGCTAAATACGACGGTTTGTCCTGTCCGAAGATGCATCTGCGGTCCTACGTCAGAAAGATCCAACCTCACTCTTCTGATAAGGATCCGTGGGTCCACTTTTTCAAGATAGTTTGTCGGGTACGCAATTGAACTGGTTCTATCAACTTGAGAGATCCGATGTTCATAACTGGGAGGATCTGGCTGCTGCTTTCTACCGACAATACCAATATAATGCAGATTTAGCGCCTACTCGTACTCAACTACAGAGCATGGGTATGGTCTCTAATGAAGGCTTTAAGGAATATGCCCAGAAGTGGCGGGATTTGGCTGGAAGGGTGCAGCCACCATTGTCGGAAAGAGAGCTGGTGTATATGTTTTTGGAGACCCTGTCAGGTCCATTCTTTAATCACTTGATAGGGAGCTCATCTGCAGGGTTCACCGAATTAATTCTGATGGGTGAAAGGGTCGAAGCTGGCATTAAGAGTGGTAAAATTCAGAAAGATGCAGCTGCTTCCACTGCTGTCAAGAAGACCTTCCTAGCCAAGAAATAAGCTTCTGCTGTTTACTCCCAGAGAAATCAAGGAAGAATGGAGCGCCGACCAACGGTAGGGGCTTTGATGATCCAGAACTCCTCAGCCGATCAACCTCGAAGCAGTCAACCTAGAGCTAACCATAATAGGGTGGAAAGGCCACAACGACAATTCACTCGGATCAATATGACACCGGCTCAGGTCCTCCATCATCTGTTAAAGTTAAACCTTACCAACTTGAAAGAAGCGCCAAAAAACCCAAATACCTTTTCTCCCTATTATCATTCAAATGCAAAATGTGCATATCATTCAGACAGTGTGGGGCATGACACCAATAACTATTGGGCCCTTAAAAACAAGATCCAAGATTTAATAAATGCCAAGGAGGTAGAGTTTGATGCTCCCGAAAAACCTAATGTGATATCCGCTCCTATGCCAAAACATGGTCATAATGTCCATGCTATTGTAGAAGATCTTCATGTTACCGCTGTTGATGACTTACTGACTCCATTGCCAATGATCAAGATGAATCTGTTGAAAGCCAGGATTTTCCCGGGCTGTGAAAAATATTGTTACTTTTGTTCAACCTTGCAATCCGATTGTCCGTTGTTGAAGTCAGGCATCCAACGCCTGATGGATACTCAAGAGATCCTCTTTCAGAAAACTCCTGTTGCTACTATTACTCATGTTACTCCTGTTACTCCAATCAATGATATTGCTATAATCACCATTTCCGACAATCTTTCCAAGACCTGCAAAAGGCCTGTTAAGATTACGCTCGATCCAAAGTTTGTACCGCTGAAGAATACCATGCCGGGGCCTATCCCATATAAGTCCAACAAGACGATACCATGTAATTATGGAGGAGAGATCTTCTACCATGGTGTTAAGCAGATCGAATCAGCCAAAGAGAATTCTGATGAAGAAACTCCTGATGTAGGAAATATTGCGGGGACGAGTAAGATAAATCGTAGCGGAAGAATCTTCTTTCCGGAGATTGCTCCTCCAAGGGCAGTCTTCGGACCCTCAAGTGCTCCTATGCCTATCAAGATATCTGTGCGAAGTCCAGTGATCAAAGAAATTGTTACTCCCGAAGTTGTACCCTCTACTATTACTGCTGATAAAGGTAAGGGGATCCAAGAAGCGCCCGTCGGGACGAGGGCTCAGACTTTGGTTATCCCCGAGACCACCCAAAAGGAAATGGAGGAGATCTTAAATATAATTAAGAAGAGCGACTATGATGTCGAGAGCAGCTGGGGCAAACCCCTTTAAAAATCTCTATGCTGGCTCTATTGCTCTGCTCCAAGGCTCATGCCAAAGCCTTGATCAAATTCCTGAAGACGACGCACGAGCCTCAAGAAACTTCTGCAGACCTGTTTCAAGAGTGCATGGCTAGCCTTACAGCCGACAATGCTCTTGGCTTCTCTGATGTCGATCTGACGTCTAAGGGAAGAAAGCATAATGATGCGCTGCATGTCTCGGTAGAGTGCAGAGGGACCACACTTGCTCATGTTCTGGTTGATACTGGGTCATCTTTAAATGTCCTACCAAAGAAAGCATTGGACATGCTAGACTGTGAAGGTTTGACTTTAAAGCCCAGTAATATCATTGTTAGAGCCTTCGATGGTTCTAAGAAGATGGTTCACGGAGAAGTGGACATCCCAATTAAGGTGGGAACAGAAATTTTCAACTCTACTTTTTATGTGATGGACATCCGTCCTTCATATTCATGCTTGTTGGGAAGGCCATGGATCCACAACGCTGGGGCAGTCACTTCTTCTCTACACCAGATGCTCAAATACCCAGTCCAGGGTAAGATCATAACAGTTCATGGTGAGGAGAAGTATATGATAAGTCACCTTAACTCTTTCCGCTACATGGAGTTAGATGGTGAGTTCATAGAAACACCTTTCCAACACTTTGAAGAGGTTTCTCCTGAGGTTGCGGTAGCCAAGACAATGACTGATGTACCCATCATTACTAAACCTGTGTCCCGGATGTCATCCCTTAAAGATGCGGAGGCTGTAGTCAAGGAAGGAGGAAGCACAATATGGGGTCAACTGCCAGATTTTCCTTACAAGATAGATAAATTCGGATTGGGTTTCACTACTTCTAGTCAGAAAGTTGTGCGTCGCTCCTGGGCTGGAGGACCACCATTAAAGATCACTCATCACGGAGTTCATGCTTTGGAAGATGTTGAAGATGAGAGCAATTTTGATGATTGGATTTTCCCGACCATTGAAGGAGGACTAAACAACTGAGAGGCGAAAGAATTTGTTCCCATTACTTTCATCAATCAGTAATTTATCTTTTGAACATTTTCTGTTGCTCTGTAATAACTTTTAAACAATTCGTACACTCTTCTGCCTTGCGCCTTACCTGGGGCATATAGGTCCATTTGTAAGGGTTTTGATTCTTCATTTTCATATGCCATTTTAAATGAATCATGGACGTTTTCATCTATAAACTTTTGTTTTAATTTTCTTTCCTTTTACATTTTGTTTTGTTTAAGGATGGATATCCCTTACACACACCCACACTCACAAAATGCAGGTACCCATCCACTCCGGATTCCATGGGTGACTATTCTGCTATGGCCTTCAGTGACTCTGAAGATCTGGTCAATCAGGCCGAATACGTAGGTGATGAAGACTGTGAAGTGCCTGGAGAGTTGGCTAGACTTTTACAACAAGAAGAAAGGGCTATTCTGCCCCATGAAGAGTTGTTAGAGACTATCAATTTGGGTACTGCCGAAGACAGAAAAGAGGTTAAAGTGGGTGCCAACCTGGAGCCAAATGTCAAAGAGCGCTTAGTTCAGCTGTTGAATGAGTTTGTTGAGATCTTCGCCTGGTCCTATAAAGATATGTCGGGACTGGATACAGATATTGTGGTTCACCGTCTCCCTACAAGAGAAGACTGTCCACCAATCAAACAAAAATTCCGCCGAATGAGGCCCGACATGTCCGAAAAGATCAAAGCTGAGGTGATGAAGCAGTTCAATGCTGGCTTTTTGGCTGTTACTTCCTATCCACAATGGGTTGTGTGATCGGTGGATCTGGAACTGACTGTTTAAAAGCTGGTTCGCGAAATGTCGCGGAAGCAAGAGTCGCCACCGTCTTTTATTTTCTCCAAATGGAAAGGACAAAAGCACAGAAAAATTCCTTAAAGAGATTGCTCTCGGTTCGGGAGGTAGGTTATAGAAAGGGAAGGTGTTAGCACCCTTTCTATCCATGGTTATCCATGGGCTCTTAGATACTTGCTCAATGTGTTTTCAAAAATGTTTGTTTGCTTTTCAATGTGGGTTTTAAAAAAGTTTCTTTGAAAAATTTCAGATCGACTCATACGTCAGAGTGTTTGAAAAATTTGCTTTGAAAGCTTTTGAAAAGTGTCGGTGTGAAAAGTCTTTCTGAGTTTGTTTTGAGATTAGAGCAAGTATCTACGAGAACCTACCTACCCTAAGGAATTCGTCTGTGTAAATGTCCTTTAAAGTAGTGCCATCCCACCATTGAGAGGTAGGTAGCACCACCATTGGAGGTGTTCGGGTCAATTCGAGTTTTAGGGACATGGTGATCACCAGAGCAATGGGAAGACACCTTAGAAGCTACCCTCATGCCAGGTTCCCGGATCATGAGGACTTACTAAGACATCCTCTACTCGACGATCACCTTTCGAGGCAAGGCAACAGTGAGGCGTACCCTAGGGGTGGTGTGTGATTTGTGTGTCGTTTTCATTTGCATTTGTCTTGTCATGTTTATTGGTGATCTAACGTTTTGTTTTTATTTTTGTCATTCATTCTTGCATGCATATTTAACAGTTATAAAGTTTGCGAAAGATAAATCTAAGGCTATTACAAATGGCGCGGGTCCACATCGCCAAGATTAAACCGGACCCGATTTGACTGAAAAACAAATAAAGCAATAAAAGTGCGATAAATAAATGTACATGGCTTTGGGAGATTTACATGATTATTTAAACGACATAAGATAAATGCGCAAATTAAATAATTGAAACGACGGGCGTTGGACCCTTTTGCAAAATATTAAAAGTTAATGAGAATTAAAAATTAAATGATTAAAAATTAAATGTTTTGGTATTTTTGTGTTTTTTAAGATTTAAAAGAAAAAGGAGTTAATTGAAATTAAAAAAGTGGAGGTAAAACCCTAATTCTAATTTTTTGTTAATTATTAAGAAAATATTGAAATTTGACTAATTTAACCTAAATTAATTTTTATATACAATTTACTCATGAAAATAATAAATAAAATAAGCAATATTATTACAAAAAAAAGGAAAATAAAAAAAAGATTAAAATCAACAATTAAACCTAAATTCTATATTTTTTATATTTTGTTATGAAAAGAATTAAAACTAAAAAAACCTAATTATACTAAATTCAATTACACAATTTATTTGAAAATAATCATAATAAAATAACTATTATATTTTTTATATTTTCTGATTTTTTTGTGTGTTTTTGTATTTTTGTTAAAAATAATTAATTAAATAAACAGCAAATAAAAGAAATAAAAAGAGAAATTAAAGAAAGAATAAAAAATAATAAAGCAAACCAGGGGGGGGGTAATCCCCAATTCAGGAGGTATAGGCCTGGTAATTCTGGCCCATTTGATTTGGAATTCGTTGACTTTCTGGATCATGTATGATGCGTTTGACCAGGCGTAGGTGTTCTTCAGCTTCCAACCTTTAGATTGACCTCCAAGCGGACGTGGCATGTTGATGATGGCGGGAATATGGTGTACCTGGATGTTAGCGTAGCATAGAATTTCATATTGAAAAATAGCATGGAAATTTGCCAGACCTGGGATTTGAACCCAGGTCTTGAGGATTATTCACATCACGTGTTACCAACTGCGCCACTGTATCTCATTTAATATATTATGATTAATAAACAACAAAAATCAAAACCAATGCGTGATGATTAAAACGCGCGAAATTTCAAACAGACGTATCACTGGCTGCCACGACTTCTTCTTCTTCGCGTATCTAAAAAAATAAAACACAATAGCAACGGTTTTAACGCGTTGCTTTAAGCATGCTATGGGAAAATAGCGAATAGGGCTATGGTGTATATAAATTGGGCGCGAGAGTCCATTCTTCTTCGTCTCCATGCCCTGAATACAACCATGGTGTTGGGAACGTCCAATTTTGCCGTACCTGGAAACCCCTAATTCCAAAACTGAAAAACCCTAATGCTCGTTAATGGTGAAATCACGTGTATTGCACAAAAACGAAATTCATTGGCATGGTTAGCATCAGAACAAAACAACAATCATGAATCCACAAATAAAACTCAAGAAAGGTGCTTAAATTATGATATGCGTTTAAGAATTTTTTGTTGTACAGTCACAGGTCTCGTTACCAATTCTTGAGGTCTGAGTTGATGCTAATGATTGGAATGTGTCCAGTAATTGCCACTGAAGCTTTTGGGATAGGTTTGGAAGCTTGAATCGACCTCTAAGGCACTTTTCAGTTCTTGAATTTTTATGGCAAAATGTCAATATGCAATGGCTTGTTTATGCGCAGCTTGCAGTCTCTTTGCATTAGGTCTTTGATTCTGATCATATAGTGAGTGATTAGGTTAAGAAAAATTGGACAAAATCCATTGAATTCATTGTTTTCAATATTTGATTTCATGAAATCTTTTCCAAATCTTTTCCATGTGCATTTTGGTTCAATCATGCTCAAATCTCATCAAAACTTGCCTATTTAAGAAGTGCACGAAATATTGACCTTGGAATGTGCATAAAAAGATTTTTTTAGGTTAGGTTTATATTTTTCATGTATTAAAATGATTTAAATGAATATAAATTAATATAAATTCAAATAAATAATTAAAAAAATATGAAAATACTCCCCTTTGGGCCTAATGATCGTGCATAGGCTTGGCATGAAGAAACTTGGAAGAAAAATGGGCCCATTTGCATTTTTAGGCCTTTTGCATCAATGTTGACTTTTCAAAATTCCCAAAAATTTCCGAACTTCCACAAGGCATAACTTGGTCAATTTTTAAGCTTTTCACATGTTCTTGGACATTTTGGAAAGGTCTTTGAGTCCTCTAACCAATGCCTTTGGTCCCATGTCATTTTGATTTACCAATCTCAAGTTATGGCCTTTGACTTAAAGTCACTTTTTGTTGACTTTTGAAAATGACCTATAATGTTGAAATTGATAACTTTTTGTGAGAGCATTTCTTGGACTTGGAACATGAAGATGAATTGTAGGAAATGTCTTTCTCTTCAAAATGAGCTTTGGATGGAATTTTTCTGATAATCCATGTGAAAGTTATGCCCTGGTCAATTTCAGTTGACTTTTTCAGCTGTCCAAATATAGCAACTTTTGCATCTTTGATGATTTCTGTGCCAAATTTTGAGAATCATGATCAAGCATTGATCAAATGATGTTTGTGGCTTCAAAATTATATATTGACCAAAAATTTGAACTTTTGACTGTCAAATGACCATTTTGCCCCTACAGTTGACTGTAGTGCAATTTAGGGTTTTGACTGTGCAATTTTGGGCTGAATGCCTTGAAACTTGACATGAGGATATTTGACCATATTTGTAAGCATATGAGACTTGACTGGGCCTTTGAAATCTTCATTTTCTTGATCAGGACACAAACCCTAGTTTTGACTGTATAGGAGATAGTTGAACTGCATAGTCCTTTGGGGAATTTTGTGACCTTGACTTGACAAATCTTGGAGAATATGGGAGGGCAAATTTTGGGGTACAACAGGTTGCTAACATTGTGCCCGTGCCTAAGAAGGACGTCAAAGTCAGAATGTGTGTGGACTACAGAGATTTAAATAGGGCTAGCCCTAAAGATAACTTTCCGCTACCGCACATTGACATTTTGGTTGACAATACAGCTCAATATAAGGTGTTTTCTTTCATGGATGTATTTTCAGGGTACAACCAGATCAAAATGGCCCCCGAAGACATGGAGAAGACTACTTTTGTTACGCAGTGGGGTACCTTCTGCTATAAAGTGATGCCATTCGGACTGAAGAATGCCGAGGCAACCTATCAGCTAGCCATGGTAGCTTTGTTTCATGATATGATACATCATGAGTTCGAAGTCTACGTAGACGACATGATAGCCCGTTCACAAACAGAAGAAGAACACCTCGACCATCTGCAAAAGCTGTTTGTCAGATTGAAGGAGTATAAGCTCAGACTGAACCCTAACAAGTGCACTTTCGGAGTTAGGTCCGGTAAACTCTTGGGATTCATCGTCAGCAACAAAGACATTGAGGTTGATCCTGCCAAAGTCAAAGCTATACGAGAAATGCCTGCCCCCCGCACTGAAAAGGAGGTCAGAGGTTTCTTGGGACTTCTAAACTACATTGCAAGGTTCATTTCTCACCTGACATCTACCTGTGAGCCAATCTTCAAGCTGTTGAAGAAAGATCAGGTGGTTGAATGGAATGACGACTGTCAAGTTTCTTTCGATAAAATCAAGGAGTATTTGCTAGAACCTCCTATCTTGATACCACCCGTCGAAGGAAGGCCGTTAATCATGTATCTAACTGTTTTGGATAATTTAATGGGGTGCGTAATGGGCCAACATGACGAGTCTGGTCGAAAAGAGCATGCCATTTATTACCTTAGCAAAAAGTTTACCGACTGTGAGACTCGCTACTCACTGCATGAGAAAACTTGCTGCGCTTTGGTATGGGCTGCTCGCCGACTAAGGCAGTATATGTTGACACATACCACTTTGTTGATTTCCAAGATGGATCTGATTAAGTACATCTTCGAAAAGCCTGCTTTATCTGGAAGAATCGCTAGATGGTAGATGATCCTGACTAAGTATGATATCCAGTACATAACCCAAAAATCTATAAAGGGGAGTGTTGTACCCCAAAATTTTCCCTCCCACATTCTTCAAGATTTGCTAAGATCATGCTTCAAAATCTCCCAAGAGTTGCACAGTCCAATTGCCTCCTAACAGTCAAAAATTAGGGTTTTGGTTCTGGCAAAGAAGTTGAAGTTTCCAAGGGTCCAAACAAGTCCCACATGCCTATAAACATTGTCAAGCATCCTTATGCCAAGTTTCAAGACTCACAGCACAAAATTGCACAGCCAAAAACCCTAATTGCTTCACAGTCAACTGCAGGGGCAAAATGGTCATTTGACAGTCAAAAGTCAAAAATTTTGGTCAACATCTTATTTTGAAGCCACAAACATCATTTGATCAATTCTTGATCATGATTCTCAAAGCATGGCTCAAAAAGTCTCAAGATGCAAAAGTTTCTATATTTGGACAGTTGAAAAAGTCAACTGCAAATTGACCAAGGCATAACTTCCACATGGTTTATCAGAAAAATTCCATCCAAAGCTAATTTTGAAGAGAATGGCATTTCCTACAACTCCTCTTCACACTTCAAGTCCAACAAATGCTCTCACAAAAAGTTATCAATCTCAACATTATAGGTCATTTTCAAAAGTCAACAAAAAGGCACTTTAAGTCAAAGACCATAAATTGATATTGGTAAATCAAAACGACATGGGACTAAAGATATTTGTTAGAGGACTTCAAGACCTTTCCAAAATGTCCAAGAACATGATCAAAGCTTAAAAATTGAGCAAGTTATGCCTTGTGGAAGTTGGGAAAGTTTTGGGAATTTTGAAAAGTCAACTTTGCTTCAAATGCCTCAAAATTGCTAATGGGCCACAATTTCTTCCATGAATCATCACCCAAAGGCCATGCACGACCCATTGACATCCAAGGGAGTATTTCATCATTTTTTATTAATTATTTGAATTTTATTGTTATTAATTCATTTAATTAAAATTAAATATGATAAAAATAGCAAATCATGTTTTCCAAATCTTTTTATGCAGCATATTCACTCTTTATGACCTAAATATTTTGTGCACATGCTCAAGAGACCAAATCTTCCAAAATAGGCAAGTTCTATGGCAAGAAAAGATTGAAAAAGATGCTTGAAAATCACAAATTCAAAAGCATTGAATACATGGATCATGGGCTTTGTTTTTGACCTAGAATGATTCCTCATACATATACAAACAAAACCTAATGCTCAAGAACAAGCAAGCTGCGTTGAAGCCTCAAGAACACTTTGCATTCTTTCCAAAAAAATTGAAATCTGAAAACACAATTGCAGGATTGTTCAAGGCCTGAAACCTATCCTAACATATTGCTAGACCTTCCAGGAGTCTAGTAGCATCAAGAATCATCTCAAACGCGCAAGGAATTGAAGAATATAGGCCATACGGTTTGTCATCTTTTCCAGAAATACATAACATAATTCATGCATTATTAATCAGTTTTCTTGTTTGGTTTGCACTAATGAGGACTCTCTGAAGCTATTGGTACCATCCAATTGAATTATAGGCGCCTGAATCAGAATCCACCATGGACAACATCTAAGGTTTCTGAAGCTTGTAATTAGGGATTTCTGATTGAGGAAAAATTGGACAATGCCAGGACCATGGTTGAATTCGTCAAGGCCAGACGAATTCAACCAACCATTCGCGCTCAATTTATGTGGCTTCCTCTTCTAATCGCTATTATTCGTCATGTCACTTAGTGGGGGTTAAAAACCCCCGCTATCTAATTCATGTTTTTGCAGGAAAACGAAGAAGAAGCATAGGTGTCATCCTGTGGTTGGAACATTCAAAAGCTGGCGCGTTTTCGTTTGACCTATACCAATAGTGCTTGTTTCTTTTATATTATTTGTTTGCCAATATTATAACAAAAGCGTTTGAGTGGTTCAGTGGTTGGGTGTATGTTTGGTGAGTGCTGGGACCTGGGTTCGATTCCCAGGTCCCCCTATATATTTCATGCTTTTTCTATTAACATGCTTCCATGCAGCTTTCATCCAGTGGTCCACCAAACGCCTTGCCTGCTTGCCTGCCAAGTGTCCCCAGGGATCCATCCAAAAGCTAGAATATGCTGACTACCATGTACGCTAGTCAACCACACGCGCACAAGCATTGAAAAGTCAAACAGGCCTTGAATTCAGTGGGCCTAATTCCTTGCACATACCTCCAAATTGGCCAGAAAACCCCCTATGGTTTGCATATTTCTTTTTTTCTAATTCTCTTTTTTTTTTCTTTTATTTGATTAATTGCTTTTATTTAATTCCATAAAATTAATTCTCATAACACAAAAAATACAAAAAAATCAAAAAAAGTCAAAAAATAAAATATGTTTATTTAATTTAATCCATTAATAGTTTTTTTTGTAAATAAATTCCAATAATCAATTTAGTTTAATTTTAGGTTTAACTTTAATGTTTTCTTAAATAACTAAAAAATATAAAAAATTAGGTTTTTAGCATTTTACTCTTTTTCTCAACAATTAAATTTTTCTTCTTATTATTATTAACTATTAATTTATTTTTGTAAATGAATATATAATTAATTAATTAGAATAAATTAGGTTTGAACTTTAATTCTTTTCCTTAATAGTTAAAAACATGTAGAATTAGGGTTTCTTTTCCTTTTAGTTTTCTTTATTTTTATTAAATACAAAAACCATAAAAAATAATTCTATTTCTTTATTTAATCACTAATTAATTTGTAATCTCAATTCAATTTCCTTAAAGGGTCCAACGCCCTCGCACTCGATTCTAATTTCTTTTCGCACGTTTACTTTTATTTCCTTTTTAAATATAATGTATTTGCCCCAAAGCCTTGTAATAGATAATTAGGACATTTACTTTCCGCACTTTTATTCAAAATCGGGTCTTTGTTAATTTGGCGATGTATAGACCCGCGCCTTGTAATAGCGTAGGACCTTTATTTTTCCGCGTTTTAATTTCCGCACCTTTTAAACTGTTAATCACATGAAAGAATGTATGCTCAAATAAAAATCAAAGCGTAGAACACCCGATGCATGACAAGACAAATAATAACTGAAAATGACACACAATTCACACACCACTCCTAGGGTGCGCCTCACTGTTGCCTTGCCCTTCGAATAGTGGTCGTCGAGTATAGGATGTTTTAGTAAGTCCTTATGTCCATGAACATGGCATAAGGGTAGCTTCTAAGGTGTCCTACTATTGCTCTGGTGACCACACTGTTGCCTTGCCCCTCGAAACGTGGTCGTCGAGTATAGGACGTTTTAGTAAGTCCTTATGTCCATGACATGATCCAGTTGCCTCGAAACGGTTGCCTCGGAATTAAAAAGGATCAATAGCATAAGGGTGGCTTCTAAGGTGTCCTACTGTTGCTCTGGTGACCACAATGCCCCTAACAATCAAATTGACTCGAACACCTCCAACGGTGGTGCTACCTACCTTTCAATGGTGGGATGGCACTATCTTAAGGACATTTACACAGCCTAATTCCTTAGGGTAGGTAGATGACTCGTAGATACTTGCTCTAATTCAAAACAAATCAAAAACTTCTTTTCACACCGACCCTTTGCAAAAATCTTTCAAAAACAACTTTTCAAACACTCTTGAGGACTGATACAAGAGTCGAACTGAAATTTTAAACGAAACTTTTTCAAACCCACTCACTTTGAAAAGCAAACAAACATTTTGAAAACACAAATGAGCAAGTATCTAAGAGCCCATGGATAACCATGGATAGAAAGGGTGCTAACACCTTCCCTTTCTATAAATCTACCTCCCGAACCGAGAGCTAATCTCAATAAGGAATTTTTCTGTACTTTTGTCCTTTCCATATTGTAGAAAATAAAAGACGGTGGCGACTCTTGCTTCTGCGACATTTCGCGAACCAGCATTAAACAGTCAGTTCCAGATCCACCGATCACAGAACTGACGACTCTGCTGGGGAATCTTAAAGTATGGTGTATCTTAGGATAGTTCATAACTGTGTTTTCAATTGTTTTGACTTTTTTGCTTTAAATTGTGGGTTGCATCGGAGTTACATAGATCTTAACCCGGATCTGGGGATACCCTATTTAGGTAGCATAAGCTGTGAGGGACCTGTCCGGCGTAGACCGACATGGGTGAGGCAGTGGCTACATTGGTGTGGCACCTTGGTCTGTACCGATATCCCTTGTGTTGCAACGAGGAGAATATGGGTCTTCTGAGGAGTCATTAAGCACCAACCGACCTTAGAACCCTAATTTGACCCAAATTGGCCAATAGAACAGTAGCAGTATGCTACGCCCATTGAGGCTAAACTCTCGTGATGGTTCTGGCCGGAAGAAAAGATTGCGATGCTGGAGTTATGACCGATTGAGGGTAGTCAGTGATATTGGGATCCTCTAGAACCCAGTTACTTCTGATAGGACAGGTCTGGACCAACAAACTGAAAGAGGGTAATACCTAGACCCCATGCTGGCCTAAACTCTAAGGGCTTGTCTTGTGTGACTTGTGTGCCTTATCATGTTTGCCTTTGTAAATATTTGTGGTGTGCTTTATCATAACATCATGAGCATTGCATACATCCTGCATAAGGACTGACCATTTCAAAGACAAGAGGGTTTCACCTTTGCTCTGTTTTGTAGGACATCATGATGCCTATGCGAAGGAATACTATCCGGTTCAACTTTGTTCACCCACCTGAGTTGCTTGAAGAGTTGGTTAGAAGAATTCCAAATACTACTTCCTTCATCCAGAGGCATGGTTCTCTTCTCAGTTTAGTCACAGCAAAGCGGGACCAACAGTTGATGAGTGTCCTGACCCAGTTCTATGACCCTCTGTACCAGTGCTTCACCTTTCAAGACTTCCAGCTGGTCCCTACCCTGGAAGAGTTTTCTGATTTGCTTGGTATCCCTATCTTGGATCAGACTCCCTACACTGGTTGGGAAAAGACTCTTAGGCTTGAGGAGGTTGTTGCAGCTCTTCCCTTGACTCACCAAGAAGTAATGGACAACTGGGTGACTAGAAGCGGAGTTAAGGGTTTCTTGGCCAAGTTTCTAATTGATAAAGCTAACAATTTCTGGAATGACTTGGACTTTAGGGCATATGAAGACATCCTGGCTCTCTTAATCTATGGTCTAGTCTTGTTCCCTAATCCTGACAACTTCATTAATGTCACTGCCATAAGGATCTTCATGTCTCGGAACCCTGTGCCCACTCTCTTGGGTGACATCCTGCAACAACTTTATGCTCGTACTGCCCGAAGACGAGGAACTCTGTGGTGTTGTATCCCTTTGTTGGTGAGGTGGTTTATTTCGCACCTCCCTAAGTTCGTGCTGAAGAACCAAGAAGGAAGAGGCTGGGCTCATAGGTTAATGTCTCTCACTGATAAGGACATCATTTGAACTCTCAGAGGTTTGGATGAGGTAGCTGTTATTGCTCGTTGCGGAGAATACCCTAATGTTCCTCTGATTGGTACCCAAGGAGGAATCTCTTATAATCCATGTCTAGCTCTCCGTCAGTTTGGAAGAGCCAGAAGAGCAGGACCTCATGAGATGCTGGTGCCTCACATCAGTTTTGAGTTTCAGGTGGATAGTGATGAGCTGCGTCGTAGGTTCATCAAGGCTTGGGACAGAGTTCATAAAGCTGACCCACAAGAGTTGGGGCCAAAGACTTCTCTACCTATGGAAGCCTACTACAAATGGGTTCGCATCCGTGCTCAGAAGTTAGGTATGCCGTACGAAGCTGTCAGACCCATCATTCTTGAGTATCCTGACAAGGATGGGGTCCCTCCAACTGTCCTCCCTCCTCAGATACCTACTGATTATGAGACATTAAAGAGGTCTTGGGCGCAACTGCGAGAAGAACGAGATTCTTACCGGGAAAATTTCAACGAGCAGGAATTGAAGATCCAGAGGCTGACAAAGCAGTTGGAGAATGAGCGGGCTCTGAATGACTACATCCGTACTGAGAAGAGGAGACCATGGGATCACTAATAAGCTTTGGATGTTCTTTTACAGTTTCATTTCCCTTTTCAGTATTTCCACTTTTATGTAACGCCTAAGGGCAACCTGTTGAACAATTTAAATTTCAAAGTTGAATCTAATGAAGTGTGTTCCTTTTTGTTTACAAAGTTGATTCCCGATTGTCTTTGAAAACATAAATCATACGCATTCCATTCATCATGTGCATAGAAGGTACTCTTCTTTTCAGGTTGCTTATTGTTCTTCGCTGTTTATTTCAGCATCATGAACCCTGAATCATCAACCGAGCAGTCTATCAAGGCCCTTCAGGCGCAGAACGCACAATTTCAGGAGCTGATCATGGGTTTGGCTCAAGGTCAAGAAGAGTTGAAAGCTTTGCTCCTGAAGAAGGAGAAGAAGAAGAAGAAGAAGAGAACCGTTCTGTTCAACTCGGGCCGGAGGTTTGGTAACACTCTGCAGAATGAGGAAGCTGGTTCTTCTGTAGGCAAGGACAGTCCCCAGGGGGGAAGGGCTCCAAGTCCGGTGGTCTCAGACAACGAGACTGATTTTAATGAGGAACAGTATCCTCCGGCTGAAGACAGGTACAAGCAGTTGGAAGACCGTCTGAATGCCATGGAAATTCAACAAGTGCCTGGTTTGGATTTCGGAGACTTGGGTCTATCTTCTGGTGTGGTCATCCCACACAAGTTCAAAGCACCATCTTTCGCAAAGTATGACGGGGCGTCCTGCCCTAAGCTACATCTCAGATCTTATGTGCGGAAGATTCAGTCGTATACTGTGGACAAGAACTTGTGGATCCACTTCTTCCAGGAGAGTCTTTCAGGGACTCATCTCGAATGGTTCTATCAGTTGGATGGGACCAAAGTTCGTAACTGGGAGGAGTTGGCTACTGCTTTTTACAAGCAGTATCAATATAATGCCGACCTTGCTCCTACACGTACCCAACTCCAGGGTATGTCGCTAGGATCAGGCGAAGGTTTTAAAGAGTATGCACAGAAGTGGAGGGACCTGGCTGGCAGGGTGCAGCCTCCGTTAACAGACCGTGAGCTGGTGGATATGTTGGGGAACCTCTCTGGGCCATTCTTCAATCATCTTATCGGTAATTCATCTGCAGGGTTCACTGACCTTATTCTAACTGGGGAAAGTATAGAGGCTGGAATGAAGTCCGGTAAGATTCAGAAAGGTGCATCTTCAAGTTCTGAGAAGAAACCTTTTAAGAAGGAGGCTAGTGCTGTGTATGGGCCTAGGAGGCAAGATAAACCAGAGCACCGCCAATCTGTCAACGCGGTGGTGATTGCTAAACCTACTGCCGCTCCTCGGCAAACCAATCAACAAAGGGCTGAAAGACCCAGAAGAGAGTTTACCCGGATGAGTATGACCTTGTCACAAATCTTGCCGCAATTGCTATCGACTAATTTGGTGACTATCAGAGAAGCCCCGAAGGTTGTGAATACTGCATCTTCTAAGTATAATCCAAATGCCCGCTGTGCTTATCACTCCGATAGCCCGGGGCATTCTACTGATGATTGTTGGGCCTTAAGGAATAAAGTGCAGGACCTTATTGATGCCAAGGAGGTACAGTTTGAGGCACATGAGAAACCCAATGTGGTGACTGCTCCCATGCCTAACCATGGAGGGAATGCTATCAGGGAGGATGATGAAGTGGAAGAATCTGAGTTCAACAGCTGGATTTATCTGACGGCCGACAGTGGACCTAGCAATTGGACTGCAAAAGACAACCTACCTGTCACTTTTGTTACACAGTAATGAATTCCTTTGTTTTTGTTATTTGTAATAAACAATGAATTGAAACTTTACGGCCCGGTGTCTTACCCGGGGCACCGTTGGCTTCATTTGTGAGGGCTTATAACTGTCATTTACATATCTCATGAATAAAGATCTTGGACGTTTTTTCGCATTTCAAATCTTGTGCTCCCTTTCGTTCTTTCCTTCTTTATACATTGCAAAACTGGTGTATTTACACACACTCACCTACACAGGTTTCAATCCACTCTGGATCTCACTGGTAACGACTCTGCTACTGCTAGTTATGACTTCGAAAATCTGATCAACTTAGCCGAAGACGAAGGTGAAGATGATTGCGAAGTGCCTGGCGAGCTTGCAAGAATGTTACTCCAGGAAGAGAGGGCAATTCAACCACATGAAGAGCCAGTGGAAACGATAAATCTGGGTACTGAGGAAGATAGAAAGGAAGTCAAGATTCGTGCTAATCTGGAACTCAGCGTGAAGCAACGGTTGACTAAGATGCTACATGATTATGTGGAGATCTTTGCCTGGTCTTACAAACACATGCCTGGGTTGGATACTGGTATTGTGGTCCATCACTTGCCTACCAAGGAAGACTGCCCTCCAATTAAGCAAAAGGTCTGCCGTATGCGTCCAGAGATGTCTGAGAAGATCAAAGCTGAGGTTATGAAGCAATTTGATGCCGGGTTCCTTGCAGTGACTTCTTACCCTCAGTGGGTTGCTAATGTGGTGTCGGTACCAAAGAAGGACAATAAGGTCAGAATGTGTGTTGACTACAGGGATCTGAACAGGGCCAGCCCCAAGGATGACTTTCCCCTACCTCACATTGACGTCCTGGTTGACAATACTGCTCAGCACAAGGTGTTCTCTTTCATGGATGGCTTTTCAGGTTATAATCAGATCAAGATGGCTCCTGAAGACATGGAAAATACTACCTTTGTTACTCAGTGGGGCACCTTCTGCTACAAGGTCATGCCATTCGGGTTGAAGAATGTTGGGGCAACCTACCAATGTGCCATGGTTGCTTTATTTCATGATATGATCCATCATGAGATTGAAGTGTATGTCAATGATATGATTGCAAGGTCCCAAACTGAGGAGGAACACCTTGACCATCTGCAGAAACTGTTTGACCGTTTGAAACTGTACAAGCTGAGGTTGAACCCGAACAAGTGCACCTTCGGGGTAAGATCTGGAAAGTTGTTAGGCTTCGTTGTAAGTGATAAGGGTATTCAAGTGGACCCTGCCAAGGTTAAAGCTATTCAAGAGATGCCAGTTCCTAAGACAGAGAAAGAGGTCAGAGGCTTTCTAGGACGTCTGAATTACATTGCCCGATTCATCTCGCACCTAACTGCTACCTGTGAACCAATCTTCAAGCTGCTGAAGAAAGATCAGGTAGTACGTTGGAATGATGAATGTCAGGCCGCTTTTGACAGAATCAAAGAGTATCTCCAAGAACCACCCATTCTTATGCCACCGGTTGAAGGGATACCTCTGATACTATACCTGACAGTACTTGACAACTCAATGGGGTGTGTGTTGGGGCAGCATGACGAGTCTGGCCGAAAAGAGCATGCCATTTATTACCTTAGCAAAAAGTTTGCCGACTGTGAGACCCGATACTCACTGCTCGAGAAAACTTGCTGCGCTTTGGTATGGGCTGCTCGCCGGCTGAGACAGTATATGCTGACTCACACTACCTTGTTGATTTCAAAGATGGATCCTATAAAGTACATATTTGAAAAGCCTGCTCTGTCTGGGAGAATAGCAAGATGGCAAATGATCTTGACGGAATACGACATCCAGTACACGACTCAGAAAGCCATCAAAGGAAGTGTATTGGCATACCACTTGGCACATCAGGCAGTAGATGACTATCAGTCAATGAACTTCGAATTTCCGGACAAGAGCATCATGATTGTGACTGATTGTGAAGTACCTGGACCGGATGAAGGACCTGAGGAAGGATCCCGATGGTCTATGCACTTTGACGGAGCCTCCAATGCTTTGGGTAACGGTATCGGCGCTGTGATCATATCCCCTCAAGGCACTCATACTCCACTCACTGCTCGGCTATGTTTCAACTGCACTAACAATATGGCGGAGTATGAGGCATGCATCATGGGTCCTCAAGATGCAATTGATTTAAGGATCAAGTTTCTGAGTGTCTTCGGAGATTCCGCTCTCGTGATCAATCAGATCAAAGGCGAGTGGGATACGAAACACCCAAACCTCATTCCTTACAGAGAATGTGTGTTGACAATGATCCCCCATTTCATAGAGACAACTTTTGAACACTTCCCAAGAGAGGAGAATCAGTTGGCGGACGCGTTAGCTACGATGTCTTCCATGTTCAAAGTCAAGTGGGACAATGAGGCTCCCCGGGTCATCATCTGGAAACTGGACGAACCGGCATACTGTTGTGATCTTGAGACTGAGTTGGTGATTGAGAAGCCTTGGTACCATGAGGTGAAGAGGTATTTGGAAGCTCAAGAGTATCCGGAAGGTGCATCTATCAACGATAAGAAGTTCCTAAGAAGGTTCACAGCAAAGTTCTTCCTCAGCAATGGCATTCTGTACAAACGAAACCATGATTCGACCTTACTGCGTTGTGTGGATAAGACTGAAGCAGAAAGGATCATGGCAGAGCTACATGAAGGTACCTTCGGAACACATTCCAGTGGACACACTATGGCAAAGAAAATCCTTCGGGCAGGGTATTTCTGGTCCACAATGGAAGCCGACTGTTACCAACATTCTCGGACATGTCACAAATGCCAGATTTATGCAGACAAGGTGCACGTTCCTCCAGTTCCTCTGAATGTCCTGACTGCACCTTGGCCTTTTGCAATGTGGGGCATAGATATGATCGGCGAGATTAAACCTACGGCATCCAATGGGCATCGCTTCATCCTAGTAGCGATTGATTACTTCACAAAGTGGGTTGAAGCAGCTTCCTACGCTACAGTAACCAAGAACGTTATGGCACGGTTCATTCGGCATAACTTGATCTGTCGATACGGCGTCCCTGAAAGAATTATTACAGACAACGGTACCAATCTTAATAATAAGATGATCACTGAACTCTGCGAGCAATTCAAGATACATCACCACAACTCTTCTCCCTACCGGCCGAAGATGAATGGGGCTGTAGAAGCAGCGAATAAGAATATCAAGAAAATTGTGCAGAAGATGACAGTGACCTATAAAGACTGGCACGAGATGTTACCGTTCGCTCTTCATGGGTACCGTACCTCAGAAAGGACGTCAACCGGGGCAACTCCTTTTTCCTTGGTCTACGGCATGGAGGCAGTCTTACCGATCAAAGTGCAAATACCCTCTCTCCGGATAATGAAGGATGCAGATCTGAGCGAAGACGATTGGATCCAGACACGACTTGATCAGCTAAACCTTATTGATGAAAAGAGACTTACTGCTATATGTCATGGTCAGACGTACCAAAAACGGATGATCAGGGCATTTAACAAGAAAGTCAGACCACAAGAATATCAAGTTGGGGATCTGGTAAGCAAGCGCATCATCCTTCCTCAGAGTGATCCAAGGGGCAAATGGACCCCTACGTACGAAGGGCCATTTGTGGTTAAACATGTGTTCTCAGGAGGAGCCATGATCTTGACCACCATGGATGGTGACGACCTTCCTCACCCCGCCAATGCAGACATAGTAAAAAGATACTACGCATGATAAAAGACCCGCTAGGTTGACATACCTAGGCAAAAATTAGGGCTTCCCGGCGAACCAAAAGGGTTCGGGCAAAATGAAGGGATGAAATGAAAAAATCTGTACACCCGGCAAGCCGAAAACCTGAAAAGGCGGTTTGGGCAAAAATGGGTATCCCGGTGGACTGAAAACCCGAAAGGGCGGTCCAGGCAAAAGTTAGGGATAAAGCGTAATACTATGTCTCATTGGATCACCTTGCATCCAGAATCCGGTATCAACTGTCAAGTTCAAAAGGAATCAATCAATCAGCTTCACCTTCAGCTAGGTCATCAAGTGATGAGACGCTCGAAGATATAAAGGCGATAGCAGAGTTGGAACCCAGTGGGATTATTCTTTTCACATGGCTGTTTTGTTTTCCCTTTGTACAAATTTGTATAAACTCTTTTGTTCGGTGGCATTCTCTTACTAGGACGTCAGCCTCTTGTATATAAACGCCTATTTACAGGCAAATTCAAAATCAATATAAATCCACTTTTCAGCTAAAATTGCCAATTGTTTTTCCCTTTTTCTGTTTTGTTTTGCGAAGAACGTCCAAGGTTCAATTTGTGATATATGCACTTGACAATGTTTGCTAACTCATAAATATTTGCATACGAAACGAAGGATTAATTACAGGTAACATTAGAAACAGGGGCAATAATGAGTGGTCTAAGTGATCTAATTGCTCTGTCCACCAAGGTACCAAGGTAAGTTCAGCTGAAGAACATAACCAATATATCTTAAATCCCCAGAGAGAGAGTCAGCAAGTCAATGCACTCTCCCCAAGCAAAGCTATATTATCAGCCTTAAGGAAGTTGGGTATCCCCCGCAGATCTCAACATTCCCCAGCATAATATACGAATATTCTTAACAAGCATCCCCGGAAGTCTTGGTCTAAAATTGTTCCCCGGCGGTATACCAGATGTTCAGTGGAGTCACTTCCAGTACATCTCAAAATTTCCCCAGGAGAGTCCAATACAAAGATTTCCCCAGGAAAGTTTGAATCATCTCCCCAGCAGGAAGCTTATCCCCAGTAGATTCTGGAAGCTTATCCCCTACAGAGCACGAACGCGTCTCCCAGCTTTATTCAAAGGTTATTTCCCTACCAGGATATAACTGGGTTATCCTCAGCCAAAAGCCACGGAAAGACCGTCCTCGGCAAAGTCCTCTTATCCCCAGTAGATTCTATTAACACTTCCAACATAACAACGGTATCCCCAGCGAAGTTACCATCAACATCTTAAAGTACCTCTCCTCCCACAGAGTATTGTTCCCCAGCAAGATCGCTAGAGTAATTATTCCCCGCAGAGTAATCTCTTCATCAAACTCATTCCCTAACGGAGTTATCTTCTCCTACCGGTTCATCTTTATCCCCAGTGGAAACAAAAGCTCTACATCAGCCCAGGATTTAACTTCCCGGCACCCGTCAAGGATTCATTTTCCTAAGGCGAAAACATACATTCATAAACATCGCACTTCCATACATTATAGCATGCATATATGCATCATGATCTTACAATCTCATTTATGTTGAGAACATCATTGCTTGATCCATATCATGCATTACATATGACTGACCCTTACCTTTCAGGAAAGATCCAGTCAAGTTCTCAGCTATGTCCAAGACCTTCTTTGGTTCAGTTAAATCGACTCTAAGATTTTTCTGATTCTTATCCAGTTGAAGCTAATCCAAGACTTTCGTCTGGTTCAATTAAATCGACTCTAAGATTTTTCTGATTCTTATCCAGTCAAAGTTATTTCAAGACTTCCTCTGGTTCAGTTAAATCGACCCTAAGATTTTTCTGATTCTTATCCAGTTGAAGTTATTTCAAGACCTTGCCTGGTTCAGTTAAATCGACTCCTAAAGATTTTTCTGATGCCGATCCAGTCAAAGGCCTTCTCTGGTTCAGTCAGATCGACCCTAAGATCTCCCTGATTCTTATTCCAGTTGAAGATTCCAAGACCTTGCCTGGTTCAATTAAATCGACTCCTAAAGATTTTTCTGATGCCGATCCAGTCAAAGGCCTTCTCTGGTTCAGTCAGATCGACCCTAAGATCTCCCTGATTCTTATTCCAGTTGAAGATTCCAAGACCTTGTCTGGTTCAGTTAAATCGACTCCTAAAGATTTTTCTGATGCCGATCTAGTCAAAGGCCTTCTCTGGTTCAGTCAGATCGACCCTAAGATCTCCCTGATTCTTATTCCAGTTGAAGATTCCAAGACCTTGCCTGGTTCAGTTAAATCGACTCCTAAAGATTTTTCTGATGCCGATCCAGTCAAAGGCCTTCTCTGGTTCAGTCAGATCGACCCTAAGATCTCCCTGATTCTTATTCCAGTTGAAGATTCCAAGACCTTGCCTGGTTCAGTTAAATCGACTCCTAAAGATTTTTTTGATGTCGATCCAGTCAAAGGCCTCTCTGGTCCAGTTAAATCGATTCCTAAAGATTTTCCTGATGAAGACTCAGTAGAAGACACCCAGATTCTCTCATCGTCACTGTTGAGGTAGTAATCGCCCCAGATTCTCTCATCGTTACTGTTGAGGTAGTAATCGCCCCAGATTCTCTCATTGTCACTGTTGAGGTAGTAATCGCCCCAGATTATCTCATCGTTACTGTTGAGGTAGTAATCGCCCAAGATTCTCTCATCGTCACTGTTGAGGTAGTAATCTCCCCAGATTCTCTCATCTTTACTGTTGAGGTAGTAATCGCCCCAGATTCTCTCATCGTTACTGTTGAGGTAGTAATCGCCCAAGGTTCCCTCATCGTCCCGTTGAGGTAGTAACCATCCCTGATTCATTCATCACTTTTTGAAACTCCAGACTCGATTCCTGTATCTCGCCAGGGCACGTCTGAAGAGGTTGAAGATTTGATTCCTGTAACCAACCAGGGCGCGTCTATATAAAGAGTTTGAAGACCAACTCCTGTAACAGGTCAGGTAATCATCTTTCTTTTTTTCAGGTACGCAAGTTCTCGCTAAGGAATCTCTTACGCGATCGACACCCAGATGGCATCTATAAGCCCATCCACCTATCCATCACCTCTCAACATGGCATCTATAAGCCCATCCTCCTACCCATCAATCTCCAAATGGCATCTGTAAGCCCATTCCCACCATCACACTACTATGTGAGCGCAAATTTCTGGGCACTCTAGTGTTCAATCATCTTCCACCCTCGGATTACGAAAGGCACGCCAGCCAATCTACATCCTCAGGTTTAAGAAGATTGAACAGGGGCAACTGTTGTACCCCAAAATTTTCCCTCCCACATTCTTCAAGATTTGCTAAGATCATGCTTCAAAATCTCCCAAGAGTTGCATAGTCCAATTGCCTCCTAACAGTCAAAAATTAGGGTTTTGGTTCTGGCAAAGAAGTTGAAGTTTCCAAGGGTCCAAACAAGTCCCACATGCCTATAAACATTGTCAAGCATCCTTATGCCAAGTTTCAAGACTCACAGCACAAAATTGCACAATCAAAAACCCTAATTGCTTCACAGTCAACTGCAGGGGCAAAATGGTCATTTGACAGTCAAAAGTCAAAAAATTTGGTCAACATCTTATTTTGAAGCTACAAACATCATTTGATCAATTCTTGATCATGATTCTCAAAGCATGGCTCAAAAAGTCTCAAGATGCAAAAGTTTCTATATTTGGACAGTTGAAAAAGTCAACTGCAAATTGACCAAGGCATAACTTCCACATGGTTTATCAGAAAAATTCCATCCAAAACTCATTTTGAATAGAATGGCATTTCCTACAACTCCTCTTCACACTTCAAGTCCAACAAATGCTCTCACAAAAAGTTATCAATCTCAACATTATAGGTCATTTTCAAAAGTCAACAAAAAGGAACTTTAAGTCAAAGACCATAAATTGATATTGGTAAATAAAAATGACATGGGACTAAAGATATTGGTTAGAGGACTTCAAGACCTTTCCAAAATGTCCAAGAACATGATCAAAGCTTAAAAATTGAGCAAGTTATTCCTTGTGGAAGTTGGGAAATATTTGGGAATTTTGAAAAGTCAACTTTGCTTCAAATGCCTCAAAATTGCTAATGGGCCACAATTTCTTCCATGAATCATCACCCAAAGGCCATGCACGACCCATTGACATCCAAGGGAGTATTTCATCATTTTTTATTAATTATTTGAATTTTTATTGTTATTAATTCATTTAATTAAAATTAAATATGATAAAAATAGCAAATCATGTTTTCCAAATCTTTTTATGCAGCATATTCACTCTTTATGACCTAAATATTTCGTGCACATGCTCAAGAGACCAAATCTTCCAAAATAGGCAAGTTCCATGGCAAGAAAAGATTGAAAAAGATGCTTGAAAATCACAAATTCAAAAGCATTGAATACATGGATCATGGGCTTTGTTTTTGACCTAGAATGATTCCTCATACATATACAAACAAAACCTAATGCTCAAGAACAAGCAAGCTGCGCTGAAGCCTCAAGAACACTTTGCATTTTTTCCAAAAAAATTGAAATCTGAAAACACAATTGCAGGATTGTTCAAGGCCTGAAACCTATCCTAACATATTGCTAGACCTTCCAGGAGTCTAGTAGCATCAAGAATCATGTCAAACGCGCAAGGAATTGAAGAATATAGGCCATACGGTTTGTCATCTTTTCCAGAAATACATAACATAATTCATGCATTATTAATCAGTTTTCTTGTTTGGTTTGCACTAATGAGGACTCTCTGAAGCTATTGGTACCATCCAATTGAATTATAGGCGCCTGAATCAGAATCCACCATGGATAACATCTAGGGTTTCTGGAGCTTGTAATTAGGGATTTCTGATTGAGGAAAAATTGGACAATGCCAGGACCATGGTTGAATTCGTCAAGGCCAGACGAATTCAACCAACCATTCACGCTCAATTTATGTGGCTTCCTCTTCTAATCGCTATTATTCGTCATGTCACTTAGTGGGGGTTAAAAACCCCCTCTATCTAATTCATGTTTTTGCAGGAAAACGAAGAAGAAGCATAGGTGTCATCCTGTGGTTGGAACATTCAAAAGCTGGCGCGTTTTCGTTTGACCTATACCAATAGTGCTTGTTTATTTTATATTATTTGTTTGCCAATATTATAACAAAAGAGTTTGAGTGGTTCAGTGGTTGGGTGTACGTTTGGTGAGTGCTGGGACCTGGGTTCGATTCCCAGGTCCCCCTATATATTTCATGCTTTTTCTATTAACATGCTTCCATGCAGCTTTCATCCAGTGGTCCACCAAATGCCTTGCCTGCTTGCCTGCCAAGTGTCCCCAGGGATCCATCCAAAAGCTAGAATGTGCTGACAACCATGTACGCTAGTCAACCACACGCGCACAAGCATTGAAAAGTCAAACAGGCCTTGAATTTAGTGGGCCTAATTCCTTGCACATACCTCCAAATTGGCCAGAAAACCCCCTATGGTTTGCATATTTCTTTTTTTCTAATTCTCTTTTTTTTTCTTTTATTTGATTAATTGCTTTTATTTAATTCCATAAAATTAATTCTCATAACACAAAAAATACAAAAAAATAAAAAAAAAAGTCAAAAAATAAAATATGTTTATTTAATTTAATCCATTAATAGTTTTTTTTGTAAATAAATTCCAATAATCAATTTAGTTTAATTTTAGGTTTAACTTTAATGTTTTCTTAAATAACTAAAAAATATAAAAAATTAGGTTTTTAGCATTTTACTCTTTTTCTCAACAATTAAATTTTTCTTCTTATTATTATTAACTATTAATTTATTTTTGTAAATGAATATATAATTAATTAATTAGAATAAATTAGGTTTGAACTTTAATTCTTTTCCTTAATAGTTAAAAACATGTAGAATTAGGGTTTCTTTTCCTTTTAGTTTTCTTTATTTTTATTAAATACAAAAACCATAAAAAATAATTCCTTTTCTTTATTTAATCACTAATTAATTTGTAATCTCAATTCAATTTCCTTAAAGGGTCCAACGCCCTCGCACTCGATTCTAATTTCTTTTCGCACGTTTACTTTTATTTCCTTTTTAAATATAATGTATTTGCCCCAAAGCCTTGTAATAGATAATTAGGACATTTACTTTCCGCACTTTTATTCAAAATCGGGTCTTTGTTAATTTGGCGATGTATAGACCCGCGCCTTGTAATAGCGTAGGACCTTTATTTTTCCACGTTTTAATTTCCGCACCTTTTAAACTGTTAATCACATGAAAGAATGTATGCTCAAATAAAAATCAAAGCGTAGAACACCCGATGCATGACAAGACAAATAATAACTGAAAATGACACACAATTCACACACCACTCCTAGGGTGCGCCTCACTGTTGCCTTGCCCTTCGAATAGTGGTCGTCGAGTATAGGACGTTTTAGTAAGTCCTTATGTCCATGAACATGGCATAAGGGTAGCTTCTAAGGTGTCCTACTATTGCTCTGGTGACCACACTGTTGCCTTGCCCCTCGAAACGTGGTCGTCGAGTATAGGACGTTTTAGTAAGTCCTTATGTCCATGACATGATCCAGTTGCCTCGAAACGGTTGCCAAGGATCAATAGCATAAGGGTAGCTTCTAAGGTGTCCTACTGTTGCTCTGGTGACCACAATGCCCCTAACAATCGAATTGACTCGAACACCTCCAACGGTGGTGCTACCTACCTTTCAATGGTGGGATGGCACTATCTTAAGGACATTTACACAGCCTAATTCCTTAGGGTAGGTAGATGACTCGTAGATACTTGCTCTAATTCAAAACAAATCAAAAACTTCTTTTCACACCGACCCTTTGCAAAAAGCTTTCAAAAACAACTTTTCAAACACTCTTGAGGACTGATACAAGAGTCGAACTGAAATTTTAAACGAAACTTTTTCAAACCCACTCACTTTGAAAAGCAAACAAACATTTTGAAAACACAAATGAGCAAGTATCTAAGAGCCCATGGATAACCATGGATAGAAAGGGTGCTAACACCTTCCCTTTCTATAAATCTACCTCCCGAACCGAGAGCTAATCTCAATAAGGAATTTTTCTGTGCTTTTGTCCTTTCCATATTGGAGAAAATAAAAGACGGTGGTGACTCTTGCTTCCGCGACATTTCGCGAACCAGCGTTAAACAGTCAGTTCCAGATCCACCGATCACAGGGAGTGTACTAGCTGACCATCTAGCTCATCAAGCCGTCGAAGATTACCAATCTATGAGGTTCGACTTCCCTGACGAGGACATTATAACATTGGACAACATTGAAGGTAACAGACCGTATGACGGACCTGAAAAAGGATCCTGATGGACCCTGTACTTTGATGGTACTTCAAATGCACTTGGAAACGGTATCGGCGCGGTACTTATTTCTCTAGAAGGTTTCCATACACCTTTCACTGCTAGACTCTGCTTCAGCTGCACCAACAACATGGACGAGTATGAAGCTTGTATCTTTGGTCTCAAGGCTGCGATTGACCTTGGAATCAAATCTTTAGTTGTATTTGGGGACTCAACTTTGGTTATCAGTCAAATCAAAGGAGAGTGGGACACTAAACATCCTAATCTTATCCCATACAAAGAACATGTCCTGATATTGTTACCTCATTTCGAGCAGATTACCTTCGAGCACTTCCCGCGAGAAGAAAATCAACTAGCGGATGCTCTAGCTACAATGTCTTCCATGTTTAAACTTAACTGGGATAATGAGGCTCCCCAAATCACCATCGAGCGAATGGACGAACCTGCGCATTGTCATGAGATTAATACCGAAGAAGTAGTGGAACAACCCTGGTTTCATGAAATCAAAAGGTATCTCAAGACTCGAGAATACCCTGAAGGAGCTTCAGTCAATGACAAAAAGTTCTTAAGGAGATTTGCTGCAAAGTTCTTCCTGAGCAATGGTATCCTATATAAGTGCAAACATGATTGTGTTCTGCTTCGTTGTGTGGACAAGGTTGAAGCTGAGCAGATCATGACTGAACTGCATAGTGGCACATTTGGAACCCACTTGAGCGGACATACGATTGCTAAGAAGATTCTAAGGGCAGGCTACTACTAGTCTACCATGGAAGCTAACTGTCATCAATACGCTCGTACTTGTCACAAATGCCAAATCTATGCTGACAAGGTACATATTCCTCCAGTTCCTCTCAATGTCCTAACAGTTCCTTGGCCATTCGCAATGTGGGGAATCGACATGATTGGAGAGATCAAGCCTACGGCATCCAATGGACATCGCTTCATCCTGGTGGCTATTGATTATTTTACCAAATAGGTCGAAGCAGCTTCCTTCGCCTCCGTTACAAAGAATATGGTTGCCCGCTTCATCAAGCAGAACTCATATGTCGGTATGGTATCCCCGACAGGATCATCACGGACAACGGTACAAACCTGAATAACACTGTGATTACCGCTTTGTGCGAGCAGTTCAAAATTCAACATCACAATTCATCTCCCTATCGGCCAAAGATGAACGGTGTTGTTGAAGCTGCGAACAAAAATATTAAGAAGATCATTCAAAAGATGACAGTCACCTACAAGGACTGGCATGAGATGTTACCGTTTGCTCTGCACGGATATCGTACCACGGCGAGTACTTCAACCAGGGCAACTCCCTTTTATTTGGTATATGGAATGGAAGGTGTTTTACCTATGAAGGTTCATATTCCTTCCTTGAGAATTATGAAGGATGTTGGTTTAAGTGAAGACAATTGGATTCAAACCCGACTTGATCAACTTGACTTGATCGACGAGAAGCGACTTACTGCTGTTTGTCATGGTCAGACGTATCAAAAACGAATGATCAAGGCTTTCAATAAGAAAGTCAGGCGTCAGGTATATCAAGTCAGAGATCTTGTAATCAAGTGGATCATCTTGCCGCAGAGTGATCCCAGGGGCAACTGGACTCCTACTTACGAAGGACCATTTGTGATCAAAAACATCTTTTCTGGTGGGGCTATGATTCTAACCACCATGGACGGTGACGACTTGCCACACCCTGCGAACGCAGACATAGTCAAAAGATACTACGCATAAACGACCCGACAAGTTGAAAACCCGAAAGGGCGACTTGGGCAAAAATGGGCATCCCGGTGAATCGAAAACCCGAAAGGGCGGTTCAGGCAAAAATTAGGGTTTTAAAAAAAAATTTGTACACCTGGAAAGTTGAAAACCCGAAAGGGCGACTTGGGCAAAAAAAGGTTTCCCGGTGGATCGAAAACCCGAAAGGGAGGTCCAGGCAAAAGTTAGGGAATTAAAGCGTATGACTATGTCTCGTCGGATCACTCTAAGGACAATCTCTTCATAGACAAACTCCGGGCTTCTGATCAACCTAATCATCGTCGAACGAGGCAACGAATAGACAAGATACTCAGAGTTACGAAGGCTATAGCAGAATAGGAACCCCATGGAATTGTTACACATAGTCATCTTTCATTGTATAAATTTTTCTCATTTTTATGACAACATTATCTTACTAGGATGTCTGTCTCCTTTGTACAAAATACTTACACAAATTTAATACAAAGATACTTCAAAGTGCATAAATTTGTTTGCCTTTTCTTTCTTTTTACACTTGTGTTTTATTTGAAAACGTACAATGATTTATTAAATGAGCATATGCATTTGAATATAATCACGGCCTACAAATAAAATGAAATGAGAAAGGATAATTACTGATAGGTTGAAAGTATAGGAAAATGTCTTTAGGCTATTCCAGAAGAAATCCCCTGCAGTATGTCATTCAGATCCTCAACAGAGCTAAAACCTTGAAATACATATCCCCAACGGAGTTAAGTTTCAAAATCGCCATCAGAGCTAAGTTTCTAAACTCCTGATCTCCAGCGGCGCCAGAAGACTTTGAACTACCAATCCCCAGTGAAGATGAAACCTTTTTCCCCAAACGGAGTCCAAAACTTCAACCTCTAAACCATAGTGGAGATCATCCGGTTTCTCCAAATCCTCCAGAAAGTTATCTTAAAACCTGGAAATCCACCAGATAATAGTTAACTTTTGTTCTATCTCCAACCAAAGATAATACCTCAGAAGATTGGCATACTCCCAACCTTCTGATACCCTTAACAGACTGAAGATTCTCATTCTTAAAACTCCAGAAGATTGGTATACTCCCAACCTCCTGATACCCTTAACAGACTGAAGACTCTCATTCTTAAAACTCCAGAAGATTGGCATACTCCCAACCTCTTGATACCCTTAACAGAATGAAGATTCTCATTCTTAAAACTCTAGAAGATTGGCAAACACCCAACCTCCTGACCCAAACGCCTGAATGAAGATTCTCATTCTTGCTTCCTCAATAGATTGGCATACAACCCAAGCTTTTGAAAACTCTCCAACAGGATAAGTATTCTCCCCACAGAGTTATTTCCCTGCAGATTGAAGATTCTCAATCTCGTTCCTCCGGTTGAAGCCTCCCAGGTTTTGATTCCCCAGTAGAGGTCTTCAGAGTTTTCCTTATTCCCCAGGAAAGTCATGAAGGATTCTCATGTCCCCCTAGAAGTTGTCAAAGCTCTTGTTAATCCCCACAAGTCACCAAGGATTTTCAATCCGCAGCAGTAGTCCAAAAAATTTCTCAGTCTCAACAATCAAAGGATTTATTTTCCCCAGCAGCAGTCAAGGATTTATTTTCCCCGGCAACAGTCAAAGATTTCATTATCTCCAACTATCGAGGATATATTTTCCTCAGCAAGACAATTAATCAGCTTACATGCGCATACATTACATCCATAAATCATAAACATTGATAGAACACATTTTTATTGCATCATACATGTCATGCAACACAATTTTGTGTTTTAGCTAACATTTTACCCTTTTCAGGATAAGATTAAAAGCTACCTTTAACAAATGTTCAAAGATTTCGGATACAATACAGATAAAATCCAGACACAACAGTCATTCTGATATTCATTCAAGAATCAAATACAGTTACAACTCGGATATGCTCCAAACACGGACGCCATTCCTTTGCTCATACGAATCCAATCTCCGGATACAACTCAGATACGTTCCAGATACGGATACCATTCTGATAATCATTCTCCTGATTTTCAACAAACAAGTCTTGAATGGCATCTTTTAAGCCCATCTCCAACAAGATTCTACCATCTCCGAATGGCATCTTTAAGCCCATTCCCTCAGTTACATTTTGACGAGTGCAAATTTACAGACACTCTAATGTCCAATCCTCTTTTACCTTCGAGTCACGAAAGGCCAAACTCGCCAATCTAACTCTTCAGGTTCAAGAAGATTGAACAGGGGCAACTGTTGTACCCAAAAATTTACCCTCTCATTTTATCAACATTTCTCATCACAAGGCTCTTTGAACTCAAGATCAAGCATGGGTTTGCTCTGCTCAAGACATCTCCTTGCACTGTTGACCAAAATTATGGTTTGAGTTTGCATAGGGATTTTTGGACTTCTAATTCTCAAAGTGACTTTCATACTTCATGTTGGACTTACAAGATTACCTCTACCAAGTCTCAAGCCTTGAATCAAATTTTTGCCTAGTCAATTGGACAGTTGACCTATAAATCAACTATATTGTGGAAAAAGTCAACTGTGGCCAATTTACAGTCAAACCTCATGAATTTTGATCCATATCAACATTATAAACTCATATGAACCATTTTATCAAGTTTGGATCACAACTCCTCAAGAAATTTGATTAGATCATCAAAAGGGCAAAATGGTAATTTTTAGGGTTTTGACTGCACAAGGGCAATTTCTGATGGCAAATTGGGTTCAAGCATGGATTCAAGGACTCAATGGAATCATCTTGACCTATTCACAAGTTTCAAAAGATCTCAATTGCATTGGATTGACAGATGAATTTTTCAGTCAACTGATCAAATTTTGACTGTACACTGAAAAGTCAAACTTTGACTTTTTGGTCAAAGTCAAGTGCCAAGGGTCATTTTTCATCAAGATATGTCAAAATATGAAACTTGTTCATCAAGAAACCCAATTTTGCAAATTAGGGTTTAAGATTGAAAAAATTTCATAACTTAGAATTTTTCTAAGTTATGAAATTTTCTTAATTTTTCCTAACTTTGCCCAACATTTTCACCATGATGCAATTGGATTCAAACAAAAATTCCAACATTAAAGTTGTATTCCTCCATAAATTCTACAACTTTGTTTCACAAAGTTTTCCAAAAATAAGCTTGGATCTCAAGTTATGATTTTTGGAACAAGGGTCCATGAAACTTTTAACTTAGAGAAATTTTGCCCTAATTTAGGCAGGATTTTGACCTATCTTCATGGCCATTTTTCACATGGTTCCACTTGTAATATCAAATTTCATTTCAAAATGGAATGTATAGAATGTTTCAAGCTTTCCAAAATTTCAAAGAACTCTCCAAACTCATTTGTGGTTAGGGAGAATCGAAGGCTTGAAGTTGGCAAAAACTCACTTTTCATCCATGGCATGTTAATATGGATACAAGTTGCAAATTCAAATCAGCTTGCTTTGCACTCGATTACAGGCCTCAAAACCATTCCATACTCAATAATTAAATGCAAATCCATTGGTCTAAGGGTTTGTTTTGGTCATTAGGGCATTGCACACAAGATTAATCCTTAAATAGAAAAAGCAATATTGTCATTTTTGCCAAAATGTGCTTTATGTCAAAACCAAATCCTTGAGCATTGAGTCATATCTGATGCAGAAAATCAAATCCAAAAATTGGAGGGGCCTAGGGTAAAGTTTGCAAGCTCATGGATAGCCTGTACAGGCCTGCTTCACATCACTTCTCATACTTTGCTTCATAACCAAGAAATTGGTCCAATATCACACAACTTGCATATCTGTAAAAACCAACTTGTGCAAGCTTTTGAAACAACTTTCTCACATCCCCTTGAGCCAGAAACACGACCCTTTGAGCCCTCAAACCTCCCATAGCACAAAATCATCTTCATTTTGCAAAATAGGGCACCCCCTGCAGTTTGAGTTCCACAACACAATTTGCTCGTGCGTTTTGTCCCAAACCTATTCAAACATCTTCCACATAATCCATCAAAACTATCTCAACCCTTAAACACTAACTGTAACTCCATTTATAGGGTTTTCCATTTTCAATTTCATCTTGTGCAGGTTGAGTTCTGTAGGTTTGTTCAAGCACCTTCAAGGCAAGCTAGGCATTGGAGAAGGTCAGGGGAAGTTCAAGCAAGCTCCCAAACATCTCAGGCCTTGTTGAAAAGCTCCACATTTCTCTACACGAAGTCAGCTGAAACAGGTTTTTATCAACTTCCTATCTCTCTATTTAGGAGCATTTAGACTTAGGTTTGTGAATAAGAAATGTAGTATTCATAGTCACGAAGCTGTACATATGCTCAATTTTCATTTTAATTAAGCATGCTAAGAGAATTTGGTCCATGAATATCCTGAAGAAAAAAAAAGGTTAAGATTTAGGGCCAGAGAAATTATCTCTGGTCTTTGAGAGTTAAGACAAGTTTTTTATATGGTTGAATTCGTCTTGAAAAACCCTACAACTTTAATGTTATGTGTTTTTGCATTAGAACTCGTATACAGGTTGTTCGTGTTTGAAACCAGGCATGCGCAAAATTGAGACAAAGGTTGAAGATGAAGTCTGGCTTGGGCTGGGCTTTGGTCCTTTTGTTATTTGCACCCCCCTTTTGCTGAATGCACCCCCCTGGCCCAATTTCTTTATACTTTGATATTTTTTATTTATTTTCAATTTCTGATTTTTATTCTTTATTTCCTAAATATAAAAATACCCAAAAATATTTATTATAAATTTTTACTTTTATTTTTATTTTTTCTAAACATAAAAACAATTTAATTAGTATATACTTTATTTATTGAAAAATTAAAAATAATATATAAATTATACTTTTATGTTATTCTTTATTTTATTCACACTAAAAAAAATATTGTTCTAAATATATTTTTATTTTTGTATATATTTTATTTTATTTTTATTACATAATTAATACAATTAATATATACATACATACTTTTATTTTATTTAATGAATACTTGAGAATAAAAACATAAAAATATTATACTTTTATTTTTTATTATTATTTATACTTAAATAATACTTTTTTTTCTAAGTATATTTTATTTTTTGGATATACATTATTTTATTGTATATAAATAGTATATTTAATATACTCGTATTTTTTAAAAAAAATTAGGGTTTACCCTTAATAAAAAATAATAATTTTTCTTTTATTTTTTTATTTCCTTTCTTTAAACATTTTTACATACATAAAAATAAACATAAATATTTTTGCATAATTCATAATATTTTGTATATTTATTTAATTTGTTTATTTAAATATTGTCCATTTATTATTTATGGCATTTATTCAATTTGGATGTAATAGTAAAATTAGGGTTTTAATTTCTTATCAAATAATCCCCATTCGAAAATTGTATCCCCCTCCCCATAATCATGATGTAATAAGTGGTAGATTTATTTTTACGCATTTACGCTTTCAATTATGCCATGATTAGAGATTAGGGTTTGTATGCCAAAATTCCAAAATCAACAAGTAGCTTGACCTAATACAAATACAAAAAGCATGAAAATGATAACACAATGCACACTTGTACCCCTAGGGTTTTATCCACTTGTTGCCTTTTAAATTGGCCATGTTATGCATGTTGAGTACTTTGGCAAAACAAAAACAAAACAAAAGATCATAGTCCCTCGATGACGCTATCTTGGTTGCCTACACAAAAATGATCTAGTCCCTTGGGAAATTTGCCAAAAATACTTAACACAATTGCTATCATGGTCTATACGATGACCCGCGCCTGTCCCGTTTAACATCCTAATACAAGGTTGTTTACCAAATGCAATGGCTAAACAACACTGTCAAAAGGGTTAAAAATGTATAGGAAAGATCTTTGAGTAAAACAGGGTAGACAACTCTTAGTTACTTGATCAAAACTTGCAAAAACATCCTTGCTATTTTCAAACACACTTCACAACACAATTTCAAAACATTTCCCAAAAACAAACTTTCAAACATTGAAATATATTTTCAAAAGACAAACACCTTTGTATATATTCAAACAAGAATCATTACAAAGGTTGCCTAGACAAGGCCTCTTTTTTCAAAACATTTTCAAAACCACACACACAAAGCACCATTTCAAACAATTGAAAAGCAAAAGCAAGTGATCTAAACAAGTAACTAAGAGCCTATGGATAACCATGGATGAAAAGGGTGTTTGCACCTTCCCTTTTCATAATGTACTCCCCGAACCCAAGAAAATATCTCAAAGGTCTTTCATGTGCTTTTTGACCTTTCCTTAGGATAAAATAAAAAGTCGGTGGCGACTCTTGCTAAATCGAAACATTTGCGAACACAAACGCAAAACCTCAAGTCAGTTCTCCCACCGTATCACATAATGGAATGGTGAATAAACATGGCATGAATCCACGCATTGATCATGGTTTTGAATGCAAAATCACAAGTTTGAAAAGTTGCCATGTTTTGGTGATTTCTTGCCCTTCTTGTCATACATTGATTCTGGTCCTTTTCTACATGCCTTGAACGAAATTATGGGCCTTATATTGACCCAAATCACCAGCCCATATGTCAAACGTATTATTTATTATTTTATGCAATTTATTTGAATAGAAACCAAAATAAATATGAATAAAATAAAGAAAAATGCAAAGCAAGGTAAGAGTTAGTTTATGAGTCCTTGGCATGGTCATGGACATGTTTGAAGTCCAAAAGTTTAAGCCCAATAAGCAAAAATCACAAATTGCTTAATTAAGATTCCAAGTATTTCTTTGAAAATTGCCCAATTTGTACACCTCATAACTTACTCAATTTTCATCTTTTGGAGATGATATTAGACTTTTTGGAAAGCCCAAGATATCCTCTACAATCTCTATGTTGACCATTTTTGCTTTTTGAGATATTATCTTGATGTAAGTTGCCTTGACAAAAAGTGTCTTTTGTTGACTTTTTAAAAATGACCTATAATGTATGAGATCATATCTTCCAAATGAAGCATATTTTGGACTTGAGAATCAAAGAAAAGTTGTACAGAATTGAATTTTATTCAAAGTGGGATTTGGTTGGGGGAAATTTGATAAAGCATGTGAAAGTTATGATTGGTCAAAGTTCAGTTGACTTCTCCTAAGGAAACCCTAGTTTGGCAATTCTTGACTTTTGATGATTTGAGGAATTTCCTTGAGGAATCATGATCAAACCTTGATCAAATGATGAATATAACTTCAAAATGTTGATGTTGACCAAAAATATTGAAGTTTGATTGTATGTTGACCAAAGTTGACTTTTTGATCAATACAGTTGATTTTCAAGCATCTGAGCCATTGACTGAACAAACTTATGATGTAGGGTTGAAACTGGACATGAGTCTTGTTGAGGACCTATGAAGAAACATGGGAGCAACTTGATAATTTTGCAGGCCAAATTTCCTTGAGAAACTCCAAACCCTAGTTGTAGGCTTTTGGTCTAGGAGGTGCATCTTGACTAGTCAACCCTTGGGTGCCTTGATCATTTGAAGAGCCTTGAAAGAATGCTTTAAAGAAAATAGGAGGGAAAATTTTGGGGTATAAAAACTTCCCCTGTTCAATCTTCTTTAACCTGAAGAGTTAGATTGGCATGTTCGTCATTCGTGACTTGAAGATAAAAGATGATTGAACACTTAAGTGCCAGAAAATTGCACTCGCCTATGCAAGAAGGTAACATTGTTGGCTGATTGTATCGGGACTGGGCTTATAAGATGCCATTCAGAGAGATGACTGAGAGTACTCAGATATGGGCTTATAGATTCCATCCAAAGTAAATGTTGACTTTAAACTGGAAGAAGTATTAGAATTAACCTACAGTTGGTTTAATCTGAGCCAAAAAATGTTCCTTTTGTCTTTAACTGGAAGAAGTATCAGAATAAATCATTGGTTGATTTAATCTAAGTGAGATAAAGGTCTACTGGAAGAAGTATCAAAATAAATCATTGGTCGATTTAATCTGAGCCCGCAAAAGGTCTATTGGTAGAAGTATCAGAATAAATCTTTGGGTCAATTTAATCTGAGCCAACAACTATTTATGCTTATTTTTATCTGGAAGAAGTATCAGAATAAATCTTTGGTTGATTTAATCTGAGCCAGAAAATGTCTTCAACTGGGAGAAGTATCAGAGTAGATCTACATCTGATCTAAGCTGAGCCAGAAGAATGTCTACTGGAAGAAGTATCAGAATGAACCGTTGGTTGATTTATTCCGAGCCAACGATTATCTACGACTGTCTTCAACTGGAAGAAGTATCAAAATAAATCTTTGGTTGATTTAATCTGAGCCAGAAGAGGTCTTTATTGTCTTTAATTGGAAGAAGCATCAGAATAAACCTACAGTTGGTTTAATCTGAGCCAGAAAAAGGTCTATTGGAAGAAGTATCAGAGTAAATCTTGGTCAATTTAATCTAAGCCAACAAATATTTATGCTCATTTTTATCTGGAAGAAGTATCAGAATAAATCTTTGGTTGATTTAATCTGAGCCAGAAAATGTCTTCAACTAGAAGAAGTATCAGAATAGATCTACACCTGATCTAAGCTGAGCCAAAAGAATGTCCATTGGAAGGAGTATCAGAATAAATCATTGGTCAATTTAATCCTAGCCAGCGACTATCTACGACCGTCTTCAACTGGAAAAAAGTATCAGAATAAATCTTTGGTTAATTTAATCTGAGCCGTAAGAGGTCTATGTGTCTTTAAGTAGAAGAAGTATCGTAATAAATCATTGGTCGTTTTAATCTAAGCCAGAAAATGGTCCACTGGAAGAAGTATCAGAGTAAATCTTGGTCAATTTAATATGAGCTAGCAGATATTTATGCTTTTTTTATCTGGAAGAAGTATCAAAATAAATCTTTGGTTGATTTAATCTGAGCCAGAAAATATCTTCAACTGGAAGAAGTATCAGAATAGGTCTACACCTGTACTAAGCTGAGCCAGAAGAATGTCCACCGGAAGGAGTAATAGAATAAATCATTGGTCGATTTAATCTGAGCCCGCGACTATCTATGACCGTCTTCAACTGGAAAAAGTATCAGAATAAATATTTGGTTAATTTAATCTGAGCCACAAGAGGTCTCGATGTCTTTAACTGGAATAAGTATCAGAATAAATCATTGGTGGATTTAATCTGAGCTAGAAAAAGGTCTACTGGAAGAAGTATCCGAGTAAATCTTGGTCAATTTAATCCGATCCAGCATATATTTACGCTTGTTTTTATCTAGAAGAAGTATCAGAATAAATCTGTGGTTGATTTAATCTGAGCCAGAAAATGTCTTGAACTTGAAGAAGTATCATAATAGATCTACACCTGATCTAAGTTGAGCCAGAAGAATGTCTACTGGGAGAAGTATCAAAATAAATAATTGGGTCGATTTAATCTGAGCCGGAATATGTTGTCTTTGATAAGACTGTCTGGTCCTACCAATAGTTGATGATGTTAGTCTTGTTGATTTATCTTTTCCGGAAAAGGTAAAGAGTTAGTTGTATGTGATGTCATGATGTATGAAATGCATCACGTAATGATGTTCGCAAAATAAATGAGATTGTGTTGTATGCGTTTCGTATGCATATTCTATGATAGTTTGTAAATGATGTATGGATGTGCAATGTTTTTGAAATTTGAGCAGCATCTTAGTCTAGGGAAAATAAATCCCTTACTGTTGGGGATGAAGAGTATGCGCAACTTCGATCTTCTGGGAGATTGTTTCCACTGGGGACTCCTACTTGTTGTTTGAGGATAACTCTGATGGGAAACATTGATTTCTGCTTTCTAAGGAAACTCTGCTGAAGAGTGTTAATTCCTGCTTGGGGGAGAAGAGTTCAAAACTTTGGTCGTTCTTTTCTCAACTGGGGAGTTATAATTCTTTGTATACCCTGACCGAGGATAACATCGATGGATAACTTTCTGGCTCGTCTGAGGAGGATAGAGTTGACTGATATTTGATCCAATTTTAGATCCAGTGGCAACTCTCTAGGGATAGTGATGACTTCACTAGGGAAGGGAGTTTCACTGGTGACTCATTGTCATATGAGTAACAGACTCAAGCTGGGGAGGTTAGACCTCACTGGGGAGATAAATCCTATTGGGGAAATAAACCATGTTGGGGAAATAAACCTTGTTGGGGAAATAAACCCTGGAGATGGAGGAATATCCTGCTGAGGGAAGCTCTTTGTCGAGGAGAATACACTCTGATGGAGAGAAGTAATCTGCATGGGATTTTATAGTTTTGAAAACTCAATCGGGGAGAGGAATTCCCATGGACTGTAATGTTTGGGATCCTGTATGTTGGTGACAATGCGGGGGAGAAGATCATACTCCTTTATCAGCCAGAGTGATATGCCGGAGAAATTGCATGGAATGTATGAAGTTGTGAAGATTACCTTGTGGGGATAATCTCGTTGCAGTGGCTCTGTGGGGATTCATGGAGACTTGAACATATCTCAACCTCTAAATCCTTTGGTGAATGCTGATCAGGGCGATAAGACTTCTACTGATAGACAAGTGACGAGATGATGGGACATAGTCGTATGCTTTAATCCCTAACTTTTGCCTGGATTGTCCTTTAAGATTTTCAGTCCATCAGGATACCCTTTTTTGCCCAAGCTTCCTTTTCAGGTTTTCGACTGGCTAGGTGTACAATTTTATTTATATCCCTAATTTTTGCCAGAACTTTTTTGGTTCGCCGGGATTCCCTTATTTTTTCCTCGGTCAGTCAACCTACCGGGTCTTTTTTTTTCCATGCGTAGTATTTTCTAACTATGTCTGCATTCACAGGGTGTAGAGAATTGTCACTGTCCATAGTAGTAAGTGTTGTAGCACTGCCAGAAATATGTTTGCTTGATTGCATGTGGCCTTTTGCTGGAACTCATGTTCAATGCCCAAAGTGATTCAGACGGAGGTCTGCCCCTATCTATTTGGCACTTTTGAGAGATCCCTCGAATCTTGACTCTACTGCCCCTAGATCAGTTAGACACCATGTCATGCCCCTTGATTATGAAAGGCATGTTACTGGAAATGTCTTTCCATCTGAGGTGATTTTGTCCATTGAGAGGATTTCCGTTCATTGAATTTTCTTCGTGCGAATTTCTCTACCATCGAACGATTTGTCATATGCAAACAGTGGCATTTAAAGAATGCAAAGCTTATGTCTGTCTTAAAGTTTTAAAAATGCATTTTTAGTAAACAAACATAATTTTGTAAGAATATGAATTCAACTCAAGATTTATAGTAAACCTTACAGGAGTCAGGATACCTTTTGTAACAGTATGCTTTCAAACTAACCCATGCTTCAGCCAGGAATTTTAAGGGTTGTAGTGTGGCCTGGTTCACGGTTTAAGAAACAAAGGATAAAGGCTCAAAATTTATTTGTACCGAACCCATTCTTCGTGATGTTCTTCATTCGTATACTCAGTTAATTGTGTGTTTAGATCCCAATTTAGTTTGGAATCTTTGCCCTGATATTCCGGTGATGGTTCAGATATTGAAAGTTTATTTTGAGGAGGCAGTCATTTTTTTTGTAACATTTTTTCCTTTTGTTGTGGATTTATAGTGACTCCTTTTTTTATTTTATTATCCCTAACTTTTGCTTGAACGGTTTCCTTTGTGGTTACAGTCAGCAGGATGCCCCCGTTTTTTTCTTAAGTCTCCTTCATAGGTTTTAACTTAGTGGGCTTTTCTTTTGAGAGATAATGACTGCCTGTTTTAATGATTATGTGGAACCATCACCATCTTTTGTTTTGGAATGATACCTCCAACACTAGTTGTCGTGTACGAAGGGAAAGCTTGCGATTGAATGCACCATTGAATTGACTGAGAAACTACCCTACCCCAGGTTATGATTAAAAGTTTCAATTTGTGTGAAAAAGAAAACTCCTACTTCTTAGGCTCAAAGAGGTTGACTTGGGATTATCTTCCTTATAACTCCATTGTTTAGGATTTGAAACAACGCCTGTACATCGTTAGTCAGGTTTGTTCAAAAGCATACTGTAGAGATTGTGGTTTCTTTTTCATCATCCTCCCTCTAAAGGCTTACAAATTTTAATCGAGAGTTAAATATCACAAAAAGGAAGTAAAAGCATAGTTTCAGTATAGTGACAATGAATGGATTAATTCAAGACAAACATATGCAATGCATTAATGGAATAAAAAAGTTTGATATGATTTAAGTGTTCGAACAATAAAAAGAAATTACAATTTGAAAATTCTAATGAACAAAAAGCCTCTATGTCTGAACTTGTCACTTCATATGGTGTGCCTTTGAGGGGATGGCGGAAGAATTCAGTCTGACCATCTTGTGTGAACTCCAACACCCCTTCGTCGATCAAGTCTTGAATCTTATTTTTCAATTCCCAACAGCTATTAGTGTCATGCCCCGGACTACTGGAATGATAAGTGCATCTCACATTAGGGGTGTACCAAGGAAAGGCGGTGTTGGGATTTTGAGGAGGATCCTTTAATAATATCAACTCCATCTTTAACATGTGTTTCAATACTTGAGCCGAGAACATGTTGATTTTGGTGAATTGCCTTTTAGGCGCGTCCTGCTTACGCTGATTTCCTTGTCGTTGTTGTTGCATTGGTGTTGGATTAGAGATTTGTACTGCCAACACAGATTGGTTGAGATCACTCTTATTACGACCCTTCCGGTCATACACTGTACTGGACTCCTTCTTTCTGTTGTATGATCTCTTTTGAGTACTTGAAGATGCAGTCCCCTGAATTTCACCGCTCTTGAGTTTATTTTCAACATGTTCCCGCATGAACATGTCACCCGATTCCCTGTATGCCAAGAGAGATTGATCGTTAATTAGGCCCCAAATTCTAGAAGTTTGCTCCAGATGGTTGTATCTGTCTTGACGAAGTTTGATGATGAGGATTCTTAACTCTTCTTCTACGCGAGCTAAATTTTGGATAAGAGCTATCTGACTACTCATCTGGATTCTTATCCTTTCCATCTCAGCTTGCAATTGTTCCACCTGGTCATCCTGGTTATCTTCAGGATTTTTCTTGGTCGTGTTCTTAGCCAGGAGTGCTTTCAATTCTTCTTGCCCCTTGGATAGATCCAGGAACATTTCCTTGAACTAAGCACCTTGAGTTTGGAGATCTTTATCATTCTGTTCGAGAGCCACCTTCCTTGCTGAAATAAACAGCGAGAAAATGAGAAACCTGTCTTGAGAATACCTGTTATGTAATGACATGCATGCAATGTTTTCAAGGATCTCGCAGGGTAAACATAAGAAAATGTTTGAATTTTTATTGCATCTTTGACGAAATAACTTCGTATCGTTGAATATCCTTCTAGAAGAATCAAGCTCACCATGTCGAGTGTGTCATAGCCTCTGACTCAAGTTATCGTGCTTTTACGGTGTTGGCTAGAGGAAAATAAATCCCCTTGCCCCTTGCTAGACGTCTGGTTCATCATAACCTGCATCACAGACCCTAGAGATCCTTTAAATGGTTAAGGAAATTCTATGGCATGATGTCATGATGTGTATGTTATGCACTAAGAAAAAGTGTAAGGTGATGAAGACAAGTGAGTCTTGCAAGAAGTCCAGGTTATTGGATAATGACTACAAACAATTCCTGCAAGGAACTCACATCGTTAGATAATGAATACAAACAAAACCCTGCAAGGAGTTCAAGTTGTTAGATAATGAAAGCATACAAGCCACACAAGTAGCCTTAGGTTCAGGTTTACATGGAATTTATAGGTAAGTACCCTCTTGAAGTATTAGTTGGCTCAACCTGTCCCAACAATAGTAACCGTGTTCTAGGGATCTCAAATCATTGATATTTTTCTCAGGCATTGTTTCAGCTCAAGCATCTGAATTGCGGCCAAAATATCCTGAAAGTCTAATCTCAATGAGTGTAGCATCGAGTATCAACCAACTTCAGTATGCACCAAAGTCGACCATCTCACTACTTTCTAATGGCTAAGATGAGTCAATTTAAGGTTCTAAAGGTCAGTTAGTGCTTAATGACACTATGTGGAAGCCTAATGTTATCCTTGACTGACTCAAGGAACATTACTACAAGACAGAGTATCACACTAATGTAGCTATCATATCATCCATATTGGTCTACACCGTACAACCTCCATGATTTATTGCTACTTACCTAAAAGGTGCCCCAAATCCGGGTATAGGATCTTTAACAATAACCCAAACATAAACCCGAAAGATAAAGCACACAAATAAAACAAGGAAAGCATTTTAAATATGATCTAGCTCTAAGGAAACCCCACTTTAGTTTTAGTCATCACTGTCCCGAACAGAGTCACCAGTTCTGTAATACGGTGGGAGAACTGACTTTCACTGGTTTTGCATTTTTATTCGCAAATGTTAAGGTTAGCAAGAGTCGCCACCGACTTTTCTTTTATCCAACAAAGGAAAGGGTGAAAAGAACAGGAAAGACCTTTCGAGATTATTTTATGAGTAAGGGGGGTAGGTTATGGAAAGGGAAGGTGTTAGCACCCTTTCCATCTGTAGTTATCTACAGGCTCTTAGTTGCTAGCTCATTTTGAAAATTCTTTTTTGTGTAAGTGTGTTTTGAAGATATTTTGAAAAGACGCCTTAGTGCGGCGAACTTTGTAATGTTTCTCGTTTCGGCGAGAACGTATACAAAGTGTTTTTTGTCTTTGAAAATACTTAGATAAGAGTTTGTGTATGTGTGAAAAAAATGTTTTTTGATTGTTTTTATGAGCAAGCAACTAGGAGCTATCTAACTACTCGAAAGGTTTGTTCTTTTCATCTTTTCCTTTAGACAGTGATATCCTACTATTAGTGAGTAGGTAGCCCTATTGTTGAATGTTTGAGGGACGGGCACGGGTCATTGTACAATCATAAAGGAAACTCATAGGGAACTTTAGCAATTTTATCGTAAGGGACTAGATCGTTTACCGAAGGCAGCATCGGAGGGTCATAGAAGGACTACGATCTTTTTAACTGAGGGTCTTTGCTAAAGTGTCCCACATTTGAGGGACATGACTGTTTTTCGAAGGCAACAAGTGGAGGTACCTTAGAGGTGTGCGTATGCGAGTGTGTTGTGGGTCAGTTATTTATCTTCGGATGTTAGTTTTGCTAGTGTTTTCTTTTAGTATTATCATACAATCCTATTAGCATTCATCTAACAGTTAATATCAGTATGAAAATAAAAATGCAGGAATTTAAATCTACGCTATTACAAAGCTTTGGGGAGGGGGAATTACTAACCAAAACGGGGAAATAAAAGTAAAGTCCTAATTTTAAAGCTATTACATCCTTTTGCAGTTACATAATTATGAAAGAATAAAAAATGCGAAAGTAAATAAGCGTGCGGAGGGACGAAAAAGAAAAATGGAAGGATGGAGAAATAAAAACTTAAAAAATTTATAAGTGATAAAAGAAAGGTATTTTTGTTGTTTTATGATTTTTAGAAGAAAAGACTTAAATTAAATTAAAGAAAGAAACCTAATTCTAACAAATTTTAATTGCAAAATAAACTCAAAAATTATTTTAATTAATTAATTTTTATTATAAAAATGAAGTTAACCAATTAAATCCTACATCTAATTTTTATTTGATTTTATGATTTTTTATTAAAAAGAAAATATTTATTAAAGAAAATAAAAGAATAAAATAAAAAGAAAAAATGATGGGCCGTTGCAAAAAAGAAAATGGGGGGTGAGAAGACAAATTATTCAAGCCCAAACCAAAAAACAGGCGCTGTACAAAAATAAATGGGGGGTGGAAGTAAATGGATAGATCCAGGCCCAAACCACAAAGTCCAAAAATCGGCAAAAAAGAGTAAGTTGGACAAAAAACACAAAATGCAAAAACCTGGGATCGAACCCGAGTCTTCTAAACTTGTACGCATGCTCTTCACCACCAAACCACCTACTCATTTGTTGTTTTAAATAACCAAATGATAATATATACAAAAAATAAGTCAGAAGCTATTAAAAAAAACACGCGGGTTGTTGATTCGAATGGGCCAATGGTATTGCTTTATTGTGCCACGCAAACCCCCACCAGAGTCAATGAAAATCAAAGACGTCGGAGTCAAACTCCAGTCATCTTCTCTGACTAGTCCAAGAATAAAACCTGCATTTTTGTTAGTTTTAAATCCAGATAAAAGATCTATTCCAAATAAAATTAACCTCTGAGTTCAAATCCGGGCTCAGATTTAACAAAGCACTGTTGTATTATCCGGTTCGAACCTAAATCCAGATCATTCCCAAAACATGGAAAATCTCTATTTATGAATCCAACCTTCCATGTAATACGTTAGACTTGCTCATAATATTAATAATAATAAGAATGCATGCATAAAAAGGATTTAAATTGCGTAACAAAAGAGATTCGAAACCATATATTTACCAAATCAGAGGGATGATATGGAGAGGTTCTGAGACGCATGGGAGGTTGAGTAATGGTATGGATCACTTCCAAGAGGTCTCAGAAGGATGAGGGAGTCAATGGTTTTGAGTGAGAGAAGCTGGAAACTTGTTTTTGAATTTTACAACTTTTGACAATTTTGAGAATTTTGAGAGCTCTTTCAAGGTAATGATTCTTTCGTCCTTAGCTTGTGGTTAGCTTGTATATTTATAGAGGAATGGAATGGTGAATAAACATGGCAAGAATCTACGCATTGATCATGGTTTTGATAGCAAAATCACAAATTTGAAAAGTTGCCTTGTTTTGGTGATTTCTTGCCCTTCTTGTCATAAATTGAATCTGGTCCTTTTCTACATGCTTTGCACGAAATTATGGGCCTTATATTGACCCAAATCATTGGCCCATATGTCAAAACCTATTATCTATTATTTTATGCAATTTATTTTGTATTTATTTGAATAAAAACCAAAATAAAAATGAATAAAATAAAGAAAAATGCAAAGCAAGGTAAGAGTGAGTTTATGAGTCCTAGGCATGTTCATGGACATGTTTGAAGTCCAAAATATTAAGCCCAATAACCAAAAATCACAAATTACCCAATTAAGATTCCATGTATTTCTATGAAAATTACCCAATTTGTGCATCTTATAACTTACTCACTTTTCATTTTTTTTGGAGATGATCTTGGACTTTTTGGAAATCCCAAGATGTCCTCTACAATATCTATGTTTAACATATTTGATTTTGGAGATATTATCTTGATGTAAGTTGCCTTAACAAAAAGTGTCTTTTGTTGACTTTTTGAAAATGACCTATAATGTATGAGATCCTATCATCCAAATGAAGTATATTTTAGATTTGAGAATAAAAGAAAAGTTGTAGGGAATTGAATTTTCTTCAAAACGGTCTTTGTTTGGGGGGAAGTTGATGAAGCATGTGAAAGTTATGACTAGTCAAAGTTCAGTTGACTTCTCCTGAGGAAACCCTGTTTGGCAATTCTTGACTTTTGATGATCTGAGGACTTTCCTTGAGGAATCATGATCAAACCTTGATAAAATGATGGATATCACTTCAAAATGTTGATGTTGACCAAAAATCTTGAAGATTGACTATATGTGGACCATAGTTGACTTTTTGATTAATACAGTTGATTTTCAAGTATATGAGCCATTGACTGAGCAAACTTGTGATGTAGGGCTTGAAACTTGACATGAGCCTTGTTGAGGACCTATGAAGAAACATGGGAGCCACTTGAGACTTTTTCAGACCAAATTTCCTTGAGAAACTCCAAACCCTAGTTGTAGGCTTTTGGTCTAGGAGGTGCATCTTTACTAGTCAACCCTTGGGTGCCTTGACCATTTGAAGAGCCTTGAAATAATGCTTTAAAGAAAAATGGGAGGACAAATTTTAGGGTACAACAGAGACCTTCGTCCATCATTTCCTGAAGACCAGCTTTTATCTTATCACATCCCTGGATATTTGTACTACAAATACTACAACCAGCATGGTCGTGCGTATAGTAACTTAACTCGCAGAGGTCAGCATGCATTTTCACCAGATCCCCTCTAACCAGGTTGATACCAAAAATCTGGAAGTCCCCAGGACAACCAGCAACCATGTTTACAACATTTTCTCCTTCATGCTTTAGAAAAGGATTATCTTTCACGTTAGGTCTAACATCTTTAAAGGATGGGAGGCCATATCTCACCATCTTTTGTACTTCAGATTTCCAAGGATAACATTTCTCAATGCTGTGCCCTAGGGCTCCTTGATGCAAAGCGCACATTGTGATATGGTGGCAGAACCGGCTATTTAATACTGGTTTTCATTTTGTATTCTCAAATGTCGCGGTAAGCAAGAGTCGCCATCGACTTTTATTTTATTCAACAAAGGAAAGGGTGAAAAGAATAGAAAAAGACCGTTTTCAAGATTTTATGAGTAAGGGGGGTAGATTATGGAAGGGAAGGTGTTAACACCCTTTCCATCCGTGGTTTTCCAAGGGCTCTAGGTACTTGCTCATTTTTTTTAAACTGTTTTCATTTTTGTGTGTTTTGAAAGATCTTGTTAGCTTTATGATAACTCTTTTATCAGTCCTCAAGAGTGTGATAAAGCATTTTTTTGAAAAGAAGTTTTGAAAGTGTGTAAGTGTAAAAAGATTCAGATTTTGAGCAAGTACTTAAGAGTCATCTACCTACTCGAAAAAGAGTGTTCTTTTCCTCCTACCCTTTAGATAGTGTTATATTAATATCAGTGAGTAGGTAGCCCTATCGTCGGATGTTGAGGGACTATCGAAAGGGACGTTACAGTCACTAAGGAAACTGGGAAAGAACTCTTAGTAATTATCCTAAAGCCCTAATATCACTTTTTTAACCGAGGAAATAGTCGAGAGGGTCATCGAGGGACTAGTGATCTCTTAGACTCAAGGACAACCACTAAGGATTCTCACGTTTCTAGAATTGTGACCATATTCGAAGGCAACCAAAGTGGGAGATACCCTAGGGGTGAGCATGTGCAAGTGTGCTTGATTCTGTTTATTTATCTTGCACATATAGGGTTATCTATGTTCAATTAATTATTATCTTTCCATACAATCCTATTAGCATACATCTAAGCAGTTTATCGTACGGAAAGTAAATTACGGAAAAATAAAGTTCCTAACTATTACAGAGCCATGGGGAAATTACATAATTATATACAGGAATTTAAATCTAATTTAATTATTACAAACCAGGAACAATTACATAATTGGAAAATAATACGGAAAAAATAAGAAATACGCGAAGCGTCTAAATCCTAAAGCGCGCATAAGTTAAAAGAAAACTATTTTTTATTTGAAAAAAGTTAAATGATGAAAAAGTAATTAATTGGACAAATTATGAATTAAAAAAAATCTGAATAAATAATATTTTTTGATATTTTTCTAAGAAAAAGATTTCAAATTTAAACCTAGATTCTAATTGATTTTATTTTAAAGAAACCAATCAAAATAATTAAGTCAAATTAATTTACAAAATTAATTTTAATAAAAAAACCTAAATCCTATTTTTTGTGATTTTACTGATTTTATGATTAAATAATAGATTTTTGAAATCAATTAAAATAACAAAGAAATTAAATTAGAAAAAATAGTAAAAAGAAAAAGAAGAATTGGCCTGATATTGAAGCATTTTGGGGGGTGCAAAGTTGAATTTGCAGAGCCCAGATCAGCCAACCCAATTGTCCTTTGCACGTGATTTTGTGTTGCTACCTCTTGGAGGTCCATGGTGGGGACTGCCTGTTGGGAGCGTTGGATCTGGCGCCATGCAGATCTGATGGCATGAATTGATGGTGCAAGGTGTATGCATGGGAAAGCAGGCGCATTGGATCTGAAAGAAACATGTGAGAAAACATAAAATGTTAGACCTGGGACTCGAACCCAGGTCCTTCCCCTTCCAGCGTGCTTTGTTTACCGTCTGAGCCAATGTATTCATTCGTTATGTAAACAATAACAAAACAATATAACCCAAAAATAAATGATCAAAATTTATTTAAGAAAAACGCGCGCTGCATTCAAATGGCCCAACCAGATCACTCCACGCCATCATCTTCTTCATTTGTCTGTCGTTTTAGCCCAACACCTTTTACCTACGGACAAATCCGTCACTAAAGCACTTGCAAATCTCTAAAATCTACAACGAGCAATATAAATTCAACTCAAATACATGAATCAATTGGGTTTGATCCTTTGAGCATGATGGTATCCATTGTTAGGTCCAATTTTTTATGCATCTTAAAACCCTAAAACGAAAGTTAAAACACTAACAATGGCAGTTTGTCATATATGTATCAAAACTGGAAATTAAATATTCAAATACATTCTAAATGCTCATACAAACAGTAATGCATAATCAAAACCTATTTATAACGTATCTATGATAAAATCGAATTTAGAAAAATATGTGCAAACTGTGATGATGTATGTGGTGATTCTGGATGCTTTGATGTATGAGAATAATGCTGTTAGCTTCAAAACGTCCCCAGGAATGGATTGTAAACGTCAAAGCTCCTTGAGACCTTCTGCAAATATCAATCTGATTGTCACTTTTTTGTCAAAAATTTGGAACTTCTTATGTGTATTCTATGCGGAAAAACCTCTCCTTTTTTGGTCTGGCAATGTTGTAAATATATATGAGAATGCATTAGGTTAACAAAATTGGATAGAATATTGAAGATTTGTGAAAGGAAGATTTGATTTGAAATTTGGATTTTTTGTTTCTAAACATGGCCAAAACATGCTTTTTTTCTTCCAATCAACCCTTGCACGAAATCTTGACTTGATCATCTGATTCTAGACCTATGATATGATCCTAAAACAAATCTTTGGATTTTATTTCATTAGTTCACTGTTTTATTTGATTTATTCTGATTTAAATAAATAAAAATTTAAATAAATAAAAAAATCTCATAAAAATAAAATAATGGATTTAAATATCCTAAATAAGTTCATGGATATGCTTGAGATCGAAAAACCACACCCATTAATCTAAAAGATCCAATTTACTCACATTGACTTTTGTGCATTTTCATAAAATTGGTCAACTTTAGAAATACATATTTTTCTCAATTTTAACCCTATGAGGGTGTTCTTGGACTTTTTAGAGAGCTTAGGATGTCCTATAAGCAACCCTTTTTGTTTCACCTCAATTGGATGTTCCATGTTCATGTAAGGAGCTTTGACCCAAAATATGTTTTTGTTGACTTTTTGAAAGGACCTATAATGTCTGAGCTTGTATCTTTTGATTGAGGCATTTCTTGAACTTGAGGGCTAAATAGAAATTGTAGGGAATTGGATTCTCTTCAAAATGAGCCTTTGAGGAAAAATTTCTGATAAAGTGTGAGAAAGTTATGCCTGGTCAAAGTTTGGTTGACTTTTCCTATAGAAACCCTAATTTGCCATTTTGACTTTTGATGAGTTAGGAGCATTTCTTGAGGAATCATGATCAACCCTTGAGAAAATGATGAATAATATTTCAAAATATTGATGTTGACCAAAAATCTTGAAGTTTGATTGTATTTGGGCCACAATTGACTTTTGACCTAATATATTTGATTTTCAAGCGTTTGAGCAGTTGACTGAGCAAAATTATTGCTTAAGGCATGAAATTTGGCATGGATGATCTTGAGGACATATTAAGACAATGGAGAAAATTTGGGATCCATTAGACTCATACATCTTGCTTGAAATTGAAACCCTAGTTTGAGGTTTATTGCCTTGGGAGGAGAATTTGTCTGGTCAATTCTTGGTCATCCTTGAACAATTGAGGACCTCTAGAGGCATGTCTTGAGTGAAAATGGGAGGGAAAATTTTGGGGTACATCAGCTTCCCCTATTCGATCTTCTTAAACCTGAGGATGTAGATTGGCTGGTCTGCCTTTCATGATCTGAAGGTGGAAGATGATTGAACACTAGACTGCCTAGAAATTTGCACTCGTCTGAAATGATACTTGACTGTATAGGTAATATCGGGAATGGGCTTACAGATGCCATTTGGAGAAGGTGACGGGAGATCGTCAGAGGTTGGCTTAAAGATGCCATCCATAGAATATGACGGAGAGTTGTCAGAGATGGGCTTGAAGATGCCATCCGGAACAATGTTGATTTCATGAGATTTTCCTTTGTGGGAATTCCTATGCCTGTTATTGAGGAGGATTCCGCTGTGCAATGTTGGTATCCGCTTGGGAAATAGAGTTTAGGAGCTTCGGTTGTCCATTACTCTACTGGGAAGTTATCTCTTGATTGAAGAGACAGAAGTGAACTGCTATCTGGTCAGGATCCAGGCTTCACAGTGACTTACTGAGGATAATAAGGCTGACTGTTATCTGGTCGTATTCGCATCTACTTACTGGGGGAATGAGATTAAACTGTTATCTGGTCGTGCTCCAGGCTTTGCAGTTTCTTTAACTAGAATAGAAATCAAAAAAATCTTAGTGTCGATTTAACTGAACCAGAGAAAGGTCTTTAATTAAATCTGACTGGAATGGAAATCAGAAGAATCTTAGGATCGGTTCGACTGAACCATACAAAAGTCTTGGGTCATCTTCAATTGGAATAGGAATCAGAGAGATCTTAGTGGCGACCTGACTGAACCAGAGAAGTTATTTAATTAACTTTGACTGGAACGGAAACCAGAAGAGTCTTAGGATCGATTCAACTGAACCAGACAAAAGTCTTGGAATATCTTCAACTGGAATAGGAATCAGAGAGATCTTAATGGCGATCTGACTGAACCAGAGAAAGTCTTTAATTAACTCTGACTAGAATGGAAATCAGAAAAATCTTAGGATCGATTCAACTGAACCAGACAAAATTCTTGGGTCATCTTCAATGGAAATAGGATCAGAGAGATCTTAGTGGCGATCTGACTAAACCAAACAAGGTCTTTAATTAACTTTGACTGGAACAGAAATCAGAAGAATCTTAGGATCGATTTAGCTGAACCAGACAAAAGTCTTGGAATATCTTCAATTGGAATAAGAATCAGAGAGATCTTAGTGGAGATCTGACTGAACCAGAGAAGGTCTTTAATTAACTCTGATTGGAACGGAAATCAGAAGAATCTTAGGATCGATTCAACTGAACCAGACAAAAGTCTGTGGATATCTTCAACTGGAATAAGAATCAGGGAGATCTTAGTGGCGAACTAACTAAACCAGAGAAGGTCTTTAATTAACTCTGACTGGAACGAAAATCAGAAGAATATTAGGATTGATTTAAATGAACCAGACAAAAGTATTGGGTCAATCTTCAATTGGATTAGGAATCTGAGAGATCTTAGTGGCGATCTGACTGAACCAGAGAAGGTATTTAATTAACTCTGACTGGAACATAAATCAGAATAATCTTAAGACCTATTCAACTGAACAAGACAAAAGTCTTGGGACAATCTTCAACTGGAATAGGTATCAGAGAGATCTTAACCACAATCTGACTGAACCAGATAAGGTCTTTAATTAACTCTGACTGGAATGGAAATCAGAAGAATCTTAGGATCGATTCAGTTGAACCAGACAAAAGTCTTGGAATATCTTCAACTGGAATAGTAATCAGAGAGATCTTAGTGGAGATCTGACTGAACCAGAGAAGGTCTTTAATTAACTCCGGTTGGAACAGAAATCAGAAGAATCTTAGAATCAATTCAACTGAACCAGACAAAAGTCTTGGGTTAATCTTCAACTTGAATAGGAATCAGAGGTATCTTAGTGGCAATCTGACTGAACCAGAGAAGGTCTTTAATTAACTTTGACTGGAGCAGAAATCAGAAGAATCTTAACATCGATTCAACTAAACCATACAAAAGTCTTGGGATATCTTCAACTGGAATAAGAATCAGGGAGATCTTATTGGCGATCTAACTGAACCAGAGAAGGTCTTTAATTAACTTTGACTGGAACAGAAACCAGAAGAATCTTAGGGTCGATTCAATTGAACCAGACAAAAGTCTTGGGATTTCTTCAACTGGAATAAGAATCAGGGAGATATTAGTGGCGATCTGACTGAACCAGAGAAGGTCTTCTAAGGAGTCGTTCTGAGGAAGATGTTGAAATAGCCTTTAGCTTTTAAGAAAGCTACTAGGTCACATAGGTAGCCAACAGTGTTTATTGATTTGATATTTTCCCTGAAAAAGGAAAAGAGTTAGTCATATGCAATGTCATGATGTATGAAAGGCATTGTGTTGATGTTCTCAAAATAAATGAGATTATGCTGTATGTAATGTGTATGTGCATGACATAATGTATGAATATGGAATTCTATTGTGATGTTTCTTAGTCTGGGAAAGTAAATCCCAAACTGCTGTTGAAGAGTATAAGGAGGTTGAATCATTCGTTTCCGTTGGGGATGATGGATGGATATAATTTGCCAGGGATTTCCTCTTTCTGTTTGAGAATAACTCTATGGAGGGAGATGCTTTATTGGCAGATTTTTCCGTTGTAGAGAAAAAAACTCTGTTGGGGAATGAAACTTCCGTAGTTAGAGAAATAAACTCTGCTCGGGAGGAGGTTTTATAACTGTTGGAAATTATAAAACTCGGCTGAGGAATACAGGTTGCAGCTGGAGAAGGAACTTTACTGGAGGAGATAATTCCTGCTTGGCGAAAAAGAGATCGAAACTTTGGTTGTTTCTACTCTGTGGGGAACATAGACGTCACGGGGTCATATGTAATGGTGACTTCGTCTCAAAACTGTCTCTGCCCCTGTACCTGCTGGAAGGAGTAACTGTCGGGACTAAAATGGTTTTTGGACTTAGTCCCATTCCTTAAAGTCATGAGCAATTGTCTTTCTATTTCTTATGAAAATATTTATGAATAGTAATCATACTCAAATGCATATGTCAAGAATAAGTCATTAGACGTTTTTGCAAAACAAAACAGAAAAAGAAAAGCAAACAGTTTTGTACTTTCAAAGAAATGATTTGTATTGATTTTTTGAAGTTCGCCTATAACAGGCATTTTGTACAAAGAGAATAAAACAACTATGTGTAATAATCCCACTGGGTTTCAATTCTGCTATTTCCCTTATGTCTTTGAGCGTCTCATCACTTTGCTATTTGTCCGAAGCTGACTGGATTGATCGGTACCGTTTGAGCTTGATAGTTGATACTGAAGTCTGGTCGCAAGGTGATCCGATGGGACATAGTGATACTCTTCAAATCCCTAACTTTTTTCTGGACCGCCCTTTCGGGTTTTCAGTCTATCGGGATACCCTTTTTTGCCCAAGCCTCCCTTGCAGGTTTTCGACTTGTCGGGTGTACAGATTTTTTTTTGTATTTATCCCTAATTTTTGCCTGAATCCTTTTGGTTTGCAGGGATGCCCTTATTTTTTCCTAGGCCAGTCAATCTAGCGGGTCTTTATTTATGTGTAGTATCTTTTCACTATGTCCGCATTAACAGAGCAAGGAAGGTCGTCACCATCCATGGTGGTCATAGTCATGGCTCCACTGGAAAATATGCTTTTGATCACAAATGGCCCTTCGTGCGTGGGAGTCCATTTTCCCCAGGGATCACCTTGCGGAAGTATGATCCGCTTGATCACTAGATCACCCACGTGATATACTTGACGTCTGACCTTTTTTTTGAAAGCCTTGATCATTCGTTTTTGATACATTTGACCATGACAAACAACAATAAGTCTTTTCTCATCAATCAGATTCAGTTGATCAAGTCGAGTTTGTATCCAATCGTCTTCGTCCAAGCCTGCATCCTTCATGATCCTCAAAGAAGAGATTTGTACCTCAATAGCCAGGACAACCTCCATACCGTATACCAGAGAATAAGGTGTTTCCCCTGTCGATGTTCGTGCTGAGGTGCGATAACCATGAAGAGTAAACAGTAACATCTCATGCCAGTCTTTGTATGTCACTGTCATCTTTTGTATGATTTTCTTAATGTTCTTGTTAGCAGCCTCCAGAACTCAATTCATCTTTGTATGGTGAGGGGAAGAATTGTGATGCTGGATCTTGAATTGTTTACAGAGTTCAGTGATCATTGTATTGTTGAGATTCGTACCATTGTTTGTGATGATTCTTTCTGGCACACCATGCTGACAAATCAGGTTATTCTTGATGAACCACACCACAACATTCTTGGTAACAGTAGAAAAAGAGGCAGCCTCAACCCACTTCGTGAAGTAGTCAATGGCGACTAAGATGAAGCGATGCCCATTGGAAGTGGTAGGTCTAATCTCTCTGATCATGTCGATGCCCCACATTGTAAAGGGCCAGGGAGCCGTCAAGACGTTCAAGGGAATCAGAGGTACATGCACTTTATCAGCGTAGATCTGGCATTTGTGACAAGTTTGGGAATGCTGATAACAGCCTGTTTCTATAGTGGACCAATAGTATCCTGCCCGCAGGATCTTTTTAGCCATGTGTTGTACCCAAATTTTTCCCCTAAGATCCCTTCATCATACCGTATTGATTCAATCACAACAAGATTACATCAGGGTTCTTGATTCTTCTCCCTACCTTTAGCTTTGCTCTTTGAGGAATCACCAAGCGCCTTGACTTGTTTTCTTTTGTGGTTTTTCTTGCTTGTTACTAATGTAGGTAAAGGAAATGAGATTTAGCAAGTTGCTACATGGGTTCATGAGTTTATTTCCATGCCCTAGTCAATAAAGCTTGAGAAGTTAAAACCTCACCATTGGATTTGTTTTGGAATAAATGGCACGGCAAGGTTATTTTGGTTCACCACATTTCAATGTTATCAAATTTGATTCAAAAGTACAAGGGGTTGATTGAAGAAGTTGTCATGCTTGGATAAGACTTTGTTCCCATTGGTCACAAGTGCATATTTCTCTCAATTATCAAGATATGGAAATGGTTTTGGTGGATATGAATTCTCATTTTCATCCTCAACAACTTATATTTATAAAGCATTTGTGTTGGTACAAGAAGTTTGTTCAAAATTGTCAAAGTTCCTCAAAGCATTTCTTGATCTAGCAGCTAGGGTTTTGAACTTCAAAGAAGGATATGTTCCTCATATTTTGGTATTTTTGAGTGATTCCAAAAACATCCTTCTCTTTAAATTTTTATCAATAAATCACTTCAAAAGTTTCAAGGAGTTTTCATGTGGAAGAAACTTGATGATGAAGAAAGACTACAAGTCCTCCAGATGAACCCCCAATTTCTCATGTGTGAATTCAAATGATCATAACTTGGTCAATTTTTATCACCTTGATCCCATTCTTATTCCATAATGATCTTCAGGATGTGAACTTTATGCCTTATTTTATGTTCAAAGTGAGAAAATGGATGGAAGATGCCCTGAGGATACAAAAGATTATAGGTCATTTCTTGATTTTTTTGCCAACTTCAACAATTCATAACTCTCTCAATTTTTGGAGATTTTGAATGGTTCAAGTTTCAAAATTTCATTCAAGAGGTATATTTCATGCCATATTTTTTGTTAAAGAGAAAATTTCAAGTGGAAGGCCATGTTTGGATGCAAAACATTATAGCTAACTTTTGAAGAGAAAAACTTGAAATATTTCTAAGTATGGAAAGTCAACTTCTTTTTCCTAACTTTGACTCAATGCAACTTTCACCTCAAGCATCCATTTGATTCCATTTTTTTTCCATTTCAAAGCTTGTAACCTCATCTTTCTAATGCATCAAGAATCATCCCCTAAGACCCCTTGAGCTGAGAATGCCATTAATTTGAACTTGGTAATTTGGAACTGAAGTTTCTTCAAAAGTCAGAATTTGAAATCATTGGTTTAGCTTCTAAACACTTTGTTTCTGCGCGTTTTTGCCTCTAAACATGTTTAGTGAACTTCTATAAGTGATTAGCACAACAAAACGCGCGTTTTGGATGAGTTTTGATCAAATTAGAAGTCACACTTTTCTTGTTTGCAACTTCACATGATTTCCCTCCAAACTTCATCATTTCACACGCTTGGACATTCCATTTTATTCCCTATAAATAGAGGGTCATCCCCCATTCATTTCCTCAAGCTTGGATAGCCAGAATCACCCTGCCAAACTTGTTCCATAACTCAAAATTCTGTAACTTCGAAATCTGTTTTCAAGCCTTTTTCAATCCAATTTTTCTATCAATTTACCTTCCTTGATCTTCCCTAAAGCTAACCATATAATTACATTCAAGAATCATGCCCTATATTGCTCCATAGAAGTCCAGTTTCAGAGCTCTGCAACTCAACTTCAATAGGTAGATTTCTTCATCAATTCTTCAAAACTTTGATATCATTGTGATGCTCTCATTACCCTGTTTCTAGTTGCAACACTTACTTTTATCTGGAAACTTGTTTTGACCATGAAATTTCAAATCCCTTTTCAAAACTTTCTATCCAAATTGCTTGAGCTACAATTTATATAAATTTATCATGACGGTGGGGTTGTCTTCGTCTTGAAGAGACGAAGCGAATGGCATAGGTCTCGTGCTCTAATTTTACAGATTGAGCAACTTGGTTTTGGGACTGGCTGGAGGTCGAAGATGACCAACGTGTCATCCTTCAACCAATGAAACAACACCATTTGGATTTTTTGAATTTCTGATTTACATTTGATTCAGTGCTTTATACACTAATGACCGTGATATGCACAGCGCGTCAGATCCCTTGGATTTGATTACTAACGCGTTTTGACTCTCATCAAATGGTCCACATATTTTTGACTTTATTTTTCTTTTCTGATTTTTATATTTAATTGTTTTAAATTTCAAAAAATCATAGAAAATTCATTTTTAGTCAAAAATATCTGAATAAATTATGAAAAATATTTTTGACTTTTCTCTTTCTGATTTTTATTTTTTCACAGTTTTATTTTGTGTTTTGATATTTTATATAAATTTCCACTTCATTTGAATTGTTTTAAATGTTTAAAAATACTTTTATGCATTTTTAAATTTTTGAAAAATTATGGAATGATCCAATGATATTGTGACAAATATTGGTGACCTCATTTATTTTTTATTTATGAATTTGCTATTTTTTTTTTATCATTTTTGGTTTATTTTACTCATTTCTTTTAATTTTAAAAATAGTTTTTGACTTTTAAAAATTACCAAAATTTTATAAAATCAGTTTAGTTATTTTCTGATTTTTCTATGGTCTTACTTTTATTTCTTGATTAATTTGAATATAGTTGATATTTTTCTATTTTATTTCTATTTTAAAACATTTTTAAAACCTTTTTTAATGTATATATTAAATGCAATATTATTTTGTGATTATTTTCTGGCTGATCTTGGATTGAATTTTTCGTCATGAACTTTGTTAACATCATTGGATCCATGGCGTTGAGTCTAACTCCACAAAAATGGATGAATGATTTTAATAATAGTTTGATTTAAATTTAATTCAAATGTGGTTTGTATATTCTCTCCCACCCCTACCCCTCTTCATCTTGTCCCTTTCTTATTGCACTAAGTGTTATTGGAGCATGATCTCTATATCATGTCTCAAAATAAATGGTGCATAGATTGCTATTGACCGACCTCAAAATAGGTGCAACTTTTATATAAGTCCACTTACAATTGCTTAACATAGCACTAAATTTTGTCCCGATTTGAATAAATGATCATTCGTGGCCCAAACCTATGTTTGCAAGCCCAAGTATGTTAATTTGATCTCTTTGATCCAATAACCTTGAGATTCATTGTGTGGAGGCTTTGGTTATACCAATCCTCTATCAGATCTACAACACTTTTGGTCAACGCGGATCACTTAAACATCGTTGATCATTAAATGGTACTTTTGAGGATTCCAAATGGATGATATACTTGACAAAAAGCAAATGCAACTTGTTATGTGGAGGCTTTTATTCTACCAATCCTCTAATAAGTTCCAAATGCAAGTTTCAAGATGGTCATCCAACTAACCACTAATTATTAAATTGTTTTTACTTTATGCCCTTTTATTTTTTATGCTTTATGTACCAGTTACTTTAAGCATTACATTTCATGTCATTTTTATTTTGCTCACTTGAGCCTTTTATTTTCTCTTCTAAGACACCTAATAATCAACATGAACCATAAAAAACTTTAATGATACTTGGACTATTTGGTTACTATCCTTGGCATTATGGAGTATTGGACTTCTTGGACTTAAGATTAGAAACCTTGGCCTATTTTGGAGACCTTGTGACCTTAGTTGATATTTTGTCTGGAGTTCTTGAGGTTTACCTCAAGACATTGGTTTTTTTATTTGTTTTGTGTGCAAGTTATTGTGATTACATTCTTTGTTTGTAATCTTGAATTCACCCATATACAGCTGTTACTCTGCCCAATTTTTGTGAAGACTTAATACACTCGAAGTTTGATTCTCTCAAGAGGTCTAGTATCTTTGCTTGTTTGGTTTCGATCCAAAGAATGAGAATTCTATCTTGACTCATAATGTCAAGTGTTGGCTTCTTGTTGGTTAGATGGTTCTTCTCCTTAGCTTTTACCTTATGCTTTAGGATAACCTCTTCTTCTCCTCCCATCTTCTTAAATTTCAAAAAATCTTCTCCCTCCTTTTGAAAACTCTTCTTATTTTTAAAATTGAACTACTTTCATAATAAACTTGGACTTAGGTCCATGCATTTTCAAAACATCTTTCACAAATAAACTTCAATTAACATTAATAAAACCTTGACATTTTTTTTGTGAGAAGACTAAAAATAAATCAATCTCATTCAAACCATTTTGGCACCTTGGCTTTCATCTTAAACTTTTCTCAAAAGATTCAACTCTTGTCAATCCTTGTAGTGATGCAAACAACTATACTTCTACGATATATAGTGAAGTGAGATATTTTCCACTTGGGTGTTGCGTGAGGCATTGTTGATTTTAAAATTCAAGCCATATCCTCCACTTTGAGATGATGCAAATTCTCCTTTCTCATGATTGTGGATAGTAAGTATGTTTTTCCACACGGACAATGACGATGATGTCTTATCTCATAAAATTAGCCAACACACTTGTGTTTTAAAAATTTTCAAAGGTGAACTACGTGTACCCTGATCCCCTATTGCACGAAAGGTGGTACGTAGGCACTAAAGGTTCGCAACCGCGGCGGGTGCAAAAATCATAAAAAATATATTTCTTCTCTCATCTCCACTATCTATTTTACATACAAAATTTTATAGCCAAAATATACAGATTTTACAAAAAGGTTCATGCGGAGTACCATAGATGTTTAGGGTGCTAATACCTTCCCTTTGCATAAACAATCCCCTTACATATAATCTTTCCCCCTCTTTTTGGGTTATTCGCTCTTTTCCCATTCCTTTGGAAATAATAAAGCGCAGTGGCGATTTTTATTTTGATTTGTACAAGTCTAGTCAACCCAATGGCTTAGTCTTAAACATTTATACCGCTACAGAAAAACGGCGACTTCTCTGGGGAAAGATTGACCTTTTGTTGGTCTATCCCTAAGTTGGTTGAGCCTATCTTTGTTTATATCTGTATATGTGCTATCGTTGTTTATATGGTATATGTTGTATATATGTTTGTCTGGACTTTCCTGGTTTTCAGGGCGCTTGATGATTACTTATAAGTCCTATACCCGGACTTGGGAAAACTTTAAGATAGGACGAGCAATATAGTCATGTTAACTTTGAGGGAGTAATCCCCAAAAAGGAGGCATGAGATCCCCAACTCAGTGGAGGCCCCTTTGACTGTAGTGTCATTTATCGAGTGATTGGGAAGACATACTGCTTTTGACCTGGGAGCCTGCTGAAGTTGAGGACCGTAGAATACCAAACCCATCTTGGCCTTTTAGGTGTAGTGCGGAAGCTATGACGGAGTAATATGGAAATAGTTGTCATGCGATACTATGCTCGGACGAGTTTTTCTTGAGAATATTACTAATTACCGAGTTAATCAGGAAGTTGGTAATATTCGAAGGAAGGATGTAGACTCTGGACCCATCTAGAACCTTGTTTGGCAGGTGATAACTTTTATACCAACACCTTATGGGTAGTACATTCGACCTCATGCTCGTGACGTTGAACCTATGAACCCTATATGTGTGATCTTGTGTGTGATTGTTGCATCATGCATCCATGCACTCATAAGCATCTTTTGAAGAAATCTTATTTCAAGGGACATAAAAGTTGACCATTTGTGAATATCTAAGGTACTTTTTAACCATGTATTCTAGAAAAAGAAAGACTAGGAAGTACAGTTTCAAGGATCCCAAGATAGATGAGTTGATCAGTCTAATTTTTGAGATCGAGTGTTCTACAGATTTTCGGAAGAAGTATGGATCCATCATTCCTTTTATGAAGCTTAGGATGAAGGAGGTTATTCTCTCAACCTTGGTCCAGTTCTATGATCTGATGTATTATTGCTTTACTTTTCCCGACTATCAATTGATGCCTACACTGGAGGAGTATTCTTATCTGTTGGATTTACCTGTTACTGATCGTGTTCCTTTTACTGGTTTGGAGGGTGATCCAAAACCACATGAGACTGCTGCTTTGGTTCATCTGGGGAAGTCTGATGTGGAAGCCCATATTACTACTAAAGGAGGGATTAGAGGATTATCGGTTGAGGCCATCTTTGCTTTACTTGCTTACGGGTTGTTCTTATTTCCTAATATGGACAAGTTTGTTGACATTAATGCTATCAAGATCTTCATGATTGGAAACCCAGTTCCTATGTTGTTGGGTGATGCTTATTACTCTATTCATCTTCTGAATTCTTATCATGCATGAATGATTACTTGTTGCACGCCTTTGTTATACCGGTGGTTTATCTCTCATATGCCTCAGTCTGATTCTTTATGGGATGTCAGGAAGGAACCCTGTTGAGCTCCTAAGATCATGGCACTTACTCACTCGGATATTGATTGGTATCATCGAGCTTACTAGGATATAGAGATTATTGACAGTTGTGGTAGTTTTCCCAATGTACCTCTTCTTGGTACAAAGGGAGGAATTAACTATAACCTCGTTCTTGCACGACGACATCTTGGTTATCTGATGAGGGATAAACCAAATAGTATTCATTTGAGTAGTTTCTTTCTGAAGGAGGAAGGAGACCATAAAGAAGCTAGGGAGCAGATTGCGAAGGCCTGGCGTCACATCCACAAGAAGAGTAGGAAAGACTTGGGACCTAGGGGGATGTTTCTTTGGAGCCATATCTTAAGTGGGTCCAAGCGAGGGCTATTCAGTTGAAAATGATGTATTCCCAGGAAATACCTATGCCTGATTTGTTTGTGAAAACCACTCCTCCTTTATTGTATGATCTAGAAGAGCTGCAGCTTGCTTTGGTCAGGATGCAGCAGGAAAAGGATGCTTGGAAGAACAAGTTCCAAACTCTAGAGATTTCCTACAGAGCAGACTTGAAGGAGAAAAATGACTTGATTGAGATTCTTGAGAGTCGGGCTGTAATGACGGTAGAAAGGCAAGGGGATTTATTTTCTCCTAAGCCTCAGTCAGATGCTGATTACTCACTTCCTGATTCAGGTGATTGGAAGGAGGTTTCCACCAGGTATGCGGAAGAAAATCAGAGGTTGAAGGCTCAGATTCCCAAGCTTACGGGGAAGCGCCAGTGTATAGAGTGATCTCTGACAGATTTACTTCTCATGGTTTTAGACTTTATTTTCATCTTGTACTTGGGATTATTGAGACTTGTAACCTATTTTGAAGTTATTATAATAAAAAATTTCAGTATTTCAAATGCGTTATTACTTTGATATTTGCAATGTGTCTATAAATCTTTAAATCCCTTGAAATATTAAATAACAAAATAAAATCATGTGCATTGCATATCATGCATCATATTGCACATATTTCTTGCATTTATTATGCATATCCAGGTGTCTTACCAAGCTTCTTTCCTTTGTTCAGCAAGCTGACTCACCACTACAACACTCAGGCTAATTTCAGAAGGAGGATGGACAACTTAGAACAAGAGAATCGCGAGATGCGCGAGAAAGTTTCTACTTTGAAGGCCGGCATGGCCAATCTTACTGCTCTGATGGAATCTCTAGTGGCTTCTCAGAATCAGCCACCGAGTGTTCAACCTCAACCAACAAGGGCTACTGCTGAATCTCCAGCTATTCCTGTATCTGCTACCCCAGTTGTTGTTCAGAATCGCATGCCTCAAGGTTATCCATGGGGAATGCCAGAGAACTTTGCGCCAGAAGGTTTCAATCTTGGTCCTCAAGATTATCCAGTTGTTCAGACTGTTATTACTCCTACTGCACCTCCTTCGGTGAATATGGTTTTGTTTGTTAACAATGATGTGTGTTGTCATTTTCCTCCACCAAGTGAAGACTTGGGTCTCTATGACAAAATGGATGATTTTCAAGAGCAGTTTGACAAGATGCAGAGGGAGATGAAGGCCCTCAGGGGAAAAGAGTTATCCGGGAAAAATGTGAATGAATTATGCTTGGTCCCAAATGTTAAGATACCTGCAAAGTCTAAGGTTCCGGATTTTGAGAAGTACAAGGTAAACACTTGCCCTCGTGCTCATCTGGTAATATATGTAAGGAGAATGTCTACCCATATTGATGATCAACGTCTGCTGATTCACTTTTTTTAGGATAGTTTGACCGGTGTTGCACTGAAGTCGTATATGAGTTTAGACAATGTCAATATTCATACTTTCAATGACTTGGGAGAAGCATTTATCAGACAATATAAGTACAACATGGACATGGCACCTGACCGTGATCAATCAGGGTCATGGTTCAGAAAGACAGGGAATCATTCAAAGAATATGCATAGAGATGGCGTGAGATAGCCGGCTAAGTGATTCCTCCCATGGAAGAGAAGGAGATGACTAGGATTTTCTAGAAGACTCTGGGTGCTTTCTACTATGAAAGGATGGTATCAAGTGCGCCAAGTGACTTTACTGAAATGGTAGGCATGGGTATCCGTTTAGAAGAGGCTGTAAGAGAGGGTCATTTAACAAAAAGTGAAGGATCTGGAGGTGCAAAGAAGTCGTCTTATGGGTTTACCAAGAAGAAGGAAGGGGATGCAAATTTTGTTGGTGTAGCTCCAACCACCGTTGCTTATCAGAGACCATCCCAACAGGGGAATCAAGGGTATAATTAGAGAAGGGAGAGTTATGACCATATTCCTATGAGTTATACGAAGTTACTACCGACATTGATTCAGAAGAAGTTGGTTCAGACCTGACCACCTCCCGATGTACCATCACCTTTGCCTTGGTATTACAATTCAGACCAAACATGTGCTTTTCATCAGGGAGCACCAGGGAATAATGTTGATAATTGTTATCCTTTGAATACTGAGGTGCAAAAATTGGTGAAGTCTGGTATTCTATCTTTCAAGGATGTGGGTCCTAATGTGAAAGACAATCCTCTACCCAAGCATGGAGGATCAAATTCTGTGAATATGGTGGCCGGTTGTCCAGGCGACTTCCGGATTTTGATATTCATCTAGTTAGAGGAGATTTAGTGAAAATGCATGTAGACCTCTGAATTTAGCTACTATACACATGAGAATTCCGGTTGTGTTATTTGCAGTACAGACATACAAGGTTGCGACAAGATAAAGGCTGATATTCAAGAGATGATGGATGAGGGCCTCATCCACATAATCAGGCCTAGGGAAGAGTATGAAGAGGGGGTGAATATGGTTTATGGATGTCCTGGAGAGTTCATAATTTTTTATATGGAGTATATGAATGAAGACCTTGTGCAATTTCATGCTACTTTCTGCCACTTGGCTGGTCAGGTGGAACATCAGTATGGATCTTGCCGAATTTGCTGTCGAGACTCTCGAGGATGTTCAATCGTGAAGAAAGGTGTTCATTTGTTGTTGGACAATGGAACTATCAAGGTTACAGGTCAAAGGGATGATTACCATGAAGTTGATATGATTGAGGTTTGTTTGGCTGAAGAAGAGTCGGATGATGAGTATGCCTCTGCAGATGAGTATTTCTCCTCAGGTGAGGATTTGTTTTCCAGAGATGACTCAATAATAACTGATTATGTTGAAGAAGGGGTAAACATCATTGTGCCTTGTTTTGGTGCACCCGCCCATTTTGAAGTTGAGTATTATAGCAAGCCAGTTGTTACCCCATTGGTGATTAATTTGCCGAGTCCTATTCCGCACAAGTCAGATAAGGCTGTACCCTACAAATATAATGCTACAATCTTAGAGGATGGTGTTGAAGTTCCCATCAAGCCAATGCCTGATGTTTGGAATATTGTTGAGACTAGCAGAGTGACCCGCAGTGGTCGTGTATTTGCACCAGTTGTTTGAGGAGATGTTAGTGTTGGAAAGAAAATTGCTGAGAATGTTGAACCCAAGAAGGCTACGGGTGAATCTAGTGGAGCTACATTAGAGAAAGAAGTGGATGATATTTTGAAGATAATCAAGATGAGCGACTACAGAATTGTAGATCAGTTACTGCAGACTCCTTCAAAAATATCTATCTTGGCTTTATTGATGAACTCCTCTGCTCACAGAGAATATCTGCTGAGGGTACTAGATCAAGCTTTTGTGGAAAGTGACATGCCTATAGACCAATTCAGCAGTGTGGTAGGGAACATTACATCATGCAATAACCTGAGTTTCTGTGACGATGAATTGCCCGATGAAGGAAGGAATCACAATCTAGCCCTCCACATCTCTATGAACTGCAAGAATGATTCACTATCCAATATGCTAATTGATAATGGATTTGCATTGAATGTTATACCGAGGAGCACACTTATGAAGTTGAAATATCAAGGAACGCCCATGCGCCCAAGTGGCATATTGTGAAAGCGTTTGATGGATCAAGGAAATCTGTTATCGGTGAAGTGGAATTGCCTATTCATATAGGCCCATATTTGTTTTAGATTACTTTCCAGGTCATGGATATTGTACATGCTTATAGTTGTTTTCTAGTAAGGTCGTGGATACATGAGGCAGGGGTTGTCACTTCAACTTTACACCAGAAACTGAAGTTTGTACGTGAAGGAAAAGTGGTAATCATAAATGGAGAACAAGCATTATTGATATCTCATTTGTCCTCTTTCAGCATTGTGGAGGCGGATGAAGCTGCTGTTGGAACCCATTTCCAAGCCTTTCCATTGATAATATAAGAGGAAATTAGAATTCCATGGTTTCACTTAAGGATGCACAACAAGTTGTGCGTAAGGGTCATAGTGAAGTATGGGGACAAATTATTGATCCACCTGTAAACAAGAACAGAGCCAGCTTGGGGTTCTATTTGAAGAATGAAAAAGGTAAGAGCATGAAGCCAGAGTCTACTACAGGAAAGTATCAAGACATCTTCCGTAGCGGGGGTTATCTTCATCGGACTGTTTCCGGGATTAATGCCATTGTGGAAGATGAAGCAGAGCAGGAAATGTCGAATTACGTGACACACGGAGTTAGGGTTCAGAACTGGATCACCATTGATGTTTCCTCTTGCATACATGTTTCAAAGTAATTTGATTTTTTAATATTTTTTAAAAGCTTTCACTCTGCCCAAGGTGGAAGTATTAATATTGTATGGGCTTATCTGTTTGCTGTGACTTTTAAAATCAATAATAAAAGTTGTCTTTGTTTCCCAAATTGTGGCTTTATTTTCTGCTTTTTCTTGGAAAATGGTAATCAGAAAAGAAAAAAAACCTTTCAAAATAAATAATAACTGAAATACAATCTACATGATAACTTTTTATATGTGTCAGTTTCTAAATGCAATCATAAATCATATGTGTAGATTAATTAAAAAAGCTCGTTGAATACAATGACCCTGCACCCTCTCCCAATTTTTAATGTCCTGTGTATGGGGCCGAAGAATAAGACTATGATGAGATTCCAGAAGAGGTCTCACGGTTGCTTGGGCGCGAGGAAAATGCCATTCAGCCATATAAAGAGCCATTGGAAGTAATCAATTTGGATTTATAAGAAGATCCGAAAGAAGTCGAGATTGGAGCATTGTTGCATCCTGATGTGAAAAGCAGGTTGATTGAGTTGTTGAAAGAGTATGTAGATATTTTTGCTTGGTATTATCAAGATATGTCTGGTCTAGATACAAATATTGTAGAGCACCATTTGCCGTTGAAGCCAGAGTGTTCGCCAATCAAACAAAAGTTGAGGAGAACTCACCCAAATATGGCAGTGAAGATCAAAGAGGAGGTTCTAAAGCAGATTAATGTCGGTTTTCTTGTGACGTCAGTGTACCCTCAATGGATTGCCAATATTGTCCCAGTACCAAAAAAATACGGAAAAGTTCGCATGTGCGTAGATTACAGAGATCTAAATAAAGCTAGTCCAAAAGATGATTTTCCATTGCCACACATTGACATGTTAGTGGATAGCACATCAAAATTCAAAGTATTCTCGTTCATGGACGGATTTTCTGGGTATAATCAAATAAGAATGGATCTAGAGGACATGGAAAAAACAACGTTTATCACACCCTATGGAACATTCTGTTACAGAGGGATGCCCTTCGGGTTGAAGAACACTGGAGCAATGTACCAGAGGGTTATGACAACCCTATTCCATGATATGATGCACAAGGAAATTGAGGTATATGTTGATGATATGATTGTTAAACCCCATAATGAAGAAGGGCATGTAGAAGATTTGTTGAAGTTGTTTCAGCATTTGAGGAAGTATCGTCTCCGCTTGAATCCAAATAAATGTACCTTCGGTGTTCGATCGGGGAAATTGTTGGGTTTCATTGTTATCCAGAAAGGAATTGAAGTTGACCTTGATAAAGTCAAAGCAATTCAAGAGATGCCAGCGCTGAGAACTGAAAAGCAAGTTAGAGGGTTCCTCGGGCATTTGAATTATATTTCCATATTCAATTCCCACATGACTGCAACGTGTGAACCAGTCTTTAAGTTGTTAAAGAAATATCAAGGTTGTGTGTGGACGGATGACTGCCAAAGGGCATTTGAAAGTATTAAAGAATATCTGCTTGAACCTCCTATCTTGCTCCCTCATGTCGAAGGAAGACCGTTGATTATGTATCTGACAGTGTTAGATAAATCCATGGGTTGTATTATGGGATAACAAGATGAAACATGGAAGAAAGAGTACGCCATTTATTATCTCAGCAAATTTTTTACTGATTGTGAGTCGCAGTATTCCATGTTGGAAAAGACATGTTGTGCTCTGGCCTGGGCGGAAAAATGTTTGCGGCAGTATATGTTGAATCACACCACTTGGTTGATCTCTAAAATGGATCCAATCAAGTACATTTTTTAAAAGCCTACTCTTACTGGGAGAATTGCCCCCTGGAAGATGCTATTATTCGAATATGATATCGAATACCACTCAAAAAGTTATTAAAAGCAGCGTGTTGGCAGATTATTTTGCTCACCAACCAGTTGAGGATGATCAATCTATGAAGTATGATTTTCCCGATAAGGATGTGATGTTTCTGAAAGTGAAAGATTGTGATGAACCATTGCCTGAGGAAGGTCCTGATCCTAAATCTCGTTGGAGTATGATATTTGATGGAGTTGTGAATGCTTATGTTAAAGGAATTGGTGTTGTGATTGTCACTCCACATGGATCGCACATTCCTTTTACTACAAGGTTGACATTTGATTGTACTAATAATATGGCAGAATATGAGGCTTGCATCATGGGTCTCGAGGAAGCTATTGATCTCAGAATTAAAATTCTAGATGTGTATGGTGATTCAGCTTTGGTAATAAACCAGATTAAAGGAGACTGGGATACTCATCACCACTGCTTGATCCCTTGCAAAGATTATGCTAGAAGGTTGTTACCCTTATTTAATAAAGTTTAATTCCATCACATTCCTAGAGATGAAAATCAAATGGCGGACGCTCTGGAAACTCTATCTTCTATGTATCAAGTGAATACTTGGAATGATATACCTCGAATTATAGGTCGGTGACTGGATAGGCCCGCTCATGTGTTTACAACAGAAGAGGTAACAGATGAGAAGCCTTGGTATTATGATATCAAGCATTTTCTCTAAACTCGGGAATACCTGATTGGTACATCGAATAAAGATAGAAAGACATTGAGAAGATTGGGTGGCAGTTTCTTCCTCAGTGAAAATGTGTTGTACAAGAGAAATTATGACATGGTCTTGCTCAGATGTGTGGATAGACACGAAGCAGACATGTTGATGCATGAGGGCAGGTTACTATTGGCTGACAATGGAATATGATTGTTACAAATTTGTAAAGAAGTGTCATAAATGCCATATTTATGCGGACAAGGTTCATGTGCCTCCGAAACTTCTCAATGTGATCTCTTCCCCATGGCCTTTCTCTATATGGGGTATTGACATGATTGGAACGATAGAACCCAAAGCTTTGAATGGACACCGTTTTATCTTGGTAGCAATTGATTACTTCACCAAGTGGGTGGAGGCTGCTTCATATGCTAATGTTACTAAGCAGGTGGTTGTGCGCTACATTAAGAGTAATCTTATATGTCGGTATGGTGTGCCGAACAGAATTATCACTGACAATGGCTCGAATATGAACAACAAAATGATGAAAAAACTGTGTGAAGAATTCAAGATTATCCATCACAACTCATCTCCGTACATGCCAAAGATGAATGGGGATATTGAAATGGTTGTTACTTATAAGGATTGGCATGAAATGCTCCCTTTTACTTTGCATGGATATCGAACATCTGTCCGCACTTCAATAGGAGCAACCCCGTTCTCCCTTGTGTATGGAATGGAAGTTGTGCTCCCAATCGAGGTTGAGATTCCCTCTTTGCGTGTGATAATGGAAACCAAGATGTCAGAGGCTGAATGGGTCCAGAACCGGTTTGACCAATTGAATTTGATCGAAGAGAAGAGAATGACAGCTTTGTGTCATGGACAATTATATCAGAAAAGGATGAAGAAAGCTTTTGATAAGAAGGTCAAACCTCGTGAATTCAGAGAAGGCGACCTCGTGCTCGGGAAGATCATGTCTTTTAACGCTGATTCTAGGGGAAAGTGGACTCCCAATTTTGAAGGCCCATATGTTGTCAAGAAAGCCTTCTCTGGAGGTGCATTAATTCTTGAAACTATGGATGGCGAGGAGTTCCCACGTCCCATGAATGCTGATGCAGTCAAGAAATACTTCGCCTAAAGAAATAAAAGAACAGCTCACTAAGTTGAAAACCCAAAATGGCGGCTTAGGCAAAAAACAGCGTCTCGGTAGGCCGAAAACCTGAAAGAGTGGTCTAGGAAAAAATTAGAGACATAAACAGAATAAATTTCCCTCTAAGTTGAAAACCCGCAAGGGAAGCTTAGGCAAAAGTTAGGGACTTTCTTGGCAAGTAACTACATCAGACAAGACTTGATCATTGGAGCAACAATCTTCTCAGATCCTCATCATGCTTCAACAGAAGCTGCTGCTCAGGATTTCAAAAGTTGTTAGAGGGGATAGTGGTCATTGTATCTCAATGTATCTTTTCCATTATATATTACCATTTTCTGAACTTTGTAATTATCCATGGAGTCTCACCATTCACAGACTACCATTCTATTAATGAAATTTGAGCTTTTACCCAATTCTTTGTATTTCTTATTTTATTTAGCTTGCAAAGACTCCATTTATTATTGATAATAACTATCAAAGCGAAAAGATCAAATAACAAAATTAATTTTCAAAAAGAATTTACAACTTGCCTTTACTTTAAAATTTGTGACACAAGAGAGTAAAAACAACAAAAGTGGTGATCCCAGGAATGGACGAACTCCAGTTGCTTTTAAGAAGTTTTGTTTCCCAAAGAAGTTTTTTCTCAAGATGTTTCGCCGTATAGGGTTTGTAACTACAGTATCCCCGGCCAAGTTTTGGTTCATTTCTCCTCTTTTCTGAGTTTGCATGATATGAAGATTCAATCCAAGATTTCTCCAATGAAGGTTTCGTTTGTTTAATAGAAATTCTTTTTTTCCAGAGAAGTTGGTACAATAATTACTCTCGAAGAACACGGGCCTCTATTTTCCCCGGTGAAGAACGTATATTGGTTTTCCCTTTGTGAATGTGGTGTTGACCTCCCCAATGAAGTCGGCACAAATCCCCCAGTAAATGTTTTGATGATTTGATGTTCGTCTGCTCTACTTGAAATTGATTTTTCAAATCCCCAGTAGAGGCATTACTTTTGAAAATATTTGATTCCCCGTTAAAGTCTAAGTGTTATTCCCTGGTAAAGCATGGGAGAGGATGTTGTATCTCTATATCTATATTGTTTGGTCGCTATGTTTTGTTTACTTCCGAATTACGTTTCTCCCCAATAAAGTTAAATCAGGCAGTAGGTTTTGTTTCCTCAGTTGGCGCTTACTTTTTCTTTGATTGTTCATCTTGGATGTAATTTAGCTGAGTGTTGATTGTGCCCGAGTTGGTTTTGCCTGTTTACTCCCAGTGTTATATATCTGTTTTGTCAACATATGCGCGATAACACTCATACATTCATACATACATCATGCATAGCTAAAATTGGAAAATCATCGCTCATTCACATTCGTTAATATTCTGTTGACATATTACCCTATTTTGCAGAGTTATGTTGTCCTATCTCCAATAGAGTGTTGGCCTTAAGCAGAAAGTGTATATTCTTTCAGTTTCCCCACTAAGTTATCCCTCGTGGAAGATTTTTGCTTAAGCCTTCTTGTATAGCTCTTTGTATGGATTATTTGGGTTTCCCTCTTGAGTTTATTTCTCAAAGGAAGTGTTTCGGACGACTGTCTAATTCCAGTTTATTTCTAGTTTGAATTTTTGATCCTCAACAATATTATTACTTATGATTTCTGTAAGCTTCGAGCATTAGTTTGAGAATGTGCATTTATTTTGCACGAGAAGACCTTTATCTCCTCAAGAAGGAATATATTGGCATTTCCCCAGGAAGTCATATTTCTCTCCCCGAAAATCATTTATTTTTACAATCCTTCCTATAACAACAAGTAGCAAGTCTCTTTATTTGAGCAACCTGTACTTCCCTGTAAAAGTCGACGTAACTTTTTTGCTATCTTCTCTATGAATGGATAGTTTACAGTCCATTGCCAAATTACTCTAGTGGATGGAAGGACTTTCAATATCGCAGAGATAGCTCATTGTGAAATCATTACAAGTGGTAGTCTCTTTATTTGAGATAACTTATATGTTACCCTTTCCAGGCGGAGTGCCTTGGTTAAAGAAGAAGTTCAGACCCGTTCTAGGTGAAATGCCAGAATTTTGGGGAAACTTGTTATCTTTTTGCTACCCTCGGTGAACGTTGGTAGTTCATCGTAAGTGAACGGTGGTGCTATGATATATTTTCTCTCTACCTTCAATGAAAGTTGGTAGGTCATCTTCAGTGAAAGTTGGTGATAGTTATCTTTTTACTACCCTCACTGAACATTGGTAGTTCATCGTCAGTGAACGGTGGTGCTATGATATATTTTCTCTCTACCTTCAGTGAAAGTTGGTAGGTTACTGTGATCGGTGGGAATAGAACTGACTATTTTGGAATGCTGGTTCGCGTTTTGCGTTTGTGTTTGCAAAATGTCGCGGTAAGCAAGAGTCGCCACCGTCTTTTATTTTATCCAACAAGGAAAGGACAAAAGCACAGAAAAATTCCTTTTTGAGATATTTCTCGGGTTCGGGAGGTAGATTATAGAAAGGGAAGGTGTTAGAACCCTTTCTATCCGTGGTTATCCACGGGCTCTTAGGTACTTGCTCATCGTGTTTTCAAAAGTTTGCTTTTCTTTGTGTTTGTGGGTTTGAAAAGAGTTTTGTTTTGAAGAGAGTGTGAGTGCGAAAAGTTTTATTTTGTTTTTAAAAGGAGCAAGTACTTAAGAACCATCTACCTACTCTAAAAAGGAATTAAATGGTGATAATGTCCTTTAGACAATGCTATCCCACTATTGAGGAGTAGGTAGCATCGTCGTTGGAGTTTTCGGTCAATTCGATTAAGGGACGTGTGGTCACTAAAGCAATGTTAGGACGCCTTAGCGGTAACCCTAATATCCTAGATAATTTTTCCGAGGCAACTGTTTCGAGGCAACTATGATCTTTGGACAGGAGGGCGACCTCTAAAACTTCCTATACTCAATGACCACGTTCGAGGCAACCAAGTGAGGTGTACCCTAAGAGTGGCATGTGCAAGTGTGTTATTTCGATTAATTTTATCTGTACATGTTATGGGTGAGCTATGTTGATTTTAGATTCATACATTGGATCTTGTCGTGCATTCCCTATTATCAAACATCTAACATTGTATATTTGCGGAAATTAAATTTGCGAAAATTAAATCTAAGCTATTACAAGGCGTCAGGTATTTACATCGCCAAAGACAAACCCTTTAATTTAAATTGCGGAAAGTAAATAAAAGCGATAAATAATTAAAGTCCTATTGAAACTATTACATACTGGAAGCAATTACAATATTGGATAAAAATAAGACGCGTGCGAGAAAATTAGATCGACGCATTTTTAGGGTTTTGACCCTTTTTGAAAGAAAGCATGTTTTTTTATTATTTTTGAATTGAATTAAATTAAACCTAAGTTAATTAATTAATTTAAAAAGAGATATTTTTGGATTTTTATATTTAAGGAAATAAAATAAAATGATTAAAATTATTAAAAACCTAATATTCTAAATTGATTTTAATTTATTGCAAAAATGTTAAATGTTACACCTATTTAAAACTAAATAAATTATGTTAATATTTATTTACAAAAAATAAAATAATGAAATTAGTTTTAGTAAATAAAAATATTATATTTTTTTGTTTTCTGATTTTATTAGGCAAAATAAATTGGTTAGTATAATAATAATAATTAATAAAAACAATTAAATAAAAAAAATGAAATAGGAAAAGAAATAACCAAATATGGGGAGTGCTGGGCCTGATTTGAGCGTATGATTGGCAATCTCTAGGCCCAAACACATTGGCCTTTGTTGACTTTTCTAATTACCCGCGCGCGTGCTGACTTGGGTGTACGGTGAGCCATCAATCCTGGCCTCTGGATTTGATCTGAAACCACCTGGCTAGCATCTGGATGGAGACACACGATATGCCATGCTTTGGATGCTACATGGAATTACCTGGGACAAAATAATAATAAGCGTTTGGGGGGACCTGGTATTCGAACCCAGGTCCCAATGGTTTTTCCACTCACGCTTCCACCAATTGAGTTGTGTTGCTTTCTTGTTAATAAAATAAACGCTAATCATTATATGAGAAAAGTAAGCAATATACTGGAAAAAAAATGTGCTAAACATATTTGAACTGGCCAATGAAGACAAGCCACGTTGTCATCTTCTCCAAACGGTCCTGGTTTGTTTCCTGCGGATTTGGTTCCGTATCAAAATTCGTGGCATCATCCTATAATGCATTCTAGGTCACAAAAATGCAAACCAAACCCATCATCATGTTCGTCTCATTCTCATAAATCCATCCATGGCCATGGCTTGTCTTGATTTCACCTATAATTAAAACGCCTAAAAAAAAGCAAGAAAACCCTAGGTTCGAGCATTACAATTCAGGCTGTGAAAACAAAATCGAGTATTGCAAAAAGCTTAGAAATCATACAAGGAAGAAGAATATGCTAATGCTTTGTCAAAAAGACGCAAGAATGAGGAGTTATGTTTTCGTGTACAGGGCCATATTCGTGGATACTTACAGCGTGTTTCAGGCAATGAGAGGGCTTGGTTCTGATTGCTATAGCTTCAGGGGATTGCAAGCAAGAACACCACGTTGCAATTTTGGATTGAAACGAGCCCTAAGTGTGATTTCAGTTTCCACTTTTTCAAGCTTTTTTTTCAATTTGGTTTGGCCTTTTTTTCCAGTCTTTTGCTCGTGTTCTTGATGTGTACAACTTGTGTGTGTATATGGGAATGAATTAGGTTAATCTTTGGGCCTTGAATCCATGAGTATTGAAGATTGGAGATTTGATATCATCTTCCATTAACAAGTTTCCAAAATTGTACCAAATATGATTTTTTATGCACAACAATGCTTGATACGAATTTGATTATGTGAATCATGATATTTGAAAGCTGTAATGATCACAAAGATCTCATTCCATCAATTTTTGGATTTTATTTGAATTAATATTGATTTAAAATGAATTAAATCAATAAAAATTAAATAAAATAGAAAAATAAATGATTGGTCATGAAATTGAAGATGGGACACGTGTGTGGTGTGACAAGATCATATCAAGTGGAAAAAAGTGGGCCCTTTTGTCAAAAATTGGAGTTTTGAGGATAGTTGACTTTTGGCAATTTTGGAAAAATGCCCAACTTCAACAATGCATAACTTATTCAATTTTGAACTTTTGGAAGTGTTCTTGGATGTTTTAGAAACCTTGAGATGTCATATAACTAACCCTTTCGGTATCATCTCATTTTCATGTTCCATACTCAAGTTATAAGCTTTGGAAAAAAAGGTGTTTTTGTTGACTTTCAAAAATGACCTATAATGTCCAAATTTGTAACTTCTTGTGAGTGCATTTATTGATCTTGGGGTGTGAAGATGGATTGTAGGAAATTGCATCCTCTTCAAATGAGATTTTTATGGGTCATTTCTCATAAAGTGTGAGAAAGTTATGCTTGGTCAAAGTTGAGTTGACTTTTCCTGCAAAACCCTAATTTAGCAACTTTTGAATCTTGATGAATCTTGAGCAATCCTTGATGAATCATGATCAACCCTTGATCAAATTATGAATTATCCTTCAAAATGAGAATGTTGACAAAAAATCTTGAGGTTTGACTATTTGTAGGTCACAGTTGACTTTTGCCCTAGCACAATCGATTTTTGGGCCTTTTGAGCAATTGACTGACCAACTTTCTCTGCAAGGCTTGAAATTTTTCATGGATGAACTTGAGAGCATATTAGGACATTGGGTATCACTGGAGGCCATTTGGATGCAAGGACCTTGATGCAACATAAAACCCTAATTTTGAATTGACTGCCTTAGGAGGTGATTTGACTGTCGAACTCTTGAGCCATCTTAAACAATCTTGGAGATGATTCTTGACATGTCTTGAGAAATATGGGAGGGAAAATTTTGGGGTACAACAGTTGCCCCGGTTTAATCTTCTTTAACCTGAGGATATAGATTGGCGTTCGGGCCTTTCGTGATCCAAAGGTGGGAGATGATTGAACACTAGAGTGCCCAGAAATTTGCACTCGCATGAAGTGGTATCGGAATTGTGATGTCGGGAATGGGCTTACAGATGCCATTTGGAGATTGATGATGGGAGATGGACTTAAAGATGCCATCTGAAGGAGTTTCGATCGCGTAAGAGATTCCTTAGCGAGAGCTTGTATACCTGTTGTTGAGGGAGATTCCGCCGGGGAATGTTGTTCTTTGTCTTAGGAGAAATAGAACTTTAGGAGCTTCGGTCGTCCGTTATTCTACTGGGGAATCATATCTGTCTAATTTTAGGAGCTTCGGTCGTCCGTTATCCTATTGAGGAATCATCTCTGTTGAATTTTAGGAGCTTCAGCCGTCCGTTATTCTACTGAGGAATCATCTTTGTTGAAGAGGTGAGAGTGAACTACTATCTGGTCGCAACCCAGGGTTCATAGTGATAAGATCGACTGGTATCTGGTCGTAATCCAGTCTTTACAGTGACTTACTGGGGAGATGAGATTAAACTTGCTATCCGGTCGTAATCCAGGCTTTGCAATTTCTCACTTCTTATTTGGTTGAAATCCAGGCTTCAGAACAAATCAAGTGGTTATCCGGTCGCATCCGGGCTTCAACTTGAATTTAGGGCACACTAATATCCGGCCGACTCCGGGATTCTTAGTAACTGTCCATGTAAACTGATATTTGGTCGGAATCTAAGCTTCACAGTGCCTTGTACCGCTATCTGGTCATAATCCAGACTTCACGATGGGTTATACCATTATCTGATCGAATCCAAGCTTCGTGGTGTCACGTACTGCTATCTGGTCGAATCCAGTCTTCACAATACCTCACTTCTTATCTGGTCGAAGTCCAGGCTTCAGAACAAATCAAATGGTTATCCGGTTGCACCCGGGCTTCCCTTTGACTGTTGGGTTTACTAGTATCCGGTCGAATCCGGGCTTCATAGTAACTGGCTGGGTAAACTGTTATTTGGTCGTAATCCCAGCTTCACAATGTCCCTTAATGTTATCTGGTCATAATCCAGGCTTCACGATGTATCATACCACTATCCGGTCAAAATCCAGGCTTCGTAGTACTCTTGGTTGCTACCTGGTCGTAATCCAGTCTTCACAACATCTTCTACCATTATCTGGTCGTAATCCAGGCTTCACGGTCTTGTATTGCTTTCTGGTCGTAATCCAGGCTTCACAATAACTTGCTGAGCTGTTATCCGGTCGTGATCCGGGCTTCACGGCTTGTGTTTATGATATACCACTATCTGGTCGAATCCAGGCTTCATGGTGCTTACTGAGCTGTTATCCGGTCGTAATCCAGGCTTCACGGCTCACATGGTAATAAACTATTATCCGGTCGTTCTCCGGGCTTCATAGCTTACTTTTGAGAGATATCACTATCTGGTCATAATCCAGGCTTCGCGGTAGTCTGATATTGTTATTCGGTCGTAATCCGGGCTTCACAATATGCTGTAGAAATGAAGATACTATTCGGTCATACCCGGGCTTCATAACTTGAATTTTGATTGTATCTTTCCTGAAAGGTAAAGGTTACCTGTATGTAATGCATGATATGTATCAGGCAATGATGTTCTCAACATAAATGAGATTGTATGGTATGATGCGTATATGCATGTATCATGATGGATGGACATGTAATGTTTTAGCTGAGGAAAATAAATCCCGGAGCTGCTGGAGAATAAAGTTGAATGCTTCGCTTCCGCCAGGGATGGTGAACGAAGATGGTTGTGAGGATAAACCTGCAGGAGAAAAGAACTCCGTTGGGGAATAAACTGATGAAGAGATTACTCTGAGGGGAATTACTCTGTGGGGAAGAGATGCTCTGCTGAGGATTTTAACGATAAACTCCGTTGGGGATTCCGCTGATAAACTCTGTTGGGGATTTCAATGATGAACTCTGCTGGGGATGGATTACCGTTGCTGGTGATATTGAATCTGTTGAGGATTGAATTCCTATTGGGGGAAAAGAAAGAACTTTGCTGGGGGATGATCTTTCAATTGCAACTTGCTGGGGATAACCCTGTCAGACTCTTGTGGGGATAATCCTCTGAATTCTGCTAGGAATGCTCCTTTGAACCTGGCTGGGGAGGTTTATTGTACTCTACCGGGGATAAACTTCCAGAGTCTACTGGGGAAGATGATTCAACTCTGTTGGGAAAGCTTTTTTAGATTGCGCTGGGGAAATGGCTCCACTGGGGGGGGGGGGGGGTGGGACATTCTTATATTCCATTGAGAGATATTAAGACTGTCGGGGATACTCTTATGCTTGTTGGGGAATATCTTTATACTTCGCTGGGGAAGATTAATACCTTCTCGGGATACCATACCTTTTTAGGGCTGATGGTAGGCTAACTCTTCTTGGGGGGGGGAGTATTGCTGATTTGTATCTAACTGCAAGTCTCAGCTAGGAGAGCTACCATTACTGTCTTATTCTGCGGGGAGTGAAGGTATCGTAGCCATATTCTTCAGCTGGATCTACCTTGTACCTGGTGGACGAAGCAACTACACAGCTTGGACATTTCTTATGCCCCTGTTTATGATATTATCAGTAATTCATCCTTTGTTTCACATGTAAATATTTATGAGCAGCAATTAATGTCAAATGCATATATCAAAAATGAACCTTGGACGTTCTTTGCAAAACAAAACAGATAAAGAGAAAACAGTTTGAGATTTCTTTGAAAACGAATTGTATTGATTTTGAAGTTTAGCTTGTAAATAGGCGTTTTTGTACAAGAGGCTGACGTCCTAGTAAGAGAACGCCGTCGAACATATAGAATTTATACAATTTGTGAAAAGAAAACAAAACAGCTATGTGAATAATCCCACTGGGTTCCAACTCTGCTATTGCCCTTATGTCCTCAAGCATCTCATCACTTTGCCAATGAGACATAGTGTTACACTTTAATCCCTAATTTTTGCCTGGACCGCCCTTTCGGGTTTTCAGTCCATCGGGATACCCATTTTTGCCCAAGCCGCCTTTTCAGGTTTTCGACTTGTCGGGTGTACATATTTTTTCATTTTCATCCCTTATTTTTGCCTGAACCCTTTTGGTTCGCTGGGAAGCCCTTATTTTTGCCTAGGCCAGTCAACCTAGCGGGTCTTTGATTATGCGTAGTATCTTTTCACTATGTCTGCATTAACGGGGTGAGGAAGGTCGTCACCATCCATGGTGGTTAGAATCATTGCTCCTCCTGAGAAAATATTCTTAACCACAAATGGCCCTTCGTAAGTAGGGGTCCATTTGCCCCTGGGATCCCCTTGAGGTAGGATAATGCGCTTGATTACTAGATCCCCAACTTGATACTCTTGTCGTCTAACTTTCTTGTTAAATGCCTTGATCATCCGTTTTTGGTACGTCTGACCATGACAAATAGAAGTGAGTCTCTTTTCGTCAATTAGGTTTAGATGATCAAGCCGAGTCTGAATCCAGTCATCTTCACTCAAACCTGCATCCTTCATAATTCGAAGAGAGGGTATCTGAACTTCAATGGGCAAGACTGCCTCCATACCATATACCAAGGAATAGGGTGTTACCCCTGTTGACGTCTGTGCTGAGGTGCGGTACCCATGAAGAGCAAATGGTAACATCTCGTGCCAGTCTTTGTATGTCACTGTCATCTTCTACACAATCTTCTTAATGTTCTTATTAGCCGCTTCGACAGCCTCATTCATCTTCGACCGGTAGGGAGAAGAGTTGTGATGCTGTATCTTGAATTATTCGCAGAGCTTAGTGATCATCTTGTTGTTGAGATTGGTACCATTGTCCGTAAAGATCCTCTCTGGTACACCGTATCGACAGATCAAATTATGCCGAATAAATTGTGCCACGACGTTCTTGGTTACAGTAGCAAAGGAAGCCGCTTCAACCCACTTCGTAAAGTAATCAATTGCTACCAGGATGAAACGATTCCCTTTAGATGTCGTAGGTCTGATCTCGCCGATCTTATCAATACCCCACATTGCAAAAGGCCAAGGTGCCGTCAAAATGTTTAGAGGAACTGGAGGTATGTGCACTTTATCAGCATAGACCTAACACTTGTGACATGTCCGAGAGTGCTGATAACAGTCGGCTTCCATTGTGGACTAGTAATATCCATCCCGTAGGATTTTCTTTGCCATGGTATGTCCACTAGAATGGGTTCCAAAGGTACCTTCATGCAGCTCTGCCATGATCCTTTCTGCTTCAATCCTATCCACACAACGCAGTAAGGTCGAATCATGGTTACGCTTGTAAAGAATGTCGTTGCTGATGAAGAACTTCGCCATGAACCTCCTCAGAAACTTCTTGTCATTAACAGATGCACCCTCGGGGTATTCCTGAGCTTTAAGATACCTTTTTACCTCATGATACTAGGGTTTTTCTGTTACCTCTTCAGTCTCAATGTCACAACAATGTGCAGGTCTATCCAGTCTCTCAATGATGATCCGGGGAGCTTCATTGTCCCAATTGACCTTGAACATAGAAGACATTGTAGCTAGCGCGTCCGCCAATTGATTCTCCTCTCTTAGGTAGTGTTCAAAGGTTATCTCTTCAAAGTGGGGAAGCAATGTCAATACATACTCCTTGTAAGGAATAAGATTTGGGTGTTTCGTATCCCACTCGCCTTTGATCTGACTGATCACGAGAGAGGAATCTCCGAAGACACTCAAGAACTTAATCCTTAGGTCAATTGCTGGTTGAAGACCCATGATGCACGCTTCATACTCCACCATATTGTTGGTGCAGTTGAAACATAGTCGGGCAGTAAATGGAGTATGAGAGTCTTTAGGAGATATGATCACAGCGCCAATTCCATTACCCAAAGAGTTCGAAGCTCCATCAAAGTACATAGACCATCGGGATCCTTCCTCAGGTCCTTCATCTGGTCCAGGTGTCTCACAATCAGTTACCAACATGATATTCTCGTCCGGAAATTCAAAGTTCATAGACTGGTAATCATCCACTGCCTGGTGTGCCAAATGGTCTGCCAATACACTTCCCTTAATTGTCTTTTGGGTCGTATACTGGATGTCATACTCAATCAAGATCATTCGCCATCTTGCTATTCTTCCGGACAAGGCAGGCTTTTCGAAGATATACTTGATTGGATCCATCTTTGATATCAACAGAGTAGTGTGAGTCAACATATACTGTCTCAGCCGGCGAGCATCCCATGCCAAAGCGCGGCAAGTTTTCTCGAGCAGTGAGTATCGGGTATCACAGTCGGTAAACTTTTTGCTAAGGTAAGAAATAGCATGTTCTTTTCGGCCAGACTCGTCATGCTGCCCCATCACACACCCCATTGAGTTGTCGAGCACTTTCAAGTATAAGATCAAAGGTCTCCCTTCAACTGGTGGCATTAAGATAGGCGGCTCCTGGAGATACTTTTTGATTCTTTCGAAAGCGGCCTGGCATTCATCGTTCCAACGTACTACCTGATCTTTCTTTAGTAACTTGAAGACTGGCTCACAAGTAGCAGTTAGGTGCGAGATGAATCGGGCAATGTAGTTCAGTCGTCCCAGAAATCCTCTGACCTCTTTCTCTGTTCTGGGAGCTGGCATTTCCTGTATAGCTTTCACCTTGGCAGGGTCCACTTGAATACCTTTGTCGCTTACAACGAAACCAGGTAGTTTGCCAGATCTCACCCTGAAGGTGCACTTGTTCGAGTTCAACCTCAGCTTGTACAACTTCAGTCTATCAAACAGCTTATGCAAATGGTCAAGGTGTTCTTCCTTAGTCTGGGACCTTGCAATCATATCGTCGACGTATACTTCAATCTCATGATGGATCATGTCATGAAACAACGCAACCATGGCACGTTGATACGTTGCCCCAACATTCTTCAATCCAAAAGGCATGACCTTGTAGCAAAAGGTACCCCACTGAGCGGTGTTGTCAACCAGAACGTTAATATGAGGTTGAGGGAAGTCATCCTTGGGACTGGCCCTGTTCAGATCCCTGTAGTCAACACACATTCGGACCTTACCATCTTTCTTCGGCACTGGAACCACATTGGCAACCCACTGAGGGTAAGAAGTCACTGCTAGAAAACCGGCGTCAAACTGTTTCATAACCTCGGCCTTGATTTTCTCAGACATCTCTGGGCACATACGGCGAACCTTCGGTTTTACCGGAGGACAGTCTTCCTTGGTAGGCAGGCGATGAACCACAATGTCAGTATCTAACCCAGGCATATATTTGTAAGACTAGGCAAAGATCTCAACATAGTCACGCAACATCTGAATTAACCGTTGTTTCACACTAGGCTCCAAGTTTGCACCGATCTTGACCTCTTTCTTGTCTGCCTCAGTACCCAGATTCACTGTTTCCACTGGCTCTTCATGTGGCTGAATGGCCCTCTCTTCCTGGAGTAGTAGTCTTGTAAGTTCACCAGGCACTTCGCAATCATCTTCACCCTCGTCTTCGGCTAAGTTGATCGGATTTTCGAAGTCATAACCGGCAGTAGTAGAGTCGTTACCAGTAGGATCCAGAGTGGATGTGGACCTGTATATGTGAGTGTGTGTAAAATAACTGTTTTGCAATATATAATAAAGAAGACAAGGGGCGCAAGATTTGAAATGCAAGAACGTCCAATGCTTTTATTGATGATATATGAAAATGACACACAAAATCCCTCACAAATGAAGCCACAGTGCCCTGGGTAAGACATCGGGCCGTAAAGTTTAAAACATTGTCTGTTACAAATTCAAATCAAAAGTTTCATTACTGGGTAACAAAAGTAATAGGGATGAAGTCCTTTGCTGTCCAGTTGCTCGGTCCACCGTTGGCCGTAGGATAGATCCAGCTGTCAAATTCAGACTCTTCCACATCATCTTCAATGGCATTCACTCCCGAGTTGCTGATGAACACGGGAGGTCTTCTGACCCATGCATTCCGAACAGCCTTTTGAGCTTCTGCAGTGAAACCCAAACCAAACTTGTTAGTCTTCTGTGTAAAATCAGGGAGTCGGCCCCAATTTTCACACTCACACTTCTCAATAACAGCTCGGGCATCCTTTAAGGAAGCCATATTCATAGGAGAATCTTCAACTACAGTCTCAGCTGATGCCAGTGTCTGGAGAACCTCTTCAAAGTGCTGAAACAGGGTCTCAATGAACTCCCCATCCATCTCTACATATCAGAAAGAGTTGAGGTGGCTAACCATGTACTCTTCCTCTCCTTGTACTGTCACAATCTTCCCTTTGACCGGGTACTTCAACTTCTGGTGGAACGTTGAGGTTACGGCCACGGCTTTATGGATCCACGGACGACCCATCAAACAAGAATAAGATGGCCGAATGTCCATCACATAGAATGTAGAATTGAAGACCTGAGAACCAACCTTGATCGGGATATCAACCTCTCCATGCACCATCCTCTTAGACCCATCAAAGGCCCTGACAATAATGTTACTTGGTTTCAGCTCCAACCCTTCACAATCCAACCGGTCTAGAGCTTTTTTAGGCAAGACGTTCAACGAAGAACCAGTATCCACCAACACATGTGCAAGAGTAGTGCCCCTGCATTCAATGGAGAGATGCAGGGCATCGTTGTGATTCTTCCCTTTAACAGTTAAGTCAGCGTCCGAGAAACCCAACCCATTATCAGCAGTCAAATTAGCCACGCAATCTGTAAATTGATCAGCTGATGTCTCTTGTGGCACATGGGCAGTCTTCAAGAAGGTGATCAGAGCCTTGGCATGGGCCTCTGAGCACATCAACAGTGACAACATGGAATTCTTGGATGGGGTTTTCCCCAGCTGTTCAACTACATTATAATCACTCTTATTAATAATCTTCAGAATCTCTTCCATCTCCTGTTTGGAAGCTTCAACAGTAATTGTCTTTGGTGCCTCCGTCTGGGCAGGCACATCAGTGGCGAAAGGGGTGTGAATAGGAACTTGATCAGGAATAGTAACAGGTACACTGGCAGTTGTAATAACAATAGGTCTTCGGACAGTTTGTGGAGCAATATCAGGTGAGAAAAGTCTTCCGCTGCGGATGACTTTAGCAGGTCCAGTAATGTTGCTGACGTCAGTATCAGCATCCAGCTCTTGCTTAACTCCATGAAAATAAACATCAGCCCCATAGTGCCAAGGGACAACTTTATCAGAGGTATAGGGGATGGGCCCTGGAACAGTGATGATCACAGGTGCGATCTTCGGAACAGATGTAATTCTAACAGGCTTCCTCGAGGGAGCCTTGGAAGAATTGTCGAAAATGGTAATGATGGCGACTTCTTCAGTAGGAATAGGAGGAACAACAGTCTTCTTAAACAGGATCTCCTTACTGTCCATCAGGTTTTGGATACCTGACTTCAGGAATGGGCAACCGGTAGGTAAAACAGAACACATATGGCAACCTTCGTTATAGCCCAGAAATAAACCTGCTAGCAATAGGTTCTTCTTGACTGTCATCAGAGGGGTAATAATGTCATCCACAGAACCTACAAACAAGCCTTCCTCTACAGCATTCACTCCATGTTTGGGCATGGGAGCAGTCACAACATTAGGCCTTTCGGGCGCCTCGAACTCAATCTCCTTTGCATCAATTAAGTCTTGTATCTTACTTTTCAGACTCCAACAATCATCTGTTTTATGCCCCGGGCTATCAGAGAGAAAAGCACAGCGGGCGTTAGGGTTATACCTTGGTGACGTTGTATTTGAATTCTTTGGGGGTTCCCTTAGAGTCACCAGATTACTCTTCAGCAACTGTAGCAGAATATGAGATAAGGTCATGCTGAGACGAACGAATTGCCTCTTAGGTCTCTCATCCTTCTGTTGATTGTTGTGCTGAGGAGCACCAGCAGTTTTTGAAATAACAACCGCATTGACAGCTTGGCGGTGTTCAGATCTATCATGTCTTCTCGAACTGTAGACAGCACTGGACTCTTTCTTAAACGGCTTCTTCTCAGTGCTTGATGAGGCACCCTTTTGTATTTTCCCAGCCTTAATACCAGCCTCAATCATCTCACCCATCAAAATAAGATATGTAAACCCAGACGAAGAGCTTCCAATCAAGTGGTTGAAAAATGGACCAGACAGGGTCCCCAAAAACATATCAACAAGTTCCTGATCAGCTAAGGGTGGTTGCACCCTTCCGGCGAGGTCTCTCCACTTTTGAGCATACTCTTTAAATCCTTCACCCGTTCCCATTGACATACCCTGAAGTTGGGTACGCGCAGGAGCGAGGTCGGAGTTGTACTGATATTGCCTGTAGAATGCAGTAGCCAAATCTTCCCAACTGCGAATACTGGCTCCGTCCAACTGATAGAACCACTCAAGCTGAGTCCCTGAGAGATTGTCTTGAAAGAAATGGATCCATAGGCTCTTATCAGCAGTGTAAGGCTGGACCTTCCTCACATATGACCGGAGGTGCAGCTTCGAACAAGAAACTTCGTCATACTTAGCAAAGGCTGGTGCCTTGAATTTGTGGGGAATGACTACCCCAGATGATAGACCTAGATCACCGAAGTCCAGACCCGACACCTTTTGAACCTCCATAGCACTCAACCGGTCTTCCAGTTGCTTGTATCTATCCTCGGCAGGAGGATACTGTTCTTCATCGTAGTCCGTCTCGTTGTCGGAGACCATAGGGCTAGGAACCCTCCTTTCTTGTGGACTATCTTTCCCTCCAGATGAGGTGGTCAGATCAACTTCATCCCGTAGCCTGTTTCCAAACCTAGGACCAGTGTTGAACAGGATTGTCCTCTTCTTCTTCTTCTTCTTCTCTTTCAGAATCAGGGTCTTCAAGTCTTGTTGACCCTTAGTTAGACTCATGAACAGCTCTTGAAATTGGGCATTTTGGGCCTGGAGGGCCTTGATAGCTTGCTCAGTTGAAGGTTCAGCAGACATGATGAGTGCTGAAATAAACAGCGAAGAAGATAAGAGACCTGTAAAGGGTACCTGTTTATGAAGTGCATGGGATGAAATGCGTATGATTTATGATTTCAAAGACAATTGAGATTCAAATTTGTAAACAAGAAAGGAAACACACTTTATTAGATAACTTTGTAATTCAAATTGTTCAACAAATTGCCCTTAAGGCGTTACAAAAATGGAAATATTGAAAAGTAAACAAAAACTGGAAAGGAAATCATCAAAGGTCCATCAATGCTTCCATGGCCTCTTCTTATCCGTACGGACATAGTCGTTGAGAATCCGCTCGTTCTCTAACTGCCTAGTCAACTTCTGGATCTTTTGTTCTTGCTCGTTGAACTTCTCTCGGTAAGAATCCCGTTCATCCCTCAACTGCATCCAAGACCTCTTCAGTGCCCCAATATCAGTGGGCATATAAGGGTGGAGAATGGTTGGAAGAACCCCGTCTTCATTAGCAACTTCAAGAGTGACAGGCCGGACAACTTCATATGGCATACCTAGCTTCTGGGCACGGATGCGGACCCATTTGAGATATGGCTCCATTGGCAGAGAAGTCTTTGGACCCAACTCATGTGGATCAGATTGGTGAACTCTGTCCCAAGCCCTTATGAATCTACGACGTTTCTCGTCGCTATCTCCCTGAAAATCAAAGATGATATGAGGCATCAACATCTCATGAGGTCCTTCTCTTCTGGCTCTTCCAAATTGACGGAGAGCTAAGCATGGGTTGTAAGAAATTCCTCCATGGGTTCCTAGCAGGGGAACATTGGGATACTCTCCACAGCGATCAATGATAGTCACCTCATCCATACCCTTGAGAGTCCAGATAATGTCATTATGAGAAAGAGACATCACCCTATAAGCCCAGCCCATTCCTTCTTTGTTCTTTAGCACTGACTTGGGGAGGTGCGAAATAAACCACCTCGACAATAAAGGAGCACATCACATCAAGGTTCCCCGCTTTCGGGCAGTACGAGCATAGAGCTGATGAAGAATGTCACCCAAGAGAGTGGGTACCGGGTTCTGAGAAATGAAGATCTTTATGGCATTCACATTAACAAAAGTGTCAGGATTCGGAAACAATACCAAGCCATAAATCAGAAGAGCCATAATATCCTCGAACTCCTTAAAGTCTAGGCTATCCCAGAAGTAGTTAGCCTTGCCAACCAAGAACTTAGTCAGAAATCCTTTAGCTCCACTTCTAGTCTCCCAATTAGCCATTACCTCTTCTTTGGTCAAATGAAGGGCTGCAGCAATTTCTTCAGGCCTAAGAGTCTTCTCCCAACCAGTAAACGGAGTCTGCTCCAGAACAGAGATACTGAGCAGTTTAAAGAACTCTTCTAGGGTAGGAACCAGTTGGAAGTCCTGGAATGTAAAACAATGGTACAACGGATCATAAAACTGCACCAGGACCCTCATCATCTGTTCGTCCAATTTGGAGGTGACCAAACTGAGAAGAGAACCATGCCTCCTGATGAAGGAAGTAGTTTAAGGTATCTTGGCAACCAACTCTTTAAGCAAGGTAGGTACTTGGACAAAGTTGATCCGGATAATATTCTTACGCATGGGCATCATGATGACCTACAAAGCAGAGCAAAGATGAAACCCTCTTGTCTTTGAAATAGGTTAGTCCTTATGAAAGATGTATGAAATGTTATGATGTCATGATGTCATGATAGTAAGCACACCACAAGTATCCACAAAAAGCAAACATGGTAAAGGCACACAAGTCACACTGAGAGCCCTTAGATTTCAGGCTGGCATGGAGCTTAGGTACTACCCTCTTTCAGTTCAGTTGGTTTAAACCTGTCCTAAAAATAGTAACCGGGTTCTAGAGGATCTCAATATCACTGACTACCCTCAATCGGTCATAATTCCAGTTTAGCAACCTTTTCTTGCGGCCGGAATCATCGCGAGAGTTTAGTCTCAATGAGTGTAGCATACTGCTACTGTTCTATGACCAAGTTGGTCAATTTAAGGTTCTAAGGTCAGTTGGTGCTTAATGCCCCCTTAGAAGACCCATATTCTCCTCGTTCCAACACAAGGGATATCGGTACAGACTAAAGTGCCACACCAACGTAGCTACTGCTTCATCCGTATCGGTCTATGCCGTACAGATCCCTCACAGTTTATTGCTACTTACCTAAAGGGTATCCCCAGATCCGGGTTAGGATCTATAGAACTCTGATACAAGCCCACAAATATAAAGCATACAAAGCATACAATTGAAAACACAATGATCTAATCCTAAGGTACACCCCACTTATAATTTTCCCCAGCAGAGTCGCCAGTTCTGTGATCGGTGGGAATAGAACTGACTGTTTTGGAATGCTGGTTCGCGTTTTGCGTTTGTGTTTGCAAAATGTTGTGGTAAGCAAGAGTCGTCACCGTCTTTCATTTTATCCAACAAGGAAAGGACAAAAGCACAGAAAAATTCCTTTTTGAGATATTTCTCGGGTTCGGGAGGTAGATTATAAAAAGGGAAGGTGTAAGCACCCTTTCTATCTGTGGTTATCCACGGGCTCTTAGGTACTTGCTCATCGTGTTTTCAAAAGTTTGCTTTTCTTTGTGTTTGTGGGTTTGAAAAGAGTTTTGTTTTGAAGAGAGTGTGAGTGCGAAAAGTTTTATTTTGTTTTTAAAAGGAGCAAGTACTTAAGAACCATCTACCTACTCGAAAAAGGAATTAAATGGTGCTAATGTCCTTTAGACAATGTTATCCCACTATTGAGGAGTAGGTAGCATCATCGTTGGAGTTTTCAGGTCAATTCGATTAAGGGACGTGTGGTCACTAAAGCAATGTTAGGACGCCTTAGCGGTAACCCTAATATCCTAGATCATTTTTCCGAGGCAACTGTTTCGAGGCAACTATGATCTTTGGACAAGAGAGAGACCTCTAAAACTTCCTATACTCAATGACCACGTTTGAGGCAACCAAGTGAGGTGTACCCTAAGAGTGGCATGTGCAAGTGTGTTATTTCGATTAATTTTATCTGTACATGTTATGGGTGAGCTATGTTGATTTTAGACTCATACATTGGATCTTGTCGTGCATTCCCTATTATCAAACATCTAACATTGTATAGTTGCGGAAATTAAATTTGCCGAAATTAAATCTAAGCTATTACAAGGCGTCGGGTATTTACATCGCCAAAGACAAACCCTTTAATTTAAATTGCGGAAAGTAAATAAAAGCGATAAATAATTAAAAGTCCTATTGAAACTATTACATACTGGAAGCAATTACAATATTGGATAAAAATAAGACGCGTGCGAGAAAATTAGATCGACGCATTTTTAGGGTTTTGACCCTTTTTGAAAGAAAGCATGTTTTTTTTTTAATTAAATTAAATTAAACCTAAGTTAATTAATTAATTAAAAAAGAGATATTTTTGGATTTTTATATTTAAGGAAATAAAATAAAATGATCAAAATTATTAAAAACCTAATATTCTAAATTGATTTTAATTTATTGCAAAAATGTTAAATGTTACACCTATTTAAAACTAAATAAATTATGTTAATATTTATTTACAAAAAATAAAATAATGAAATTAGTTTTAATAAATAAAAATATTATATTTTTTTATTTTCTGATTTTATTAGGCAAAATAAATTGGTTAGTATAATAATAATAATTAATAAAAACTATTAAATAAAAAAAATGAAATAGGAAAAGAAATAACCAAATATGGGGGGTGCTGGGCCTGATTTGAGCATATGATTGGAAATCTCTAGGCCCAAACGCATTGGCCTTTGTTGACTTTTCTAATTACCCGCGCGCGTGATGACTTGGGTGTACGGTGAGCCATCAATCCTGGCCTCTGGATTTGATCTGAAACCACCTGGCTAGCATTTAGATGGAGACACACGATATTCCATGCTTTGGATGCTACATGGAATTACCTGGGACAAAATAATAATAAGCGTTTGGGGGGACCTGGGATTCGAACCCAGGTCCCAATGGTTTTTCCACTCACGCTTCCACCAACTGAGCTGTGTTGCTTTCTTGTTAATAAAATAAACACTAATCATTATATGAGAAAAGTAAGCAATATACTGGAAAATAAAAAAAACGCGCTAAACATATTTGAACTGGCCAATGAAGACAAGCCACATTGTCATCTTCTCCAAATGGTCCTGGTTTGTTTCCTGCGGATTTGGTTCCGTATCAAAATTCGAGGCATCATCCTATAATGCATTCTAGGTCACAAAAATGCAAACCAAACCCATCATCATGTTCGTCTCATTCTCATAAATCCATCCATGGCCATGTCTTGTCTTGATTTCACCTATAATTAAAACTCCTAAAAACAAAGCAAGAAAACCCTAGGTTCGGGCATTACAATACTGGCTGTGAAAACAAAATCGAGTATTGCAAAAAGCTTAGAAATCATACAAGGAACAAGAATATGCTAATGCTTTATCAAAAAGACGCAAGAATGAGGAGTTATGTTTTCGTGTACAGGGCCATATTCGTGGATACTTACAGCGCGTTTCAGGCAATGAGAGGGCTTGGTTCTGATTGCTATAGCTTCAGGGGATTGCAAGCAAGAACACCATGTTGCGATTTTGGATTGAAACGAGCCCTAAGTGTGATTTCAGTTGCCACTTTTTCAAGCTTTTTTTTCAATTTGGATGGCCATTTTTGCAGTCTTTTGCTCGTGTTCTTGATGTGTACAGCTTGTGTGTGTATATGGGAATGAATTAGGTTAATCTTTGGGCCTTGAATCCATGAGTATTGAAGATTGGAGATTTGATATGATCTTCCATTAACAAGTTTCCAAAATTGTACCAAATCTGATTTTTTTGTGCACAACAATGCTTGATACGAATTTGATTATGTGAATCATGATATTTGAAAGCTGTAATGATCACAAAGATCTCATTCCATCAATTTTTGGATTTTATTTGAATTAATATTGATTTAAAATGAATTAAATCAATAAAAATTAAATAAAATAGAAAAATAAATGATTGGTCATGAAATTGAAGATGGGACACGTGTGTGGTGTGACAAGATCATATCAAGTGGAAACAAGTGGGCCCTTTTGTCAAAAATTGGAGTTTTGAGGATAGTTGACTTTTGGCAATTTTGGAAAAATGCCCAACTCCAACAATGCATAACTTCTTCAATTTTGATCTTTTGGAAGTGTTCTGGGACTTTTTAGAAACCTTGAGATGTCCTCTAACCAACCTTTTTCGTCTAATCTCATTTTGATGTTCCATGCTCAAGTTAATAGCTTTGGAAAAAAGGTGTTTTTGTTGACTTTCAAAAATGACCTATAATGTCCAAATTTGTAACTTCTTTTGAGTGCATTTCATGATCTTGGGGTGTGAAGATGGATTTTAGGAAATTGCATCCTATTATAAATGAGATTTGGATGGGTCATTTCTCATGAAGTGTGAGAAAGTTATGCTTGGTCAAAGTTGAGTTGACTTTTCCTGGAAAACCCTAATTTAGCAACTTTTGAATCTTGATGATTCTTGAGCAATCCTTGATGAATCATGATCAACCCTTGATCAAATGATGAATTATCCTTCAAAATGAGAATGTTGACAAAAAATCTTGAGGTTTGACCATTTGTAGGTCACAGTTGACTTTTGCCATATCATAGTTGATTTTTGGGCCTTTTGAGCAATTGACTGACCAACTTTCTCTGCAAGGCTTGAAATTTTTCATGGATGAACTTGAGAGCATATTATGACATTGGGTAGCACTTGAGGCCATTTGGATGTAAGGACCTTGATGCAACACAAAACCCTAATTTTGAATTGACTGCCTTAGGAGGTGATTTGACTGTCCAACTCTTGAGCCATCTTGAACAATCTTGGAGATGATTCTTGACATGTCTTGAGAAATATGGGAGGGAAAATTTTGGGGTACAACAGTCACCTTCAGTGAAAGTTGGTGATTGTTATCTTTTTTCTATCCTCAGTGAATGTTATAGTTCATCGTCAGTGAACGACGATGTTATGATATATTTTCTCTCTACCTTCAGTGAAAGTTGGTAGGTCACCTTCAGTGAAAGTTGGTGATTGTTATCTTTTTGCTACCCTCAGTGAATGTTGGTAGTTCATCGTCAGTGAACGGCGATGCTATGATATTTCTTTTCCCTCTACCTTCAGTGAATGTTGGTAGCTCACCGTCAATGAACGTCAGTGTTGTTATTTATTTCCTCTTTCTACCTTCAGTGAACGTTGGTAGTTTCGCCTTTAGTAGGAGTTGGTGTATCCTTTAACCATTTTACCATCCTCTCTAATTCGGGTCTTTTGATCCACCAGTGATTTATTTTCCTGGTCGGGTTGCTCTCTTGTTTCGTTATTTTGTTACATCCCCAGTGGTGTTTTGCGTCCCTTTGGAGTTGTCCATGTGCACTCATATTCATAAATATTGCATGGCATCTTAGGGCCAAAAATAGGGTTTGTTTTATATTTAAGTATCTTCGATCGCGTCGACGCGAAGATTTTTAACCTTCATATCTTCGGATGGAAGAAACTTAAATAAGGGCAGCTGTTGTACCCCAATTTTTGCCCCTAAGATCCCTTCATCATACCATATTGATTCAATCACAACAAGATCACATCAGGGTTCTTGATTCTCCTCCCTACCTTTACCTTTTCTCTTTGAGGAATCACCAAGCACCTTGACTTGTTTTCTTTTTGTCCGAACTTCTTTGGTTCACCAGGATGCCCTTATTTTTGCCTCGGCCAGTCAACCTAGCGGGCCTTTTTTTCATGCATAGTATTTACTGACTATGTCCGTGTTCACAGCATGCAGAGAATTGTCACTGTCCATAGTAGTAAGTGTTGTAACACTGCCATAAATATTTTTGCTTGATCGCATGTGGCCCTTTGCTGGAACTCATGTTCAATTCTTCAAGTGATTCAGACGGAGGTCTTCCCCTAGCTATTTGGCACTTTTGAGAGATTCCTCGAATCTTGACTCGACTTCCCCCAGATCAGTTAGACACCATGTCATGCCCCTTGATTATGAAATGCATGTTACTGGAAATGTCTTTCCATCTGAGGTGATTATGTCCATTGAGAGGATTTCCGTTCATTGAATTTTTGTCATGCGAATTTCTCTGTTGTCGAACGATTAGTCATATGCAAACAGTGGCATTTAAAGAATGCAAAGCTTATGTCTGTCTTGAAGTTTTAAAAATGCATTTTTAGTAAACAAACAGAATTTGGTAAGAATATGAATTCAACTCAGGATTTATAGTAAACCTTACAGGAGTCAGGATACCTTTTGTAACAGTATGCTTTTGAACTAACCCATGCTTCAGCTAGGACTTTTAAGGGTTGTAGCGTGGCCTGGTTCATGATTTAAGAAATAAAGGATAAATGCTCGAAATTTATTTGTACCCAACCCGTTCTTCGTCATGTTCTTCAGTCCTATACTCAGTTAATTGTGTGTTTATATCCCAATTGAGTCTGGAATCTTTGCCCTGATATTCCGATGATGGTTCGAATAATGAAAGTTTATTTTGAGGAGGCAGTCATTTTTTTTGTAACATTTTTTTCCTTTTTTTGAGGATTTATAGTGACTCCTTTTTTGATTTTATTATCCCTACCTTTTGCTTGAACTGTTTCCTTTGTGGTTACAGTCAGTGGGATGCCCCCGTTTTTTTCTTAAGTCTCCTTCATAGGTTTTAACTTAGTGGACTTTTCTTTTGAGAGATAATGACGGCCTATTTTAATGATTATTTGGAACCATCACCATCTTTTGTTTTGGAATGATGCCTCCAACACTACTCGTCATGTACGAAGGTAAAGCTTGCGATTGAATTTACCATTGAATTAACTGAGAAACTACCCTACCCCAGGTTATGATTAAAAGTTTCAATTTGTGTGAAAAAGAAAACTCCTACTTCTTAGGCTCAAAGAGTTTGACTAGGGATTACCTTCCTTATAACTCCACTGTTTAGGATTTGAAACAACTCCTGTACATCGTTAGCCAGGTCTGTTCAAAAGCATACTGTAGAGATTATGGTATCTTTTTCGTCATCCTCCCTCTAAAGGCTTACAACTTTTAATCGACAGTTGAATATCACAAAAAGGAAGTAAAAGCATAGTTTCAGTATAGTGACAACAAATGGATTAATTCAAGACAAACATATGTGTTGTACCCCAAAATTTTCCCTCCCATATTTCTCAATACATGTCAAGTAAGGCCCTCAAATTGCTCAAGGAAGTCCAATAGTTGACCAGACAAACTCTCTCCTAAGGCAGTCTATCCCAAATTAAGGTTTCATTTTGCATCAAAATGCTTGAGTCCAAAGGATACAAAATGCTCATCATTGTCCTAATATGTTCTCAAGATCATCCATGTCAAGTTTCAAGCCTTGCAGAGGAAGTTTGCTCAGTCAACTACTCAAATGCCTGAAAATCGACTATGTTAGGGCAAAAGTCAACTGTGGCCCACATATAGTCAAAATTCAAGATTTTTGTCAACATTCCCATTTTGAATTATTATTCATCATTTGATCAAGGGTTGATCATGATTCCTCAAGGATAGCTCACAATTCATCAAAACCCAAAAGTTGCTAAATTAGGGTTTTTGCAGGAAAAGTCAACTCAATTTGACCAAGCATAACTTTCTCATACTTCATCAAAAATGATCCATTCAAAGCTCATTTTTAAGAGGATGCAATTCCATACAATCCATATTCATCTCCCAAGTTCAAAATATGCACTCACAAAAAGATATAAATTTGGACATTATAGGTCATTTTGGAAAGTCAACAAAAACACCTTTTATGTCAAAGCTTCATACATGAACATGGAAAACTCAATTAAGATGAGACCAAAAGCGTTGTTTATAGGACATCTTAAGATTTCTAAAAAGTCCAAGAACACATCTCTAGGGTCAAAATTGAAAGAGTTGTGCATTGCCAAAGTTGACCCTTTTTGCAAAATTGCCAAAAGTCAAATATGGCCAAAATTGCATTTTTTGCTAAATGGGCCCAACTTTTTATGCTTGCACTGAGTTTGTAACGTGACCCATGATCCCTTCCATTTGTCATTCTTTTATTTTTGTCATTTATTTTGATTTTATTTCAATTAAATCAAATAAAATCAAAATAAAATAATGAAAATATCAAAAACTAATCAAATCTTGAGATTTTATGCATGTTTAGGTCTATTATACAGCTGGAGATGGAATCAAATCGTGCAAGGCTCATATGGATACAAAAGATTGCATTTTTCTTGATTTGGAAAGATTTGCACTAAGGATCAAATCATGAATCAATGATCATAATTGGAGAAGATTTGAAACCAAGTTGCAACCCTAATTCATTCTTGGATACATAAGGAAGGATTGCAGAGCAAAAACAAGGAGATTGGAGGCGTGCAAGACAGAAGGCAAATTTGCAAAAATTCAATAAAAGTTGTAAATCAATTTCAAGGTTTCAGGCCCTTTCAAGCCATTCTAGTCACACCAATCGTTTGCTAGACATCTAAGGATCAAGATTCAACCATTAGCAAGCTTCTTAACATCCAGAATCGCGCTGTAAGTTTCAAACGGTTCATCCCTTTTCTTGAATTTGAATATCTCAATTCTGGAACATTTAGCATGACTCATTGATGTATTCTTAAACCTTATGATGTTTGCAAGCTAATGGTCATATTTAATTGCGTCTTCATTAATTGTACAAAAAAGTGCCATAGCCAGGGTTTCCTCTTTGTTTTTAGGGTTTTTCTGTACAGGGACAATTGGCCATGGATAATGGTACCATGATGCTCGTAAGGTTGGAATGAGTTGATTGGTACCATTGGTTGTAATTTATCATGCAGGGACAAGATTTTGGAGTGGACAAGGGTTGTACCTACGACCAGTGTCCGTAGGTAAAAGTCTGTTGCCTAAAACGACAAAAGCCACGAGGAAGATGATGGCGTGGCATGCCGTGAATGGCCCATTCAAATTTCGTGCGCTGTTTGAGTTTAACCACTTGTTTTATCACATAATGTTTATTTGTTGTTATTTGTACAAATAACATGGCCAGCTCAGATGGTAAGCATGTAGCGTGATAGTGCTCAATGACTTGGGTTCGATCCCCAGGTCCCAACATTGTTTCATATTATTTTGCCTTGTATAATCAGGTACATGAGGGTCCAATAAGCCCACTATACATCATCAGCACCCAACCAGCAGATCTTCAACAAGCCAGATCTAACGCCTTATCCATGAGGGTCCACCATACGCCCAGTCAAGCAAGCAGCATGGGAATGGAAAAGGTCAAACAGGGCCAGGGCTTGTTGGGCTTGAAATTGCAATTCACACCCCCTTTTTTGCTGAAAGCTACCAGGCCCATTCTCTTTCTTTTTGTTTATTTCTTTTATTTAAATTAATTTGTTTAAATATTTTCTAACACAAAATTAATTCTTTTTTCCCAAAAAATCATAAAATCAATTTTCACAAATTTAGAATTAGGTTTTATTTATTCTACTAAAATGTTAGTTTAATTTAATTTAGGATTGATTCTAACTTTTTCATATATTTAAAATCAATTAGAAAAAAATTAGGGTTAGCTTGATTTAATTTTTATTTCTTTCATAAAATAAAAAATACAAAAATAAGTTAACTTAATTATTTTTCTTAATTTAAATTAATTAGAAATTAGGTTTTTTATTTATTCAATTAAACCTTATTTTTTTAAAATAATCAAAAACAACAGAAAATGATTTTTTCCTTTCAAATAACGATTAGGTAGTCGGGGTTAAAACCCTAATTCTCTCGTTCTCGATTCATTGCGTGTGCTTATTTTTGCAATATTAATGTAACTGCTTACGGTATGTAATAGTTTAAGTAGGATTTTCTTTTATTTATCATTTTACGGGTTTTTGGCTATGTAATTAATCCCTACCCCGAAGCCTTGTAATAGCGTAGGTTTTATTTCTAGCATTTTTAATTCTCGCAAATATTAACTGTTAGATGTATGTTAATAGGATTGTATGGCAAGATTGCATGTTAATTTAAAATGGCTAGCAAACCCTAATGTGCAAAGATAATAACTTGAAATCAAATCACTCGCACATGCGCACTCTTAGGGTATACTCTCACTTCGGTTGCCTTCGATAAACGGTCATTAAGTATAGGGTGTCTTTGTGGTTGCCCTCTTGTCTAACAAAGATCAAAAGTCCCGTTCGGAAATGTTGCCTCGGAAATGTTGTCGCGAGTATGATCTTAAGACATTAGGGTTATTACTAAGACGTCCTAACATTGCTTTAGTGATTGTACGTCCCTTTAGAATTGACCCTTACAATTCCAACGACGGTGCTACCTACTCACTAATAGTAGGTGTTATACCCCAAAATTTGCCCTCTCAATTCTCAAGGCATCTCTCACAATGATTCTCAAAATTCAAGCTTGCACAAGTACATTGGGATTTTCCAGCACCAGAATTAAAAGGAAGCTGTCAAAAAGGGAGAAAACAGATAAAAATAATATTTTGACGAATTTGGAGGAAAATAGGTCTCCTTCAATTCAGCCCCCTTCGATTGGACTTTGCACCTCCTTCGATTGCTCAAAAGTTGCTGCTAGCGTTCCTCTTTCGTCTGGGCATGTGACTTCAAATAGGTCTCCTTCGATTCAGAAGGAAATGATCTTCATACAAGCTTCAATTGTGTTTTTTGTTTCCCTTTGAAACAGTGTCCTTCGACTCTGGAATATCCTTCGACTCAGGAATGTCCTTCGACTCAAGAATGTCCTTCGACTCAGGAAGTAAAGGCCTCCTTTTGGTTTTCTTCAATTCAAAAATTCAATAATCTTCTGAAAGCTTCCTTCGATTCAGAAGTTAATAACCTTCTGAAAAGTGTCATTCGATTGCACCATTCGCCCCTCACCTGTTTGCCTTGGATTCATAAGTTTTCGATTGGATGAATGGCTACCTTCCTGTGACTTTCAAATTCATCTTCATGTATGATTCTAATGTGCCTTCATATCACCTTCGAATCCATCTATAAACCCTTCAATACGCCATAGTCCTGCATTATGACACACAACTTGGTGGTCCATTCGAAGGACTTGCCATAGTTGGGGAATATTTGTTCTCTTACTTTGGAGTCTAGTCGAAGGTTTGGGCCTAAGTTATTAAAAAGCAAGAAGACTCAAAATGGAATATTCAGCTAAAAAGGGCCATTCGAAGGACACAGCTGGTGAAAACGAATGTTGTGTTGTTCTAGTCTGGTCGAAAGGTGTAGAAAGATGGAGGATTTGACTCAAAAGATCAAGTTGAACATTTAGACCCATAGGCAAGGCTACGTGTTTTCCCTTTTCAAGCCTCAAACCTATGACTCACTCTATACTTAATTCTTTATGCAAGATAAAATAGGCCTTTACCCATTTGTTGTCCAAGACCACTTGCACTTAATAGCATAGTACTACCTTTTAGAAAAGTTTGTCTTGAGCCTTGCGCCTGTTTTCCTTCAGAAAGAAGCAACCCATATGAACCATTCATCTTGCTTTTATGGCACAAGTGGACACTTACTTTCTAGCTGAGCCTTATTTTATTATTTTTGCTTCCCAAGCTTCCTAAAAGCCTTTCTCTATAAATAGAGAGTTCATTTGCACAAAGAAGAGAGGAGAAAAGAGGGAGATAAGAGGAGGGAAATGTATCTTAAAAATTCTCACACACCATAAAATTCTCAAACACTTCAACACTTGTGAAATCACAAAAAACCAGAATCATCGTTACCTCCTTCAATTCTGAAGAACAACACATTCCAGTTTCCTTCGACTCAAGGAGCATCCCACTTGTTCTTTCCTTTAAATCCAGCAAAGAAGGATATTTCACTTGTTTTGCTCTTTCGAATCCAGTGTCGAAGGCCTACCCTGGGTCTTTTCCTTCGAATCCAAAGGCATTCAAAGCAACCGCTTCAAAGTCCAGAATACGCTCCAACCTCCAGCAAGGTAAGTCACTTTTAACCTTTGTCCCTTCGTTTCCAGCACAGCATGTAAATAAGTTTTCTTTTTCATTTAAAACATGTACATACTATTTTTTTTTCTTTTTGTTTTGTTTTCACTCTCTTAATATGTGTCATGGTTAACAATATTCTTGGCTTTTGCTCTTGGTACATTTAAATATGCTTTAAAGAACTAATCTAGTCTTAAGGTGATGTTGGCATGGCCTTGGGCCATATTTCTATTCAAACTCAAATGAAAGAAACAGGAGACAGAAAAGTTAGAAATGAAGCCTCTGGCTTCCATACTAACCTTCAGGCCAAATGAAAGAGGCAGTCGAAAGGCACAACATGCTGGCCTCCAGGCCCCATCGAAAGACAAAATATGTTGGCTTCTAGGCCCCAGTCGAAACTCATTCCTTCACCCCTTTTCAGGTAAGGTCGAAGAGGGCCAGAAATGGTAGAATCAAAGGGTTTGCTGCCCTAAATCGAAGGATCCATTTTTCTTGCTTTTACCTTTTTTTTTATATATTTTCATGCAATTCAATATGGTTGTAATAGTGTAGGATTTATTTTTTGCACTCTTTTATTACCTTCATATAAATGTTAAGTAATTAGGTGTGTATGGAAATATAAAATCAACAAGTAGACAACACAAAAATCAAAGACAAAATGCATGCAATCAAACACACTTGCACACATGCACCCTTAGGTAAATTCCACGTGTTGCCTTACAAAAATGGCCATGTTATGCATGTGGGATGTCTTAGCACAAACAATCAAAATACAAGATCATAGTCCCTCGATGACGCTATCAAATTTGCCTTTCAAAATGATCTTAGTCCCTAAAAGAAAAGTGCTAAGATATCTCATAACATTGCTATCATGACTATACAATGACCCGCGTCTGTCCCTTCACATCCAACGAGGGGGCTTCTTATCAAATCAATGGTAAGGTAGCAACATCTAAAGGAGGAGGAAAAACACATCTAAAACCTTTTGAGTAGGTAGATTACTTTTAGTTTACTTGCTCAATTTCAAAACAAACATCCTTGCTATTTTTAAAACAATCACATACACTTTCCAAAACATCTTCAAAACACTTTCCAAACATTGAAATATTTTCAAAATCTCAACACTTTGCATACATTCTTACGAACGAGAATCATTGCAAAGTTCGCCTAAACGATGGAACCTTTTCAAAATACTTTCAAAACCACACAAAAGCACAATTTTCAAACAAAAGCAAGTGATCTAACAAGTAACTAAGAGCCCATGGAAAACCATGGATGGAAAGGGTGCTAATACCTTCCCTTTTCATAATCTACCCCCCGAACTCATGAAAACATCTCGAAAGGTCTTTCCTGTGCTTTTTCACCTTTCCTTATTGGATAAAAGAAAAGTCGGTGGCGACTCTCGCTAAACCGCAACATTTTGCAAACACAAACGCAAAACCCCAAGTCAGTTCTCCCACCGTATCACAGTAGGATAGCGTTGTCTAAAGGAAACAAGAACAAAAATAAACCTTTTTTCGAGTAGGTAGATGCTAGTAGGTACTTGCTCAAAACGAACTTTTTCACGCCAAACACTTTTCAAACAAAGTTTTCAAAATAACTTCGTAACACTCTTGAGGACTGATACAAGGGTTAAAACGAAGTAAAACAAAACTTTTCAAAACAAACACACACAAGAAATTTTAAAAGATGAGCAAGTACCTAAGAGCCCATGGAAAACCATGGATAGAAAGGGTGTTAACACCTTCCCTTTCTATAATCTATCCCCCATACTCAAAATCTCGAAAAAGGAATTTTTTTGTGCTTTTTTCCTTTCCGGCTGGATAAAATAAAACTTGATGGCGACTCTTGCTTACCGCGACATTTTGCAAACACAAACGCAAAACACAAACCAGCATTTCCAAAACAGTCGGTTCTGCCACCGTATCACAGAACTGGCGACTCTGCTGGGGAAGAATAAGTGGGGTATACCTTAGGATTTAGTTCATCATAAATTGCTTCTCTTGTTTGTTTTGGTTGATTTACTTTTAAGGGTTTTGTTTGGGAGTTACTATAGATCCTAACCTGGATCTGGGGACACCTTTTAGGTAAGTAGCAATAAACTGTGAGGGAATTGTACAGCGTAGACCGATACGGTTGAAGCAGTAGCTACATTGATGTGGCACATTAGTTGGTATCGGTATCCCTTGTGGATAAACGAGGAGAATACGGGGTTGCTATGTGTGTCGTTAAGCATCAAATAACCTTAGAACCTTTAATCGACCAACTTGGACATTATAAAGTAGTGAGATAGACGGCCTCAGTATAAAGCTGAGAACTGGTTGATACCTGATGCTACACTCATTGAGACTATACTCTCGAGATAGTTCCTGCCGCAAGAAAAGATTACGTAAGCTAAAACCATGACCGATGAAGGATGGTCAATGATATTGAGAACCTCTAGAACCCGGTTAATTTTTCTAGGACAGGTTGAAACCAACTGAACTTCAAGAGGGTAGTACCTTTGACCTCATGCAAGCCTTAAACTTAAGGGCTTTTGTGTGACTTGTTTGCCTTTACCATGCCTGTTATCTGCTATGCATGTATTTCTTTTATCATGACATCATGCATCATAACATAGCATGCATACTTCATTACACTAACCATTTCAAAGACCAAGGGGATTTATCTTTGTTCTGTTTTGCAGATTATGGCTTCCGTGCGCAGAAATACCATCCGAGTTAACTTTGTGCAAATACCTGCTCAACTTAAAGAGTTAGCCTCAAGTGTTTCTAAGACTTCTATGTTCATTAGGATACATGGTCAGCTTCTTAGCCTAGTTACCTCAAAGTTTGATGAGTAGATGATGAGTGTGCTTTTCCAGTTCTTCGATCCTGTGTATCATTGCTTCACCTTTCCAGATTATCAGCTGGTTCCCACTTTGGAAGAGTTTTCTCTATTATTGGGCATACCCATCCTTGAGCAGATGCCCTTCACAGGTATGGAAGAGACTCCTAGACCAGAAGACATTGCCTCAGCTCTGCATCTGAAACGGGATGATGTAGTATCCAATTGGGAAACACGAAGCGGGGTCGAAGGGTTCATAGCCAAATTTCTGATAGATCAGGCTCAGCTATTCTGGGATAATTTGGATTTTCAGGATTTTGAAGACATCTTGGCTCTCCTTATCTATGGTTTGGTTCTCTTCCCGAATTCAGACTCCTTTATAGATGTGCATGCTGTCAAGATTTTCCTTTCTCGCAATCCTGTGCCTACTCTACTGGATGATATCTTGCATGCCCTCTACACTTGTACTGTGCGAAGAAGAGGGACTCTTATGTGTTGTATGTCGTTGCTGTCGAGGTGGTTTATTTCGCACCTCCCTAAGTCAGTGCTGAAGAACGAAGAAGGTTTGGGTTGGTCCTACAGAATAATTTCACTTGCCCACACATATATTCTTTGGTGTTCCCGGGCTATGGAAGACACTGCTGTCATTGATCGTTATGGGGGATACCCTAATGTCCCTTTGCTTGGAATTAGAGCGGGTATAACCTACAATCCTTGTTTAGCTTTGCGACAATTTGGTCGTGCTCAGAGAGATGGTCCCCATGAGCTACTTCTTGAGAATATTGCCTTTGACTACAAGGAAGATGTTGACGAGAACCGCCGAAGGTTTATACGAGCTTGGGGCATGGTGAACAGATATGAACCTCAAGAGTTGGGACCAAGGACCTCCCTTCCTATGCAGCCTTACCTCCAATGGGTCCAAGCTCGTGCCCAGAAGCTTGGGATGCCTTATGAATCCGTATTTCCTGTGATTGTGGAGCCCACTAATGAAGAAGGCATTCCTTACACGGTTCTTTATCCTTACATGCCCACTGATCCCGGGGCATTGCAGAGGTCTTGGATTCAGCTGAAAGAGGAAAGGGATACTTACCGGGAGAAGTACCATGAACAAGAAAGGAAGATTTTGAAGCTCACCAGGCAGCTCGAAGAAGAAAGAACGATCAATGACTACGTCAACACAAAGAGGAAACGTCCATGGGATTTTTGATTTTTGCTTTTCTAGTTTTAGATTTGTTTTTCATTTACTTCTTTGTAACGCCTCAAAGGCATTGTAGAACCTTTTACAAGTTAATCTAATAAAGTTTGTTTATTTTGGGTTTGCAAATTTAAATCTCCAAAAGTCTTTGAAATCATTACATACGCATCCCATTATCATGCACATCATTATAGGTACCATTACAAGTTTCTCATCTCCTTCGCTGTTTATTTTAGCATAAATGTCTTCTGATCAAGCTATCAAAGATCTTCAGGCGCAAAATGCCCAATTCCAAGAGATGTTCTTGAGCTTGTCTAAAGGGAAAGAGGATTTGAAGACTCTTATTCTGAAGGAGAAAAAGAAGAAGAAGAAGAAGAAGAAGAAGAAGGTCGTTCTTATGAGTATGGGTAAAAGGTTTGGGAATAGGTTGCAACAGCAAGCTGATCTGATCTCCTCGTCCAAGGACGGGGAAAACCAAGAAGAAGAAAAGGGCTCCAATCCTGCAGTTTTTGATAATGATACTGATTTTGATGATGAGCAATATCCTCCTGCTGAGGATAAGTACAATCAGCTAGAAGACTGACTAAGTGCTATGGAGATTCAGAAGATCCCTAGTTTGGATTTTGGAGAACTGGGATTAGTATCGGGAGTGGTGATCCCTCATAAGTTCAAAGCTCCAGTTTTTGCCAAGTACGATGGAGTATCCTGTCCAAAACTCCATCTTCTCTCGTATATCAGGAAAATCCAACCCCACATTGCTGATAGAAATTTGTGGGTGCATTTCTTTCAAGATAGTCTGTCAGGGACTCATCTTGAATGGTTTTATCAATTGGAAGGAGCCAATGTCCGAAACTGGGAAGACCTTGCTCCTGCTTTTTACTGATAGTATCAGTATAACACCGACCTTGCTCCCACTCGTACTCATCTTCAAGCTATGTCAATGGGCGCAAGCGAAGGTTTTAAAGACTATGCTCAAAAGTGGAGAGATTTAGCTGGCAGGGTTCAACCCCCTTTATCTGATCTAGAGTTAGTTGACATGTTCTTGGGGACGCTATCTGGTCCATTTTTCAATCATTTGATCGGCAGTTCATCATCTGGATTTACTGAGTTGATTTTGACTGGATAGAGAGAGTAGAAGCTGGTATCGGAAGTGGTAAGATACAGAAGGATACTTCATCAAGTGCAGTGAAGAAGCCTTTCACCGGTAAGAAAGAAGCCAGTGCGGTCTACGGCCCGAGGGGCTAAAGCAGACCTGAACACCGTCAAGCAGTAAACGTGGTAGTGATATCAAGACCCACAATTGCTCCACAACGCAACAATCAACAAAGAGTGGAAAGACCATAAAGGTAGTACACTCGACTCAATATGACCTTGTCCCAAATTCTACCATAATTATTGAAAACCAATCTGGTAACTCTGAGGGAAGCCCCGAAGAACCCCAACATCACTTCTCCTCACTATAACCCGAATGCCCGTTGCGCCTATCACTCTGAAAGCCCAGGTCATGATACAAACAACTGTTGGGCCTTGAAAAACAAAGTTCAAGACTTGATCGAAGCCAAAGAGATTGAGTTTTACGCTCTAGAAAATACCAACGTCATAACTGCTCCCATGCCCAAACATGGTCATGGAGTAAATGCTGTGGACGATGATTTATTTGTGACCTCTGTGGAAGAAATTTCTACTCCTTTGATGATAGTTAAGAAGAATTTGTTGTTGGCCGGTTTATTTCCGGGCTATGGTGAAGGTTGCCACATGTGTTCAATGTTGCCTGCTGGTTGCCACTTATTGAAATCAGGTGTTCAGCGCCTGATGGATAACAAAGAGATCTTATTCGAGAAGACTTTGATTTCGTTGGTTCCAATTCAAGATGTTGCCATCATAACCATTTCCACCAATACTTCCAAGGTTTCCTTGAGAAAGCCTGTTAGGATTACATCTGTCCCAAGAATTGCTCCACTAATAATCACTGTCCCTGGTCCTATCTCGTACACTTCAGACAAGGATGTCCCATGGCACTATGGTGCTGATGTGTATTACCATGGTATTAAGAAAGACTTAAAAAATGAGGAAGATGATGTTGATATCAGCAATATTGTGGGTGCCAACAAAGTCATCAAGAGTGGAAGACTCTTTTCTCCCGAGATTTCCCCTCTGACTGTCCACAAACCTGTTGTTATTCCATCTGCTAGTACATCAACTACTGTTCCAGTTCCTATTCCAGTTATCACCCCTATCTCCGAGCCATCTGGGACTCGGGGCAAAGAAATCATAGGTGAGCCTGCCCGGACGGAGGCACCTAAGAAGATCATCGTAGAAGCCTCTAAACAAGAGATAGAAGAAATTTTGAAGATTATTAAGAAGAGTGACTACAACGTAGTCGAGCAGCTGGGGCAGACCTCGTCAAAAATCTCCATGTTTTCCTTGTTGTTGTGTTCTGAAGCCCATGCAAAGGCTCTAATTGCATTCCTCAAGACTGCGCATGTGCCGCAGAAAACTTCAGCCGATCAATTCAAAGATTGCATAGCTAGCCTGACTGCCGACAATGGTTTGGGTTTCTCAGATGCAGATGTGACTACTAAAGGAAGAAATCATAACGATGCTCTGCATGTCTCGATCGAGTGCAGGGGAAACACTATGGACCATGTACTGGTGGATACCGGGTCCTCATTGAATATTCTGCCAAAGAAAGCATTAGACCGTTTGGATTGTGAAGATTTGATTCTGAGACCAAGCAATATTGTGGTCAGAGCTTTCAACGGGTCAAAAAGGATGGTGCATGGGGAAGTAGACATCCCTGTTAAAGTTGGCTCTTAGACCTTTGGGTCCACTTTCTACGTGATGGATATCAGACCATCATACTCTTGCTTATTGGGTCATCCTTGGATTCATAAGGCTGGGGAAGTGACTTCAATGCTCCATCAAATGCTGAAATATCCGGTAAAAGGGAAGATTATCACGGTACGAGGTGAAGAGGAGTATATGGTGAGTCATCTCAATTCATTTCGCTACATGGAGATGGATGGGGAGTTCATCGAAACCCCTTGTCATAAATTTGAAGAGGTCCCCCATACTTTGGTGTCAACTGAAGTTGCTACTGACAAACCTCCGATGAAGATGGCTTCTCTCAAGGATGCCAGGGCTGTAATCGAAGAAGGTGCGTGTACCAATTGGGGTTGGCTCCCTGATTTCACGCACAAAACTGACAAATTTGTTTAGGGATTTACTACAGGGACTCAAAGGGTTTTTAGGCGCACACAGATTGGAAGACCTCCTCTGCATATCAGCAATCAGGGAGTTAATGCAATTGAAGATGATGAAGAGGATTCAGATATCGACAGTTGGATCTACCCAACAACCAATGGTGGATTGAACAACTGGACGGCGAAGGAGTTCATACCTGTTTCTTTTATTCCACAGTAATTGACTTTTGTTTTAAGAGTTGTAATAAACAGTTTGAAACTTTACGGCCTGGTGCCTTGCCCGAGGCACTTTGGCCTTGCTTGTGAGGGCTTATTATTTGTCATTTTCATATATCATTAATAAAGCATTGGACATTTCTTGCATTACAAATCTTGAGCTCCTTGTTTTTCTTTTCTGTCTCTCACTCTATTAAAACAGCTATTCTCTTACACACACTCACGTATCATAATGCAGATCCATATCCACTCTGGATCCCATTGATAACAACTCTGCTACTTCCAGTTATGACTTCGAAAATCCGATCAACCAAGCTGAGGACGAAGGTGAGGATGATTGTGAGGTTCCTGGAGAGCTTGCTAGACTGTTACTATAGGAAGAAAGGGCCATACAGCCCCATGAAGATCCAGTTGAATCAGTGAATTTGGGTATAGAGGAAGACAGGAAAGAAGTTAAGATAGGTGCGAATCTGGAGCCTAGTGTCAAGCAGAGGTTGATACAGATGCTACGCGACTATGTTGAGATCTTCGCTTGGTCTTATGAAGATATTCCTGGTTTGGACACTGATATTGTGGTACACCACCTTCCGACTAAAGAAGATTGTCCACCGGTAAAGTAGAAAGTTCGCCGTGTGCGCCCTGAGATGTCTGAGAAAATCAAAGCTGAAGTCATGAAGCAGTTTGACGCAAGATTTTTAGCTGTCACTTCTTATCCATAGTGGGTTACCAACGTTGTTCCAATACCTAAGAAGGATGGTAAGGTACGAATGTGTGTGGACTATAGAGATCTGAATAGGGCGAGCCCCAAAGATGACTTTCCACTTCCACACATCGATGTTCTCGTCGACAAACACCACGCAACTTAAGATCTTATCCTTCATGGATGGTTTTTCTGGTTACAATCAGATCAAGATGGCTCCCGAAGACATGGAGAAGACAACCTTCGTTACACAGTGGGGCACCTTTTTCTACAAGGTAATGCCTTTTGGGTTGAAGAATGCTGGGGCAACGTATCAGCGTGCCATGGTCGCTTTGTTCCACGACATGATTCACCATGAGATTGAGGTTTATGTTGATAACATGATTGCAAGGTCCAAGACTGAGGAAGAGCACCTTGACCATCTCCAGAAACTGTTTGATAGGTTGAAGACGTACAAGCTGAGGTTGAACCCGAACAAGTACACCTTCGGGGTAAGGTCTGGTAAGGTGCTGGGTTTCATCGTCAGTGATAAGGGTATTCAGGTGGACCCTGCAAAGGTAAAGGCCATACATGAGATGCCGGCTCCCCGCATAGAAAAGGAATTTAGAGGCTTTTTGGGACGTCTGAATTACATTGCCAGGTTCATTTCACACCTAACCGCTACTTGTGAGCCAATCTTCAAGCTGCTGAAGAAAAATCAACTGGTAAAGTGGAATGACGAGTGCCAGACCGCTTTCGAAAGAATCAAGGAATATATTCAAGAACCGCCAATTTTGACGCCTCCAGTTGAAGGAAGACCTTTGATCTTATACTTGACAGTACTGGATAGTTCAATGGGGTGCGTGCTGGGGCAGCATGACGAGTCTGGCCGAAAAGAGCATGTTATTTACTACCTTAGCAAAAAGTTTACCGACTGTGAGACCCGATACTCATTTCTCGAGAAAACTTGTTGCGCTTTGGCATGGGCTGCTCGCCGGCTGAGACAGTATATGCTGACTCACACTACCCTGTTGATATCAAAGATGGATCCAATCAAGTATATCTTCGAAAAGCCTGCCTTATCCAGAAGAATAACAAGATGGAAGATGATCTTAACCGAGTATGACATCCAATACATAACCCAAAAAGCAATCAAGGGGAGTGTATTGGTGGATCATTTGGTGCATCAGACCGTGGATGACTACCAGTCCATGAATTTCGAGTTCCCGAATGAGAACATCATGTTGGTGACTGACTGTGAAGAACTTGGACCAGATGAAGGACCTGAGGAAGGATCCCGATGGTCTATGTATTTTGATGGAGCATCAAATGCTTTGGGTAACGGCATTGGCGTTGTGATCATATCTCTTTAGGGCTGTCATACTCCATTCACCGCCCAATTATGTTTTAACTGCACCAACAATATGGCAGAGTATGAAGCGTGTATCCTGGGTCTTCGAGCTACTATTGACCTAAGGATTAATTTCTTGAGTGTGTTCAGAGATTCTGCTCTGGTGATCAGTCAGATCAAAGGCGAGTGGGATACGAAGCACCCAAATCTTATTCCTTACAAAGAGTACATATTGACATTGCTCCCTCACTTCGAAGAGATAACCTTTGAACACTTCACAAGAGAGGAAAACCAGTTAGCGGACGCGCTAGCTACCATGTCTTCTATGTTCAAAGTCAGGTGGGACAATGAAGCTCCCCAGATTACCATCGAAAGGTTGGACGAACCCGCACATTGTTGTGACATTGAGACTGAGGTAGCGGATAAACCCTGGTTTCACGAGGTAAAGAGGTATCTTGAGGCTCAAGATTACCCCGAGGGTGCATTTGTTAATGATAAGAAGTTCTTGAGAAGGTTCGCCGCGAAGTTCTTCATCAGTAATGGTATCCTTTACAAGCGTAACCTTGATTCAACCTTACTGCGATGTGTGGACCAAAGCGAGGAAGAAAGGATCATGGCAGAGTTACATGAAGGTACCTTCGGAACTCTTTCCAGTGGACATACCATGGAGAAGAAAATCCTATGGGCAGGATATTATTGGTCCACTATGGAAGCCGATTGTTATCAGCACTCTCGGACCTGTCATAAGTGCCAAGTCTATGCTGATAAAGTGCATGTACCTTCAGTTCCTCTGAATGTTCTGACAGCTCCTTGGCCCTTTGCAATGTGGGGCATTAACATGATTGGAGAGATCAGACCTACTGCGTCTAACGGGCATCGCTTCATTCTGGTAGCAATTGATTATTTCACAAGTGGGTTGAGGCAGCTTCCTTTGCTACAGTAACCAAGAACGTCGTGGCGCGGTTTATCCGACACAATCTGATCTGTCGGTATGGTGTATCGGAGAGGATCATGACGGACATGGTACACATCTCAACAATATGATGATCACCGAGCTCTGCAAACAGTTCAAGATACAACATCATAACTCTTCTCCCTACCGGCCGAAGATGAATGGGGATGTTGAAGCAGCTAATAAGAACATCAAGAAGATTGTGCAGAAGATAACGGTGACATATAAAGACTGGCACGAGATGTTACCATTCGCTCTCCATGGGTATCGTACCTCAGCACGAACATCGACAGGGGAAACACCCTACTCTCTGGTGTACGGCATGGAGGCAGTCCTACCCATCGAAGTCCAGATACCCTCTCTCCAAATTATGAAGGATGTAGGTCTGAGCAAAGAGGACTGGATCCAGACCCGGTTTGATCAGCTGGATTTAATCGACGAAAAGAGACTTACTACTATTTGTCATGGTCAGACGTATCAAAAGCGAATGATCAAGGCTTTTAACAAGAAAGTCAGACGTCAGGAATATCAAGTCGGGTATCTCGTGATCAAACGCATCATACTACTGCAAGGTGATCCCAGGGGAAAATGGACCCCCACATACGAAGGGCCATTTGTGGTTAAGAACATTTTCTCGGGAGGAGCTATGATTCTAACCACCATGGATGGTGAAGACCTTCCTCACCCCGTCAATGCAGACATAGTGAAAAAATACTACACCTAATAAAACACCCGCTAGGTTGACTGGCCTAGGCAAAAATAAGGGTTTTCCGGTGAACCAAAATGGTTCGGGCAAAAGTAAGGGATGAAAATGAAAAAAAACTGTACACCCGGTAAGTCGAAAACCTGAAAAGGCGGTTTGGGCAAAAAAGGGTATCCCGGTGGACCAAAAACCCGAAAGGGTGGTCCAGGAAAAAATTAGGGATTGAAGCGTAACACTTTCTCATTGGATCATCTTACAAACAGACTTCGGTATCGACTATCAAGCTCGGACGGTGCCAATCAATCTGATCTACCTTTGACCAAGTAGCAAAGTGATGAGACGCTTGAAGATATAAAGGCAATAGCAGAGTTGGAACCCAGTGGGATTGTTTCACATAGCTGTTTTTCTTTTTCTTTTACACAAATTGTATAATTTCTATTCTTCTGCGGCGTTCTCTTACTAGGACGTCAGCCTCTTTGTATAAAATGCCTATTACAGGCCAACTTCAAAAATCAATACAGTACATTTTCACAAGAAATTCCAAATTATTTTTCTTTTTCTGTTTTGTTTTGCAAGAACGTCCAATGATTCATTTTTGATATATGAATTTGAAAATAATTGCTGCTCATAAATATTTACATGCGAAACAAAAGACAATTACTCGTAATTCCAGGAACAGGGGCAAACAGAAATGTCCAAACCTTACAGTTGCTCTACCCACTAGGTACAGGGATAGAGCCATCTTGAGAATATGACTAAAGGTACATACACTCCCCACAGAGTAGAAAGTATCCGAAGACAGTGGTGTTAACTCTACCCAGCTGAGGTTCATAATCGCGAATGAGTCGGAAAAATTATCCCCAAGCAGGGTTTATCTATCACCAGCAATAAAAGATTACTATCTATTGAGTTTATTTCTTCCACAGGCAGAAATTCAATCCCCGACAGAGTTCGTTATCACCAGCAACAAAAATTCATCCCCAGCTGAGTTTATTTCACCAAATCAGCAGATCGTCCAGCAGAGTATCTCTCTTCCCCGCAGAGTCAGTCTCCCACAAGGTTATTCTCAAACAAAGTTTCTTTCCAGAGGAATGTTCTCAAGCAAAACAGACGCAAGTCTCCAGTTAATTATCTTCGGTCACTATCCCTAGCAAGAACGGATAACTCAACTCCTTGTACTCTCCAAAAGTAGTCCAGGATTTATTCTCCCCATCCAGAAGACGTCATAAAAACATTGCATATCCATACATCATGGCATACGCGGAAAGATACAATCAAGTTCTCACAAGTTTTCTCCGGTTTAGTCAAATCAATACTAATATTTCTATTCCAGTTCAAGCTATGAAGCCCGGAAATTGACCGGATAATATCTTGATTTCTCCAAAATACTACGAAGCCTGGAATCGACCAGATATTGGTATATCTTAAATACAAGCTATGAAGCCCGAAGATCGACTGGAAAATAGCTTAACCCTCAACAAGTTATTATGAAGCCTGGAAACCAACCAAATAGTAATACAAGATACCATGAAGCCTGGAATCGACCAGATAATGGTATAAGATACTGTGAAGACTGGATCACGACTAGATAACAGTATAAGGTACTGTGAAGCATGGAATTCGACCAAATAACAGTTTACTCAGCCAATTACTATGAAGCCCAGAAATCGACCAGATATTAGTAGGCCTTAAAATCAGATGGAAGCCCAGATGCGACCGGATAACCACTTGATTCCTTCTGAAGCCTAGAGCATGACCGAATAAGAATTGAGAAATTGCAAAGCCTGGATTACGACCAGATAGCAAGTCTAATCTCATCTCCCCAGTAAGCCACTGTAAATCCTGGAGCACGACTAGATAGTAGTCAGTCTTATTTTCCTCAGCAAATTATTGTAAAGCCTGGAGCACGACCAGATATCAGTTCATTTTCACCTCCTCGACTGAGAGATGATTCCACAGTAGAGTAACGGACAACTGAAGTTCCTAAAGCTCTATTTCTCTCAAGACAGAGACTAACATTCCCCAGCGAAGTCTTCCTCAACAACAGGTATGCGGGTTCTCGCAAAGGAATCTCTTATGCGATCGACGCTTCTTCTGATGGCATCTTTAAGCCCATCTTCCGTCATCAACTTCCAAATGGCATCTATAAGCCCATTCCCGATATCACAAGGCAGGTACCACTTCATGTGAGTGCAAATTTCTGGGTACTCTAGTGTTCAATCATCTTCAACCCTCGAATCACGAAAGGCAGACAAGCCAATCTACATCCTCAGGTTTAAGAAGATTGAATAGGGGAAGCTGTTGTACCCCAAAATTTTCCCTCCCATATTTCTCAATACATGTCAAGTAAGGTTCTCAAATTGCTCAAGGAAGTCCAAGAGTTGACTAGACAAACTCTCTCCTAAGGTAGTCTACTCCAAATTAGGGTTTCATTTTGCATCAAAATGCTTGAGTCCAAAGGATCCCAAATGCTCATAATTGTCCTAATATGTTCTCAAGATCATCCATGTCAATTTTCAAGCCTTGCAGAGGAAGTTTGCTCAGTCAACTACTCAAATGCCTGAAAATCGACTATGCTATGGCAAAAGTCAACTGTGGCCCACATACAGTCAAACTTCAAGATTTTTGTCAACATTACCATTTTGAAGTATTATTCATCATTTTATCAAGGGTTGATCATGATTCCTCAAGGATTTCTCACAATTCATCAAAACCCAAAAGTTGCTAAATTAGGGTTTTTGCAGGAAAAGTCAACTCAACTTTGACCAAGCATAACTTTCTCATACTTCATAAAAAATGATCCATCTAAATCTAATTTTTAAGAGGATGAAATTCCCTACAATCCATCTTCAGCTCCCAAGTTCAAAATATGCACTCACAGAAAGATATAAATTTGGACATTATAGGTCATTTTGGAAAGTCAACGAAAACACATTTTATGTCAAAGCTTCATACATGAACATGGAAGACTCAATTGAGATGATACCAAAAGGGTTGTTTAGAGGATATCTTAAGCTTTCTAAAAAGTCTAAGAACACATCTCTAGGGTAAAAATTGAAAGAGTTGTGCATTGGAAAAGTTTACCCTTTTTGCAAAATTGCCAAAAGTCAAATATGGCCAAAATTGCATTTTTTGCTAAATGGGCCCAACTTTTTATGCTTGCACTGAGTTTGTAATGTGACCCACGACCCATGATCCCTTCCATTTGTCATTATTTTATTTTTGTCATTTATTTTGATTTTATTTCAATTAAATCAAATAAAATCAAAATAAAATAATGAAAATATCAAAAACTAATCAAATCTTGAGATTTTGTGCATGTTTAGGTCTATTATACAGCTGGAGATGGAATCAAATCGTACAAAGCTCATATGGACACAAAAGATTGCATTTTCCTTGATTTGGAAAGATTTGCACAAAGGATCAAATCATGAATCAATGATCATAATTGGAGAAAATTTGAAACCAAGTTGCAACCCTAATTCATTCTTGGATACATAAGGAAGGATTGCAGACCAAAAACAAGGAGATTAGAGGCGTGCAAGACAGAAGGCAAATTTGCAAAAATTCAAGAAAAGTTATAAATTAATTTCCATGTTTCGGGCCCTTTCAAGCCATTCCAATCACACCAATCGTTTTCTAGACATCCAAGGATCAAGATTCAACCATTAGCAAGCTTCTTAACATCCAGAATCGCGATGTAAGTTGCAGACGGTTCATCCCTTTTCTTGAATTCGAATATCTCAATTTTGGCACATTTAGCATGATTCATTGATGTAATCTTAAACCTTATGATGTTTGCAAGCTAATGGTCATATTTAATTGCGTTTTCATTAACTGTACAACAAAGTGCCATAGCTAGGGTTTCCTCTTTATTTTTAGGGTTTTTCTATACATAGACAATTGGCCATGGATAATGGTACCATGATGCTCGTGAGGTTGCAACGAGTTGATTGGTACCATTGGTTCTGATTTATCATGCAGGGACAAGATTTTGGAGTGGACAAGGGCTGTACCTACGCCCAGTGTCTGTAGGTAAAAGTTTGTTGCCTAAAACGATATAAGCCACGAGAAAGATGATGGCGTGGCATGCCGTGAATAGCCCATTCAAATTTCGCACGTTGTTTGAGTTTAACCACTTGTTTTATCATATAATGTTTGTTTGTTGTTATTTGTACAAATAACGTGACCAGCTCAGATGGTAAGCATGTAGCGTGATAGTGCTCAAGGACCTGGGTTCGATCCCCAGGTCCCAACATTGTTTCATATTATTTTGCCTTGTATAATCAGGTACACGAGGGTCCAATAAGCCCACCATACATCATCAGCACCCAGCCAGCAGATCTTCAACAAGCCAGATCTAACGCCTTATCCATGAGGGTTCACCATACGCCCAGTCAAGCAAGCAGCATGGGAATGGAAAAGGTCAAACAGGGCCAGAGCTTGTTGGGCTTGAAATTGCAATTGACACCCCCCTTTTTGCTGAAAGCTATCAGGCCCATTCTCTTTCTTTTTGTTTATTTCTTTTATTTAAATTAATTTGTTTAAATATTTTCTAACACAAAATTAATTCTTTTTTTCCCAAAAAATTATAAAATCAATTTTCACAAATTTAGAATTAGGTTTTATTTTATTTTACTAAAATGTTAGTTTAATTTAATTTAGGATTAATTCTAACTTTTTCATATATTTAAAATCAATTAGAAAAAAATTAAGGTTAGCTTGATTTAATTTTTATTTCTTTTATAAAATAAAAAATACAAAAATAAGTTAACTTAATTATTTTTCTTAATTTAAATTAACTAGAAATTAGGTTTTTTATTTATTCATTTAAACCTTATTTTTTTAAAATAATCAAAAACAACAGAAAATGATTTTTTCCTTTTAAATAACGATTAGGTAGTCGGGGTCAAAACCCTAATTCTCTCGTTCTCGATTCATCGCGCGCGTTTATTTTTTCAATATTAATGTAACTTCTTACGGTATGTAATAGTTTAATTAGGATTTTCTTTTATTTATCGTTTTACGGGTTTTTAGTTATGTAATTAATCCCTACCCCGAAGCCTTGTAATAGCGTAGGTTTTATTTCTCGCATTTTTAATTCTCGCAAATATTAACTGTTAGATGTATGTTAATAGGATTGTATGGCAAGATTGCATGTTAATTTAAAATGACTAGCAACCCCTAATATGCAAAGATAATAACTTGAAATCAAATCACTCGCACATGCGCACTCTTAGGGTATACTCTCACTTCGGTTGCCTTCGGTAAACGGTCATTAAGTATATGGTGTCTTAGTGGTTACCCTCTTGTCTAACAAAGATCAAAAGTCCCGTTCGAAAATGTTGCCTCGGAAATGTTGCCTTGAGTATGATCTTAAGACATTAGGGTTATTACTAAGACGTCCTAACATTGCTTTAGTGATCGTACGTCCCTTTCGAATTGACCCTTACAATTCCAACGACGGTGGTACCTACTCACTAATAGTAGGATAGCATTGTCTAAAGGAAACAAGAACAGAAATAAACCTTTTTTCGAGTAGGTAGATGCTAGTAGGTACTTGCTCAAAACAAACTTTTTCACACCAAACACTTTTCAAAAAAAATTTTCAAAAACAACTTCGTAACACTCTTGAGGACTGATACAAGGGTTAAAACGAAGTAAAACAAAACTTTACAAAACAAACACACACAAGCAATTTTAAAAGATGAGCAAGTACCTAAGAGCCCATAGAAAACCATGGATAGAAAGGGTGCTAACACCTTCACTTTCTATAATCTACCCCCCGTACTCAAAATCTCTAAAAAGGAATTTTTCTGTTCTTTTTTCCTTTCCAGTTGGATAAAATAAAAGTCAGTGGCGACTCTTGCTTACCGCGACACTTTGCGAACACAAACGCAAAACGCAAACCAGCATTTCCAAAACAGTCGGTTCTGCCACCGTATCACAATATGTGTTGTACCCCAAAATTTCCCCTCTCATTTTACTCAACACATGCCCATTGAGGTTCCCAACTTTCTCAAGGATGCCCAAGAGTCGACCAGACAAGCTCTCTCCTAAGGCAATGTACCTAAAATTAGGGTTTCCATTTTCAGCAGGGTGTCGAAGCTCCAAAGGTTCCAAATGCCTTCCATGGTCCTAATATGTTATCAAAATCATCCATGTCAAGTTTCATGCCTTGCACAAGAAGTTTGCTCAGTCAAATGCCCAGATGCCTAAAAATTAACTATATTAGGTCAAAAGTCAACTATGGCCCACATACAGTCAAACTTCAATATTTTTGGTCAACATAAACACTTTGAAGTTATATCCATCATTTGATCAAGGGTTTATCATGATTCCTCAAGGAATGCCCCAAATTCATCAAAACCCAAAAGTTGCTAAATTAGGGTTTCTTAGGAAAAGTCAACCAAACTTTGACCAAGCATAACTTCTTCATACTTTATCAGAAATTTTCCATCCAAGGCTCATTTTGAAGAGGATGAAATTCCCTACAATTCATATGCATCCCATAAGTTCAAAATATGCACTCATCAAGAGATATGAATTTCTACATTATAGGTCCTTTTGAAAAGTCAACAAAAACACATTTTGGGTCAAAGCTTCTTACATGAACATGGAAGACCCAATTATGATGAAACCAAAATTGTTGTTTAGAGGACATCCTAAGCTTTATAAAAAGTCCAAGAACACATCTCTAGGGTTAAAATTGGAGGAGATATGCCTTGTCAAAGTTGACCATTTTTTGCAAAATTGCCAAAAGTCAAATGTGCTCAAAAATACATTTTTGTCAAATGGGCCTAGTTTTTCATGATTGCATCTTGCTTGTGACATGTTCCAAGATCCAAATAAGCATCTACACTCTATTTGCTTCATTATTTATTTTATTTTGATTTTTTATTATTTAAAATTCAAATTAAATCAAATAAATTGCAGAAAATACAAAAGATTGTTTTTTGATCTGACTTTTTGTAGGAATCAAATCCAATTAGGCTGGAAAATCATATAAAGTCAGATCAAGGCAAATTGAAGCAAAATTGGCATGATTATGATTGTTTTAGAAACATATAATACAAGAACAAAGTCAAATCCAATTGTCATGATTGGCAAAGATTTAACCCGTTTTTGTTAACTTAATCTGTTCTAATATATATACCGAACAAGAACAATGCATAAAAACAAGGATATCGGTCATGAAAACTGCAAACAAAAGCTGCAAAAAATTGTCAAAAAGTGGTGGATCGATTTCAAGCTTAGAGGGCAATTCAAAGCATTCTAAGACTACCAATAGATTCCTGGACATCTCCAGAACGTGTTTCAATCCATTGCAAGCATTTTCACGACCATAATCTCCCCCTAGACGTCACACGGTTTGCGTTCTTTTTCAGATTCAATTACTATGATTCTTGCATTATGAACATGTTTTAATGGTATATTTGTGTTTGTTGTCATGTTTGCAACATGTCTAGACCATTTAATTGAAGTTTTAACGACTGTATGCATATTTTCCATAGCTAGGGTTTACCTTGTCGTTTTAGGGCTTTCAAATGCAGGAACAATTGGCCCTAATGAAGGACACCATTGTGATCAGAGGGTCAAACCCAATCGATATATGGTCTTGACTCTTATTTATATTGCTTGAACGTGATTTTTGAAAGTGCATAGGTTATGGCTACAGACGCTTGTCTGTAGGTAAAAGTTCTAGCCTAAGACGACAGTCTCAGTGAAAAAGACAGTGGCATGGCGAGGCGTGAGTGGATGATTCAACTTTCGCGCGTTTTTGTAACAGGCTAACTCATATTGTATTATATTATTCTTATTTCAGTGTTATAACAAATAGAACATGTGGCCCAGTGGTGAAGCGCGCGTTTGGAAATGTAAAGGACCTGGGTTCGATCCCAGGTCCCATCATTTTCTTTATTTTCTAACTTTGTTTCAACAGATCATGTGCATACGCGTCCCAGGAGTCCACCATGCACCATAATATCCAGCCAATGGATTCCTCATCAATCCAATCCAACGTCCCACGTGTCAAGGACTATGGTACACTCTCCAGGCCTGACCAGCATAAGATCGCACGCATTGACTGGGCTCAGCAACTCTATGGGCTTAACAAATTCAGACATACACCCCCTGGATTGCTTTCACAAACAGGCTCATTCTTTTCTTTTCTATTTTAATTTTTCTTATTTTAATTATTTCATTAATCATTTTCTTTTTTACAAAATAACAAAAATCATTTTTTTTATTAAATCAAAAAATCACAAAAACCTAAAAAATCTTTTTTTCATAAAAAAATATTTTGTTTCTTTAATTAATTAATTAGTTTAATTACTTAGGGAAATTTAATTGTTTTTCTATATAATTTAAATTAATTAGAAATTAGGGTTTTAATTTGTACATAACCTAATTGATTTTTTCTCAAAAAAATAATAATAACCTAAATATTTTTTCAATTAAATTTTTAGGGTTCTTTAATTCTCGCATTTAAATCGTCGCGCGCATTTTAATTTTTTTTATTGTATCTACTTCAGGTTGTAATAGATTTAATTAGGGTTTTAAACTTCCGCATTTTTATTTTAATTATGTATCTGCAAAAGCCCTGTAATAGCTAGGACTTTAAACTTTCCCGCATTTTAATTTTCACAAACTATAAACTGCTTAGATGTATGTTAATAGGATTGTATGGAAAGACTAACTGAAAATTAAAACAATAGATCACCTTAATTGTGAAAAGATTAAATAACTGAAATCAAACACATGCACATGCTCACTCCTAGGGTTTTCCTCACTTGGTTGCCTCGTAAATAATGGTCGTGTCCCTCGAACGTAGGGATACCTTAGCCATGGCATGTGATTCAAAGTCGTCATAAAGATCATAGTCCCTACTTGTCCCTCGAGTTGCCTATGAATTGATCTTATGGCGATAGTCCCTTCGAAATGCTAAGGTATCCTTACTTGTTGCCTTCAGAGACCATTTCGTCCCTTCGAACGTCCCTAAAAAACTCCAACGAAGATGTTACCTATTTCTCAATAATGGGATAGCATTGTCTAAAGGAAAATGAACAATCTTTTTCGAGTAGGTAGATTAGTTCTTAAGTACTTGCTCAAATGAACAAACCTTTTTCACATAAACACTTTCCAAACAAAGATTTCAAAAACAACTTCGTAACACTCTTGAGGACAGAAACAAGGGTTAAAACGAAGTAAAACAAAACTTTTCAAAACAAGCACACACAAGAAATTTCAAAATGAGAAAGTACCTAAGAGCCCATGGAAAACCATGGATAGAAAGGGTTCTAACACCTTCCCTTTCTATAATCTACCCCCCGTATTCAGAAACATCTCGAAAAAGGTTTTTTCTATTCTTTTTCCTTTTCCTGATTGGATAAAATAAAAGTCGGTGGTGACTCTTACTTATCGCGACATTTGCAAACAAAAAATGCAAACCAGTATAACAGTCGGTTCTGCCACCGTATCATAATATGCAATGCATTAATGGAATAACAAAGTTTGATATGAAATAAGTGTTCGAACAATCAAAAGAAATTACAATTTGAAAATTCTAATGAACAAGAAGCCTCTATATCTGAACTTGTCACTTCATATGGTGTGCCTTTGAGAGATGGCAGAAGAATTCAGTTGACCATCTTGTGTAAACTCCAGCACCCCTTCGTCGATCAAGTCCTAAATCTTAATTTTCAATGCCCAACAGCTATTATTGTCATGCCCCAGACTATTGGAATGATAAGCGCATCTCACATTAGGGGTGTACCGAGGAAAGGTGGTGTTGGGATTCTGAGGAGGATCCTTTAATGTTATCAACTCCATCTTCAACATGTGTTTCAATACTTGAGCCGAGGACATGTTGATGTTGGTAAATTTCCTTTTGGGTGTGTCCTCCTTACGCTGATTTCCTTGTCGTTATTGTTGCATCAGTGCTAGATTAAAGATCTGTACTGCCCCCACAGTTTGGTTGAGATCACTCTTATTACGACCCTTCCAGTCATACACGATGTTGGACTCCTTCTTTCTGTTGTATGATCTCTTTTGAGTACTTGAAGATGCATTCCCCTGAATTTCACTGCTCCTGAGTTTATTTTCATCATGTTCCCGCATGAACATGTCACCTGATTCCCTGTCTGCCAAGAGAGATTGATCGTTGATTAGGCCCTAAATTCTAGAAGTTTGCCCCAGACGGTCGTATCTGTCTTGACGAAGTTTGATGATGAGGATTCTTAAATCTTCTTGTACGCGAGCTAAATTTTGGATAAGAGCCATCTAACTACTCATCTGGATTCTCATCCTTTCCATCTCAGCTTGTAGTTGTTCCACCTGGTCATCCTGTTTATCTTCAGGTTTTTCTTGGTCGTGTTTCCAGCGAGGAGTGCTTTCAATTCTTCTTTCCACTTGGATAGATTTAGGAACATTTCCTTGAATTGAGCACATTGAGTTTGGAGATCTCTATCATTCTATTCGAGAGCCATCTTCCTTGCTGAAATAAACAACGAGAAAATGAGGAACCTGTCTTGAGAATACATGTTATGTAATGACCTGCATGCAATGTTTTCAAGGATATCGCGGGGTAAACACAAGAAAATGTTTGAATTTTGATTGCATCTTTGACGAAATAACTTCGTATCATTGAATGTCCTTCTACAAGAATCAAGCTCACCATGTCGAGTGGGTCATAGCCTCTGACTTAAGTTATCGTGCTTTGACGGTGTTATCTAGAGGAAAATAAATCCCCTTGCCTCTTGCTAGGCGTATGGTTCATCATAACCTGCATCACAGGCCCTAGAGATCCTTGAAATGGTTAACGAAATACTATAGCGTGGTGTCATAATGATATGTTATGCATTAAGAAAAAGTGTAAGGTGATGAATACAAGTGAGTCTTGCAAGAATTCCAGGTTATTGGATAGTGACTACAAATAAGTCCTGCAAGGAACTCACATCGTTAGATAATAAATACAAACAAAACCCTGCAAGGAGTTCAAGTTGTTTGATAATGAAAGCATACAAGTCACACAAGTAGCCTTAGGTTCCAGCTTGCATGGAATTTATAGGTAAGTACCCTCTTGAAGTATTAGTTGGCTCAACCTGTCCTAGCAATAGTAACCGTGTTCTAGGGATCTCAAATCATTGATATTTCTCTCAAGCATTGTTTCAGCTCAAGCATCTGAATTGTGGCCAAAATATCCTGAAAGTCCGATCTCAATGAGTGTAGCATCGAGTATCAACCAACTTCAGTTTGCACCAAAGCCGACCGTCTCACTACTTTCTAATGGCTAAGATGAGTCAATTTAAGGTTCTAAAGGTCAGTTAGTGCTTAATGACACTATGTGGAAGCCTAATGTTATCCTTGACCGACTCAAGGAACATTAGTACAAGCCAGAGTATCACACTAACGTAGCTATCATATCATCCATATAGGTCTACACCGTACAACCTCTATGATTTATTGCTACTTACCTAAAAGGTGCCCCAAATCCGGGTATAGGATCTTTAACAATAACCCAAACATAAACCCGAAAGATAAAGCACACAAATAAAACAAGGAAAGAATTTTAAATATGATCTACAAATAGGATCTTTAAGGCTTTGGGGAGGGGGAACTACAAACCAAAACGGGGAATAAAAGTAAAGTCCTAATTTTAAAGCTATTACATCCTTTTGTAGTTACATAATTATGAAAGAATAAAAAATATGAAAGTAAATAAGCGCGCGGGGGAAGAAAGAAATAAAAATGGAAGGATAGAGAAATAAAAACCTAAAAAATTTCTAAGTGATAAAAGAAAGGTATTTTTGTTATTTTATGATTTTTAGAAGAAAAGACTTGAATTAATTTAAAGAAAGAAACCTAATTCTAACAAATTTTAATTGCAAAATAAACTCAAAAATGATTTAAATTAATTAATTTTTATTATAAAAATAAAGTTAACCAATTAAATCCTACATCTAATTTTTATTTGATTTTATGATTTTTTATTAAAAAGAAAATAATTATTAAAGAAAAGAATAAAATAAAGAGAAAAAATGATGGGCCGCTGCAAAAAAGAAAATGGGGGCTGAGAAGACAAATTATTCAAGCCCAAACGTAGAATCCAGGTGTTGTACAAAAATAAATGGGGGGTGCAAAGAAATGGATGGATACAGGCCCAAACCACAAAGTCCAAAAACCTGCAAAAAAGATAAAGTTGAAAAAAAACACAAAATGCAAAAACCTGGTGTGATACGGTGGGAGAACTGACTTGGGATGTTTGCGTTTGATCGCAATTGTTGCGGTTAGCAAGAGTCACCATCGACTTTTCTTTTATCCAAAAGGAAAGGCTGAAAAGAATAAGAAAGACCTTTGAGATTCTTTGTGGAGTTCGGGGGGTAGATTATGAAAAGGGAAGGTATTAGCACCCTTTTCATCCATAGTTATCTATGGGCTCTTAGTTGCTTGCTAGATCAATTGCTTTTGTTTCAAAATGTGCTTTGTGTAGTTTTTGAAAGTATTTTGAAAAGGCGCCTTCGTTTAGGCAAACTTTGTAATAGTTCTCGTTCGTAAGAATATATACAAAGTGTTGATCTTTTGAAAATGTTTCAAGTTTGAAAGATGTTTTGAAAGTGTTGGTGTTTGTTTTGAAAATAACAAGGATGTTTTTGTTTGAAAATGAGCAAGCAACTAGGAACATTCTACCTACTCAAAAGTATTTCTTGTTTATTTCCTCTTTCCTTTGACATTGATATTTTACCATGGATTGGTAAGTAACCTTATCTTTGTATGTAAAGGGATGGGCATGGGCCATCGTATAGCCATGATTAGCAATGTTGTAAGATATCTTAGAATTTTCTTTAAGGGACTAAGACCATTTTTGAAAGGCAACTTTGATAGCGTCAACGAGGGACTATGATCTTGTATTTTTTGATTGCTTTTGCTAAGATACCCCACATGCATAACATGGCAATTTTCATAAGGAAACAAAGTGGGTTTACCCTAAGGGTGTAAGTGCGCAAGTGTATTGATTTACATGCTTGTTTTTTTTTTGAATTAGGGTTTGCTAATCATTGATTTTATCTTTCCATACAAACCCTAATTACTAGCATTTATATATAAAGCATTAAATTGCGGAAATTAAAAATACTAAGCTATTACAACAATAGGGGAGAGGGTGTACAAATTTACAAATGGTGGATTTTGCAAGAAAATTAAATCTAAATAATTATTACAACCATATTGAATATTGTGCAAAAATGAATAAATATTCAAGAACATAAATGGAAAAAGGAAATGGATTTTTGTTTGGATTTTTAGGAAGGGGTTTTGTTTTGACCTAATTAACTAAAAGAAAATAATTAATTAAATTAAGAAAATTAAACCTAAATTAATTAAGAAAAGAAATTAAATAAAAATCCTAATCTAAATATTAATTGATTAAGAAAAGAAATTAAGTTTGTAAGAAGTATATTTTTTGATGTTTTAGTCTTGAAAGAAAATTTAAATGATATATGGTATTGTAAAAATATTTTTGGTCTTTTTAGTTTTAAGAATATTTTTAATTGTGTAAAAAGAAATAACTAAAAACCTAGTTTCTAATTTAATTTACAAACTAATTAGTAAAATAAATAAAGTGTGATTAAATTTAAATAATTTTTTGTGTAAAGATTAAATAAATTAAATAAAAACATGAATCTAATGTTTTCATAATTTTTTTATGATTTTTTCAGTATTAAAAAAATATTAAAAGAAAGCAAATAAATAAAAATGAGAAAAAAGAAAATAAAATGGGTCATGTGACAAAAGTGAGCAGGGGGGAGCTAGCAAAAAATCCCAGGCCCAATGGAGGAAAGCCCAAGCGCCTATTTATGAGACAAAAGGAAAGGAAATGTTGGAAAATATCAAAAAGTGGCAACGCTGGGGCTTGAACCCACGCCCTTGACATGATACGCGCGCTGCCTTACCACTTGGGTGGATATACATCCGTTAATTTATACAAAGAAATAAATACATAAAACAAGTTAAGTCCTGGAAATGACTTCATCTTCAACCTCCAGCCAGAATCCCTGCAACTTATTCGTTTCTCAACCATTTGCAAAAATGTAAACATGAAACTTGTGTAAAATTTCATCACGATTCCAGAAATGTAAGTAACTAAAGCTATAGATCAAAGATGAATGAGAATTTATAATGGTACCAAATTATGACCTAACTTTTCCCGCATGTTCAGAATCAAAATTCTAACTACTCAAGCAATATAAATGAAATCTAAAGACATGGTTAATTTTAGGGCTATGATATCTACATTTTCTCTCCACAAATGGAAAACAAATGATGCTTATACGAAGAGTTCAAAAGTCATAAAACTCACCTTGAAAATGGAATTCGTGTTTTGAGTTGAAGCTTGTTTCAAGGTGCTGCAAGGACCAGGTTAGCTTCCTTGAGGTCCCCGGAAGCTAATGCAATTATTAGCTTGGTTGGAGAGTGGCTGAAATGGTCTGGAGAAGTCCACTTGCAGTGCTTTGTTTTTGAGTTTGGACAATGGTGGAAATGGAGTTACAGAACTGTAACAGGTATTGGAATGAGTTGTGGATGATGTTTAGGAAATTTTGGAATGGTTTGGAGAGGAAACGCACGAGTAATTTGAGAGATGGGAGTGTAAGGTCAATTTCCTCACAAAAATGGAGTTTTGTGTGCAATCTGAGTTTTTGAGGGTTTGAGTGAGTTTAAGGGCTTATACATGCGTGCCTTATCTTTCAAATAGTGTATATATTTATAGGCAATAGGTTTTGTGTTCTACAACAAGTCAGAATTTGAATTCACATGTTGTAAAACCTTTACTTGTTTTTGAAGCAAACATGACAAACATCTTCCCAAAGCTTGTACCATGCTATTGTAGAGTGGTTGAACTTTAAACAAGCTTATTTATGACTTCTATATGTTATGTGTGTAGAAAGATCCATTGAGAGGCTCAAGAAGGGTTGACATTTTCAAAAGCATACTTTTCCAAAATGGAAGTCTTGCCTTTCTTCCAAAAATGGCAAGTTAACTTAGACAAAGCTTGGATTTAATGGATAATAGCCATAAAGTTTGTGTAATCTTATGATTAAGGATAGATACACAAGTTAGAGGGCCTGAAAAGTGGGATTATGCAGCATGGCTATGGATTGGTTCATGTTCATCACAAAATTATGCCTTTTAAAACAACTTAAAACCCTAACTTCTGGCCTTCAATTCTACTTTCTCAAAAATGATCTCAAGGAGTTCTTTGACATTTTAGAAAGCTTGTAATGTGCTCTACAACCCCTCTTTGAATTAATTTTGCAAGATCCAATTGGAACTATGTGAAACTTGGCCCAGAAGTTAGGTTAAAATACTGACCAAAATGCCCAAAATTTCACCGTGTTTTAGTTTTATGACCATGATTTCATGGATTAATAACTTGAAATACAAGCATTTCTAGGAGTAGTCATGTTCAGAAATGTTTTAGATCTCATTGAAATCTACAACTTTTATGTTGAAAGTTTCCTTTGAATCATCTTACATCATGGTGAAAAATTGGCTCAAAGTTGTGAAAAAATATGAAGTTTTCAACACTTTAAAAATTTCTAAGTTTGGAAATTTTGACTTTTCAAAATGAAATCTTGACTTTTTGATTTCTTGATGAACAATTTTCATATTTTGACATGTTTTGATGAATTGTGATCTTTGACACTTGATTTTGGCCAAAAAGTCAAAGTTTGACTTTTCAGTGTATAATTGACTTTTGATCAGTTGACTGAAAATCAACTATCAATCAATTCACCTTGAGCAATGTTTTGAGTCATGCCATTAGTTCAAAATTATGCAATTGAATCCTTGAGATCATGTTTCGAACCAATCAACCATTTACTAGGTCAAAAATCAGAAATTGCCCTTTCTCAGTCAAAACCCTAATTTTGACCATTTTGCCCTTGTGATGATCTGATCAAATTTCTTGAGGAATTGTGGTCCAAACTTGATCAAATAACATATAGGAGTTCACAATATTGATATGGATTAAAAATTATGAAGTTTGACTGTAAATTGGCCGTAGTTGATTTTTTCCCCAATACAGTTGGTTTTAAGGTCAACTGATCAATTGATTGAACAAAAATGTGATCCGAGACTTGAAACTTGACATGAGCAATCTTGAGAGTCCAAAATGATCTATGAAAGTAGTATGCAGCATTAAAAGTTCAATTATCTTTGTGCAATCTCAAACCATAATTTTCAGTCATCAGAGCTTGAGGAAGTGTCTTGAGCTGATCAACCCTAGTGTAGTTTTGAACCAAAGGAGATCTTATGAGAAATTACTTGATAAATGAGAGGGAAAATTTTGGGGTAAAACAGCAGCCCCTGTTCAATCTTCTTAAACCTGAAGAGTTAGATTGGCGGATCCGCCATTCGTGACTTGAAGGTGGAAGATGATTGAACACTAGAGTGCCCAGAAATTTGCACTTGAAGATGAATTGTGAACGGCTTGTAGATGCCATTTGGAGGAATTATGGAGATTTGTCGGAGATGGGCTTGTAGATGCCATCCACATGTGATTGTGGACAAAAAATGGATTAAGTCTGAACTTGATTTCAACTGGAAAAGAATCAGAACAAATCTTTGGAGCGATTTATCTGAAAATAGCAGAAGTCTTGTATGTTGTTTGACTGGGTAGAATCAGAATAAATCTTGGACGATTTATCTAAACGAGAAATGTTCATTTAGAAAGTATCAGGATAAACCGTTGAGAGGTTTAAACTGAACCAAAATAGGTCTTGAATATTCTTTAACTGGAGTGAATTAGAGTAGATCTTTTGAGCGATTTATCTGAACCAGAGAAAACTTCTGCGGGAAAGAATCAGAATAAATCATTGAGAGATTTAAACTGAACCGGCAGGGATCTGGAGAAGAATCAGAATGAATCATTGAGAGATTTATCTGAACCAGAGAAAACGTCTTTGAGAAAGAATCAGAATAAACTGTTGAGAGATTTAAACTGAACAGACAGGGATCTAGAGAATAATAAGAATAAATCATTGAGAGATTTAGCTGAACCAGAGAAAGTATCTGCGGGAAAGAATCAGAATAAACTGTTGAGATATTTAAATTGAATCGGCAGGGATCTTGGAGAAGAATCAGAATAAATTATTGAGAGATTTATCTGAACTAGAGAAAACGTCTGCGGGAAAGAATCAGAATAAACCATTGAGAGATCTAAACTGAACCGCAGGGATCTGGAGAAGAATCAGAACAAATCATTAGGAGATTTATCTGAACCAGAGAAAACGTCTGAACCAGAGCAAGCGTTTGCGGGAAAGAATCAGAATAAACCGTTGAGAGATTTAAACTGAACCGACATGGGTCTGAAGGAAATATCTGTTATGTAGATGGTCGACTAGTCCTTTCTCGAGAATTGATCTATAATTGACTTGTTGAAAATTTGACGATAATTTTCTGTTGATTGATCTTTCCTGAAAAGGTGAAGGGTTGGTTGCATGCAATGCCATGATGTATGAAATTCATGGTATAATGTTGTTTCTCAAAATAAATGAGATCGCGTTGTATGTATATGTGTTGTCAATGCTATGACGTATGGATGTAATGTATGGACACATAAATTATTCTGCCGTAGTGTTGCTGGAGTCAGGGAAAATAAATCCCTGAGTACTGCTGGGAATGAGGAGTGTAAGTCTTCATATTTTGAAGTTGAAGTGTTGATGAATGAGTTTCCATTTATATAAATAAACTCTATTGTGGAAAGGAAATGATTTTCATTGCTTGTGGACCTCGTGAAATCCTGCTGGGGAATCTTGAGAAACTGGGCAACTTTCACTGGGGAAAATCCTAGAGGGTTCTTGAGGTCAACTCAATTGGTGAGAAGTTTTCAGAGATTGAAACTCTGGATGAGAGTCATCCTATGAGAAGGATCTTGGGGAGATTCATCATTGCCCCTAGTAGTAAGTGTTGTAGTAATGCTAGAAAATATTTGCTTGGACGCACATGGCCCTTTATGTGGGATACTGTTTGCCACCAGAGTTAAACTGGTGCACCTCGACGCTTGAGATTTTGATCACATTTCCGGTAGCCCTGAACTTCCTAGAGATATTTTCTAAGACTGTTGTGGAAGAAACCGAAGACCTGATACTGACACCATCTGATACTACTAGCCCAGACGAACAAATTGGTGGTACCCAAGATCTTTGGTCAAGTCTTAGAATTTTCTAAGAACTGTCATGGGAGGATCCGAAGACATGATACTAACACTATCTGATACTAACACCATCTGATACTTATTGGTACAGACGAATAAATTGGTGGTACCCAAGATCTTTGGTCAAGTTTCAAAATTTTCTAAGAACTGTCATGGGAGGATCCGAAGACATGATACTGACAATATCTGATACTGATACCATCTGATACTATAAGTACAGATAAGCAATTTGATGGTACCGGAAGTCTTCGTAATGGATTTTGTTCAAACCCATGATCAACGTAACATTGCCCCTTGAGTGATACATATGGAGATTTGCTCCTGGTTATTCAACAATTCTTTGAGAGATTCTTTGAATCTCGATTTGATTGCCCAAGATGCGTTGGACAATGGTCATGTCGTGCCTCTTGATTATGAGAGATTTTTCATTAGAAGCGTCTTTCCATTTGATGTGATTCTGTTTGAGAGAACTTTCATTTGTTGGATATTCATTGTGTGAATTTCTCTACTGTCAAACAAATATCCATATGCAAACAATGATATTCAAATAATGCAAAGTTTATGCTTATCTTGAAATTTTGAAAATGCGTTTTAGCAAGTAAATAAATTTTGTAAGAAAAATTCAACTAAGGGTTTAGAGTAAAGCCTTACAGGAGTCAGGATACATTTAGTAACAATATGCTTTCGACCTAACCCATGCTTCAATTAGGACTTTTGAGGGGTTGTAGCGTTGCTTGGTTCACGGTTTAAGAATCAAAGGATAAAGGCTCAAAGTGTGTTTGTACCAACCCGCTCTTCGTGATGTTCTTCAGTCCTAAACTCAGTTAATTGTGTGTTTGAACTCCAATTGAATATGGAATGGCGCTTTAGTGATGGTTCAAACAAGTTAAGTTTGTCAGAAGGCAGTCATTTTTGCTACATTTTTCATGTTGTGGAGGGTTTGTAGTGACCTTTTTTTTTTATTATCCCTGATTTTGCTTGTTTTTGAGATTACAGTCAGCGGGACGCCCCAGTTTTTTTAAGTCTCCTTCGTAGGTTTTTACTTAGTGGGCTTTTCTTTTTGAGAGATAATGATTGCCTATTTGATAGGCAATCATCACCATCTTTTGGTTTAGAAGGGATGTTTTAATGTCGCTCGTTGTATTACGAGATGAGAGTTTGCGATTTGAAGACGCATTTGAATTAACTGAGAGACTACCCTGCCCCAGGTTTTGATTAAAGGTTTCAATTTGTGTAAAAAGAAAACTTATACTTCTTTGGCTCGAAGGGGTTGACTAGGGATTATCTTCCTTATAACTCTGGTGTTTAGGGTTTGGAAGAATGCATGTACATCATCAGCAAGGTCTGTTCAAAAGCATACTGTATGAGATTATGACATTGTTTTTGTCATCCTCCCTCTAAAGGCTTGCAATTTTTTGAAACAAGAGTTGAATATCATAAAGGGAGTAAAAAGCATACTTTAAATATAATGAAAACGAGTGGATTAAATCAAGACAAACATATGCAATGCATTAAAGAAACAGAGTTTAACATTAACAGATAAGTGTTTGAACGATGAAAGAGATTACAATTTGAAACTTCAAATGAACAAAAGCTTTCAGTGATTCATCATAGGAGCAGTGATCACGTTTGGAGTCTTCGGAGGGTCAAACTGGATCTCCTTGGCATCGGTCATGTCTTGGACCTTGTTCTTCAGAGCCCAACATTTGTTTGTGTTGTGTCCCGAACTATCAGAGTGGTATGCACACCTTTCATTGGGATGATAGGTAGGAGCCGAAGTGTTTGGGTTTCGGGGAGGAGCCCTTAACGTAGTCAGCTCTGCCTTCAACATGTGTTGTAGTGCTTGAGCCAACGACATGTTGATCTTAGTGAATTGTCTTTTAGGTGCGACCTCCTTACGCTGATGCCCCTGTCTTTGTTGAGCAGGAATAGGATTAGAGATCAAGATTGCTCCTACGTGTTGGTCATGATGACTCTTTTAACCATACATAGCATTGGACTCTTTCTTCCCATTGTATGAATTTTTTTTAGCATCAGAGGGTGTAGCTCCTTGGATCTTTCCACTTTTGATGCTAGCTTCGACTCTTTCGCCAGTCAGTATTAGCTCGGTGAACCCGTCCGAGGAGCTTCCGATTAGGTGTTTGAAGAAAGGTCCTGTCAAAGTTCCCATGAAGATGTCAGTTAGCTCCCTATAAGTTAAAGGGGGCTGCACCCTACCATCCAGATCTCTCCACCTTTGGGCGTATCCTTTGAAACTCTCGTTAGAACCCATGGTCATATTCTGCAATTGCACACGAGTTGGTGCAAGATCAGTATTGTACTGGTACTGCTTATAGAAAGCAGCAGCTAGATCCTCCCAGGCGTGGATGTGAGAACTCTCCAATTGATAAAACCAATCAAGTTGAGTCCCTACTAGGCTCTCTTGGAATAAATGGATCCAAAGCTTAGAATCAGTTGTGTATGATTGAATCTTGCGGACATAAGACTTTAAGTTCATCTTAGGGAAAGAGACTCCATCGTACAGGGCAAAGGCATGGATTTTTAACTTTGGTGGGATGACCACCCCAGAAACCAAACCCATTTATCCTAAATCCAAGCCAGGTATTTGTTGAACCTCCATAGCAATGAGGCGATCCTCTAACTGTTTGTACTTGTCATCAGCAGGAGGATATTGTTCCTCAGAGTAGTCAGCTTCGACTTTATCAATCTCCAGACTGTTGTATTCTTTATGAATATCCCCCATGTTGGGTGGAGTTGGAAGATCTAGAGCTCCCTTTATTGGTCCTTTAAGTCTTCTTCCCAAGTTCAGGACGCCTACTGACTTATTGGACTTTTTCTTCTTGTCTTTGAGAAGAAGATTCTTCAGGTCCTCTTGCCCCTTAGCCAAAGCCAGGAACATTTGTTGGAATTGAGCATTTTGAGCTTGGAGATCTTTCACCATTTGTTCCATATCCATCTTACTGAAATAAACAGTAGGAAGATAAGGAGGCCTGTATGAGAGAAACCTGTCATGATATGATGCATGATATGTGGGTGCATGTTTTCAAGGATCTCGCGGGGTAAATGTTAGTGGTCACTTACGGTTTTGATTGGATAACTTTGTATCGGTGGATGTCCTTCCACGATAATTAAGCTCACCATGTCAAGTGGGTCATAGCCCTTGACTCAAGTTTGTTGTACTTGATCTTTGACGGTGTTTGGTTAAAGCGAAAAAATCCTCTTTCCCCTTGATAGACGTCTGGTTCAATGTAACCCTGCATTAAAGGCCCTCGAGATCCTTGAAATGGTTATTGAAAATGTTATGGTATGATGTTATGATGTTATGTAGAAATATGCAAAGTAAGCAAGTTTATATGCAAATAAACATATACATACAAAGCAGACCAATCCTTAGGTTTATGCTTGTATGGAGTTTGTAGGTAAGTACCCTCTCGAAGTTTAGTTGGCTCAACCTGTCCTAGTTAATTGTAATTGGGTTCTAATGGATCTCAATATCACAGACCTTTCGCACAAGCTTCGTTCGATAGGCGATTGACTCGCGACCAAGCAAAACTCATGAGTCAAGTCTCAATGAGTGTAGCATCGAGTATCAACAAATTTTCAGCTTTACACCGAAACCGGCTATCTCACTACTTCCTAATGGCCAAGTTGGTCAAGTAAGGTTCTAAGGTCAGTTAGTGCTTCATGACGCCGCTCAGCGAACCCGTATTCTCCTTATTTCAACACAAGGGATACCGGTACCAACAGATGCGTCACACTAACATAGCTATTGCTTAGACCATGTCGGTATACCCTGCACAGTTTCCACAATCTATTGCTACTTACCTAAAAGGTGCCCCAAATCCGAGTAGAGGATCAAAACAAACCCAAACAAGGAACCAATAATGTAAAGCAAGCAATTCAAACAATGAAAGCATGTAAAGGTGATCTAGCCCTAAGGTAACCCCACTTTTAAGTATCCCTAGCAGAGTCGCCAGTTCTATGATACGGTGGGAGAACTGACTTGGGATGTTTGCGTTTGATCACAATTGTTGCGGTTAGAAAGAGTCGCCACCAATTTTTCTTTTATCCAAAAGGAAAGGCTGAAAAGAATAGGAAAGATCTTTGAGATTATTTCTTGAGTTCGAGGGGTAGATTATGAAAAGGGAAGGTATTAGCACCCTTTTCATCCACAGTTATCTATGGGCTCTTAGTTGCTTGCTAGATCACTTGCTTTTGTTTGAAAATGTGCTTTGTATAGTTTTTAAAAGTATTTTGAAAAGGCGCCTTCGTTTAGGAAAACTTTGTAATAGTTCCCGTTCGTAAGAATGTATACAAAGTGTTGATATTTTGAAAATGTTTCAAGTTTGAAAGATGTTTTGAAAGTGTTGGTGTTTGTTTTGAAAATAGCAAGGATGTTTTGGTTTGAAAATGAGAAGCAACTAGGAACATTATACCTACTCAAAAGTCTTTCTTGTTTATTTCCTCTTTCCTTTGACATTGTTATTTTACCATGGATTGGTAAGCAACCTTATCTTTGGATGTAAAGGGATGGGCATGGGTCATTGTATAGCCATGATTAGCAATGTTATAAGATATCTTAGCATTTTCTTTAAGGGACTAAGATCATTTTTGAAAGGCAACTTTGATAGCATCATCGAGGGTCTGTGATCTTGTCTTTTTTAATTGCTTTTGCTAAGATACCCCACATGCATAACATGATCATTTTCATAAGGTAACAAAGTGGATTTATCCTAAGGGTGTAAGTGTGAAACTGTATTAATTTACATGCTTGTTTTATCTTTGAATTAGGGTTTGCTAATCATTGATTTTATCTTTCCATACAAACCCTAATTACTAGCATTTATATATAAAGCATTAAATTGAGGAAAATAAAAATACTAAGTTATTACAACAATAGGGGAGCGGGTGTAAAAATTTACAAATGGGGGATTTTGCAAGAAAATTAAATCTAAATAATTATTACAACCATATTGAATATTGTACAAAAATGAATAAATATTCAAGAACATAAATAGTAAAAGGAAATGGATTTTTGTTTAGATTTTTAGGAAGGGGTTTTGTTTTGACCTAATTAACTAAAAAAAATTAATTAATTAAATTAAGAAAATTAAACCTAAATTAATTAAGAAAAGAAGTTAAATAAAAAATCCTAATCTAAATATTAATTGATTAAGAAAAGAAATTAAGTTTGTAAGAAGAATATTTTTTGATGTTTTTGTCTTGAAAGAAAATTGAAATGATATATGTTATTATAAAAATATTTTTGATCTTTTTGGTTTTAAGAATATTTTTAATTGTGTAAAAATAAATAACTAAAAACCTAGTTTCTAATTTACTTTACAAACTAATTAGTAAAATAAATAAAGTGTTATTAAATTTAAATAATTTTTTGTGTAAAGATTAAATAAATTAAATAAAAATATGAATCTAATGTTTTCATAATTTTTTTATGATTTTTTCAGTATTAAAAAATATTAAAAAAAAGCAAATAAATAAAAATGGGAAAAAAGAAAATAAAATGGGCCATGTGACAAAAGTGAGCAGGGGGGGGGGGGGGGAAGCTACCAAAAAATCCCATACCCAATGGAGGAAAGCCCAAGAGCCTGTTTATGAGACAAAAGGAAAGGAAATGTTGGAAAATATCAAAAAGTGGCAGCACTTAGGCTTGAACCCACGCCCTTGACATGATACGCGCGTTGCCTTACCACTGGGGTGGCTATACATCCGTTAATTTATACAAAACAATAAATACATAACACAAGTTAAGTCCTGGAAATGACTTGATCTTCAACCTCCAGCCAGAATCCCAGCAACTTATTTGTTTCTCAACCATTTACAAAAATGTAAACATGAAAGTTGTGTAAAATTTCATCACGATTCCATAAATGTAAATAACTAAAGTTATAGATCAAAGATGAATGGGAATTTCTAATGGTACCAAATTCTGACCTAACTTTTCCAGGATGTTCAAAATCAAAATTCTAACTACTCAAGCAATATAAATGAAATCTAAAGACATGGTTAGTTTTAGGGCTATGATATCTACATTTTATCTTCACAAATGGAAAACAAATGATGCCTATACGAAGAGTTCAAAAGTCAGAAAACACACATTGAAAATGGAATTCGTGTTTTGAGTTGGAGCTTGTTTTAATGTGCTTCAAGGATCAGGTTAGCTTCTTTGAGGTCCCAGGAAGCTAATGCAATGATTAGCTTGGTTGGAGAGTGGCTGAAATGGTCTGGAGAAGTCCACTTGCAGTGCTCTATTTTTGAGTTTGGACAATAGTGGAAATGGAGTTACAGAACTGTAACAGGTATTGGGATGAGTTATGGATGGTGTTTAGGAACTTTTGGAATGGTTTGGAGAGGAAACACACGAGTAATTTGAGAGATGGGAGTGTAAGGTCAGTTTTTGCACAAAAATGGAGTTTTGTGTGCAATCTGAGTTTTTGAGGGTTTGAGTGAGTTTAAGGGTTTATACATGCGTGCCTTATCTTGAAAATAGTGTATGTATTTATAGGCAAGAGGTTTTGTGTTCTACAACAAGTCAGAATTTGAATTCACATGTTGTAAAACCTTTACTTGTATTTGAAGCAAACATGACAAACATCTTCCCAAAGCTTGTACCATGCTATTGTAGAGTGGTTGAACTTTAAACAAGCTTATTTCTGACTTGTAGATGTTGTGTGTGCAGAAAGATCCATTGAGAGGCTCAAGAAGGGTTGACATTTGCAAAAGCATACTTTTCCAAAATGGAAGTCTTGCCTTTCTTCCAAAAATGGCAAGTTAACTTAGAAAAAGCTTGGATTTAATGGATAATAGCCATAAAGTTTGTGTAATCTTCTGATTAAAGATAGATACACAAGTTTGAGGGCCTAAAAAGTGGGATTATGCAGCATGGCTATGGATTTGTTCATGTTCATCACAAAATTCTGCCTTGTAAAACAACTTGAAACCCTAACTTTCGGCCTTCGATTCTAATTAATAAAATATGATCTCAAGGAGTTCTTGGATATTTTAGAAATCTTGTAATGTGATCTATAACCCCTCTTTGAATCAAGTTTTAAAAATACAATTGGAACTATATGAAACTTGGCCCAGAAGTTAGGTCAAAATCCTGACCAAAATGCTCAAAAATTCACTAAGTGTTTTAGTTTTATGACCATGATTTCATGGATTAATAACTAGAAATCCAAGAATTTCTAGGAGGAGTTATGTTCAGAAATGTTTTAGATCTCATTGATATCTACAACTTTCATGTTGAAAGTTTCCTTTGAAAAATCTTGCATCATGGTGAAAAATTGGCTCAAAGTTGTGAAAAAATATGAAATTTTCAACACTTAAAAAAATTTCTAAGTTTGGAAATTTTGACTTTTCAAAATAAAATCTTTATTTTTTGATTTATTGATGAACAAGTATCATATCTAACATGTTTTGAAGAATTTTGATCTTTGACACTTGATTTTGACCAAAAAGTCAAAGTTTGACTTTTCAGTGTACTGTTGACTTTTGATCAGTTGACTGAAAATCAACTATCAATCAATTGACCTTGAGCAATGTTTTGAGTCATGCCATTAGGTAAAAATGATGCAATTGAATCCTTGAGGTCATGTTTCCAACCAATCAACCATTTGTTAGGTCAAAAATCAGAAATTCCCCTTTCTGAGTCAAAACCCTAATTTTGACCATTTTTCCCTTTTGATGATCTGATCAAATTTCTTGAAGAATTGTGTTCCAAAATTGATCAAATGACATATAGGAGTTCACAATATTGATATGGATAAAAAATTATGAAGTTTGACTGTAAATTGGCCATAGTTGACTTTTTTCCCAATAAAACTGATTTTTAGGTAAACTGATCAATTGACTGAACAAAAATGTGATCCAAGACTTGAAACTTGACATGAGAAATCTTGAGAGTCCAAAATGATCCATGAAATTCATATGAGGCATTAAAAGTTCAATTATCCTTGTGCAATCTCAAACCCTAATTTTTAGTCATCAGAGCTTGAGGAGGTGTCTTAAGCTGATCAACCCTAGTGCAGTCTTGAACCAAAGGAGATCTTGTGAGAAATTACTTGATAAATGAGAGGGAAAATTTTGGGGTAAAACAGATGCCCCTGTTCAATCTTCTTAAACCTGAAGAGTTAGATTGGAGGATCTGCCATTCGTGACTTGAAGGTGGAAGATGATTGAACACTAGAGTGTCCAGAAATTTGCACTCAATGATGAATCGTGAATGGGCTTATAGATGCCATTTGGAGGAATTATGGAGATTTGTCGGAGATGGGCTTGTAGAAGCCATCCACAGGTGACTGTGGACATAAAATGGACTAAGTCTGAACTTGATTTCAACTGGAAAAGAATCATAATAAATCTTTGGAGCGATTTATCTAAAACTATCAGAAGTCTTGTATGTTGTTATACTGGGAAGAATCGGAAAAAATCTTGGAGCAATTTATCTGAACCGGAAATGTTCATTTGGAAAGTATCAGGATAAACCTTTGAGAGGTTTAAACTGAGTCAAAAGAGGTCTTGAATATTCTTTAACTGGAGAGAATCAGAGTAGATCTTTTGAGCAATTTATCTGAACTAGAGAAAACGTATGCGGGAAAGAATAAGAATAAATCATTGAGAGATTTAAACTGAACCGGAAGGGATCTGGAGAAGAATAAGAACGAATCATTGAGAGATTTATCTGAACCAGAGAAAACGTCTGTGAGAAAGAATCGAAATACACCGTTGAGAGATTTCAACTGAACCGACAGGGATCTGGAGAAGAATCAAAATAAATCATTGAGAGATTTATATGAACCAGAGAAAGTATCTGCAGGAAAGAATCTGAATAAACCGTTGAGAGATTTAAACTGAACCAGCAGGGATCTTGGAGAAGAATCAGAATAAATCATTGAGAGATTTATCTGAACCAGAGAAAACGTCTGCGGGAAAGAATAAAAAATAAACCGTTGAGAGATCTAAACCGAATCTACAGGGATATGGAGAAGAATCAGAACAAATATTGGGAGATTTATCTGAACCAGAGAAAACATCTGAACCAGAGCAAGCGTTTGCAGGAAAGAATCACAATAAACCGTTAAGAGATTTAAACTGAACCAGAAGGGGTCTGAAGGAAATATATGTTATGTAGATGGTCGACCAGTCCTTTCTCGGGAATTGATCTATAATTGACTTCTTGAAAATTTGACGATAATTTTTTATTGATTGATCTTTCCTGAAAAGGTGAAGGGTTAGTTGCATGCAATTCCATGATGTATGAAATGCATGGTATAATGTTGTTTCTCAAAATAAATGAGATCGCGCTGTATGCATATGTGTTGTCAATGCTATGATGTATGGATGTAATGTATGGACACATTAATTGTTCTGTTGCAGTGTTACTCAAGTCTGGGAAAATAAATCCCTGAGTACTGCTGGGAATGAGGAGTGTATGTCTTCATATTTTTAAGTTGAAGTGTTGATGGATGAGTTTCCATTTATATAAATAAACTCTGTTGTGGAAGGGAAACACCGTGCATTGCTTATGGACCTTGTGAAATCCTGCTGGGGAATCTTGAGAAACTGGGCGACTTGCATTGGGGAAATCCTCGAGGGTTCTTGAGGTCAACTCAGCTGGTGAGAAGTTTTCAGAGATTGAAACTCTAGCTGGGAGTCATCCTATGAGAAGGATATTGGGGAGATTCGTCACTTCCCCTAGTAGTAAGTGTTGTAGTAATGCCAGAAAATATTTGCTTGGACGCACATGGCCTTTTACGTGGGAGCCTATTTGCCCCTAGAGTTAAATTGGTGCACCTCGACGCTTGAGATTTTGATCACATTTCCGGTAGCCCTGAACTTCCTAGAGATATTTTCTAAGACTATCGTGGAAGAAACCGAAGACCTGATACTAACATCATCTGATACTACTGGCACAGACGAACAAATTGGTGGTACCCAAGATCTTTGGTCAAGTCTCAGAATTTTCTAAGAACTGTCATGGGAGGATCCAAAGACATGATACTGACACCATCTGATATTGACACCATCTGATACTTATTGGTACAGACGAATAAATTGGTGGTACCCAAGATCTTTGGTCAAGTTTCAGAATTTTCTAAGAACTGTCATGGGAGGATCCGAAGACATGATTCTGACATTATCTGATACTGACACCATCTGATACTAACACCATCTGATACTATTGGTACAGACAAGCAATTTGATTGTACCGGAAGTCTTCATAGTGGATTTTGTTCAAACCTATGATCAACGTAACATTCCCCTTGAGTGATACATATGGATATTTTCTCCTGGTTATTCAATAATTCTTTGAGAGATTCTTTGAATCTCAACTTGATTGCCCCAGATGCCTTGGACAATGGTCATGTCATGCCTCTTGATTATGAGAGATTTGTCATTAGAAGCGTCTTTCCATTTGAAGTGATTCTGTTTGAGAGAGCTTTCATTTCTTGGATATTCATTGTGTGAATTTTCTGCTAACAAATAGCCATATGAAAACAGTGATATTCAAATAATGCAAAGTTTATGCTTATCTTGAAATTTTGAAAATGCGTTCTAGCAAGTAAAGATATTTTATAAGATAAATTCAACTCAGGATTTAAAGTAAGGCCTTACAGGAGTTAGGATACCTTTAGTAATAGTGTGCTTTCAAACTAACCCATGCTTCAATTAGGACTTTTAAGGGGTTGTAGCGTGGCTTGGTTCACGGTTTAAGAAACAAGTGATAAAGGCTCAAAGTGTGTTTATACCCACCCGCTCTTTGTGATGTTCTTCAGTCCTAAACTCAGTTAATTGTGTGTTTGAACTCCAATTGAATCTGGAATGGCACTTTAGTGATGGTTCAAACAAGTTAAGTTAGTCGGAAGGCAGTCATTTTTGCAACATTTTCCATGTTGTGGAGGGTTTGCAGTGACCTCTTTTTTTTATTATCCCTGATTTTGCCTGACTGTTCTTATTTTTGAGATTACATTCAGCGGGACGCCCCAATTTTTTTTAAGTCTCCTTCGTAGGTTTTGACTTAGTGGGCTTTTCTTTTTGAGATATAATGTCTGCCTATTTGATAGGGAACCATCACCATCTTTTGGTTCAGAAGGAATGTTTTTGATGTCGCTTGTTTTATTACGAGACGAGAGTTTTCTATTTGAACACGCATTTGAATTAACTGAGAGACTACCATGTCCCAGGTTTTGATTAAAGGTTTCAATTTGTGTAAAAATAAAACTTCTACTGCTTTAGCTCAAAGGGGTTGACTAGGGATTATCTTCCTTATAACTCTAGTGTTTAGGGTTTGAAAGAATGCATGTACATCATCAACAAGGTCTGTTCAAAAGCATACTGTATGAGATTATGGCATCATTTTCGTTATCCTCCCTCTAAAGGCTTGGAACTTTTTGAAACAAGAATTGAATATCATAAAGGGAGTAAAAAGCATAGTTTAAATATAATGAAAACGAGTGGATTAAATCAAGACAAACATATGTAATGCATTAATGAAATAGAGTTTAACATTAATAGATAAGTGTTTAAACAATGAAAGAGATTACAACTTGAAAATTCAAATGAACAAAAGCTTTCAGTGATTCGTCATAGGAGCAGTAATCACGTTTGGAGTCTCCGGGGGGTCAATCTCGATCTCCTTGGCATCGATCATGTCTTGGACCTTGTTCTTCAGAGCCCAACAGTTGTTTGTGTCGTGTCCCGGACTATCAGAGTGGTATGCACACCTTTCATTGGGATGATAGGTAAGAGCGCAAGTGTTTGGGTTCCGGAGAGGAGCCTTTAACGTAATTAGCTCTGTCTTTAACATGTGTTGTAGTTCTTGAGCCAGCGACATGTTGATCTTAGTGAATTGTCTTTCAGGCGCAACCTCCTTACGCTGATGCCCATGTCTTTGTTGAGAAAGCGTAGGATTAGAGATCAAGATTGCTCCTACGTGTTGGTCATGATGACTCTTTTGACCATACACAACATTGGACTCTTTCTTCCCATTGTATGGCTTTTTTTGAGCATCAGAGGGTGTAGCTCCTTGGATATTTCCACTTTTGATGTTAGCTTCGACTCTTTCGCCAGTCAGTATTAGCTCGGTGAACTCGGTCGAGAAGCTTCCGATTAGGTGTTTAAAGAAAGGTCCTGTCAAAGTTCCCATGAAGATGTCAATTAGCTCCCTATTAGTTAAAGGGGGTTGCACCCTACCATCCAGATCTCTCCACCTTTGGGCATACCCTTTTAAACCCTCGTTGGAACCCATGGTCATGTTCTGCAATTGCACACGAGTTGGTGCAAGATCAGCGTTGTACTGGTACTGCTTGTAGAAAGCAGCAACTAGATCCTCCCAGGCATGGATGCAAGAACTATCCAATTGATAGAACCAATCAAGTTGAGTCCCTACTAGGATCTCTTGGAAGAAATGGATCCAAAGCTTTGGATCAGTTGTGTATGGTTGAATCTTGCAGACATAAGACTTTAAGTGCATCTTAGGGCAAGAGACTCCATCGTACAGGGCAAAGGCATGGATTTTAAACTTTGGCAGGATGACCACCCCAAAAACCAAACCCATGTCTCCTAAATCCAAGCCAGGTATTTGTTGAATCTCCATAGAATTCAGGCGATCCTCTAACTGTTTGTACTTGTCATCAGCGGGGGGATATTGTTCCTCAGAGTAGTCAGCTTCGACTTCATTAATCTCTAGACTGATGTCTTCTTCATGACTATCCCCCATGTTGGATGGAGTTGTAAGATCTAGAGCTCCCTTGACTGGTCCTTTAAGTCTTCTTCTCAAGTTCAGGACGCCTACTGACTTCTTGGACTTTTTTTTTCTTGTCTTTGAGAAGAAGATTCTTCGGGTCCTCTTGCCCCTTAGCCAAAGCCAGGAACATTTGTTGGAATTGAGCATTTTGAGCTTGGAGATATTTCATTGTTTGTTCCATATCCATCTTACTGAAATAAACAGTAGGAAGATAAGGAGGCATGTATGGGAGAAACCTGTCATGATATGATGCATGATATGTGGATGCATGTTTTCAAGGATCTCGCGGGGTAAATGTTAGTGGTCACTTATAGTTTTGATTGGAGAATTTTGTATTGGTGGATGTCCTTCCACGAGAATTAAGCTCACCATGTCAATTGGGTCATATCCCTTGACTCAAGTTTGTTGTACTTGATCCTTGACGGCGTTTGGTTAAAGGAAAATAAAACCTCTTTCCCCTTGATAGACGTCTAGTTCAATGTAACCCTGCATCAAAGGCCCCCGAGATCCTTGAAATGGTTATTGAAAATGTTATGGTATGATGTTATGATGTTATGATGTTATGTACAAGTATGCAAAGTAAGCAAGTTTATATGAAAATAAACATATACATACAAAGCAGACCAATCCTTAGGTTTAGGCTTGTATGGAGTTTGTAGGTAAGTACCCTCTTGAATTATAGTTGGCTCAACCTGTCCTAGTTAATAGTAACCGGGTTCTAAGGGATCTCAATATCGCTGATCTTTCCCACAAGCTTTGTTTGATAGGCGATTGACTCGCAACCAAACAAAACTCAGGAGTCAAGTCTCAATGAGTGTAGCATTGAGTATCAACCAAATTTCAGCTTTACACCGAAACCGACTATCTCACTACTTCCTAATGGCCAAGTTGGTCAAGTAAGGTTCTAAGGTCAATTATTGCTTCACGATGCCGCTCAGTGGCCCCGTATTCTCCTCGTTTCAACACAAGGGATACTGATACCAACAAATACGTCACAGTAACGTAGATATTTCTTAGACCATGTCGGTATACCCTATACAATTTCCACAATCTATTGCTACTTACCTAAAAGGTGCCCCAGATCCGGGTAGAGGATCAAAACAAACCCAAACAAGGAACCAATAATGTAAAGCAAGCAATTCAAACAATGAAAGAAGGTAAAGGTGATCTGGCCCTAAGGTAACCGCACTTTTAAGTATCCCCAGCAGAGTCGCCAGTTCTGTGATACGGTGGGATAACAGACTTGGGATGTTTATGTTTTATCGCAATTGTTGCGGTTAGCAAGAGTCGCCACCAATTTTTCTATTATCCAAAAGGAAAGGATGAAAAGAATAGGAAAGACATTTGAGAGTATTTCTTGAGTTCGGGGGTAGATTATGAAAAGGGAAGGTATTAGCACCCTTTTCATCGATAGTTATCTATGGGCTCTTAGTTGCTTGCTAGATCACTTGCTTTTGTTTGAAAATGTGTTTTGTGTAGTTTTTGAAAGTATTTTGAAAAGGAGCCTTTGTTTAGGCAAACTTTGTAATAGTTCTCGTTCGTAAGAATGTATATAAAGTGTTGATCTTTTGAAAATGTTTCAAGTTTGAAAGATGTTTTGAAAGTGTTGGTTTTTGTTTTGAAAATAACAAGGATGTTTTGGTTTGAAAATAAGCAACTAGGAACATTCTACCTACTCAAAAATCTTTCTTGTTTATTTCCTCTTTCCTTTGACATTGTTATTTTACCATGGATTGGTAAGTAACATTATATTTGGATGTAAAGGGACGGACATGCGCCATCGTATAGCCATGATTAGAAATGTTGTAAGATATCTTAGCATTTTCTTTAAGGGACTAAGATCATTTTTGAAAGGCAACTTTTATAGCGTCATCGAGGGACTATGATCTTGTATTTTTTTATTGCTTTTGCTAAGATACCCCACATGCATAACATGGTTAGTTTCATAAGGCAACAAAGTGGATTTATCCTAAGGGTGTAAGTATGCAAGTGTATTAATTTACATGCTTGTTTTGTCTTTAAATTAGGGTTTGTTAATAATTGATTTTATCTTTCCATACAAACCCTAATTACTAGAATTTATATATAAAACATTAAATTTCGGAAAATAAAAATACTAAGCTATTACAACAATAGGGGAGGGGTGTACAAATTTATAAATGGGGGATTTTGCAAGAAAATTAAATCTAAATAATTATTACAATCATATTGAATATTGTACAAAAATGAATAAATATTCAAGAACATAAATGGAAAAAGGAAATGGATTTTTGTTTGGATTTTTAGGAAGGGGTTTGGTTTTGACCTAATTAACTAAAAGAAAATAATTAATTAAATTAAGAAAATTAAACCTAAATTAATTAAGAAAAGAAATTAAATAAAAAACCTAATCTAAATATTAATTGATTAAGAAAAAATATTAAGTTTGTAAGAAGAATATTTTTTGATGTTTTTGTCTTGAAAGAAAATTGAAATGATATATGGTATTATAAAAATATTTTTGGTCTTTTTGGTTTTAAGAATATTTTTAATTGTGTAAAAAGAAATAACTAAAAACCTAGTTTCTAATTTAATTTATAAACTAATTAGTAAAATAAATAAAGTGTGATTAAATTTTAATAATATTTTGTGTAAATATTAAATAAATTAAATAAAAACATGAATCTAATGTTTTCAGAATTTTTTTATGATTTTTTCAGTATTAAAAAATATTAAAAGAAAGCAAATAAATAAAAATGAAAAAAAATAAATAAAATGGGCCATGTGACAAAAGTGAGCGGTGGGGGGGGGGGGGGGGGACTAGCAAAAAATTCCAGGCCCAATGGAGGAAAGCCCAAGCGCCTGTTTATGAGACAAAAGGAAAGAAAATGTTGGAAAATATCAAAAAGTGGCAGCGCTGGGGCATGAACCCACGCCCTTGACATGATACATGCGCTGCCCTACCACTGTGGTGATTATACATCCGTTAATTTATATAAAACAATAAATACATAACACAAGTTAAGTCCTGGAAATGACTTCATCTTCAACCTCCAGCCAGAATCCCTGCAACTTATTCGTTTCTCAACCATTTGCAAAAATGTAAACATGAAAGTTATGTAAAATTTCATCACGATTCCAGAAATGTAAATAACTAAAGCTATAGATTAAAGATGAATGGGAATTTCTAATGGTACCAAATTCTGACCTAACTTTTCCAGGATGTTCAAAATCAAAATTCTAACTACTCAAGCAATATAAATGAAATCTAAAGACATGGTTAGTTTTAGGGCTATGATATCTACATTTTATCTTCACTAATGGAAAATAAATGATGCCTATACGAAGAGTTCAAAAGTCAGAAAACTCAACTTGCAAATGGAATTTGTGTTTTGAGTTGGAGCTTGTTACAAGGTGCTGTAAGGATCAGGTTAGGTTCCTTGAGGACCCAGGAAGCTAATGCAATGATTAGCTTGGTTGGAGAGTGGCTGAAATGGTCTGGAGAAGTCCACTTGTAGTACTATTTTTTTGAGTTTGGACAATGGTGAAAATGGAGTTACATAATTGTAACAGGTATTGGGATGAGTTGTGGATGACGTTTAGGAACTTTTGGAATGGTTTAGAGAGGAAACGCACGAGTAATTTGAGAGATGAGAGTGTAAGGTCAGTTTCTGCACAAAAATGGAGTTTTGTGTGCAATCTGAGTTTTTGAGGGTTTGAGTGAGTTTAAGGGCTTATACATGTGTGCCTTATCTTGCATATATTGTATGTATTTATAGGCAAGAGGTTTTGTGTTCTACAACAAGTCAGAATTTGAATTCACATGTTGTAAAACCTTTACTTGTTTTTGAAGCAAACATGACAAACATCTTGCCAAAGCTTGTACCATGCTATTGTAGAGTGGTTGAACTTTAAACAAGCTTATTTCTGACTTGTAGATGTTGTGTATGCAGAAAGATCCATTGAGAGGCTCAAGAAGGGTTGACATTTGCGAAAGCATACTTTTCCGAAATGGAAGTCTTGCCTGTCTTCCAAAAATGGCAAGTTAACTTAGACAAAGCTTGGATTTAATGGATAATAGCCATAAAGTTTGTGTAATCTTCTGATTAAAGATAGATACACAAGTTAGAGGGCCTGAAAAGTGGGATTATGCAGCATGGAAATGGATTTGGTTCATGTTCATCACAAAATTCTGCCTTGTAAAACAACTTGAAACCCTAACTTCTGGCCTTCGATTCTCCTTGCTCAAAAATGATCTCAAGAAATTTTAGAAAGCTTGTAATGTGCAATACAACCCATTTTTGAATCACTTTTGTAAAATCCAATTGGAACTATATGAAACTTGGCCCAGAAGTTAGGTCAAAATCCGGACCAAAATGCTCAAAATTTCACTAAGTGTTTTAGTTTTATGACCATGATTTCATGGATTAATAACTTGAAAACAAAGCATTTCTAAAAGTAGTTTAGTTCATCAATGTTTTATATATCACTGAGATCTACAACTTCCATGTTGAAGGTTTCCTTTGAATCATCTTGCATCATGGTGAAAAATTGGCTCAAAGTTGTGAAAAAATATGAAGTTTTCAACACTTAGAAAAATTTCTAAGTTTGGAAATTTTGACTTTTCAAAATGAAATCTTGACTTTTTGATTTCTTGATGAACAAGTTTCATATTTTTACATGATTTGATGAATTGTGATCTTTGACACTTGATTTTGACCAAAAAGTCAAAGTTTGACTTTTCAGTGTACAATTGACTTTTGATCAGTTGACTGAAAATCAACTATCAATCAATTGGCCTTGAGCAATGTTTTGAGTCATGCCATTAGGTCAAAATGATGCAATTGAATCCTTGAGATCATGTTTCCAACCAATCAACCATTTTCTAGGTCAAAAATCAGAAATTGCCCTTTCTCAGTCAAAACCCTAATTTTGACCATTTTGCCCTTTTACTGATCTGATCAAATTTCTTGAGGAATTATGGTCCAAACTTGATCAAATGACATATAGGAGTTCACAATATTGATATGGATCAAAAATTATGAAGTTTGACTGTAAATTGGCCATAGTTGACATTTTCCCCAATACAGTTGGTTTTTAGGTCAACTGATCAATTGACTGAACAAAAATGTGATCCAAGACTTGAAACTTGACATGAACAATCTTGAGAGTCCAAAATAATCCATGAGAGTCATATGAGGCATTAAAAGTTTAATTATCCTTGTGCAATCTCAAGCCCTAATTTTCAATCATCGGAGCTTGAGGAGGTGTTTTTAGCTGATCAACCCTAGTGCAGTCTTGAACCAAAGGAGATCTTGTGAGAAATTGTTTGATAAATGAGATGGAAAATTTTGGGGTACAACACCTGGGATCAAACCCGGGATCAAACCCGGGTCTTCTAAACTTGTACGCGCGCTCTTCACCACCAGACCACATGCTCATTCGTTGTTTTAAATAACCAAATAATAATATATACAAAAATAAGTCAGGAGCTATTAAAAATTAAAAAAACATGCAGGTTGTTGATTCGAATGGGCCAATGGTATTGCTTTATTATGCCATGCAGACCCCCACTAGAGTAAATGAAAATCAAAGACGCCGGAGTCAAACTTCGGCCGTCTTTTCTGACTAGGCCAAGAATAAAACCTGCATTTTTGTTAGTTTTAAATCCAGATAAAAGGTCTATTCCACATAAAATTAACCCCTGAGTTAAAATCCGGGCTTAGATTCAACAAAGCACTACTGTATGATCCAGTTTAAACCTAAATCCGGATCGTGCCCTAAACATGGAAAATCTATATTTATGCATCCAACCTTCCATGTAATACGTTAGACTTGCTCATAATATTAATAATAATAAGAATGCATGCATAAAAATGATTTAAATTGCATAACAAAAAACATTTGAAACCATATATTTACCAAATCAGAGGGTTGATATGGAGAGGTTCTGTGGGAGGTTGAGTAATGGTATGGATCACTTCCAAGAGGTCTCAAAAGGATGAGGGAGTCACTGGTTTTGAGTGAGAGAAGCTGGAAACTTATTTTCAAATTTCACAACTTTTGACAATTTTGAGAATTTTCAGAGCTCTTTCAAGGTAATAATTTTTTCGTCCTTAGCTTGTGGTTAGCTTGTATATTTATAGAGGAATGGAATGATAAATAAACATGGCAAGAATCCACGCGTTGATCATGGTTTTGAAAGCAAAATCACAAATTTGAAAAGTTTCCATGTTTTGGTGATTTCTTGGCCTTCTTGTCATACATTGAATCTGGTCCTTTTCTACATGCTTTGCATGAAATTATGGGCCTTATATTGACCCAAATTATTGGCCCATATGTCAAAACTTATTATCTATTATTTTATGCAATTTATTTTGTATTTATTTGAATAAAAACCAAAATATGAATAAAATAAAGAAAAATGCAAAGCAAGGTAAGAGTGAGTTTTTGAGTCCTTGGAATGGTCATGGACATGTTTGAAGTCCAAAAGATTAAGCCCAATAAGCAAAAATCACATATTTCCCAATTAATATTCCATGTATTTCTTTGAAAATTGGCCAATTTGTGCACCTCATAACTTACTCAATTTGCATCTTTTGGAGATGATGTTGGACTTTTTGGAAAGCCCAAGATGTCCTCTACAATCTCTATGTTTACCATATTTTCTTTTGGAAATATTATCTTGATGTAAGTTTCTTTGACAAAAAGTGTCTTTTGTTGACTTTTTGAAAATGACCTATAATGTTTGAGATCATATCTTCCAAATGAAGCATCTTTTGGACTTGAGAATAAAAGAAAAGTTGTAGAGAATTGAATTTTCTTCAAAATGTTCTTTGTTTGGGGAAAATTTGATGAAGCATATGAAAGTTATGACTGGTCAAAGTTTAGTTAACTTCTTCAGAGGAAACCCTAGTTTGGCAATTCTTGACTTTTGATGATCTGAGGACTTTCCTTGAGGAATCATGATCAAACCTTGATCAAATGATGGATATCACTTCAAAATGTTGATGTTGACCAAAAATATTGAAGTTTGACTGTATGTTGACCATAGTTGACTTTTTTATTAATATAGTTGATTTTCAAGTATCTGAGCCATTGACTGAGCAAACTTGTGATGTAGGGCTTGAAACTTGACATGAGCCTTGTTGAGGACCTATGAAGAAACATGGGAGCCACTTGAGACTTTTTCAGACTAAATTTCCTTGAGAAACTCCAAACCCTAGTTGTAGGCTTTTGGTCTAGGAGGTGCATCTTGACTAGTCAACCTTTGGGTTCCTGGACCATTTGAGGAGCCTTGAAATAATGCTTTAAAGAAAAATGGGAGGGAAAATTTTAGGGTACAACAGAGGCCTTCGTCCATCATTTCCTGAAGACCAACTTTTATCTTATCACATCCCTGGCTATTGGTACTACAAATACTACAACCAACATGGTCGTGTGTATATTAACTGAACTCACAGAGGTCAGCATGCATTTTCACCAGATCCACTCTAACCAGGTTGATACCAAAAATCCAGAAGTCCTCAGGACAACCAGCAACCATGTTTACAAAATTTTCTCTTTCATGCTTTGGAAAAGGATTATCTTTCACGTTAGGTCCAACATCTTTAAAGGATAGGAGGCCATATCTCACCATCTTTTGTACTTAATATTTCAAAGGATAACAATTCTCAATGTTTTGCCCTAGGGCTCCTTGATGAAAAGCACATGTTGTGATACGGTGGCAGAACCGACTATTTAATATTGGTTTGCATTTTGTATTCACAAATGTCGCGGTAATCAAGAGTCGCCACCGACTTTTCTTTTATCCAACAAAGGAAAGGGTGAAAAGAACAGAAAAGACCTTTTTCGAGATTTTCTGAGTAAGGGGGGTAGATTATGGAAAGAGAAGGTGTTAGCACCCTTTCCATCTATGGTTTTCCACGGGCTCTTAGGTACTTGCTCATTTTTTTAAAATTGTTTTCGTGCTTGTGTGTTTTGAAAGATCTTGTTAGCTTTATGATAACTCTTGTATCAGTCCTCAAGAGTGTGATAAAGCATTTTTTTGAAAAGAAGTTTTAAAAGTGTGTAAGTGTAAAAAGATTCAGATTTTGACCAAGTACTTAAGAGTCATCTACCTAATCAAAAAAGGGTGTTCTTTTCCTCCTACCTGAAATTCTGGCTGCAGATACTCAATGTCACGTTCAATGTTATGACACCGTATCTGACTTACTATATGACAGTAAATACAAAAGCAATAAAGAACACAGTCAATTGTTTACCCAGTTCAGTGTGCAACAACACCTACTCTGGGGGCTACCAAGCCAGGGAGGAAATCCACTATAAGAGATTTTAATTCAGGAATAAACCAACCAGTTTATCTCCTTCACTTAAGACCTACCCAATGCAATTCCAATCTAAGTACAACTTAAACCTGAGTTCCTACTCACTCCCCCTCAATCACAGCCGTGATACATAAACCAATTTGACTTAAGAATTGATGAAGACACTCTTCAAAGACAAACACTTGATTAAGCTTCACAGCTTTTTAATCAAGCAACACAATCACTCTTGCTTCACAGCTTTGAGTGATGTACACAACTAACTTGACTCTGCTTCACAGCTTTAGTCAAGGAACATTCAAGCACTCTTGCTTCAAAGCTTAGAGTGCTACACAACCCTTACAATTTGAAACCTATTCCAAGGCACTTATCACAATGATAATTGCTTGGAGTACAATAAACAAATCTATACAGATTACAAATGATCTTCTAATCAATAAAAGCCATCCATGAAAAACAGCAGCTCTGTTGAATATATAGCAGCTGCAACTTCAGTTAGGGTTTCCAAAAACCTAGGGTTAATTCCGTTTTGACCTAAAGATCAGGTCACAGGACTTTATTAACCAGGTTAGGGTTGAGCTAGGTTATCCCTCAGAAAACGCAGGATTCTGTTCAGAAAGGACTGAGTTATTTCCTGAAAAAACTCAGACTTATCCAATCCTGTAATCCTGTTAGTTCAGAACAGGATGTCATAACATCTGTTATGACATCTGAGAACACCTGTCTACTGATTTAGCAAAATGTGATCATTTTGCAAAAATGCTCAGATACACACTTATAAACATCAGTATTTGAATTACAATATTTTTCTGCAAAGGTACCTAATGAGTTAGTACAAACTGAACTAGAATGTTATGACATCAGTCATGACATTCACACATACACTTGGGATTTACCAAAAATGCAAGCCAATACCTAAACACCTACAAACTCCCCCTTTGGCAGATTTTTGGCTAAAGACCCTAAACAATCAGAGATAGATAGCAGCAGAAATAAGTGACAGCAGAAAAATAGAATGTCAAGTACTAATTAAGTAAGTACCAAAATATTCTCCCCCTCTTTAGCCACAAATGGGCCAAAGATACATGTTCAGAAAATTATACAGTTATCCAAAACAAAATAATAAGATCAGCAGCAAACAACAACAGAATACACTTCCAAACTCCACCAGATATCAGCAACCAACCAGCAACACCACCAAGCAGCAATCAACCTTCAAGCACTGTCATCAGACTCAGAGGAGCTAGTTTCTTCAATGTTGAGCTGTCCTTCAGCTTCTACACCTTCTTCCCTTCTGCTTTCTTCAGCTTCCTCCTTTTCTAGCCTGGCAATTAGAATTTCTAGGGTCCTTTTTCTAGCATCCAGCTCTTTGCAAGTTTCTTTTAAAACAGCTATGACATCTGATGTTTTGGACTGGGTCTTTACAGACGATGTCTCAGCTGATGTTATGACAATGTCTGGAGCATGAGATCCCTGAAACAGTTTGTAGTGCAGGCCAAGGGCAGGAGCTCTTTTGCAGACTGTATCTCTTGCCACAAGGATATCAGGGAATTGTGCAAGGATGATTCCACAAAGGAGGGAGGGAAAGGCAATTGGTCCTTTGACAGCATAACTGCCAGCATGCTTTAAAGTTTGTTCAAAGATGTACCTCCCATAGTCAAAAGCAGTCTTGGTTCCCACAGCATAGATAAATCTCCCCAATCCTGTGGAGATAGTTGATTTGTGATTTGTAGGCACCCAGTTGGCTGCTCCTATTTTATGCAAGATGGCAAATTTCATGCTGAGTTTACTAGCATTCAGCTTCCCTTTCAAGGGCCAGCACTTTACTTGCCTGGCTGTGATGGTTAGACAAACTTCATTGTCAGTTGCCTCTAGATCAGGACAGTCCTTATTTGTTCTTCCAAGAAACTTGTTGATTTCTGATGGAGAGAACTTGACCCTTCTTCCTCTAACAAAGACACTTTCAAAGTCAGCTGACCTTCCATCAGCACAATCATTTGACAAGTTCACTACAAACTCCTTAACCAGATTTTCATAACATTTGTTAAACTTTATCACTGTCTTCATTAGCCCAGCATTCTTGATCAGATCCATGATGTCTTTGCACTCCAAGGCATCATTGTTGAGTTCTCTCTCCAAGTCTATTCTCTTTAAGCAAACATACTTCCATCTGTTTGCATTGTCAGGATGATGAAAAGAGATGTTGTCTGTTGGCACTTCAGGCACTCTAGCAATCTTGCTGGAGGGGAGCTTCCTTCAGATGGGAGTTTCTTCAATATCAATCTCAAATTCTGATTCATCATCAGAATCAGAAGTTTCAGGTTCTTTACTTTTCTTAGAGATTGGTTGTCTAGCAGTCTGCACCTGGGCCTTCTTCCCTTTTGTCTGAATACTTTTCTCAGCCATCCCTTCAGCCTTGGATTTCTTAGCATCAGGTTTATCATTCTGACTACTCTTTCTTTTCATCAATCTCCTAGCTATGCTAGGGTTCACATTAGCAATCAGTTCATTATCTGAGTAATCTTCATCCACATCAATGATAGGTGGATCAGCAGCCTTTTCAGAGGGGTTCTGAATGTTGTCTTTTGGTGTCACAACATCCTCAGTGACATCCACATTTTCAGAACCTTCCACATTTGGACTTTCTGATTGATTTAAAGGGATAGAAATCCCCGGTACAGATTGGTTGCTACTCAGTATGCTAGTAACCAGCCTAGCAATAGCTTGGTGTACTTGAACTGATCCTTCTCTATTAGGTACAGAAGACGAAGGATGAGAAGAATTACCAGAGGCTGTAGCTTGAGCTCTTCATGCATGTCTGGTTCTGAGCTTTTTGACTCTGGCTGGGTCAGTTGCCATCTCCCTGAGAGGAGTGACCTCAAGAACTTCAGATTCTATGCATGTAGTGATTGCCCTAGAATCTTGGTCAGATGATGACGATGATGAGGAAGACGAAGTCGCCATGGTTGAAGACGATGTCTGAGACATTTTGATTGACTTTGAGTAATGGTAGCAGTTTGAGAAAATTTTTTGATTTGGAGGAGGAAACAGGTTGCAAGGAACTGAGAGGCAGGGGATAAAAGGGAGTCTCTTCAACTTCTTAAAGCTTTTGAAGGAATTGTGAAAGAATATGATTAACCCACTAAATATAGACTTAATAAAATTAATCCCTTCAACCCTTGTTTTAAGCAAAATTAATTGCTATAATTTCTCATGTTGGTGAATACCCAACCTGCCCCTCAAATTTTCAAGTTTATTTCCAACAAGAGCCTTGGTAGAAGAATCAGTCAGCTGAAGCTTAGAGAAACTATGTTCCAGTTTAAATGACTTCTTCTCTTCAAAGTCAATAGGTTTCAAGGAAATGTTGATTGTTTTCAGATTGTCACAACACAATGTCACAACATCTTGTGTAACATTGTACTCAGGGAGCATCTGTTTTGACCAGATGTTTTGAGAACAGAATTTATTTGACTTGTTATTTCCAACATCCTTGTCAAGATGACTTAAGGTTCTGACAACACATTCTTCTTCAAGTTTATTTGCCACATCACAGATATTATCAACCTGTAGTTTTGGAGTTCTTCTGACAGCTTCCATAGAAATAGCTCTTTTCATTCTTCTTAGATGAAGGAGACCAAGCTTATGCTGCCACAGTTTCATCTCTTTTTCTTCTTTGATGATTTGACACACAGTGGAGATAACAGTGTTCTCAGGCTGCCACACGTAACAGTTATCTTTGGATTTGATTCCTCTCATTACAACTTCTAGTTTTTTATTAATTACTAGACATTCAGATCTTGAGAAGTTGACCTTGAATCCTAGATCACATAATTGACTGATACTAATGAGATTAGCAGTCAACCCTTTTACCAGCAGTACTTTATTCAGACTTGGAACTCCAGGGCAGTCCAAATTACCAACTCCTTTGACTTCACCTTTAGCACCATCTCCAAAGGTCACAAAACTGGTGGTGTGAGGCATAACATTATTGAGGAGATTTTTGAATCCAGTCATGTGTCTGGAACATCCACTGTCAAAGTACCAATCTTCCTTTGCAGAGACCCTCAGGGAAGTGTGAGCTATCAGTGCAGCAGCCTTTTTCTTCCATTTAGGAGCATGAAGTACCTTTTTAGACTTAGGTTTGACACCTGAGTTCTGATTAGGATATCCATGTAGTCTGAAGCAAAAGGGCTTTATGTGACCATATCTCCCACAATGATGACATTTCCATCTTTGGTACCTCTTCTTCATATGTCTCTGTCCCTGATGTTGAGAGTTGTGTTGAGACATCCGTTTCGACATTTGCTTACCAGTACCAGATTTCTTTGCTTCCATAAATCCTAGTCCAGATTTATTTCCCATATTTTGTCCAGCCTGAAGGATCTCTTCCAATTTGTCTGTTCCATTGGTCAACATCTTGACAGATTTGGTCATTTGATTCAGTTGTGAGTTCAGCAATTGAACTTCTCCTTCTAGATGACTTATAGTTTCAAGATTCGTCCTTTTTTCAGCCTCCAGTTTGATAATGAGTTTTGATTGTTTCTCATTCTGCACACAGACTTCAGCACTTCTGATACACAATTTCTTGTAGGTATCAGCCAGTTCTTCAAATGTCACTTCTTCATCACTAGTGTCACTTTCAGAAGTACAAACACTAGTTAGGGCAGTAACTAGTTTGGCAGATTCTTCTTCAGAATTACTTTCTGAATCATAGTCAGACCAAGTAACAGTCATTCCTTTCTTTTGCTTCTTAAGAAAGGTAGGACATTCAGCTCGAATATGTCCATATCCTTCACATCCATGGCATTGAATACCTCTGCCTTGGTTTCCCTTATCTTCTGACCTTGGTCTTCTGCTGGAACTGTCAATGTCAGAGGGAATGTTATGAACATTAGACCTTGACTTTGGGTCCATTCTTTTGATGAGCCTGTTGAATTGTCTTCCAAGCATGGCAATAGCTTCAGATATGTTTTCTTCTTCATCCTCCTTGTATTCAACATCAGTGTTGGATACAAGTGCTATGCTTTTGTTCTTCTTGTCACCATTATCAGTGATCCCCATCTCAAAAGTCTGAAGAGACCCAATAAGTTCATCCACTTTCAACTTGCTAATGTCCTGGGCTTCCTCTATGGCAGTTACCTTCATTGCAAATCTTTTAGGCAAGGATCTGAGAATCTTCCTCACCATTTTTTCTTCTGACATTTTTTCTCCCAGTGCTCCTGAGGTGTTGGCAATCTCCAAGATGTTCATGTGAAACTCATGAATGGTTTCATCTTCCATCATTTTTAGATTCTCAAACTTAGTGGTCAACATCTGAAGCCTTGACATTTTTACTTTGGAAGTGCCCTCATGAGTAGTTCTGAGAGTGTCCCAAACTTCCTTGGCCAGTTCATATTGATGTACTAGTCTGAAAATGTTTCTATCAATTCCATTGAACAAGGCATTTAGAGCTTTTGAATTTCCCAGAGCTAACTCATCTTCTTCTTTACTCCAATCTTCCTCAGGCTTCAGACTGATTGTCCCATCTCTCTCAGTTATGGTGGGATGAATCCATCCTTTGTCAGCAGCTCTCCAAGCCTTTTTGTCCAGAGATTTTAGGAAGGCAATTATACGAGGTTTCCAGTAGTCATAATTGGTTCCGTCCAGAATGGGTGGTCTATTTCCAAAAACTCCTTCTTTGTCCATAGTGCCAGAAAGTGATATCCCTAGATCTCACCCAGTAATACAGGCAGGGTGCCTGCTCTGATGCCAATTGAAATTCTGGCTGCAGATACTCAATGTCACGTTCAATGTTATGACACCGTATCTGACTTACTATATGACAGTAAATACAAAAGCAATAAAGAACACAGTCAATTGTTTACCCAGTTCAGTGTGCAACAACACCTACTCTGGGGGCTACCAAGCCAGGGAGGAAATCCACTATAAGAGATTTTAATTCAGGAATAAACCAACCAGTTTATCTCCTTCACTTAAGACCTACCCAATGCAATTCCAATCTAAGTACAACTTAAACCTGAGTTCCTACTCACTCCCCCTCAATCACAGCCGTGATACATAAACCAATTTGACTTAAGAATTGATGAAGACACTCTTCAAAGACAAACACTTGATTAAGCTTCACAGCTTTTTAATCAAGCAACACAATCACTCTTGCTTCACAGCTTTGAGTGATGTACACAACTAACTTGACTCTGCTTCACAGCTTTAGTCAAGGAACATTCAAGCACTCTTGCTTCAAAGCTTAGAGTGCTACACAACCCTTACAATTTGAAACCTATTCCAAGGCACTTATCACAATGATAATTGCTTGGAGTACAATAAACAAATCTATACAGATTACAAATGATCTTCTAATCAATAAAAGCCATCCATGAAAAACAGCAGCTCTGTTGAATATATAGCAGCTGCAACTTCAGTTAGGGTTTCCAAAAACCTAGGGTTAATTCCGTTTTGACCTAAAGATCAGGTCACAGGACTTTATTAACCAGGTTAGGGTTGAGCTAGGTTATCCCTCAGAAAACGCAGGATTCTATTCAGAAAGGACTGAGTTATTTCCTGAAAAAACTCAGACTTATCCAATCCTGCAATCCTGTTAGTTCAGAACAGGATGTCATAACATCTGTTATGACATCTGAGAAAACCTGTCTACTGATTTAGCAAAATGTGATCATTTTGCAAAAATGCTCAGATACACACTTATAAACATCAGTATTTGAATTACAATATTTTTCTGCAAAGGTACCTAATGAGTTAGTACAAACTGAACTAGAATGTTATGACATCAGTCATGACATTCACACATACACTTGGGATTTACCAAAAATGCAAGCCAATACCTAAACACCTACACTACCCTTTAGATAGTGTTATCCTACTATCAGTGAGAAGGTAGCCCTATCTTCGAATGTTGAGGAACTATTGAAAGGGACGTTACAGTCACTAAGGCAAATGGGCAAGAACTCTTAGTAATTATCCTAAAGCCCTAAGATCAATTTTTTAACCGAGGCAACAGTCAAGAGGGTCATCGAGAGACTAGTGATCTCTTAGACTCAAAGACATCCACTAAGGATTCTCATGTTTCGAGAATTGTGACCGTATTCGAAGGCAACCAAATTTGGAGATACCCTAGGGGTGAGCATGTGCAAGTGTGCTTGATTCTGTTCATTTATCTTGCGCATTTAGGGTTATCTATGTTCAATTAATTGTTATCTTTCCATACAATCCTATTAGCATTCATCTAAGCAGTTTATCGTACGGAAAGTAAATTGCGGAAAAATAAAGTTCCTAACTATTACAGGGCCATGGGGAAATTACATAATTATAGACAGGAATTTAAATCTAATTTAATTATTACAAACCAGGAACAATTACATAATTGGAAAATAATACGGAAAAATAATAAATACGCGAAGCGTCTAAATCCTATAGCGTGCATAAGTTAAAAGAAAAGTATTTTTTATTGTTTTTTTATTTGAAAAAAGTTAAATGATGAAAAAGTAATTAATTGGACAAATTATGAATTATAAAAAATTAAATCTGAATAAAAAATATTTTTCTAAGAAAAAAATTTGAAATTTAAACCTAGATTCTAATTGATTTTATTTTAAAGAAACCAATCAGAATAATTAAGTCAAATTAATTTAAAAAATTAATTTTAATAATAAAAAAACCTAAATCCTATTTTTTAATGATTTTACTAATTTTATGATTAAATAATAAAAATTTATTTTTGAAATTAATTAAAATAACAAAGAAATTAAATTAGAAAAAATACTTAAAAGAAAAAGAAGAATTGGCCTGATATTGAAGCCTTTTGGGGGGTACAAAGTTGAATTTGCGAAGCCCAGATCAGCCAGCCCAATTGTCTGTTGCACGTGATTCGGTGTTGTTGCCTCTTGGAGGTCCATGGTGGGGACTGCCTGTTGGGAGCGTTGGATCTGGCGCCACGCAGATCAGATGCCATGAATTGATGGTGCAAGGTGTACGCGTGGGCAAGCAGGCGCATTGGATCTGAAAGAAACTTGTGAGAAAACATAAAATATTGGACCTGGGACTTGAACCCAGGTCCTTCCCCTTCCAGCGCACTTTGTTTACCGTCTGAACCAATGTATTAATTCGTTATGTAAACAACAACAAAACAATATAACCCAAAAATAAATGATCAAAATTTATTTAAGAAAAATGTGCGCTGCATTCAAATGGCCCAACCAGATCACTCCACGCCATCATCTTCTTCATCTGTCCATCGTTTTAGCCCAACACCTTTTACCTACGGACAAATCCGTCACTAAAGCACCTGCAAATCTCTAAAATCTACAACATGCAATATAAATTCAATTCAAATACATGAATTAATTGGGTTTGATCCCCTGAGCATGATGGTATCCATTGTTAGGTCCAATTTTGCCTACATCTTAAAACCCTAAAATGAAGGTTAAAACCCTAACAATGGCAGTTTGTCATATATGTATCAAAACTGGAAATAAGTATTCAAATACATTCTAAATTCTCATACAAACAGTAATGCATAATCAAAACCTATTTATAATGCGTGTATGATCAAAATCGAATTTAGAAAAATATGTGCAAACCGTGTTGATGTATGTGGTGATTCTGGATGCTTTAATGCGTGAGAATGATGTTGTTAGCTTCAGAACGTCCCCAGGAATGGATTGCAAACGTCAAAGCTCCTTGAAACCTTCTGCAAATATCAATCCGATTGTCACTTTTTTGTCAAAAATTTGGAACTTCTTATGTGTATTCTATGCGGCAAAACCTCTCCTTTTTTGGTCTGGCAATATTGTAAATATATATGAGAATGCATTAGGTTAACAAAATTGGATAGAATCTTGAAGATTTGTGAAAGGAAGATTTTATTTGTAATTTGTATTTTTAGTTTCTAAACTTGGCCAAAACATGCTTTTTTTTCTTCCAATTAACCCTTGCACGAAATTTTGACTTGATCATCTGATTCTAGACCTATGATATGATCCTAAAACAAATCTTTGAATTTTATTTCATTATTTTACTGTTTTATTTGATTTATTTTGATTTAAATGAATAAAAATTCAAATAAATAAAAACAAATCTCATAAAAATAAAATAATGGATTTAAATATCCTAAATAAGTTCATGGATATTGTGATACAGTGGGAGAACTGACTTGGGTGTTTTGCGTTTGATCGCAAATGTTGCGGTTTAGCAAGAGTCGCCACTGACTTTTCTTTTATCCAAAAGGAAAGGTGAAAAAGCACAGGAAAGACCTTTAAGATTGTTTCTTGAGTTCAGGGGGTAGATTATGAAAAGGAAAGGTGTTAGCACCCTTTTCATCCATGGTTTTCCATGGGCTCTTAGTTACTCTCTATATCACTTGCTTTTGTTAGAAAATGTGCTTTGTGTGGTTTTTGAAAGTATTTTGAAAAGACGCCGTCGTTTAGGCAAACTTCGTAATGATTCTTGTTCGTAAGAATGTATAAAAAATGTTGATCTTTTGAAAATGCTTTCAAGTTTGAAAGTTGTTTTTTTGAAAGTGTTGGTGTTTGTTTTGAAAATAGCAAGGATGTTTGGTTTGAAATTGAGAAAGCAACTAGGAATAATCTACCTACTCAAAAGTCTTTCATGTTTATTTCCTCTTTCCTTTGACATTGTTATCTTACCCTTGATTTGGTAGGTAACCCTATCTTTGGATGTAAAAGGGACAGGCAAGGGTCATCGTATAGCCATGATTAGCAACGTTGTAAGATATCTTAGCATTTTCTTTAGGGACTAAGATCATTTTGAAAGGCAACATGGATAGTGTCATTGAGGGACCATGATCTTGTATTTTGTTTGTTCTTGCTAAGACACCTCACATGCATAATATGGCCATTTTATAAGGCAACAAAGTGGGTTTACCCTAAGGGTGCAAGTGTGCAAATGTATTAGTTTACATCCTTGATTTTTCTTGATTAGGGTTTGCTATTTGTTGGTTTTAATATTTCCATACAAACCCTAATTACTAGCAATTGGTATATAAAGCATTAAATTGTGGAAATAAAAAATACTAAGCTATTACAAAGCTTTAGGGGATGGGGTTACAAATTTATGAATGGGGATTGCAAGAAATTAAAGTCCTAATTATCTATTACAACCATATTGAAATAATATACAAGAAATGTAAAATGGACTTGTTTTGTTTTTGTTAAGAAATTAATTTACTTAAGAAAATATTTTGATCTTTTTATTCTAAAAGAAATGAAATAAAACATGTGAATATGAAATATTTTTGGTGTTTTTGGTTATTAAAAGCAAAAATAGGATAAATAAGAAAATGGAGTCAAAATCAGTACATTGCTGAAACAAGGAGGAACAGAAGTTCTGACTCTGATATGCTGCAAGAGAGAAAATGTTAGTAGGCAAGAAGAAGGTCAGAAATTTTGGCCTGGATACACTAAGTTCTGAGGTTGAGGCATTCAAAAGCTATATTGTAGCTGGGAACCTAGAAGTTTATATATCTCTGGCGAGTCAGAACTTCTGATTGTTTGAGAGAGTGAAGTGATTATGCTGTTAGGTGAGGATATCTAGAAGTTCTAATTTAAGAGTATCGTCTGACAGATAAATGGGTAAAAAATGTCAATAAATAAACCTAAAAAGATGCTTCTGGTGCTAGAACCCAGGACCCTTATCACTAATGTCTTATGCGCACGCTTTCTACCACTGGGGTGGCTGTAAATCCGATATTAGAAGCAAAGGCTTGAGCATATAACATAAAATAACTTCTGATGATGAGCTTCATCTCTTTCTCTATGCTAATCAGAACATCTGTAACTTAGTCATTTCTCAATAGAACAGAAAACACAAACGTAGCAATTATGGCAGGTTTCCCTCATGGTTTCAGAAGCATAGAAAATGTCAAGACTATAAATCATAAACAAACATGCATCTGCTAGTTCTAGTTTACTTTAAAAGATCTGAACTGATGTTCTCTCTACTTAGGCAGACAAATGCATGAAACTTCAGAATATGTACAACATCAGAATCAGGATGTCTACATTGTATTTGGAACATGCAAATCTAACAGTACCCAAGTAATATGATGAGAGTCAGCATAAGCTTACCTTGCAGCTGGAACATGTTCTATGAGTTGGAGCCTGGTTCTGACTACTTGCAATGTTCTGATCAGCTTCCTCACGTGCTCAGCAGGATGGAACAATCTTTATCTTGGGCTATGAATGGGTAGAAAATTCTGGAACAGTCAAGAAGTAAGGTTATGACTTTTTGAGAACGTGTTACAGTCTGAAAACAGGAATTTGGATGGTTTCTAAATTTATATCAGAAGAAGTATGGATGGTTTGGTCAAGAAACACTTGAGGGAAAATGGAGTTTGAATGCAAGAATAAAAAACTAGCAGGTTTTTCATTTGTGTTTGCAGTTTCGGATTTCTGGATTCTAGCAAGGTTTCAAGGCTTTTTCTTTTCAGTTTTTTGACCCCCCCTTTACAGTTGCTAACGAAGTTCAATTTATAGGCAAGGATTTTGTAGCTTGGAGAGATCAAGGGTACATTCATCATATGCTAGGGTGCTTCCTTGTTCTTGAAGTAAGTTAAACATGTATGGTGGTTAGCATCTTTAGTAGCGCTTAAGCTGGATTTGTAAGCAGGAATTAGGGAAAAGTACCCTCCGAGGCAAAAGCAAAGCATGGGCCCATCATAAACTTGTACAAAAGTTTGCTTTTCAAGGACAACAATGGTACTTCCATCTCACAAGTAGGGAAATCGTTTGGATAAAAACTCAAAAGTGGTTGTGAGCATTAAATAATGATGAGATTTATCAAACCAAAAATCCTGCAATATAAGATTATGCATCATAGCTTAATTCTGGGTCAGAAGTTCAGCGTAAGCGTAATTTAGAATACACATCCAACTTATGATCTTTGAATCTCTTTGCTCCAGCATGTTATGAAGGAGTTCTCATATTTTCTAGAAAGCTTGTAACACACTGTGTAAGCCCTCTTTGAATTACTTTTGCAAACTCTAGCTGAACCTTCGTGAAAACTGGCCCAGAAGTTCTAACCAAACTCTGTCTTGAAAATGGACAGAATTTGCTGAGTGCTTCAGTTTCATGGACGTGTCTTTGAACATTTAAAACATGAAATTCCAGCATTTACAGGAGAAGTTCTGTTCTGCAATATTTTAGGTCTTATTGAAATCTAAAACTCCTGCGTTAGAAGTTCTTCCAAAATCAGCTTGCATCATGGTGAAAATCTAGGCAGAAGTTCTGAGCTTGTCATACTTCTTAAACACTTTGGAAGATTCTAAGTATTTCGAATTTTGACTTTTTCAACATGAATCTTGACTTATGATTTCCTTGATGAGACAAATTTCATGACTTGATGAAATATGATTCTTGAAACTTGATTTTGATCTAAAAGTCAAAGTTTGACTTTTCAGTATGTGAATGGCCATTTTTCCCTTGTGAATGACTTTCTTGGAAAATTTGTAATTCAAGGCTTGAAATTGAATGGAAGAAAACCTGAGGGTCCAAGATGATCCTTTGAGAAATGAGAGGGAAAATTTTGGGGTACAACAGCTGCCCCTGTTCAATCTTCTTAAACCTGAAGAGTTAGATTGGCGAATTCGCCATTCGTGACTTGAAGGTGGAAGAGGATTAGACACTAGAGTGCCCAGAAATTTGCACTCGAAGATGGATTGTGAATAGGCTTATAGATGCCATTTAGAGGAATGGCGGAGATTTGCTGGAGATGGGCTCGTAGATGCCATCCAAAGGTGACTGTTGACAGAGAATGTACTAAGTCTGAACTTGATTTCAACTGGAAAAGAATTAGAATAAATCTTTGTGCGACTTATCTGAACCAGAAGAAGTCTTGTATGATGTTTGACTAGGAAGAATCAGAATAAATGTTTGTGCGATTTATCTGAACCAGAGAAAGTGCCTGCGGAAAAGAACCAGAATAAATCATTGAGAGATTTATCTGAACCCGAAATGTTCCTTTGGAAAGTGTCAGTATAGACTGTTGAGGGGTTTAAACTGAACCAAAAGAGATCTTGAATATTCTTTAACTGGAAAGAATCAGAATAAATATTTGTGCGATTTATCTGAACCAGAGAAAGTGCCCGCGGGAAAGAATCAGAATAAATCATTAAGAGACTTATCTGAACCCAAAGTGTTCCTTTGGAAAGTATCAGGATAAACCATTGAGGGGTTTAAACTAAACCAAAAGAGATCTTGAATATTCTTTAACTGGAAAGAATCAGAATAAATCTTTGTGCGATTTATCTGAACCAGAGAAAGCGTCTGCGGGAAAGAATCAGAATAAATCGTTGAGAGATTTAAACTGAATCCAGAGTGTTCCTTTGGAAAGTATCAAAATAAATCGTTGAGGGGTTTAAACTGAACCAAAAGATATCTTGAATATTCTTTAACTGGAAAGAGTCAAAATAGATCTTTGTGCGACTTATCTGAACCAGAGAAAGCATCTGCGAGAAAGAATCAAAGTAAATCATTGAGAGATTTATCTGAACCGGTAGGGATCTGGAGAAGAATCAGAACAAATTGTTGAGAGATTTATCTGAACCAGAGAAGACAACTGCAGGAAAAGAATCAGAATAAATTGTTGAGATATTTAAACTGAACCTGCAGGAGTCTGAAAGAAACATCTGTTGTGTAGATGGTTGACCAATCCTTTCTTGGGAAATGATCTGTAATTGACTTGTTGAAAATTTGATGATAATTTTCTGTTAATTGATCTTTCCTGAAAAAGATGAAAGGTTAGTCATATGCAATGTCATGATTTATGAAATGCATGGGGTAATGATGTTCTCAAAATAAATGAAATTGTGCCGTATGTATTTGTGTTGTCAATGTTATGACACATGGATGCGATGTATGGACGTAATAATTGTTATGTTGCAGTGTTGCTGGAGTCGGGGAAAATAAATCCCTGAGTACTGCTAGGAATAAGGAGTGCAAGTCTTCATGTTTTGAAGTGTTGACGAGTCTCCATTTGTTAGGGAAATAAACTCTGTTGTGTAAGGGGACATGCCGTGTACTGCTTGTAGACTTCCTGTTGGGGAATCCTAAGACATTGGGTGACTTTTACTGAGGAGTGATAATTGGAAGTTTTGTTCCGCCGGGGATGTGAGAGAGCTTGATACCATTAAGCTACACATTGTGGGGTATTTTATGTAATAGTCTAAAGACATTATCCTATTTCTTAAAGCCATTAGTGATTGTCTTCCTATTTTTCTGTTCTTTTTGTTTGTTCATTTGTAAACATTAGTTACGTTAAAACACATATGTTCAAAAATAAATCATTGGACGTTTTTGTAAACAAAACACAAAAATAAAGAAAAACAAATAGTTTTTCACTTTCAAAGGGATATTTTTGTATTAACTTTAAATAAGTATTCTTGTACAATGAGACGAACATTCTAGTAAGAGAATGTCGTTGAAAAAAATGAAAATTTGATACAAAGAAAAGATAGCTATGTGAAATAATCCCATGGGGCTCCCATTCTGCTATAGCCTTCGTGTCTCTGAGCGTCTTGTCTACTTGCTGCCTTGTCCGAAGTTGATTGGATTGATTAGGACCGTTGAGTTTGTCAGTCGAAGCTAAAGGTTGTCTATAAGGTGATCCAACGGGACATAGTCATACACTTTAATTCCCTAACTTTTTCCTGGACCGCCCTTTCGAGTTTTCATTCCACAGGGATACCCTTTTTTGTCCAAGTCGCCCTTTCGGGTTTTTGACTTGCCGGGTGTACAGATTTTTTTTTTGTTTTATCCCTAATTTTTTCCCGAACCTTTTTTGTTCGCCGGGATGCCCTTGTTTTGCCTAGGTGTGTCAACCTAGCGGGTCTCTTATGTGTAGTATATTTTGACTATGTCTGCATTCATAGGGTGTGGAAGGTCGTCGCCATCCATAGTGGTCAAGATCATTGCTCCACCAGAGAATATGCTTTTGATCACAAATGGTCCCTCGTATGTAGGATTCCATTTGCCCCTGGGATCACCTTGTGGTAATATGATACGCTTGATTACCAATTCACCAACCTGATATACTTGACGTCTGACCTTTTTGTTAAAGGCTTTGATCATGCGTTTTTGATACATCTGGCCATGACAGACAACCACAAGCCTCTTCTCATCGATTAAGTTCAATTGGTCAAGTCGAGTCTGGATCTAATCCTCTTCATTCAACCATGCATCCTTCATGATTCTCATGGAAGGGATCTGGACCTCAATAGGCAAGACAAATTCCATGTCGTATACCAGAGATTAAGGTGTTTCCCCGGTTGATGTGCGCGCCATGGTACGATAACTATGGAGAGCGAATGGTAGCATCTCATGCCAGTCTTTGTAGGTTACTGTCATTTTTGTATGATCCTTTTGATGTTCTTATTTGCGGCTTCAACAAAACCATTCATCTTTGGCCAGTAAGGAGAAGAATGGTGGTGCTGGATCTTGAATTGCACGCACATTGCGGTGATCATAGTATTGTTGAGATTCGTACCATTGTCTGTGATGATTCTATCTGGGATGCCGTACCGACAAATGAGATTTTGTTTGATGAAACGGGCCACAACATTCTTGGTAACGGAAGCGAAAGAAGCTGCCTCAACCCACTTCGTGAAATAGTCAATGGCCACCAAGATGAAGTTGTGCCCATTAGAATCTGTAGGTTTGATTTCTCCAATCATATCGATGCCCCACATCGCGAATGGCCGGGGAGAAGTCAGGAAATTTAGAGGGACTGGAGGCACATGCACCTTGTCAGCATAGATCTGACACTTTTGACAGGTTCGTGAATGCTGATAGCAATCTGCTTCCATGGTAGACCAGTAATAACCTTCCCGTAGGATTTTCTTAGCCATCGTATGCCCACTGGTGCCAAAAGTGCCTTCATGTAGATCAGACATGATCTTTTCTGCCTCAACATTGTCTATGCAATGGAGCAAAATGGAGTCATGGTTGCATTTGTAGAGGATGTTATTACTGATGAAGAACTTAGCAGAGAATATCCTTAAGAACTTCTTATCATTGACTGAAGCTCCTTCCGGATACTCTTGAGCCTCGAGATACCTCTTCACTTCATGGAACCAAGGTTGGTCCACTACTTCTTCAATATTGATCTCGTGACAGTGAGCTGGTTCATCCATCCGTTCAATGGTGATCTAGGGAGCCTCGTTACCCCACTTGAGTTTAAACATGGATGAAATTGTGGCTAGCGTGTCTGCTAGTTGATTTTCCTCACGTGGAAAATGTTCGAAGGTAATTTCTTCAAAGTATGGGATTAATGTCAACACATGTTCTTTGTAGGGGATGAGGTTAGGGTGTTTTGTATCCCACTCTCCTTTGATCTGACTGATGACCAAAGCTGAATCTCCAAATGCGCTTAAGGACTTGATTCCCAAATCTATGGCAACTTTGAGACCAAAAATACATGCTTCATACTCTACCATATTATTTGTACAATTGAAGCAAAGTCTTGCGGTAAAGGGAGTGTGACATCCTTCAGGGGATATGAGTACAACACCTATGCCATTTCCGATGACGTTGGAGGCTCCATAAAAAACCAGGGTCCATCGGGATCCTTGTTCAGGTCTGTCATATGGTCTGAGTTCCTCATAATTGTTTACCATCATGATGTCTTCATCTGAGAATTCGAACTTCATGGGCTGATAGTCATCCATAGCTTGATGAGTGAGGTTATCGGCTAGTACACTGCCCTTTATTGCTTTTTGGGTAGTATACTGAATGTCGTATTCTGTTAGGATCATCTGCCATCTTGCTATTCTCCCAGAGAGGGCAGGCTTCTCGAATATGTATTTTATTGGATCCATCTTGGATATCAATAAGGTAGTATGGGTCAGCATATACTATCTTAGCCGGCGAGCAGCCCATGCCAGAGCGCAGCAAGTTTTCTCGAGCAATGAATATCTTGTTTCACAGTCGGTAAACGTTTTTCTCAGGTAATAAATAGCATTCTCTTTTCGGCCAGACTCGTCATGCTGCCCCAGCACACACCCCATTGAAATTCCCAAGACAGTTAGATAAATGATCAAGGGTCTTCCCTCGACTGGCAGCATCAAAATAGGAGGCTCTTATAAGTACTCTTTGATCTTGTTGAAGGCAGCTTGGCATTCATCATTCCATTTGACTACTTGATCTTTCTTCAGTAATTTGAAGATGGGTTCACAAGTAGCGGTCAAGTGAGAAATGAATCTGGCAATGTAGTTTAGCCGTCCTAAGAATCCTCTGAATTCCTTCTCGGTGCGAGGAGCGGGCATTTCTTGTATTGCTTTCACCTTGGCAGGGTCCACTTTGATACCTTTACCACTGACGACTAAGCCTAGGAGTTTACCGGACCTTACCCCAAATGTGCATTTATTCAGGTTCAACCTCAACTTGTATTTATTTAGTCTCTCAAACAGTTTCTGCAAATGGTCAAGATTCTCTTCTTCAGTTTGAGATCTGGCTATCATGTCGTCCACATATACCTCTATTTCGTGATGTATCATGTCGGGAAATAAAGCTACCATGGCACATTGATAGGTTGCCCCAACATTCTTCAACCCGAATGGCATAACCTTGTAACAGAATGTGCCCCACTGTGTGACAAAGGTTGTTTTCTCCATGTCCTCTAGTGCCATTTTGATTTGATTGTAGCCTAAGAAACCATCCATGAATGATAACACTTTATGTTGTGCAGTATTGTCAACCAGAATATCGATGTGGGGAAGTGGGAAATCATCCTTAGGGCTTGCCCTATTCAAATTTCTGCAGTCCACACACATGCGTACTTTGTCATCCTTTTTAGGCACTGGAACAACATTTGCGACCCATTGTGGATAGGAGGTGACGGCTAAGAATCCAGTGTTGAATTGTTTCATGACTTCGGTCTTGATCTTCTCTTACACGTCTGGCCGCATGCGATGGACTTTCTGTTTTATCGGTGGGCAGTCTTCTTTTGTCGGTAGACGATAGACCACGATATCAGCATCAAGTCCTGGCATATCTTTGTACGACTAGGCAAAGACCTCAACATAATCATGTAGCAACTGAGTTAGATGCTTCTTGACACTGGGTTCTAGATTGGCACCCACCTTGACTTCTTTCTTGTCCTCTTCGGTACCTAGGTTAACTGTGTCCACTGGTTCTTCATGGGGCTGTATGGTTCTTTCCTCTTGTTGTAGTAACCTGGAAAGTTCCCCTGGAAATTCACAATCTTCCTCACCTTCGTCTTCGACTTGGTAGACTAGATTTTCAGAGTCACAAAAGGCCATAGCAGAATCGTTACCCATGGGATCCCGAATGGATGTAGATCTGCATTTTAAATGTGAGTGTATGTAAGAGTATAGCTATCTTTGAAAGAAATAAAAATGTAGAAAAATAAAGACAAAGAGCACCAAGTTTGTATGCAAAAGCGTCCATGATTCATTGATGACATATGAAAATGAAGTAACAACCCTTACAAATGGACCGTTGTGCCTCGGGTAAGACACAAGGTTTTAAAAGTATGAACTGTTTAATTATTACAGATCCGACAAAATTTAAAGACAATTACTGTTGGATAGAAGTAATTGGGACACATTCTTTAGCTTCCCAGTTGCTGAGTCCTCCGTTGATGGTTGGGAAAATCCAGTCTCCTAGGTCACAACTGTCATCATCATCATCCTCTACTGCGTCGACTCTGTGGTTGCTGACCTTCAAAGGTGGTCCCCTGGCACGAGCACGACGGACATCCTTCAGTGCTCCTGAAGTGAAACCCAAACCAAATTTGTCAGATTTGTATGGGATATCCGGGAGCTGGCCCCAAATAGTACACCCACCTTCTTCGATCATTGCCTTGGCATCTTTCAGAGAAGACATCTTTAGCAGAGGTCTTGTAATATTTGGGATTTGGGAAACAGTCTTTGTTACTCCCACAGTTTGTGGGACTTACTTGAAGTGTTGAAATGGAGTTTCAATGAATTCACCATCTAATTCGACGTATCTGAAGGACTTTAAGTGACTGACCATATATTCCTCTTCTCCATGGACAGTAATGATTTTCCCCTCGGTTTGGTATTTCAGCATCTAATTTAATGTAGAGGTGACGACACCAGCATTGTGAATCCATGGCCGTCCCAATAAACAGGAATAGGAAGGGCGAATGTCCATCACGTAAAAAGTTGAATCAAAGGTTTGAGTTCCAACTTTTATGGGGATGTCCACCTCCCCATGCACCATTCTCTTTGAACCGTCGAATGCCCTTACCATTATGTTGCTGGGTTTTAAGGTCAAACCTTCACAGTCGAGTCTATCAAGAGCTTTCTTAGGCAGCACATTCAAAGACGAACCGGTATCAACCAAGACATGGGCCAAACTTGTGCCCCGACATTCGACAGAGACATGCAATGCTTTGTTGTGCTTCCTCCCTCTAGGTGTCAAGTCAGTATCAGAAAAGCCTAAACCGTTGTCAGTGGTCAAACTGGCCATACAGTCTTGGAACTGATCAGTAGAGGTTTCTTGTTGCACATGGGCTGTTTTAAGAAATTTCACCAAGGCTTTCACACGAGCCTCGGGGAATAACAATAAAGCCAACATGGAAATCTTTGACGAAGTATGCCCTAGTTGTTCGACTATGTTGTAGTCGCTTCTCTTTATAATTTTTAGAATTTCTTCCATCTCCTTTTGGGAGGCTTCCGGGATAGATATCGATTGCGCCTTCATCCAGACATGCTCAACCAGAATGCCTTTTCCCCGAGTCTTGGTTGACTCAGGTAGGGGTGTCAGTAGGGATAACCATAGGAATTATAGTAGTAGTGTCAACAGGATCAGAAGCAGGGATGATCACAGGACCAGTAATAGTTTTTGGAGGAGCAATATCTAGGGAGAATATTCTTCCACTTCGGGTTATCTTGCTGGTTCCCGCAATGTTGCTGATGTCGGGGTCAGCCTTCTCAAAGATTGAGTCTTCATCAGCCAGCCAATCTTCCTTGTCGCTGTGATAGTAGATGTCGCACCCATAGTTCCATGGGACAATTTTATCTGAGGAGTACGAGATCGGCTCTGGCATAGTAATATTCAGTGGAGCCAGTTTAAGAACTGATGTAATCCTAACGAGTCTTTTGGTGGAGACCCTGGAAGCATTGGCGGAAATGGTTACTATTGAAACATCATTGTAAGAAATGGTTGGAACGAGAGTCTTTTCAAACAAAATCTCTTTGTCATCCATCAGGCGCTGAACACCTGCTCTTAGTAAATGACAGCCAGTTGGTAAGGATAAACAGAGGTTGCAGCCTTCGCCACAACTAGGAAATAAACCGGCTTTCAATAGGTTCTTCTTGACAATCAGGAGAGGAGTAACAAGTTCATTGATGGCAGTAACAATTATATTATCTTCAACAGCGTTAACATCACAGCCATGCTTGGGCATAGGAGCGGTGATAACATTTAGGATCTCAGAGGCATCAAATTCAATTTCTTTTGCTTCGAGAAGGTCTTGCACCTTGTTTTTCAAAGCCCAACAGTTAATGGTATCATCGCATGGACTTTCTGAATGGTAAGCACAACGAGCATTAGGGTGATAATGAGGAGAGGCTGTGTTGGGATTCTTCGGGGCTTCCTTCAGAGTCACCAGATTAGATCTAAAAAAATGTGGCAGGACTTGAGATAGTGTAATATTTATCCGGGTAAACTGTCTTACCGATCTTTTTGTTCTTGGGTGGTTGCTCCTTTGCTGAGTAGGTGCAGGTTTAGGGATCATGATAGTCCCTACCATTGGACAGTGTTTAGTTTTGTCCTGATTCCTTTGAGGATATATAACAACAACCTCTTTCTTCCCAATAGAGGTTTTTCTCACGGCACTGGAGGATGCGTCTTTTTGGATCTTCCCACTCTTAATCCCACCTTCCACTCTTTCCCCGGTCAAGATTAATTCAGTGAAGCCTGCTGAGGAGCTTCCAATTAGATGATTAAAGAAAGGACCAAACAGGGTACCCAGAAACATGTCTACTAGTTCTCTTTCAGATAGGGGATGTTGGACTCTTCCTGCTAAGTCCCTCCATTTCTGAGCGTAGTCTTTGAAACCTTCACTTGAAACCATAGCCATACTCTGGAGTTGAGTACGGGTGGGAGCAAGGTCTGCGTTGTACTGATACTGTTTATAAAAAGCAGCGGCAAGGTCTTCCCAATTATGGATATTGGCCCTCTCCAGTTGATAGAACCAATCTAGCTAAGTCCCGGATAGACTATCCTGAAAGAAGTGGACCCACAAATCTCTGTCAGCAGTGTGAGGCTGTATCTTCCTCACACAAGATCATAGGTGTATCTTGGGACATGAAACCCATTCGTACTTAGCAAATATCGGTGCCTTGATCTTTGGTGGAATAACAATCCCAGACACCAAACCCAACTCTTCAAAGTCCAGCCCGGGCACTTTTTGAATCTCCATTGCACTTAGACGCTCTTCCAAATGTTTGTATTTGTCGTCAGCCAGAGGATACTGCTCTTCAGAGTAATCCTCCTCTTCTTCCTCTTCAGATTCTGGATGGGCAGTCACTTCCTTTCCTTTCCCTTCTTGGTTATCCTTTTCACCATATGACGTTGCGAAGTCTAGGGTCCATTTGGCTTGTCCTTGGAACCTTCTTCCTAGATTCAAAACTCCAGTTGTTTTCTTTGCTTTCTTCTTCTTTTCTTCAATCAACAAAGTTTTCAAATCCTCTTGTCCTTTGGATAGAGTCAAGAACATCTGTTGAAACTGAGCATTCTGTTCCTGGAGATCTTTCACTGTCTGCTCGAGATCCATCTTACTGAAATAAACAGTAGAAAGATGAGGAGAGTTGTTATAAGAAACCTGCTTATGTTATGATGAATGGAGATACATATGCAATAATTTCAAGGAAATTAGAGATTTAAATTTTCTTTAGACCAAAAAGGAACGCACGTTATATTAAATAATCAAAGTTTGAGTACATCATTCCTCTTTTGGGCTTACAAAGAAATACAAAAACTCTAAGATAAAAAAGTTGTACGCGTCCTCTTTGGTGTGATGTAGGCGTTCAGGCTCCGCTCCTCATGAAGTTGCTTGGTGAGTTCCAGAGCCTTCTTCTCGCTGGCGTAGAATTGGACCTCGAAGGTGTCTCGCTCCTCTTTAAGCTGTATCCAACTCTTTTGCAAGTCTTCAAGAGAGCGGGGCATGTTAGGATGTAGGATAGTGTATGGAACATATCCTTCCACAACAGGCTCTTTGATGACCGGGAGAATGGAGGGGTAAGGCATCATAAGACTTTGAGCACGGGCTCGTACCCATTTGAGGTAAGGCTCAAGAGGGATGGAATTCTTGTGCCCCAGTGTTTCTCTATCCACCTTGTTTACCATCTTCCAAGCTTGCACAAATCTCTGACGGTAGCCTTGATTGTCGCTTTCATAGTCGAATACCAAACCTTGGATGAGCATCTCATGAGGACCATCTCTCTGGGCATACCTAAACTGTCGTAAAGCTAAGCAAGGGTTGTAAGTGATACCTCCCCTAATGCCAAGTAGAGGGACATTAGGGAATTCCCCACAGCGGTCGATGATAGAAGTATCCTATGAGGATCTTGAACACCAATGAATATCAGAGTGGGTGAGAGACATCATCCTTTAAGACCATGTCAATCTTTGCTCGTTCTCCAATGTTGATCGAGGTAAGTGTGAAATGAACCATTTGGCGAGTAAGGGAATACAACACTGAAGGGTGCCTCTTTTCTTCATGGTACGGGTATGGATGCAATGTAAGATGTCTCCCAATAAGGTAGGTATAGGATTACGGGAGAGAAAGACTTTGATGGCATTTACATCTATGAATTGGTCCGAGTTGGGGAAAAGAACCAAACCATAGATGAGAAGGGCCATGACGTCTTCAAAGGCTTGCAAATCCATATCTTCCCAGAAAGAATGAGCTTTCTCTAATAGAAATTTGGCTAGGAACCCTTTAACTCCACTTCTAGTCTCCCAATTTGCTATGATGTCGGATCTCTTCAGATGTAGAGCTTCGGCCATGACCTCAGGTTTCGGGATCCCTTCTAGACCGGTGATCGGTATCTGATCAAGCACGGGCACTCCTAATAGTAGAGAGAACTCTTCTAGTGTAGGTACCAACTGATAGTCAGGAAAGATGAAGAAATGATGTATGGGATCAAAGAATTGGAAGAGCACACACATCATTTCTTCTTGGAAATTGAAGGTAGCCAAACTGAGGAGTCTTCCATATTTCTTGGTAAAAGGAGAATCTTCGGGAACCCTTGATGCTAACTCTTGAAGCTGAGGGTGTGCTTTTACGAAGCTGATTCGGATGGTGTTTCTTCGGAGGGAGTTCATGGCCTACAAAATAAAAACAAAGATAATTTCCTAAATCCTTGAAACGGTTAGTGAGATTGCGTATGATGTTATGATTTCATGATGTTATGTACAAGTATGTATATACAAATAAAACAAACAAGTTCTTAGGTTTAGGCTTGCATGGAGTCTCATAGATAAGTACCCTCTTGAAGTTTAGTTGGCTCAAACCTGTCCTAGTTAATAGTAACTGGGTTCTAAGGGATCTCAATATCACTGACCTTTCTTTTAGGCATTGTCTCAGCATAATCAATCTTTTCTTACGGCCTAGATATCCCAAAAGTCTAGTCTCAATGAGTGTAGTATCGAGTATCAACCAATTTCCAGCTTTCCACCGAAACCGGTCATCTCACTACGTCCTAAATGGCCAAGTTTGTTCAACTAAGGTTCTAAAGTCAGTTAGTGCTTCATGACGCCACTCAGCGGCCCCGTATTCTCCTCGATTCAACACAAGGGATACCAGTACCCACAAGTGCGTCACACTAATGTAGCCATTGTTTCAACCATATCGTTCTACGCCATACAGTTTCCACAATCTATTGCTACTTACCTAACAAGGTGTCCCAAATCCAGGTGGACGATCAAAGCATGCCCAAAAAAGGAATCATAATGTAAAGCAAACAAATCAATCAATGAAAGCAAGTAAATTTGATCTAGCCTTAAGGTAACCCCACTTTTTCTATCATTCCCCAGCATAGTCTCCAGTTCTGTGATACGGTGGAAGAACTAACTTGGGTGTTTTGCATTTGATCATAAATGTTGCCGTTTAGCAAGAGTCGCCACCAACTTTTCTTTTATCCAAAAGGAAAGGTGGAAAAGCACAGGAAAGACCTTTGAGATTGTTTCTTGAGTTTGGGGGTAGATTATGAAAAGGGAAGGTGTTAGCACCCTTTTCATCCATGGTTTTCCATGGGCTCTTAGTTACTTGCTAGATCACTTGCTTTTGTTTGAAAATATGCTTTGTGTGATTTTTGAAAGTATTTTGAAAAGGCTCCATCGTTTAGGCAAACTTTGTAATGATTCTTGTTCGTAAGAATGTATACAAAATGTTGATCTTTTGAAAAGGTTTTCAAGTTTGAAAGTTGTTTTTTTGAAAGTGTTGGTGTTTGTTTTGAAAATAGCAAGGATGTTTGGTTTGAAATTGAGCAAGCAACTATGAATAATCTACCTACTCAAAATTCTTTCATGTTTATTTCCTCTTTCCTTTGACATTGTTATCTTACCCTTGATTTGATAAGTAACCCTATCTTTGGATGTAAAAGGGACAGGCAAGGGTCATCATATAGCCATGATTAGAAACGTTGTAAGATATCTTAGCATTTTCTTTAGGGACTAAGATCATTTTGAAAGGCAACATGGATAGTGTCATCAAGGGACTATGATCTTGTATTTTGTTTGTTCTTGCTAAGATACCTCACATACATAATATGGCCATTTTATAAGGCAACAAAGTGGGTTTACCCTAAGGGTGCAAGTGTGCAAATGTATTGGTTTACATGCTTGATTTGTCTTGATTAGGGTTTGCTATTTGTTGGTTTTAATCTTTCCATACAAACCCTAATTACTAGAAATAGGTATATAATGCATTAAATTGCAGATAATAAAAATACTAAGCTATTACAAAGCTTTAGGGGATGGGGGTACAAATTTATGAATGGGGATTGCAAGAAATTAAAGTCCTAATTATCTATTACAACCATATTGAAATAATATACAAGAAACGTAAAATGGACTTGTTTTGTTTTTGTTAAGAAATTAATTTACTTAAGAAAATATTTTGATCTTTTTGTTCTAAAAGAAATGAAATAAAACATGTGAATATGAAATATTTTTGATGTTTTTGGTTATTAAAAGCAAAAATAAGACAAATAAGAAAATGGAGTCAGAATCAGCACATTGCTGAAACAAGGAGGAACATAAGTTCTAACTCTGATACGCTGCAAGAGATAAAATGTTAGTAGGCAAGCAGAAGGTCAGAAATTCTGGGCCTGGGTACACTAAGTTCTGAGGTTGAAGGGTTCAGAAGCTATAGCGTAGCTGGGAACCTAGAAGTTTATATATCTCTGGCGAGTCAGAAGTTCTGATTGTTTGAGAGAGTGAAGTGATTATGTTGTTAGGTGAGGATATCTAGAAGTTCTGATTTAAGAGTATCATCAGACAAATAAATGGGTAAAAAATGTTAATAAATAAACCTAAAAAGATGCTTCTGGGGCTAGAACCCAAGACCTTTAGCACTAATGTCTTATGCGCACGCTTTCTACCACTGGGGTGGCTGTACATCTGGTATTAGAAGTAAAGGCATGAGCATATAACATAAAATAAGTTCTGATGATGAGCTTCATCTCTTTCACCATGCTAATCAGAACATCTGCAACTTAGTCATTTCTCAACAGAACAAAAAACACAAACCGAGCAATTATGGAAGGTTCCCCTCATGGTTTCAGAAGAATAGAAAATGTCAAGACTATAAATCAGAAACAAACATGTATCTACTAGTTCTAGTTTCCTTAAGAAGTTCTGAACTGATGTTCTATCTACTTAGGCAGACAAATGCATGAAACTTCAGAATATGTACAACATCAGAATCAGAATGTCTACATTGTATTTGGAACATGCAAATCTAACAGTACCCAAGTAATATGATGAGAGTCAGAAAAAGCTTACCTTGCAACTGGAAAATGTTCTATGAGCTGGAGCCTGGTTCTGACTACTTGTAATGTTCTGATCAGCTTCCTCACATGCTCAGCAGGCTGGAACAACATTTATCTTGGGCTATGAATGGCTGGAAAATTCTGGAACAGTCAAGAATAAAGGTTCTGACTTTTTGAGAACGTGTTACAGTCTGAAAACAGGAATTTGGGTGGTTTCTAAATGTATATTAGAAAATGTATGGATGGTTTGGTCAAGAAACACTTGAGGGAAAATGGAGTTTGAATGCAAGAATAAAAAACTAGCAGGTTTTGCATTTGTGTTTGCAGTTTCGGATTTCTGAAAATTTTAGCAAGGTTTCAAGGCTTTTTCTTTTCAATTTTTCGACCCCCCTTTACAGTTGCCAATGAAGTTCAATTTATAGGCAAGGATTTTGTAGCTTGGAGAGATCAAGGGTACATTCATCATATGCTAGGGTGCTTCCTTATTCTTGAAGTAAGTTAAACAAGTATGGTGGTTAGCAGCTTTAGCCGCGCTTAAGCTGGATTTGTAAGCAGGAATTAAGGAAAAATACCCTTATAGGCAAAAGCAAAGCACGGGCCCAACATAAACTTGTACAAAAGTTTACTTTTCAAGGACAATAATGGTACTTCTATCTCACACGTGGGGGAATCCTTTAGATAAAAACTCAAAAGTGGTTGTGAGCATTAAATGATGATGAGATTTATCAAACCAGAAATCATGCAATATGAGATTATGCATCATAGCTTAATTATGGGTCAGAAGTTCAGTGTCAGCGTAATTTAGAATAAACATCCAACTTCTGATCTTTGAATCTCTTTGCTCCAGCATGTTCTGAATGAGTTCTCAGATTTTCTAGAAAGCTTTTAACACACTGTGTAAGCCCTCTTTGAATTACTTTTGCAAACTCTGGCTGAACCTTCGTGAAAATTGGCCCAGAAGTTCTAACCAAACTATGTCTTGAAAATGTCCAGAATTTGCTGAGTGCTTCAGTTTCATGGACGTGTCTTTGAACATTTAAAACTTGACATTCCAGCATTTCCAAGAGAAGTTTTGTTCTGCAATATTTTAGGTCTTATTGAGATCTAAAACTCTTGCATTAGAAGTTATTCCAGAATCATCTTGCATCATGGTGAAAATCTAGCTAGAATTTCTGAGCTTGTCATACTTCTTAAACACTTTGGAAGATTCTAAGTATTTAGAATTTTGACTTTTTCAACATGAATCTTGACTTATGATTTCCTTAATGAGAAAAATTTCATGCCTTGATGAAATATGATTCTTGAAACTTGATTTTGATCTAAAAGTCAAAGTTTGACTTTCAGTGTGTGAATGACCATTTTGTCCTTGTGAATGACTTTCTTTGAAAATTTGTAATTCAAGGCTTGAAAATAAATGGAAACAAACCTGAGGGTCCAGGATGATCCTCTGAGAAATGAGAGGGAAAATTTTGGGGTACAACAAATATGCTTGAGATCCAAAACCCACGCCCATTAGTCCAAAAGATCCATTTTGCTCACATTGACTTTTGTGCATTTTCATAAAATTGGTCAACTTTAGCAATGCATATCTTTCTCAATTTTAATCCTATGAGGGTGTTCTTGGACTTTTTAGAGAACTTAGGATGTCCTCTAAACAACCCTTTTGGTTTCACCTCAATTGGATCTTCCATGTTCATGTAAGAAGCTTTGACCCAAAAGTTGTTTTTGTTGACTTTTTGAAAGAACCTATAATGTCTGAGCTTGTATCTTTTGATTGAGGCATTTCTTGAACTTGAGGGCTGAAGAGAAGTTGTAGGGAATTGGATTCTCTTAAAAATGATCCTTGGAAAAAAATTTCTGATAAAGTATGAGAAAGTTATGCCTGGTCAAAGTTTGGTTGATTTTTCCTATAGAAACCCTAATTTGCCATTTTGCCTTTTGATGAGTTAGGAGAACTTCTTGAGGAATCATGATCAACCCATGATAAAATGATGGATAATACTTCAAAATATTGATGTTGACCAAAAATCTTGAAGTTTGACTGTATTTGGGCCACAGTTGACTTTTGACCTAATATAGTTGATTTCTAGGCGTTTGAGCAATTGACTGAGCAAACTTATTGTTAAGGCGTGAAATTTGGCATGGAGGATCTTGAGGACATATTAAGACAATGGAGAAAATTTGGCATCCTTTAGACTCATACATCTTGCTTTAAATTGAAACCCTAGTTTGAGGTTTGTTGCCTTGGGAGGAGAATTTGTCTGGTCAATTCTTGGTCATCCTTGAGCAATTGAGGACCTCTAGAGGCATGCCTTGGGTGAAAATGGGAGGGAAAATTTTGGGGTACAACAACTTCCCCTGTTCAATCTTCTTAAACCTGAGGATGTAGATTGGCTGGTCTGCCTTTCGTGATTTGAAGGTGGAAGATGATTGAACACTAGAGTGCCCAGAAATTTTCACTCGTTTAAAACCATACTTGACTGTGTAGGTAATATCGAGAATGGGATTATAAATTCCATTTGGAGAAGGTGACGGGAGATCACCAGAGATGGGCTTAAAGATGCCATCCATAGAATATGAAGGAGAGTTGTCGGAGATGGGCTTGAAGATGCCATCCGGAACAATGTTGATTTCATGAGATATTCCTTTGTTGGAATTCCTGTTCCTGTTATTGAGGAGGACTCCGCTGAGGAATGTTGGTCTCCGCTTGGGAAATAGAGTTTAGGAGCTTCGGTTGTCCATTACTCTACTGGGGAGTCATCTCTTAATTAAAGAGACGAAAGTGAACTGCTACCTGATCAGGATCCAGGCTTCACAGTGACTTGCTGAGGATAATAAGGATGACTTTTATCCATTCGCATTCATAGTGACTTACTGGGGGAATAAGATTAAACTGTTATCTGGTCGTGCTCCAGGCTTTGCAGTTTCTTTAACAGGAATAGAAATCAGAAAAATCTTAGTGTCGATTTAATTGAACCAAAGAAAGGTCTTTAATTAACTCTGACTGGAATGGAAATTAGACGAATCTTAGGATCAATTCAACTGAACCAGCAAAAGTCTTGGGTCATCTTCAACTGGAATAGGAATCAGAGAGATCTTAGTGGTGATCTGACTGAATCAGAGAAGGTGTTTAATTAACTTTAACTGAAACAGAAATCAGAAGAATATTAGGATCGATTCAACTGAACCAGACAAAAGTCTTGGAATATCTTCAACTGGAATAGGAATCAAAGAGATCTTAATGGTGATCTGACTGAACCAGAGAAGGTCTTTAATTAACTCTGATTGGAACGAAAATCAGAAGAATCTTAGGATCGATTCAACTGAACCAGATAAAAGTCTTAGGTCATCTTCAATGGAAATAGGAATCAGAGAGATCTTAGTGGCGATCTGACTGAACCAGAGAAGGTCTTTAGTTAACTTTGATTGGAACGTAAATCAGAAGAATCTCAGGATCGATTCAGCTGAACCAGATAAAAGTCTTGGAATATCTTCAATTGGAATAGGAATTAGAGAGATCTTAGTGGCAATCTAACTAAACAAGAGAAGGTCTTTAATTAAATCTGATTGGAACGAAAATCAGAATAATATTAGGATCGATTCAACTGAACTAGATAAAAGTCTTGGGATATCTTCAACTGGAATAAGAATCAGGGAGATCTTAGTGGCGATCTGACTGAAACAGATAAGGTCTTTAATTAACTCTGACTGGAACAGAAATCAAAAGAATCTTAGGATCGATTCAACTGAACCAGACAAAAGTCTTGGGTCAATCTTTAACTATAATAGGAACCGGAGAGATCTTAGTGTTGATCTAACTGAACCAGAGAAGGTCTTTAATTAACTCTGACTGGAACGGAAATCATAAGAATCTTAGGATCGATTCAACTGAACCAGACAAAATTCTTGGGTCAATCGTCAATTGGAATAGGAATCATAGAGATCTTAGTGGAGATCTGACTGAACCAGAGAAGGTCTTTAATCAACTCTGACTTGAATGAAAATCAGAAGAATCTTAGGATCGATTCAACTTAACCAGACAAAAGTCTTGGAATATTTTCAGTTGGAATAGGAATCAGAGAGATCTTAGTGGCGATCTGACTGAACCAGAGAAGGTCTATAATTAACTCTGACTGGAATGAAAATCAGAAGAATCTTAGGATTGATTCAACTGAACCAGACAAAAGTCTTGGGTCAATCTTCAACTGGAATAGGAATCAGAGAGATCTTAGTGGCGATCTGACTGAACCAGAGAAGGTCTTTAATTAACTTTGACTGGAACAGAAATCAGAAGAATCTTAGGATCGATTCAACTGAACCAAACAAAAGTATTGGGATATCTTCAACTGGAATAAGAATCAGAGAGATCTTAGTGGCGATCTGACTAAACCAGAGAAGGTATTTAATTAACTTTGACTGGAACAGAAATCAGAAGAATCTTAGGGTCGATTCAACTGAAATAGACAAAAGTCTTGAAATATCTTCAACTGGAATAAGAATCAGGGAGATCTTAGTGGCGATCTGACTGAACCATAGAAGGTCTTCTGAGGACGTCGTTCTGAGGAAGATGCTGAAATAGCCTGTAGCTTTTGAGAAATCTACTAGGTCACATAGGTAGCCAACAGTGTTTATTGATTTGATCTTTTCCCTAAAAAAGGCAAAGAGTTAGTCATATGCAATGTCATGATGTATGAAAGGAATTGTGGTGATGTTCTCAAAATAAATGAGATTATGTTGTATGCAATGTGTATGTGCATGCCATAATGTATGAATATGGAATGCTATTGTGATGTTTCTTAGTCTGGGAAAGTAAATCCCGGACTACCGTTGAAGAGTATAAGGAGGCTGAATCCTTCGTTTCCGCTGGGGGTGATGGATGGATATAATTAACCGGGTATTTCCTCTTTCTATTTGAGAATAACTCTGTGGAGGGAGGTGCTTTATTGGCAGATTTTGCCATTGTAGAGAAATAAACTCTGTTGGGGAATGAAACTTCCGTAGTTAGAGAAATAAACTCTTCTCGGGAGGAAGTTTTATAACTGTTGGAAATTATAAAACTTTGCTGGGGAATATAGGTTGTAGTTGGAGAAGGAACTTTGCTGGAGGAGATATTTCCTGCTTGGGGAAAAGAGATTGAAACTTTGGTTGTTTCTACTCTGTGGGGAACATAGACGTCACAGGGTCATATGTAATGGTGACTTCATCTCAAAACTGTCTTTGCCCCTGTACCTGCTGGAAGGAGTAATTGTCGGGACTAAAATGGATTTTTAGACTTTGTATCATTCTTAAAGTCATGAGCAATTGCCTTTCTGTTTCTTATGCAAATATTTATGAATAGTAATCATACTCAACTGCATATGTCAAGAATAAGTCATTGGACATTTTTGCAAAACAAAACAGAAAAAGAAAAACAAATAATGTTTTACTTTCAAAGAAATGATTTGTATTGATTTTTTGAAGTTCGCCTATAACAGGCATTTTGTACAAAGAGGCTGACGTTCTAGTAGGAGAACACCGCAGCGAGAGTGAAAACTATACAAAATAGTGTACAAAGAGAAGAAAACAGCTATGTGTAATAATCTCATTGGGTTTCAATTCTGCTATTGCCCTTATGTCTTCGAGCGTCTCATCACTTTGCTACTTGTCCGAAGTTGACTGGATTGATCGGTATCATTTGAGCTTGATAGTTGATACTAGAGTCTGGTTGCAAGGTGATCCGATGGGACATAGTGATACGCTTTAAATCCCTAACTTTTGGCTGGACCGCCCTTTCGGGTTTTCAGTCCACCGGGATACCCTTTTTTGCCCAAGCCGCCCTTGCAGGTTTTTGACTTGCCGGGTGTACAGTTTTTTTTGTATTTATCCCTAATTTTTGCCTGAACCCTTTTGGTTTGCCGGGATGCTCTTATTTTTGCCTATGTCAGTCAACCTAGAGGGTCTTTATTTATACGTAGTGTCTTTTCACTATGTCCACATTAACAGGGTGAGGAAGGTTGTCACCATCCATGGTGGTCAGAATCATGGCTCCGCTGGAAAATATGTTTTTGATCACGAATGGCCCTTCGTACGTGGGAGTCCATTTTCCCCTGGGATCACCTTGCGGCAGTATTATGCGCTTGATCACTAGATCACCCACTTGATATACTCGACGTCTTACCTTTTTGTTGAAAGCATTGATCGTCCTTTTTTGATACATTTGACCATGACAGAAAGTAGTAAGTCTTTTCTCATCAATCAGGTTCAATTGATCAAGTCGAGTCTGGATCCAATCGTCTTCGTCCAAGCCTGCATCCTTCATGATCCTCAAAGAAGGGATCTGGACCTCAATAGGCAGGACAACCTCCATACCGTATACCATAAAATAACGTGTTTCCCTTGTTGATGTTCATGCTGAGGTGCGATAACCATGAAGAGCAAACAGTAACATATCATGCCAGTCTTTGTATGTCACTGTCATCTTCTGTATGATTTTCTTAATGTTCTTTTTAGCAGCCTCCACAATGCCATTCATCTTCGGCCAGTAAGGGGAAGAATTTTGATGTTGGATCTTGAATTGTTTACAGAGTTCGATGATCATTGTATTGTTGATATTCGTACCATTGTCTATGATGATTCTTTTTGGCACACCATACCGACAAATCAGGTTATTCCTGATGAACCGCGCCACAACATTCTTGGTAACAGTAGCAAAAGAGGCAGCCTCAACCCACTTCATGAAGTAATCAATGGCAACTAAGATGAAGCGATACCCATTGGAAGCGGTAGGCCTAATCTCTCTGATCATGTCGATGCCCCACATTGCAAAGGGTCTAGGAGCCGTCAATATGTTCAAGGGAACCAGAGGTACATGCACTTTATCAGCGTAGATCTGGCATTTGTGACAAGTCTGGGAATGCTGATAACAGCCTGCTTCCATAGTGGACCAATAGTATCCTGCCCATAGGATCTTTTTAGCCATGTGTTGTACCCCAATTTTTTCCTCTAAGATCCCTTCATCATACCATATTGATTCAATCACAACAAGATCACATAAGGGTTCTTGATTCTCCTCCCTACCTTTAACTTTGCTCTTTGAGGAATCACCAAGCACCTTGACTTGTTTTCTTTTGTGGTCTTGAATATTTTTTCTTGATTTTTCCTTTTAATTAATAAAATGCAATGTTTTTTTTGTCTTGCTTGTTACTAATGTAGGTAAAGGCAATGAGATTTAGCAAGTTGCTCCATGGGTTCATGAGTTTATTTCCATGCCCTAGTCAATAAATCTTGAGAAGTTCAAACCTCACCATTGGATTTGTTTTGGAAGAAATGACATGGCAAGGTTATTTTGGTTCACCATATTTCAAGGTTATCAAATTTGATTCAAAATTATAAGGGGTTGATTGAAGAAGTTGTCATGCTTGGACAAGACATTGTTCCCATTGGTCACAAGTGCATATTTCTCTCAATTCTCAAGATATGGAAATGGTTTTGGTGGCTATGAATTCTCATTTTCATCTTCAACAACTTCTATTTACAAATCATTTGTGTTGGTACAAGAAGTTTGTTCAAAATTGTCAAAGTTCCTCAAAGAATTTCTTGATCTAGGAGCTAGGGTTTTGATCTTCAAAGAAGCATATCTTGCTCATCTTTTGGTATTTTTGAGTGATTCCAAAAACATCCTTCTCTTTAAAGGGTTATTAATAAATCACTTCAAAAGTTTCAAGGAGTTTTAATGTGGAATAAACTTGATGATGAAGAAAGATTACAAGTCCTCCAGATGAACCCCCAATTTCTCATGTGTGACTTCATATAATCATAACGTGGTCCATTCTTATCACCATGATCCCATTATTTTTCCATAATGATCTTAAAGATGTGAACTGTATGCCTTATTTTATGTGCAAAGTGAGAAAATGGATGGAAGATGCCCTAAGGATACAAAAGATTATAGGTCATTTCATGATTTTTTTGCCAACTTCATCAATTCATAACTCTCTCAATTTTTGGATATTTTGAATGGTTCAAGTTTCAAAATTTCATTCAAGAGGTCTATTTCATTCCATCTTTTTTGGTCAAGAGCAAATTTCAAGTGTAAGGCCATGTTTGGATGCAAAACATTATATGTCACTTTTGAAGAGAAAAACTTGAAATATTTCTAAGTATGGAAAGTCAACTTCTTTCCCAACTTTGACTCAATGCAACTTTCAGCTCAAGCATCCATTTGATTCCATTATTTTTCTATTTCATAGCTTGTAACCTCATCTTTCTAAAGCATCAAGAATTATGCCCTAAGACCCATTGAGTTGAGAATGCCTTTGATTTGAACTTGGTAACTTGGAACTGAAGTTTCTTCAAAAGTAAGAATTTGAAATCATTGGTTTAGCTTCTAAACACTTTGTTTCGGTGTGTTTTTGTCTCTAAACATGTTTAGTAAACTTCCATATGTGATTAGTACAATAAAACGCGTGTTTTGGACTAGTTTTGATCAAATTAGGAGTCACATTTTTCTTGTTTGCAACTTCACACGATTTCCCTCCAAACTTCATCATTTCATACGCTTGGACATTCCATTTGATTCCCTATAAATATAGGGTCATCCCCCATTCATTTCCTCAAGCTTGGATAGCCAGAATCACCCTGCCAAACTTGTTCCATAACTCAAAATTATGCAACTTCGAAATCTATTTTCAAACCTTTTTCAATCCAATTTTTCTATCAATTTACCTTTGTTGATCTTCCCTGAAGCTAACCATATAATTACATTCAAGAACCGTGCCCTATATTGCTCCTTAGAAGTCTAGTTTCAGAGCTCTGCAACTCAACTTCAATAGGTAGATTTCTTCATCAATTCTCCAAAATTTTGATATCATTGTGATGCTCTCATTGCCCTGGTTCTAGTTGCAACACTTAGTTTTATCTGGAAACTTATTTTGACCCTGAAATTTCAAATCCCTTTTCAAAACTTTCTTTCCAAATTTCTTGAGCTACAGTTTATATAAATTTATCGCGAAGGTGTGGTTGTCTTCGTCTTAAAGAGACCAAGTGAGTGGCATAGGTCTCGTGCTCTAATTTTACAGATTGAGAAACCTGGTTTTGGGACTAGATGGAGGTTGAAGATGACCAGCGTGTCATCCTTCAACCAATGAAACAGTGTCATTTGGATTTTTTGAATTTCTGATTTATATTTGATTCAGTGTTTTATTCACTAATGACCATGATATGCACAACGCGCCAGATCCCTTAGATTTGATTACTAACGAGTTTTGACTCTCATCCAATGGTCCACATATTTTTTACTTTATTTTTCTCTTCTGATTTTATATTTCATTGTTTTAAATTTCAAAAAATCATAGAAAATTCATTTTTAGTCAAAAAAATCTAAAAAAAATCATGAAAAACATTTCTGATTTTTCTCTTTCTGATTTTTATTTTTTTCACAATTTTATATTGTGTTTTGATATTTTTTTATAAATTTCTACTTTATTTGAATTGTTTTAAATGTTTAAAAATACTTTTATGCATTTTTAAATTTTTGAAAATTATGGAATGATCCAATGATATTGTGAAAAATATTGGTGACCTCATTTATTTTTTATTTCTGACTTTGTTATTTTTTTAATCATTTTTGGTTTATTTTACTCATTTCTTTTAATTTTAAAAATAGTTTCTGACTTTTATAAATTACCAAAAAAATTTTAAAATCATTTTAGTTCATTTATGATTTTTCTATGGTCTTACTTTTATTTCTTGATTAATTTGAAACTAGTTGATATTTTTCTCTTTTATTTCTATTTTAAAACATTTTTAAAACCTTTTTAATGTATATATTAAATGCAATATCCTTTTGTGATTATTTTCTGGCTGATCTCGGATTGAATTTTTGGTAATAAACTTTGTTAACATCATTGGATCCATGGTGTTGAGTCTATCTCCACAAAAATAGATGAACGATTTTAATAATAGTTTGATTTAAATTTAATTCAAATGTGGTTTGTATATTCTCTCCCACCCCTCTTCATCTTGTCCCTTTCTCATTGCACTAAGTGTTATTGGAGCATGATCTCTATATCATGTCTCAAAACAAATGGTGAATAGATTGCTATTGACCGGCCTGAAAATAGGTGCGACTTCTATATAAGTCCTCTTACAATTGCTTAACATAGCGCTACATTTTATCCCGATTCGAATAAATGATCATTCGTGGCCCAAACCTATGTTTGCAAGCCCAAGTATGTTAATTTGATCTCTTTGATCCAATAACCTTGAGATTCATTGTGTGGAGGCTTTGGTTCTACCAATCCTCTAATGGATCTACAACACTTTTGGTCAACGCATATCACTTAAACATCGTTGATCATTAAATGGTGCTTTTGAGGATTTCAAATGGATGATATACTTGACAAAAAGCAAATGCAACTTGTTGTGTGGAGGCTTTGGTTCTACCAATCCTCTAATTAGTTCCAAATGCAAGTTTCAAGATGGTCATCTAACTAACCACTAATTATTAAATTGTTTTTACTTTATGCCCTTTTATTTTTTATGCTTTATGTACCATTTAATTTAAGCATTACATTTCATTTCATTTTTATTTTGCTCACTTGAGCCTTTTCTTTTCTCTTCTAAGACACCTAATAATCAACATGAACCATAAAAAAATTTAACGATACTTGGACTATTTGGTTACTATCCTTGGCATTATAGATTATTGGACTTCTTGGACTTAGGATTAGAAACCTTGGCCTATGTTGGAGACCTTGTGACCTTAATTGATATTTTGTCTGGAGTTCTTAAGGTTTACCTCAAGCATTGGGTTGTTTGTTTGTTTTGTGTGCAGGTTATTGTGATTACATTCTTTGTTTGTAATCTGGAATTCACCCGTATACAGCTGTTACTCTGCCCAATTTTTATGAAGACTTAATACACTCGAAGTTTGATTATCTCAAGAGGTCTAGTATCTTTGCTTGCTTGGTTTCGATCCAAAGAATGGGAATTCAATCTTGACTCATAATGTCAAGTGTTGGCTTCTTGTTAGTTAGATGGTTCTTCTCCTTAGCTTTTACCTTATGCTTTAGGACAACCTCTTCTTCTCCTCCCATCTTCTTAAATTTCAAAAAATCTTCTCCCTCCTTTTGAAAACTCTTCTTATTTTTAAAATTGAACTACTTTCATAATAAACTTGGACTTAGGTCAATGCATTTTCAAAACATCTTTCACAAATAAACTTCAATCAACATTAATAAAACCTTGACATTTATTTTGTGAGAAGACTAAAAATCAATCAATCTCATTCAAACAATTTTTCCATCTTGGCTTTCATCTTAAACTTTTCTTGTCAATCCTTGTAGTGATGCAAACAACTACACTTCTACGATATGTAGTGAAGTGAGATATTTTCCACTTGGGTGTTGCGTGAGGCATTGTTGATTTTAAAATCTAAGCTATATCCCCCACTTTGAGATGATGCAAATTCTCCTTTCTCATGATTGTGGGTAGTAATTATGTTTTTCCACACGGACAATGACGATGATGTCTTATCTCATAAAATTAACCAACACACTTGTGTTTTAAAATTTTTCAAAGGTGAACTACGTGTACCCTGATCCCCTATTGCAAGAAAGGTGGTACATAGACACTAAAGGTTCGCAACCGCGACGGGTGCAAAAATCATAAAAAATATATTTCTTCTCTCATCTCCACCATCTATTTTACATATAACATTTTATAGCCAAAATATACAGATTTTGCAAAGAGGTTCAAGCGAAGTACCATAGATGTTTAGGATGCTAATATCTTCCCTTTGCATAACCAACCCCCTTACCTAGAATCTTTCCCCCTCTTTTTGGGTTATTCACTCATTTCCCATTCCTTTGGAAATAATAAAGCGCAGTGGCGATTTTTATTTTGATTTGTACAAGTCTAGTCAATCCAATGGCTTAGTCTTAAACATTTCTACCACTACACCGTGGTATGTCCACTAGAATGGGTTCTAAAGGTACCTTCGTGTAAATCTTCCATAATCCTCTCTGTTTCGCTCTTGTCTACGCAACGAAGTAAAATAGAGTCATGGTTGCGCTTGTAGAGGATTCCATTATTGAGGAAGAACTTCACGGCGAACCTTCTCAGAAAATTCTTATCATTGACAGATGCCCCCTTGGGATATTCTTGAGCCTCGAGATACCTCTTTACTTCATGAAACCAAAGTTTGTCTTCTACTTCTTCAGTTTCAATCTCATAGCAGTGTGCTGGTTCATCCAACCTCTCAATAGTGATCCGAGGAGCCTCGTTGTCCCACTTGACCTTGAACATATATGACATAGTAGCTAGCGCGTTCGCTAACTGATTCTCTTCTCGTGGAAAATGTTCAAAGGTGACCTCTTCAAAGTGTGGAAGCAATGTCAGCACATGTTCTTTGTATGGGATGAGATTCGGGTGCTTCGTATCCCACTCTCCTTTGATCTGACTTATTACCAAGTCTGAATCCCCGAAAATGCTCAAGAGCTTGATCCTCAGGTCAATAGCAGCTTTGAGACCCATGATGCATACTTCATACTGTAGCGGTAGAAATGTTCAAGACTAAGCCATTGGATTGACTAGACTTTATACAAATCAAGATAAAAATCACCACCGCGCTTTATTGTATCCAAAGGAATGGGAAAAGAGCGAATAACCCAAAAAAGGGGGAAAGATTCAAGGTAAGGGGGTTGGTTATGCAAATTGAAGGTATTAGCACCCTAAACATCTATGGTACTCCGCAAGAACCTCTTTGAAAAATCTGTATATTTTGGCTATAAAAATGTGTTATATATAAAATGGATGGTGGAGGTGAGGAAAGAAATATTTTTATGATTTTTGCACCCACCGCAGTTGCGAACCTTTAGTGCCTACGTACCACCTTTCGTGCAATAGGGGATCAGGGTACACGTAGTTCCTCTTTTGAAAATTTGAAACACAAGTGTGTTGGTTAATTTTATGAGATAAGACATCATCGTCAATCCAAGTATCATTAATGCTTTTTATGGTTCATGTTGATTATTAGGTGTCTTTAAAAGGAAAAGAAAAGCTCAAGTGAGCAAAATAAAAATGACATAAAAATAAATGCTCAAGTGAGCAAAATAAAAAAATGGCATGAAATGTAAATGCTTAAATTAAATGGTACATAAATCATAAAAAATAAAAGTATAAAGTAAAGTCAATTGTTAAATTAGTGGTTAGTTGGATGACCATCTTGAAACTTGCATTTGGAACTCATTAGAGGATTGGTAGAACCAAATCCTCCACACAACAAGTTGCATTTGCTTTTTGTCAAGTATATCATCCATTTTGGAATCCTCAAAAGTAACATTTAATGATCAACGATGTTTAAGTGATCCACGTTGACCAAAGGTGTTGTAGATCCATTAGAGGATTGGTAGAACCAAAGCCTCCACACAGTGAATCTCAAGGTTATTGGATCAAAGATATCAAATTAACATACTTGGGCTTGAAATCATAAGTTTGGGCCACGAATGATCATTTATTCGAATCGGGACAAAGTTTAGCGCTATGTTAAGCAATCGTAAGTGGACTTATGTAGAAGTCGCACCTATTTTGAGGCCGGTCAATAGCAATCTATGTACTTCATGTTTGGATAAATGATATAGAGATCACCATCCCTTAACATGTAGCACAATTAAAAAATAAATGGATAAGATGAAGATGGAGGGGAATGATAAGCTAATTTAGATCACCATTTCAAAATTCTTTCATCTTTAAATTCAACCACTCCTCTAGATGGATTAAAGCACTAAACATATCATTAATCCAAAGCACCAAAAATGAATTAAATAATTCACTCTTAGGTAGATTTGAATTGATGAACATTTATCTAACTTCATCTACATCACAAAGTTCATTGAGTTTAAAAACAAATTAGACATCTAAAATTGCAATCCAAGTTATCCACCAAATAGAGTGAGCAGAAAAATATTTGAGTCAAAACAACCCCAAAATAAGGCAGAAAAAGTATTTTCGACATTGTTGCAATCAATTGTGCTTCGACAGCAACCTATTGCATCAGTGCAGTTTTTTTTCAAATCAATTTTCTGTGACAAACAATTGCAATGTTACACCAATTGATTGCAACCTGTTAAAATCAGTCGAAAAACAACATCTCAAATATCAAATTCTTGTTCCAACTTTTCATCAAACACCTTATGATCATGGATCTAAATGAGCATGAAAATTCCATCCAATTATGAGAAAATAGCACTAATGGAATCATAAAAACAGTGCTCAATGAATCAAAACCAGAAATCCACAAGAGATCACATTGTGAAAGATGATGATCCAACTTACCAAAGGTAGAATTAGAGAATTATCAAACAACTTCCAGAATTTGCTTCAATTCGACCACAAGAATCAATTACCAAAGCTTGGATGTAGAGAATTGATGAAGAAAAAGTATTTGGATGAAGGTTTAGCTCAAAGATTAGTAAGCTTCAATGAAAAGCTTACTAACTTGTTGAAAATGGAGCTTTGAGTGAATTTGGTAGATGGAGAGAATTGAGAGATTTTTTAGCAAGATGAGTTTGGATATAAAAGCTTATGATTTGAATGAAATGAGGTCTCTATTTATAGAGTTTTAGGATTGGGATTAGTTGTAATTTGGTAATTGATTCTTGGAGCCAAAAATTAAATTAATGATATAATTTTCAAATTATGCAGAAAAATTGGAGCCAAAAAGATGACAATTTGAAATTGCTGGCTTTTTTCAAAAAACACGTGTATTTTGCTGTTATGAGTCGATACATGGGTGGTATGCGTCGACACATCCTAGTTGTATAACACAGCATGTGTCGATACATGCCTCTATGTGTCGATACATACTGATATTTCAACATATTACAGAATCAAACAATCTGCATGAGTCAACACATAACACATGTGTCGACACATGCTAGTTATTCAAACAGGATGAGTCGATACATAACATGCATGTGTCGACACATGTTAGTTATGCTCAACAGGATGAGTCAATACATACCTTTATGGGTCGATGCATACCTTTATGGGTCGATGCATGTTGTCTTTCTCCACAATACAGAATTGATTGCTTTGCATGAGTTCGACACAAGCCTCTATGGATCAATACAAGCAGAAATCCTCATTTGTCAGATGCTTTGACTTGGTACCTACAAAACAAAAAATATACAAAGACAAAAACAAATATTTTTTTGTATTTTGATTAGAGGTTAATTATCAACACATATACAAAATACACAACCAAGGTGCTTGGAGATTCCTCAAGAGCAAACTTAAAGATAAGAGATAGAAAAAAGGAAGAACCAACCCTAATGTGATTTTGTTATGATCAAGTTGACATGATATGATAGGGGAATCTTAGGGGAGAAAATTGGGGTACAACAGCTGCCCTTATTTAAGTGTCTTCTATCCAGAGATACGAAGGTTAAAAATCTTTGTGTCGACGCGATTGAAGATACTTAAATATAAAACAAGCCCTATTTTTGTCTCTAAGATGCCATGCAATGCTTATGATTATGAATGCATATGAATAGAACAAAAGAGACGCAAAGTATCACTGGGGATGCCACAAAAATGAAGAAACAAAGGAGCAACCCCACCAGGAAAATAAATCACTGGTGGACAAAAGACATGACTCTATTGGTGTAAAACCCAAAGAAGAGATAAGGTAGCATCAGCTCAAATATTGAGGAAAAAGTAAAGAATGATAACGATCGACAGATAACTATGAACTACCAACTCAATGGATGAAGGTAGAAAAGTAATAAGATACCGGCTCACAGATGACGGTAAACTACCAACTCAATAGTTGAAGGTAGAGAGAAAAAGATATACCGACTCACAGATGACGATGAAATACCAACTCAATAGTTGAAGGTAGAGAGAAAATATCATATCACCGCCGTTCACTGACGATGAACTATCAACGTTCACTGATGATAGCAAAAAGATAAGAAACACCGACGTTCACTGACGATGTACTACCAACATTCACTGAAGGTAGATTTGAATATCATACCACCGCCGTTCACTGACGATGAACTATCAACGTTCACTGAAGATAGCAAAAAGATAAGAAACACCGACGTTCACTGCCGATGTACTACCAACATTCACTGAAGGTGGGTTTAAATATCATACCACCGCCGTTCACTGACGATGAACTATCAACATTCACTGATGATAGCAAAAAGATAAGAAACACCGACGTTCACTGCCGATGTACTACCAACATTCACTGAAGGTATATTTGAATATCATACCACCGCCGTTCACTGACGATGAACTATCAACGTTCACTGAAGATAGCAAAAAGATAAGAAACATCGACGTTCACTGCCGATGTACTACCAACGTTCACTGAAGGTAGATTTGAATATCATACCACCGCCGTTCACTGACGATGAACTATCAACGTTCATTGATGATATCAAAAAGATAAGAAACACCGACGTTCACTGTCGATGTACTACCAACATTCATTGAAGGTAGATTTGAATATCATACCACCGCCGTTCACTAACGATGAACTATCAACGTTCACTGAAGATAGAAAAAAGATAAGAAACACCTACGTTCACTGCCGATGTACTACCAACATTCACTGAAGGTAGATTTGAATATCATACCAACGCCGTTCACTAACGATGAACTATCAACATTCACTGATGATAGCAAAAAGATAAGAAAAACCAACGTTCACTGCCGATGTACTACCAACATTCACTGAAGGTAGATTTGAATATCATACCACCGCCGGTCACTGACGATGAACTATCAAGTTCACTGAAGATAGCAAAAAGATAAGAAACACCAACGTTCATTGCCGATGTACTACCAACGTTCACTGAAGGTAGAAAGAGAATATATCAAGTTTTCCCCAAAATTCTAGTATTTCACGTAGAACGGGTCTCAACTTCTTCTTTAACCAAGGCACTCTGCCTGGAAAGGGTAATATGTAAGCTTATCTCAAATAAAGAGACTTCCACTCATTGTCAAGGGGAATCGCAAAGAGAAATGACTTTCTGGGGATAGAAATAAGGCTTCCTGGGGAAAGAGATATGACTTCCTGGGGAAAGAGATATGGCTTCCTAGGGAAATAGATATGACTTCCTGGGGAAAGAGATATGACTTCCTGGGGAAAGAGATATGGTTTCCTGGGGAAAGAGATATGATTTCCTGGGGAAATTCCATGTTATTCCTACTGAGAAGATAAAGTCTTCTCATGCAAAATAAATGCACAAACCAAAACTCAAAGTTCTCAAAAATCCAAAGTAGATAATATCGTCATGCAACCACGAATCCAATTAGAAACAAACTAGAGCAAGACGGCCAACGAAGATACATCCTTTGAGAAATAAACTCAAGAGGGAAAACCAAATCCACCTAAACAAGGAGCGCTGCAGGAAGGTTAAAACACAATGTCAATAAAAAATGATTTGTAGCAATGCATGATGCATGTATGAATGTATGAGTGATATCGTGCATATGCTGGTAAAAGGATACATAATCAGTACAAACAAATACAACTTCCTCAGGTACCAACAACATTGGGTTATACTTCAACCAGAAAGATCAACCCAAGAAAGGTAAAAGCAACTGCGGAAACCAAACCTATTGCATGTCCTAACTTGACTGAGGAGAAACATAATCCAGATGTAGCTAAATCAAACAGATACCGGGATAGAACATCTTTCTTCCGGTTTCACCGGAGAAACCAGTTTTTCAAAAGCAACATACCTACTGGAGGTTGCAAGACCAGCCTCAAATAAAGCAGACTGACGCCAAGACAATCAAACCTCACTGGGGAATTCAAACCCACTTTGAAGGAGGAAAAACATACAGACTTCACTAAGGGAGACAATGCTTCATCATCTAGACATCTACTGGGGACTTCATGCTGACTTCAATGGGAGGTCAAAACCACATTATCAAGGGGAAACCAAGATACATTATTCACTGGGGAAACCAGATATACGTGTTCTTCACTGGGGAAACCGGAGATACGTTCTTCGAGAGTAATTATTGC